>OZ010794.1:469028150-470321275 GCA_963932465.1 Maratus speciosus
AAGAATTAGAAAACACCAAAATGGTATATTTTTTTAGAAAAAAAATGAGAGTGTAGTAAGAAAAAGTAAATTTTCTACCCAATATTTTTTGTTATATTATTGGGTGAGTGCAAAAGTTCATGCGGAGTTTGAGAGTAAAAGTCACACAGGGAATAGGCAAACAAAGTTCATTATTCAATCAATGATATATTCTCCATCGTTTTCTATAATCTGTTTCCAGCGTTCTGGCAGCATACGGATGCCCTGATCATAAAAATTGCGCTGTTTAGATTCGAGGAACGAAGACGCAGCGTTTTTTAAGGCATACAAAGTGTCAAGTTTTTTTTTTTTTCATTTAAATGATTTTGCAATGACCGGAACAAGTGATAATCAGATGGTGCGATATCAGGAGAATACGATGGATGAGTTGGGACATCTCATTTCGGGCTGTTGAGTTTGCGCAGCGTCCATCTCGAAATGTGTGGTCTGGCGTTGTTTTGATGAAAGACTACGCCCTTGCGATTTGACAAAATCGGACGTTCTGTTTGATTTCTCGATTCAGATTGGTTAATTAGCGACAGTACTTGTCCGAATCAATCGTTTGGCCAACGGAGAGAAACTCAAAATAAATTATGCCCTTGCACTCCCACCAAACACAGAGCATCACCTTCATCGGGTGCAAACTGGCCTTTGCCATTGCGTCACTATGCTCACCTGCCTGTTTCCATGTGCGTATGCGTTGAACATTGTTGTAATGAACCCATCTCTTATCGCCCGTTACTAATCGATCCAAAAACGGTTCGTTTTTGAGCCGCCCGAGTAAAGAAACGGCAGCAGGAATTCGCTCGATTTTGTTCCTCTCGGTCAGCAAATGGGGCACCCATATATCGAACTTCAAATCGAAACCCATGCTTTTTAAACGCCGAAAAGCGGTTGATAGGTCAACTTTAAGTGCTGTAGCAACTTCCTCTGTTGAAATTCGAGAAGTATTCTGAACTAAAGTACGCACAACATTGTCATCAATGTGTGAAGGTCGACCTGAGCGTGGCTCGTCTTCAAGGTTAAACTCTGCGTGGCGAAATTTCGCAAACCATTTTTCCACAGTTCCTTTACCTGGTGCTTGATCTTGATAAACCTCTTGAATGTTTTTTATGGCTGCTGCAACGTTTATTCCCTTCTGAAACTCGTAAAGCATAACATGCCGTAAATGCACTTTATCGACACACATTTTGAAAGTAAACTTTCTCGAAGCAGTTTGTATCTTCACAAATTATTTTGTTTGAAGTGAAAGCTGCACACGTCACATTTCCAACGATATGTCTTACGTAGATGGCAGTATTAATGACAAAACTTTACGCCACATCTAACGCCATCTATTGCACATCAGCACGAATTTTTGCACTCACCCAATATTATTAAAACGCGAAAATGTCATTTTTCGCGGCTAGAAGGTTAATTAGTTTCAAAGCAACTAATTTAAAATTCAAGCATTTTTTAAATGAAACATTGAATTTCTTTACCGTAAATTCTTGACGTGTATTGTCTAGTATTTTTGGAGTCTTTCAAAACATTGTTAAATTGTACACTGTAAAACGTTATATTTCATTTCACATGTGCTTTTCATTTATCAAATCATCATTATCATCAACATTTACATTCATTACCGTTTAATTCCGAAACATAAAAATGGCTGTTTGTTTATTTACAGCTCAACATATTTGAGTTCGTAACTAATTCCTTCAATATCTAAGCTTATAAAACTACAATTACATGGAACAATATTAATTTTCAGTTCAAATACTTTTTTTTTATTGTAAAAGAGTATAACATCATATAATTCTGAACTCATTTAAAATTTTAAATAATTTAGATTTATGACTGTGTAATTATTCCAAATGTAAATTCAAAAGACACTATTCATTAAGGAGAGCAATGAAATAAGATTTCAATTTAAAAAAAAAAGATTTGCACACATGGTTTAATTGCTAATTACAAAAGCATTTGTTATTCAAATTTTAATCACACACGCAAATAATAATTATTTTTTTAAACGGAACAACTGTTTTAAAATTTATTAACGCATCATTTTAAACACCGATAAAAGACCTCGTCGAGGAAGGGATAGTTAATTAAATTTAATCTTTATTTTTAGCCTGATTGATGGAAACATACAAAAGCCACATTTTACTTCAATAAAAACACGTTCTACTTTATTATTTTCTTATAATGCATTTTAAAATGCTGTTTTGTTCATCTAAATAATGTTTCAATAATATCTAAAGACAGTAAATTTTAAAATACTAGCCGCCCTTGATGACCAGTTTGGTCTCCCTTAAAATCTATGTTTGGGAAGGCATGCTAATCATTGTATCATGTTACTTTTATTCATAATTTAATTTACTTGGAAACCCTTAAATATAATTAATATAATCCCTTTAGCTAATATTAGTTTTTGTTGCATTATTTTAATGCAACAAAATTTTTAATGGTTAACAATTTTAATTATCTCGATTTGTTGATTTTCTGTAAGCAAGTAAACCCTATTGGTTTGCAATGGAAGTCTATGGTAATTTGGCGAAATATTAGAGATATCGCCAAGTTGGCGCCACGTTTGGCGACTAATTTTTGTCGCCAAATGTGGCGATATATTGACAAGTTTGCAACAAGCTTGGCGGCATTTGGTGACAGAACAGGGTCCCCCCTATGGTAACCGCTTATATAGGTATGAAGATGCATAAAATGCTATTCAATAACCAATGAGATGCGTTTCACTCGGGCGTCGCCATTAAACAATTAACAGATAATCGGAATTTATGTGCCACGTAAGATAGCGTAATATATATATAGATTATATAATGCCATTCTTATATATTAAGTATAAGGATATCCATAAAAGAATGTCCCAGTTTCAATGGTACATTATAAAAGTTTAAGGTGGTCCTGGACACAAAAATCTTCACATTTTCTAAAAAAAAAAGTTATTCCGTTAAACATTTCTCTAATTTTTTTCTGCTTAAAATGGCGCTTAAATCATATTTCTATCTTAATTAGTAAAGGAAATATCTTTTTCATTTTGGTTTGTTTTCAAAATCTAGAATTCAAGGATTTCAAAATCTAGATTGTCATGGAAACGACTTTTTGTGAAAATCCGTTATTTTTTCATGATGGGTTTTTTCACCATTTCTCGTAATTCAATTGCTATAAGTCAAGAACCGTTAAAGATAAATCGTTCAAATTTCGAACATGTCTTTTTCAATTATTTTATTTTAATTGTGATCCAGCAAACTTGAAAAAAATATTTACTTTTGAAAATATGATTTTCATGAAATTACATATTTTTCTTTAAATTTTACTTTAAATATTTTTAATTATTTTTTATTAATAATTTTTAAAATATTGAATCCTAATTAAAGCTTATATATTTAAAGCTTATGTATTCTATTGTTTATAAAAATGATAGAAAATTGAAATTCTACAAATAGTATTTCGAGTTATAACGATTTTAAATTACGCCACTTTTTTCCTAAATTTTAATTTTATTTTATTTAATAGTCTCTTATACCACAGAAAAAAATTAGAAATGCCACTTTTTGTTTTCCTCGAATCTAATTTCTTCAAAACTGTAACTTTGTTCATTTAATAGTACTATTTTACATCGCTTTCTACGTGACCGTTGATCCTTTTTTTTAAATTTTCTTATCTTTTCTATCCAACTCTAATATCAGTCCCATAAAACACTCATAAAAGTACTCCTCGACGTCCTCAAATGTCCTCCAAAAATTTGCAACAATTGTTGAATCGTACTTTTACCCGATTGACTCACTACTAAAACAGGATAACACCTGACTGGCTCTGTAAACAGTCATACTGATTGGCTGCATTCAAATAAAATAAATTCATATCATGTTATTGTGGAAGTGCTACAAGATCGAAATAAGGTGAAAACTTCAAATCGTGATAAGAATATACCAATTGGTCAGTATCTATTTTGTATTCATACAATGCATTTAGAGGGGGAGGCATCGCGTAAAATCGTGGGAATTCAAGATGGCGGTTGTTTTTCAAAATGACGTCATTTTCTGAATCTTCTTACTATCCATCATATAAATGTGAGTTTCAGGTCGAGTCCGATGTTTTTAAAGTATATAAATTTCGTTTTTAATAATTTCCGTCATAGTTGAATGAGTTTATGAATTCAGTTTGTCTATTTGTTTGTCTGTCTGTCTGCTTGCTATTCCTTGCTTTAACTCGCTTAAATATCGCTCATACTCTCTTAAATTGACATGTAATTTATATATGTTATTGAAGTTTACAATAACATATTCGGAATAAAATACGAGGGTCACTCTGAAATCTTTGAGATACAACTAGGTTTTTAAAATTATACTTACAAAATTTTAGGTGTGTTCAAAGTAGTCTCCTCCAGCATCAATGCACTTTTGTGGACGAATTTTCCACAGATTAAATACCTCAAGCTGTTCATTTCTTGGAATAGATGAAAAAAATGCATTTATAGCCACATCAATCTCCTCTTCTGAATGAAAACGATGTCCACGTAAGTTCTTTTTTAGATTAAAGAATAACCAAGAGTTACACATAGCTAGATCAGGTGAATACGGCGGATTTCTATCACTTTAATTCGTTTTTGTTTAAGAAACTCAACTGTTAATCCGGCTGTATGTGAAGATGCATTGTCATGGTGAAGCATTAATCCCCTAACATTCACTTCTTGTAGAATTTCTGGAAGACATTTAGTGGTCTAGTTTGCTGTTACTGCCTTCTGTCCATCCAACTTGATGGCTTTGACCAATCCCGTACTTCTGAAGAAAATGGCATACATCACTTTTTTTCAGTGCGCGTTGTCTTTTTACCATTCCCGGCATGGGATCATCTTCAAAGACCCATACTTTGCTTTCTTGACGTGTTGAAACGTCAAAAAACGGTATGTACGTTTCATCCCCCGTTACAATTTTAGAAATGATGCGGTGGCCCCCATCATTTAGCAATTTAAGAATTTCTTTACTGATTCTGACACGCTCCTCTCTTTTTGGTGCTCAGTTAGATTTTCTGGAACCCAACGGCAAACTACTTTTTTCATATGCAATTCTTCATGAATAATTTTGTGTATGGCTGCGGATCCAATGTTAAGTTCCATGTTGTTCCAATGTTGTATCATTTGATAGGTACAGCGATTATCATCCATTAACATTTTTCGTATGGCAGACACATTATCCGGGATGGAAGCAGGACGTTTCGGTCCCGACACTTCGGTCCCGCCATTTAGGTCCCGCCGTTTCGGTCCCAAGACATTTCGGTCCCGAGACATTTCGGTCCCGAGACATTTCGGTCCCGAGACATTTCGGTCCCAAGACATTTCGGCCCCGAGACATTTCGGTCCCCAAACATTTCGGTCCCAAGACATTTCGGTCCCGAGACATTTCGGTCCCGAGACATTTCGGTCCCGAGTCATTTCGGTCCCTAGCCATTTCTGTCCCTTGCCATTTCGGTTCCTTCTCCAGCAAGCTGAAATTTTGTGCAGTTGAAATAGGTGACATAATTTTATAGGAGACATTGTAGAGTTTTTTAAATAAAGGCCTTAAATTTTTTGTAACAGCTCGCACAAATTTCTAATGGTAATCATTTTAAAATGCAGGAAGGGGGGGATTGACATTTTCTATATTTTAGTCTATTATAAGTATAAGGTCCTGATAAATTAAAACATTTATAACTCGATCTATAATTATCGCAAGACACTCATATTTTGTACGGTAAACGTAATATTTATAAAAGGAGGGACATTATCGGATTTTTTAATTCATCGTGCGATGAATGTGACTATTGGTGAGTATCTACTTTATATTAATACAATCCACATAAGAGGAGGAGGCATCGCGTAAAGTCGTAGGAATTCAAGATTGCTGCTCTTATTCAAAATGACGTCATTTTCTGAATTTTCTTACTATCTATCATATAAATGTGTGTTTCAGGTCGATTTTGATGTTTCTAACGTCAAAAATTCCATTTTTAAACTTTCCTTCATAGTTAAATGAATTTATGAATTCAGTTTGACTGTTTGTTTGTCTGTCTGTCGGCTTGCCATTCTATGTTCTAACTCGCTTAAATATCGCTATTCACTTAGATTCACTTAGATTGTCACGTAATTAATATATTTTATTAAAAAATCGTTATCTTGAACATCTTCCACCAACCAAGGGTGCTTTACAAAAACAAATTTTACGCAGTGCTTTCCAAGCTGGTCACATTTGAGGAGAAGCAGATCAGCGTGAAATATGTTCATCCACTAAAAAAAATTGCTAATTGTGGTGGATAATTTATCATGGAAAATAAAATGGTAGGAGTTGCCAGAAATTGCAGATTTGTTGTGATGAATTAGTAAAATGCATGTGCAAAATCTGTAAAAATAAGTGTGGCTGTAGAAAGGTTGGGCTTTCTTGCACATTATTGTGCAACTTCAAAAACGAATGTGAGAAATATGATGATACAACGTGAAATTTTTATATTCTTTAACTTTAAATGTAACATGTAATTTTTTTAATATCTTGTATAATTAAGGTATTAATGAAAATGCATTTTTGTTATCTGGGAGCACGACAGTGCGTCCGCCAAGTTCGCACAAGCCGTAAGCTACCTTTTCCTGAACCATTTCGGCATACTTTTCACCCCCTCATAACGTCGTTTTAGGGAGAGATATAGAAATTTTTCTTTTATACACATGTTCGTATGGTCAAACTGAACTAAAGTTCACGATTTCATGTTTCTATATTTAATAGTTTTCGAAATATTAAATTCCGAAAAAGCGCCTTTTTGTCACTGACTCACTTCGCATCATCAAATAACTAAGGTACTTCTAAAAGTCGTAGAATCATGAAATTTCACAAGTACGTCGGGTTTGTAGCACAATTAATCAGAAAAATCTGAAAACACAGAATTTCCGCCTCTAAACCCTTCAAACAGGGGGCGTTGATTTGGCCGTAAACAGTTCCTTAACACATTCAATTGTGCCAATGTTGTCAAAACTCGATTACAGAGTTTTGAAGGGGGTCACGTGATTTCAAGCAGAATAACAATTTATATATATGCTTTTCCAAAGATGTTTGTTTAATAGAAAAAATGAGTATACCTAAAAATTTTAATCAGTATAGGTTATGATATATTTACGATATTAAAACAATAAAACATTTACCAAAATATAACCGCAATTCGGTACGTTTTAGATATAGTAGCCTTGGCGAAATACAGAAAAAGCCTTGACGAGAAAAGAAATTTGATAGTAACGTATTTTCTGGCAACCTATTTACTGTGTCATATACACAAGCAATTTTTTCCATATGTATACAATTTATTTAATGTAAGGAACCCGTTTATTTATTTTTATATATCAACATAAATAATTTGTATATAAAAAATAATATTTTATACATGTATAAATAAAATGTTTATATATGTATATAAATAACATAAAAGTTCATCAGGTTTGTTTTCATAGTTGTTTATATCATTTGACAACGTATCTCAGTTTCTGAAGTCCGAATTGCGCCAAGATTTTTAAAAAATGCCAAGGTCCCTATAGTGGAAAATATCCTAATTCCATATGAAAGTTTAAAAATCTCCTTTTAATTGAATGAAATGTGTAACTAATAAACTATCTTTAACGATGTGAGACAGATGCGGCGCCCGAAGTCCGCTGCTAATGTTATTATATTGCATTATTAGCCTACTTACTTTTAATTTATTGTTAATTTTAAATCTGTAACAGAAATATTATAGTTATAGAAAAGATATGTTGATCGCCAAAACCCGATTACAGAAAATTAGCCTGAATTATAAAGGTGTTACATGATTTCAAGCTGAATGAATTTTTATATGCTTTTACAAAAATCTTAATAAGGCAAATCTTTCAGTTTATCTGTCCATCTTTCTATCTTTTACTTCCTTAAAACAAATTTTATTAAAGACCGGGAGGCGCCTGTACAGATCATCACCTCATCGAGTTGACGGTGACGGCTGAAATTTTAGGATTAGTTAAATATCGATTAGCGTATTGAAATGTAACTGGTCTGCCAAGTCATATCTTTGTGGAAATCACCTACAGACCCGATTTTACGGGTTAATTGGTAGATATTCCATTGTGTTTTCCTGCACCCATTCCTCTATGTTTCCAAACTTTTAGATGCAGGAAAATACAATAGTAAACCTATAAGTTAACCACTAAAATCTGGTATTCAGGTGGTTTCTACCAAAATATGATTTAACAGTCCAGTTGCATTTAAATATGCTAATCTAGTTTTAACTAATCCTAAAATTTCAGCTGTAAACTCGATGAGGTGATGGTGTGTACAGGCGCTTTCTCGGTCTATTATAAATGCCGAATTCTAATCTCAATAGCACTCTGGTCAATCTGGCAATTACCCCTACCATTTATGGAACACTATTCCTTTAAGTGCGTTTTAGTGATGTTAATGAACTTATGCATATGTATCATGCATATTAAACATATGCATATAATACGTAATACATTTGCATCATACATATTATAGGTATGTGTATAATACATAATACATATGCATCATTGTGACGTCAGAATAAACAAAACATTTTTTGTCACCAAATTAGAGAATTGACATGATATATTACCAAGTTTGGCGAAACTTTGCTAAATGTCGCCAAGCTTGGCGAATATTTGACGCTAGTGGCTATTTTTCAATGAGTTAATTATTAATGCGAGCCATCTATTTTTTTTCCGCATATCATCTGAATAGTTAAAGATATAACGTACTAATATTTCAAAAGTGCTAATAGTTTCGTCACTGCCCAAAACCTCTGCTATTGTTATTATATTGTACTGTTATTATACTTACTGTGACTATGTTGTTAATCTTTACACCGCTAAAACTTCTGCATTATATAAAGAGAATTTACGGAAACTATTAAAGCATTGAAACTGCCAGTTCTCTTTATGATTATTATAATTCTATAATATGTAATCTGTTAATCGATATGTACGCTAGAATGAATCTTCTATAATCCGGCTCCTCGCATTTTAGTTTTCAGGTTTCGAATAAAATTAGCTAAAATCTTAAAACCATATGGCACATTGACTAATTCTTCAACACGATCAGATGAGAAGAATGATAGATTTTCAAATGGATCATGACAGTTAGCCGGTTGACTTTCTATTCTTCCGTAATCGAGTCTATTGAAAAGGTTAACGAGAAACAAAAATATATTAGCATCAATATGGTTTAATGAAAATGCAGATATTGTCGAAGGATTTCATAAGAACCATTTCACTTGTACCCAGTCGTATCAGTTAAAATACAACAATTGGCAGTGAGCCCAATTAGAAAAGATTACTTAATACGATTAAAAATTTCCGCATTAGACAACGAATCGTAACTGCTAAGGAAACATGCATAACTGAGTTAAGAGATATTTGTCACAAAAGATGATTACATAACAACACAAAATATATGATGTGCTTCCATGATCGTAAAGAGTTCTTGATTTCTCTATCAAAAGCTTCTGTCTTGGCGAAAGAATGGGCAAGTAAATTAAATTATGAATAACAGTAACATGATGCAATGTTTAACATGGAGTTAATACGGTAAATACTGCTTGCTAGAGGCGGCTAGTACTTTAATATAAAAAGAAATAAAGTATAAATTTGTAAAGCTCAATATATTAAATTTAGGTATTTTCATGTTAGTCAGGCGCAAGTGGCAAATCGCCAAATACTGTTCCCAACTCCATTGTTCATATTGCATTCATTTCATTTAAAGATATATACTTTTCAGTCTTCTCATTTAAAATAGATGCATTTCCCTCATTTTATTTAATAGAATATTTAACATAGAAATAAATAAATAAATATATAAGAAATAATAACACAAACCAAAATATTTTATTTGAAAATCAAAGCATTGTTTCTAATTTACACATGTGAAAAATGAAAATTGCTACTGACAAAAAAACAAAAGGCTAATGGGGAGATTTGCTCCCAGCTAACATAAAAGTACCGAAATTTAAGTTTTTTTTCATATCAATATAGTTTAGAATAACAAACTTGAAAAAACATACAAAAAGTAGTGATATCCCAACAAAAAGTTTTCGGTAAAAAAAAAAAAAAGCGCCAGCCAAGTTCTTCTTAATGTTTCGGCCAGAAAAAGTAGTGATATCTGAAGTTCGCACAAGTTAAAAGCCAAACATCCCAAATCTTTCATTGAAAATGGCTTCCTGCGACTTGGCCGTTAATGCCTTCGAGAGAGTTTTTCAAATTTTAAAATATGTACAAATGAGCTACATGCCAACTACATTTTTTGATTATTTTAGGCATTTTGTGGCACAGAGTACAGAAATAAAATACACATTTGAAAAATGCATTTAAACAACTTCAGTCTATTTAAATGCTTAGAAGTTAAAAATAACAAAATACTTGCATTCAGGAGATAATATCCCTAATTGCTAAAACATAATATGTGTCAGCTTTTAACAGTTTATAAATCGAATACCTCTTAATGTATGCAAACAAACTATAATAAATGTTCAAACGAAAAAAATCTTTTTCGTCAATACACAAGAATTTCAATATTATACAATAAAATATAATGTAACATATTGTGAGATTTGAAGTAAGTAAATTTTCTTTTATTTCTTGGGTTTTACGTTAATGACTTTAGCTTTAGACCGTACAAAATGGCAGCTAAACCACAAGTGGACTAAATGATCTGTAATCAAAACTAATGTTTGTTGAAACTGAATGGTAGTTATCAGAAATCTTTTACTTATAATTTCTTTATGTGAATTTGCCTCTTTGCATTCTAATATTACTTTTACTATTTAAATAATTCATAAACGCGTAATTTCCAATCATTAATTTTGAAATGCTGTAGAAGGCATTAACGGCCAAGTCGCAGGAAGCCATTTTCAATGAAAGATTTGGGATGTTTGGCTTTTAACTTGTGCGAACTTCAGATATCACTACTTTTTCTGGCCGAAACATTAAGAAGAACTTGGCTGGTGCTTTTTTTTTTTTACCGAAAACTTTTTGTTGGGATTTATTTATTCCTTACATTTTCCTCACTATAAAATACAAAAATACTTTAATAATTGTCCTATTTTCAGTTTAAGCGCATTTCAGATATTAAGAAAGGAATTTTTCAGTTAAAAAATATCGAAATTGTCATCATAGACACTTTTATATGATGTATCTGAATAAAAATGCAAACAACTTTGAGTAACATTCGCCATCTAGAATTCCTGTGAATTTGCACTATACCTCACCTTCTTATATACATTTTATTAATATGAAGTAGATACTGACCATTCGGGATATCTTTTTTATAAAATGCAGTTTTTTCATACCTAGCAGCTTCACTAATTAGCTGATAATTAGTTGACTTAGCTGATGATCTTTATAGGGTTTATATACGACTTGCAAATGCACGTGTTCTTATTTTTTATGTGTGTGTCACATTAAATAAACGATAAATACTATGCACGCCTTATTCTATATTAAGTATCTTGTAGTGCACTTGACTGATGTATGTCAATTTGAATATGTTTCAGAGAGTATAACATGATTAAAACACATTGCAAACGATTCCCTCCCCCCCCCCCCCATAGACAATAACGAAATGGAATTGTTTTGAGGGTCTGTACAGATATACACTTCAATTTTTATTCCAAACTTGTTATTGTAAACTCCAATATCATATATAAATTACATGGCATTCTGAGAAAATTTAAGCAAGCAGCGATATTTAAGCGAGTTAGAGCATGGAATGGCAAACAGAGATACATACAAACAAACAGACAAACAGACAGACAAACTGAATTGATATACTCATTCAACTATAACAGAAAGTGTTCAAAACGAAATTTTTGACGTTAAAAATATCAAAAGCGACCTGAAGCAACACATTTATATGATGGATAGTAAGAAAATTCAGAAAAGGACGCCTTTTTGAATAATAGCCGCCATCTTGAATTCCCAACGACTTTACGCGATGCCTCCCTCTCTGAAATGCATTGTATTAATATAAAGTAGATACTCACCAATCAGTATATTCTTATCATGATTTGCAGTTTTCTCAACGGACTATTAATCTAAGTGCTGGGCAACATATAACTATGATATGTTCCCGCACCATGTTGGTGAAATCAAAGTAAAATTGCGTAATTTGTTATTTCTGTTTGTATAAATATTTTTTTATAAAATATAATTATGAGTGTAAAATTATAATGTTTATATATTTAAGTAAAATAAGAGTGTAAGTTCATACAAAAATTATTAAGTTGATTTTAAATAGTAAATATATATATTTTTAAAAATTGTTGTATTGTAAAATGAAGGTATAACGTTGAATGGAGTTCGGATCTCAGACAACAATACGCAGACGCCATGGTGTCGTTTTATGACAAGCCAATGGAAAGTAGTGTATAATTAGAAGTCGTAAAATCATAAAAACGTTGGAATCAATTTATGGCCTCAATAAAAGTGTTGGGATAAATTTATGACTTTTCAGACCACCCAAACTTTAAGGCAGATAATAATATTAAAGTATATGTTAGGGGCCATTTGCAGACTGCTAGCTAATAGGCCTATCGAAGTATAATAAAAAATCTTCTCACATCCAATAACAGTGGACTAGACAAAAATAGTTCCTCCCACTGCAGGAGCTGGTGTGCAAGAAGAATAAGTTTTAAAAAAATATAGTCTGAAAAAAGATGTAGAGGATGCAAGAGCTCTCCTGAAAGCCCGTGCAATGAGTCCCGCAAGCCCTAGTAAAGCCCAGGCGAGATGGACCTAGCGGAGCGAGCCTAATCCAGCCTAACCAAGCCTAATTGAGGATGTCTTCCTGAGGTACCTATCGGAGTGAGCCTAAACAAGCCAAATTGAGGATGTCTTCCTGATCTACATATCGGAGTGATCCTAATCAAGCCAAATTGAGGATGCGTTCCTGACGACACATTGCCCTGATCCTAAGCAACGCAACATCTCGGAATTTGACAAATAAAGGCCACCATCCCGTATATTAAAAGAAGGTACTATTTTACACATTTTCTTTTACCACATAAGTTCATATGAAAAATCTAAAAAAATACTTTTCTGATATTTTATGGTAGAGAGTTATCTGAGATCCGACCAAACCAATAATTAAATAAGATTAAGGTAATTTTAAAAATGAAAGAGAGTATTTCTTTTAGCAAAAAGAAACAATTATAATAATTAGAGTACGTGAAAATATTGTCTCTTTTTTTAAAAAAGATTAAACATACTTAAAATAATGAGAAGCAAACAAAAGTGTTGCTTTCTATTTTTTGAATTAATATTATGTTTTTTTTCTGTAAATAGATTTGTTCTATGTAAATAAATTATTTAATCAAGTTTTAAAAAGTTTCTGTAATTATTTAATTAATAATATTTAAAGTGTGTCAATTCATTTTTTTACAGCTTAAACTTTAGTTTAATTCATAAGTGGAAGAGTTCGTCTAAATAAATCACAACGCAAACTCTTAATTCTATTCGTAATTATTCAAATTTAATAATTACTTTTTGACGCGAATTATAATTTAATCTTATTAATGCTTCGCGTTGCTCTTCTACTAGAATTTAGGTAAGTACGATCACTTATATTATTTAAATTTATCTACGGTATATAAAACTATATACCAATTTGCTATGAGGTTGCTTGGATGATTTGGACCAATTAACAATTTTGAATATATTTAATAAAAAATAAAAAGGTGTAATTATCTGTCCAGCACTAAGCAAATTGGTTTTTTTTTCTTTTTTTTCTATAAATTTCATTAAATACTAATAATCGAACAAATTTTATTTCCGTATATTCTTAATTAAATTATCTTTCCACTTACATATAAGGAAATATTGGATGTTAAACCTCTTGCGCTCTATGACAATCACAGAGCACGTCATGCTATTTTGGGTATTTCCAAGAATGACGTACGCGGGGTACTTTTGATTGTTTGATTGACGGTTGATTGTTTAATTAGACATTTCGAATTCACACCAGAAAGTTTACACTCTTATTTTTTCTTTACAAGATGATTGGTAATCCATAAATAAATAAAAGAAAATAACCAATTCGTTTTTATTGTGTGAATTTAAAATTTTTAAAGAAAAAAAAACATTCCAGATGCAGCAACTGTGGTGGCTAGTAACATATATCCGCTAACAACGCGAGAGCGCAAGAGGTTAGTGTTATAAAACAGTGATTAAATTATTGATAAGGATAATGATCATTAAGTGATAAAATATAATGATTACAGTGAAAATAAAAATATGTAGTATAAAAAATAATCATTGATAAAATATAATGATTACAGTGGTTAAATTTTTGAAATCTAATAATTTAACATATTCGCGTGAAGTTGTTCGAAGATTTTCTTTTGTGTGGAAAGACTTCTAACAGCTGTAAAATATAACTTTCAAGAGTACAAAATATTTCAAATGCTAAATCTTTTTGAAAAAAAAATTATGTATAATAAAATCGATTCAATGTAAAGAATCACGGTTGTAACCGAAGTTTTAACAAGATGATTTGTACAAGCTGTAACCATTCCACAGTTTTAACAAAATGCTGGAAGTATGCCTAAATTTGAATTATCGAAACCATTCAATTTTATACAATTAAATACAATCTGAAAAGAACTGCTTAAATTATTTCTTTCGTGTTCACTACAGTTACGATTTATTCAACTTTAAGTAATATCATTAAACTACAAATAATGAGTTACCTTAGTTTTACATTTAAATATTTCTTTTTGTTTCATGGTTTTTAAACAAAATCCATTAAAAACTACTTTAAGATGATATTGAATTTTCTTTTTCACTTAATTTTAATGATGGTATTAGAAATACTTAAAATAATAAAGATTACTTTTTTTTTCATTTGCAACAGAATTAAAATGCCTATAGAGAGCTAGAAATTACAATAAAATTCATTAAATTAATAAATTTACAATTACAGCTGTTTTGGATTTATTAGAATATAGAAATATGATATGCCAAACTCTGCTTGGCAAAAGGCCATCAGGCTTTGACATTAGAGTAACGAAATATTCCAAACACTAAAACAATGAAAATATACATTAAAGAAGTGAAATAAGAATTACGCTTTAAATCATAACAGTTTAATATCAAATAAATGATTAAAAAAAAAAAAAAAAAAACGAAAAATTTCAATTTTTTTTTTTTTATTTATATATATTTAAATATACAAAATTAGATGCACAGTTTTATTTATATATATATAAACCAAACTTTTATTTAAAAAAAATATATATATTGGGGATTTTCAATGATATGGAACGCGCAGGGGGCATTTCGAAGATTTCTAAGACGACACGTAAAATTCCATTTTTTTTCTTAAAAGTAATTTTTTTTGTGATAAATGCATGTCATAATGCATATAATGTGCCTTTGAATAACATATAAAGTGAAATTTACAAAAAAATAAGAAATTGATTTTTAAGGTTTTCAAGGTCCCTCGTCCTCATAATAAAGTAAATTACAACCATGAAATTAGGCGTGATTTTAACGTGAACATTGAACTTTTGTAGAAGTCTGTTTAAAGAAATATATAATAGAGTTCATTCCATTATATTCGACATAAAGCAAGGTGAAAATAATTATTTCAATGATTTTTACAGCTGACAATGATATATTGTTTACAATGATTTATTGTTCTTTGCAGACAATTTATTCAAGCTATAAGCATTAAAAAGTATCACTGAAATGTAAACTATGAGTTTATTAAGAAATTTTTACTTCTAATCACTATTATTAGTGTGGAATGAGATTAATGGTTTTGTTCAGAGGATAATGAGTTGTTCATGTTTATAATTTAATTTTAATGGTTGTATTAAAATCTACACTAATTAAAGAACAAGTAGCTATGTCTGTCTGGTGTGAGTCTGCTATGGCTTGCAAAATCTACGGCTCGTACGAGTCTCAACATTTTTCTGAAGATAGTCCAAAGACCTCTCCTAATGCACCTGAGCCTCTGAATTTTAAAATTCTTATAATTATTTGAGTTATTAATTAAGAACCATAACTCACTCTCATTAAAAAGCCATCAAACGGTCCAATTAAAAAAAAAGCTTTTATTTCCTCAAAACCACACGCTGACTAGATTTGGACCTCGATTCGAGGCTAGCACAAGACTCTCCAATCAAAACGCTCTCCTTGAAAACTCACTAGCTGTCACAGCTGTGAAACGAGGCTAGGGTTTTGCAGACGTTAAAGACAATATGTCTGTTTTGAAAAACACATGTTTTCATTTTCGAGAGTAGATAAAAACGACAGTTTAAAATTTTAATGAAAGTTAAAATTGAAATCAAATTTTTAAAAATACAGCATTTAGAGATTTGAAACTTATGCATCTAGGCCTATATTTGGACACTAATTAAGAATATGTAAATTTCAAAAAATTTGATTCAGAACTTTTTGTTTTATTTAAAAAAAAACGATTTTCAAAATTAAAAGGAAGCGCTTTTTTAATGAAGAATGTACGCGAATTTGTTAAAATTCGGAAAACGAACTAACTGATTGACTTGAAACTTTCAGGTATACAACAGCCCTTTCACCACTGTTTAGTAGATTAATGTTTGTATAGAACATACTGCGCTCTCTGTCGGTGGAAAGTTGGACTAACCACTATTTTCGAATAGTAGTTTAAGCAAATTTCTTAATTTCTTATTTTAGTCAACGTTCTTAATAATACATTAATACAATATTATTAATTTAACACAATCTTTTCGAAGCATCTAAATAGACCAGATTTATATCTCCTACAAAAATTTTGAAACGTTCGGACGGGTAGAAATATTTTTTTGAAAATAAAATGTGTGAAAATGCTCACGAATTCAATAAAAACCTGAGTAGTTTTGTTGCGGTTTCGCTCGCTTTCAGAAAGCATAGGCTCCAAAAATCAAATTACGCAAATTAGCACGTACCTTCAATTCGATATTTGTCTTGCGATTTTTTTCATTTAAAAATATAAATTTAGTCAAAAGGAAACTAAAGGAATAAAATCATACAAATTTGAGGTTCATTTAAGGTTCACTCATTACGGACTCGGGCAACGAATGGAGTGTCAGCTAATCATTAATAATATTACAGATTTTTATCTTCAATATATACTATTAATATTTTATTATTATTATTTTCCATACATTATTTGATATACTCGTGAAAGTTAAATTAATTTAAAATCTGTTTAGGTTATATAGATTAAAAGGACTTGTAAACATAATTAATAAAGTATTTTTTATGAAAATTATACGTGGCTCGTTTCATAAATACGACATTTAAAGTATCACCCCACAGTTTTCACAAAAGCCTCAGAAGTATGCCTAAATTTAAGTTATCGAACGATCCAATTTTATCCAATTAAATGCAATCTAAAAAGAATTGCTTAAAATATTTCTTTTATATTCACTATAGTTGAAATTTATTCAAGTTTTATACTTAAAGAATATCATTAAGCTACAAATAATGAGTTACCTTAGTTTCACACTTTTTGCAATTAAATGTTTCTTTTTATTGTGGTTTTTAAACAAAGGCAATTAAAGACGATGTTAAGAGCATATTGATTTTTTTTATTATTATTCCAGTTCTTTTTACTGATTGTATTAGATTTATTTAAGATAATGAAGATTATTTTTTATTTCTATCAGAATATGTAATGCGTATACGAAACTAGAAAATAATGTATATTTATTTAAAATAATAAATTTATTTTTACAACTGTTTAGGAGTTATTAAAAAATAGAGTTAACGATGTGCCAAGCCACGTTGGGCAAAAGGCCAACAGGCTTTCGTTCTGCAACAACGAAATATTTTAAAAATTAAAAAGATGAAAATATGCATTTGAAAATTAAATATTTAAATAGATAAATATTTAAAAATAATGTAGAAATAATAAAATAGATAAAATATTTAAATAATTAATAGTTTAAAATCGAATAAATAATGATTATAGAACGAGAAAATAATTTAGCAATCGTGAATACATCCTTTAATTTTTTTATTCTTTTTTTGCAAAATTTTGAACAGAAATTTTCATTTTCTAAATAACCTCACGCTTTCAACTGTCTGTAATTTTTGATAACAGAACGCACGCAAACGTACGTATAGTAACGTTATTTCTTTTAATAACGTAAATTACAGACATGAAATTAGTCGTAATTTTTAAGGTGAACATTGAACTCTTATTAAAGGTCGTTTAAATAAATAAATATTTTGGGTTCATTCCATTATATTAAACATAAAGGAAGGTGAAAATAATTATTTCAATGATTTTTACAGTTGACAGTTTTTACAATGATTTTTCGTTTGTTACAGTTACGATTTATTCAAGCTATAAGTATTTAAAAATATCATTTAAATACAAAGTATGAGTTTATTCAGAATATTATACTTTTAATAAGTATTGTTACCGTGGATTTAAAACAAATGAGAATAATGGTTTTGTTAAGAGGATATTGTGTTGTTCATTTTCTAATAACATACATTGAATGATTGTATTAAAATCATTAAAAATATTACATTTATTTTATCTTCAGTATATGTTGTTTATACTTTACTATTATTATTTTCCATATATTATTTGATAAACTGATGAAATTTACATTTGTTTAAATTTTGTTTAGGTTGTATAGATTAAAAGGACTCGTAAACATAATTAGATAAACTATTTTTTACGAAAATTATACGTAGCTCCTTTTATAAATACGTCATTTAAATTATCACCCACAGTTTTCACATAAAACTTGGAAGTATGCCTAAATTTAAATTATTTAAACCATCCAATTTTATCCAATTAAATACAATCTCAAAGAATTGCTTAGGTTATTTCTTTCATGTTTACTACAGTTACGATTTATTCAAGTTTAAAGAATATCATTAAGCTACAAATAATGAGTTACCTTAGTTTCACATTTTTGCAATTAAATGTTTCTTTTTCTTGTGGTTTTTAAACAAAAGCAATTAAAGACGATGTTAAGTGCATATTGAATTCTTTTATTTCACATATTTTTAATGATGGTATTTGAATTATTTAAGATAATAAAAGATTTTTTTTTATATCTAACAGAATATGTGATGCATATACGGTACTATATACATTTTTTAAATAATCTCAAAATGCCGTAAAAAATTAATTTAAAAATAGCGATGAAATAATTTATTAAAATCAAGATATTTCAAGTAATTTTTAATTAAAAAGAATATCTTTTGTTTCATTTTTATTTTTTATTTTTTTATTTAAAGACAATTTTAACAATATTTACATTTAAAAACTTAATTAATCTTTTAGGATACATTGTTGAATTTTTGAATTACTGAATTTCTAATTACTTTTCCGAAAATACATTTTTAATAAGCTTTTAAATAGAAGTAATAAGCATTATTTGTTTGTTTTTTAATAAAAAAAATAGTTTAATGACACCCACATTTAAATATTAATTAAATTTATGATGACGTACCACAAAATCAGCATATTTGGTTTATAATTTCTTTCACAAAAATGCATTTTTATATATACTAAGGTTAAAACATTTGTTCATGCAAAGTATAGATCCCTCGTTTACGAATGTTTTAGCATGAAGCTTTCTTTGAATTGGCATAATTAGAATGCTATTCAAAGTTGTATATGATTTAAAATGATTAAAAATGATTTATATGCTATTTGGGACATTTGAGAGCTACACTGTGATAAAGTGCTGCATTAATTTTACTGCATGCAGAGATTATAGGCAAATACACATAAAAAAAAGACTTCTAGATAATCGGACTTTGCGTCTATATAAACTTGTTTTCCCGTAAATGTAAAATTTACTGGATTCGACAGTTTAGTTGAAAATTGTGTAAATTTGTGTAATTTGCTCATGAACTAGCAACTCCCTTATAAAGAGTCTCTAGTATTTTGAGTGTGAGCGTGGCGTTAAACATTTAACTTATGTTCACAACAAAGATCTCTCTATTCTATTTTACTCTAAGTTTCCAAGGTATGTCTTGGAGTCTACGGTTAAGTGTTTTTCTGTTATTTTATATTAATTAGGCGCGTTGTTCAATCTGTAGAAGTATATAATGCGAGGCGAATATATGTGTCTTCAGATTTGGGTCGTATACCGCTCATGGAGTTATCATGATCTTGTGTCGAAGGATTTGTGTCGAGTCCTGCCGCTCTTGATATTTTAGTCTGATGATGTTTTAGTGAAGTTCTGTTTGACAACCACGTGTTGTCAGCTAGATTACATTGGAAATTTAAGTTGTATTTAAGTTGTAGCACAAGGTATCCTTTCCGCGTGTTACTATCAAGGAACTATCGAAGAGGTTATGTAAGTTAAATTTTTTGTGTTTCTTAGTTAGAAAATCTGTGAATGTTCTCACGTATTCGCTAAGTAAACTTAGGCCAAATTTGAAGACGAAACTCTATCACTCCCCAGCACGATTAAGTAAATAAAGGTATTTTTTAGACTTAGAATATGACTGCATTTTTACTTAGTGGCCTTTCCGGGGTCGTTACAAATTTAATGGAGCAATTTACGGTAAAATACCAGTAAATTTACATTTTTTTTAAAAAAAACAGTGTCTCCCACAAAATAAAAATTAGTAAAAAGCCGATTAAAGAATATACAGGAGAACTCTGTTAATACGAACCCCGGGCATACGAGGACACGGTTAAAATAAGCGATTTGGACATTAAGAAAAGTTCGACCTTTAAATATACAAAGATTTATCTGATTTTTACGAGCTACAAAAGTAAGCTCACGGCTAATATAAGCAAATTATTAGTCCCTTCAAACATTAGTCACATTTGGGAGAAAAGTAGTGTAGAATTAATAAAGGATTCCCGTCACGTGACTTTAAGATCCCCAGCGCACAGCACTGTGCATTGAATTTCCGTTCGACGTTTCTATCTGTATTTTTTTATCGCAAGAATGAAAACAAAAAGTTGCCCAAAAAGCACTTACCACCAAAGAAAATGCTCTTTTGCATAATCATGCTGACGCCTTTTAACTCCTTTCTAAACAATGGAATCCGCCTTCTACACTTATGATTTCTGCTTTTTGATTGTATTAGTGTCTTTTATCCATGACCTACTTAGTGTTGCCAGGTGTACCGCGTAAATTGGGGGAGGGGTGCTTCAAATACTCTGGACACCACTATTATAAAGTAATTTTCTTCGCCTTATCTAGTAGCAGAATTATCTGCGATTATAGATGGCGAAATAAACTGTAAGGAATTAGTGGTGTCCTGAGCTTCTGGGGACCTGAATTACGTTTGGAACCTGGCAACACTAGCCCTACTAAACGTTAGTAGCTGGGAAGTTCGGCTCGCAAGCGACCACTCAGAGACCGCCAACAGTAGCGCTTCGCCAGTGGAAACGTGTTTAAAAAATTTTTGTATATGATTTAATTGGCACGGAGTTTTATGATATTAAATTAATGTTAACAATTAAATACTTAGAGCAATTAATAATAGTTAATAATTTAATTATATGTACATTCTTAAGATTTTTATTATCTCTTCGGGTATTACAGGGTTCTTACCCTTCAAGGACTTTCACGCACCGTTTTACCAGAATTTTTGTAAAGTAATATTAGCCTTATTTAATGAAAAAAAAAACTATTTTCAGATACAGTGACCAGTTCTTTACAAAATTTCTGGTGCCAAAACAGTTAAAAGCCCGTGAATCTCTTGATGCATACGAGTAATAGTTGAATCAGCCCCCAAAACAGGCGATAAATCACAATCAAAATAATAAAACTTTATAGAAATCACCATAAAATCAAAGGGATTCGGAGGACGCGTTCCGAGCTGGAAAAAATAACAGCCCGTCATCAGCAAATGAAAACACGTGTCCGAAAGGGGAAAAGGTCGCAAATGAACAGAAAGGATAAAGAGGAGTGCTTACAAAGAGTGTGACAAGTGGCGATAGCAGTAGAACATGCAGAATTGGAAAGTGTTGCCATACTCGTAGAAAAAATTAACAAAAAAGAAAAGAGAAAATAAAACAATAAACAAAATTAAAATAAAAAAAGAAGAAAAATTAAAAATAAATTAATTAATTAAAATATATATAGAGAGAGATAGATTTAAAAAAATACAGTGATAAGAGAGCGAAAGAGCGAAACAAAGAATTTTGGTTTTTTTTTTTTTTACCAAAAAATGAAACATATTAAAAAAGAGTGAAAAGAATTTCCAATCTGAAGAGAGAAAAAGAGATGAGGAGAGATCATTGACAGGTTTACCAGAATTTTTAAAAGTAAAATAAGATTTTTGAAAATCCAAGTGAATGGGAGTGACAGGAGAAGAAAAAATTCTGGCCATGGAAAAATTGATACAGTGACTAGAAGTCCAACAGTAAGAGGCAATCAAAGATTTAGAGATTTCTTGATTTAATATACTACGCCTCTGGTTGATATACATATCTTGACTTGTTACATACAATATTTCGATGTTTGATATATTTTTTAATTTTAATTTGATTATCATAGATATTTTTATATTAATTTACTTATTTCGATATTAAAAATTCTATATATGTTCTGAAAACTTTTTATTGCAGAAATAGTGAATGGAATATCCTTCCTCTTTCATTTAATTCAGATTTTTCTGTCAATTAAGCAGAAATTTTTAAAAGAATAAAATCATAGAATATTTTATTTAATGAACAAAATACAGAACATTCTTTATTATTATCGGATTCCACAAATCCAATTAAATTTAAATGTTAAAAAATTTCATTTTTAATAACTTTGTGGTGGAAAATAATGAAAAATGGCTAAAGAAAAACACAATGTCATTATAAATAATGTTTTAAAAAGACCTCATTAATGAACAAAAATGTATGGATGTCTGGTTTAAATTAAAAACTAGAAAATTTCACGTGATCTTTCATTAAAAGAGAGGGGAATAATAAGGGAAGAGTACTAATTAATAAAAATGTCATCTAGTCATGTAAACTTTAATGATTAAATTCTAGAAATAAGGGAGTTTTAACAAAGTCTTAAACATGGGATGGGAGTTCGAAGATATCGTAAAAAATATTTTTAAACAAATTAAAAGTAATATTGGAATACAGGATAAATAATATAGATAAATATAATGTAGCAGATGTACAGCAAATAACTTTCGCCCAATTAAAAAAATCGCAATCAATTTATTTATTTAAAATTACAATGTTTTTCAAAACACTCTTTTTTTAAAATAAATTCAACTCTAATGGACATATTTCAAAGAAAGTGTTCACAGATTTATCGTGTTTTGCATATGAGGCCGTGGGTTTCAAAACTCGCCTTATCCAAAATTTAAAAAATCGAGTTTTCTCTATCAATCTATTCTATTGGTAAACCTGCATCGAAAACAACACTACAATCCGCCAAAAAACTAGTTTTATCGTGTATTTCTCCGATTCAGGGATGAGAGTGCTGCGACCAAATGGTTGATTTTCATCACTAAATTTTAACAGAATTTTTCGCCTTATTTATTGACAAAATTTCTTATATTTAATAAAGAAAAGTAAACCATTAAAATTTAGTGGTGAAAATCAACCATTTGGGTCGCAGCGCTCAAATCCCTGCCGATTGTAAAATCTTGGTTTACAATGAAAGCCAATAGACGCAGACGGAGCATTTTCGCAATTTCCCAGAATTTGATTTTCTGGATAAGGTGAGTTTTGAATCTCACGTCCTCATATAATCCAAGGACATTTTGAAATGTGCTAAAATATACCGTAATTCAGTGAGTATCATCTTATGTATTGTTAAATATCTTCAGAAATATAGTTCAACAAGTTCAGCACTGCATGGATTTTCTAAAACAACTTCTTTAATGAAATTTTTCTATCACTTCATATTTTTTTTTCCATATACTTTTAAGCATACTGTCTAGTGATATTTATTCAGTAATAAAATTCACGTCTTAAATTATGCAAAAATATTACAGAGGCAAACGTATATCAACAGTTTTAATTATATACTGTGTACTCAATAAAATCCTGTCCATTCTCATTGTCCTCAAAACGGCGGCGGCTATAGTACGTGGTGTCCAGGTATAATGAAGTGGCTATAAGGAGAACACTTACAGCGTTAGGTAGCGAAAACCTTCGGAGATAGCGTTCCAATCTCAAAAACGGTAAGTTATATGAAAAAATGTCAATTACAAAGTTGTAGAGCGTTCTCAATTTTGTATGAAATGATGTCTAACGTGTAAATTAAAATTCATTTGAAGCTTTGAAAAGTAATATTTTTACATTCAATCCTCAGCTTAAATACGCCAGTAATTGCATGCAGAAGTGTAAACATTATAAGCAGCCGCGCGTATATCAAGGTAAAGTTATATTAAGGTTAAAGCTATTTTTTTAGTAAAATAAACTTTACCTATATGCACGGTAAAGTTTATTTTCCTAAGAAAACCAAGTGAAGTATTTTCAATCTGTTCACCATGGGCAGTAATGCATCATCACGTGTTTCGATGCTGGAAATACAAATAAAATTTAACGCGATATCCTTGTTAGAATAAACCGTGCCTTGATTTTGTCTGTTAGTTCTATTAGTACATATAACGCCACAATTCTGCCACAAACTGTCTTATAACGCCACAATTCTGTATTCCATTATCGACTTATTTAAACCGATGATAGAATGTTAAAATTACGTTTCAGAGATTCTAATAACGTTATTTTTACATTGCATACTAAATCGACAGCAACGCACAATTTGTAATTGACTTATTTTTTTATATCTGGTACTTTTTCGAAATAGGGATGCTAACGCGCAGCATACTGCTAGGTAGCAGTTAAGCGGGTCTCATCGCGTGGTATGCAGTTAAGCAGGTCTCATCGCGTGGTATCTCCCTTTTTACAGGCACGTCTTCTTTTAAATGTGACACTTCTGTATTCTATTAGTGGCTTATTTAAGATGATGATTGGATGAAAAAATATTACATTTCAAGGCTTCTTATAAATTTGTTTTTTCACGTAAGGTATCATTTCATACAAAATCGAGCACACCCTACAACTTTGTAATTGACTTTTTCGGATATCTGCTAACATTTTTCAGATAGGAGCGCGAATTCCAAAGTTTTAGCTACGTGGAGCGTAAGTAATCCATTATGCTAAAGTACACGGGTAAGTGTTAAGGGCAAAGTGAAAGGGTTTATTAAAGTGCTTCCTTGTACTTTACTATACATATACAGTATGTTTATGATTATGGCTATCGGCGTTCTGAAGTTAGAAGTGGATGGACAGGATTTTAGTGGACACACTGTATAAATGTTATACGCTCTGTCTCATAAGTAACCAAGATTATTCATGTTTCAAATACAGATAAGACAGAGTACTGAATAATGATGGTTACATTTTTTTGTGTACCTAGCAGGAATATATATATTTTCTTCTAAGCAGTGTTGAATGGTGTGGCCGGCAAGAAGGTCTTTCATCGAATATTTTTGTTGGTACACTCTAAAACATAAAAACGTAAATTTGCCCATTAAAACATGTATACTAATTATATAAAAATGATTTGTTTATATCTATAAAGTGGCGTCTAAATTGTCAAATACACGCCTGGTGCGTTAATTTCAAAATACACTTTGCTCTGTGGGTTTTTTTTATGATAACACATTAAGCTGCTTAAATATGTAAAACGTTATCAGTTAACTGTGAATTACACATTTTATCGTATAAATTACACATGAGTACACATATATCTTTGTAATATGGGTAAACGATGAATTCTGTGTATACAGTACAGAACCTCAATGCTTAGGATGTACATTTTGAAAACATATTTTTATGGTCGCAAAAACAATTTGCATGAAAAACAAACTCATGTGCTTGGTGTGTTTGTTCTCTTTATAACAGATTTGTTTTAAGACCGTAAATAGTGTAACCTTAATTTACAAGAAACAGGATCATCTGAAATTATATTTACTGCATGCCATCTCTCAGTTAGAGTTGTTTTGAAGTCCTAAAATCGTATGCCCAATTTCTGCATAGAGCCTGTATAACCTAAATAAATAGAAATTAAAGAGAAAAATCTTTAAAATACAGAATTTGTGACGCCAGTACTATTTCCGCATTTTGCCGATTTTTTTCTATCAATTTCAGTCACAAGTTTTCAGAGATATATCTACATCAAGAGGAGAAATTCTCAATCTAATTCAAGAGCAATACTTACCGAGACCGGATACGAAATGAGGAACTGCAACTTCCCAAAGCACCACCTTAACCATTCAGTTATTTTTATAAAAGTCAAGTTTTCAAGAATAGATATTTATTTTGTTCATATAAATTCACATATTTATGTATAATGTTATGTACTTATACGTATATTATGTGCAATATTCTGTTCTTACATATATTTCTGTGTAATATTCTTACACATAAACCTGTGTGATTATCTGTATTTACACATATAGCTTCGTAAAATGCGTATGCATATTTCTGTGTAATATTCTGTTCTTACGCATATATTGATGTAATATACTTAAAAATATTTCGGAGCAATTTTCAAAATATACAGATATTTGTATAATATGAAAAATTCGTAAATTTACATTAATACACCAGTTCGGTTAAATCCGTACCATTTTCGACGTTTACACATTTGTTGGAGCTTTTGAATGGATAACAAATTAAATACTTCCATTAAGCCTATAAAAACATTTTAATACAAGAATTTTTTTACGAGAAGAGAGTAAATGTTATGACAAAAGGTGCAATTTTACAAATTTACACATTTATTTATGTAAAAATGACAAATTTCCAAATTTATTTTTTTGTGTATCTACTTCAGCTTCCCAGTACAGAACTTGATAAAATCTTCTTAACATATTCATTTTGCCAGTGATACACCAAAATTTTCTATTTGCAATAGAACGCTTGCTTGCACTTACCTATAGGTAGATACATAAGCATATTGCGATATCTTCTGTAACCGGATCCACTCTTAACTGTCGTGTTTAAGCAAGGCTGATTTGGTGCAATAGAGTGCTTTTTCTTTTAATATTTCAACAATATTTACATTTATTTTAAGCTATATTGCTTCTAGCATCGTTTGTGCTTGATGGTAACTTTGTCGAAAATTCAATCCCTAAAAATTAATTCAAAGATCTTTTTTTTCTTTTAAATTTCTTAAACTGCCGTTATAAGAAATATAACAAACAAGAAAAGAAATCATGCTTCAGGCATAGATTATGAAAAACTTTCCAATACATTCAGAATAATGTAACAAAACTGCACCGTTTAATAAGTTAAAATATTATGTGTAATTCAACCATATGGAAACGCATAACACATTTGAAAACACAACTGGAATTCATGCATTGCCCCTATAAATTAATTATTAATCCCACATACTTCAGGTACAATGCCAAACATGCTTTGGTGATCCTAAAGAAAGTTTACCAATTGCATAAAATCCGAGTATACAGTATAGCGCCGATTATCGGAACTCCAATTAACCGAACTTCCAATTATCCGAACTGCCAATATTTCTCAATTATTTTTTTCTTAAACGAACTTCGAATTATCCAAACACACTATTAGACCTGGATATCAGATTTTAAATGATGATGAGATTGTGGATGAGATTCAAGACGAAAAAGAAATTGAAGAAAATGAAAACGAATGCTCTGAAAATGACACAGGCCCATCATATAACGAAGCCTTTTAATGTTTGGAAACATCTATGAAATGGATCGAACGGCAGAAGAATGTTGATCCTATTCAACTTACGTACTTAAGAAGAATTCGAGAAATGGCAGCATTGAAAAGAATGTCTTCTTTGAAGCAAGCGACAATCGAAAGCTTTTTTGCTTAAATTATAAGCTCTGGAGTCCAGAAAATGATATAAAAAAGTAAACAAAAAAATTAAAAAGACAAACCAATTTTTAAACATGCCAGCATTAACTAGTGCTGTCAGTCCGAAGCATGGATAAAATGTGAAGATTTTATTATAGTCAGGAACATCCCTTAAATTGTCTGTCCGTTTATCCGAAATTTTGCTTATCCGAACTAGGGTCGGCCCCAACTTGTCCGGCTAATCGGCGCTTTATTGTATTTACGGGAGTTAGAGCGCAGAGAGAGGGACAGACATATCGAATGCATAAACGCTTTTGAACTTTGTTGGAAAGTGTTAAAATAGAATTATTTTATTTTTTTTTTTCATACTGTATAAATTGCTGTTGCTAGGTTACAGGTAAATAAAACGAGAAACAGTGAATTAAAAATGGCGAAATTTTAAAATTAAACAATTAAAATGCTTTATATTATACGTACAGATGCACAAAATGTATAAAAAATATATAAAAAATTTAGAATTTCTGAGATATGTATTGACAAAATTTCAAAATAATCGGAGTAATTTAAAGCCTTAATATGGAAATTTTATTATTCATAATTTAACATTTAAATCAATTATCCCATTGCGCCATTTTCCCAAAATATTAAAATCCTCTGTATTCCCATTGAAATGCCTTATGAAGTAAAAGAAAAAAGTTCTATATTTTTTGAACGAAGAAATCAAATTTAATGAAAAATTACACAGCCAATTCCGATTATCTCATCAACTTATTATCCAAATATCAATCAAATTTAATGATTTTTACCTTAGTTATCGAAAACATACACACTGACAAGTAACAAAAACTTTTTAGGGTCTCCACGTTCAGCATTAAATAACGTTTCGGCAACAATCGTCTTCACATAGGTGAAGAACATTGCAGAAAGCTAAAAAAGCGCACAAAATTTTCCAAAAATTTAAATTAAATGTGAAAATATTGTAAATAGTATGTGATATGTAAAATGAAACAATTGATACTTCCATGTTATAGTGCCCCGAGAAGTGCGATTGCATAAAAATCGCATTCAGCTTTGACAAGGCATAGGTAAACTCGGGAAGTGCGAAATTAACGCTCATCCACAATTGATATATATAAAAAAATATTCTATAAACATTAAATGTGATAATATTTTATGTTGCTAAAAATATATTACAATGTTTCATAACAAATACACACAAATGTTTAATAACAAATTGATACAAATTTTTTTTAATAATTTCTTGTAATGCTTCACAAGAATAACAACCTTCTGATATTACACCTTACATTAAAGCGATATTCTCGGAATTGTTTTTAATAATTCACAAATATATATATCACTTGTCATTTTCCTTCTCATAAATTCTATAAGTTATGATGATATTTACGGGCAATGTGTAGTTGCTTTGTTACCGTTGTATATTTCTTTTTTTTTTTTCATGTTTCGTTTGGAGAAACCAACTACCGTAGTGGGTGAAGCCTGCTGGTATATATATGTGTGTGTCTAGAGAGAGAGAGAGAGGTTAGCACAAAATGTTTATGATTTTTTTTTAAATATAACGGAAGAGCTTCCCAAATGTTTTCCATGAAATGTTAACAAAATGTCTGTAAAAATACTTAAAGCAAGATGCAAATCGCAGCTTTGAAAAAAATTGATGCCAAAAAAATTTTTATCAGTAAGAGAGAGAAATGCGTACAAAAAAGTTTATGATTTTTTCTTAAAATCACTCAACATAAATGTTAATGCCAAATAAACAGTAATTTTACAAATAACTGTCAGTATTTTGTCGGATAGCTATGGTAATATATGACATATTTGCATCTTCGAAGCACTGACTCAATAAACTTGTCGTTTTTCGATTGAGGAATCCCAGCCCATGCTTGGCTCAAAATGTCAAATTTCTTTTCAGTATCTTTTTAATGTAATGTCCTGAGTAACTGTTTGGAGTTTGTCCCATTAATGTTCATCTGGGTTCAAGTCAGGTGACTGGCTTGGCCACGACATTAGTTTAATTTTTTTGGTCTTGAAGAACTTCTCGACGAGCTTCGATGTATGCTTAGGGTCATTCTCCTGCTGGTAAAATTGTATTTTTTGAGTTTTTTTACGAACGAAAGGCAGCATAATATTTTCCATTATATTTTTGTATAAAGAGGTATCAATATTGCCATGAATACGATGAATCCAGACAGTCAATAATAACGGAATATCATGACATTGCCCCAGCCATGTTTCACAGTAGGGATTTTTTATCTTGGAAGGTTTCTTGTAGGGATCGTACTTCTGATATACTGTAGACCATCAATTCCAAGCAAGCAAAATTTTGGTTCATCAACGAAAAGCACGTTTCCCAGTCTTCCTTTGTCCACGGTCGGTGCTCCTTGGGAAAGGCCATTCGGCTCTTCCTGTTCATCACACTAACTAAAGGTTTCTTGGACGAACTCCAAATATTCAATTCTTAACTAAGCGAAGCCTTATCATTTCTGCACAAAAATTTAAATCTCTATATGTGGCGATATACCGGGTGTCCTAAAAAGGACTGGCTGATTTTAAAATTCAATAAATTTTAATCCGTAACAGATATTTAAAAAATTCTTGCATGAGCGTTATGTATGATTTCAAGAGTTTTTTTACTGTGATTCTCGACTTTAGTTCGAATTAGAGAAAAAATATGGCGCTGCGAGTAATTTGTACTAAATCTAGGCCCGATGTTTGGTACTTCGGAGCCCACTAAATACATTTTAATGTCATTTTTTGGCATGGGAAAAGAAAATTTCCAAAAAAATTCAGCTTAAATTTAGCACCTATTGCTTTCTAGCGCCATCTATTGTTTGTAATTCGAACTAAATTCGGGGATCACGGTAAAAAACAAAAAGACCCTCCTGCAAGAATTTTTTAAATATCTGTCGTCGTTTACAAGTTATTGAATTTTAAAATCAGCCAGTCCTTTTTAGGACACCCGGTATATGGTCACATATAGTGATTTATATTTTTGTGTAGAAACGATAAGGGTACGCTTAGTTAAGAATTGACTATTTGGACTTCGTTCAAGAAATGATAAGGCTTTTTGATGCGCATTATTGAATTTTAAAATCAATCAGTCCTTTTTAGGACAACCGGTATATGTGTGAATATCGACCATTGTCCATGTGCGATTTTCTTTGACTGCTCTAATGATCGCTTTGTTATTCCGTGCAGCAGTCTTTCGAGGTCTTCAAGGACGAGAAGCCTTACGAATGACTATACTAATCTGGTATCGTTATCTGGTATAGCCGAGATCGTGTTTGGAGTAAGGTCAAATTCAGCGGTTAAGTCTTTGTTTCGTTTACCTGCTTTCTTAGCCTTAATAATATGCTTCTGAACTTCGATGCTGACCTCTTTTCTGACTCCCATCTAAAATAAACAGAAATAGCTTTATTACACACAAAGAAAGCTATTTCCGTTCAAATGAGTAATGTTAGTAAAGAAAAGTAAAAGATATACTAAAAATTCATAAACATTTTTTCCCTTAAGACTCTTACTACTGAAGTTCTTTTTTTTTTTTTTTTTTTTCATTTTTTTTTAATCTGTGATTTGCATCTTATATTAGGTACATTCGTGGGGAAAAATAGTAAACACCCCCAATAACTCCTCAACAAATTATCGTAGAAGAAAGTAATTGATACCAAACGACTGGAAATGAAATCTACTTTTAAATGATGTATATAAAATTTGCTTAGGAGGCCTTCTACATATTAAAACGAACCCAAACTTCATTTTTTTTCAATAGCAATACCCAATTTTAACGAGATATTTCAAATGTTCTGTTAAAACTATGACTGGACACCAAATTTCAAGTCGTTTGAATGATAAGTTTTTGAATTATAAACATTCAAAATTTAGTGCTTGTAATGTTAAATTACATTTTCATATTTTTATTAATATCTCCTGAAATTATACTTCTAATGTGCTAATTTTTTGTGTAGCGATAATACTAAACTACCCAAACATAAATACGTTGAATTTGCAATTTTTATAATTTTATAACATGAATTATGAATTATATGAAATTAATATTCGAAAAAATTATGAATTACAATCTACAATTTTTTGATAGATTTAGATATATTAAGTCCTGCTTTATGGAAATCCAAAATTTCATATTTTTCTTCCAAGAAGTTTTCAAATTATGCTTAAAAGAAACGGCAAAACGATGTTTTAAGGGGCCCTCTATGATATTGAAATTTCTTACGCTATCCTGTAATCCAGCAATCTTCAATAACTGTTTGAGTGGTGCTTAAGGCTCCTGTCCCTGACGGCACAGACACTCACGAGATATTGCATAGCCGAGGTTCGTCTCTACATCGCACCTTTTTTACTTTTTCGATTTTGGTAGCAGATATTTTTTATAAAGTTACTTTCACTTTCAAAACCGGTTCTGAAAATAAAAGTGTCAGTCTAAAAAATATCTGCAACCAAAATCGAAAAAGTGAAAAAGGTGCGATGTAGAGACGGATCTCGGCTATCCAATGAAAAAAAAAAAATGTCGAAATGCAAACGAGATATTAGAAACATCCCTACCCATAGAATTAGCATTAGCTGGTGAGTTCCTTCGCCGGCAGGGACAGAGGCCTTAAGATGCCTTAATCAAGAAGGGGGCTCTCTCGGTCAACAATCAATCGAGTTCCTAACTTCAATTTGAATACAACCCTTAAAATACTCTCGTTTTAAAGGCCCCACCAGTGGCTGAGAGGTTCTGCTCTCGAAGCTGGTAGACGGGAGGTGCTGGGTTCGAAACCAATCGCACCCGTCGCCCTAATCATTAGAGTTTTCGTGGTTTTCTTCGAACGTTGGATATCCAAGCGTTAGTACAGGTTAGGTTCCCTTAGAAAGACCCTCACGAAGGGCACTCCCCCCTGCGCCTATATCCCTCGTGCAGATAATTGGCCGTCATCAATACAACAAACCATTTTAAAATAATTTAAAATAATCTCGTTTTAAAATAATTAATTTCTCAGAAACTTATCGTACGAATTGCATAAAAATTTGTTTTTAGGCTAATTGAAGGGTGTGGAGTTAATTTATGCTGTCAGAATATTGTGTGCTGATATTGGAAAAACAAAGTTTTGTTTAGTTTTACTATGTAGATGGCCCACTAATAAAATTTTATATACATCATTTAAAAGTAGACTTTATTACCAATCGTGTGGTACCAATAACGTTCTTTTACGATCATTTGTTGCAGAGTTAGTAAGGGGTGTTTACTTTTTTTTTTTCCACGACTGTACATTTACTGACATTTTGTTAAAATTTCATGGAATTCGTTGAGATATTTGCAAAGCTAAATAATTATGATATTCTGATATTAAAAATATCAGAATATTTTTTGGGCTACCGTATATACCGAACTGACTGATAGCTTTTAAAATTCCATAATTTGCAAACGGTGGCATATATTAAAGAAATTCGTGCAGGAGTGTTATGTAAGATGTCAGGAGTTTTTATGCTGTGATTATCAGTTTTAGTTACAAATAGCATTGATAGATGGAGCTGTAAGCAATAACCACTAAATCCAGGCTTGATATTTCGGCCTCTCTCTTCTTCCATGCAAAAAAAGGAGATTAAACTGTATTGAATGGATCCCGCAGTACCAAAAATCGGTTCTAGACTGAGAGCCTATTGCTCTCAGTGCCATCTATTATTTGAAATTCGAACTAAAATTAAGAATCACAGTACAAAAACTCCTGGCATCATACATAACCTTCCTGCAAGAATTTTTTCAATATCTGTCACCGTTTGGATTTGTACAGCCATCTGATATGGACAAAATTATAAGAACAACTGTATTTGTGTGTTCTAAAAAGCAAAATTTGCATGTTTTTTTATCTGCACACGGAACTCCTGGACGATATAAATACGTAGTAAGCGTTTGAGATCGTCATATTCTGTTTTTCAGTCATGCCGCTAAGTACAAAGATTTCGGAGTTTGAGAAAGGGAAAGTGGATACATTTAAAAGTTCAGGACTTTCTGTACGCCAAATTGTGACAAAGTTCAATAGATCAAGAACGGTTATTTACGATTATCTTAAAAATCCCGGTAAATATGGACGGCAAAGACATACAAGTAGGCCATCTTCTGCTTCTGTACGTGAGAAAAGAATGATAATAAAGCGAACTCTGCTCCAAAAAAAAAAAAAATGTGAACAGAAATAATACGTGAATTAAACTTAGAATGCTGTGCTCGAACTGTTCGACGTCTTTTACAAAAAAAAAGGTTCACTATGGTAAACATAGGTCACGACCGCCTCTTACAAAAGTTCATAAGAGACTGAGGATGGAGCTTGCCAAAAAATGCATTACTATGTGAAAAAAAGTAGGATGATGTTGTCTTTTCCGATGAGGAAAAGTTTAATTTGGATGGACCAGATGCTTTTCGCTACTTTTGGTATGATCTCCGTAGATAAAAAGAAATTTTCTCAAAGCGTGCATTTGAAGGTGGCTCAGTAATGATCTGGGGAGGTTTCACAATTGGTGGAACTACTCCAATAGTTTTTGTGCAGGGTATAATGAATTCCGACAGTTATTTTGACGTATTGGGCGATAATATTTTACCAGAAGCACCGTTAATAACGAGTGGAGACTATTTATTCCAGCAGGACAATGCCTCAGTACATGTTTCTCAAATTTCAAAATCGTGGTTTGCTGCTAATTTAGTGAAACTACTTCATTGGCGGGCCAGAAGCCCTGATCTGAATCTAATGGAAAATCTGTGGGGTATTCTGGCACACGAAGTAAGCAAAAATTGTATACAATATGAAAACAAGCAAGAGCTTATGTCCTCCATTGAAAAAGCCTGTTCAAATACTTCCAAGAACGTTCTTAAGGAATTGTCAAACTCCATGACGTCAAGACTGATAAATGTGATTGAGCAGAAGGGGCAGATTATTAATTATTAGTGTGTTTCAGGCAAAAACATTTATTGTCCTTATAATTTTGTCCAATTTTTACAATGACATATTTTGTTAATTATGGCAAAACATTCGTATTTTGCGTTTTCCAATGTTTTGATTTCTACAATGATTTCTAGCATAAAAAAGTATTTTATGTATAAATTTCACTTTATGTAGTTCAGAAATAAATTATTTCTGTGCAATTTTCAATTGTTCTTATAATTCTGACCACCACTGTATAACAAATAGGTTATCATTGAAACATTACTATTCGAAATATATAAATATTGGAAATTTTAACTTTTGAGCTACTCTTAAATATTAATTAAATTAGTTATTTTGAAGGATGTCGTTTTCATGTGCGTCACAATTTATAAGCTTCATTTCAATATAATGTGTCATAATGTATAATAAGAAAATAGAATATTTATGGAACAAGATACAATTGTACAATAGATTACCACTTTAGTTGTATAATCAGTTAATTAACCTAGATTCATACTTAATTAAATCTCCATCGTTTAGTTTGCAAATTACTCAACAATATTTCTCTATATATTCCAGGAATTAAATAACATTGTTTATTTCTGTGATTTATGAATGCAATCAGGTGCGTTTTATGGTTTCATCTAATGTTTCTCCTTCATTCTTATTAATAGTTCCGAAATCTAATTCCCAATTGCGCAATCATAAATTAACTACATCGATTTATCAGATAATTCGACTGATGTGGATAAGAAGAAGAATTAGGAAAACAGGGCATTCGTTGAAATAACAACGAAATGTGGGAATTTGAGCTGAATGAAAAATAAATGCTAAAAGAATATCAATAAAATATTTCTACAAAAAATTATTAATAATTAATAATTAATAATTTAAATATTATTAAGAATGGGTGCGTATATTTTATTTAATATATATATATATATATATATGTATATATATATACATATATATATATATATATATATATATATATATATATATATATATATATACAGGGTGCAATATGTTATCTATCGCTGACCTTTAATTTCGCAACCGTTAGCCGTAGATATATAGTTCCAATTGCAAAAACGTTTCAAATAAGCTAAATATTCATGTTGTGGCATTATTTAAAGTAAAAAATCAATTTTATAAAAATTACAAAACCTAACTTTTTATACGGTCCCCCAGTCCCTATAGTTATATTTAGTAAAATTTTATACATATCATAACAGATATAACACAAAAAGTTTGACATCTGTATTGCAAAAAATGACACAGTTATTAAATTTCAAAGTTTGAGATTTTTGCACATGATTTTGTCTTTCATTGAGGGATCAGTTAAAATATGAATTAAAGTAATTCGACATCAAATTCAGGGTGCAATTTCCTTTTTACGGAGAAACAACTTTTAGCCGGTATCAAAAAATTTTAACTAACTTTTATGGGTCGAACAACATTCAAAGGTCAAAGCAGGTAGAATCGACAACCGGAAAATAAAACATAGTCACTGAGGACAAGATAAATGGCAGCGGAATTGCACCCTGATTTGATCTCGAATTACTTTAATTCATCTTTTTACTGATCCCTCGATGCAAGACAAAATCATGTGCAAAATTCTCAAACTTTGAAATTTAATAACTGTGTCAATTTTTGTAGTACAGATGTCAAACTTTTTGTGTTATATCTGTTTCGATATGTGTAAACTTATACTAAATATAACTATAGGGACTGGGGGACCGTATAAAAAGTTAGATTTCGTAATTTTTATAAGATTGAGGTTTTACTTTAAATAATGCCACAACATGAATATTTACCTCATTTGAAACGTTTTTGCAATTGGAATATGTCTACGACCAACGGTTGAGAAATTAAAGGTCGGCGATAGGTAACATATTGCACCCTGCATACATGAAAAAACTAGATGCATACATAAGTATATCATTTTTTTTTTATATAATATTATGCTAAAACTAATCGAATGTGCAAATGTAAACACATTTCATTTATCTCATATTTGTTAACTCTCGAAACAAAACCTAGTCGAGTTAAAAAACCAGTCAGAAGTGCCAATCCCAAAACTTTCTGCTTTCTCATGCATGTTAATATTTCAAAACGTTGTTACATTGTTAATCCTTCAGTGTCGTTACTTCAATTTTACACCAACTTTTATTTTAATCTTAATTTTGTGCTTCATTTTACAAATGGCAGTAAATTTGAGTTAACCTCGATCATAATAGTTATTAGAATTAATATTGTTCCTTATTCATAAGCTGCTTGAAAATATCCAATTTAGCTGCGGGCGAATTGCTCGTGGCTGCATGAACAGTCGGTGTACAACAGGACTATGAAAAATTGAGAAATATCGCTTTTACAGCGCTTTCTCCTGTAAAATTGTTCCTTAATTCATGCGGGACCTGCTAGACATAGCCAAAAACATACACATAAAATTTGATGCATATAAATTCCACGCATAACTTCACACACTTTTCGATGATACAATATTGAAAATGACACAAAATTTGCTATTAGAGTGCCCCCTTTCCGCGAAATATTTTCAAATTGAGAGGCATCCTGCTTGTCATAGCTAAAATATATATAAATGAAATTTGGTTCAATTCTATACAAAACATCACACACTTTTTGATCATACAATCATGAAAATAGCACAAAAAGCACTATTACAGAGCCCTCAGTAATCGGAATATTTCCAAATTCAAGGAGGACCTTCTTGCCATATCCAAAATCATATACATGGAATTCGGTTCAATTTTATTCATAATTTCCTACACTTTTCGATGGTACAAAAGCGAACACATGGACACACGGACAGAGATTTTGTATAAACATGTTTTTTGGGATCTCTGACCCCTAAAACTTTTAAATCCGTCGAATACCGGAAGTCGGAAAAAATTTCGATTACATTATTAACTTTTAGGTAACTTTAATTACAAAAATCTAACTATTGCAGCCGTTCGGAGGAAAGCGATTTCGAATCATTTTGGTATATTTTCACCGATCATGACCCCCAGACCCCGAAACCACCTTCAGTTCAAATGTTGATACATATATATGATATGATATTCACTAGTGTGATATAAACATATCGGTCTTAAACCCATTAAACGCCAACGCTCCCATTACGGGAACAATTGTTTATTTTTTTTTTCTCAAAATATTTTTAAACTTTTAAAAAAATACATTTTGACTGGACATGTTAATAGTATGGAGTCTAATATATATTTTATTTTCAGAACGATACATATGTTTTTTTCATTTCTTGCAGATTTTTTAAAAAAGAGAATATTTCGTTTTTAGACCATCTTAAGAAAAATTAGTAAAAAGAAATAATGAAATTCGTTAGTTTTTACAAGTACACTGAATATTGAAATTCAACATTTCAACTAATAATACATTCCTAACCCAAAGTAAATATATCCATTTAAAACAATATTAGAAGGGATTTAATTGGTATGTTCCCAAAAAGGGAGTTTTGGCGGCTTGTGGTAGCATTTCCGCCCTTTTGTCTGCAAGCGCGCTTCAATACAAAAAAGAATACGTTCCTAGGCAATAAATGAAAAGCAACCAGTTAAACTGTTTGAAGAAAAAAACGTGATTTATGTGCCATATAACTATTATATATAGTGATTATAAATTGTGTTTAAGGCCATTTTATATTGATTTTTGTGAACAGCAATGTATTTGAGTTCGGTTGAATATGGATATGTAATATCACATGAAAAACTAGTTTGAACCTGATTAGATTTGATAAAACGCACCAATAACCCCTTAAAACAAGGAAAGCTATATTTAGAATGTTTATCCGTTTAAAATGTTATTAAAAAAGGGGAAAGAAAAAGAATTTTGTTTGATTCAAAAAAAAAAAAATAAAAAAAATAAAAAATACAGGATTTCGCTATGAGTGATTGTAAATTATTACTAAACATTTTTTTACAATTTCTTGTAACAAGAAACTTAAGCATAACTGAAGATATAATAAAGTCGTACTTAGTAGCTATTTTTGAAGCAGACTTCCATAGGCAGATTTATATATCATACACCATAAGAAACCATACATCATAAGTACTAAAATTTCGAATTGTTTTATATTATATTGATTGTACTAACGGTGATAGCATTGTAGATTAATTTTTAAATACCTGCAGGCCTCTTATTAAAGAGTTCATAAAAATAATTTCTTTTTTTTTTTAAATAATTTGAAAATCGCGCTGTGGTAATGGTAGTGTGAAAAACAATTAATATATTTAAATCAGAGATGTTTCAATATATAGGTGTGTGTGTGCATGTGTGTAGTATATAATGCAATATAATGTTACATCAGAGTTGTTCCTTGAAGTTCGAAAGATAACATGTAGGAAAATAATAAAAAAGTAAGGATGACTTTATATTTCTGATATTTTGACTACTGGTACACAAAATTTTAATGAAAATGTTTTTCATATATTAATATTAAATTTTTAATATGTGTATTTTCTATAATTATTTATATGTTTATTTAAAACTGTTTGCAGCATGCCAAAAAAGGAAGTTTTTATTATTTTTTTCTAAACGCAATTGCATTTTGGCAGGAGATAAAAACGTGCGCTTCTTTCCGATTCAGAGGAAAGTTCAACCCCCCATTAGACGCCAACGCTCCCACTCCGGGAACAAGTTAATATTACAAACGGTTACAGATATTAAAAAAAATTAACTGTTTTATCATAGGGGCATCTTACGTATAAAATATATCTATATAAACTTTATTTATTTAATGCGCTTGATATAGCGGCGTTTAATGAGTTAAGCAGCAGTCATACACTCGTTATCTAACTCAACGGAGAAATCAAAGTTTTGCAGTCGTGAAATCATGGTCAGAGTGGAAGATCAGGTCTACGTCCCTTGATAGTTTTCCCGAAAATAACAACTGAAGCCAATAGATGCATCAGTTATTTCTTAAGTGATCATAAAATGCAGAAACTCCTCTGGAAATGATGTTACCCATAGTCAGATCGTTGCTACATCGTAACTATAGACCGCTAGATGTTAAAATTAGAACAACTTGACGAAAATACAAGAAACAAAGATCTCCAGAAGACAGCGGGTTTTGAAGCAATGCAATAATAGTAAAATCTCTCTTTCCCAGCCAGTGCAACAGGTTAAATACTTGCGAAAAAGACACGCGCACGTATACCCATCCAAAAGAAGACCAGTCCAGTTAAAGGGAAGGAAGGAAGCGAAGGGAAGCCATGTCAGTGATTGGCTAACTACGGATCAGAAGGTGGGGAAAGTGTGACGTTTTGACAGGGACTTAATAATTGAAGCGTCAGTTTTATTGAGAAAACAAGATGCTTGCAAGATGCCATATCGTCGCTACCATGTCAAACTATCCAATGTGAAAAAATGCATTTTTCAAATTTTGTGCCATTTTATTGTACTGTGAGTGATACGTACTAAGCAAAATCGGCACGTCTCTAGCTTGCTTAAAAATTTAGATAATGACTGTTTCAAAGTATCCAATATGCACCTTTTTCTAAAATTTACAATATCAAACTGTCCAATATGGCATATTCGATCCTTTGCCGCAAATGTTTGAATATTTTTCTTTTTCTAAGCATCCGTACCATGTCAAACTATCCAATATGAAAATAGTCTTTTTATCAGGAAGACAAAAACTGTTTTATTTATGTATTGAAATTTCACGCAATTGACATATGTTTTTGATGTTTACTATAGCATATGTTTTCTATTGTTAATGGAATGTGAGAATTTTTAGTTCATTTATGGGGTCACTCAAAAGAATACCATTACATTACACTTAATAGGGAAAAAGAGCGATATCTTTTAATGGCGTTACGATATTTAAAACTTAATGAAATTAATATAGATTTGTCAAGTGTATTAAAACATACTTTATGCAGAATATGGTGTGTTATTAGTTACATTTATTATTATTTACAGGTTCATACGAAAGAATTTTGTTGTATCATGATTTACAGTTTAAAAAAAAAAAATGTTTGAAGCATATGTTAATAATGTTAAAATATTCCAAACCAAGTGAAATTGACATCCGTAATTGATTTACATTACAAGTTGCTTACTGTAGAATATGACATGTGCGATAGTTATCGTTAATTTACAGAGACACACACAGAATTTCTGCTACACTGTTGTCTATTAGCGATAGTTGTTTGAAGTGCGTTTTCAATTATAGTATAAGTTTTTAACTATTTGAATATTAAGTGGTGCGTATAAATTGTATAGATCATATACAGGGCTATACAAAAGAATTTGTAAGCATTACTTTGTATGGGCGTGAATTTCTTAAAGGAGATTTTTAATTGAGTTGTACAATTTTAGTCTTTTATTTCTTTTTACTATACTAAAATATGTTAGAAGAATTTCCTAATATTTAGGGCTACGCAAAGAACTAAAAACATTGCCGGCTATGACTGGCAATTTCTGGAAGTGTGTTTATAACATTTTTTTGCCTGAATTAAATTTTACCTTATTACGTAACATGTATAAAAATCTGTAAATTATATACAGGGCCGTACCAGAAGGTCGGGTATATTTCCGTTTATTGACGGAAATTTCTAAAAGTGGAAAGTGTAAATTGCGTTACGCGTTTCCTAATTAAACTAAATTGTCGCATACTATCTAGATTATATAAAAATCTTTAGATCATTTACAGGGCTTCACAAACAGATTCGAGTACTTTTTCTGTCTAATGACGATAATTGTTTTTTAGTGAATTCTTTTGTGTAGCCCTGTATACGAGATATATAATTTTTATACAACATGCAAAAAAATAGTTATATTTAAAAGCGCATACCAAAATTCAAAAACGCACTTCCAGCAATTATTGCTCAAAGACAGTACTTTAATCCATTTCTTTTGTGTGTCCCTGTAAAAGAATGACAAAAGCTACGAATGCATGCCCTATTCTGTCGTAATCTTCTTGTAATGAAATTCAGTGATATAGCGTAATGTCATTAAAATACTCCCCAAATGATTTTCTCCGAATATACCATAATGCAATGGAAATCTTTTGAGTGGCCCTGTAAATGAACTATTAATGTTACACATTTCATATGCAATTGAACATGCCCTTGTAAGCAACATTAACATTTTTTAATTGCATGAAAATCCGAGTATATTTACGTGAGTTAAAGCGTGGACAGACAAACCGAATTCATAAACACTTTTCAACCTTGTTGGAATGTGTAAAAAGTATAATAGGTTGAAAATTCACATTCAGTAATTTCTACCAATAGACGAGCATAACTCAATTGCTTTGTACAACCCTGTATATTACCTACAGATTTTTATACATGCCACTTAATGAACTAAAAATTTAATGCAAGCTAAAAGACACTTAAAAACACTAAAATAATACTTCCAGAAATTATCATCCATAACTGCCCATATTTCTAGTTTTTTGATCCTGTATATGATTTTGGCCTTATATATGATTTAACTTATGTTCCACAAACATCTCATATACTAATAATAGTTTAGCTTTGAAATGCATAACACAATTAAAAACTACGTTTAAGTAGTTCAGAAACATACTAATTAATACTAACTAATTATTTTAGGTAGTCCTGTATACGATCTACCGAATTTATACATATCACGTAGTATGCACATAGTTTTAAAACGCATACCATAAAGTAAAACGCATTTCCAGCAATTATCGCTAATAGATTGTACTTTAACAGAAATCTTTTGTGTGTTGCTGTAAATGAACGATAACTGTTGTACACCTCAATTCTAACATAAGCATGTTTCTGTGCAACTCAATAATGTATATAAATTTAATTATGTTTGAAATAGTGTAATATAATTAAACTAAACCACAAACCCGAAAGGGTTAATGGGAGATTAAATAAATCAAAGATTTATATTTGAAAATAATGGTAGAAAGCGGCCCATGAGTTTCTTAGAATTAATAGCGCAAATATTACTCTTCATAATTACGGCTATGAAGTGCCTGTTGTTGCCCACCCCATTATTTGAGATATTTTTGTTATCTTATGTTTTATAAAATTAACAGAATGTTTAAAAATCAGCTTTTATATTTATTAATTTACTGTATGTTCGTTATTAAAATTATTAAAGAAAAATCTTAAGACAATGAATCTTAAGAATATTGAATATGTAAATGCCAAAATTTTTACAAATTAAACTATTGAATACGACACATTTGCTACTATGAAACGGCGAATCTGGGAAAAGCACAAAAGTTTTACAAGTTAAACTATCCAATATGGCATATTCGCTACTATGGAATGGCGAATTTGGGAAAAGCAGATAATTTTTACAAGTCAAACTATCCAATGTGGCATGTTGGACAGTTTGAAGCTGATAAAGTTCAACGAAGCTGAAAAAGTACAAATAATCATACCATATCAAACTATCCAATGTGATTTTTTGGCGAGTAAAATTATTCAAATGATTTATCTCAATAGCATGCTTAAATAGGATAAAAAACAACACCCGAAAAATATAATAATTGTTTACTGCTGCTTGGCGCTGATTTTGAATCTACAATTAAAACGGTTTTTTCGCCCTCCTGAAAAGTGGCTATTTTCACATTGGATAGTTTGACATGGTACCGACGATATGGGATATCGAACGAAAAGAATAAATGAAATTAAATACATTCGAAAAAAAAGAATTTAGTCTCAGAATAAAATGAGATAAAGTAATTTAGCGGGTTTTTAAGAAGTAAGCTACCAATGAAATTAAGATTTTTAGAATAATAGAAGAATACGCATTTAAAGCATGAAAAAAAGATAAAAGATATTTAAGATTTTATTAAATCTAGGTAAAAAGGGTAGATATTATAATAATGTGGAATAGTTTAATTATGATAAAAGTGCGAAAATTTTTATTATTACATATATACGGTGTGGTCATAAAAAAAAAAATTGCCGATATATGAAATTCTAGCGGTCGGTCCGTTTAACCGATCGAGATGAGATTTCAGATATAGTTATTCAGTGGTAAGAGGTCGGGATTCTGTGAACGACATCAACTTGGTGCTCACGGTTACGGTTATAGTTACAGAAACTCGAAATTTTCGAATGGCAACATTCATTTTTTTGTCGCAAAATGCACTGTGCATGCGAAAACCCTAAATAGCGCTCGAAAGGTACGTGTATCGCAATAAATGGACGCGTTATGCAAGCATAAAAAACAGCTCAGCGAATGGCCAAAAACAACACGATCGCACATATGACAGAGGCAAAACAACAATGACAGAACGCCGTTCGACACATAATCAGCGTAGAAAACGAATTCTTGCCTCTGTCATATTCAAATTTCCTCCGTGAGCCCGATCGTGTTGTTTTTGGCAGTTCGCTGAGCTGTTTTTTGTGCGTGCATAATGCGTCCGCTTATTGCGATACACGTACCGTTCCATTGCTATTTAGGGTTTTCGCATGCGCTGAGTATTTTGCGACGAAAAAATGGGCGTTGCCATTCTAAAATTTCGAGTTTCTGTACCTATAACCGTAACCGTGAGCGCCAATTTGTTGCCGTTCACAGAATCCCGAGCTCATACCTCTGAATAACTATATCTGAAATCTCATCTCGATCGGTTAAACGGAACGGTCGCTATATATATATGCTATTTGTCACACTATAACTCTCGTATTTATGAACTGATTTTGGTGTAACTTATTGTGTATTTAGTACATACCACTGTCTCGACGGAGTTAATTGGCCAGCTTTATCCGCCATCTTGTTTCAAAATGGAGGCCATTTACAAAATTAAAAAAAAAATTAAATTAACAATAAGGTTAATAAAAATTAAAAATTGAAAAAGATTTTTTTCTTATGTGTTTTACCTTGAAACAAAGATTCCGGAGCATTTTTTTGTTTCGTCTGTACCTTAAACAATGCCTGAGTTTCTTTGACAACACTTTGAATTTCTTGTGTGGCTGACATTTTGAAACGATCTAATTTTTGTTACGCTATAACAAACGTATTTATTAACCGATTTGGAGGTGACAAGACATGTGCATAGTATATTCCAATGTCTAAATAGATTTCGTTGGCCAACTTCATCCGCCATCTTGTTTCAAAATGACGGGCACTTCAATATATCGCCGAATTCGGTGACCAAATATAAATCACTTTAAATAAAACCAGCTTGGATAAAGCTGACTAATTTCGAGAAATTCTCTTTCATATTCAGTATTGATAAAAATTAGTATTGAATGTTCTATAATCAGGTTCAACTAATTTGAGCATCGTGTGTATGAATAAAAATGGCGGCTACTTAAAAATTAAAAAAAAAAAAAAAACTTTAAAATGAGGTTAAAAAAATTAGAAATTGAAAAAGATTTTTTTTCTTATGTGCTTGACCTTGATACAAAGAGTTCGGAGCATCTTTTGTTTCGCCTATATCTTAAAAAATGGCTGAGTTATAGCCCTTTGAAGTTCTAGCATGGTTTATATTTTGAAACGATCTAATTTTTGACACGCGATAACAGGCGTATTTATTAACCAATTTGGATGTGACATGGCATGTGCATAGTATATCCCTTTACGCCTTGACCCGCACAATTGTGCGGGTAATACTAGAGTAAAAGAGAATGAGTATTTTCTGTTTTTGTGATATTTAAAACCAAATCTGCGCATTTTTATGAGTTAATTAGCTTCATATGTTTTGATAAGACACCACTAGGGGACACAAACTAAAATACAGGGTTAGATTTACTGCTTTTAAAAAGACTATCATCTGGCAGCAATAGACAAAAAGTATGTACTGTCGTAATTTCTTTTAAATATGATTTTTAATGTTTGCTTGGATTTAATTTTTCTTTTCATATACTTTATTCATGATTTTAATTGATTTTGTCTTTCATAAATTTAATTATGCTTTACAAATGTTGAAAAACAAATGACTCGCACAATTGTGCGGGTCCGGATTTTACCGTTTCCAAAATGGGTACAATTTCTCATAGATATTTTTTTTATTTTTAAGTGATTTTTTTTAACTTATGTTTTTAGCAATTTATTTTTTATTAATTACATTTTTAAACCGGGTTAATTTTAAATAGATTTGTACTATTCATGATTTCTATTTTAAATATTCATGATTTCTATTTAAAATTGATAGTACTGGATATATAATATGCACATGTAACGAACTGTATGTTTTTGCTCTGAGTTATAGATGTCATATATGATTTATAAGTTTTATACGAGTTATATGCATATCATGAGATAGATTTTTAAGTTTGATAAATTCATTCCATTTTGACGACACAGCAAATATGCCACCAAGAATAAATAATAAATTGTGGAAAGACAAGCAAATGCTCGACAGATTCCGTAGTGTCTGCTTGAATTTACCAGTAGATCAGGGAAAATTTTCCATAGATGAGCAGACGATTCCTTTTTTAGGACGTGCTTCAGTAAAGCAGTATATAAAAACAAATCACACTCTGTTGTAACAGTATCACCTGGGATAGTTATAAATTTTGTAGTTTACCAGTGGAAAAATACAGACCTAGTCCACAAGGATCTGAATTTAGGACCTCCTGTAGTCCTTACTCTGGTTCAGACCTAGTTTTATGTACTTCGACCGAAATTTCAACAAAGTACCGCTGCTGGAAAAAATAAAAAAATAAATTTGAAGGATCAGGCACAATCCAAACGGAATGAAGGGCGTACCATTTGTGAACGGCCCTTAGGAGGGGTGCGAGCATTGAGCGCATCTCAGAAAATAAAATTATAGTGGTCTGTCCAAAAACAAAAATTGTTTCAAACATTTTTCATTGTGACTGATGAAAATTATCTGAATAAACAACAACTTTTTTTGCTTAAACTTTTATTTTTAGATATTTGCACACATAATCCCAAACTACAGATTTTTGTAGATTTAGTCCCAAAACGGCAGCATTAAGCTCGAATCGTCACAATTGTGCGGGTCCTCCTTTGGCATAGCCTGACATGCACTGTAAAAAAATAATCTTAAAAGAACAGAAAAATACTTCGAATTCCGACAGTAAAAATTACGTTAACAATTCTTATGTCACTCCAACCTCATATCATTTATTTTCATGTGAAACAACAAAAAATTATTTTTTCTTTGCCTTTAGTTTTCATTGCGACAGATTAATCTGTTGAATAGCAGAATAAATGCTTTGGGTGGAAGGTCACCTCCTCTGACGTCTAGAAGGTCATTTAGAATGACCAGTTTTCATTCGTTATCATTCCACCCCACGCTACGCTTCTGTTCTAACTTGAAATATTTGTTGTGTCTTGTCTCTTGTGTACTGTTTAAAATGGCATTACGTTCAATAAAGCACGTTCATCTAATTGATAAAGAATTTTTAAAAGAAAATTCACAATCAATATCATCATTGGAACCGGCGACACACACCTTTGACATCAGAACCACATTATGGAGTAGTTTTCATATTAGAAAACAAACATAGCAAGGTATGTTTTCATCCTTCTTTTAAATATCTAACAATGTTTTCCCGAAACGTAACAATACGTATGAAAAAAATTTCCAAATTGCTAAAAATCTTAATTAAGCAATACTATTTATTATTAATTATTTTTTTATATAATGTATGATTTACTTAAATTATTAGTATTATTTTATACTTCATTATTTATGCACATTAGTAACTTAGTTGATGTAATTCTGTTTATAACTGGAGATTATTTTTTAATCAGTTGTTTATTTTAAGTTAAATTAATAATCTTAATTTTATGATTAGTTTGCAAATCTTGAATTTTTACATAGCTGTAGAATTATTACTTATTTTATTGAGCTTTTTTATGACTAGGAGTTTAATTTTACTTCATATGTATTAGTTCTAGAAATTTTTATTGATATTTTAAATTAATTTTGTCATCAATTGACATATGTGATTAGTTTTGGAGTGATAGTTTTAATAATAAATACGGAGTAGCTGCATTAATTATTATAGTTATAGATAACTCATATTTTCGTTTAACATTAACCAGAATAATATTTATTAGATCTGATACTGTTCACATATTTTTATTGTTTAAATTTATCACATTTTCTACTATTTACTATGTTGTTTAAAATGGAGTGATTGATATTTTGATCAATCGTTCCATATGTTGATTCTGAAGATTTTTTTTTTTTTTAGTACAATCTTAGAGTTAACTGTGGTGGTAAATTTTATACACTCCATTTAATGAAATAAATTTTGAGCTACAACTGTGTGAATTATTTTGAAAATAATTCCTATTTAAGCTTTAACCAATCATTTTATAGAATCAGCAAGTTTAATTTTGTTTAACATTTTAATTTAAATTATTATTTAATTAATTATTATTTAATTAATATTTTTTCTGATTTAGTTGATGTTCATTTACTATATACGGAAAAACATTGTAAATTGTTAAGAAGGATGATAACTCATTTTATCACTTTAGCTGAAATGAAATATTTTTTTTATGGTGATGTTTATATAGATTTTAGTGGCTCTTCTTTTTCATTTCTCATCTTTGCTCATAGCTGTCAACTTTTACACATTTATATATACAAAGCTTTCAATTCGAAAAAAATTATAAAAATTGGCAGGTATTATTTACATAATTAACCAACATCACTTATTTAACCTAATCAATTTTCAGAAATATTGCATGAATAAATATTAAAGTTGTTTTAATTACAAATCCCATTCAATACATATATTCATTTTATTAATAAATATTTTTATGGGGGAGGGGGGAGTTACCTTATATCGTATTTATATTCTTTTATTATTCCGGGGGGGGGGGGGGGTTAAGATATTTTCTTTCACTTACTCCAGTCTGTCTTTAATGTACGTAATTCACAAATCTATATAAATTCAACTGTTTAAATATTTTAATGCGAATAAGCTATTTAAATTAATTTTGTAAAAGTTTGTAGGAGAAATTCCTATAAATATTTATTATTATTAATATAAACAAATCGATCGGTAAATAGAAATTTCCCGTGTACCTAACCTATAATGCGCTATTCTTCTGTTAAATAGAACCTCCCCCTTCCTTGCCAACAGGAATCGACCTACAGATTTTGACTGTTGGTAAAAGCGTCAATTGTCAACACGAAGTGCCTGTATGACTACATATTTCTGTCGTCTGATAACGCATTCTTTCGTTAACAGATATCTTCTGGCAACTTTTTGCTCCCAGAAATTTTCTGTTGTTTTACAGAAATCTTTTTAACAGTGTGGGGTATTTTTTTTTTCAATCAAATACGGTCCTATCGATAAGGGGAAACCACCCAAACTTTCAATTTCTACCAAAAAATACCCCGGACTTAAAGGGATATAGCAATGTCTCGACCAAGTTTGTGGGCCAGTTTCATCTGCCATCTTGTTTAAAATGGCGGCTATTAAATTAAAAAAAAGAAATTACATTTAAAAACGAGGTACAAAAAAAATTAGAAATTCAAAAATGTTTCTTTCTTTAGCGTTTGACCTTGATACAAGGATTCTGCAGCATTTTTGGTTTTGTCTTTATCTTAAAGAATGGCTGAGATATAGCAGTTTGAATTTCTAATGTGGGTGCATTTTGAAAAATGTGATTTTTTGCCTGCGACAGCACTCGTATATATCGACCGATTCCGATGTCAGTGAGCATGTACACAGGAATTACAAAAGTAGCGACAAAGTTCATTGGCTAGCTTCACCCATCATGTTGTTTTTAAATGACGTACACTTCAATGTATCGCCGAATTCGGTGACCAAATATAAATCAATTTAAATAAAAACCAGCTTGGATGAAGCTGACTAATTTTGCGAAATTCTCATTCATATTCAGCATCGACAAAAATTAGTATTGAATCTTCTATAATCGGGTTCCACTAATTTGAGCTTCGTGTGTTTGAATAATATAAGCTGTTTTTTTAATAAGGAATGTGGAAGCTACTTCTTCCTCCCGGCACTGGTCGGAAGGACTTTTTTAGAATGAAGGAAGTAATTAATTCTAGTTTGGACACTTGGTTTTCAATATGATTTTTGCATTATCTCTGATTAGTCGATTCTTATATCGTGTACTCACGCATCCGCGTTTTCCCGGAATCCCGCTCCTGCCAGACTGTCGAATTCTCATCAGCACAGGTATACAACAGCACAACACCTAGGTCTATTGCTATCCCTCTCCGAAAATCGCACAAAAGTCTCTATCAGAGTTCCCACTTCCGGAGGAATATTCCCATTTTCAACTTCGACCTGACATGGATAATCTGAGACAAATATGTGAAGTGTGGTTCAATTTTATGCAATATTTCGACGATATAATAATGAAAATATCATTAATCAATATTACAGTGCCCCCTTTAGGCGGAATGCACCAAAATTCAACTGGGATCTGCGGCTACAGCCAAAAACCTATATATGAAACTTTGTTCAATTGTATTTATAACTTCACACAATTTACGGTGATATAAAGTGCCCATGCAAACACAATGACACACATACTCACAATAACAGACATACATCAATATTTATTGTATGATTTTCCTTCACACTGACTGTTTTGTTATGAATTTTATATTAACAGAAAAAAAAAGATTTTTTTTTTAAATTTAAAAAGCCATGTTTGACTTCTAACATAAATAATAAAACACCACATAATTAATAAAACACTCACATAATTAATAAAACACCTTCGATCTTTATAAAAATACTATGGGGCTCAGCCCCCTGCGAGTTACGCCTGCAAACCCCCGTTCAGGCTTCGCTGACTCTGAAAATGTACTAACGTGCCCTGTTTAAAAATATATTACCAGGTTAAGGAAGATTGAATGACATTATCAGTATAGCAGCGGGTATCTTCTGCAATCTCGTTGCCATGCTTTTCAAGTTTGAATGGGCATTTTTCGGTTACCATGTCCTCATTTGTCGTTGTCGTAATAAATGACGTCTGTGATCGGATTGGTAAGTAAGATCTATTACACATTTGAAAATTGACTTGTGTAAAATGATTATGCTTGAGTTTTATAACGCCGCTATAGACAATATTCTTCCTTTACACTTGAGGTTAAGAAACTACATTTGCTCGGGAATAGTTTTCAGATCCAAGTATTGAAAAGTATTATGTTTTGAAATTTTATGCTTATATTTTACGTCTTGATAGAGTTTTAGACATGTCAAGAATAGGTTTACATAGCTGCCAACTTGTACGGATATTGCAAACCACTAACATTCAGCAGTAAATTTTATCTAATTGAATCACCGAAATTCAAGCAATTTTACCGTTTAAATAAGTCAAAAATTTCTATTAAATTTTAATGGTATGAAATATCTGTAGAAGTTGGCAGCTATGGGTATAGCTTATTAATGAATTATTTTCTCTATTTTAATACGCCATCAGGAACATTTTCATGTTAATTTAACGATTTATGTTGTCTGTATGGTACTACTTGTTTATCCCGTCGACTAAAAAACTATCGCCGATTATATGCCAGTAATGGATGATCGTAAATGTCGCATTTACTTGACGTTAAACACGACACACGTATTTGTTATGTCATCAAGTGATTTTTAATCCGACTTTTTATTTGTATTTTTATCAATATTTTACTAATTTATTTCTCTTTCGTTATTATTACATGCTTTCTTTTAACTTACAATTATGTTTGTGTGTGGCAATAAAATCTTGTGACTCATTTTTCACCCACTTCTTGTTGATATAGAGTTTTGAAATCTGGAATATATATGTGTTCCTGATGGCAATACATGAATTGGATATTCTTTTTACTTTCTTCTATCTTAACAAGAAGAAAGTATTGGATTCGTGAAAATTTTCGACTTCCGGTTTTTGACGGATTTACACATTTTAGGTGTCAGAGATTCCAAAAAACATGTTTTTACAAAATGTCTGTCTGTGAGTCTGTGCATCTGTGAGTCTGTCTGTCTGTCTGTATGTGACACAAATTTTGTGGACGCTCTATCTCAAGACCTAATGCACGGAATTTAATAAAAATTTAAATTCAGTTAGTCGCTGATATAAATTGGTGCTGATTAGTTTTTGGTGTAAATCACTCAACAGGTGGCGCTGCTATGCAGCTTTTTTCTCGATTTCAGCAATAGCTGAATCTCCAGAACTAATGCACGGAGTTTCATCAAACTTCAGATTCAATTAGTCCTTGACATGAATTGAAGTTTTGTATATTTTGGTGTAAATCACTCAAAAGGTGGCGTTGCTATACTGCATTATTTACGATTTCCGCTATAGCTCTATCTCAGCAACTAATGCTTGGATTTTCATCAAGCTTCAGATTCAAGTATATTTTGATATGAATTAGTGCTGTATGTGTTTTAGTGCAAATCGCTCAACAGGTGGCGCTTCTATGCAGTATTTTTCAGAATTTCCACCATAGCGCTATCTCAATAACTAATGCACGAATTTTCATCAAACTTCAGATTCAGGTATGCCTCGATATGAATTGACGTTTTATAGATTTTGGTGTAAATCGCTCACAAGGTGGCGCTGCTATGCTGCATTTTTTTGCAATTTCCGCAATAGCTCTATCTCAAGAACTAATGCTTGGATTTTCAACAAACTTTAGATTCAGGTAGGACCTTCATATGAATTAGTACTGTTTAAGTTTTGGTGCAAATCGCTTAACAGGTGGCGCTGCTATGCTGCATTTTCCAGAATTTCCACCATAGCTCTATCTCAATAACTAATGCACGAATTTTCATCAAACTTCAGATTCAGGTATACCTTGATATCAATGAGTGTTATTTATGTTTTGGTGTAAATCGCTCAACAGGTAGCTCTGCTATGCTACAGTTTTTCCGTATTTCCGCTATAATTCTATCTCTAGAACTAATGCACGAATTTTCCTCAAACTTCAAATTCAGCTGTAATTTGATATGAATTGATGCTAAATTGATGTATTTTTTTGTACTATTTAAATGATTTAATTAACGTGATTTATATAGAAGAAAGTTTTGTGATGGCCACAACATACTAGTTTTTTATTCGATCCCTATGGGGGGCTACAGTTGATTTCTTATGCGTACATCAGTATCAGCTTCAACAAAGAGAAACTGTTGAAAATTGTTAATGGCAGGGTTGCCACAATAGCGCCAAATTTTGAAACACTTAGCGCAATATCGCTAAATTTGGTGGTACTTGTCAAATTTGGCGACAAAAATAAATTGCCATATATGGAGCCAACTGGGCGATAGCTAGCTAATTTGGCGAAATTCCAAATTCTACTTTTTAGTGCATTTAAAAAAAAATCTCATTTTTGTGAATTTTAATCAAAGCATATTTAAAAAAAAATCTTTTTTCGTATTTATACTTATTAAATATATATATATATGTAAGTTTGTATAATTTGGCTAAATTGGTCCACGAGATAATCAAGTAGTACCGTTTGTATTAATTAATAAGGATATCCGAATTTTCTAATATTTATTTATTGAATAGTTATACGTACAAAATTAATCGAAAGTATTTTGCGCATACATTTACCTGTATTTATGCAGCATTAAGTGATTTAATATATAAACAAATTTGCTTACCGTACTCATTATATGCCATGTGGCGTTAGATTAAAAGTCTCCGGAATAAAAATCATTTCAAATGTATCGTTTTAATATATGGCGTAATTTCCCTCATTAAATGCATGTCTCATGTAATAATTTATTTATTTTAAATTGTTTTCTTTTTTAAGATTCACGGATATATTATTTAACTTAAAAAAAATTTGGTAATATTGTTTGAGAGTTTTAAATATGACCTAATTAATATTCACCATTAAAAGTTTTTCAAGTGTAATAATTTAATTATTGTAGGCACTTTAATTTTACGATATTTAATGCTTGGGCCTTTTGACAAATGACGTAATTATGACATTTAAATGCGTTTCGCGTGTGATAATTTTATTATTTTAACGTTTTCGTACATTTTTAACCCCTTCGGCCCTGATTTAATTTGGAAACAGATAAAAATAAATTGCATGTTAAATAAGCTTGAATAGACATAAATAACTATAATATTAGGTATTATATCATTTCCATTATTAGTAAACTAATTAAAAAATGTTCTAATAATAGGACACCAGGGTTTAAATTACGCAAAATGAGCAGTTTTAATTTCTGTGCACATTTATAATTATGTAAGATATAAAGAACATAAGAATGAGTAGAATGAGTTTATTTCATATGAAATCTTTTAAAACAATATCCCTGTGCGTGAAAACATAAAAATACTTAATATTTTTCACAAAAACAGGTACTTTTATGTGTAGGGAAAGTAGGGTAATGACGCTCAGAAGGGTAATCCCGCTCACCCAATATCTCTAAACAGAAAAGAATTGAAATCGTGAATCGGTACCGGCACCTAGCGAACTTCATCGTAAGTTCCCAGTAAGGATATAGTGACCGTCGGAAGGAAAGTATTTTTGTGTCCTCACGTCATTAGTTTGCAGATGTTTTATTATAAAATTCTACAACATCTAACTTGAAGGTAAGTTTTCTTATTTTCAAATATTAATTTACTCATTATGTCTACAAAATATACACATTTAGCTGTACTTTTATGCCTTTATTTATTTTTAGTGCGTTGTTACGCCAATTATCATGCATTAAAACCCAACATGGCGATAACGGGTAATGGCGCTCGCGTGGGATTCCAGAAGGAGTGTTGTAGTGGGCAACATTTTTAAAATTCAAATTTATTGATTAACACCACTTTTTTGAAATGGTAAAATTCCCCTGTTTTCGCCTTTATTAATATGTCAATAAACAAGGAGAATTTTACGATTTCAAAAAAGTGGTGAAAATCAAAACACCTAAATTTAAAAAAGTAGTCCACTATATGTGTAACACAATATGTGTAAAGTAGTCGCAAAAAGTCTGCATTGGTGTGAACAATCCACACAACTACATGTGTGACTTTTGTCTTACTTAAATGTTGTATTCAAACTCTTAGCGCAATTACCCTACTATGTCGGACATTACCGCTCAATCGATGGTTATTTAAATAAAACGAAAAAACTATTCCTTAAACTTTTATGCAAATTAGTTGATTGCGAACTGTTCCTTATGCTTTGGAATTATACTTCGTAAATAAAATATTATTTTTTTTTTGTCTAAATTTGATTAGCTATTCCTGTTTTCCCTTATGTGAGCGCCATCCCCCTACTTTCCCCTACAACAACCTTCCATTTTGCATCTCTGTTGCTTTTCACTCCTTTCAACCTTGTGGTTAATTCCATCAAATCTAATATCTTTAGAAGGCCTAACAGCAGTATTCATTTAGTTCTTTGGCGAAACAGAGCTTCTTGATAACAGCCTTCCACGTTTGATACGAATTAGCGATTGGTTTTTGAGTGATAGAGCTTCTTCTATTTCAAATGTAAAATCCAATAAATCCATTGATTTTGCAGAGAAACTTCCAAACATTTTGCATTATTTTTGTACTCTAACCAAGAATTTATAATGCCCATACTAAAATAATGAAATATTACTCGAAGTGGCCATTTTTTACACTTTATAGCAGTTCGATACAATGACGATAAGAAATCATGTTTTTCGACTCCCCTCATGTTTTTATTGTCCAACTTCACAACTTCTGGCCTATATACATAAATATAAGTGGAATCTTTTTTGCTCCATCTTTTAACAATATTCTTCGCATTATCTGACAGAAATGTAGATGCTAGTGTCACAACTTTATTGTCATGACACTTTACAACAATGATTTTAGCATATTTGCTGGCAAAAGTGTCATAAGTACCGCGTACATATATATAATTTTTTTTAATTATCGGCATCACTGTTTAATGAACAGTTTGTCAGCCTATTTCTGCACACAAAGCTGGCAGCAATAAAATCAAGACGCTGGTGCTTGAAAAACATCGTATGCGTCTTAAAGAGAGTTGGCTTAAGATATCTCACATATCTTTTAAGTCCGTTCATAAAGATATGAAAAATATTTTGCATTTGAAACGCCTCACCACACGACTGATTTCGAAAGAGCTCAATTTTCTCTTGTTGTTCTGCAAGAGTGTTTAGCCAAAACGCAATGTCATCAACTAAGCACCGAACACGCTTGATATGTGCTCGGGTGACATTTTTCTGTTCACGAAGCTAAAATTATCATTTCCAGGAAAATGTTTTGAGTCAATAGAGGCCATATGAGGAAATTCGCAGAAGGAACTAAAGGCCATACCCCAATTTACCTATCTAAAAAGTATGGAAGTTTGGGACCTGTGCTGGCATAGTTGCATTGAACTCAGTAGGGTCTACTTTGAAGATGGCAAAATAAATTTTGATGAAAAAAATATTTTTTTGTGTGTTTTATATAGCAATTCTGGGTACTTTTTACACGCACTTTGTTAGCCCTAAGGCCTCATGTCCTAATACCAGAACAAATGTTTGATTCTTAGTTATAATGTGATTTTTCATTATTTTCTAAGTTAGATTGACTAATTTAGGTAGAAAAGGCCTTAATGTATAAAATATAATTAACAAAATGTCACAAAATTATTATTAGTATTTTTATTGAAAAGGTTAAAAATGTATACTTACGTTTTGTCCTTAAAGTGGTAGAAGCCGAAAATTTACTGGTAACTGAGGCATTAGCTGCCATGTGTGATCACAAATGACATTAAATTGTTAATCTGCAATATATTATTAATAGGACACTGGTCTTTTCAACATAAATTTCTTAAAAGCGAATAAGTTACAGCAAGGTAAAAACGTGTTCTAATAGTAGGACGCCAGGGCCGAAGGGGTTAACGATTAAGTAAAATTTTGACGTAACTTTCCTTATTTTCTGCTTTTAACATATGATATTAAATTCTTATCTTAAAATTTTCTTCCTGTTTTAAAGATTATTAATGTCATTTTTTTCTTAATCTCAACATCGTTTCGCTATCAATTCAAACATAAGATATAATTTCAATTATCAATCTGAAATTTACGAAAAAAAAGGTAATCTAATAATCCCTATAGTTTTCCCCTGTTCTCAAATTTCTTCAAAAATAAAAGTAAATGGCTAAGTGTGAATATTACTCGCGCTCAGAGGGTTCCGTACTATAAATATATGAATTATTAACTGTATTATTAAGGAATCCCCAGACTCTTAAAATCGGTAAAATGAAAAGAAGAGAACATTTTCAACTTTTAATATCTTAAAATGTACATGATTTTAAAACACAATTTTTGTTGAGATGAAAGATATATGTACGTTCTTTCATTTTATGTCTTTAAAAAATTGCAAGGTGCAGAATTAGCACTTACAGGGGGATTCAAACTATTAGATATTTGACGAGCAGAATATTGTTATAAATGCTTACGCGCACGATTACAAAACAAATATTCCAACTAGAGGGGAAATTTTGATACCTACCTATACATCAGATTCCAAAAATTACCCTGAACCTAAATATATTTGTATTTAAAGCATTTCTCTATTTTTAATGCAAAGTTGTATTTAACTAATACAAAATTTTCAGAGTTTCAACAGCATAATCACCTAAAAAAACTTATTTTTTCGAACGATAAAAAGGAAATTTAAGGTTCAATTTGTGCAGATTAACATGAAACATATGATTTGAAAATTTTATAAAAAAATATCTAGATGTTTTTGAGATATTGTGCACGTTTTGCCAAAAAACGTCATTTGGGGAAAAATGACTTCAAAATTTCGGAAAGTCCGCTTCAGCTATTGAGGGGTACAATTCTAAAAGCCATAACTTTTGTTCCAATGAGAATTTCAAGGAAACAATTGTATTAAAATGTTCAGAAAACATAGTAGTTTAACTTCATAAAAAAATTAAAATTTCGAAAATATGGAAGCTTTAAGAGTCCTGAGAGCCGTTAAAAAAATCGTTGCTAAAAGAATAATAAGATTTCGTAAAAAAACATACAACGTAGGATTAAGTATAGTGTATAGCTGTAGAAAAGGAGATACTAGAAATGGAACTGTGCATATATATCTTTATCACGTTAGGGGGGCAGGAGGGGGGGGGGGGCTGGCACTAGTTTTTGTAAGATACCTCTGTGGGGTGAGGGGGTTGCTTTTTGATATCGTTATCATTTTCGATCCAAACAAATATTTCTTTTTTCAAAAACTTTTTCTTTACATGCAAATAGTCTGTTACATTTATTATTATTTTAGGTAGCTTTCATTACAAAAAGTTACCTATTGCAGCCGTTCGGAGGAAAGCGATTTCAAAAAATTTTGCTATATTTTCATCGATCATGACCCCAGACCCCGAAACCACCCTCCGTTCAAAAGTTGATATATATATATATATATATATATATATCCATATATATATATATATATATATATATATCTGATCTTTGTCACTCTGTAACTCTCGTATTTATGAACCGATTTGGATGTAACTTCGTTTATACATAGTGCATACCAATGCCTCGACCGAGTTCGATGGCCAGATTCATCCGCCATCTTGTTTCAAAATGGCGGCCATTTAAAATTTTTAAAAATTTTTTAAATTTGAAATGTGGTACCAAAAAATTAAAAATTGAAAAATATTTTTTTCTTGTGTGTTTGACCTTGATACAAAGATTCCGGAGCATCTTTTGTTTCGTCTATATCTTAAAAAATGGCTGAGTTATAGCACTTTGAATTTCTAGCTTGGCTGACATTTTGAAACGACCTGATTTTTGTCACGCGATAACAGGCGTATTTATGAACCGATTTGGATGTACCTCGGTGTATACATAATACGTATCAATGTGTCGACCGAGTTCGTTGACCAGCTTCATCCGCCATCTTGTTTCAAAATGGCGGCCATTTAATTTTTTAAAAAAAATTTAAAATTTGAAATGTGGTACCGAAAAATTAAAATTTGATAAATATTTTTTTCTTATGTGTTTGATCTTGATACAAAGATTCCGGAGCAGTTTTTGTTTCATCTATATCTTAAAAAATGGCTGAGTTATAGCACTTTGAATTTCTAGCTTGGCTGACATTTTGAAACGACCTGATTTTTGTCACACGATAACAGGCGTATTTATGAACCGATTTGGATGTACCTTGGTGTATACATAATACGTACTAATGTCTCGACCGAGTTCGTTAGCCAGCTTCATCCGCCATTTTGTTTCAAAATGGCGGCCATTTAAAAAAATTTTTAAATTTAAAATTTAAAATGATGTACCAAAAAATTGGAAAATGAAAAAGATTTTTTTTTGTATGTGTTTAAACTTAATACGAAGCTTCCGGAACAGTTTTTGTTTCGTCTATATCTATAAAAATGGCTGAGTTATAGCATTTTCAATTTCTATTGTAGGTGACATTTTGAAACGACCTGATTTTTGTCATGCGATAACAGGCGTATTTATGAACCGATTTGGATGTAACTTGGTGTGTACATAGTATATACCAATGTCTCGATCGAGTTCGTTGGCCAGCTTCATTCGCCATCTTGTTTCAAAAGAGCTGCCATTTAAAAAAAATTAAATTTTAAATTAGTTACCAAATATTTAAAAATGAAAAAGATTTTTTTCATGTGTTTGACCTTGATACAAAGATTCCGGAGCAGTTTTTGTTTCGTATATATCTTAAAAAGTGGTTGAATTATAGCACTTTGAATTTCTATCATGGCTGACATTTTGAAACGATCTTATATTTGTCACGTGATAAGACGCATATTTATTAGCCTATTTTGATGTAAGAAGGCATATGGATAGTATATCGTAATGTCTCGACCAAGTTCGCTGGCCAGCTTCATCAGCCACCTTGTTTCAAAATGGAGGCCATTAAATTAAATAAAAAATTATATTTAAAGTGAGGTGCAAAAAAATTAGAAATTGAAAAAGGTTTCTTTCATTAATATTTGACCATGATACAAGGATTCCGGAACATTTTTCGTTTTGTCTTTATCTTTAAAAATGACTCAGATATAGCAGTTTCAATTTCTAATGTGGGTGACATTTTGAAAAATCTGATTTTTTGCCTGCGAACGCACTTGTATATATCAACCGATTCCGATGTGAGAGAGCATGTGCACAGGAATTACTAAGGTCTAGACTAAGTTCACTCGTTAGCCTCATCCACCATGTTGTCTTAAAATGGCAGAAACTTTAAGATATCGCCGAATTTGGCAACCAAATATAAGTTACTTTAAATAAAAGTAGCTTGTATAAAGCTGACTAATTTCGCAAATTTCTCATTCATAATGATTTAGTATTGATAAAAATTAGTATTGAATCTCCTATAATCGGTTTATACTAAATTGAGCTTCTTGTGTTTGAATAATATAAGCTTGCTTTTTAAAAATAAGGAATATGAAAGCTACCTCTTCCTCCCGCCAATGGCCGGAAGGACTTTTTTTTATCTGTTTTTAAGAAAATAAAAGCTATTATTAAAGCCATTAAATGTTTATAAAATCATTTCATTCCGAAATTTGAGATACGCCAACGTTTGGCCTTACTGTTCTTCTGCCATATGCGCATATAATTCGCTGTTAGAGAAATCAGGAACATAAAATGTAGGAAATGATACTTGCTTTTACCAGTAAAGAAACAATGTTGTCCACGATTTTAGTGAAAGGCTGCCATAGGCGACTGTTTTTACTTTCTTCTATCTTTACAAGAAGAAAGTATTGGATTCATGAAAATTTTCGACTTCCGGTTTTTGACGGATTTACACGTTTTAAGGGTCTGAGAATCCAAAAAACATGTTTTTACAAAATGTCTGTCTGTGAGTATGTGAGTCTGTCTGTCTGTCTGTCCGTCTGTCTTTCTGTACGTGACACAATTTTTGTGGGCGCTCTATCTCAAGAACTAATGCACGGAATTTAGTAAGAATTTATATTCAGGTAGTCCTTGATATAGATTGGTGCAGATTAGTTTTGGTGTAAATCGCCCAGCAGGTGGCGCTGCTATGCTGCATTTTGCAGAATTTCAGCAATAACTATATCTCTAGAACTACTGCACGGATTTTTACAAAACTTTAGATTCAGTTACCCCTTGATATGGGTTGATGCTGTTTACGTTTTGGTGTATATCGCCCAAAAGGTGGCGCTGCTATGCTGCATTTTCCAGGATTTACACTATTTTCGCAGTAGCTCTATCTCAAGAACTAATACACACATTTTTATCAAACTTCGTATTTAGTTAGTCCTTGATATGAAATTATGCTGACTACGTGTTGGTGTAAATCGTCCAATAGGTGGCGTTGCTGTGCTGCATTTAGAAGGATTTCCTCTATAGCTCTATCTCAAGAACTAATTCACGCATTTTCATCAGACTTCAGATCCAAGTATACCTTGATTAATATTGCTGCTGATTATGTGTTGGTGTAAATCGCTCAACAGTTCGCGTTGATATGCTGCATTTGTCATGATTTGCGCAATAGCTCTCAATCAAGAACTAATGCACGAATTTCCCCCAAATTCCATATTCAGTTAGACGTTGACATAGGTTGATGATGATTAGGTTCTGGTGTAAATCCCCTTATAAGTGGCGCTGCTATGCTGCATTTACACGATTTAAGTGATAGTCATATCTCTAGAACTAATGCACGGAATTTCGTCTTTTTAGAATCCTTATGATGAGCATAGATTGCAATTTAATTTTGGTAAAGTTATAACGAATTTTGAAGTATTGACATGTATGAGATAGAAGAAAGTTTTGGGATTGGTACATCCGACTAGTTCAATGTAGTTCGCACTTTTGTTTAAAAAAGAAAAAAAAAAAGATTTTGCATAGTATATTTTTTATGCAAATGTGTGCTAGTGCACGAATTTTCACAATAAAAGAAGACAATATTACTTTTCAATAGATTTGCTGTCATTAAATATTTTTAAATGGTAACTAACCCTTTTAGATATTATTTGATTTGAATTTATTTCATTTATTGATATTTTATTGACTTCTTGAATCTGTAAAGTATGCAAATAATAAATGTATAAGGGTAATTCCACAGAAAATTATCATTTTGGGAGGGGAAATAAAATTTATAGTATGTTTAATTTAAGGGTATGATTATAAAACATGATAATTTTATATTCTATAATAAAATGCTAATTAAAAGGCATTGCAAATTACTATTCACAAACTAAGTTAACTACCATTATTGTCTTTTTAATGTCATAATGTTACGTCAGTTACACAATACAAGTTACGTCAGTTACACATGTAAATGCCAATTTTTCCTTTTTTATTATTCAGAAATTAGTTAAACAAAGTACTGTTATAATTTGGTATTACTTAGAGTTGTTGAGAACATTAAATCACTTCTTTTAATAGGATAGTTTTGATAATTTTTACACTTCAATGAAGGCAGAAAAAATGTTTGTCCAATGTAGTAGACCTAAAGTATGAATGTGTATATCATAAAACTTCAAAGAGATATCAAGCCTAAATAATATCAAATATTACTATTCTGTATAACTCTATTTCAATCTTATCCTAATCTTTTTTTATATGAACTTAATTCGATACTGACAATAGAAGTAGTGCATATTTAAACTTCATTTGTCATTTCATAAAACTAAATTTGCCAGGTAATAATCTTTTCTTTTTAGAGTGCAGCTAAAACAAAACCCTTGTTCAAAGTTTAAACTTGGCATTAGTCTAAGCGCGTTTCGGAAGGAGGTCGCAAAGTTGCAACGCCGCCTTGGTCCGTGCCGCGATTTTCCAGATATGTTTTTAATTAACTTTTAAAGACAAAGGAGGCGTATTGAGAGATACATTTTTTTTTTCAAAAATCATTATCAACAATGCTTGTATACTTCTACTACGATAAGTACCTCCAGTGCTCCTCGACACCTTTGCTTAATGCCCGCAAATTTGTATGTAACGAAAAAAATGCGCTATTCTCAAAAACTATATGACCTAGGGTAATCGCTATAATTTCTCTGCAAGGCTTAAATTACCGCCTACTCCCTCTAATTTTTTCATAATTTTAGTTTCATTAGATTCGGAAATAAAGGTGGGGGGGGGGGGGACATATTTTTGCACTACATTTTTGACGATAGCTCTGAAAATATTATACCTAAACTTAAAAGAAATGTATTTTTCAGTTCCGCATTACGAAATATTTCACACAATATACAAAGAAAAGATTTTTTTTTTTTTTCGAGTCACTTAATTAGCCGCTCTGCATTTTTCCTAAATATATTTTCAATGTTTAATAATCTACAAATATGTGGGTCAATAGTCTTTATTAATCCCCCCAATTTGAATTTTCTACGTTCCATAGTTTACGAGTAAAATGGCTGTGACAGACAGACACAGGAGTAATCTTATAATGGTTCTATTTTCCCTTTTTAAGTACGGACCCTAAAAATAGAGTAATTTTGTTGCCATTACAGATTTTCACAACAGAAATGTAATTAAAATTAGAAAAAAATTAATATTTTGAAAACTAATTCAAATTTTAAAATTCTGATACCATTGTTTAATCCTGTTTATCAATTCGGATTTTTGTGTTACTTCACCGCATAATATTCCATATTTTAGGAGAAATAGCCGTGAAACTGAATCAGTCGCTTAATCAGCCGTTTCATAAAATCGTTTCATAATATCGTTTCATAAATTCGTTTCATTAGGATTTTATATATATAGGGTATATTTATTCTGAGTTTTAAAATGCATTTCATTTTAACTTTATCCATGTATAAATGGACATCAGAGAAATGTCAAAAAGTATTTTACCAAAACATTTCGTACTTTTTTTAAATTGTCAAAACTGTCAAATGTACCCAGCATTTTTTTGCATTTCAATCAATAACAGCAGAAATAAATCTTTCTGAATCTTACTTTTAAATGTATTCCTTTTATGTGGAGGTGTCAGCGTTTTTGATATAAATCACAGTACAATGGTAAAAAAAAATGATCATGAAATATATATGTCATGTAATAGGGAAATAAATAAAAAAAGAACAAAGATACTAATATCGAAAAATTTAAGTACAATATACATTGCTAAAGACATTAGACATTGTGAAATCGCAAGTATCGTTTTGAATGGAAAAAAATCACTTTTACAGCGCCCCCTTCCGGTGGAATATTTTCAAACTGAAGGAAGACTTGCTTGCCATAGCCAAAAACATACACCTGAAATTTGGTTCAGTTCTATGCATACATTCATGATAGGTTTTTTCACCATTTCTCATATTTAAATTCTTATAACTCGAGAACCGTTAAAGATACAGGGTTGAAACTCTGAACATATCTTTTTCAATTATTTTACTTTACTTTTGAGCCAGCATATTTGAAAAAAATATTTACTTTTGATAATATGATTTTTTTTAAAAAAGTTGCACCATTTTTTTGTAATTTTTTCGTTAAATATTTTTAATTTTTTTAAAAATTAATATTTTTTAAAATGCTGGCTCTAAACTAAAAAATATATATTTCTGTTTATTTAAATGAAAAACAATTTAAATTCTACACATAATATTTCGAGTTATAACGATTTTAATTTATACCACTTTTTTCATAAATTTTAAATTTAAATTTTTTTAAAAAAATGTATGAGAAGTTTTATCATTTGATGTTGTTTACAAATGATATGGTTAACTATCACAAAAAAATTCAAAATTTTAACTCAATAAATATTTTTTTTTTTTTTTTTTTTTTTGAAAATGTGTCCCGGACCCCCTTAAAATATACTTATAACTACTTAAAAGGTGACACAAACATATAAAATATTATTTAATGCAAACCTGAGATCTGTCGAACACACAAGCAGTCATTTTCAAAGGGGAAAAGGTGATTGACTGAATAGAAATACATTTTAAAAAGAAAAATAGTGCGCATGCGGAAACGGAGTTCGGTCCATTTCTCTGAGGAGGGGTGAAAAGATCAGTTCATATTATCAGGAGGTCTTGAAATATTTAGGATATCGTACCAAATTGCGGGAATATTATAGGAAAGGACATCTTTCTAAACATTATCGCTTCTAAGTAAAACTTGAATGGATTCACGAATTATTGAGGAGTAATGGTTAGACGTTGAAATAATCATTTTACCTTTTTCGAAGTTTATCTTAATATTTTCTTTTTGATGCATTCTGGATAAAGCTTTATTTGGTTTCTTGGACTGGATATCAGAAATGGGCTCTTTTAATCTTTCCTTAAATTTAAGGAAAGATTAAAAGAGCACAGTTAAAAAAAAAAAAAAAAAAAAAAAAAACATATACAGCTTTATCCAGATTGCATCAAAAAGAAAATATTAAGGTAAACTTCGAAAAAGCTAAAATGATTATTTCAACGTCTAACCATTACTCGCCAATAATCCGTGAATCCATTGAAATTTTACTCAGAAGTGATAATGTTTGTAACGGTGTCCTTTCCTACAATATTCCCGCAATTTGGTACAATATCCTAAATATTTCAAGACCTCCTGATAATATGAACTGATCTTTTCACCCCTCCTCAGAGAAATGGGCCGAACTCCGCTTGCGCATGCGCACTATTTTTGTTTTTGTTTTTAAAATGTATTTCTATTCAGTCAACCACCTTTTTCCCTTTGAAAATGAACGCGTGTGTGTTCGAAAGATCTCAGGTTTGCAATAAATAATATTTTATATGTTTGTGTCACCTTTTAAGTAGTTATAAGTATATTTTAAAGTTCTACATCCATACTAAGTATTTTAAATTCTTGTTTATTTCAAGATCATCTTGATAAAACAGATGTGCCCATCAGTTAAAAGGGTGAAGGCGAATTACTTTCCTCTTCTGAGAATCATGATGATAATATAAATTCTATTTTTATGGAATTTATTGTTTTAAGTTAATCTAATACAATAGTAATTTCCGTTTAAAAATAAATTGTCGTTTTTTTTTTCTTTGTTCAGAACCGAACAAAAGTTATCTTAATATAGATGGCAGTACTCCAGCATCATCTCCTTAATTGAAAAAAAAAAAAAAAATGTTCTAACAAGTAAAAAAAAAAAAAAAAAAATAACTTTATCATTAAATGAAAAACTGCATAGGTTACAAATAAAAACAGAATGACCGTTTTCTGAAAATACAGAAAGTAAAATTTTTTTTATATTTTTCTTCTGCGAATTCTGTTAATGACTGTCGTCTGTTTGACTTTCCACGATATCAACAAAGAAAAAAAAGTACTTTTTCAGAGATTCTTTAGATCAGTTTAGAATTTCGTTTAACTGCTCACAACGTTCGTAAAGCTGTGTAAAGTAGATAAGAAAAACCTTCTCGAAGAAACTTGTCTTCTTTAATGGCCTAGTGTACTGAGTGAAGTTTACAAAAAAGAAAGTAAATAAGGTTTTTTTTAAGTAAATATCTCTCGTGATTTCAAAATTGTAAAAAAAAAAATGTTAGACTTTCATAAACTATGAAAGACGACGTAAAAGGCAACATTTATACATATATATATATATATATATATATATATACAGGGTGTCCGGTCTCAACGGTGTCCAATGGCTAATTCCTAAACCGTTTGTCATAGACCTATAGTTCCAATTACAAAAATGTTTTAAATCACGTAAAGAAATATTTTAAAAGCGATTTGGGTCAATAAAAACATTTCTTAAAAAATTACGAAATTTAAATTTTTATACGGTCCCCCGGTCCTATAAGTTATGTTTAGTAAAATTTTCCTTTTACACTGACAAGTAATACAAAAAAAGTCCCGTTATTATACGATTAAAATTGACCGAGTATTAGCTGTTTAAAGTTGGAACATATTCTTTGCTGCAAATTGGGTGTCATTCACAAATTTAGTCGAAATATAATTTCGTCAGATATATTTAAAAATGGTTGAGAGTAAAATTAACATTGCAATATAAATTTGAAATCTTTAATCATTCTAACATATTAATGCAAAATATACACTTTGTAATAAACATTTAAGAAAAAAGAAAAAACAGAATTTTTGTTAAATAAAATTATGCTAAATTAACAGCCTCAATTCTTTACAAAACGATACGTATTTTAAAATATTATTAGATTACACTAGCCTGCAAAAGTTGGGTTATGTCATGTTTTTTAGCTTTTGATAATTGATTCTTATGTATTCTGTACCGCTGAATTCGAAATTCACCTTCATTTTTAACCATCACATCAGGATTTTTTGCAAATTGTAAATTTGAAAGTTAAAAAGATCAAAATTAAAATTGCATCTCCTCCCTTATCTCATCGGACCACTCAGCTGTTTAGCTGTAGGAATCCCAGGATAAGCAAAAATATTAAACAAAAAAAAGTTTTACATATGTTTTATAGTATGAGATTTTCGCTATATTTTAATTTACACATTTACGATTTGCAAAAAAATTCTAACGTGATGGTTAAAAATGAAGGTCATTTTCAGATTCAGTGCTAAAAAGTACGTAAAAATAAATTACCAAAAGTTAAAAAACACAACCATCTCCTCTACTTTATAGTAATCCAATTTTTGTTATTCTTTCAATTTGACAATTTATGATTTTCGAAATATCCAACATGATGGTTAAAAATTAAGGTAATTTTCGGATTCAGTGCTGAAAAATACATAAAAGTTATAAAACCTAACAATCGCAGTCTTGTATTATCTAATCTAAAACTTTTTCTTAAACGTCTTGGCGGTAATCTATCCGAATTTTTTTGTGTTATCCTGTAAAATAAGTATAAATGGTAACCACCGAAAATCATAATAATATTAGATTGTTATCGGATTTGCGCCAGTATGTAAAATGTAATCTCGATCGGATATTTGAAATTGAGTTAAAGTTCGTGTACAAATTTTGAATTGGAAAAACTTACCTGCAATCGTTGAAGTAACATAAAAACTTATAAAAATAACAATTTTTGTTAAAATAAATCATAAAAGAAACAGTCTCAAATCCTGACAAAATAAAACATATGCTATTTTAGCCAATCTGAAACTTAATAAATGTTAACTTAATCGTAATACTTGTACGATTTTTTTCAAAGCGCAGATACACATGAAATAAGACCTTCGAATACTTTAAGCATTTGATATGTGACCCCTCAGAGCCAAGCCGAACTCGTTTTTTTTTTTTTTTTTTTTTTTTTTCAGAGCAGAAAAGTGGCATAAGTCATGCATTTTTAAAGTTTCATAACTCGCTCAATTTCAGAGTGATATGAATGGGACTTTTTTTGTCTTACTTGTCAGTGTAATAGGAAAATTTTACTAAATATAACTTATAGGACCGGGGGACCGTATAAAAAATTAAATTTCGTAATTTTTTAAGAAATGTTTTTATTGACCCAAATCGCTTTTAAAATATTTCTTTACCTGATTTAAAACATTTTTGTAATTGGAACTATATGTCTATGATTAACGGTTTAAGAATTAGCCATTGGACACCGTTGAGACCGGACACCCTGTATATATATATTTACTAAGATTTTTAAAATTTTTTTAATTTGCCTTATTTTCGGTTAAAAATTTTATTTTATTTACGGGCGGACATTTTTTTACAATTTAACAGCAAGTAAATGGCGTCTGTTATTAAAATTATTCTTGGAAAGGAGTAATATTTGAAGTCATGAATTTTTTACTAGGCTTTCTTGTTTATCAGGCAAATCAAATTAGCTTCAAAGAAAATCTAATGTATTTTTTCCAAAATTTAAGTTTAAAGTATTTTTTTAAAAATTTAATATTCTGTTAAATTTGGAGGTTTGCCGAATTTATGCATTCATATTAAAAATATTAACCCTTGTTTGTTTCAAGGTCATCTTAAGACCTTTAAAAAACAGAAGGAAAATAAGTTGTCATTTCAGGATGTTTTAATTGAAAACTTTTACCATAGTGAACTTTTTTAGGATGTCAACTTCATGGGCTCAGTAATTATATTAATTTAAAATAACAAAACTCTGTTGATAAATTCCTTTAAATTTTTTAATTTAATTTTATATGCAAGCAGCAAAACTTTTAATTGTCATAATGCACTTTTATAAGATGTCAACTCCATGAGGTCATTAATTAAATCAGCTTTGAAAATAGCAGAACCCTGTTGATAAATTCTTTTAAATTTCTTAATTTAATTTTAAATACAAACAGCAAAATTTTAAAAGCCATAATGCACTTTTATATGATGTCAACTCCATGAACTCATTAATTATGTCAACTTTAAAAATAGTAGAACTCTGCTGATAATTACCTCTAACATGTTCTATTTAACTTTATATCCAAGTAGCATATGTTAATTCTGTGCATAGTTACAACTTTTTCCAAGAAAGTTAAGAAAGGAAAGTGTAGTCAAAAGTTTCTATTAGAAATCTTCATTGAAATTAGGTTTAATATAATATATCCCAACTCCCCTCAAGGTGTTAAATATATATATATATATATTTAAAACTTGAACTCGATTCATGCTTTTTTATATATTTAAAAGTTTAAAAACATGTTCGAAATACAACTTAAGCACAATAATTTGGATTTTTATTATTATTTTTTTTTAATTTCCAAACTAAAATTTCCTTTTACTTTCAGAACAATATATTTTTAAATTTTTTTTTTAAATTTGAATCAAATAAATTTTTTGACAAGTACATTCAGTGTTGGATTATACGTAAAAAAGTAATGAAAGGAAAATATATTGTTTGTGAAATTAATTAAAAAGAAACGAAAATGATACGCTCATATTCACGAGCTTTCACTTCATCCCTAATGAGGTACTCCAAAGCGTGGAATAACACTACATCCATCGCTCAAGTCCATAACACTTGACGCTAGGATTTCTAAAAAAATATTACTTAAAATCTTTCTAAAACTTATTTTTTTACAGTATTATCTATTTCTTTTTCTTTTTTTTTTTTTTTAATTCAGAAGTACTAATACACTATGACGCAAAAGTTTAGACAATGACGTCATTCAGCTTTAAAATGTAGAATTATGACGTCAGAATTACAAAAACCTGTAAATATATTCAAAAACTGATTTAAAATGCTATGTACAAAAGACAGTCGTTTTATTTGCTATAATACTAATTTTTTTCATAAAAATTCAAATGTGCTTGTCGCAAAAGTTTAGACACTATTCTAAATTTCTTTGAATATTCGCTGGCATATGCAAATTTAGAATCGATGATGTCACAAATTTGGAGTACTTAAGTTCTGCAAACGATTGCGCTTCATAGTCGACATGCCGAGAGCTAAAGAAATTCAAGTGAATGAGGTTTCAAGGATTTGGCAGTTGAAAGGTAAAGGGAAGAGCGTTTCTGAAATTTCTGCTATTATTAATAGGTCAAAAAAATCTATTTATCGAGTTTTATCGAGTGGTTCCGAATATAAAGCAAAATGTCGGTCTGAGAGGCCACGTGTGACAAATGTACGAGAGGATCGCCTGATACAAAGACTAGCGAGTACTCAACAAATGAGCGTACGTGGAGTTCAAAGCTCATCGGGACTCTCTGTATCAAAGGATACGATTCGTAGACGAATTTTGGAAAAAGGAACAATCGTTTATAGCAAAATGCAGAAGAAACCAGCTCTGAAACCACATCATAAGTTACAAAGACTTATGTGGGCTCGAAAGCATATGTCATATGGAGAGAAATGGCAGTCAGTCATATTTAGCGATGAAAAAAAGTGGAATCTGGATGGTCCAGATGGTTGTTTATCGTATTGGCATGACTTGCGGAAGGAAGCTCGACGTTTTTTTAGTCGCAGACAAGGAGGGGGCTCGGTGATGGTTTGGGCAGCCTTTTGCTATAATGGACAAGTATCTCTGACCTTCACCAGTGGTCGTCAAACTTCACAGCATTATACACAGACATTAGAAGAAAACCTACTGCCATTTGCTGAGCTTCTAGGGGGTCCTCAGTGGGAATTTCAGCAAGACAATGCTTCAATTCACACTGCAAAACATTCAAAATCTTGGTTTAATTCCCATAATATAAGAGTTCTCGACTGGCCAGCATGTAGCCCAGATCTTAACCCTATAGAAAACCTTTGGAGCATCATGTGTCGCAAAGTTTATAGCAACGCTAGACAATACTCTTCTGAAAAGGAACTTAACACATCTATTGAGAATGCATGGTACGATATCGATCCACAAACTATGCAAGATTTAGTTTCTTCCATGCAATCTCGTGTATATGACGTAATACATAAGCATGGATGCGCAACCAGGTTTTAAAAATTGTTTATTTGGATTTTATTTAATTTGTGTCTAAACTTTTGAGACAGCAGTTTATTTTTGTTACCATTTAATTTATTGCAATATGCACAATTCCACTTTTCTTTGTTATAAATATTGTTTATATGTACAGCACATTAATTTCAAGCAGTGATTTGAAAATTGAATAAATATTTTTCAAAGTATGTAAGAATTTCTTCATTGTCTAAACTTTTGCGTCATAGTGTAAGTACCTGAAGATTTCTATTTTTTTTTTTTTTTTTTTTTGTAAAAAGTAATTTAATTATTGAAAAATTATATTAATATGCATTATAACCGGGAAAATATTTTTTTTTTCAAAGTAGGATGTTTTCAATTTTGATAAATGTTTGAGAAGACTAATTTGAATATGTTGCAATAACAACTTGGTTATTGTTACTTAATGTATACTTCTGATTTTAGAAAAGCAAATGAAAGTTATTCTCGTACAATTTACTGTAAAATGTCAAGTAAGTTGTCATTTGACTTTGAATGTCTCCTTTCATTATATAGCTGCCAACGTTTATGATTTTTTTTTCATACCACTGTTATTGAACAGAAAAAATGCCTTATATAATCGCATAAAATCTAGATTAAATAAGGCAATTACTTGCAGCTCACGCGCATGTTAGGGAACAAAGCAATTTTAAGTAATGAAAGGCTCTACCCCCCCCCCCCGAAAAAAAGATAACTCCTACTTTTAAATCATAAAAAGAAACAAAAATGAATAAAAAAATGTCTATTTTATTGTTGATTGTGTGTTCTTTCAATTCATGTTGTATTTTTATTATATATTTATTTGTTAAAGACTTAAAGTTCTGTTCCCTGGAAACTTGTAACAAACATTAATGTTTTCAGTTTTAAAATCTAATTTTGATAGCATATTTGGAATTTTCACAAAACGTTACCCTAACTTACCAAACAGGAAGTCATTTGGTTCACTAATTAAGGAATTCCGCAGATTTAAAGTTTTGAACTACTAATGTTAAATTCATTTTTTATTGTTGTAAAACCAACTGCAATACTATGAATCTTTGAAGCATAATTCAAATTTTACTTGACGAAATGAGCTGTACTTTCGGATTTACTATCGAACACTAACTATTTACAATATTCGTAACACTATATACATAATTTTACACATACACTGTAAAAAATAATCCTGTAAAACAACAGAAAATGTCTGGCAGCAAAAGTTGCCAGAGAAATCCTGTAAGTACGAGAAATATCTGTGCATACAGATATTTCTCGCACATACAGAATTTCTCTGGCAACTTTTGCTGCCAGACATTTCCTGTATCTACAGGTATTTCTCGTACATACAGAAATTTTCTGGCAACTTTTGCTGCCAGGAATTTTTTGTATGTACAAGAAAAGTCTGTGTGCACAGATATTTCTTGCTCAAACAGAAAATTTCTGGCAACTTTTGCTGCCAGAATTTTCTTGTACATACAAGAACAATCTGTGTGCACAGATATTTCTTGTGCAAACAGAAATTTTCTGGCAACTTTTGCTGCCAGAGTTTTCCCATACGTACAAGAACAGTCTGTGAGCAGAAATAATCTGTACTATTTTTATCCCAATTATTGTACTGGATGTCCTAAAGTAGACTGACTGATTTTAAAATTTTGTAACTTGCAAGTGGTAACTTTATTTATTTTTTTTATTTATTTATTTTTTTTTTTTTTTTGCAGGATGATTATTGTATGTCATCTTACATAATCATCCTGAAAAAAAAAAAAAAAAAAAAAAAAAAAAAGTTACCATTTGCAATTTAATAAATTTTAAAATCAGTCTGTCTATTTTAGCCTTGTACAATAATTGGGATAAAAATATTACGATTATTTCTGCCCACAGACAGATGACATAAGTTTTGCTTACTGCAATTACCAGTTTTAGTTCCAAATAGCAACGATAAATTGCACTGCAAGCTATAGGTGCTAAATTAAACCCAATTTTTTGGCCCTCTTCTCCCAGCATTTGATGGGAATGAAGGTTAAATATATGGAGTGCATTAGCGAATGAGACTCGATCCATATATTTAAGCCCCTTTTGCATCAATGCTGGGAGAAGAGAGGCTAAAAAATTTAGCCTCGAGTTAGCACCTAATGCTAGCTGCACGATCTATCATTGCTACTTGGAACTAAAACAGGGAATAATAGAGGCAAAAAAACCCTGATTCTTACATAAGCCTTCTGCAAGATTTTTCTTTTTTTCTTTAATAGCAGTCACCATTTGCAAATTATTGAATTTTAAAATTAGTCCATTTTAGTACACCCAGTATGTATACTGGGCCTCATACTAACCTCAATGCTTTTAAATAAAATGCTACTTTGAACAAGAAAATTTCTAATTAAATTTGTATTATTTCTGTAAGGTTATTCATTTGAAATCTATTTAATTACATTCATTAAATTAAATCTGAGATTTAAAAAAATTGGCAAGTACGGTAACACATTGAATATCTCTTATGACAAATTTTGTTTACTGTACATAATTTAAAAGTTTATTAAAAACTTCCAAACTCATTAAATATCTCCAGATAATGGCTGTATATATTAGTAGTGCAAGTTTCTATTGTGATAAGGGAAGATACTGTTTCAAAGAATACTACTTTTTAAGTTCACTTATCATACCAGAAACTTATGCTGCCAAATCCTACATATTTAATGAATTTTGTAAACAGTATTATTCAATTTCATGAACAAAATTAATTAGCTTTTATTTGAATATTAATGTATTTTCAACCTTTAAAACTTGTTAAAAATCTAATATTTCCAACAATATGAGAAATGACAATGCCATACTTCAGTTACAAAATGTTAGACTTTATTTTGTAAATGGTCTGCATATATTTTATTTTTCAAAAATATTTGGATATATGGCCATCTATTGCACACAAACATGAATGATGATGGCAATAACGTGGTTTAAATTAAATGCAGGATTATGTAGGAACAGAGGGAAGAAGTGAATAATTTTTTAACAAAAGACCAAATCTAGTTTCTCAAACCCAAATTGTTTACTGTTAGTGAGCTTATTTTGTTTCAAATTATAATTTCAAAGGAAATCCTGACAAGTTCGTTAAGTTACTACCACAAAATATACTGCTGGACGAAACAACACTTGTTTTGTAACAAATTAAAATAGAAACACAGTCAATTTCAACAACAAAAAAAAAAATTAGTAATTTGCTCAAGATAAATATTACTTATTTAATGCAATATGTAAGAGTAAATAAATATACAATGCATATCTTCCAAGTTTGAGTATGTTAAATAAAATTGAATACTCGAAAACAAAGACAAAAAAATATACTCTGAAAGGAGACTAAGAAGGTAGAACTCTGAGGTCTACAGAAATTTAAAGAAAAAGTTCCCTGATTATCTTTATCAGACTTCTCTGATTTTCATTATTAACAATATATAAACAGTATTTTTTAACATCTGCTGCCTCGTATAACACATTTATTGAGCTTGCTGATAGCTTATTTGGGAGAAAATCAAGACAAAAAAAAAAACTATGTATGGATATATGTTGGCCAAAAAATTCCCTCATTTTCTGAATGTTCAATCCTAAGACATATCTATATCTGACGGGATAACTAATTGGTTATGCTAATATATAATGTAACATTTTTGAAAATAAGTAAATAGTTTTCAATAGTATAAGAGCTATCCACAGAAAATGAGGACATACGATCACCTTAATTTGTGTTAAATATAAAAAATTCATACCATGTACATTTTTTTTTCTAAATATTGAGAGCGACTAATCAGCATAGGAAAAAAAATGGTACATAAAATAGACGAATCAGTCTCATTCGCAAGGCGAAAATGGAAATATTTTTGCATATAGACAAATTTCCCTGATTTTCGGGTATTTTTACAAAATTCCCCGACTTTTCCAAATTGATAAACCTCCTTGATTTTTTATGATTTTCAGATTCTGTAGACACTTTGTAAAACTTGTGTTAAACATCTACCTGATGACATTTATCCACCTCCACAAATTGCAAACACATACTTATATAAAAACATATTAATTTCAATAAAAATCACACAAGAAAAAAAAATCAGAAATTATAAAAAATAGTTTTATTCTTAATGAATGCATAAGCAACTTTAAAATATATGCATGCAACTGTAATCATTCTGTGATTGCCCACATGTTTTTGTAGTTTGACAGATCTTTCACAAGTTTTACACTTTTATTTAATGCTCGTTTGTTACTTGAAGAATCCGGAGGAATTTCCATCAAGCCCCTACAAGAAACAAAAAAAATTAACATTTAAATCGAGTTTCACCCATTCAATTTTGTAGAATACAATATCAACAGGATGCTACAGAGTAGTGATGCAACGAATAGTGGTTTGGCCGAATAACCGAATACTCGGCCAAGTTACAACCGAATATTCGGCCTATTCGGCCGCCGAATAATGAACTTATTTTTGCCTGAAAACAAAATATAATATGCACTATATGCACAATTCTTGTATATTTCACAATTAAAATGTATTGTTTTCTTTAAAAAAATTATTTATATACAAATTTTTAATTTTCGAAAGCATTATTTTACTCTGAAAAAATATTCGGCTACATTCGGCCTAAAAATTGCCTCAATAATATAATTCAGCCAAAAAAAAAGAAATCCTTAGCAAAAGTTCCTCATCAGGTACTGTCTAGTTACATTTTAATAGATATTATGTGTGTTGTTGTTACATTTTAAAATAATGACAAAAATTTAAAAGTACTAGGAAACATAATTTTCAGCTTTCAAATGAAATAAAATAAAAAATAAGAAATCTTAATATCTTGAGAAAAACCACTGATAGAAAGGATGAAAGGAATATCCTCTAAAATGGTGGAAAGAGATCATTGTAGACTTTATAAAGCTCACAATAACCAAAATTTTTTTCATCATTATTATTATCATTATTTTTTTTTCCCTTGGTGTCAGCAGATAGCACTATTAAGAAGTGTATAGTGAATGTTTTCAGATTCAGAGGAAGGAAATATCTGTAAGGAAAAGCAAATTACACTCATTACATTTAACAGTATCTGATGCTCTAACATACCAAAGATCAATAAATGATTTCAATGTTGTAGGTAAAATAATCGTTTACACATTTTAATCATTCGCCATTAGCATGTTCAAGATTAACTGATAAAAAAATTAATCAGTTAAAAATTCCTAAGAAGAAATTAGTTCAAAGTGTGTAGTTCAAACTACTTAAAAGGTGACAAACAAATAAAAAATATTATTTAACGCAACCCTGAGATCTATGAGATATGTTCATGTCACCTTTTAAAACCCGTTAAACGCCAACGCTCCCGTTGCGGGAACAAATTTTTATTAATTTTTTTCTCAAAATATTTTAAAACTATTTAAAAAATACATTTTGTATTTAAAAGTGAATAGTATGGAGTCTAATATATATTTTTTTCAGGATGATATATATATTTTTTCAATTTTTTGCAGATTTTTAAAAAAAGAGAATTTTTAGGTTTTCGACTATCTCAAGTAAAAGCAGTGAAAAGAAATAAAAAAATTCTTTATTTTTTACAAGTACAGTGAATATTTAAAGTCAACATTTCAACTAATAATCCATTCCTTACCCAAAGTAAATATGCCCATTTACAGTTATATTAGGCAGGATTCTTTGGAATGTTCCCACAAAGGGAGCTTTGGCGGGTTGTACTTACACTTCCCCCTTTATCTGCAAGCGCGCTTCCATAAAGAAAGAATGTGTTTCTAGGCAGTAAGTGAAAAGAAATCTGTCAACTACTCGAAAAAAAAAGGTGATTTATAGACCATATGACTATTAGGTATAGTGATTATAAATTGTGTTCAAGGGCATTTTGTATTCATTCTTATGAACAGCAATATATTTCAGTTTGCTTGAGTATGGACGTTTAATATTATATGAAAAAAAAAAAAAAAAAAAAAAAAAAAAAAAAAACAGAGCCCCTTTGAATCAGATTAGATTTAATAAAAAGCATCACTAACACCTTAAAACAATAAAAGTTATATCTATAATGTTTATCCATTTTAGAAAAAAAAAAAAAAAAAAAAGATGTAAAATCAAATGAGAAAAAAATACAGGATTGCGTTATGAGCAGTGGCGTGGCGTGAAAATTTTCGGTGGTCATCGCAATTATTTAAGTTTGTGGTGAAAAATTCTTAACTCTAAAGTTCAATTGTTGAATGTTCAAAAAAGAAACTTTAAATCTTACCTTCACTTATACATGAACTCCAAATGTTCTGCTAAAACTGGATCGTAGAGTTTTAAAAGCTTATTAAGAGTTTTAAAATATTGCTTGGTCATCGCCGCATCCAGCGATGACCGGACGCCACGCCACTGGTTATGAGTGATTGTAAATTATTACTAAAACATTAAAAAAAGAATTTTTTCCAAATTCATGTAACAAGAAATTTGAGCATAAATAAAGGTGTAATAAAGTAGAACATAACAGCTACTTTTGAAATAGACTTCCATAGGCAGATTCATATACCAAATACAAAAAGAAAAATTCCGAATTGTTTCATTTTATATTAATTTTACTAACGGCGATAATTTTGTAGATAAATTTTTCAATACCCGCATGCCTCTTATTACAGAAGTAATAAAAATAATGTATTTTATTAAATAATTCGAATAGCATAGTGTGGTAATAGTAGCGTGAAAGCACTTTTTTTAATGGAAGATGTCTTAATTTCCATTTCTAAAACAATTGCTTTATTTGAAACAAATAAAAGAGAAAATTCTATACATCATTTAGAAATAATACATAAATTATAATTAACAGACAACGAGTCGATGCAATAAACTATTTCAATATAAGTATATAGAGTAAACCTAAATGTAAAACATATATATATATATGTGTGTGTGTGTGAGTGTGTGTGTATGTGTGTTTGTGTGTGCGTGTGTGTGTGTGCCTATGTAGTGTATAATGCAATATAATATTACATCAGAGTTTTCCTTGAAGGTCTGTAGAAAACGTATCGGAAAATCTCTCTATTCTAAAAAAAAGTAACTACCGCTGTCACCGCCGCCGCCGCCGCCGCCGCCGCCGCCGCCGGTTTTGATTTTTTTGTGACCGGAGGCCTTTCTTCGTTAATATTAACAAAAATAATGCATACAAAAATATGAAAATCGGTGGTTTTATACAGAAATATTTGATAAATACGCTGATGCAGGCAGTTTTCAAATCGAAGAATTATTTTAAGAGTTATTTAATGCTAAAGTTGGACAAAATTGTTCCACTAAAAAAGTTTTATAGCAGCAAAAACTAGACATGGCAGTGTAATCATTTTTAGATCATTTTATGCGTTAGAATTTGCCGGAGTGCAGATTGCATTAATTTTTTTATTTTGACTCATTTTTTCAGGTTTTATTTCTATTTTAAATTCAAATTTTCAGCATTTCTAGAGATATTTTTTACAGATTTCAGAAAATTGTACTAATTTAAACTGTTGCCAACTGTATAAAAAGCGCAAGCAATAATGTTTGCTTCAAATTAAAAATTTATTTACACGTGACTATTATAAACAGGAAAAAAACTTTCAAATTAGAATTAAATAATTACGTATAAAAAGCAGGAACTTATTAAAAATTACGTCATAAAAAGTATACACGTGAATTTTAGAAGAGAAAGGATATTGTAAAATAATAAATTCATTAACATGCGTTAGAAGTCTTAGGATAAATTACGTCATATTTACGTCACATTATAGTTATTACATAAAATGAACACAAAATAATATTGCAAAAAAGTTTAAATTTAGAAATTGCGCTAGACATTTATTTGATATTTTGAGAATTAATTTAAAATGTCTCATTTAAAAGAACTTTCTTTTCGCTTTGTTAAAAAATACCAGGAGACAAAGACTCTCTTTACTTAATTCCTTTTATATTAGCTTATTTTGAAATGTTGTTACACGTGTATACGTCATCAAGTTATTTTTATTTCGACGTTTTATTTGTGTTTTTATTAATGTTGTACGAATTTATTTGTTCTTTCGTTATTTAAAATAAAAATTATATCAATTTGTATAATTTGGCGAGTGGTTTGGCGATTTATATAATTTGGCGAAATTGGTCGATAGGATAATCAAGTAGTGCCGCAGCGGATTTGGCGTTAAAATTTCCCAATCAAAGAGAAATGAATTCGTTTATAGGGAGATCGCCACTGTTTTTTAAATTATAATTCAATCTTTCGAAATCTTTTTAAAGCCGATCAAATTAGCGTGCATTTAGAGTCTGCGGTGTCTGGACGGGGGTTGGCGAGCGTAGCTCGTAGGGGGCCGAGCCCCCTAGTAATAAAAAAAAAGTAAGAGTGGCTTTACATTACTGATACTTTAACTACTTGTTCAAAAAATTTTAATAAAAGTGTTTTTCAGATATTAATATTAAATTTTTAATATATGTATTTTTAGTAATTATTTATATGTTTGTATAAAATTGTTGGCAGATTGCCAAAAAATGATGTTTTTATAAATTTTTTCTAACCGCAATTGCATTGGGGCAGGAGAAAATAACGTGCGGCACCTTACGATTCGGAGAAAGGATCAACCCCCATTATATGCCAACGCTCCCGCTACGGGAACATGTTATATATTCTAAACGGTTACAGTTATTAAAAAAATTTCAACTGCTTTATCATATTGGCATCTTATGTATATAAAAAACATAGATAAACTTTATTTAGTTAACGCGCTTAATATAGTGGCGCTTAATGGGTTAAGTAAGTTATAAGTATGTTTGTATGTTATAAAGTTTATTAATAACAAGGTGAAAATTTCCTTCACGACACTAGTGTTTAATACAGTGTTTTGGCTCTATTGATTAATTTTAACAGCTTATGTTAGCCTTATTACAGATAGGGAAGCACATGTGAACAGTACATATTTTACTCAGTTAATTTGAAATAAAAAAATTCAAAAAATTACCAATTGATGGTAGCACTAGTACCCCTTTTTGGCTGAATTTTCAGAACAATGGGCCATTTTGATTTCTGGTAGTTTTAATTTGTTTGTTTTAGAAAGTGTGAAGTAAAAAAATATTCTAAGTTATTGAAGTAAAAATTCATTCAAGACATTTTTTAAAGAAGAATATCAGCATTGCATTCTATAGTGACATCAATTAGGTAAGTTTACAAAAAGGTTTGTTTCCTTATTTCAATTAAAAAAAATTTTTTTATAAGTTAGGCTGAAGTTGGTAGATGGGGCACTTGTGAACAGAACATATGGGGGCAGATGTGAACAGTTCACAAGTGTATTTTTTAAGTCTGTGAATGCATTTTTTTTTAGTTTAAAATTTAATTATCCTTGTCAAACATTGAGATATATTAAATGTTTTTAGGATTATCTCACAGTTTTAATTTACTGGAAGTTAGATAACAATTAAAAGTGACTCAAAAGGAGTAGGCATATTAGTGTACAATTTTGCAAATAAATTCTTGTATCTATAATGAAACATTTATTGATTTATTCACACAACTAGAAAAAAGGCATCTAATTAGTTTTTATCACAGTTTTTATTCACAAAAAATTACATTTGTCTTATTTACGCATGTGTTCACATGTACCCCAGCTATGTTCACAACTACCCCTCCACCGGGACACATGTGAACAAATTTAGACAATTTTTAGAATGATGATATAAATAAGTTAGAAATTCTTGATAAATGTATCCAAAAGCTTCACCAAAAGAACAAACAAATTCTAAATATTCATATAAATCACTTTTTGGTTCAACAGCTCATAACAATTTTGAGAAATAGTCAAAAATGTAAAAATTGTTCACATGTGCCCCCCTCTCCCCTACTTTTTGTACTTACTGATACAGCATAAAAATTTTTTAACATGATTCCTAAATTAGCCTCGTACATAAAAATGGGTAGATAAAGCCCATTCGAGGTATGAAAGTTAATGGGATAAAAAGTATTTGTTAATTTCAAATAAAATTTTCATCATACATGATGAATATAAATTATCAAATTAAAAAGTTATATTGTGTAAATATAAAAACATTTATTACAGTATTAGTATTCGGCCAAGGCCGAATAATGGACTTGATATTCGGCTGAAGCCGAATATTCGGCAGACAGGCCGAATGGGCCGAATATTCGTTGCATCTCTACTACAGAGCAGGACTGGCCAACCTTTTAACATGGCATACCAAAAAAAATTTTTTTTTTCTTTACAAATTTTAGCAAACTACAGACTTTTTTTGTATTTGGTGGGTAAAAAGAATTATCTGGTGCAAATATGCATACAAATGACTTCAAATAAATACATTGTAAAATTCAATTAAGGCATTCATATGAGATTAACTGGCTTCTCACCCAGAAGTGACTATTAAGAACCTTGTTTAATACAAAAAACATTGACATATTGAAAATCATGGATATATATTCCCTGTAGTATTGAACTCTTCTGATTATTTTTCACAGCTACAACAAGAGTTGTATACATATATCTCGTATATTCAATATATATATATTTTCAAAATTAACTGAAATGACTTAAATTCTTTAGATGTATATGTTGTTTAAAATTTTAAATATTGCTAAAAATTAAAAAATAAACCCCACATTATGGGTTTTTCGGTGGGCTTTTTCAAGTGGGCCCGGACTGAAAATACCCACCGGGTTTTTTCAAACTGGGTCTATCTCTGCGAATCCTGCCTAAAGCCAAATTTTACCTTAGTGAAATAACTGAAAACACAAAATTCTTCAGAATTGCTCTTACCTCTGAATAAATTACACAGTCATCTGGCAGAATTCTGGATAAACAAGGTTGAAGACAAAATAGGAGGCAAATCCATATCTTTAAAGCATCATCTGGAGTAACATATGGATTGAAGCTTTTTCTTTTGATAAAAACTACAGCCGATTTGGTTCCTATAAATATGCAAAAAATTCAAAGTACATTTTGTAAACACACACACACAAAAAAAAAAAAAAAAAAAAAAAAAAAAGTTAAAACTCTGTGTTGAAATTTTACTCACCTCGACAGCTTTTACACATGAAATACTAAATCAGGCAGTCTGAGTAAGGAATTCACTCCTGATTGGCGAGATTTACAAAAGTCGCTAATTTTGTGCACTCTTGCATCTTGTCTCAGCTAGAATTACAATATATGGGAGACACTATGCAAGAGCGAGCAATTCAAGATAGCAATAATAATCCAAATGAGGAAAAATATGCTTTTTACAACATATTGGTAAAAATAGATTTTAACAACTGAAAATATTCACAAATTTCCAAAAATCAATTTTCTTACCTTAATATTTTAAAAGCAGTGTTAGGAATGTGCGTTTGACAGTTGTAGATTTTCTTTGTAAGTGAGAGGGGAAGGGGTGTTCTTCCCAGTCCCCCTCAACTCCAATAATTATCTTGCAGAAACATTAATAATTTTAAAACAATGATAGAAAAATAGGTTATGTATCTTTACCATATTTAATAGCAAATAATAGGTGTCATTCCACGATCGTGCAACAAAGTTTGCATATTCTAAAATTGTTTGACAAAATTTCTGATGATTAAACAATGAATTCTCATAATCTGTGATTACTCAACAAAACTCGCATATTCCACGACTGTTTGACAAAATTCGAGAACTCCATGACCGCGCAACAAAGTCTAAAAATCAAGTTCTGTCTAATCCTGGAACTTCAGCCTCCAACTCGATGAGGTGACTGTATATGCTGCCGCCTCCCGGCCTAAAATCTAGGTAACTTATTGTCAGTCAGTATAGGTCAAAATTGGAAAATTTCATTAGCGGCCACTGGCCGATAGGACTAATTTTTTAGACGGCCACTTTTTTATTTCAAAATGCTAAACAGTAAAATTTCTATAAGTATTAGTATAAAACTGAGTAGCGCAAATAAATATGTTAATATAAATATATTGGAACCAAAAAAAGTAGAATCCTTGATGAAATGCAAGAAAATTTTATTATCTCCTTGTAAAGAAGAGGCTGGAAGGTGGCCGCTGATAGACAATTTTTCACTAGCCACTTTTTTTCATTTACTGGCCCTGTGGCCGGTGGCTAATACTAATTTTGACCTTTATCAGTCAGTAAATAGTAGCCACTAACTTTACACAAGCTTTTTTTAATAACAAACTGAACATATAATATTAATTACTTTGAAAATGCATTTAATAGTACTTTCAATATTTTTAGCTATTTTTCCGAGCATGACAATTTACAAATAATTAGAATTATGATATATAATTTTATTATAACTTAAATCAGCGTTCGAAATCCTTGGTGGTCCGCTGGTCCGAGACCACCAAAAATTCAATCGGACCACTAATTTGAAAAATTTAATGGTCCGCAGGACCAGTAACTTCACCCGCCCCCCCCTCTCTGAAAGGTAAACATAAACTTTCCTGTCCCTGCGAAAACTGCAATCAAACACAAATCGCATAATTTTATTTAAAACAATAAATTTTAAATAATAGCATTAAACCTTAGTCAGTTGAAATAGATAATCTGAAATGAAATATTTAATTAATAATTTTATAGTTTTTCTTTATGTACTGTTTAAATTTTAACAAATTATTATTTTACATTTTATTAGGATGAAAATTTTGGATAACTGCAAAGGAAGTTTCACCCTAGGAAGGGAGAGGGTCACTCAAAGGGTTAAAGGGACTTAATAGAATTTTATGTAGCAGGCTAGTGATGATTACTGCGGACCAGTAAATTTTTATGCTTACTGGTCCTTGGGACCAGTGACATTTTTATATGAATTCTACCGCTGTTAAATATAGTACAGTAGACTAATTAAATTCTGCACAGCTTGGCACCAAAGGTTGTGCGGATTAATTTTGCAGATTTCAGGTCATTTCTTTGTTTAAATTTTTTAACAGTATATATTGAATGTAATAATGCAATCGAAATTATAGTGAATGCTTGAAATATAGTTAAATAATTAACTAAAATAATAAAAGCTAAGATGATTTCAAGTAACCGTCAAGTAAATAATAATGTGTAATTAAATATGCATAATAAAGATAAGGTACATTTTTCTTGAATTATTCAATGAAACTTTCTCTTAAAAGGCACCATCAACCTTTGGTCCTTGTGGGATTACTTTGGTCCATCCCATAAAAAAGCTTTTATTCTTTGTATTGAACAAACAATACAATATAATTTGGAGTTTTTGCCCTTGAAAAATACTTTATACTCTACTATAGGGTATTTGAATAGTTTGGGGGTAATTTAAATTTGTTTAGTGGCAACACAATGTTATAAACAACTGTTTTCGTGTGTACATTTTAACTCTCCAAACTTTCTATTGTAAAACAATCTTGATAAGAGCTACAAATAAAATAAGTGTCAAAATACACTGCTCAAAACAATTAAAGGATATTGCAGTTTTAGGTGGATTTTGTATCTGGTAAACTGTTTAGCTGATTGATACATGGTCGACAGACATAGTACGTTATATGAGAATAAATTACACATGTTTGGCAGAAAAAAATGCATTTTATTGCGCATTTGTGTACTAAAGGAAAAAAACACAATTTGTGCATATGAGAAAAAACGAATAAGAAAAGGTGTTTTCTTCAAAGAAAATCATTTTCAGTAGGGGGTATGGTTTCCACGGACGGCCAGCAACGTTGAACACCTTTGAGGCATGGACTCAATGAGGCTATTTATGACGAGTTGGGGTATTCTGCCCCACTCTTCCAGTTCTTGGAGATTTTGTGGGGGTTGTTGGCGGCCAGAAACTCGTCTTCCTAGAGCGTCCCAAACGTGCTCGATTGGATTCATGTCTGGAGAACACGCTGGCCATTCCATTCGAACGATTCCTTCCTCGAAAAGGAAATCCTCCACCAGGTTTGCACGATGTGGCCTGCAGTTATCGTCCATTAAAATGAAGTTATCTCCGATTGCTGCAGCGTAAGGGACTACAATAGGTCTCAGGATCTCATCCCTATATCGGCGACCAGTCAGAGCTCCATATCGAATGATGTAGAGGTCAGTGCGCCCGTCAATGGAGATGCCACCATACACCAACACTCCTCCACCGCCAAATCTGACACTTTCGTGCACGAACGCAGGATTATTCCTACTGCCATGGTCCCTTCTGATGAAAATACGCCTATTATCCGGATGCACAGAAAACGGGACCCGTCAGAAACAGAATATTGCTCCATTCATTTCTCCTCCAGTTGACATGCTCGATTGCCCACTCCCTGCGGTCGCGACGATGCCTTGATATTAATCTAACACATACCATCGGTCGGCGATCATACAGACCTACAGCATGGAGCCGGTTTCGGACAGTCTGAGTTGAAATCGTGGTGCCTGTAGCCGAGCGAAGGTGTTGTTGGAGAAGAGTAGCGTTCATGGTTCGGTGTCTCCGAGCTGTTAACGCTAAATACCGATCTTCATTGGGCGTTGTTGCCCGTCTACGACCTTGCCCTGGTCTTCGGCCTGCACATCCACTCTCCAAAAAACGGTTCCAGATCCTGGAAATGACACTTTGTGACACTCCAATGGCTTGCGCTACTTCGGCTTGAGTTTGGCCCCCTTCTAACCTACCAACAATTCTCAAAGTTTCTGAATCTGTCAAATGACTTCGCTGAGACATCGTACTCATCGAAACAAAGCAATCACTGAATGCCGATCATCCTTGTCTTCATTCTATTTTATCCAGTTGAAAGTCAAATTTCATTCGCTGCCGCTGAAGCGACGTTTTTGACGTCGAACTCAAAATTTGCATACTCCACAGTTTGAAAACCAGAAAAATTTGCATTTGTGATTCTCTTCTTTTATTTTCGGCAAAAAAAATTTCGTTTATATCTTTATTTTATATAAAACTTCAAATATCCTTTAATTGTTTTGAGCAGTGTATTACATTTAGTAACCTGTAACCCATGTGAGATCATAATTTTTCCTTTAACTTTTTATTTTGGCAGAAAATGTTAAAGTTTTCATAAAGCTAGCATGAAAACTATAGTATTTCGGGTCTACTTTGTGTTAGGGCTTTGTTCGGGGCTGTTTTGGTCCGAAAATAGCCCCAATTACTTAGAAATACCTTTAAACCAAATCTCTTAAAACTTCTTTAAGTAACTTTTTTTTTTCAAATGTTACTGTTGCAAAATGTTACATTAATTGTTTTTGTTCCAGTTGCTGAGGATAACATGACGAAAACTGTTTCTCGTTTCTTTAATATTATGTTTACAACTCCATTTCGATGTTGAAAAATCACATGTATTTTTTAATAATGGAAATGTGAGTGCATGACTAGTGACCCGGGTTGGACCAGTGACCCGGAGCCGAACAATTTTTGATGCTCCAGCTCCGCTCCTAGATAAAATACTGTGGCTCCGCTTCGGCTCTGACTTCGCGCTTTTGAGTTGCAGATTTTAATTTTTTTGCTCACAAATTCTTTCTTCCTTTAACTATATTAAAGATGTGACAAAATGCATTTTTCTTCTCATCAAACTTGAAATGCTTGTTCAGAAAATATGACATCTTTTAGCTTTTACTTTTAAAATAGAAAGTTTGGTGGAATTTTAAACACAAAAATCTTAAATTTCTTCCACACTTTTTAAACAATCAAAATTGTACAACTTCACATGTAAACAACAGGCGGCCATATTTGTTTTCGAATAGTGTTGTCATTTAGCTCAAGTAAAAAGTAAAAGTAAAGTAGTGTTGTCATGTTTTGAGAAGTTTTCCATCTCTAATAAATAAATAATAAAAAAAAAAAAAACCCTAAAAAATGATATAATTAAAATATTGAATAATGATGTAATTAAAATATTTTAAGCCTGGAAATTTAAAAGAATGGAAAAAAAAAGATTTAAAATAATATTAAAAACTAAAGGAGCCCTGGAGCAGGAGAAAATTTAGAGCTCCGGCTCCAACTCCAGGGAAAACATAGATCTGGAGTGCCCCGGCTCTAGCTCTCTGCGGTTGGCGGCACCCTATTAATTCGTCTAAAAACCATAATTGGCTAATTCCATCAAAACATGTCATCTCCATCGCATACTACGATTTTTGGCTACCAGTATTTTAGAGCGGAAAAATGAGACTTATTTTATCGGAGATATATCATCAATTGAATAACGTGAAGCAAACTTTTCGAAAATAACGGTGGCCAACAAGCATAGCGATTTTGAGCTGTGTGACAGACATGACAAGTTTTCATGGAATTAGCCTAAAAAGAAGTTTTATTTCAGGCTTAGCCAGTAGACCGGAGTGAAAAACAAAAAGTTTTGCAAATCGAATCGTAATAGTGCGGAAAAGTTGCTACTCGTCAATACAAGCACAGTGATAAAAAAAATTTTGAAATCGGAGAATATCTTCCGTTCGCGCATCGCGTTCAAAGTTTTCGAATTTGAACAAAAATTGTACAAATATACGAAAAATCGTAAAAAAGTGTAAACTTTTTCCGATCGAACACATTTTTTTCTACATACCATTACCTTGAGATGTAGAATGGAGGAAAAAATACCACACACTCCTCCTTTACCCCCTTCCAACCCCCTCAAGGGGGTGAAAATGGACAATTTTCGTGGAAAAAACCGAAATTACGGGAGATGTAAATATTGACGAATCGGTCTGATTTTTTTTTGCATAAGGCAACCTTGAGGCTAAAAGTGGAAAACAATCCCTCTACCCCCTCGAGAGATCGAAATTGTGCAGCTCTTGGCACGTCCTTCTAAGGACGACTCAGGACTCACCACGGGAAGGTGGCTGCACTGCAAGTCCTACCCACACCCTACCCAACCAACCAACTAAAATGTGGTCGTGGAGAATTATGCAGATGCAGATTCGGGTACTGTGAATTCTGATGTAGTGTCAAATTTTATCATGGTAGCACGAGAAGCGAGGATGGCTCTTATAAAACCATCACGTCGCTCATGCCCAAACACTTTTGAAGAGGCCTTTGTTACCAGCTTGACACTGCGCTCTACGGCTTGCGTATGACATAGTATGTCTGCCAGATTCAAAGGAAGAGTTGGCTTTTCCCCCTTGGAAATCAAGTCTGCAATGTCAGCTGAAGAAATGTTTACCAATAGAGGGGGACATGTAATCTTGGTTTCATACCAATTTATAATGTCATAATAATCCTCGGCGTCAAAATTTATGGCCGGAACTTGAAAATTTCTGACGGATTTGCCCTTTGTGGGAGTTTCTTTAGATTTCAGTACCCACCGGAGTTCCAGCTCTAGAACGTGTTCCCTATCATCCACTACCATTGAAAGAAGAATGTTTTCTGGATGGGCAAATAATGCATTTGTTTGGATGACCTTTGTTACCACTTCTTGGAGTTTTGCAGGTAAGCTTCTACATTTCTTGATGCATTCAAAAATATGTTTAGGTCCTTCAACTACTGAAGATCTTGTCTTAATTTCGAACTACAGAGGTACGTATACTGTCATAATGTACGTGACAATGTTGATGAGATTTTCGTATGGCGTTTCCAATGAAATATAGTCTCAGGAACCTGTATTTTGTCATTAACCACCGAAAATAATATATTGGTCCGGATCTCGATTTGCAAGGTCTGGGGAACAAGACCCAGCAGCACTGAAAACAGCAATGTCGTGCAAGTATCTCTGATCTTTACTCAGGATTTCTGGGTCAATGTGTGGGATGTGGCATTTAATTCTCTTAAAAGCAACTACGTGCAAAGACTCGCAGCCAGCCAGCTGTTTGGCAAGAGGGCCATAAAAAGACTGAGGCCCTGTTGTTTTACCATCAAATATTTCTACAAGATGCCTCAAAGGTAGCTCATTAAAATGCAGGAGACAGATAACCCACTGTGTTGGTCTCTTTAAACGCATTTTTTTTATGTTTGATTGCTCCACGTTTCCAGCCAGTGCTTGTTGCTGTACCATTACACCCGACGACTAGAATTTTAAAAGTATCTATTTTGTTTTCTTCGAAATGGTCTACAATGGACTTAGCAATATCCTTTCCACTTTTTGTGGTTGATACTAGATGGCAAAGGTACTTAGAACCCGGTTCCTCAACAACTGTAATGTGGTCTTACTTTCGTTCAGATTGATATCATTTACCTCCTTTGTCAACTAACACTAGAGTGTCATCGTCCCTACCATCAAAGTACACACACATTGGGTCGTTCATTTGATGTTCCTGCTGCTCCAGATTGGTAAGAATTACCCTGCACTTTCCTTTTTCTCGTCTAATTTTGCTTCTACCAACGATCAGAGATGTATTGCAACAGTAATAAGACCTGCGTCTTTTAGCACGCTAGAGGTAATGGCAGCTGTTGCTCTGTCTGACAGACCAAAGCAATTACTTGTCAAAGCAGTAGCTGGAAGCGACACTCGCATTTGTGAAGAGCCTGGGCTCCTTGACAGAGCAGACAAAGAGCGTGCGGGCTGAAAATCTAAATCATCCTCATCCTTATTGGCATCAACATTTGTCTCCTCTCTTTCAGGATCAGTGCTCCAACCAGGCAAGCTTTGCATATGTGTGCTGAGCACATCAAGCTGACGAGCCTTTCTTTGCAACCTTGATGCAAGTTTTTGTGTTTCCTTTTTATGCACCGTCGGTCCTATTTTACCTAATATAAGGTGTCTTTGTGCGTAAAGAAACTTCAGTCCCTATGTAGGTATATTACCTGTCCTTAGGGCAATCGCAACTGACAGCTATAGGTTTAACACAAATGCACTTGTAAAAGTTTTCCCAGCAAGTGCATTCTAGTGTCATCTCGCATTTGTAAGCTGATATGTCAAATAATGTGTTATACGATTTATGAATGACGTCATTGTACTTCTTCTATTTCCCAGCCGTGTCTTTTTCTCTTGGATATGATTTACGAAGAGCATAATAGCGATCGTGTAGTTGTTTCATCTTTTGAACGACTTTTGTGTGACAAACTGTAGGAATCGAAGCCTACTGATCGAAGTGACTCAATTTGTTGAGCTACAGTGTTTGCCACTTCTAAAAAGCTCAACTTCCTTCCAGTTTTAAGTTCACCAGACTGCAATAACATGGCGTATTGCACTTCATGCCAACATTTGACAACGTCAGCATTGGTGGGAAGAATTGCCGATAGCAGTGGTTTTGGTGCACCAAAAAATGGGCAGGGAGTATGAACGCTTCGAGTGAGCGCCATAATGAAGATAAAGGAAGCTAAATTGTGATCGATGAGACCGTTATCCAATTCAAGCTACGAGATTCTAAACGAAGCCGACAAGAAGAGTTTTCAGCAAGAGCAGCGCTTCTTTTATAGGCGAGATATATTCTTTTACAAGCGAGACAAGCAGAAACACGCAGAGACGCTGAGGCAAAACTGAGTGACGCACAGCGATCGTTACCAGGTACGGGTACTGTGCTAGCTCCTCCCCCACTCCGTTTCTCGGAATTCCAGTGGTGCGCACGTGCAGCGAGCACTACAGTGCACCGAAGAAGAAAGGGGCTGGCAAGAGGGAGAGGTCGAGTGACCGGGCGGCAAACAAACCAAAACATAATGTTTGCCACAAAAAGTCGCAACCTCGACTGGGTTCAGAGGGTATAGAGGACCTCTCGAAGGGGGGGGGGGCATTGTTTTTGACTTTTAGCCTCAAGGTTGCCTTATGTAAGAATGAAAATCAGATCGATTCGTCAATATTTACATCTCCTGTGATTTCGGTTTTTTCCACGAAAATTAGCAATTTTCACCCCCTTGAGGGGGTTGGAAGGGGATAAAGGAGGAGTGTGTAGTATTTTTCCCTCCATTCTATATCTCAAGGTCATGGTATGTACAAAAAATGTGTTCGATCGGAAAAAGTTTACACCTTTTTACGATTTTTCGTATATTTGTACAATTTTTGTTCAAATTCGAAAACTTTGAATGCGATGCGCGAACGGAAGATATTCTCCGATTTAAAAATTTTTTTTATCACTGTGCTTGTATTGACAAGTAGCAACTTTTCCGCACTATTACGATTCGATTTGCAAAACTTTTTGTTTTTCACTCCGGTCTATTAGCCAGTATTAATAACCAAAATATCTTGATTAATACACAAATATATTTGGTAAAAAGATTGTCATTACCAGTGGTATCAGCAATATCTTGATTTTTTTCAGAAACAAATTTATACTTCTTTCATGCAAAACTAGGAGTTCACTTATATTATCGAGAATTACACATTAAAATAGTACATACAGAATGATATAAAACTAAAAAATTCATAAATTTTGTCCTTACATCTGAACTGAAAGTTTCATTGTTTACATCTGTGATGATGTGCAGATTTTAGGTACTTGTGGATTTTATGGTTGCGGATTTGAGGGAGTCTACTGTATATAGTGCTGTCCTCTAAAAAAAAACCCACAGGAAAATGTATCCTAAAAAAAACCCACCCTAGAACTTAATCAAAAATATCACAGAAGTCAAAATTTCTTTTTGTCCTGTTTCTATATGCCATTTACAATAATAAAAGCATTTAAAATTACTTAAGTGTTTATTTAGTTTTTTAAAAAATAAGCAAAAGATTACATTTATAATTTTTCATTTGTAAATCCTTCAATTTACAATTATTAAAATATAATTATTATTATTTTTTTTTTTTTTGCAGAATTGTGTTTTAAAACTAATTAATAATGAAAGAAAAATTTTGCTGTTTAATATTTTGATTTCTAGAAGTGTTTTTACATGTGGGTTATTTTTAGGAAAAAGTGGGGTTTTTTTTTCAAAGTCTTGTTTAATTGGCTGCCATTTTGTAATATGTTTATAGAAAAAAAAATACTATACATTAAAATCTTAGTCAGGACAGGCTGTGAAAATGTAGCTACTTCAAATTGTTTTGTATTTTTTATTAAATTTTATATAGTGAGAAATTAAAAAAGTGGGGTTTTTTTTAGAGGACAGCACAGTAACTAAATAAATCAGTTTTGGAACAGATGTGTTATTATCCCACCCTCCGCCATCTTGGATTTTTTTGGCGAGAAAACCCCTTTTCCGCCAAGTAGTAAATGTCGCCAAGCACCCGTTTCTACGCATGTTTGGCTCAACGAAAATAAAATGTAAATAATAAACAAAATTCGCTAAACTGGCAAATCAGTAATCCTTGTATGAGCGCTTCGCGCACATTTAACGGAAAAAAAACATCGCCGAATTCAGCATTTCTCGCAATATAGCATTCTCAAAATTCAGCAGTTCTAGTCTTGTAGCAATCTCAAAATGTAAAAAACTCTTAAAGCAACAAACTATACATAAAATTATCAACATACCTTAACAGACATCTGCTTTCTTGAAACCTACAGCACAAAATATAACACCGCCGTCATTTTCCAAAATAGGCTTAATACGCATTGACACGCTATAAACAAACCCCCCTTTCATGTCAAAATTTCCTCATATTTCTTAATTACTTCAGCAAAAGCGTTTAAACGGACTACAGAAACTATAGTCAATGAAATACATCCAATAAATTTAACAAAAATAAAAAGACAGCCATAGAACACGATATCAAAGAGTATCTGGAACAAGAGTCAACCAACCGTCAGCAACATGAATGTTCACGCTCTCGCGTCGTAAAAAGGGGGGTTGCCATAATAAGTTACTAGACGCCAAACGCCGGGGTTGCCAGAGCGATAAAAATCGCCAAATACTCAACATCGCGGAGGGTGGGATAATAACACATCCTAGCCTCAGTTTTTAGCTTGATTTAATATAAAATAATACTAATGATTGCTAAAAAAAAGTGTGTATAAGGTTTTTGATATGTGATATCAAAAACCCAACCCTGATCTCCCCCCCCCCCCCAAAAAAAAAAAAAAATCTCTTTTATTGTACAAATAACATTTGAAATGCTGATTTCTGTTGAAAATTTCTTTAGTTTGAATGCTTTTCTCCTTCTGATTTTTTTTTTTTAATGTTTAAACTATTTTGTAAAAATTTTTAGGCCTAACGTTAATATAAATTACCACTTGGCAAAAACAAGTTTTTTGCGCCAAGATAAAAAACAAGATGACTGAATCTGGTCCGCAATCACTTTTTTTTCCTCGGTGCAAAAAACTCGTTATCGCTAAGTGGTCACTTATAGCAACATTATGCTTATTTTTTTTTTAATATAGATATTTAATATTAAAAGAAAAGCAATCCAAATAAAGACATTTAACAGAAATTGGCATTCAAATACTATTAGTAAAAAAAAGAGAAATGGGAGGGGAGGGGGCGAATAGGATAATTCATGAGTAAACGGTAAATAATCTGGAGAGAAAAAAAATTGAAACTATAAAGCAAAGCAAAAATTCATTTTAAAAAATATAAATTGCGAAATTACAGCCATGAAATAAAAATTTTGCCAAAAGGGTATCAAAACACTGAGATTACAAAATCAAAATAACAAAATTTTTTGTTTAAAAAATACAAATTGTAATTATTTCAAAAATAATGCTTTTTTTTTTACTCCAATACATAAAAAAACTGAGAATAAAAAAAAGAAGATATCAAAATTTAAAATCACATTTTAAAAGAAACTTAAATTAGTTTCAAAAATGGGGTTTTATAAGCCATACAATTTTTACAAAATAAAACATTCGAAAACTAAAAAAGTAAATACATAAAAATTTTAATACCTAATAAAATATTGAAAATATCAAAATAAAACAAAATTTACATTTTAAAAGATCAATTGTTAAATTATTTTCAAAAATAGAATTTTAAAAACATACAGTTTATAAAAAATGCCTTCCACATGCTTATGCAATAATTTAACATTTGTAAGCAAACAAAAAGGTAAATATATAAAAACTCTGTTGAGTTTATGTATTTAACAGAAATTAGCATTGGAAATGAACTTAAACTTTTATTATTTTGATTTAATTTGATATTTTCAACATTTCTTTAATTAGAATTTTTATGTATTTACACCTCCCCACCCCCTTTTTTTCACGAATATGAAATTATTGCGTAAGCATTTTTTATAAATTGTATGCTTTTAAACCATACTTTTAAAAATAAGTTAACAATTTATCTTTTAAAATGTGATTTTTTATTCATTTTGATATTTTCAATATATTATTCTCAGTATTTCTATGTATTGGAGTAAAAGCAAAGCCTTATTTTTGAAATAATTTAAAATTTATATTTTTAAAAAGAAATTTTTTCATTATTTTGATTTTGTAATCTCAGCATTTTGATACCCTTATGGCTAAATTTTTATTTTATGGCTATAATTTGGCAATTTATATATATTTTAAAAAAATTTTTACTTTACTATTTGCACATTACAACCTCCCGGCAACATTTGGAATGCTGATTTCTGTTGAAAATTTCCTTATTTGGATTGCCTTTTTTTTTTCTTTTTATGTTCCTATTTTCAAAAATTTTTAAGCCCAGCGTTGCTGTAAAGTGGCCACTTGGTGAGAACTGCCACTTGGCAAAAAAAAAGTTTTTTTCGACAAGTGAGGCATTTATTATTTGAAAATACAGAGATTAACATTAAAAAATAAGCAATGCAATCCAAATAAAGAAATTTTCAATAGAAATCGGCATTCCAAGGGTTATGTGTAAAAAAAAGTGAGATTGGGGGATGAGGGGGGAAGGGATAAGTAATTAGCAAATGATAAATCCATAAATAAACAGATTAAAAAAATCGAAACAGTAAAATAAAGCAAAAATTCATTTAAAAAAATAAAAATTGCGAAATCAGTCACAAAATAAAAATTTATCCAAAATGTATTTTCAAATAGAAGGCTTGGACCCCAATACATAAAAATACTGAGAATAAAATATTAGAAATATCAAAATGAATAATAATAATAATGACATTGAAAAAGGAACAAATTCGTTGCAAAAATAGGATTTTTAAATGCATACAATTTGTACGAAATAATTTAACATTCGTAAACAAAAAAAGAAAAAAAATAATGAATACATAAAGAAATACATAATGAATACATAAGGAAATTCTGAAAAAACTACTTGATATATTACTTGGTAATTAGTAATACAAATACGAAAGAAATCAGGGGTCGATCCACGCAAAATGTGGGGCCTATTTAGGGCCCTTTCACAAAAATCTATTTAATAAAATAGGGCCCTTTCACAAAAATCTATTTAATAAAATAGGTCCCTTCACAAAAATAAATTTAATAAAATGGGCCCCTTCACAAGAATAAATTTAATAAAGTGGGCACCTTCACAAGAATAAACTTAACAAAATGGGCACCTTCACAAGAATAAATTTAATAAAATGGGCCCCTTCACAAGAATAAATTTAATAAAATAGGCCCTTCATGTAACATTCTTTTTCATAAAAACTATTTTAAAATTTGTAAATAAAACCAGGTCACGAAAAACAAAAACTAGCGAGGGGATTCGAATTCGAGTAACTGGATTTCAACATTCGTTTCAAAATGTTATTTTTCACAAAAATAATTTCTACTTTTCACAAAATGGACCTCAAGAATAAAAGCCTGCATCGACCTCTGGAAATAAAACTGCAAGTTGAATGGTGCTTAGATCCGAGATTGCATACGATGAATGTCGAAATACGATGATGTCGGATCTAGTAAGCACGTGTACATAAGGATAATTGAATATAAAACTGCATTATTAAACAAAAAATGCATACTTACATTACTGAAGAATGTACTTGACTCTTGAAAAAACATTAACTTTACTAAAACGTCATAAATAATAAAACGTTGTTAGCAGGCACGGTAAGCAGCCGAACGAAAATAAACATGGCTGCCTCAGAACGCTTCACTTCCCTCCTCGGTGAGGTTGCCTCACACAGGCAAAGGCTGTATGCAGCTGTAGCTGCGCGGGTAGGAGAAATTCTCAGAGGCAGACGTTCGCTGTCGGAATACAATTAATCTGAGGAGAAACAGTAGTAACGTGTTTAGACAAAATAATATTGTCATAATACACTGTGGCGTTTTTTAATAATTTGAAGCTGTTAATAAGCACATATGTTTGAAAAGCGGACTGTTTATTTACAATTATTTTTTACAGTGTATATGTTATCGGAGAAAAGGCGCGAAGTGAAAATTTCAGACGAGAGGAGATTTATATGATAAAATTATTTACTGTAACTACAAACTAGCGACTTCATTACAAAGATAAGGCAAAAAATTCCAAATAACTTTCATAAATATGTTACTTTTTAAATTTAACATATTTTTTATATTTACAATATCTTTAATTTTAAATTTTCTATTAATTTATAATGATATTTAATTATAAATTTATATAATTTATAATTATTGAAATAAATTATAAATTTTATATATTTTTAATGATTTTATATTTAATAATTCATATAATTATGAAACTCTGTAAGCTCTAATGATTATGTGCTTGGAGATAAGGAAATATAATAGTCAGGAGTTGGGGGTGGGGGGAGCGTTTTTACCAAGTGGAATCTAAAAACTGAATGCATAGAAAACAAAGGATCGCGAAGCGCTGCAGAATGGAAACGCGAAACAATTTCGGCTGTTGTTGGCTAGAAAATAGGGATTGCTTCGCGACAACGAGTGGAATCGCAAAGCGATTAAGTGGGGGTTGGTGAGCGTAGCGTGCAGGGGGCAGAGACCCCCTAGTTGTTGTAAAAGAAACTGCAATACTTTTAATCTTTGAAGCATATCTCAAATTCTAGTTGACAAAATGAGCTGTACTTTCGGATTTACATACTTAAAGCTTCTAGGACCTGATTTCTGTTAAAATTTTTATAGGTTACAATACATAAATATTTCGACTAATTATTTTATTTTTTATATATTTTAAATTAATATTTAAAATACATATTTTGCAACCTATTAAATTTTTAACAGAAATCAAGTTCTAGAATCTGAAGTATATAACACTCAAATCAAAATTCTTTTCGCCAATTAATTTTTTAATTATGCTTAAAAAGCTACACGCATTGAGGTTTGTATCAGAAGAAATTAAAATTAATTTGAATTAAAAATTTTTAATTTTAAATATCTAATAAGGTGTTCTAAACAGATGGAATAACACTACAGACATCACTCAAATTTATAAGACATGACCCAAAGATTTCTAAAAAATACATTTTTTATTAATATTCATTTTGTTTTCATAAAGTAGCATGTACCATATTTTTTTTATTTCCGAAATAGTAATTGGTACCTCATGTTTTCTGATTAAAAAAAAAAAAAAAAAAAAATGAAAAATTGTATTTAAAAATTATGTTAACGTGAATTATAGCCGGAAAAAACTTTCTTTTTACGGTGTTTTTTATTTTAATTCATATTTGAGAAAAAATATTTAGATGAGGGTAGTACACAGTGAGGCGAAAATTATTATTACTTAATGAATGGTGACGATTTTTATTCTTTTGAAAAATTTTTTTGCTTTATCTTTAAGCTACACAAATACGCTACACATTAATGTATAAATGGGTTTAAAAAAGTTATTTCTAAAAGCACAGAAGCAGCATAACGGAGTATCGGAAATTATTTCACTGTGTACCGCAAGTGGTACACAGTGAAACAATGTATATATTTTCAGAAATCATACATTTTTACACTCTATCAGTAATTGTCTGCAGTTTGTGATTTCTAATTAGGATGAGCGAAGCGAATCCTCTACTAAGCTACACAAATTACATTTTGCCGTACACTTTACAAAAAAAAAAAAAACTATTCAGTATTTTGATTTGAAATTCAACATAAAAATAAATTATGATCTGTAGATTTGCACAATATTATTTTTTACAGAATAAAATTAAAAAAATATTATTTTATTTTAATTCATTTATTCTAAATGTTTTTCCATTACAGACGCATTTTTGCAAATAAAAAATGAAACACGGATATTTTTAGAAGAAAAAATAAATCATTGAGTTAGTTATTATAGATAGAATCATGATTAATTAAATAGTTTCACGATTTCTTTTATGAAATTTTTAAAATGCCTTTTTTTTAAAATGAAAATTATAGCAATTATAATGAATTAAAATTTGTGAAAATTCAATTATTAGCATGCAATTATAAAAGTATTTTTCAGTGTTAAGAATTCCAATGCGCAATTTATTCTTATTATGTGAAAATGTTTACGCAGACGATACTTACGCATTTTAAAAGAATTCTATTGTTTTTTTTTTTTTTTTTGTAACGTGGTAACGAAAGAATTGTAATCAAATAAAATTAATTGTTAAATTCGTTATATTATAAACAAAAAATTCCGAGGAAATACTTAGTTATTTGGCTGAATTTACATTTCTAAAATTAAACTGCGCCAAAACATAAAATAACGTTTTTGCTTAATAAAGATGCAAAAATAATATCAAAAATAGTGTTACATTCAAATATTGGTCTATATTTATCATATATATGTCTATAATAATGCTTCGGGAATCCATACAAAGCATGACATTTGCTAGTTAATATTTATAGATTTTCAAAATATTAAAAATATGAGGCTCCGTTGGTAAATGGCAGACCTTAGTCTAACTTTAGGCAAATTTTCAGCCACTTATGTGTAGTAGATTTCCTTAGCCATCGCACGCCCATACACACACAAAGAAAGAGAGAGAGAAAGAGAAAAAAATCTTATTTTATTAATAAAAAAAACTTTTTAAACATCAGAACCACATTGTAGGTATACAACGAGACACGTCTCACTGTGTACCACAATTGTGTGTCTCAATGTGTACTATCGTTAAGTTATAACAAAATAGATGCCACATCTGTTACATCAATTTCATCGCTTTAAAAAGTTTATGTCGTTTTGTCGAAATAGTCTATTATTAGATATAGCTAGGTTTCGTTAATCAAATATATCTCATATTGAAGGAAATAGATGTTTATGTAACTGTAACCACGATAAAATAAAGAATTATTTGCTATTTTTTTGTCATACGAGTAACTGAAGTGCCGAAACTACATCCACGTGTTGCATAAGATGAGGTCGTTAAGTGTGTGTGCCAGTTTGGAGAAAAAGTTACAACTATATGTCAAAGTGGCTGCTGTCTCACTATGTTCTACTCTCCCCTATATATGCAATAATAAAAAACTTGGTTATTGTTCCTTAATGTATACTGATTTTAGAAAAAGTAAACTCGTTGTTATTCACAAATAATTTTCCACAAAATATCAACAAAGGCGTCATTTGATTTTAATTTCTCTTTCCAGAATATTATAGTGGAGACCATTTTTTCATACCACTATTTTTGAAAAGAAAAAATACGTCTTATTTAATCGCCGAAGTTCGAGAATAAGTAAAATGATTAATTGCAGTAAGTAATGAAAAAAACGGCAAAAAAAAAGGACAATTCCTACAGTTTAAAATCCAAATTTAATAAGAAAAAAGAAAATGTCCATTTCATTATTAAGTATGCGTTTTTTCAATTTATGTTTTTAATTAATTACATCCATTAAAAGCTGGTGGTTTTCCACCTATGTTTTAAGGATTAAACCTCTTGTTCAGTAATAAAAAATGCATCAATATCTTCCTAAGGCTTACACTATAATGAAGAATAAGGGTTTTAATATTTTCATAATTTGTACAATGCTACACGAAGAAGATTAAAGTGATTTATTATTTCTGTATCCATCTATTTTTGTTTACTCATCTGATTATGTCCCCATCATACAGTAAATTATTAAAAAACGTTTTATGCAATAGGTTAAACCGAAATACATGTAGTGAATTATACATTTGTATCAAGGTACGTATTGTTATTTATGTGAAATTGTATAGAGAGATGTTGCTACAACGTATCTTAATAATAATTTTACTTCGAATCGCAATTATTTTCATATTTTATTGTTTCCTATCTAAGGATACTCTTCGTATCATCGCCAGGGATATGTCTGAGTCGAAATATGAAATTTCCGTTATATGTTTATGATTCTGGGTCTACACATCTATTACATCAGTCATTACTGCTATTTTGGCTAATCTTTTAAATTTCCTGTAAAATATCAATGAAACTTTAAAATAGCAAGTAAAGCCTTTATACAGAAATATTAAAAAGCAGTAAAAAACGTTTAAATTGCACAAATAATGCGTGAAAAGCAGCAAATAGCTGTTTCGAATCTAAAGCGAGATTCCATCAGTGCAAGATAGGGAAAAAGGAACAGAGTGCTTGAAAAAGCAAGGCTGAGCAAAATGATAGACAGAGACGCGCTGGCTTATATACCCTATGCGAGTAGCGAAGATGCCAGAAACAACCAATGCGAGAGAAGCAGCGGAAACGACTGGGTGGAAAAGTAGCGACATCTACCGGAGAAGGAGAGAAAAAGAAACCAAAAAAGGGGAAATTAAATTAATGCTTTCCAAATGCTTGGAAAATCAGGAGTACTAGATAAGTCATTGACTAAAGAGTAAGAATTTTTAATGATGTGATAAGCTTCCCAAAAATCAAGATCAAGGATAGAAGAACATTTTTAGATAATGGTGGCTGAGGAAAAATCGAACCTATATTGAGAAGACCAAAAATGTCGAGCAATAGAAGAACATTTGAGCTCCTGCTTTTTAACATGACCTTCATGCTCTTTTAAAAGAAATCTAAGAGCACGTTTAGCCTGGCCAATATAACAAAGGCCACACTGGTAAGAGATTTGGTAAATACCCCAGATATCTAGGCGATCAACGGGTGTTTGAGATTTGAAAATGTGATTTTATTAACAGGAGAAAAAATAACATTAAAATCAAACCTTCTTAAGATTTTAGCAACTTGCTGACTGATTTCAGGAAAAAATGGTAACACAACTGAAGTATTAGAGTTGGAAATAGAATGCTTTTCAGAATGGATGGATTTCGTAATTTCTTAAATATAGAATCAATAATATTAGAGGAATAATAACGATCAACAGCAATAGCTATGAGGTAGTTAAGTTCAGCGCTAAGTAACTGAGGAGTGAAACAAACATTCGTAGCCCGACAAACAAAAGTATTGAAAGCAGTGAATTTCTGGTTAGAGGGATGAGAAGAATGCCTGTGAAGTGGGATACTGACAGCAAAAGGTTTACGAAAGACGGTAGTCTGAAATCCATTTTCACAACGACTAACAAGGACATCCAGGAAAAAAAGACAGTTATTGGTCTCAATTTCAGAAGTAAATTGAATGCAGGGATCAATGAAATTCATAATAGAGAGAGTATGATTAATATCCGAATTTATTTCAACCAGGACATAAACATCATCAACATAACGAACTTAGAACGGAAATTTTTAAATTTCAAAAAGTTTGACCTGAAAATATTGCATATAAATATCGCATAAAATTGGACTTAGAGGATTACTCATAGACAAGCCGTCAATCATACGGAAGAAATTACCATTGAAAACAAAAGTATTTTGCGACAAGCAAGCGCGAGTGAGAAGCATAAACTTCTCAATTTCAAAATAAGAGAAATGGAATTCACAAAACCTTTTCTTGAGGCAATCTAAAGCCACCCTCAACCGCAACGTTTGTGAATAACGATTTAACATCAAAAGAATCCATCATGTGACCCTCTGGCTTAAAATTATGAAGTTTTTTAACAAAATCAAAAGAATTCTTAACAGGGAAACAGTTACTGCTCAAAAGTGGTGAAAAACAGAAACTAAATATTTGACAAGCTTATAAGAAGTTGTACCGATACTAGAGGCAATAGGTCTAAATGGAATGTCAGGTTTATAGACCTTAGGTAAAGCATAAAACCTGGCACAATGCGCAATAGACGGAATAAGAGACTTCTTAAAGTTAGCAGGAATAATGGAAGAAGACTTGATGGCAGACTTAATAGAGTTAATTTCACTAGTGCCATCTCATTGCCAATACTGTTGATTTCAATTCTAATGTTTATAAGCCCAATCTTAAAAATCCAGTTAAACAATGTCTGAAAATTTTGCGTCCTGATCCAAACTTAATCATTACTAAGGCTGACAAAGGTGGTCAGATTGTTTTTCAAAACAAATCTTCGTATTTGGAAAAATCCCATAAATTAATTAAAGATGATCCTTATGTGGACATCCGCAAAGACCTTCCACTAATGAAATTAACTCTATTAAGTATGCCATCAAGTCTTCTTCCATTATTCCTGCTAACTTCAAGAAGTCTCTTATTTCGTCTATTACGCATTGTGCCAAGTTTTATGCTTTACTTAAGGTCCATAAACCTGTCATTCCTTTTAGACTTATTGTCGCTATTATCGGTACAGCTTCTTATAAGCTTGCCAAATATTTAGTTTCTGTTTTTTACCCAATTTTGAGCAGTAACTGTTTCACTGTTAAGAATTCTTTTGATTTTGTTAAAAAACTTCAGAATTTTAAGCAGCAGGGTCACATTATGGTTTCTTTTGATGTTAAATCATTATTTACAAACGTTCCGGTTGAGAGGGCTTTAGATTGCTTCAAGAAAAGTCTTTATGAATTCCATTTCTCTTATTTTGAAATTGAGGAGCTTATCCTTCTCACTCGTTCTTGCTTGTCGAAAAATACTTTTGTTTTCAATGGTAATTTCTTCCGTATGATTGACGGTTTGGCTATGGGTAATCCTCTTAGTCCAATTTTATGCCATATTTATATGCACTATTTTGAGGTCAAAATTTTTAATTTAAAAATTTCCGTTCAATGTTCGTTATGTTGATGATGTTTATGTCCTGGTTGAAATAAATTCGGATATTAGTCATATTCTCTCTATTATGTATTCCATTGATCCACGCATTCAATTTACCTCTGAAATTGAGACCAATAACTGTCTTTCTTTCCTGGATGTCTTTGTTATTCGTTGTGAAAATGGCTTTCAGGCTACCGTCTTTCGTAAACATTTTGCTGTCAGTCTCCCACCTCACAGGCATTCTTCTCATCCCCCTAACCAGAAACTCGCTGCTTTCAATACTTTTGTTTTTCGGGCTACCAATATTTGTTCCACTCCTCATTTACTTAGCGCTGAACTTAATTACCACTAAGCTATTGCTGTTGATCGTGGTTATTCCTCTAATATTATTGATTCTATTTATAAGAAATTGACGAAATTCATCCTTTCTGAAAAGCATTCTAATTCCAACTCTAATACTTCAGTTGTGTTACCATTTTTTCCTAAAATCAGTCAGCAAGTTTCTAAAATCTTAAGAAGGCTTGATTTTAATGTTATTTTTTCTCCTGTTAATAAAATCACTTTTTCAAATCTCAAACACCCGTTGATCGCGTAGATATATGGGGTATTTACCAAATCTCTTGCCAGCGTGGCTTTTCTTATATTGGCCAGACTAAACGTGCTCTTAGATTTTGTTTAAAAGAGCATGAAGGTTATGTTAAAAATCAGGAGATCAAATGTTCTTCTATTGCTCGACATTCTTGGTCTTCTCAATATAGGTTCGATTTTTTCTCAGCCACCATTATCCAAAAATGTTCTTCTAACCTTGATCTTGATTTTTTGAAGCTTATCACATTATTAAAAATTTTCACTCTTTAGTCAATGACTTATCTAGTACTCCTGATTTTCCAAGTATTTGGAAAGCATTAATTTAATTTCCCCTTTTTTGGTTTCTTTTTCTCTCCTTCTCTGTTAGATGTCGCTTCTAGTCCACCCAGTCATTTCCACTGCTTCTCTCTCATTGGTCTCTCAGGCGTCTTCGATACCCGCATAGGGTATATAAGACAGCGCGTCTCTGTCTATCATTTTGCTCAGCCTTGCTTTTCCTAGCACGCTGTTCCTTTGTCCCTATCTTACACTGATGAAGAATCTCGCTGTAATTTCGAAGCAGATGTTTGCTGCTTTTCACGCATTATTTGTGCATTTTAAACGTTGGTTTACTTCTTTTTAATCAATGAAACTGCTCCAAGCGCAGAATTCAGAAGAACTTCTTATAAATGTTCCTCTACTTATACTTTAACTAGACTTTCTTATAAAATTAAAGATAAAAATAATGTTGAAAGTTATTTTTTATTACAATTCTCAGACAGAAGCACCATCAATTTGCAAATAATATCAATAAATGACTTCTTTAAAATTTATGCACATGTCTATGAACTTAAATTTTGAATTAAGGGGGTTCCCCCCGGGAGATGGGTTCAAAAAATCTACTTTATTTTGCATGAATTGATTCCTTAAAATGCCTTGAATACGATGGTAAAATAATTTTCTAGAACTCGAATTCGTTATAAAGAGATAGCATTTAGAAGAAGCAGATGTCTGGAGCACCGAGTTAAGTGGTTTACACAGGTATAGAAGGAAATTTATAGACTCACTTATTTTGTCGTTGCGAAAAGTACCAGAATGGAAGCAAGAACAGAGCAATCCGCATTGAAAAACATCCAAAAGGAAGAGGAACGAATGCTCTATAGACCAGGCATCGCAAAATGACGGTAAGTTGAGATTTTCACTATTTAACCGTACTTGAAATTTTCACGCGTTTTTATCAAAACGTTGTTTTTGAAACTTTCCTCCATCGTATCTCGAGAATGGTTTGACCGATTCACTTGAAATTTATAGAATAAATTTAGCACATGTAGACACACGTAGTGAACTAGGATCATTCGAAAATTCCAAATGTATCTTTTTTTTTTTTTTTTTTTTTTTTTTTTTTGTAACGAAAAAATAAAAAAATATATCATGAATTTTGAATTTTTTTTTCTTTTTTTCAGAAGTCTGCCAAAAATCCAATTTTCCATATTTTCAAATGATTCTAGTTCACTCGATGCATTTAGGTTTACAGATTAAAACAACGTTTCTCTTTCTCTTTCAGATAAGCCAATCAGCTGAAATCGGTGAGGAAGTGAGCATCCTTATTTTGGAGGCAAGTCTCTTCAGAGTAGTGTAACTTACGTTCTAATATAGAATTTTACTTGAAATTTGTCTACGTAATCTTGAAATAGCAATACATGTACTGTAAAAAATTTCAAAGTCTATTTTTCTATTTTTCGTCAAAAAAAATTCCCAAAAATGCTTAAAATACAGGCCGTCACACTGAGGAATCCCTTATAATTTTTGTGTAGCTATTTATTTTTAAATTTTTATTTTTTAAACTGACTACACATCTTTTGAATACTCTATGTGCACATTATAAAATGTTTAATCGATGACATAAAATTCATATCCTCGATGAAATTATTTCTGTATAATCTATAGCATGTAGAAATAGCTTTATACCTTCGAAAATTTATCCAGTTTGGCATCTCAGTTCTTTTAACAGGTTGGTATAAAAAATTCCGGAAAACTGCTTTTTATTATCAGATTTGATTTAAGAACCAGGGTCTCAAAAATTAATAAACTTTTTTTGTATGCGGCTGTAAATAAAATTCTGTATGTGAACTAATTTGTAATGTTTTTAATTACAATACGTCTTGTTGTTTACTTACAATACATCATGAATGCAATAATTTACTTACTCTATTTGTTGGTAAAATAATAAATGAACGGGAATCTTCTCTTGTGGTTTACTGCATTTTCCTATATATTACTTTAGACTAATAGCATTTTGCTAATTGTCAACGGAGAAAAGGTAGAAATAATTTTATATACATGAATGATTTTTTAAATAACGGATACTCCAAAAACAACATATCTATTTTTCTTTTAGTTTTATTTCGTTTATCCCGTATATTGCCAATGAGAAAAATACATCTATATATTAAAAGATATTCATTTATCATTATTTGGAGTTTACAATGAATTACCTTTTTATTGCGATTTTATAACCCAAGCGTTATTGTGAGGGAATCCTAGCCATTCGCATTTCAATGATTTATTATAAACAGAGCAATTCATTTGAATTTACGAAATGGGAGAGGCAAAAGGAACGTATAATATTCATTTATAATTTTTAGTGCAGGGAAATCATGCATCCAATTATGAATTATAAATAATTTGAAACATTAATTTATAGTTAAAACGTACAAACAGTGATTGTGTTAAATTATAGAAAAGATAACGATAATAACATAAGATTTTATAATGTATTTTGTGTACTTTCTGAACAAAATTAATGGTTATCCCGTGTAAGAATCAAATAATCATTATGAAAATATCGAACCAACCTCTAATAGTTGCTTCTAAAAAATAAGTTAAATGAAAGAAAAGCAAAGAAAAGAACTATTTTTTAATTCTACATTTCAATTTTGAATTCAAGCCATAATGCCATTATCTACTATTAAACCAATGAATTTTTTAAGCTTTGCATATTTCAGTATTATTGCGTAAGTGCCAAATTCCTCACACTTTTGTTTTGGGTATTTAAAAAAAATAATCTAACTGTTTGAGATACATCGTTTTTAGTCAATTAATCAGGAGATTAAAAAAATTAAATGACAAAAGAGTTATTTGTTAAAAGTTACTAAATTAAAATTTAATAAGGCCTCTGAGGCTTATAGACGATATTTAGAAACAACTTTGCCATGCTGTGACAAGTGAAACAGTACAAATTCAATATCCTATACGTCGAAAATTCAATTAGTTGAAATTTTGGAGTTATGCAGCAAACAACCTCCTTCCACTTCTACTGCCAAAAACTGGTTATATGAACAGCCAGGAAACGTATAACGTGAATAGTGAAACGCATGAAAACATACATTTTAATCGTATTTTATTGCAGAAATCACATAGCCAAAAAAGGTAAATTATCTTTTGTACACTTTTCTGAACCGAAATAAAGAAGTTATTTTACCATCTAAAGTAGAAAGACGTCTTTTAAATTCTAAGATTTTCTCATCAAAATGTATACTTTTAGACTGGTTAAGAGTTTGTTCGTAATTATCTCAAAACTGCAATTTCTGCTCTTAAGGGATTTTAGAAATAAACATCCAAAATTTATTATAGCATTTATTGTGAGAATGATTTCTCATTATGCAGTTGTTTGTACTTGAAATTTTTGTAGTATTTAATGAAAACAGTTAATTTAGGGTTTTTAGCTCTTAATTCGAAAAGACCTAAATATTTTTTTCTAAAGGTTTAACCCTAAAAATATTAAAAAACATAAAAAAGGGGAAAAAACTATTGATAAATGAGTGCGGTTTTCAAGAAAGGACTTACAAAGTAGTCGAAATTTTTTTTTGCAGAAAAAAATAGTTAAAAAAATCACATGCAGAGGGCGCTGACGACCCGAAACAAAATGAGCAGGATAACAATACGCTCCATTCATTTCTTCTTCCAATAACACATGTTCAAAATGACGTCCAGAACATTTTACGACACAACTGTTGTCCTGTCCATTGTGTTTCTGGTCATTAGCGCCCTCTACATGTGATTTTTTAAATAATTGTTTTTTATGGTAAAAAAATTCCGACTACCTTGTGAGTCCTTTCCTCCAAACCACACTGCTTTATCACAATTTCTTCCTATTTTATGAGTTTTTAATGTTTTAACGAACTTTTGGCTCACCCGGTATATAGCATAGAAATTACAAACAAATATTCCAAATTACATAACATTACTTTGTTCCCAAAAGTATTTAAATTTCTCTGCGAAATAATTGGACCATAAATAGACAACTTCACCAAAATCCTTTATTTTATTATATAATCATGGATTTAAGTGATTTAAAAAACAACGGAGCTAAACCCTAGGGAGAACAAAAGAAAGCCTTATCTGAATCTACATCTTCTTCCTTCATTTAACATTTAAGTCAAGTATTTCGTAATAGAATAGAATTTTATAAAGGATTTTATTTTTTCTTAATCGGTTTAGTACGAACAATTTCTATTGTTTAGAAAATTTGCTTTGCTGACTGACTTTGACATTGATTTACAAAAATATTTAATCCGAATTATCAGTTAGGAGATGTCAAAAACTACAGAAGGATTTCTGTTCATAGTTTTAACAAAAATGAAATTATTGTAACATTTGCAATATATTTATTTTGCACTGTTGGAAAGACAACAAATACTGCATTTTTGTTTAAATAAAAGGCAAAGTTTACCGAAATTTTCATAAAAAGCATCTGAATTTGTATTAAATGTGCAATATGAAGATAGGATCTGTAATGGGCCATCGTTAACAGTCCGTACATGTCACGGGAAGAAACGAAAACGCTAATGTTAATCTCATGAAGGCGTTATTTTCAAATTTCTCGCTTGGATTTTAATATTTTTGAATAAATATTTTTGCATAGGATAGCTTAGGATGATCTATAACAGGGCTAGTATTTACTTTTTTTATTTTAGTTTCATATTTAAAAAAAATAATTTCACTTTCGTAAGCGGTTGGAACCGGTTCTGAAATTACTATATATAACAATCCTAGTATAAAAAAATAATTATAACCAAAATCGAAAAGTAAAAACTAGTCCAGTTAGAGTTAAAACTAGTTAGAGTAAAAACTAGACCAGTTAGAATAACCCAAGTTATTCTATTCAAAAAAAATATTTAAAAATATTAAATGTAAGCAAGATATTTCAAAATAACGCTCCCGTAGACTTAACATTAGTGTTTTCGTTTCTCCACGTGACTAGTGCGGCATCTTAACATCCTAACAACTCTTAATAGTTCCCTACTTAGGAATGCGAAGGACACAATAAATTGACTCGCTATCCGAAGTACTGTGTATTTCCATCACTTTTTGTCATGCTGCCACATGTCAGAAAAAATTGTTTGACTCTGTTGGAATTTTTGTTAGATAATGTTAATTATTCTTAAGGGGACGAGGGACCTTAAAAATAATTTTTTTTATTTTTTGTAAATTTCACCTTAAATATTACTCAAAGGTACATTATATGCATTATGGCATGCATTTATTACAAAAAAAAGAAATTTCAAGTCATTTTTGAGAAAAAAGTGGAATTTTACGCGTTGTTTTAGAAATCTCCGAAATGCCCCATGCGCGTTCCATATCAATGAAAATCCCCAATATTTTTTATAAGAGTTTGGTTCATATATATATATATATAAATCTGTGCATCGAATTTTATACATTTGAATATAAAGGTTAAAAAAAATTTTTTTTTTGAAAAATTTTGAAAATTTTCGAAAAAATTTCAAAATTTCAGAATTTTTTATTTTTTTTCTTTTTTTTTTGCAAATTAAACTTGAAATATTACTAAAGGGTACATTATATGCATTACGGCATGCATTTATCACAAAAAAAAAAATTAAAAAAAATTTATTTTTGAGAAAAAAAATGGCATTTTACGTGTCGTCGTAGAAATCTTCGAAATGCCCCCTGCGCATTCCATATCAATAAAAATCACCAATATTTTTTATAAACGTTCGGTTTATCTATATAATTAAAACTATGCATCGAATTTTATATATTTGAATATAAAAGTTAAAAAAAAATGAAAAATTTCGAAAAAATTTCAAAATTTCAAATTTTTTTTCTTTTTTTTTTGTAGATTTTAATTTAAATATTACTCAAGGGTACATTATATGCATTGTGGCATGCATTTATCACAAAAAAAAATTAAAAAAAAATATTTTTGAGAAAAAAATGGCATTTTACGCGTCGTCGTAGAAATCTTCAAAATGCCCCCTGCGCATTCCATATCAATGAAAATACCCAATATTTTTTATAAAAGTTTAGATTATATATATAAATAATTCTGTGCAACTAATTTTATATATTTGAATATAAGGGTGTAAAAAAAAAAAAAAAAAAAAAAAAAAAAAAAAAAAAAAAAATGAAATTTTTTTGAAAAAATTTTGAAATTTTTAATTTTTTCTTTTTTTACCTTTATATTCAAATATATAAAATTCGATGCACAGTTTTATTTATATATATAAACCAAACTTTTATAAAAAATATTGGGGATTTTCATTGATTTGGAATGCGCATGGGGCATTTCGAAGATTTCTAAGACGACGCGTAAAACTCCATTTTTTTCTCAAAAATAATTTAAAAAAAATTTTTTTTTTGATAAATGCTTGTCATAATGCATATAATGTACCCCTGAATAATATTTAAAGTCAAAATTTCAAAAAATAAAGAATTGATTTTTAAGGTTTTTTAAGGTCCCTCGTCCCCTTAAGGGGACACAGTACCTTTTTAACTACTTTTTCGATTTTGAACAATACTGTAATATACTTAAATATAATGTCACTACTGATATTAGGTACTATAAAGCAAATATAATTTCATATAATTTCAAAAAAAAAAATCTTTTAGAACAGCCTATTTAACTAAAATTTAAATTAAAAAAAATAAAATTTTATTTTTTTAAATCCCTACTACTTTTTTAAATATGAATATTTTTGCTTCAATTTTTTTCCATATTCCTTCGATTATACTACATAAAACTGTGCATGGATTTTTAGATGTATGGGATATTACATTTAATATCAATGTTTTTCTCTTTTGTATAGTAAAAAATCAAGGAAAAATAATTGAAATTCTTAAAAAAAAAAATAACTATAACCTTGAATGTTAAATCCATGCACAATCTTATGCAGTATGCTTTTAGGATTATGGAAAAAAATTTGAAGAAAAAATATTCATATTTAAAAAAGTAGTAGGGATTTTTAAAAAAAAAATTATTATTTTAAAATTTAAATTTTAGTTAAATAGGCTGTTCTACAATTTTTTTTTTAATTATATGAAATTATATTTGCTTTATAGTACATAATATCTGTAGTGACATTATATTTAAGTATATTACAGTATTGTTCAAAATCGAAAAAATAGTTTAAAAGGTACTGTGTACCCGTAAAGTTATAAATAAATGTGGATATTATGAAATTTTGAGTGGTACACACAGCATTTATGAGACCCTTGCTTTCTTTAAGAGCAAATACTCTTCATCTTGATGCAAACTTTACCCCCTTTATTTTGTTGAAAGAATGTTTGAACGATCTATATAAGTTTTAATATTCTTCTTATTTAGTATTATTGTTGTTATCTGTATGTTATAATATGATTTTGTAATTGTATTTCAAATTTATTCCTTAGAGAATAGGGTAAAATTCAACTTGAATTTTACTTGGTTTACCACGAATCAATTATAACTACTATCACTATCAATTATCACTAAAAGGAATCTGTCGAGAAATTGAGATTTAGAAATTGTTTCATCTTATCATTTTTTACTTTTGAATTCACCCAAAGATGTTAAATAAATGTGATCTCTAAAGTAATGTTTTCAAAAATGGGGCTTTTTACCAACAATTGGTCAATTCGAGAATAGCTATTAAATATTATGATGAGGTAGATAAATGGTCGCTTAAGATGGATAATTGGTGAAAATCCAGAATTGCATTTGAATTTTTGTGGGTTTTTTTACATACACAGCTCAAAACTGTTAAAGGAAATTGAGGTTTTGGATAGATCTTGAGGCTTGGTAACTGTTTAGATGATAGATACATGATAGACAGACGTCGTAGGCTATATGGGAAGAAAATTACACATATTTGGCAGAAAAAAATGCATTGTATTGAGCACTTCGGTGGAAAAGAAAAAATAACACAATTTCTGCATATGAGAGAAAAACGAATAAAAAAAAGTGTTTCTTAAAAAAAAAAAAAATCATTTTTAGTAGGGGGTATGTTTTCTCCTAACGGACAGAAACATGGAACACCTTTGAGTCATGGAGTCAATGAGGCTATTAATGAGGAGCTGTGGTATTCTCCCACACTCTCCAGCTCTTTCCAGTTCTGGGAAAGTTTGTTGGTGTAGTATAAGGCAAGAATTTCATCTGCTTAGACTGTCGCAAACATACTCTATTGGGTTCATGTCCGGAGAACACACTAGTTATTGCATTCGCAAGATTCCTTCCTCGAAAAGGAAATCATCCACCGAGTGAGCGCGGTGTGGCTTGCAATTGTAGTCCATTAGCATGAAGTCATCTCCAATTACTGCAGCGAAAGGGACTACAATAGGTGTAAGGATCTCATCCCTATATCACTCACCGGTCAGAGCAACATTTTGAATGATATGGAGGACGGCGCGCACATCAATAGAGATGCCAGAATAGACCATCAAGCCCTAACCGCCAAATCTGAGAGTTCCTTGCGCGAACGCAGGATTTTTTCTAGTGCCACGTTCCCTCCAATGAAAATACGCCTGTTATGAGGAGTAATAGAAAACGGGACTCATTAGAGAAAAGAATATTGCGCCATTCATCGCCCCCAGTTCTCATTCTCTGTTGCCCCCTCCCTACGGGCGCCACGATGCCTTTCAACACAAACCATTGGTCTGCGAGCATTGAGACCTACAATATGGTGCCGGTTTCGAACAATTTGAGTCGAAACTGTGGTGAGAGTAGCCGAGCGAAGGTCATGCTGACAAAGAGTGGCATTCATATTTCCGTGTCTCCGAGCCTTTAGCGTTAAATATCGATCTGGATTGGGCATTTCTGCAGGTCTATAGCATTACTGTGGTCTTCGGCCTACATTTCCGCTCTCCAAAAAACGGTTCCAGAGCCTGGAAATCACATCTTATGAAACTCCAGTGGCTTTTTCTATTCGACTTGTGTTTGGCCCCTTTCAACCGGTAAACAACTATCCACGCTTCTGATTCAATTAAATGACTTCGTTGATATATCGTGCTTAAGGAAACAAAGCACTTACTGAATGACGCTCATTGTTTTTTGCTTTGTCTGTCAGTAAGATTAAGCAAACTTCATTCACTGCCGCAAACGCGTCGTTTTTGACGTCCAATTCAAACAAAATGTGGATAATCCAAAGTTTGAAAATAAGAAAATTTTTTCTTTTGCGACATTCTTTTTCCATTTTCTGCAAAAAAAATCGCTTATACCGTTATTTTTTATATAAGACTTACAATATCCTTTAATTGTTTTGAGCAGTGTATTACTGTTTAAAAATATTTCTCTTGTTTCACAGATGTGCTAAATTTGTGATAAAATTTAATATTTCTATCAAAATTTGGGACAAATTTAAGCTTTCCTTAGAGCAATTTTGTAAAGATAAAAATGCAGGTCATAGCAGAGTACTTGAAGATGATTTAAAGTGGCTCTCCAAAGCGAACGTCTACAAAACATGAAAATTATTAACATAAGGATGTTACAATTTTATGAAATTCTCTTTTCTGTTCTATGCTTTTAAACTTTACTTGCTATTTTTACATATCATTTCATATCACTAATGTTGTCTCTATCTCTTTTGTTTGTTTTTTTTTGTTTTTTTACATTTAAAAACTTTTGCCCAATATTTTTTTACATAAATATATATACATATATAATCTCAAAAAAGGTTAAATTAAAAATAAAATATAAAAAATTAAATTAAATCCATGCGATAAGCGCTACAGCTGCAAATAACCACACAGATTATGTATAGCACATTATGTATTAAATCCATTTGTCAGACCCAGAATCTTGCACCATAATACACTAAGAATAACCATAAAACATCCAAGAAATTTAAACAGATAACCTGAACAAGAAAAAAAAAACAACAAAAGGCTGTGGCCTCTTCAGCGGTGGGCATTTTAAAAAACACAGCAATGTTTCAGCCTAATTACAATCACAACAAACTATTATTCAGTAGTGGTGGTGGGTTTCGGCCAGAGTGTCGCAAAGCATAAATCAAATGCAAAAAAACAATTAAAAGCATATCGCGAACACACCTCCACCGGACCCGACATTATGGTGTAAGATTCTGGGTCTGACAAATGCATTTAATACATAATGTATGTATAATACAATACATAAAATTTAATACATAATGTAATACATAATAATTATATATATATATTCATGAATGTCGTCTTGTAAGCTTGTTTAGACTTAGTAAAGAAACTTTTAGGCTTCCTTCACATGAATGGAATAAGTGTTTACGTGAACTTATTCTATTGTCTATTAATTATATAATTCCTGTAACAGCGTCTGTTACAGGAATTTTTCTTTTTGCCGCTACATAAAAAGTACTAGGAATCCCAATTTCCTAGAAAAACTTTAGTAACTTTACAGATTTTTTTACAGTGTTGAACTTATCGTTTAAATGATAAAATTTATGCATTTCGGAAATACTTCTCAAAATATAAACTGATAAAAAAAAATCCTATCGGTCTATTTATTCTAAAACTGTGTAATGGTTTTTATCCGTTTCAAAAGTTTAAAAGCCTTCATGTGATATAAATTTCCAAATTAATTCTAGGTATTCATAGATTAAAGAAACATTTTTTTTTCTTTTTCAAAGCCGCAATTTAAAGTTATATGAAGTAATGTTAAACGAAGCACACTTGCCAAATCTATTATGAACGCTTTGGATAAAACATCCATTAGTTAAATTAATCGTTTAAATGGAATGCGCTCAATTAAATGTCTAAAACTATCGTTAAGGAGTTCCAAAAATATTATGCATGTGTAACATATTATTCAGAATCCGGGGTGGAAACTATTTTAGTTACAAAATAAAACTTGACAACTTTTCATCAACTAATAAGTTTAATATTTACAACGTATTTACATGTTATTATTTACAAAATAACTCAGTTAATTTAAAATATCGGCTTAGCTCAGGTGCCTTGTCGGTAACCACTTTGTAAACATTCTTCTCTCTCGTAAAGTCTAATTTACTCAGCTTGTCAGTTCTTTTGAAAGAAAAGAAAAAAAGGAAAAGGAGAGAAAATATGATGGAGTGTGTATTGTTCGAGCGTTACACTCTTCCCCTCACACTGCATTACTGGTCCCTCAGATGCAGTGTGCATTTCCTGGGTGGATTCCTTCGGGATGCTTTCTGGAGCCTAAAATCCTCTATTGGTCTCGTGTTTTTTTTTTATCCTTTCGTAAATATTTTCTGGCTGGGCGTCTGACGTTTCTGGCGACCTCGTCAGTTACTTCTTACAAAAATTTAAACACATAAATTTAGACAAATAAACAGATAAACATAAAACAAAAACTTATCACGTTATGCAGATGAGTTATCCCATGGCTTCACATATTCTGCATCTTGATCTCTATCTTTAGAAGCTGTATACCTATTACCTCTAGAATTATAAGAATTGGAATAAGCATCTCTTCCACTATAAGCTCTTTTAAATCCATGATGAGAACTACTTCTACCGTCGTTATACCTTTTTTTCCATAGTACCCATTATCATGTCTGTAACTTCCAGACCTATAATCCAATTTGTAATTATCCTGATCATTAGTTCTAAGATCATTTTCATATCTCTTTTCAAATTTGCTAGACGAATCTGCAGTTCGCTGTGCACTATACCTGTGTGATGGTTGGGAATTTCTTTGCTGCTGATAGCTACCTCTACCTGATTGTCGGCCATCATAATTATAATTATTTCGAGCATGATAGTAGCCTCTATTTTTGTACCTAGGAGAAAAATTTGGATTATACTTTATTTTTGAAGTAAGTGAAGCACTTTCTGGCGTTTCAGATGCATCATTTGGTTCAACCATATCCGATGAACTATTCACCAAACCTTCACTTTCTGTCATATCTTGAGATATTAAAGAATCTTTAGTCTCAAAATTTTGAGGAATCTCTGATTCATCTTGGTAAGAATTCTCTGAACCAAGTTTTTCATAACTATTTTTATTGTAATTTCCATGGTTAAATGACTGTTTAACATATTTTTGGCCATGTCTATTATTGCTTCTGTTAACAATTGATCTATTAAAATTTCTGTTCTTACCACTATAGTCGAAATTCCTACGGCAATCTTTTACATAGCCTTTTCTATCATGTGCAGGACTATCAATTTCATCAGATAAAATTATGCCCATCCGTGATCCTGTATCAATATAATGTTTAACTTTAGGTGTAGTCTCTTCCCCTAGTTGGAAGCTACTAGTAAATTTTTCAAGCAGTTCATTCAACCTAACTTGTTGCTCTGAAGTGAAATGTCTACCTTCATCTTCTCTAAGAAAAACGGTGTCTAATTCAACGGATTTTATCGCTAATTCACTGGGAGGTCTATATGTATCTTCAGCGAATCTATACTTCCACCTACATCTATCAGCAAAGAACCATTCTTGATTAACTACATCCAAAACAACTTTTGCTTTGCGTAAAAAATCGATTCCCAAAATTGTGCGATTATTTCTGGCATTCGGCAGAGCATAAAGTGTTGTTTTAACGTCGCGACCTTCAATTTTAACATGAACTTCTGATTTATAAACTTCGGTAGTGTTTTGTAGCCCATCCGCTAAGACTACGATCGTTTGAGTTTTTTCAAACTTCACACCTTGGTCTTTTAATAAAGAATACAAAACTTCACCCGCAACGCAATGTGTTGCGCCAGTGTCAGCACAAGCTGTGCCAGAGAGACCATTTATGCTTATTTTTACCAATAATGTTGGTGATGTTTGCATATTACATGTACGAAATTCTAGTGATTGAAAGTGCACCGATACATTTTTCGGAGAACAGGTTGGACACTTTGATTTCATAACTCCATGGTTTCCACAACCATAGCAACTTAACATTGGTCGATTTAAATTCGAAGGATAGTTAATTTTATTTTTCTTGGACTCCTTTTGATTGCCAATTTTACCAAACTCATTTCTTTTAAAATATAAAGGCGTTTTCTCAAAGCGATTAGAATTCCCGACTTCACTGATTTTATTTGATCGCTTTATTTCTACTTTCTGTGACCTCAAATTATCATATAAATCTAACTTTTCAGCTAATTCAACAGGATGTGTTAAATTCTCCCATTGGTCTAAATAATGTTCTTTGCAATCAGAGGAAACCTTTTTCTTTAATTGGTCAGCAATAATTAATTCCGATAATTTTTCAAAGGAATTTATATTTAATTCGGATAGCCATCCCTCAAAATAGCTTCTGATTTCAAAATAATATTCTTTCCAGCTAATATCGGTTAGCTTTGGATGTCGACTAAACAGAACTCTAAACCTTTCAGCAGTTAACTTGAACCTCTGCAACAATATATCCTTAATATAAGAATAATCCTCAAATTTTTCTTCCGGTTCACGTGCTATGAATTTACCGATTTTATTTGGAAGGACTTCAATTAAATACGTAATCCACAGTTCTTTAGAAACCTTTAGAAGTTTCATTTGCCTCTCAAAAGTTATAAAAAATAAATTCATATCATCCCTTTCAGGATTGAAATCGGGTAAAGACTTTTTCAAGTCAACGCGAATTGAAGAAGTTTCTAGAGGGTTGCTTGTATTTGCAACAACATGTCTTGTTCCTGCTTCTAACCTGAGCTTCTGTAGCTCAAAATCTCTTTCTTCGGCTAAACGTTTCTCTTCCTCAAGAGTCTTTCTTTCTTCTACGATAATTTCAAAAATTACCTGTACAAAATCTATGTTATCTTTAAATGCCTCACTATTTACAATTTTATCACGTAATTCGAGGACTTTATCATCGCTACTTATTTCTACTTTTAAATCTGAAGCTAATGTGATTAAATCAATTTTCTTACCCTTAGAAAGAAACGCCATCATTTGAACTAAATATGTTTTAGCTAACTTCAAACTTAATTCGTGTTACGAATAACTCTTAGCAAAATAATTTACTTTTACGTAATTTTTAACATATATAGAACATAAATAACATACAATATCTTTCAAAACTCAATATAATAACACCAACTATTTGCCTTTTTTTTACACAATAATATTAATCAATTCTTCATATAATAATTAAAATAATGCCAAGCCCTCATTTATAATAATAACTTCAATAATAAAATAGCTCAGTGCAACTATATAAATGTATAAAATAAAGCAGACGATTTTTATTTTTCAATAACAATTATTAGAATTATTTCTCTTATGAATATCTTCATTTAATTCAGATACTAAAATACTTGAAGCTGCAGACGACTTTTCGTATTTCGATTCTGAGGAGGAAAATATCATTCAGGCTGAATAGAACAATTCCAAAATATTTCGATTCTGGACGAATCAAATACAATTTTCAAAAATCCTCAGATTCCGGATGAATCAAAAGTATTTTTGTATAAATTTTTGTACTTTAGTACCTAAATTTTCTTATTAAAACAGTTTAACACAATTTAAAATAATACTTATCTTCATATCTTGCTTCTATTCGGGGTCGACGTTGGGGAGCCACTTCTGTAACATATTATTCAGAATCCGGGTTGGAAACTATTTTAGTTACATAAACTTTTTTACCAAAAATAAAACCGACTTCAAAAACTACTACAAAGTAAAAAATAATTTTTTTACATAATATAGTTAATAAAAAAATTAAATTAAGAGCATTGTATTTACCATGCCTATTATTATATTTATGTACATTAATTTGATTTTTTGGAGTCGGTGCCAGCCAAACAAAGTTAAGTATAATTATCCAGCAGACACACATCCAAATATCTACGAGTTTCTTTACGGTTTGTTATTTAGTTGAAAAATTTGAATTTTACCATTTTTGAAACATTTCATCTGATTTTATAAACGTGTATTTTCAAGTGATATTAGTTGTAATTATGTGTGCTAAATTAAGGGTTATTGTAAAATTAATGCGTTTATACAGGCTATTATGTAAAAAAATCGTAGCCAAACACAGATTTTCAAATGCAGGATGGTGTCAGAGTTGATTGAGAATGGAATTTTTTTTCTAAACGGTTTTGCTGAATCTTGTTACGATTTGTATTGGATAAGCAATTTTTAACTTTGCTTGGCTGGCACCGACTCCAAAAAATCAAATTAATGTACATAAATATAATAATAGGCATGGTAAATACAATGCTCTTAATTTAATTTTTTATTAACTATATTATGTAAAAAAATTATTTTTTACTTTGTAGTAGTTTTTGAAGTCGGTTTTATTTTTGGTAAAAAAGTTTATTTTTCACTTTTTAGTTTTTTTTTTTTTTTTTTTTTTTTTTTTTGAGTTACAATTTTTGCATGATTCTTTTGGAGGAAATTACGGACTTTTAAAGAAACTTTTAAAGATGTTATTTTGATAAGTAAATACTTTTGTCCAGATTTGTGTGTACATTAATAACACAGGTTTTTTGTGAAAATTCTTTATATATATATTACATTTATTCTTCTTCAGATTTAATAGCTTTATTTTTTAATTAAATATTTTTGTTTCTCTATTTGGACATGGGTAGAACGACAAGAGATGCTGCTTGCATGAAAAAAAATCGAACTTTGGAAACTGACAATAAAAAGATCTTCGGCTTACTAAAAATGCTCTATGAAATAGAGAAGAGAGACCCAATGACTTATTATTCATACTTTCTAACCGATGACCAGGCCCTTATCTTCCGGGTTGCCCTAGATGAACGGGTTTGATACCTGGCATCGGCGTAGGAGACCACCTAATCTCCACGTAGCGGCAATAAACCTGATGAACGCCTTTTAAATAAACTTAATTATGAACTCTTTTATGCCAGTTACTTAACATTTATATCTTGTTGTTTAGCACCTGCGCATTGCTACTCATGTTGACTCGTAATTCAGAAGCTTAATCAGATGACGAGACCTTCATCTGGCAAGGCACCTCAGAGGTATAATTCATAGGTAAATTCGAGGTCTTCGCACCTATCGACGGAGTTTATACATGCACCAGGAGCCATTATGGTGCATGAAAACCGAATAACTTATCAAAAAATGACCGTGAACAGACTACAGGGCGAAAGTCTTAAATGGCGTTCCCTCAAATAGCTGGTCATAGATGAAATTTCTATGGTGTCAAAAGAGAATTTATATATAATTCATTTGAGGTTTCAAGGTTTAAAAGTAAATATTTAAGATAAAAGGTAATTGCAGCATAGCACTATTTTTTTTTATTTTTTTTTAATATAAAAATAGTGCTATGCTGCAATTACCTTTTATCTTAAATATTTACTTTTAATATACTGTTCTCTTGGGCTCGCCCTGACATTTTGTTATACTGTTTATTAGTCGTTCTGTTTGTTTTGTCATTTTAATAATTTTCATTAAACAGGGTCTTCCAACCTGCTGGGACTTCTGGGCTCGTTCGCGGGTACTGGGGTTTCAGCGGGAAGGGGGATATGTGTTTTCCCCTCGTGGCCTAATCAGCTCCTATACCGAAAGGTTGACTGTCCACGAGTTGGTGATTAGTGATTAGTGAGGTTTCAAGAATTTAAAAACAATTTATTTTTTGGGGGTATTAATGTTTTCTTACATGGAGATATTATGCAAGTGCCAATATGTAATGTATAATGTATACGTAATGCCAATGTGCTTAAATGTATGCTAAGCATTTCAGCATGGTACTTTTATTCATAATTTAAATTATTTGCTTAATCTTTCGCCAAATCTAAAGATTTTGATAGAGAAATTGAGAACTCATTGCATCATGACGGCATTTTGTTTATTTTTGTTTGTAATCTTTCTCGACAAAATCAGCTTAACTCACTTAGGCATTTATGCTTCTTATTGCATCATCATTTGCAATACGTTGGGCAGTGGAGATTTTAAAACTATGAAGTAATCTACCGTTATTGCGTCCACTGCCAATTGCAGTTTCTGAGCTAATATGATTTGGTGCATTGAAGCGTTTTGCGAATTAAATATTTTATGATACCCACATTTACATTAATTCAATTGCTGCTGATATTTTTTTTTGTTTCACGCTAGCCTTAACTGTGGGCTCGATTACGGAAGATTAGAAATTCATCGTCATGCTCATTTAATAGTCTTGGTTAAAGTGTCATTGCTCTGCATAGTAACTGGCGTATTTTAGTGAGTACAGTACTGCAAAACATATAGAACATATAGAACTTTCGGAAGCATTTTATGATATTCGCATTTCCTTTAAACTATGTTTGCTGTTAGTATCGCACACTTTTTGCTTTTATTGGGCAGTCTGATTCAAATTTACTTGCTCTCATTTCTTGATACAATTCAAATGTTCTCATGACTGCGTAACTCACTGACTTGCTTTCGCCATTATGCTTATGCCTACTGATGTTTAAGTTCTGTGCCATGTAAATACACCGCACCATAACAATGCTGCCTGTAATACTAATTAGAGTAACTCCTTTTATTTCTTTCTATGTTGTTTATCTTGTACTTTAACAGCATAGGGATCTTGGCTCAACTTCTGTTTGCATATAAAAGTAGACAAATTGTTGTTTACAATAAATAAATTTATAAATACTGAAAAACTTGCTTGTGTATATGAGACAGTGGTAATACTTAGTTATCCCGTCGACCAAAAATCTATCGCCAAACTATAAGATTAAATGCCAATAATGGTTGATCGTAAATGTTACATTCACTTGACTTTAAGCAAGATACACGTGTTTACGTCATCAAGTGATTTTTATTTCGGCGTTTTATTTGTATTTTTATTAATTTTATACTAATTTATTTGTTCTTTCGTTATTTAAAATAAAAATTATGTCAATTTGTATAATTTGGCGAGTGGTTTGGCGTTTTATATACTCTGGCGAAAATGGTCGACGGGATAACTAAGTAGTACCGAGACAGATAATAGGTTATTAGAAAATATGCGTGAAATTTTCATTTTCTGTCCAAGGCCCCTATATAAGAGAAAGTTATCATTAATGTTGTTTAGCGGAAATATTAAAGGCAATCAAAAAGCATCCATAGATATAACTGTTTAATATAATATAATATAGGTATGTATATAATATTATGGTACTTCTTACTTATCCCGTCGACCAATTTCGCCAAATTATATAAATCGCCATACCACTCGCCAAATTATACAAATTGACATAATTTTTATTTTAAATAACGAAAGAACAAATAAATTAGTAAAACATTAATAAAAATACAAATAAAACGTCGAATTAATGGTTTTATTGGCCATTATTGGCATTTAATCTTACAATTAATTAATTAATGGCAAACCATTATTGGCATTTAATCTTACAATATGGCGACAGTAATTTGGTCAACGGGATAACTAAGAAGTACCTATTATATAAATATATATATATATATATATATATTATGTGCCGCCAGTCTGATGTTATGTGTTTAATTAAACTAAACTATTGTATACTAAATTATTGTTTTGTATTAAGTTAGTTTGCTTCTGTATTATTTAGTATTTGAAATAATGGTGTATCTTTAATTAATGTATATTAAATTACTATTTTGAATGCAATTGCCAATTGAGAATTTTAAATATGACTGTCGATTAGAAAATGCGAAGAAACATATTGGGGAAGATCCATTACTGAATTTTAATGGGAATATCGCCAAATTAGTCAGTTAGAGCCAAGTTGGCTTCATTTATGGCGACTTATTTTGGTCGCCAAATCTAGCGATAATTCACGTAACTGCACCAAGTTTTGCGACAACTTGGCGCTAACGTATATGAATACATAGTTTTATGCTTTTGATTGAGAAACCGGTTACAACAATGAAAGATAATTTGGGTGAAATCCTTCATTTTATTGGTTTTTGTTGAATTACTAAAAAACTATTCAACCAATTTCGATAAAACGGAAGTGGTACCAATTCGAGAGTATCCTCTTTCAATTAAAACAAAAATCACATAAATCGAACAAAAAGTTCCGGAGAAATCGGTGAACATACATAAAAAAAAAAAAAAAAAAACATACATACGCGTCGAATTGATAACCTCCTCCTTTTTGAAGTCGGTAAAAATAAAACTTGATAACTTTTCACCAACTAATAAGTTTAATATTTACAACGTATTTATATGTTATTATTTACAAAATAAATCAGTTAATTTAAAATATCGGCTTAGCTCAGGTGCCTTGTCGGCAACCACTTTGTAAACATTCTTCCCTCTCGTAAAGTCTAATTTACTCAGCTTGTAAGTTCTTTTGAAAGAAAAGAAAAAAAAGAAAAGGAGAGAAAATATGATGGAGTGCGTATTGTTCGAGCGTTACACATACAATTTTTACGATAAGTAGTTTAGAAAAAAAATCAACTTTTGAATACCTGAGCTAAGAAAGCATAATTTATTTATTCGATATTTTTACTTTATATTGCTATTTAAGAAGCCAGACAGAGTCCCATTTGATAAATGATTATAATAAATAGCAAGCAGTTATTTTGATTTATTAGTTATGAAAGAAAAATAAATAACATTAAAATAGCAATTATAGCCTTTGTGCAGGAGTATTAAAAAGCAGTAAACCAACGTTTAAAATGCACAAATAATGGATGAAAAGCAGCAAACAGCTGTTTCGAATCTACAGCGAGATTCTTCTTCAGTGCAAGAAAGGGAAAAGGAACAGCGTGCTAGAAAAAGCAAAGCTGAGCGAGCCTTGCTTTTTCTAGCACGCTGTTCCTTTTCCCTTTCTTGCACTGAAGAAGAATCTCGCTGTAGATTCGAAACAGCTGTTTGCTGCTTTTCATCCATTATTTGTGCATTTTAAACGTTGGTTTACTGCTTTTTAATAAATAACATTATATTTAAAATATTTATGCATTAGAATGGGATATTGTTGACACTCAATAAATGGAATAACGACGTTTCACAGCTGATTTGTCAAATAAATTTATTAAGACCGAAATGATTAAAGAGGAAATTAGTTGTAAAAAAATACTTGTCCTTGAAAAAGACGGAAAAGGGGCTACTTATATTTTTTTTTCCTGTAAAAAATTTTTAGCGGAACTATTTTGCTTGACATCAACATTAAATAGCTCTTAAAACAATTCTTCGATTTAAAATCTATCAATTTCAGTGTGTTTATCGAACATTTCTCTACCATTTTTTTACATTTTTCTATGTTTTAGTTTCGATATAATTAGCCAGGAAAGACTTCCGTCCAAAAATATTCATTTATGTCGGAAACAGTGTTGTTTCCTTTGTCTAGAATAGAGGTATTATTATTATTATTATTATTATTATTATTATTATTATTATTATTATTATTATTATTATTATTATTATTATTATTATTACTATTTTATTATTATTACTATTATTATTACTATTTTATTATTATTATTATTATTATTTCTATTTTTTATTCTTCTTCTTATTATTATTATTATTATTCTTATTATTATTCTTATTATTATTATTATTATTGCGATTTAATCTACTTAAAATAGGGATTTTGGAACGATATTCATTATTATTTGTTATTTCTATTAGTTTGTAATTCAACCGTAAGCGATGTATTATTTATGATTTCTGAAAACTTCAAAAATACAAATTGAGAACATATTATTTATGTATGTTGTACTAATTTTATCATTAATACTATTATTATTATTATTATTATTGTTAATTTTTTTTATAAATTGAAAATGGAAGCGATAATAATATATTCAGCATCATTTAAATAAAATTAATAAGAATTCCAAAATTATCATCACTTTTTGAACTCATCGTTTTAAAGATGGAAATTTACATATTTTTGAAAAATTCTAAAAATATAGACTAATAAAAAGAAATCCTATCTGTTTACTTATTCTAAAATAATGTAAAGAACTTTATCCGTTTAAAAAGTTTTAAAAACTTCGTGTGTTATGAATTTCCAGTTTTATTCTAAGTATTCATAAAGCAATTTTATTTTATTTTTAAAAGCCGTATTTTAAAAATATATGTTGTAATGTTAAACGAAGCACATATGCCAAATCTAATATGAAGACTTTAGATAAAACATCCATTAGTTGAATTAATCGTTTACATAGAATGCGCTCGATTAAATGTCTAAAACTATCGTTAAAGAATTTTAAAAATACTACGCATACAATTTTTACGATAAGTAGTTTAGACAAAAAAAAAAAAAAAAAAAAAAAAAAAAAAAAAAAAAATCAACTTTTAAATAGCTGAGTAAAGAAAGCACCATTTATTTCTGCGATATTTTTACTTTAAAGTGCTATTTAAGAAACATGATAGCATTCCATTTGATAAGTGATAATAATAAATAAAAAAATGTAGTTATTTTTGTTTATTAGCTCTGCAAGAAAAATAAATTGCATAATATTTAAAATGTTTATGTCTCAGAATGAAATATAGTTGACACTTAATAATGGGAAAAAAAGGACGTTTCACCGATAATTTGCCAAATAAAATTATCAAGTAAGAATTGTGTAGAGAGAACATTTGTTGTAAAAAAATATAACTTTTTGAAAAGATTTTCACAAGTATTTTAATTTCTAGTACTTAGCATTCAAAATTAAAGAAATATATTTATTACAATTTCTAGAAATACTTTTAAAATATAAATTGCTCTAAATATTCTGTTCGAATGTTGAACTCTTTTTTTTCTTGTTATTGTTCTTCTTCTTATTATTATTAAAATTAATTAAAAGTAGAAGTGATAGTAATATATTCGGCATCACTTAAATAAAAAATAATAATTCCAACATTATTTTCATTTCTTGAACTTATCGTTTAAATGATGAAATTTATCCATTTTGGAAATACATCTCAAAATATAAACAGATTAAAAAAAAAATCTATCTGTTTATTTATTCTGAAACTATGTAATGATTTTTATACGTTTTAAAAAGTCTAAAAAACTTCCTGTGATATAAATTTCCAAATTCATTCTAAGTATTCATCGATTAAAAAACTTTTTTTTTACTTTTCATAGCCGTTTTTTAAAGATATATGATGTAATGTTAAACGAAGCACACTTGCCAAATCCAATATGAACACTTTGGATTAAACATCCATTAGTTGAATTAATCGTTTAAATGTCTAAAACTATCGTTACGATAAGTAGTGTAGAAAAAATCAACTCTTGAATAGCTGAGCTAAGTAAGCATAATTTATTTCTACGATATTTTTAGTTTAAGGTACTTTTATGAAGCATGAAAGAATCTCATTTGATAAATGATTATAATAAATAATACAATGTACTTATTTTGGTTTACTAGCTCTGCAAAGAAAATAAATTGCATTATATTTAAAATATTTATGGCTCAGAATGGGATATAGTTGACACTTAATAACGATATAAAAAAATACGCTTCACAGATGATTTGTCAAATAAACGTATCAAGAAAGAAATGTGTGGAGGAAAAGGTTGTTGTTAAAACATAAATGTAAAAATATAAATGAAATATATAAATATTGTAAACAATCATAATATCATAATAATCATACTACAGTATATATTAAAACACACATACACACATAAATAACGCTTGCATTCAACAGTTAAAGGTATATATAAATATTAAACATACATGCAAACAATAAATACAATAAAACCAACTGGAGTGAAACATTAGCCAGAGCCAGGGATCGAAACCGGGACTACAGTACACAAGACTGCTGCTCTAACCACTGAGTTATAATATATATTGTAGTATGAGTGTTTTATTATAATTATCGTAGATCGATGTAATAGTAAAATCTATTCATCGTTTTCCGGTCATCCAAGGCTGTCGTATAGATGGCTGGTGACTTCCCCATCATGGTTTATTAGTGAGAAATTGCAGACTCAGGCATCGGCCGTAGTAACTCAGTGGTTAGAGCAGCAGTCATGTGTACTGTGGTCCCGGGTTCGATTCCTGGCTCTGGCTAATTTTTCACTCCAGTTGGGTTTATTGTATTTATTGTTTGTATGTCTTTATAATATTTATATATACCTTTAATCATAATACCGTTTATATACTGACGACTCTACTTATTTCGATGTTGGATCATTCGAAATAACGTTTATTTGGAATTTGAACGGAGCATTGTTTAATTCGAACTTTGTTTACCATCATTAAAAGCAAAATGCATTATATTATACTATTCTATATTTATCAAACTGGATTTGATTAAAATATTTATCTTTGAAAATAGGTGATAATCGACAGAAAACGGTGGGAAATTCTATTTCCCATTTGATTTATCAATTAATTTATCAAATAAGAGAAAGATAATGGGTTAAGTTTATATTAATGTGTTATTGTATACAAAAAAAATAATTACACAGTGACAAAAGTTATTCCGTTTAATACACGAGAATGCAAGCCAAGAAATTGCACACGAGCAGGAACATTGGGTATGTCATATTCGACGGGTGTTTTAAGATGTAAATGTCATGTAATGCAAGTTACTTATTTTCCATAACAAATAAATAAACGAAAGATAGTGGAAAAAACTGAACCAGTAAAAACTGACGAGTAAACACTTTTTTATTACTATAAAAATGAACTTACTTTTCATGTCACATTCTTCACAAAATAGACTGATATAATCCATGCATATGTACTCGTCACATTTTGGATAAAATATCCATTAGTTGAATTAATCGTTTAAATGGAATGGGCCAGATTAAATGTCTAAAACTATCCTTAAAATATTCTATAAGTTATATGAATACAATTTTTACGGTAAGTACACTGTAAAAAAAACCACTGTAAATTTGCCAGCACAACTCGATCACAGTTGAATGTACTGTATCTTTCTTTGGTTTCCTGACTATTTAAACATGAAAAATACAGTAGTTGCGTAAAATTAACAGTACAGTGTACTGGCAATTTTGGACGCATTTGGACCACAGCACAAACTACTGGCGTCCAAATTGCCAGTACATTGTGCTGTTAATTTTCGCAATTACTGTATTTTCCATGTTTAAATAGTCAGAAAACCAAAGAAAGATACAGTACATTCAACTGTGATCGAGTTTGTGCGCGAGATGAACAGTACTTTGTACTGTAAAAATGTCGTTTTTTTTTTTTTTTTTTTTTTTTTTTTTTTTTACAGTGTAGTTTAGAAAAAAATCAACTCTTGAATAGCTGAGCTAAGAAAGCATCATTTATTTTCCCGATACTTCTATTTTAAAGTGCTTTTTAAGAAGCATGTTAGAATCCCATTACATACACGATTATTATAAATAACAAGCAATTATTTCGGTTTATTAGCTCTGCAGAAAAAATAAATTGCATAAAATTTAAAATGTTTATGCCTCAGAATGGGATATATTTGACGCTTAATAATGGGTAAAGGACGTTGCACAGATTATTTGTCAAATAAAATTATCAAGTAAGAAATTTGTAGAGAGAAAATTATTTGTAAAAAAAATATTTCTTTTTGAAATAATTTTCAGACTTTTTTAAATTTCACGTATTTAGCATTCAAAATTAAGGAAATAGTTATTATCATTTCTGGAAATATTTTAAATTAAAAAGTACACAAAATTTCTGTTCGTATGTTGAATTCTTTTTTCTTCTTCTTATTATTATTATTATTAAAATTTAGTAAAAGTAGAAGTGATGGTAATATATTCAACATCCCTTCAATAATAAAAAAAAAATTCCAGCATTATTTTCATTTCTTGAACATATCGATTAAATGATGGAAATTTATGCATTTTGGAAATACTTCTCAAAATATAAACTGATAAAAAATCCTATCTATTTACTTATTCTAAAACTATGTATTGGTTTTTATCCGTTTCAAAAGTTTAAAAGCCTTCCTGTGATATAAATTTCCAATTTCATTCTAAGTATACATAAAGTAACATTTTTCTTCAAAGCCGTTTTTTAAAGATATATGATGCAATGTTAAACGAAGTACACTTGCCAAATCTAATAAAACACTTTGGATAAAACATCCATTAGTTGAATTAATCGTTAAAATTGAATGCGCTCTATTAAATGTCTAAAATTATCGTTACGGAGTTCTAAAAACATTATGCATGCAATTTTTACGATAAGTAGTTCAGAAACAAAAAAAAACTCTTGAATAGCTAAGCTAAGAATGTTTCATTTACTTCTATGATATTTTTACTTTAAAGTGTTGTTTAAGAAGCATGAAAGAATCTCATTTGATAAAGGTATATAATAAGTAATAAAATGTAGTTATTTTGATTTTTTAGCTCTGCAAGAAAAAATAAATTGCATTATACTTAAAACATGTATGCCTCAGAATGCCTCAGTTAACACTCAATAACGGGAAAAATACGTTTCACAGCTGATATGCCAAATAAATGTATCAAGAAAGAAATGTGTAGAGGAAAATATCGTTGTTAAAAATTAAATGTAAAAAAATATAAATATAATATAGAAATATTGTAAACATTCATAAAATCGCTTATATACTGACGATTCTACTTATTTCAAAGTTGCATCATTCGAAATATCGTTTGATTGAAACTTGAACAATTCGGAGCACTCCTTACTTCGTACTTTGTTTACCATCATTAAATGTAAATTGCATTCTATTATTCTATTTTATATTAATCAAATTGGATTTATTTAAAATATTTATCATTGAAAATAGGTGATACTTGACAGTCATCGGTTGAAAAATGCTATTTATCATTTGATTTATCAATGAATTTTTTAAGTAAAAGAAAGATAATGGGTTAAGTTTATATTAAGGTGTTACTGTATACTAAAAAATTAATACACAGCAACAAAATATTCCGTTTAATCCACGAGAATGCACGCCACGAAATTGCACACGAGCAGGATCGTTGTGTACGTCATACCCGACGGATGTTTTAATCTTTAAATGTCATGAAATGCAAGTTACTCATTTTCTATAACAAAGAAATAAACAAAAGAATATGGAAATATCCTCAACCAATAAAAACTGACAAGAAAACGCTTTTTATTACTATACATATGAACCTACTTTTTTATGGCACATTCCTTAGAAAATAGACTGATATAATCCATGCATTTGTACTCGTCACATTTTAGATAAAATATCCATTAGTTGAATTAATCGTTTAAATGGAATCCGCTAGATTAAATATCTAATACTATCTTTAAAGAGTTCTAAAAGTAGTATGCATATAATTTTTACGATAAGTACTTTTAAAAAAATCAACTTTTGAATAGCTGACCTAAGAAAGCATAATTTATTTTTCCGATATTTCTATTTTAAAGTGCTTTTTAAGAAGCATGATAGAATCCCATTTTATAAATGATTATTATAAATCACAAGCATTTATTTTGGTTTATTACCTCTGAAAAAAAAATTGCATACTATTTAAAATATTTATGCCTCATCATGGGATATATTTTACACTTAAAAATGTGAAAAAAGACGTTTCATAGATGACTTGTCAAATAAAATTATCAAGTAAGAAATGTGTATACAGAAAATTTATTGTAAACAAATATAACTTTTTGAAGCGATTTTCACAAGTATTTTAATTTCTGGTATTTAGCATTACAAATTACTGAAATATTTATTATAATTTCTGGAAATACTTTAAAAATACAAATTATTCAAAATTTTCTGTTCGTATGTTGATTTATTTTTTCTTGTTCTTGTTTTTCTTCTTATTCCTATTAAAATTTATCAAAAGTAGAAGTGATGGTAATATATTCAGCATCACTGAAATAAAAAATTAATAATTCCAGCATTATTTTCATTTCTTGGACTTATTGATTAAATGATGGAATGCATTTTGGAAATACTTCTCAAAATATAAACTGATAAAAAATCCTATCTGTTTATTTATTCTAAAACTATGTAATGGTTTTTATCCATTTCAAAAGTTTAAAAACATTCCTGTGACATAAATTTCCAATTTCATTCTAAGTATTGATAGACTAAAGAAACATTTTTTTTTTCTTTTTCAAAGCCTCATTTTAAAGATATATGATGTAATGTTAAACGAAGCACACTTACCAAACCTAATACGAACACTTTGGATAAAACATCCATTAGTTGAATTAATCGTTTAAATGGAATGCGCTCGATTAAATGTCTAAAACTATCGTCAGGAGTTCTAAAAAATATTATGCACACAATTTTTACGATAAGTAGTTTAGAAAAGAATAAACTCTTGAATAGCTGAGCTAAAAAAGCATAATTTATTTCAACAATATCTTTACATTAAAACGCTGTTTAAGAAGCATGGAAGAATCTTATTTGATAAATGATTATAATAAATAATAAAATGTAGTCATTTTTGTTTATTAGCTCTGCAAGAAAAATAAATTGCATTATATTTAAAATATTTATGCCTTAGAACGGGATATAGTTGACACTCAATAACGGGAAAAAGATGTTTGACAGCTGATTTGTCAAATAAATTTATCAAGCAAGAAATATTTCGAGGGAAACTTTGTTAAAAAAAAAATAAAAGTAAAATATATATATATTATATAGACATATTGAAAATAATCATAAAATCGATTATATACTAACGATTCTACTTGTTTCAAAGTTAGATAATTCGAAATAGTGTTTAACCAATTCGGAGCATTGCTTAAATCAGACTTTATTCACCATCATTGAAAAAAAGATTGCATTCTATTATTTTATTCCGTATTCAACAAGTTGGATTCTATTTAAAATGGTTTTCATTGAAAATGGGTGATAATTTTTTTATAATATAATAAATGTTATATAATTATATCAAATATAGAATGCACTCGATTAAATGTCTAACAAGGAGAGGGCCAACCTTGTTAATCACAGATTTTGATTATTTTAATATATGTTGTAGGGTAGAGACAACTTAGTCTCAGGTTCAACGGATTTTATAGAACGCACGTTAGTTCTTGATAAACCGGGGGGTCTAATATCAGTATACGATTTAAATACTTACTTTGTAACAAGACGGGTAGGTCGGGCGTAGCTCAGTTGGTACGGCGTTTGTTGGCTGATCCGCTGACTCGGGTTCGATTCTCGAAAGCACCGCATAATTCGTTTTTCTTATATTTTGTGTTATAAATATACTTGTAATTATAACTTAATAATCTCATTGTCAATTAAAATTTATAATATTGTATTTCAATTATAATTTTAACATTTTTTTTCACTTTTAACTAAATAGTTGTATAAAACATCATAAAACTGTTAATTTTTAAAAAATCACTTTTAATATGTATTTCATATATTCTTTATCGATGCAATGATATTGAACAATTGTGTCAATTCGTGATTTTAAAGAAATATCATTTATGCATTTCTTTAACAAGGGAAACCAATACGATTATACTATTACTCTGTTTTTAAAGTAATAAGCATAATTTTTTTCATATAAAAGATTTTTAAATTTCTAATACGTATGCTGGCGTGCGCTTTCAAATATTTTGTTTTCCCCCTTATCTTCTTTCTGCTTTTATTTTTATTTTATTTGAATATGTTTTATTTTATCATATCTAGATGTCACCACAGCAGGTTTGTAACGATTTTGGAATTTTTATTATTCAATAATAGATCCAATTTCTTTTTAAATCTCTTTAAAGGATGAGAAATAATAGTTCAAAATAAAAAATGATAAATTAAAATTTATATTTGTTAACATTATAATTAATGCACGATATTAAAATTTTTAATTGAGATTATTAAATTATAATTACAAGTATATTTATAAAACAAAAAATGAGAAAGACAAAATATGTAGCGGGTTCGGGTTTCGAACCTTTGCCCGCGCATCAGCCAGCAAACGCCGTACCAACTGAGCTACGCCCAACATGCACTTTTTGTTACAAAGTATTTAAGTTGTGTACTAATTTTAGACCCCCCGGTTTCTCAAGAACTAACGAGCGTTGTATAAAATCCGTTGAACCTGAGACTAAGTGGTCTCTACCCTACAACATATATTAAAATAATCAAAATCTGTGATTAACAAGGTTGGCCCCCTCCTTGTAAAACTATTGCTAAGGAGTTCTAAAAGTATTATGCACACAATTTTTACGATATGTAGTTTATAAAAAAATATCAACTCTTAAATAGCTGAGCTAAGGAAGCATCATTTATTTCTCTGTTGTTTTTACTTTAAAGCACTGTTTAAGAAGCATAATGGAATCCCATTTGATAAATGATTATAATAAATAACAAGAAATTATTTTGGTTTATTAGCTCTGCAAGAAAAATAAATGGCATTATATTTAAGTATTTATGCCTCAGAATGTGATATAGTTGACATTTAATAGCATGAAAAAAGTCGTTTCACAGCTGATTTTTCACATAAATTTATCAAGCATGAAATCTGTAGAGAGAAACTTTGTTGTTAATAAATAAATGTAAAAATATAAATATAATATAAAAATATTCCAAGCAATCACAAAAGGGTTTATATAGTAACGATTGTCATTATTTCGAAGTTGAATCATTCGAAAAAGTATTTGATTGGAACTCAAAAAATTCGTAGCATTGCTTAATTTGTACTTTATTTACCATCATGGAATGCAAATTGAATTCTATTATTCTACTCTATATTTATCAAACTGGATAATATTTGAAATATTTGTCATTGAAAATGGGTGATACATCACTGTGCACGGTGGAGAAAATGCTATTTTCCATTCGATTTATAAATGGATTTATCATGCAAGAAAAGGTTAAAGTGATAAGTTTATATTAATGTATTACTCTATTCTAAAAATTAATTACACAGTATCAAAAAAATTGTTCATTTTTATATGTTATTATGAAGATCGCTAAGTAAAATATGTATAGAAAAATTAAAATGTTGAAACACTACGCTATTATGAAAAACACAACATAAACGTGTGGTAATTTGTTTGTTTGAAACGGTAATCTGCGAATCACTGTTTTTTTTCCTATTCGAGTGAAATTTAAGTGTGTTTGTCGTTAATATGTCCTGTTAAAATAAAATGTATTAAAGTGTTTAGAAAAGTATTAAGTATACGGGGTGCTTCAAAAGTATAAGTAAAAAATACAAAGGCAGGTAGAATGGACCTATTTAAGCGCATTTCGTATAGGAATGTGGTTGCGGAAATGCCACTTTGAAGTGCTAGCACGTTAGGCAGTATTAGCAACAGGTAAGTGAAAATACAAGTTAAGAGAAAGGAAAGTAATACTTAATTTCTCAAACAGTTTACAATAGCTGCTCAAAAGAATGACCACCAACAGCGATACATGATTCACAGAAGAGGTGCATGGATTGGCGAACATAACTAAAATCGTCACTCTTGTCACGCACATTTCCAGCAGCAACAGACAATCGGACGACCAGATCTTCGTCAGATGTTAGGGAGTATCTTACATCATGCTCTAATGTGACCTCAAAAGAGAAAAAATCCATGCACGTCAAATCTGAGAAGCACGGTGACCAAAGAACAGATTCGCACCCAACCTATCTAATGCCGGCCGTGGACATCGTCCAGGAGATTCCTAGCATTCCTGTTAAAATGAGCTGGGGATCCATCGTGTTGGAACCACATGTGTGCGAACAGCTAGAGACATCGCCCAGAAGTATAGGTAAGACTCTTTGAAGTAAGATGCTGTATATGCGGCCGTTTATACGACTAGGTAGAATATACGTTCTTACTAAATTATTGTGCACAGTGCCAGCCCAAATATTCATCGAAAGTTTTCTTGTTATTCATGGGTTCTTGTACCTCGTGGGTTATTATGTGCCCAAAGGTGAGAATTATGAATGTTAAACATACTCGACCGAGAAAAGGTAGACTCATCAGTGTATAAAACTTGCAGGAAAGGTCGGATTGGCTGCAGCCGGCTGTCCAGCCGGTACCAACGGGCAAAGTTGACAGGCAGAGAAGAAGTATCATAAAGCTGCAATACCTATACTCTCTTTAATAACACGGGTGCATTCCGTATTCATGTAAAGTCTTCTAAACAGTTACATGGCTCACACCCAACGCATGTCCAACAGCTCTCGAGCTTGTCGCAGGACAATCCTCTACTTTGCGTAATGCGTATTACGGAAGAAGCAGTACTGCTTCTTCTACTACGGGAAATCTGTAATATCTTCCAGTGTCCGTATCATGCTTGGGATCAGAAAACGATCCCCTCGCACACAACTCCCGATGAAGGCACTCAAATGTTCGGCGATCCGGCAGATCAATACCCGGAATCGTTCCATGTACATCCTTTGAGCAGCAGCCCCATTTCATTTCACAGCGCTATACATGAAATATTTTTCGACAAATTCCGCATTAGTGTAACGATGCATGCTGCTCAAAGTCAGTGCACGGAATAACATTCAAGCTGATTATTTGAGAAACGTGATTCACAAAATACGAAAAATATTCGGTAATCTTTCCAAAAGTAAGTGCCAGCAAAATAAAAAGCTTTGTTTGTGCAAATTGTTCTGTAAATATTGAAAATGTATTGGTTTCTGATGTTTCTAAAGATAAAGAAGATTTTTGGAATCATGGATAACTCAGAAGAGATAATTGTATATTTTTTTGCGTTACTATATATCCGGGCTGTTCAATAAAAGATGACCATAAATGTTTTATTAGCATACTTTATTCCACACAAATTTACATTTATGTTCCATTGTTAGCTTAATTTGTAATGAATACTTCTTCACTGTTTTTTTCATTTATTTCCAATAGTACATCAGTGTTAGCCATGAGAGTTCAGATACTTTCAGTATCGCCTACGAGATGGTGGCAACACGCAATGAGCAATATGTTCTTGCCTACTAGAAAGTTTTCTTTAGCCTGAAGAAATCGTCGCGCGAAGCGAATGCTATCTGAGAGTTATGGCGAGTCTGTTATTCCCTGTAGCATGGTTAAAATATAGTTTGTGATCTTTAAGGATAAGAAAGAGAATTATCTTCAAAGGAAGATAGTACCGGAATTCCAGTAATTCCACTTAGAGCAGTCAACATTAATACCTTCACTATTATTATCAGAGAATATCGTTGGATATCACATGTGAGAACTACTAAAAATATTAGAGTTATAATTGCGTGCAACCCAAACTCTGGTAACAGGAAAGTAAACAAGAAACGTGTTTATGTGCGGTGAGTTCAGAGGCTTCTCATACCCGAACAACAGGATGTTCGTGTGGAAGTTTGTTTGAAATTGAAGGTGATGTTGCAAGATAAGATGAATTCTCTAATTTCAAGAAACACTTTTTTCAGTATTTTTCATGATTAGAAGCATTGTTGAAGACCACGGAGGCCATTTTGAGGAACCTATTTTTAAAAAGTGTCTTTGAAATGTGAAAACCTGTAGGACACGTGTATTACATTCAATATGAACTACTTTGTAAAACACCATCAAAATTTAGATGACGAGTGAGAATATGCTGATATAAAAATGTTATGATAATTCTTTATTGAAAAGCCCTCGTATTATAGTTTTATAGATTAAGAAAAGTTTGTCTTTTTTTTTTTTTTTTTTTTTTTTTTTTTTTTTTTTTCAGTGCAGGAAATTGGATTCATAAAATTTATTAAACACATTTTTCCAATTACAGAAGTTTATAAACATACGTTGAAGGAAAGCAGAATGAAAAATTCTTATTACGAGAGATTTGTTTTCAGCTCTGTTTTTTTTTTAATTCCTTTATCCTATTATTTAAAAGTTCTATTATGTTCCCTTCAACCGAACACTATCACTATTCTTCTCAATTACTCTTGTCATATTCGTTTACTTGCAGGGCTTATTTTTCAGTTGGTATTCCTCTATAGAATTCAAAATTTCTTTCATTCAGTTAATGAAACGGAATTCTTATGTAATCTTTATCATTAAAAATTTATTCAAACATTTCTATAATTATAAAAATATTTATTTCCATAACATAACAAATAAACATCGTAATATATTAAACAAATTCCACATAAAATATAAAAGTTAGACTAATTTTCACATTGTACAAAAATTCATAGGCATAAAGAGAGCAGAAACTAAATGAAAAAATTACATTCTGAGCCATTTGTTCTGTTAATTATTCCGTCGTATTGTTTAATAATTTTATTAAGAAACATACCCTTTCATGCATTATCATTAGCTTTCCCTGTTATTCTTCTCATTTAATTTTCATGAAGAGCTTATTTTTCCGCTTTTATTCTTGGATAAAATCCAAAATTTCTTAAATAAATTAAACGAAACATAATTTTTAATGAAATTTATATTTGGAAACTATCGTTTGTATTGTTATCCGCAATGTCACATCTAGATTACAGTTAAAAATTAGTTCAGGAGTTGTTAGTGCCGGATTGTTCCGATATTTCATAAGCTTCAACGTAGAGGTTTGTTCGTAAAAGAATGGATATTTACTGATTTATCTCTCAAAGCTTATGAAAGCTTTTCTTATTAAAACTAAAGGCATAAAAATCATATTTTCGTATTTCAAAATGTATACAGCTGGGTTGCAAAACAGATGTCGTATCGAAAATCTGTACTTGGTTTGTATACTTGATCTGTATACTTTTTACAATTGGAAACTTGTTTCTTTCTTTGGTCGATAGATGGATAGATAAATGGACAGATATGTGGATTTATATATGTTAGATAAATGGGTGAATGATAGACAGATAGATGGATAGATAGATACAGAGAGATAGATGGAAATTGTTATAGATACATATAGTTTGTTGATGAGATATAAACACAAATAGACAGAGAGATATACGGATATAGATTGATTGATAAATAGATATAGATATACAGATAGATATAGATATAGACTGATTAATTCATATATATATATATATATATATATATATATATATATAATATATGTTTTTTCCCTGCTTTTTAGGGTTTCGTTCATCTCACGAAACCCTATTCGTCTCGCTCCTCTGTCTGTCTGTCTGTCTGTCTGTCCGTCTGTCCGTCACAGAGCCCGTTCTCAGAAACTATACATGTTAGAGACTTGAAATTTTGGGTACTTATAGCTGAACACCTCACATCAAACAACAAATCATAAAATTTTGAAAAAGTTGGTAATTAACCGAATTGCGGGCTAATTAACTTCTAAAATTAACCAATCCACCTTTTTAACGCAAATTCAAAAGGACTTTCTCGAAATCATCCGTGTTTCTCCTAAGGGTTGCCAGTAAAATCTGCCGAATGCACGGTTACCACGGAGGAAATTAAGCCGAAAAATGAAGTGGAGATTTTAAAGAGAAATCGTATATCAGAAAATATTGGTCCGAGAAATTTGTAAATGGAATAGACAGACGCAGAAAAAAATCTACTTTCATTTGGTATAAAGTTCACATTTCTGCGATCTGTATAAGTTAAAATATCCACTAAAAATCTATCGATAAAAATTTAATTTCTTTAATTGGAAAGACAAGGAAATAAAAAGATTTCAATTCGGCGGGAAAGCAGGTATACATGACGACGCTGCGGTTTTCCATAATAGCATATTTTAATACGAAATTTTAACTTTTTAAATATTAAATTTTTCGGCATCCCGATGTCAAATTTCTCGCTGATTTCATTGATACCCATATCTAAGTCCTATCTTAATTACAAGCTGAAATATTAATTATTATTTAATTAATCGGTTTATTCCTATCAAATGCGTCGATTAAAATGAAGAGACGCGCTTATTTAACCACGAATTAACTTAAATTAGGAAATCTAATAATTTGCCTGGGCTTTTTGAACAGCGATATGAGATAAGTATAACTCATTCATCATCAGAAAGTTTACTTCATACCACTATATTCTAATAGTAATTTCAGGAAATATTTTGAATTATTGGTTAAGACCGCTACTCAGTCTGTTTGAAACTTTAAGATAGTTTATAACACATAGAAAAAAGTGTAAAAAAGAATGGAGTGTGATATTTCGAGGAGGTGGGGGGGAGCTAGAATTATTTTTAAAATCTTAGCGTTTGTTACCGCAGCAAATATTTTAAATTCTTGTTTAAGACCACCACCATCCCGACCCATCTATCTACGGAAAGATTGCGTAAAGGAGTTTCGTTCAGATATGCTTTTGTTAAGAATAGAGTGCATTCCCTGGTGGTGGAATGTGGAACTAACATAACGCGATTTTGATAAAATTAGGAAATCTAATAAGTCGATCTGTTTGAAACTTTAAGATATTTTATAACACATAAGATAACGTGTAGAAAAGAATGACGCGTGAAATTCCGGGGAGGGGGCGGGGGGCGCTAGATTTCTATTTAAAAAGTTAGCGTTTCTGACCATTTTAAGTGCCTTTTTTGAGGTAGTCCTGAGATATATGCTACTTATTTAATATAAAATTGTCTAAAGTTTAGTTACCACTATTTCCTAATAGTAATTTCAGCAAATATCTTAATTTCTTATTAAGACCGCCACCACCTCGAGTAACATATCTACTTATAGGTTGTTTAACGGAGTTTCCTTCCGATACAGTTTTGTTAAAAATAGAGTGCGCTCCCTGGTGGTGGAATGTGGAACTAACATTTTTGTTAAAATTAGGAAATATAACAAGGCGATCTGTTTGAAATTTTACGATAGTTTATAACACATTAGAAAAAGTTTATAAAAAATGGCGCGTGAAATTTCGGGAAGGTGGGGAGAGGGGGAGGGGCAAAATATTTCTTTTTTGTTTCATACCGTTTCAGGTGCGTTTTTTTATTGGAGTCCTCAGATACATGCTACTTATACTTATTAAATATAAATATGTCAAAAGTTAAATTACCACTGTTTCCGAATAGTAATTTCAACAATTATCTTAAATTCTTGATGAAGACCGCCACCCCCTCGAGTACCATATCTACTAATGGGTTGTGTAAAGGAGTTTCGTTCAGATACGCTTTTGTTAAGAATACAGTGCGCTCCCTGGTGGTGGAATGTGGAATTAACAGACCGCGATTTCATTTAAAGTAGGAAATCTAACAATTCAATCTGTTTTAAACTTTAAGATACTTTATAACACACGATAATAAATTATAAAGAAGAAGGGTGCGTCGCATTTCGAGGAGGGGGGGGGGTGTTGAGGGAGGTGCGCGAACAAAATTAGGAAATATAACTGGACGATATGTTTGAAACTTTAATATGGCTTATAAAACATAACATAAATTTTTAAAATCAGGCCGCGTCAAAAATCATGGTGACCATCTGCCCACTCCCCCCCCCCAAGGGGGGCACTTTTCTAAATTTGGCAGATACCCGTCATGTGATATATCGTAGCATTTTGGGGGGGGGGCGAACAAAATTAGGAAATATAAGAAGGCGAATATGTTTGAAACTTTAACATAGTTTAGGATGTGTTTGCCAAAATTTAGAAGGTATTCCATGGCGATAAATGTACTGGACGTTTTGAAAGAAAGTGTTTTGAAAGGAATATTAAACGAAACCCTTTGTGCGATGTATGATCACACTTACCCACTTGTTTTTATATGTTGGTTAAACAGGTTGTTTGAAAAAGAACACACAAAATTTAAAATCGCGTAACTCTTTAACTAAATAGAAAAATTGAAAAAAAAAATAATGTGTTTATGAAAGAACTAATAAATTTTATACAGAATAATTTTTAAAAATATGACAGATTCAATTCAATATATAGCCGTTCACAGCCGCAACATATAAGAATGCCTAAAAGGGTATTTAAATATCGATTAAATCGTTCTCATTTTTAAATCTTTAGACTTAACGGATCATAACTAAAAATTTGTAAACATTGTGTGAAGCCATTGGAAATGTTCTAATACTTGATTCATCAATGCATTATAATTACATTTGCACCTCAACGTCCCTTCAACGTATTTAAAGGGAAAATTTTACTGAAAATTGAAAAAATGTAAAGTAAACAAATAAACGTGACGTCAAAAAAAAAAAAAAAAAAAAAAAAAAAAAAAAAGATGCCTTGTAGTAGTATTTTACAACTCGATGAAAGTAATATAAAAACGTACTTATCAGGCAGTTCTATGCATTTGTTGTTTAAGATATACGAAAAATAAATGCTTACGGAATAAAAAATATAAAACACATAAAATTAACAAAGAATATGAAAACCGAAAGTATTCTGACTAAAAGAAGCAAATCGAAGCTAAGCAAACTTTCGCAGAACAAAAGTAACATAAGCAGGAATTAAGCTGTAAGTAAATACAGTCTGACCCCGTTATCACGACACCCGGTTTCCACGTCACTCTGCTTATCACGTCAGTTTTTCAAAATCCCAATTTTCTGTATATGATATTTATGTAAATAAACTGCGGATTTTAAGTCGTTGAATATTTTTTCAACACCGTATATCCCGACGCTTTAGGAAAATTGTCCATTTTTCATAATCCATCTAAGCGCGAAAATTAAGCTGTAAGAATGCTCAGCCAAATTTTTCACGAAGTGTATAAAATACCCATTCAGATAGATAAGAAATTTTACTTCAATCCTTTATCTGAATAATTTAACCCACACGCTGTGAATGGCCCACTTAAACTCCAGACAGACGAATCAGTCTACTGGCAGTCTTTTTGTTCTGGTCAAGCAGCGCTTTGCTGTGGTCACACGACGTTTTTCATCTGACTAAAATCAAAGCATTGTATTCCATTGGAACGATAAGATATTATGTAACATCCGTTTCTGAAAAAACGAATATTGATTACAATTCATTGTATTATATTGAAAAAAAGAATTGTAGGAAGCACATCTAGAGATAAGCAAATCCTAATTCATCAATATTTCATGCAACAATAAAAAAAAACAAGTCATCATAAATATGATTTTTATTCTTTTCATTTTTTGTGTTTATTTTGTTTAATAATAATGTTTTATTGCTTAAAACTGCAAGAACAGTTATGAATTTAAAATTGTCGTAAATTAATTAAAAATACAGCTGTTTATAAACATTTTTACGACGACTCTTTTTTCTGGTCTTTAGAGTGTCGGGATAACGAGGTTCGACTGTATAATTATTTACAGCAACATATAGGAGTGTTTCTTCGAACAATATACAGCCTAGGCAAAAAGTATTAGGCACCCACACTTTTATTACATTTTTAGTTTTTAAGGTAAAAAAATAAAAGTCTTGTTGTTTTATAAATTATTATATTAACGTAAAATTACCAAAAATATAGATATTTAGTGTGTCCACCCTTGACTTCAATAACAGCAGCAATCCTTTGGGTATACTGCGAACACGGCTTGCACATTTTTCTGTACTTATGGCATCCGACTCTTGAGTAAGATCAATTTTCAAAGTTGTTTTTGATGTTATGCTGTGTTCTCTGATTTTACGTTTTAATATGCCCCAAAGGTGCTCGATTGCATTAAGATCTGAGGACTGCGCTGACCAGCCGAGCAACAAAATGTTAGTGTTCAGTGTTTAAACCAGAGCATCGTAGTGGCCGATTTAAGAAAAGGAGCATTGTCTTGTTGGAACTTGATGCCATGTAAACTGGTGTCACCAAAAATGTGCGTTAATAAAGGCATAGTTTCCAGCAGTTTTATGTAAATTTAGCTGTTCATGTAGCCTTCGCAAACAAATATTTCACCTACGCCATCAGCAGCCATGCAACGCCAGGTCATAGTGCTGCCTCCTTCGTATTTTGCAATAGGCACCAAGCAATCTGAATGATATTGTTTGTTGATACGTCACCTGACGAAGGTCTTGCAGGGTATTCCAAATACCCAGAAATAAAATAAAATTGATCTTCTTCTTCTTCAGGAGTTTCCACTAAACAGTGGGTTTCCTCGACATAGAAAAATATTTATGAGAGATCCTTTCCATCTCTCTCTGTCTAGAGTTATAACATCATTGAACCTATATATATATATATATATATATATATATATATATTCATTGTCACATTGCCAAGTCACCTGCGGTCTGCCCCTTCTCTTTGCCGTCCAGACACCATTCAATTATAACTTTAAAAATGCATTCCTCCCATTCTGCAGCCATGACCATACCATCTAAGCTTGTTATACACTACTGCATTAACAACATTTTGTTTGACATGCTTCATTTCACGTAAACTTGAGTTTGTAACTTAATCCAGCCTAGTCTTTCTCGCTGATCTTCACCAGCGAATAAAAATGATTAATCTTAAAATATCCTCATTTTTATTCAAAAGCCGACTCTGACTAAATGATGAATATTTTTCATTATAAAAAAAGAATTGAAATACTTACATCAATGTTAGATTCAACGGACCGTACAACGGTTAAACAATCCTCTTCTGAAAAATAATGATGTCGACAAGACCACCCCAAGCAATTTTTCTTGTTGTTTTCTGAAAGCCAGGGCTCCCTTCTGACTTTGTACTCTTTTAATCCAGCTTCTGCCAGTCTTTTTCTTTCCGTTCGAGCACTTATAGTCTGTCTGATGTCTTCTGACAGAGCTGCAGCGAGCTCAGAAGAGGGGCATTCCACATCAAATCAGGCAGTAAAATATCAATATGTAACCCACCATCACAGATTTTAATAAAACTGCGTGTGTTTGTTCTTACTATTAAGATATGATCACCAGTATTTTTTTTTTTTTTTTTTTTTTTTTTTTTTTGCTCCTTGGTGAAATAGTTTCTGAGAAAAAAAAATATGTCAAAATTTTGGAAAACTGCTGTCAGTTGGCATTCTTGACTGCTCGGTTTTCAAATGTAACATGTCATATATATAATCATATTTCAATATCTACTCTACAAATCATCTTCAAATAATTAATGCATAATATTTAGGGTACCCAGTTTATGAAAAAAAATACTGTTTCGCTTATAACATTTAAAATGTTATAAGCGGAACTAAAAAAAGGTTTAAACTTTGAAGTGGTGAATTTTTTATGAAAAATAATGCATTAACAAAAAAAGCACTATCAACAAAAGGCGGTATTTTTATTAAAGTTATTTTTTGTGGAATATATACTTAAAGGTGTCCTTTACCTGATTCTGAAATAAAAATTGTGGGATTTTGGGTGTTTTTAGTAGTATTTTCTATTTAAAAATATTTTGAGGCGCATTTCAAATCGAATCAAGCAGAGTCATTCCATGTCAGTTCCTCTAAGCCATTTAATTCACTGCCACATTTTTCAATGAAACTGGGTTTGTTTATAGCTCATTTTAATGCGTAATCACCTTTAATTTTCTTGAACCTAAGTAAAATATTTTGTAAGATAAAAAAATATCAAAATTTTGAAAAAAATTTAATTTTTTTTTTAATGACAGTTTTATATTCAAAGACTACATTAAAAAAAAGTCATTTCATTATAAAATCACTAATTAGGTTTCGAATAATGTATATGTGACAAATAATGTAGGCAGATTATTATTTCTTGTTTTTTGTCATGTTTAAACACTAAGAGTGTCTTTATCTTGGGAATTTTTAAAATCAAGAATTTTGTCAAAAATAAAGTGTTAATGAAAAATTTATTATTTACCGAAGGCAGGGTGTTATTTTCTTTTTTAATTGTACGTAAAAATATCTTTTAAATGGTTATAAAATAAAAATAGTGAAAATATTAGAAAAGATTATCAAAGTTTTGGAAAATTGCCACGAGTTGCCATTAATCATTGTTCAGTTTTCAAAGGCCTGATTTTATACATAAAATCATATTTCAATAACTAATAAAGATATCTTCTTCAAATAATTTAAACAAGGTAAATAAAGGATGTAGATTATGAAAAAAATATTGCTGTAATGTTAAAAAATATTTAATGTGTCTAAAAAATTGTATAAACTTTGAAATCAAAAATATTTTACAAAAAATAATGAAATTATTAAAAAAGCTTTATCAATCAGAGGCGGAGTTTCTATGACTAATTTTTTTAATTTTAAGTTGTACATAATACTACATTATAACTGGATCTGAAATAAAAATAGTGGGATTTTGGTTGGTTTTAGTAGTATTTAAATCATATTTAAAATTATCAATGTTTTCAGATGTAAAATTTATCCAATCTCTGGAAATATTTTGATTTATACATTTATTTTATTTTTCAAATTATCTTTTATGTTCGTTTCTTAAGGTAAAAAATATTGTTTTCTCGTAAAACTTCTGGAGCGAAAATCAATTATCCTTTTCCAAAAAAGAGAAAAATCACTAGCTCCTCACTGCCCAACAGAAAGTTTCAAAATGACACTCCTAATCTTAAAATTCATATTTGTCTGCTAATATTGAAAATTTAGCATTGAGCTGCTAATATTGAAGAAAATACCAAATTTCACTCTTTTGAAGAAAGTTTTGACATATTGTGCTTTAAAAATATGCAAAAAATGCATAATCCATTATATTTATACCTTTCTAATAACTATATCTAAAAAATTACTTAAAACTTAATGAGATGCATTTTTGTAACTTTATTCAGTTTCTTATGATATGCAATTTGATTTATTTCATCACAATATTGCTGAAAGATGGATTATCAATATATATATATATATGTATATATATGTGTGTATATATACCGGGTGTCCCAAAAAGGACTGACTGATTTTAAAATTCAATAACTGGCAAACGGTGACAGATAATTAAAAAATTCTTGTAGGAGGTTTATGCATAAGGTCCAAAGTTTTATTACAGTGATTTTCGATTTTAGTTCGAATTACAAACAATAGATGGCGCTGTAAGCAATAGTCGCTAAATACAGGCTCGATTTTTGGTCCATTCTCTTGTTTCATGCGGAAAAAGGAGATGGAAATGTATTATCCGGGCCACGAAGTACCAAAAATAGAGTCTGAATTTAGCGTCTATCGATCGCAGCGCCATCTATTGTTTGTAATTCGAACTAAAATTGAAAATCACTGTAAAAAAACTTTTGACCTTATGCATAACCCTCCTGCAAGAATTTTTTAAATATCTGTCACCGTTTACAAGTTATTGAATTTTAAAATCAGTCAGTCCTTTTTGGGACACCCGGTATATTCCTGTTCTCAAACAAATTATTTAAAAATTATTCACTTATGTTTAATAAAGCATATATATTGTTTATACACTTATAGAGAATACATATGGTAAATTTTATGATATTATTTCAATAATATCTAAAAGTAAAGAACTTATCTAATAGTATGTAATGAAAAATTTAACATCTGGTGTAATGACAACAAAATTTTATAATTGTTTTACTTAATTTGAATCAATGAAGAAAGCGTACATGTTTATATTTTATTGAAGTACAAGTGAAAATTTCCCAAGCATTCCTATCCCAACAACTGATTATGTCACAATTACACTACAGCTGATGTTTTCTTTTTGATCTTTCAGGTTTGATGGCAAATGGTCATGAATTAATCAATTTTGTTAGAAGTGTCATTGCAGTCAGCATATTAGATTCACTATTTTTTTTTTAAATTTATTTTGATTGACTCAATGAACAACATTTAAAGCGACAATTTTATGTATTTTCAATTAAAAGCTGATTTATAAATTCATTATGTTGTTTAGTTATTATTATCGTCTTAAGATAATAAATTGGTATTAAGAATTTTAAATGTAGTTTATTTATTATTTGAACAAATGAAAGTAATTTTCATTAAGAGTGGGCTGTTGATTTTAAGTCGGCTGTTGAGCAGTGTAGTGTTGGTAAAGGAACTGGTACTAGTTAATTTAATTTTTATTGCTGTAAATAATATTTGTTATTTTATTATTGTATGTATTATATTTAAGCAAGAGTAGCAGTACACGATATCGTAGTCGTTATAGTACATCTTAGCATGAAAAGCTTCAATATTTATCATTAAACTTTCACATGTTATGAAAATTTTGTTAAAATTGCTCATATTTTCACTATTTTCATTTTATAAGTATTTAAAAGATATTTTTACGTACAATTAAAAAAAATAACACCTTGACTTCAGTTAATAATAAATTTTTGATTAACACATTATTTTTCACAAAATTCTTGATTTTAAAAATTCACAAAATTAAACACACCCTTAGTGTTCAAACATGACAAACAACAATAAATAATAATCTGCCTACATTATTTGTCACATATACATTATTTGAAATTTATTTAGTGATTTTATATTGAAATGACTTTTTTATGCAGTCTTTAAATATAGAACTGTCATTAAAAACATTTTAAATTTTTTTTCAAAATTTAGATTTTTTTTATCTTAAAAAATATTTTACTTAGAAGAAAATCAAGAAAACTCAAGGTGATTACGTCTTAAAATGAGCTGTAAACATACCCAGTTTCATTGAAATTTGTGACGATGAATTAAATGGCTTAGGGGACCTGACATGGAATGACTCTGCTTGATTTGATTTGAAATACGCCTCAAAATATTTTTAAATAGGAAATATTACTAAAAACACACAAAATCCCACAATTTTTATTTCAGAATCAGGTAAAGGACACATTTAAGTATATCCCCCACAAAAAATAAATTTAATAAAAATACCGCCTTTTGTTGATAATGCTTTTTTTGTTAATGCATTATTTTTCATAAAAAAATTCACCACTTCAAAGTTTAAACCTTTTTTTAGACACGCTTAAAATGTTATAAGCGTAACAGTATTTTTTTTTCATAAACTGGGTACCCTATATATTATGCATAAATTATTTGAAGATGATTTGTAGAGTAGATATTGAAATATGAATATATTTATGTCATGCTACATTTGAAAACCGAGTAGTCAAGAATGCCAACTGACGGCAGTTTTTCAAAATTTTGACATTTTTTTTTTCTCTGAAACTATTTCACCAAGGAGTAAAAAAAAAAAAATACTGGTGATCATATCTTAATAATAGGAACAAACACACGCAGTTTCATCAAAATCTGTGATCGTGGCTTACATGCCTGCCTGAACTGACATGGAATGACCCAAGAAATATTTTTGTGATCCTTAACAAACTTTCGTATTAGGTTTCTGTCCTGGCATTTCGTTGTCGCACGTTTCCTGCCCGCTCTTGCCCTGTTTTCCTCAGATCGAGGCTCCGTAAACCTTTTAATAGCAGATTGCACTGCACTTCGAGAACATTTCACCAATTTGCTTTTCTCTACTTGAGATTTGCGTTGTTCATGCACATCCTGAATTATCACTCTTTTTTCAATAGGCAGCTCAGTTTTTTTTAGGCGTTTTAGAATTAAATGATATGAAATTCGCTACAAGATCACACACGGAAGTTATTTTACACTGTAAATATCAAATAAAAAGTGTCAAAACATTCGAAGTACATAGCTTCCAACCTGTATGGATTTTTCACACTGCTAAAATTTAATAGAAAATTTTATCAAAAACAATCGCCGAAATCTGACTTTTTCTAACGATGAAAGAATACAAAAATGTCTGTTAAATTTTAGTGGTAACAAAAATCCGTACAAGTTGGCAGATGTGGAAGTATTTTTTTTTTCAAAAAATTACATCTCATTGGTTTTAGTAGTCAGATGTCGCCAGCAATTCTAAAGGGATTATCTATGTTTTGATTGCCGTTTGACATCACCCCTTATGCATTTGTATAAAGTATTTGTTATTTTATTCTGATATTTTTCATGGTTAAAGTGTTTTCTAAGGGGTGACTAATACTTTTTCTCAAAGCTGTATATCCCATGACAGGATAACTTAAGCATCAATTGCATATTTAAAAAAATAAACACTAAGCATATTTTTGTAGAATAATTTAAGTTATATCATATTTTCATTCTTTCACTGTGAAGAGGTTTCAGATAAACAAAGTTATTCTCTGAAGAAAAAGTTAACTGATTATATTTTTACAAGTCTAAGATCAGAAGCATCAACGCGAAAAGTACACTGTTACAGATAAACTTTGCCCCTAGAATCGAAAGTTTTAAAAAAATTACCCCAGACATTGCATTGCATATACATGATTTATTTGAATGAAAAAGCCTACAAAAGTAACAGGATTGTTATAAAAAACTTGAAAGAGGGTTATATAAACAGAGAAAAATCATTAACATAATTTGGTTTGGTGTTATGTGAAACTTTTTTTTTGTTATTTTTATAACTTCATTTTTTTTCTTATACCATGCGGTGAAAATATTTATAATACACCATAAATTCCTTCTTTTATAATGTATTACAACAAATGGAATAAATTCTTAAATTTAGATTTCTTCTTCAAATTTTCCTTAGATATTCTTAAAAGCGCAACTCATATTATGAAATGAAACAAATATTATATATACTCATACATAAAATGGAAATGGAAATTTCGTTTCGGCTGCTTATAAGTTGAGTTCTGCTGAATGGTTTTTCATGGGACTTACATTACTTGTTAGATATTTTTTAGGGAAGGCTTTAGTACATATTATGACGTTCTGTGTTGTTAGTTATAGAATTATGAGGAAAAGTTCTGTAATCAGATAAACACGATTATGAAAAATTAGCCTTTTTTTAAACGACCCCGCAGAAGGATTTCGATGGAACTTGCACTTTTAGATTGAAAAATTCTCTAGGAAAGTATTAGTTTATAACATAATGTTCTACATTTCTTAATAATAGAGCTCTGGTTAAAATTATGTTATCGGGTGAACCCAATTACGAAAGTTGCCCTTCGAAATTTCTAATGAAAGGTTTTTCACGGGACTTACACTGTTAGTTAAATATTTTTTCAGGAAAGGTTTTATTAGATAATATATTTATGTTGATTAATTATGGAGCTAAAGGGAGATTCTGTAACCAGGTGAACCCGATTATAAAAGATTAGCTTTTTTTTTTAAATTACAAATTAATGGTTTTTATATGACTTGAGCTCTAAATTAGATAAATTATGCTAACATAAAATGTAAATATGATGCGTAAAATTTGCATTCCGAATTACAAAACTTCCTGTGAAGAACATTCTATGTGAACGGAGTAACGGACAAAAGTTAGTATATGATAAAATTTGATCAAAATCTTAACTTAAATAGATCCTTTATCTGCATAATTTTTCTACAATATTGCATTTTTCCAAACTTCTGTTCAAATGCAGAAGGAAAAATTCATTATACATATCATTTGTTTTCAAATAAACATAATTTATATATACATGTCATTTGTTTTCAAGTAAGCATAATTGATAATTAGGAAACAGAAAAGTTATAAAAGGGATATGTAAATGGGGGGAAAGAATGAATGTAGTTGGGTTTTGTGTTATGTGAAGCTTATTTTTTATTTGTTATTTTATAACTTAATTTTTTTTTTCCTTATAACATGCGGTGAAAATATTTATAATACGAGGGGAGGTCAAAAAGTTCGCGGAACTTCGTTTTAAATATTTATTACCACAATACAGGTGCACATTTACTTAATCGCCTTCAAAGTAGGTTCCGTGAGAATACACACGCTTGATCCACTGCTCCTGTCACTGCTGGAAAAAAACAATCAAAGTGATATTTTGGTATCCTATCAAGTTCAGCCGTCGCCTTGGTTTTGATGCCTTCCACGGTGTCAAAATGTATACCTTTTGGGGCCATTATTATCTTGGGTAAGAGGAGGAAACCGTCATGCTTAGTGTATTCATTTGTCTTCTGCTTGTAAGTCTAATGAAGTCTATCAAGCAGATTCCACCCAATCTGCACATGAACTTGAAGTTCGCCATTTGTTCGAACTTCGATATCGCACCAACTGCTCACCAACACTCCTATCTTCAACTACACTGGAACAATGGAACAATCAAGCAGGTGTGTGGATTCCCTAGTTGCTTGGCAACTTTACATCCAGTCTAAGATTATATTGTGTTACAATGCAATGGGATCCTTGGAAAAAGAGCGTTTAAACGCGGCTAGTAGCCACGAAAAAATGGAGAGTAAAAGCTAAAGAGATAGACAATTTTTTTTTTAAAAAAAAATTGTTAGTAGAGCTAGTAGAAAAAAAAAAGTTCCATATGATCCACATAAATGTCCAGGACAGGCGAAAAAGCTACCAAAGGAAGCCCCATAAAAAAAAGACTCAATTCAGAGACCATACATTTAATATAGCTTGTTAAGTAAAAAAATTTAACATGATGAATAAAAGAAAAAAAATAAATATTTACATATTTACAAGAGAATTTCAAATACTTTAGGTAAAAAAGAATAATAATGTAAGAAAAAGCTACAGTGAGGAGAGTTCAAACCAAATAAACAGTTAAATGCAAAAAGCCGAGGGGATCAAACGACAGCAAGAGGACGGCGTCCACCCAGTCTAGTAATTTGAGGAGAAAAAAAAACATGAAAAAGAAAGAAGTAAGAGTAATATCATGAGAAGAGCATAAAATACAAGAAAAGAAGTTTTTTTTTTTTTTTTTTTTATAACTTTTTAAACAATCAACACAGACAAAAAGAAGGAAAAAAGTTTAGCAAATGAAGAGCTTAATCTTCGTTAATGTTGATCTGACTAGCAAGTTTATCAAATTCAGTTAGTATAACCATTAATTTTTGCATCGGATTATAGAGGTTCTTAGTCTGAGTTGAGATGTTCTTTATACATTTTAGGAATTTAGTGATTTGAAAGATTTGTTTGACTTCGTTGAAAGTATTAAGAATATCTTTAATATCATTGGTGTAGTTAGTAGGAGCATTAGAATTTTCAATAGTAGGCGAGGAATGGGTGTTTGCGGTAGTACTATCATTGTTATCAGAGTTTAATTCTACATTACTTGTAGAGGGTTCAGAGTCTTTAGTATTTTTGGTATAATTATAATTCTTAAATATATCCGCTAAGATTTGGGTTTCTTGGGATAGATTGCTGACGCTATTACTTGTTTTTCGGTTCTGTTTGTTTTCGAGTCTATAAGGATTTTTTGGACAACCACGGAAATTCGCTGGGTGCCCCAGTCCACAATTGGCACAAGTGGGTTTAATACGCCCCTTGTGGTGACAATCTGTACTTAAATGTTTATCTCCGCATTTTACACATTTAGCATCGAAGCCACACACTTCTGATGCATGACCGTAACCCTGGCATTTGTAACACTGTTTTACATGATTTTTGCAAGTAAAAGCTTCAATCTTAACAGAAATATAATGTATATTGTTAATTTGGTAAATTTCTTCAAAGTTCTTACGAGGGATAACATTTACCATGTATATTGGCATTGGTTGGCCAGTTTTACGATTTTTAAGCATGGCAGCCCTAGTGACTGCGAAACCATGCTCCCTGAGACTATCTTCAATAATTTTAGTATCGGTGTAACAGGGGAGGCCCCTAATGCATATTTTTTGGGTCGAAGTTCTTTAGGATCAAGAGTTGTATATTTCTTTTTGTTTTGGTCTAGCCATTTCTGAGTAGACTTAAAGTCCTTATCAGAGTTACATTGTATAACAATGCATTCGCCTTTTAGCGTTATTTTTGGTTTTTCCAAGTTTAACACCGTAATTTCATGAGCTACCGCCGCACAATTGCTGTCGACTTCGACGTAGAAAGGGTTAACAGAATTTTTAGCTTTGACAGTATTCTGAGTATTATCACTAACATTTGACTCATCCATTTCTATATTTTCAGTAAGGGTAACTACATTAGCGATATTCTTATATTTATTACTTAGAGGGATAGGTGAACTCTCCTCTGAAAGAGGACGCTTAACGCCTTTCTTAACTGCATTGAAAATTTCGTTTTTAAGGTTAGTATTAGTAAGAAAAAAATTTGGAGTTTTTTTATACTTAATAGCGCAAAAAAACTAAAGATAGCTGAATTTAACAAATTATCATGGGTTGGCTCCCCAAGCAAAGTAAAAACATCAAGACAAGTTTTTCTTACCTCTTCCTGTTCAGAGGCAGAGTCAGAATATCCAGCTTTAGCCTTAATATCCAAGATATATTGGTCTACGAAGGTGTAAAAATCACCCAGTATAGTCTTTGAATAGTCCTCAAAGTTCGAAGAAAATCTATCAAATTGGTCTTTGAAATTACTGTTTAGCGTTCCATTACATATTTTGTCGATAACTTCCTTGATATAATAGTCTTGATCATCAGTAGCCGTCATAATGCAGCACTAAATAGCGAGCGAAAACTATTCTAACGAACCGCCACACCTGCCATTCACACTGCGAAAAATATAACATGCGATGGAGCAATCACCTCACATGACCCCTCTCAACAGAGCTCCAACGCAAGAAAAGAAAAAAAAAATACACACTGCCTATTATGAATGCTGGTAGTACAAAAATTTAGTGGTAGTAATCAAATAAATTATATTTCAGTATTAAAAAGTTGCAACGAAATTCCTTGAATTTTTTGACTGTCCGTTGTGCGTCATAGATTCCCATAGATAACTTCTTTTATAATCTCAACACAAAACAAGTCAGAAATTGTAAGTCAAAAGTCGCAAATGAGGAGTGTTTGTGCTATAATGAAGTTTTATACCTTACGTACTCTTACGAATTCGTTTGTGTAGCCCTGTATATGATTAACAGCATTTATACACACAACGTAGTATGCAAAAATTTAGTTAAATTTAAAAAACCCATATCACAACCAAAAATGCACTTCCAGCAATCATTGCTAATATACATTATTTCGGATACAGTGTAGTTTCCGAAATGTTTTGTGTGTCCCTGTAAATTCTATACACATTCTATTATACAGGAAGTAACTTGTAGTAAACCTCAGCAACGTATATTAATTTCATTGTATGTGAAATAGTTTAACATAATTTAAATACGCCTCAAACAAACGTTTCCCTCTATACAATTATGTAACTAAATAGTTTTGTGCGACCCTGCAAATTAATGATAAATATTCATTGTACCGCATATTCCATAAAATGTATATTTTAGTACACTTCGCAAATGCATATAACTTTCATTATATTTGAAAGGGTGTAACATAATTAAAATGCTCTTGAAACTATTTTTTCCCATTGGCCGTAGCGTAACGAAATACTTTTGACTGTCCCTGTAATTGAACTATACATCCATTTTCATAAAATTTTAAATGACACGATAAAAGTATGCAAGAATTACATATTTTAAATTCCAAAGCATTCGGTTGGGTAGTTTTTGCGCTATTATATGCGGACGGACGGGCAGGCAGGCAGACAGATGGACAAGATGACGAAAATAGGCGCTACGTATTTATATAATTACGGACGCACCTAAAAATGGAATAAATTCTTAAATTTAGACTTTTACAAATTTCTTTTGGATATTTTTAAAAGTGCGACTCATTTTATTAAATGAAAATTGTTAACTAAGGCGTAACTAAGCCCTAAGTAGGCTTAGTTAGCATAGTGGTAAGTCACGTAATTATATATTCGATAATTTCAAGTGTAATTTCTCTGCAGAAAATTAATTGAAAAACTCATAGGTTATATGTCTTCACCTATGTTGTGTTTATTTGTGTCTCATGTTCCACTGCAGGATTGTATGCTCATGAACACTGTTCCGTCCATGGAACTATTAATAAAGAGGAACTGACACATCCTTATAAAAGTGAAGCTTCAACTGTAACCGCTAGCGCAGGAGTTGTTTATCGCCTGTGGAATCTTCCACCATTAGATTTATATTGAAATTTTCATCTCATTTAAACACCTTATTATTAAAACATTTCAGTAATAAATAATCCTAGAAGCAGATTTTCATTTTTTCCGGTAGGAGTATTTACTTTGGCTGTAATTAAGCCCTGTGTTTCCGCCATATTTTGACAACCAGGGAAACAAACTGATAAATTTACAAGGCATACTGACACTAGTAAAAAGAAATAGAAATTTTTATAACATTTTTGAGAAAAAAATTCCAAGAATAAGACAATTAAGACGAAATTTTCTGTTCAGTTTTACTGATGGGACGTTTGCTCTGGCTGTAATCAGAAACGGAAGATCCGATTTTTAAAAAAATCAGCCGCCATCTTGTGACAACCTCCTCAGTTACTTCACTCGCAACTGGTAGACAGTACACTATATGTCTCCTTTTCTTTATTCATAATTCCATTGTTCCGTCTTGTGCTGCAGTTGCAGCCTTTCCAACATGTGTGAGTGAGAGATTCTAAGCTAGGTATATTCCTCGTAGCTTGAATGGTAGAGCACTTGGAGCGCTATTCCAGAAGTTCCGGGTTCGATTCCCGTCTCGGACATTTTTCACTCCGTTGCTTCTACTATTAGTTAGCAATGTGATAAATCACATAATATTCGAAAAGATTTATGATAAAATTTATTCAAAATCTTCTTAAATAAGATCCTTTATTTACATAAGTTTTCTACAATATTGCCTTTTTCCAAACTCTGGATCAATTGCAGAAGGAAAAATTCGTTATACGAGTCCCTTGTTTTCAAATAAGCATAATTGATAATTAGTGCAGCAGTGTTGCTTAAGAAATCCATTACGAAAAATATTGCATCAGTTATTAATTATATCTTTCCCCATTAGTGTTCATTTCTATTTTACTTTACTTGAAAGCATGTTTCAGTTCTTATCATTTGGATAACTTCCAGATTATTTTTCTTTCATTTAAATGAAGCGGAATTCTTGAGTAAAATTTATCTTACAAATTTATTCATCCATCTATCTAATTAATTACGAATCAATTCCCTTCGGTGTTAAAATTACATACACTTTGAAACTTCAAGGTGCATGACACCACATATTTGAATTAAGATTTTTCTATTTAATATTTAAATATTGAATTTGGAATAACCTTATTTAATTGTAGAATTTGTAATATTTTTGTCATTAAGAAGGCTCTACTAAAAAGCATGGTAGAATTGTACACTTGTATGTAGGTGTATTTTTTAACTACGTACAATGCCTCATAAATAAAAACATAGATAATATTTTTTAGCGCCAAATTGTCACAGAGATAACGCTATAGGATCCATTGGAGTGTTTTTAGGTGCGTTCGTAATTATATAAATACGTAGCACGTATAGTCGTTGTTCAGTCCGTCCGTCTGTCTGTCTGTCCGCATATAACAGAGCAAAAACTACCCAACCGATTGATCTGAAATTTTAAATATATAATTGTTGCAAAATTTTGTCGAGTCATTTCAAACTGCATGAAAATTGGATGTATAGCTTAATTACAGGGATAGTCAAAATCTTTCCGTTACATCACGGCCAAGGGGAAAACATTATTGCAAGTGCATTTTAATGATGTTACAGCCTTCCGAATTGTATGAAATTTTAAATATATAATTGTTTCAATAGATTGTCGACTCATTTCAAATTTTATAAAAATCGGATGTATAGTTTAATTACAAGGACAGTCAAAATTTTTCCTTTACATTACGGCCAATGGGAAAATTTATTGCAAGTGCTTTTTAATAATGTTACAGCCTTCCGAACAGAATGAAATTAATTTTCACTTATGAAGTGCACTAAAATATATATTCAATACAATATACGGTGCAAAAAATTATTATAAAACTAGTTATAGTACGAACGCACCTCATTTGCCACGGTTGACGAGTAATTTCTAACTTGTTTATATTTCTTGCGTAAAAAATTAGCTTAGGCATGTATGTTTTTAGTGATATAGTAATAGACTTTAAACTATGTAATTACAAAAGACAAATCAAACACCTTATTTTGGATCTATATAAAATATTAGATTCGAATAAGAAATATGAAGCCATTCAGTGACGAATAGCAATTGTGCTATAGTAGAAAAAAAATAAACACCCTTATTAACTCTGCAACTAATTATAATAGAAGAACGTTACTGGTAACAATCGATTGGAAATAAAATCTACTTTAAAATGTATATAAAATTTGCTTAGGGGGCCATCTACAAGTCAAAACCAGACCTAACTTTGTTTTTTCCAATAGCAACACCCAATTTTGACAATGTATTTTAAATCTTTAGTTCGGATATGCCTAGAAACGAAATTTCATTTGGATGTCAAAGAACAGTGTATTGAATTTAATAAATGTTTTATTCGTATATACCTAATTGACGCCAGAAAATTAAAATAGCAATATTTTCTTTAAATAATAACAGACTTTCCGTATTTAAATAAAGAGAAATTAAGCACTGAAACTTTCTGGTGTAAAGTCAGATTCTCTGGACTAAGTAATTTGTTGAACGTATTCTATCATGGGAATTAAAGGGTTAAAGGTTAAGCTTTATAAAATAAATAATTATAAAAAATAAGGTATTTGGAGGCATACTTATTAAAATATTTACTAATCTGCAATATTTTAGCGCAAAATAGCCACACGACAGTAGTTTTACTTGTATTGCAGAAGTACAATAAAAGAAAAGATTGACGTATTATATGAAAAATGTATCTCTGATTTTTTTCATTATTTTCCCTGTTTAATAAACCTTTCAGAGAATCATATAATCAGAGAATCATTGCGCATTTTAGGGTTAAGGAGGCGGCCAGTGATAAAATTTCACATTTATTTTGCTTTACATTTTTTGTGATAACTACTTTATTTCGCGTATGGACGTTAGCCATGTGTCGGCATTCCGCGAAAACGGTAAATCATTACGGCTTTTTAATTATAATTAATTTAAATAAACTTATTTGCGGTTTTTCAAACCTAGTCATACTTAGCTCATTTTGTTCGCATGACTTTTTACTGTCGATTTACATAAAAAAAAATTCTAATTCCGCGATGGCGGGACTTTTCATGTCACCGACTCTCGGGCTATAATGGGCATTTTGAATGACTGATCTGGATTTGTAAAGTTTGAAAACGGAATCTGGAAATCGAATGAAAAGAGTAGGATATAATACAAGAAACAATAAACACACGATCACAAGTTTTTGCTTTGTTATAAAAACAAGTGTTTGCCCCGTAGTTTTCAGTGCTTTGTTTTAAAGCAGATTTTATATATCAGGGGGCACATGACGCTTAATCAGGTCAGCCGTTTAATCTGGAAACGATATTTAAATCATAATCGAAAAACATCATGAACTTTATTACTGAAAATTGGAGCAACTTCTTTATTCACACAAACAATTCAGGAACTAATACGTCTCAGTTAACCTAAAAATACACAATTTGCAATCTTTATTAGCTTTATTAACTCATGCTATGACTTTTTTTAATTATGTCAGCAAAAAAATTTTATAACAAGTTTAGAATCTATTAATAATACACTACGCTTCCTGCACTCATGTCCAAATTTATCTTTACAGTTATTCTATTTTTCTAAACACTGCTTGTCACATATTATTGAACTTTTTAAATGTTTCATGCAACAGCTTTATATAATATGCAGTAATCGTAATTTTTAACTTTGTATTTGGGTTTTATGATGTTATTTGTGATTTTATATAAAATCATAAAATTATAGTTAATAGTTTTTTGAAATCCGTGATTTTATGCATGTAAAGATAATTTTGGACATGAGTGTTCCAAGGAGAAAAATTAATAATTACTGCAATCGTTTTGTTTTATGATTTGTCAACCTGATCCGCTCGGCGTTGCCCGGACCTGTGATAATAATCTTAAGTATAGTTAAAATCAACGTTGAATGCTTTCATAAACCAAACAATTTCTTAAAGATCATAATGTAAAACGTCGTACACTTTTAGTAGTGTACGCCCTCGTTTCCGCATGAATTTTTAATTTCAAATGAAAGTCTATCCAAACCAAATTAGAGTTGTGATCCCCATTACCTTTAGAAACGTACACCGGGCGTACTACTCACAGTGAAATTTATACTGATTTTCTATTTTTAAATAGAAGGTCAGCATAGTTCGGTCTTTAAATGTACCTAAAATCAGTGTAGAAGGAATTTATATATTTACATAGCTTCGGCTTTTTTGTACCACAAATATTTAATGGAAATTTTTGCTTTATTTAATAGGCAGATTACGTCGACTTAAAAAGGTAAAATTTACTAAAAATTTTTGTGCTACAAAAAACCCAAGACTTGACGGGTATGTATGAAAGTGAAAAATTTTCAAAACAAACCTAATAATGGAGTGCCTTTTGCAGCTAAAACGTCTTTTCTTCCCAATTTTATTTTTCGCATCGAATCCTTTAATATTTGAAACAATAGATCTTATAGTTCAAGCGCATTAAAATTTTTGAGAAATAAATATAATATTACCGAAGTCGGAGTCTAATTTTCGTGCTAAAATATTCATATTCAGTTGTAAAAGCTAGTGTTTTTCTTCTAACAAGGAAGGTCTCCATACGGGCATACGCAGAAAAATCTGAAAAAAATACAGAAAGTTCTTCTCATATGGATATATATATTTATAAAAAAAATTTTGGCGGAACCCCCATACAGCGTCCGTAAAAAAATAACGAAATTTTCGTTTATTTGGCGATTTATCACCGGTTGACGATGAAAAAAAAATACGGTTTTATATAGGAAAAACTTTTTATGTTGAATTTGTTTATACAAGTTTAATTTAAATAACTTTAGTTTTGTCATTTTTAATTTGTTTTAACAATAGTTTTGTCATTTTTAGTTTGTTTTAACTATTGTTTGTGATATATATTTATAATAAAATTTAAATATCATATTTTACGATTTAAAACAAAATTTAAATTGATTTAAATTATTTCAAGCTCAAAAATAAGGCAGCTAGAACACTGTCGACATGATTTTGTTGCTATGGAAACGACGTCGTCTTCGATATGGAAATGTTAAATCAAATGTCAGCTGACTATAACTTAAAATAGATATTTTCAACTTGCAAAGCATAGAAAATATTTTTACAGTGATGAAATTAAATAACTACAGCAATAAGCAACATATATATGTAATATAAAAAAATATATAATAACCTCTTTAATTGATTAAGTTTGAATTCATTCACCGTGCATTCTAAAAAAAAAATTAATAAATTTTCAGATGCATTAAAATCGTTTGCTTTTGGCTAGGAAAAATCCTGCTCGCCAAATCGCGTGTCACTTTCGTATTTTCGCGCCAAATATTCGAAAGTATTTTATTTTTTTTACACACTTTCTACTGAAATTCCGCCGTTAAATTTGCCTGATCCCTTATTACATACATGAGTAGTTTCACTAGCATTTTTTTCAATATATTCTGATTATGCCCTGTATAGAGACCTTCGTTGTAAGATCTTTTTTAACAAAAGTCCTACGGGATTTTCTTTCCAAAGTGAATATATTATGCATACATTGCGTCTCAGAAATATAAAGACACTGATATTTTCGAAATAATATTTTAATAATTCAGTATTCAAAATTATGTTTATGCAAACATGCAAAAAGCATGTAGCAAAAAAACATTTTACAGTAAATTAAATTAAAATTAAATAATTTCAACTCGAAAATTGATAAATGTAAACAAATCTGCTGTATCATAAATATGAACATATTTTGCATACTTTTCAATTATCTTCCAATAAAAGATCCATTCTTATTAATGACAGCAGATATTCTATATGGCACGTTGTTTATTAAGTTGTGTAAGTATTTTGGTTTCATATCAAAGAAACTTCGTTCGATTTCTTTTTTCAACTCAAGGACGTTTGAAAATTGTCTTCCAGATGCATATACGCTGCGAACGGGAATGCCACAAAGATTCTAAATTGTATTCAAATCAGGGCTACGTGCGGGCCACACCATGACATGAACATTGTTATCAGAAAACCAATTTTTTGTGAGTCTTGATCTATGAATCAGTGCATTATCCTGATGGTACAAATAATTCCGACCACCAAGAGTTTCAGCAATTGGTAACAAGTGATTATCAAGGAGTTCTCTATACTCTTTAGATGTCTGTTTATCTTATAGAAAAGCAATATCTGTATTTCCATTAAAAGAGAAGGCACGCCAAACCATAACAGAACCTTCCTCCTCCTGATTAATGAAAAGGATTCGAGGTTCAAATGATTAATCTTGCGAGTACGAAGTCCAACCATCTGGTCCATCCAAGTTAAATCCCTTTTCATCTAAAAAAAAAATGTTTTTCATCCAGTTGTACTTCCAATGCATATGATCTTTAGCCCAGAGTAGCCTCGCGCTTTGTGTTCTACTTTCAGTAAAAGAAATATGTACAGTCGTGGAAAAAAAAGTAAACACCCCCTACTAACTCCTCATCAAATTATCGTAGAAGAAAGTTACTGTTACCGAACGATTGGAAATAAAGTCTACTTTTAAATGATGTATATAACATTTGCTTAGGGGGCCGTCTACATATTAAAACGAACCATAACTTTGTTTTTTCCAATAGCAGTACACAATTCTGTCCGCATAAATTAACTCTACACGCTTCAATTAGTCTAAAAACAAATTTTTATGTAATTCGTACCATACGTTTCGGAGGAATTAATTATTTTAAAACGAGCGTGTTTTAAGGGCCGTATCCAAATTGAAGTTCGGTACTCGATTATTAGCCGAGAGAGCTCCCTTCTTGATCAAGGCACCTTAAACACTCAATTAAGCCTGTTAGAATACAGGAGAGCATAAGAAATTTCAAAATATTTAGTCACTTCTATCATAAACGGCCCCTTAAATCATCATTTTGCCATTTTTTAAGCAGAATTGGAAAACTACTTGGAAGAAAAATGTGAAATTTGGGATTTCCATAAAGCAGGACTTAATAAATCTGAATCCATCAAAAAAATTGTAGGTTGCAATTCATAATTTTTTTTAATATTAATTTCATAATTCGTAATTTATATCAGAAAATTATAAAAATCGCAAATTCAACGTATTTATGTTTGGGTATATTGGGTATATTAGTATTATTGCTACACAAAAAATTAGAAAATTAGGATCATAATTTCAGAAGCTATAAATAAAAATATGAAAATGTAATTTAACATTAGTAGCCCTAAATTTTGAATGGTTATAATTCAAAAACGTATCATTCAAATGACTTGAAATTTAGTGTCTAGGCATAGTTTGAACCAAAGATTTGAAATATCTCGTTAAAATTGGATATTGCTATTGAAAAAAAATGAAGTTTGGATTCGTTTTAATATGTAGATGACCCCCTAAGTAAATTTTATATACGTCATTTAAAAGTAGACTTTATTTCCAATCGTTCGGTATCAGTAACTTTCGTCTACGATGATTTGTTGAGGAGTTAGTAGGGGGTGTTTACTTTTTTTTCGACGACTGTACATATGCTGACACACAATATTTATGACGATGTAATGTGTCGTCTGACTCCATACTATAATTTCGTAGATAAACTTATCGAAGTGACATTTTTTGCGACGAAACAAATCGCATGATCTTGCGATCGAGTGTTTCTCGGTCTGCCAGGTCGCTTTCTCGAATATAATTTCTATGTTTTTGATAAAATTTATAAAGTGCAGCTCTGCTTCTCCCAGTTTTTTTACATAATTGAAAAACTGTTAAGCCAGTTGATTTAAATCCACGTATTTTGCATATCTCATCTTTAGAAATTGCAATGATCCGCGGCATCTTTGCAATTGAAATAATTCAAACAACTTTGCTCATTTGGGTAACTTAAGGTGTATTTTTGTGCGTATGCCTCATTTCTGTACGCGCGCATTCGAAAAGAAATTGATTATGAAGGAGTTTCAAATATGTCTTTATATTTATGAGACATTGTAATTTATTTATTTTTTTATTATTATTCGAGTCCAAATTATTTTATTTAAATTTAAATCCCTATAACAGATGAATTTCATTGTTCATAATATGAGGTATAAATTTAATTTCTTATAACTGAATTAATAAAATATAATTTCAAAAACATCTATGTCTTTATATTTATGAGATGCACTGTAAATGTAAACAAAATGTTTACTGGAGCAACAGCTAAAAGGTTAGTTTAGGATATTAAAATTTTAGATCAATAGCTAAAAAATGAGTTTACGTTATACCAGTAAATAAGCATATGCAATATTAACCTCGTGGTAAAGTTTGTTATTTTCAAACATTACTTTTCCCCCATAAATCTCAAAATTTCTATGTCAAATTTATACTGCTTCACTATCTGAATAGTTAGTTTATTTCATTAAAATTTCAGAGCCATTGTATAAAGTATTTTTTAAACAAAATGCGCACAATGCAAATCTTATGGGATAAAGTGAATGAACAAAATTCGGATATAGTGACTTTCGGAAATGCAAAGGGTCATTTTTTGAAGGGTTATTAATCGTCAATTTTTAAACTGAAGACGTCTTATAAAAGTTAAATATAAGCTCAATTACTGTGTGAAATTGTTTTTCGTATTTATATTAAAAATTTCGGTGAAGTACGTTAAACATTGCAAACATTTTTCACCACATTTTCAGCCTCTTACGCACGGTATATTTTCACAGTCATCGCACACAGCCAGGGACACACTCAGACAGAGTGAAGCTTCCTCTAATTGGTAATTACAAAAAAGACTGATTGCGTCAGGTATTATAATTTTTTCTTTTGTATTTATAATTTTTTTCTTATATTTCTTATTTTCAGTTGTGATTTTATTAAAATTTTCAATCGTAAAACTACATCTATGGACTACGCAGGAAAACTGGAAGTAAGGGGAAAAAATATAATACAGTTCGTTAAATGAAACAAAAAACATTTCCATTAACCACTTCAACGTTTACTGTTTCCCTATACCCATCGCCAGTGAAATGGTTAAAATACATAAATTTATCTTATTCAGTCCAATTTTATCATTATACAACCAGAGCCCGATTAAGGTTGTGTGAGGCCCAAGGCCCAGCACTGTTTTGGGCCGGCCTCGCACCAAAATAGTTGCTTTTTCTTGAGGGGGGGGGTGGAAGGGGTATTATTAGATATTATGATGCGGTTGCAAAATTAGCCAAATTATATTTTGGTTTTTGAGAAAATGGTTGCGGAAATTGTAGTTTTAAGAATTCTTTTTCTAAATTATTTCATTCAATTTGGGGCCTCCAACAGCAGTGGGGCCAAGGCCATGGCCAAGTTGGCCTGTGCGGTAATCAGGCCCTGTATACAACTGCTTTTAAACAAGCTGCAATGTGGCATAATACGAGAAGATGCATCATTTGTTTTTAAATATGAATAGATCTGAATTATCGCCTTCGAGATTTTGATAATTCTATTAGAGACATTTCTGTCAGGCATTGCAATTAACTTTTTGCATTGTATTTCGCATTTTACTTTCTTTAAAGGGCTCATTTTCAATTCTTATCTCTAAGGAAAATTTTAAGAACTTTCCCTAATTAATACATGATTTTTTAAAATAAACAAGAGGAAATTAGAAAATATAATAATTCATTTTGTTAAATGAACAAAAAACATATGATTAGAAATTAATTAAATAAAATTTGTAAATTTTGCATCAAATTTCGTAAACAGATTTTTTAATTACATTTATATATTTCTTTAATTGCTAAATGCGTGTAAATAAGAAGTAGAAAAATAGCAAATAACGTTTTAATTATCTGTTTATCTGTTTCGACTCCAGCTAAGCCATTATCAGAACAAATAAAAATATTCTATAACCAATTAAGGACATATTCTATTACAAATCTAAAGTATATTCATATCTAAAGTCAATACAAATTCATATCTAAAGTATTCTCCATGGTTATAAATGTGGAAATAAACCTCCAAATAAAAATAAAGTAGAATAATGCGCGTAATCTGAGAGAGTAAGTGAAAAATTGAAGGATAGCGTTTCAAATCATTATGTTATATATCGTGCCACTATAGCATTTTCTTATCTGTTTTGATAATGGATTTGGTGGAGCAGAAAAATATAAACCTGTTATTAAAAACTCTTTTGTTGTTTGTACAGTTTTTAATTAAAACCTTTTAGCAATTAATGAAGTGTGTTATTTTTCTGATTTGTCTTATATACTCTATTTACTGTCTATCTATATCATTATATGCAAATGTTTTTAAACATTCTAAGCACAAAGGTAAAATGAGAAATCGAATACTTCAAATCAGAAATTATCCTTCATTTGTTTTGAAATAATCGCAATTGCTAATTATTGTTATTGTGCTCTTATATAATTTCACTACAAAACGAACCTTATTAAGTTAGGCATTATTATTGTCATCCTTCATTGCATTTCTCGTTGTTTTCTTATAAGGCTTGTTTTCAGTTCTTATCTCTTGTTAGAATTCAATTTCTTTTTATCACCAATCCACATTTAAAAAATATGGAAACAAACTTGAAACTGAAAACAGATATTTTGCTAAATGAAACAGAAAACACTTAATTAAACATTTTTCAGGTATAAATGAATAATATTCTGATCAAAACAACTAAAATGATTGTTTAGTCAATCAAATTCTATCAATATACAACTGCTTTTAAAAATGCTTTTAATAAAAGTAACATGATACATTACGTAACCACAAATTAGGAGACATGCTTCATTGCTTTTCTACTATTCGTAATGGTTAATTGCTGTTATCATTTTGTTTTATAATTTCGTTACAAAACATATTGCATCTGGCATCATCATTATCTTCTTACATTAAATTTCTCATTTTACTTTTCTCATGTGGTTATTTTTCTTTTGTTATCCCTGGAGAGAAATTAAAGATCTTTCAGCCATCAATTCACAGTTATGGTAAAATAATAACGATAATAATCTATATATATAAAAGAAAGTCTGAATTTTGTATTAATCAACGCGCAGACCAAACTACTGAACCTAAAGTCTTGAAATTTGGGGTAAAAATTCTTCTTATGACATAGAGTGCCGCTAAGAAAGGATTTTCTAAAATTCCACCCCTGAGGGGGGTAAAAAATGGAACGAACTTTTAAAAAATTCCTTAAAAATCTGATTTTATAGCTATTTTTCAACTGATAACATATTTTGGTGTATTTTGGTATGCTGAATCGAATGGTACTAACTAAATTCTTGTAAGTCCAATAGTTCGCGAGATATTTCACATATTTCTAATTTGGCGATGTCTTTGGCGCCAAAACCTCGAAATACCTAACATTATAAGTGATAATTCATCCATATTCATTCATCTTATACATCCGTTACTGTAGCAACGGAAGAAATTCAAATTAAATCTTTTGATTAAAGAATAGAACCGGCTATATGAGTTTGAAAAAAATAAATAAGTACAAACGACTTGAAAAAAAGAGAAAAAAATATATTGGATTTATTTAAAATACAAAGAAGCGATCCACTTAGAAATTAACATTATAAAACGAAATTATTTAAAAAATGAAAGCAATGTTTGTACGACTTTAAAAATTTTGTGGTACTTACATCCGGGCCATGTCAGATACAACTGCGCCAAGCGTGGCAATTACATTAATTACAGCAACCCTTATTATTTGTCCATTTGATAGTTTATTTAGTATAGTTTTAAATTAATTTTATTATTATAATATTTATTTATTATAGTTTACAGTATGTAGTTTTATGTTATATATTTTATTCATTTATTTACTTAAAACAATTTGCCATTTTTAACAAGGTTATGTATTTAAGAATGTTAAATTACTTTTTTGAACGTAATTGGCAAACGATAAACAAGATTGGCAATTGTCAACTATTTTTGGCGATCAATCTCATGGTCCGAATAATGCGTAAGTATTACTTTTTTTAATGGAAGGAATTGAAATAATACATCGCGATTATTCACTTGCTCCTGGATAAGAAGGAAAAGTGGGTACTTTTATGTCAGCCGTATCCGTATGTAAATATCGCCATTAGCATTTTTAAAAATGCCAATAGCAGTAGTTACATTTCGCGTATGTAAATTAAAAAAAAATTCTTTGTTTTAAGTTATGGCATTATTTCCTATTGTTTTACTTTTCATCTTTTTCAATGACATTAGTGTAAAGCATGTATTAAAATGCAAATTTGCTTTTCCTTCCACCCGTTTATAATTTGAGTTTTGCTGGATGTATTTGGATGGGACTTACACTGTTAGTTAGATTATTTTTTGTGGATGGTTGGTACTTCTCCGTAGCGAAGTTTTCTTCTGGGTTATTGTTTTTCTGAAGCACAAACTTGGCAACAAATCAGATTGCAGAAAATTAGATTACAAGAGAAAGTTCCAAAACTAGGTGAACCCGAATGTGAAAGATTACCTTTTATTTAAAGTTCTACTGAACGTATTTTGATTGGAGTTGCACAGTTAGGTAATATTTAGGGATTGTTGCAATATTTGAAATGTCATTCTACATTTTCAGTTATGGAATTATGAGGAAAGTTCTCAGTGGTGTAGTTGAAAAAAAAAGTAGGATAAAATCTATAGGCAGGGGGTATATATTAGAGAGTATATACGTTATAGCTATGGAGTGCAGAGTTTCTAAAAAACACCAGAAGGTCTACGGCGTATAGTCTATTTTACATTCCTAAAAATTCCACAATCACGTTAACTTGATTATGAAACATATATTTAACTATCAACTTCAAATATAAAATAAAAAGGGCAATATCGGTCCGACCGCTTATAACTTGAGTTCTTTTCAATGGATTTTGAGAAGATTTGCATTGTTAGATAAATTTTCAAGAAAATGTTTAATATATAACACATATTATTCTACGTTGCTCAGTTATAGAATTATGTGCGAAAGTTCTTTAATCAGTGAACCCTATTTTGAAATATTAGCCTTTTTTAAAGGTTCTACTGAGTTAATTAGCACTGTTGTTAGATATTTTTTCAGGAAAGGTTTTAGTATATAACACATATTGTTCTACATTCCTTTGCTATAGAATTATAGTTGAATGTTGTATTATCTGGTGAACCCGGTTATGAAAAATTAGTCTTATTAGAAGGTTTTACTTGAACGGATTTTGATGGGATTTGCATTTTTTAATTTTCAAGGATGATTTTAATATGCTACATATTGTTCTTCCGTTTTTTTTATATTGAGTTATAAATAATCAACTTAAAGATTTTCTTCATAACAGTTCAAATTTTGTCTGAGACATTAGAAGATATAAAACCGTAATGTATTTCATGTTGTTTACAGCAACGCGGATGATCATTAGAGATAAATGTATTTATTGCTATAAAACACAAGATCAAATACACCGATATATTTCGTTTGATTAAAGTTTCGCTTGGAGAAACCGACCAGCGTAGCGGGCGAAGGCTTCTATTACTATATGTAAAGCGTAAATTCCTATTTCATTCCGATTCATTATAACTCAGATTCTACTGAACATAATTTTGCAGAACTTACACTATTAGATAGTAAATATGGTTTATAAATAGTTTAATCTAAAAACCATCGTTCCAAGTTGCTTAGTAATTGTTACGGGAGTTCTAAAATTAGGTGAACTCGATTAGGAAAGATTTCAAGTTTTACTGAATTGATTTTAATGACAGTTGAACAGTTAGCTAGATAATATTTCAGGGATTCTTTTCAATATTTATCATATCGTTCAAAATTGTTTAGTTACGAAGCTATGCGGAAAAAGTTATCTGTGGTATAGTAAAGAAAATTGGAGGATAATACGCTAGAGACAAAGGACGTATACTACAATGCTATAGTTATGGAAGTGTGTACAGAGTTTCTTTAAAAATCCAGAAATGATGCGACGTATACCTACCCCTACCTCCCTGAGAGTATATAATCAGGTTAAAGCGATTATGATAGCTATATTTAATTAATGTATATAAAATGCAAAGAGAAATTTCATTCCGGCCTCTTTTAAATTTACTTTTACTGAATTTATTTTGATGGGGCTTACATTGTTAGTAGATAATTTACAGAAAAGATGATAGTATAAAATATAATGTTCTACGTTGCTTAATTAAATAATTATGCGTAAAGATCTAAATCAGATGAACCCAATTTCGAAAGATTGGCTTTTTTTTTAATGTTCCGCTGAATGAATTTTCACGGGATTTAAACTGTTAATTATATTATTTTTATGAAATGTTTCTATACGTTTTCCAGTTTAAAAGATCCTGCTCAGTGGATTTCGATGGAACATGCTCGGTTAGTTAATTTTTCAGTGAATGTTTTAGTTAGTATAAAGCACATATCATTCGCTTGGTGTTGCTTGGTCGTCAGGTTGCTTGATTATAGAATTAAGGCTGAATGTTTTAGAAGCAGGCGAACCAAATTATGAACGATTAGCCTTTTCAGTATGTCCGATTAACAGATTCTGATGAGACTTGCATTGATAATTTTTCATGAACACTTTCAGTATATTACATATTGTTCTATCGTTCTTCACCGAATACTACACTAAATGATCAACGAAAGAAGTTGGCCCTTAACAGCCTAAATTTTGTATGGCTCAAAAGATATAATAGCGTAATAACGTTCATATTGTTTGCGCATTCCAGGTAAATGTCCATATTGCTTTAAAACACATGATCAAATTTGCAAATATATTTCGTTTGATTCAAGGTTTCTTTAGAAAAACTGACCAGCGTAGCGGGCGTTAGGCTGCTAGTATAAGATAATCGTAATAAAAAAAGCATGTTAAATAAGCAGAAAACGTTTTATTAAAAATTATTCAAATACAAATGGTAATAATTGCACCACAACACGTATAGTCAGTCTAACTGTATCACTATAAAACTACTTTTAAATATATCAAAAACAAAAGTAAAGTGAGTAGTCGACTAAGTACAAATTAGACATTGTTTATTTAATTTTAAATAACTGTATATGCTAATTATCGTAATTGTGTTCTTCTATATTTTTATTACAAAACAGACCCCATCAGGGATTATCATTGTTTTCTATCATTAAATTTCTCATTTTTGTTTAAGATACGATTTCTTTTGTTATCTGTGGATAGAATTCAAGTACAGTACAAAGTCTTAAGTTCGGACACCCACAGTTCGGAATTCTCCAAAGTTCGGACTTTCCAGAGGCAGTATTCAAGAAAGAAGTGAAAAACAAAATTGTTGAAACAAAAAAAAAGGTCTAGAGCAAAGAAGCTTTTTTACTGAATCTTAACTCATGTCTATGTACATAATAATAAAAAAAAAACTTCTTAATGATATACTGAAGTTAATAAAGCAGCCCACATTAACTAAAATGTTCAATAGTTCAGAAAGTTACAATTTCTTCGTAAATTGTTCCCTTAACCCCTTGGGGACGAGAGACTGGTATTCGTGCCGCGTAAAGTGCTCAGAGTCGGCGGTTATTCTCACCAGTAAATTTTTATTGTAAATTTTGCCTTATGTAATCGAAGTATTTTCCCGATTCAATTAGGCAAACATTTCTGTTTTGAAAAATCGGTGATTAAAGATTAAAAATTCTGTAAAAGACGCTCGTCCCGAAGGGGTTAAAGCTGTTCTCAACTGCTCTGCTCAACAAGCGCAAAACGTTTTGACACGTTTACAAATTCATTTTTTAACGGAAAGTCATAAAATTGGAAGGCCTGACTATGGAAGCGAATTGGAATCGAACTGTGTTTTTTTTTTTCTTTTTTTAAATAAATTACCTATTGAATTATAAGCTATTTTGTTCACGCGACAAAGACGTTTTTCACCCTTCCTTGTGCGATTATTCATTCGCGCGGGAATACGGTTCAAAACGCCAACTTTGACACTATTTTCTGAAAGATCTATTGCGTTTGTAAAAATGAAATCGGAAAACTCAGATAGATTACATAATTTCTGAACAGCAACACCTGCTACTTTCATGCATCTCCGAACACAAATAAATTAAAACTTATGTCATAAAGTTGCGCTTTTGGATTTCAGAACAGCCTTAAACAAATATTTTTGTTTTACTTTGTATTTTGTTGTGATTTATTTAATGAAAATGATTATTTAATTTAGTATTAATAGTTGTTAAATGCAATTTTTAATATATGAACGTAATATTTTGCCTTTTTATGTAGTGAATTTTATTTTCCTTTTTTTTGGAAAAGCAATATTCCTGATGACCCAAAGTTCGGAAGAATCCGAAGTTCGGACTTTGTAAAGTCCCGAGGATTCCGAACTTTAGACATTGTACTGTATCTTTTAAACATAAATTCATATTAATAAACTATAACAAAACAATTAAATGTTACAAGATATTTTCTTAAATGAAGCAGAAATAAAGCGCAAATGGTTATCATTTGAATCGAAACGCTTAATTTTTTTTTAACCTGTCCAATTCTATTCTTTGCAGCGATCTCACCTCACACGATCGGTATAAATCTAGTTACTAGCATAGAGTAATTGGCTTGACCTTTTGCTCGACGCTAACGTTCTCGCCTACTGCTCATGAGATCCCTGGTTCAAATCCTGCCGGATCCAATCCACTCTCTCTTCATTGGTGACCCGGACAAACACTCTACTTTAAAAAATGCAACATCATATCATCTCATACCAAACAGATGGAAGCACTAAAAATGTCATGCCCTGCACCCAAAGCCTGTGAAACTTTTACAGCACAAGGCCTGTCGTCAGACGCCTCACATATGCATACGACAGCATCACTCATGAGTGCTTATCGCTCGTCAGACTTCCGCAGTACATCTTTTTCACTGGATATACAGTGTGTAGCGATCTCATCTCAATTGATCAGTATAAAGCGAGTTAGCTTCGCCTTTTGATCCACGCTATAGTTGTCGCCTGCTGATTCAAAACCCGGCGGAGTCAATACACTCACTCTTCACCTTCATTATTCAACTTGTTTTAAAAATTCTGATCATAAAAATAACATGATACAATGCGTAACTACAAATTAGAAATAATGCTTCATTGGCTTTGAAGTAAGCGCAGTCGATAATAATTACTGCTTTCGTGTTATTTTATAATTCCATTACAAAATAAACTCCATCAGACATAATCGTTTTCTTCTCTCATAACATTTTGCATGTCCGTTTTCTTATAAGGCTGCTTTTCAGTTGCCTGGACAGGAATTAAATAACTTTCAGCCATCAATCCACATTTATGGAAAAATCAATAGTAATAAAAGTATCAGAAAACAAAACATTACGTTAAATGACCATAAAACAATTCATTTCAAATTATTGAAATACAAATATAACAATTGGATCAAAGTCCGTAAAAAGATTTTTTCAGACTAACTATATTATTATGCAGCTTCAATAAAATGAGGATGCTAGTAACTACAAATTAGAAATGATTATTTCTTCTGAAATAAGCGTATATTTTGATTATAGTACAAGAGCCGACAGCATAAAAACTTATGTTATCAAGCACAAGAAAAAAAAATTTATTTTATGGAAGAGTAGAAGTAGGGGAATCTAATGGTACATGTCTGCCAGAAGTGAGGTGGTGCATAAGAACAAAAATTAATACCACCATTGGTTAACTCGTAGGTTTATCATTGTATTTGTCCTACAAACAAAGGTATGAAAACATGGAGAATAGTTGCAGGACAAACACAATGATAAACCAACGAGGCAACCAATGGTGGTATTAATTTTTGGCTTATGCACTACTTCACTTCCGATAAACATTGATCATTTGATTCCCCTACTTCTACACTCTCGTAAAATAAAGGGGGTTTTTCTTGTGCTTGATAACATTGATTTTTGTGCTGTCGGCTCTTGGACTATTACTGTTATTCTACTGTGTTCTTTTATAACTTTATTTCAAAACAGACGCCATTAGGCATTACCATTGTTTTCTTAAATTACATTTCTCATGTAATCGTTAATCTCTGTTTACATATAAGATTCGATTACATTTGTTATCTCCGGATTGAATTCAAATATCTTTTAAACATTAAACCAAGGTTCGTACGCATGAAGGGATTCAGGGGATTTTAGGTGTTTTAGTACCAGAAATTTTATAAAATACTGGTTGCTATGTCTGAAGATACATTTTTTTTCATTAAGTAAGGCAAATATTACTTTACAAAAATTTTAGTAAAAGATGAGAGAAAGTTCTTGAAGCGTACCATCCGTGTAATCTATATTTATAAACTATAACAAAAAATAATAACAAATATATAACAATAATAATTAAAATTAGAAACAAGAACATATTTTGTTAAATGAAACAGAAAGAATTTGATCAACTACTTTTTACAGGACAAATGCTTTATAATTTAAATCTAAACGCGTAAAATGTTTTTTTAGCCAGTCTAATTCCATCATTACACAACTACTTTTTAAAATGTTGATAACAATGTAACATTATACGTTGTATAACTATAAATTAGAAGACATGTTTCACTGGATTTCAAGTAAGCGTAATTGATAATTATAGACATCACGTTATTTTTTTAATTGCATCAGGCATTATCATTATCGTCTTTCATGTCGCTTTTCATGTTATTTTTCTTATAAGGCTTAATATCACTTATTACTCCTGGTGAGGAATTAAAGAAATTTCAGTCATAAATCCAAAATTATGGGGAAAAAACTAATAATAAAAATATCAGCACACAAACAAATTGTTACATGAACAGAAAATATTTTATTACAAATTATTGAAATAACAATAATCATAATTGGATTAAACCTCGTAAAAGTATTTTTTTTCGGCCTAACTATATATTATGCAACTGCGATAAAATGAAAATCCTAGTAACTACAAATTAGAAATGCTTATTTCTTTTCCAAAAACGTATATCTAATTACTGTTATTGTGTTCTTTTATAATTGTATTTCAAAACAGACGCCACGCCATCGGGCATTTTCATTGTTTTCTTTCATTTCATTTCTCCTTTTAGTTTACTTATAAGATTAAAGTTCAGTTGTTATCTCCGGATATAATTCAAAGATCGTTTAAACGTCAACCCACATTTATCAACTATAACAAAAAATAAAGTATTATAAAAAAGAATATATTTTGCTAAATGAAACAGAATATATTTGATTAAATATTTTCGAAATACAACTCATGGATAAAAACACGTAAAAAAGATTTTTTAGTCAGTATTATTAGGATGAGCGAAGCCAATCCTCTACTAGGCTACTCAAATTGCATTTTGTCGTACACTTTACAAAAAAACTATTCAGTATTTCGAATTGAAATTAAATATACAAAATATTTTTTTTTACAGAATAAACTTAAAAAATTTATTATTTTAATTAATTTATTTTACAAGTTTTTCCATTACGGACGCATTTTAGCAAATAAAAAATGAAACACGGATATTTTCAGAAGGAAAAAAAATCATGCACTTAGTAATTATAGATAGAATCATGATTAATTGATTCACCATTTCTTTATGAATTTTTTAAAATACCTTTTTATGAAAATTATAGCATATTTTTAATGAATTCAAATTTATGAAAATTCAATTATTTGCATTCAATTATAAAAGTATTTTTCCGTGTTAAGAATTCAAATACGCAATTTATTCTTATTACGTGAAATTATTTACGCAGACGATATTTACGCATTTTAAAAAATTACATTATGATTTTCTTTTAAAAGTGGCAACAAAAGAATTGTAAAGAAATAAAATTATTTGTTATATCATAAAAAAAAAAAAAAAAAAAAAAAAACAAGGAACTTCTTAGTTATTTGGCTATATTTACATTTCTAAAATTAAAATGCGCCAAAACATAAGATAACGTTTTTGCTTAATAAAGATGCAAAAATAATATAAAAAAATATTTTATTTTATATTAAATATTATATTTACATGTACTTTAAAATATTTATCTTATTAAATAATTCTTCGCGAATCCAAACAAAGCATGGCTTTTGCTAGTTCTGTCATAATATAACTGTTTTTTAAAATGCTGATAAAAATAAATGATACATTGTGTAACTACAAATCGGATGATATGCTTCCTTAGTTTTCTAGTAAGCGTAAATGCTTATTACTACCATAATATTATTTTATAATTCCATTACAAAAGATACTCCTGCAGGTATTATCATGATCCTTCTTCATTTCACTTCAAATTTAAGTTTTCTTATAAGACTGATTTTTAGTTGTAAACCATGGAGATAATTAAACTATCAGTTATAAATCCAAATTTATGAGCTATGGCGACAAAGAAACAAAACATTTTGTTAAATGAACGGAAAAGATTTCATTACAAATTATGCAAATGAAAATTGTAATAATTGGATCAAACCCCATAAAAAATAGCTATTTTAGTCAGTCTAATTCTATCATTATAGAACTTTTTATAAAAATGCTGATAATAAAAGTAACATGATACATTGCGTAGCTCCAAATTAGAAGAAATGCTTCTTTTGCTTTTAGTAAACCTAATTGCCTATTACTCTCATCGTTTTTTTTTTATAATATAATTATAAAAGAAACTCCAGCAGTCATTATATACCTTCATTTCATTTTTCATTATTGCAAAAAAAAAAAAAAAAAAAAAAAAAAAAACACATTTTGTTACATAAACAGAAAACATTTTATTACAAATTAGTCAAATAAAAATCGTAATAATTGGATCAAACGCCGTAAAAAGATTTTTTTTATTCAGTTTAATAGTATCATTATCTATATGCTTTTAACTATAGTGGGAATAAGAGACTATGCTTATTTCTTTACAAATAAGAGGATTTGTTAATTACTGTTATTGTGTTCTTTATAATTCTATTTAAAACATATTCCAACAGGCACTAATATTGTCTTTTACCATTACATTTCACACTTTAGTTCACTTAAAGGACTCGATTTCAGTCTCTGGATAGAATTTAGAGTTCTTTTAACCCTTAGGCCGTTACGAAGGTCTCAGCGTTTCGATATGAGTCTACCCCCCAACGTTACGGACGCGCTACACACGTCCATCTGAATTTCAAACCCTGATTATCAAAGTGGCAAACATCAACCAATAAATTTTAATAGAAAGTTTTGCTTTATTTTAAAACCACATTCTCTCAAAATCATTTCCACGTGAACTTATTTTTTTATTTTTAAACCTTAAGATATTTAGGAAATATCTATGACAAAACTATGCAGATTTCTGAAAAGTGAAATTTATAAAATTTTTGCATTTATGGAGAATATGTACTAAATATTAAAATAGTTTCAGTACTTAAAATAAAGCACTGTTTTATCATCACACAGGATTTATAAGTAACATTTTCGTTTTTTCTTTTTAAGGTGTCTCAGAACTCTTAAAACTCCCATCTTTTCTAAACATTTTGATATAATTGTTTCCTTGAAATTCCCATTAGAACAGAAGTTATGGCTTTACGAGTTACACCCGCTCAATAGCTTCAGCGTCGTTTCCGAAATTTTGAAGTCATTTTTCTCCAAATGAAGTTCGTGGGCATAACGCGCACGATATCTCAAAAATTTCTGAATATTTTTTTATGAAATTTTCAAAACATATAATTCATGTTAATCCGTATAAACTGAACCTAAAATTTCCTTTTTATTGCTAAAAAAAATATTTTAGGGGATTATATAGCTGAAATTTTTTCAATTTTGCATTAGCTAATTACAACTTTGTATTAAAAATATAAAGATGCTTTAAATTCAAATTTATTTCAGTTCAGGATACTTTTTACTATCTGAAGTATAAGTAGGCACCAAAATCTTTATTCTAGTTGGAAAATTTATTTTGTAATCCTGCGCGTAATCTGTGATGCTGGTTTCCTGCTCGTCAAATGTCTGACAGTTTGGAGCTCCTTGTAAATGCTAATTTTGTATCTTACAATTTCTTAAGTATTTGAAATGAAAGAACATACTTATATCTTTCATCGTAATTAAAATCGTGTCTTAAAATCAAATACACTTTGTGATATTAAATGTTGAAAATTGTCTTTTTATTTTTCCAATTTTAAGAGTCACGAGACCCCTTAAGTTTACCAAAGTGAATACCTCAAAACTTTCTAAACGAAAAAATATGTTTGTTTATATTGTTATTTTAAATTTATCTGTAAACACAAATAGTAACTTTTTTCGTAAAATATTAATAAAGTTCTTAGTAAACTAGGATATAAATATCATAATGTTTCATGCCTATTTGAACATGATATGGGCATTAAAAGAACAGCCTGAATTTCTAACTTCTTAGTTGTTGTAGTCGTCCCAGCCCTCTTAAGTACAATCGCGACGCATATTAAATATTACTTTAGATGTAATATTATAGCAAATCTGTATCCTGTTTTGTAAATAAATTATACATTAGTTAAATCGAAAACTTAGTTCTTATGATCATGTTTCTTTTTCAGACTTTTCATTCTTATAACCAATGTATAAATGTATAATGCAATGTATATTAGCTGTACATTTCAATATTTTTTTTTTTTTAACAAAAGAAGAAAGCGCTTTAAATGCCGTAATATACGATATATTTAATAAAATCATAAGACGAAACGCAATTTTTCACCTTGATTCAACATAAAATATATAATGTGAATATTAAAAAGGTCCACAATCTGACTTAAAAGGCGACTAAAGTAATGAAAAAGATGGTACAAGTTTAAAATGTACATTTTATTTAAAATTTCTTAGCACTTTCAGGCCTTCCAAGCTCATCATCAGAGAATATCTTAATAACTAAATGTTGTTTATTTATACAAATACGTCACTTTGTTTTGAAAATGGCAGAACCATTAATTACTAGAGTTGAAAATAGAAATAGAAGTAGCTGTTGCTTGGATTGAATTTAATTAGAGGAAATATATATTATTATTATTAATTGCAGTTCCATTTATTTTATGACATCACTCTGTTTCTCATACGTCACTTTCCATGGTAGAAGAAATATTTAATTTCGGTACTTTAAATTTTAATACGTCACTTTGCTCAGGTTTTCAGGATTTATTTTCAGGATATTGAACCATAAACTGGGGATATTGTACGATAGGGTGTCGTTACATACTTGATTGTTTTTACAGAGGATGTTTATGGATTCTCTTATAGTGGACGCATAATAATTTGATATTGGGAATATGATTTTTGCATGATCAAAATCTATTGCGATGTTTTGATTGAAACTTAAATGAGATAGAGCTGTGGATTGACGACGCAATTTTATATCTGCTTTATGTTCTTTTATTCTTTCTTTGAGTTTTCTTTTGGTCATTCCGTTATACTCCATTAGTTTATTGCTGTCAGTTCTAAAAGGAATGGTATATACACCAGCTAATTCATCTTTCGGTGTTGGATCTATTTTCGTACAAATTAACTGTTTTAATTTTCTTGGTGGGCAGGCTATTAAATTTATATTGTGTTTCAGTAGAGCATATCTTAATTTTTCGTACCGACCAGAGAAATAGTTAAACTTTTTTAATATCATTTCTTTATGGTTTTCTTTTTTTGATAGTGTCATGAAAAGCGAATTCATAGATAAGTTTACTGGTGAGGATTGTTGAAATACCATTTTCCTCAGCGATATCTCTAATGGTATTAAGCTCTTTTTCTAAATATTTTTCTGAACATACTTTAGAACCTCGTCTAATATAAAATTTGTAAGCTGCAATTTTATATAAAAATGGTGATGAAATATTATATGGGATCGTATTATTTCACCTGATTGGTTTTCTATAAACATTTCTGTCAATGTTTAGGTTTTTGTTGTTTTTAATTAAATTAAGGTCGAGAAAATGTAAACTTCCATTTTTCTCAATTTCAAGAGTGAATTGTATATTATCATCGAACTCATTTATTTTATCTAGAAAAAGGTGTAATTTATTCAAACTGTGCTCCCAAATAATAAAAATATCGTCCACGAATCTGTACCATACTCTTGGCTTCAAATCAAGGTCAGCTAAAATCCTCATTTCTAAAGGTCGTAATTTAATTTCGGCAAAAAGCCCATATATAAGAGAACTCATTGGAGCTCCTTCTAATATTAATGATGTGAATTATCACACTGCTAACAAAGCGTAAACCAACTTAGTGAAAAATGTCCAAGCCGGGAATCGAACCCGGGTCCCTGGAATAGATCTCCAGCGCTCTACCACTAAACCACAAGGACGTTGTCCAGCTTGGCATTTCTCACTTATATAAGTCGGTAAGGCTGCTACCGCAGCACGAGATGGAGAAATCTTCATGAGCACACATTCTAGCGGCGTAACATGAGACGCAAATAAACCCAGCATCGGTGAATATACAATTTTAATTAATTTTTCAACTACATTTCAGCAGTGAATTTTTCACTAAGTTGGTTTACGCTTCGTTAGCAGTGTGATAATTCACATCATTAATATTCAATAATTTCAAGCGTAATTTCACTGCTGAAATGTAGTTGAAAAATTATTTAAAATTGTATATTCACCGATGCTGGGTTTATTTGCGTCTCATGTTACGCCGCTAGAATGTGTGCTCATGAAGATTTCTCCATCTCGTGCTGCGGTAGCAGCCTTACCGACTTATATAAGTGAGAAATTCCAAGCTGGACATCGTCCTTGTGGTTTAGTGGTAGAGCACTGGAGATCTATTCCAAGGACCCGGGTTCGATTCCCGGCTTGGACATTTTTCACTAAGTTGGTTTACGCTTTGTTAGCAGTGTGATAATTCACATCAATAATTTCAAGTGTAATTTCACTGCTGAAATGTAGTTGAAAAATTAATTAAAATTGCTCCTTCTAATTGTTTATAATATCTTCCGTTAAAAATGAAAACATTATTATTTGTAATGAGGTTTAAACGGGTTTTTAATATGTACATCTGATATTGGACCTTTATCAAGAGAATTTTCTATGAATGATTTGATTTCTTGCACAATAATCTAGGGATACAATGATACTATATCTAAACTTGCAAGAATGATTTTCCCGGTACTTGTTAGATCTTTTATTTTATCAAAAAAGTTGTTAGTAGAGTTTGAAACATATTCAGAATGTGGTAAAATGGTTTTCAAAACACTTACATAAACTTTTTCAAGAAAGTATGTAGGGCTGTTGCATTTGGTTACAGTAGGTCGTAGGGATAAGTTATCATTATGATCTTTCTGTCTACTAATTAGTCTTGGTGTTATTGCAGTATAATTAATTTTAATAAGGTCTTTCATATATGGTGGCCATGTTCCATTTTTTATCAGCTTTTGAGTTTTCGTATTTATTGAATTGTTTGGATTTTTATTGAGTTCTTTACATTTCATACCATTTATACACTCTTCAATTTTCCTTATATACACATCTATATTCAAAACAGCTATCTTATTTCATTTATCTCTTTGTGTAATAACTATATTAGGATCAGTTTTCAAAATTTTAATTATCGCGTAATCTTTTTTCTTCTGTTTTTTTTATTTATTTATAAACGAATTTACATTGGTATGCAGGATTCCTCTGATTTCATCTCTTTTGCCCGGTTCTACTGACTGTGCTATTTCCTTGCAGTTTGTGAAGATTGATCTAATATTAAAAATATTTTCAAGCATGTATTTCGGGCCAAGGGTTAAAACTCTGTCTTCTTTTTTATTCATAACTCTATCAGACATATTCACATATGAGACAGGCATCCTGCTAATTCTTCGCTTATTATTCTCTATGTTTAACTTATTAAATTTCCGAATAATAATCCTTTCTTTAGATTTTTGTTGGATATTTCTGTAATGTTGAATAATTCTCATGTACACTATATTGCCATTAATGACCGGAAACTTTCGATTTTAGACATTTTGCCGAATATTTAGAAATATACTTGACAGATTCTTCTGGAATTTCAGGATTGAAAAGAACAGGTATGACCTCATATTTAGAAATGTCGATTTGATAAGGGCGGCAATTAGGTGGCCAACAAAAAAATCAAAGAAAAAAATAATACTTGGGATCACCCTGTAAATTAAAATGCACGAAATGATCTATTGCTACCGAATATAAATAAACAGACATTGAGCAATATGTGTATTCTTTTGCGTAAGAATAGCAAGTATATTAATAGAGATATAGCGATTTATTTTAAAAACTTAAAAAATTCTTGCATGTTTTTTCCTTATAACATGCAGGATTTTCAACCAAATTTAACTTCGGTTTCAGAAAAAGTGACCAAATATAGTAGAAACAATATAGTGCATTTGGAATATAAATATATTATATATTTTAGGAAATATGAGCAGTTGTATGAAATACTTTTTATCTGCGCATGCGCGAACGATAACAAGGATCATTTTACATAATTTAATAGTCAAGTCTATGGAGCAACTTATTAAAAAAAAAATCTAGTCAAATATCATAAAAATTCAGAAAGATATCGGCGTTAGAGGGAGCAAATTTTTAGTTGTCTCTAAAAGCAGCTGAATGATAAGGGATTTTCCACAAATTGTCATTTTTAATTTAAATTTTTTTTTTTAATTTTCATTTTTTATTGATGCTTTAGTTCTTCTTTGATAACCACCAGAACGAGTCTATACCATGATCAAAAGAAGTATCAAAATCGAAGCATTTTTCCCAAATCTACTTGCTGATACTCACTAAATACTAACTTTTTTCTGAAAATCAGTTAATAAAAAAATGACAATTTGTGTAAAATCCCTTACCATTCAGCTGCTTTTAGAGAACAACTAAAAATTTGCTCACTTTAACGCCGATATCGTTCTGAATTTTTACGATATTTGACTAATTTTTTTTAATAAGTTGCTCCATAGAGTTGACTATTAAAATATGTAAAATGATCTTTTTTATCGTTCGCGCATGCGCAGATAAAAATTATTTCATGCAACTGCTCATATTTCCTAAAATATTTAATATATTTAAATTCCAATTACATTACATTGTTTCTACCATATTTTGTCAATTTGTCTGAAACCAGCGTTAAATTTGGTTGAAAACCCTGCATGTTATAAGCAAAAAACATGCAAGAATTTTTAATTTTTTTTAAATAAATCGCTATATCTCTATTAATATACGTGCTATTCTTACACAAAAGAATACACACATTGCATAATGTCTGCTTATTTATATTCGGCAGCGGTAGATCATTTCGTGCATTTTATTTTACAGGGTGATCCCAAGTATTATTTTTTTTTCTTTGATTTTTTGTTGGCCCCCTAATTGCCCTCCTTATCAAATCGACATTGCTAAATATGAGGTCATACCTTTTCTTTTCAATCCTGAAATTCCAGAAGAATCTGTCAAGTATATTTCTAAATATTCGACAAAATGTCTAAAATTGAAAGTTGCCGGTCAATAATGGCAATATAGTGTATTCATCAAAGTCTGAAGTTTTTAAAACTTTTGTTAGAACACCATATAACTGCAAGACATTTCTAGATATGTATTCAATCAATCTAAATTAATCTAAATAAATACTAATATTGAGTCCTGAAATCCACCCATTGAAATAACTTTTCAACTTAAAGTAGAAAGTAGTAGTTTGTATAAATAAACAACATTTGGTTATTAAGATATTCTCTGATGATGAGCTTGGAAGGCTTGAAAGTGCTAAGAAGTTTTAAATAAAATGTATATTTTAAACTTGTAACATCTTTTCATTACTGTAGTCGCCTTTTAAGTAAGATTGTGGGCCTTTTTAATGTTCACATTATATATTTTATGATATATTTATTTAGATAGTCAAACTAATGAACTATACATTACAGCAAAAATATCAGAATTCCTTAAAATAAATCTATTTTATTTCGGGGAAAAGAAAAATCAAAGTTTTTTAAAGAGAAGCATCACACTTTAAATGAGAAAGAAACGACAAAACATATTAATGAAGGGATACTCAGAAAATCCAAATTCCTAAAACTTTAGTAATTTAAAGCGAAGTTGATGTTTTTCTGGCTGATCGCCAAAAAAATTTAATTTAAGCTGAAAGTTTGTTAATTTAAGAGTATAGAACCTTTGAAATAGCAAAAAGTAGGTAGACATTATTGAAGAAGTTCCTAACATGTCATTCCCATTACTAATTTGTCTTTAGGAGAATATTAAATCTCGATATTTAAAACTAAGATATGTTTTAAAATTAAATTAAATATTATTTACATTACGTGATCATAATTATTGCTACACTATATATATATATATATATATATATATATATATATATATATATATAATGCAATTTAACAAATTGCAACGACCATTTGGAAAATGATTTTTTCGTACGCCATTACGTACGCCATGAATTAAACATTAATAGTGTTATTACACGTAAAAACTGCAAGCGACAGAAATCGCCTGCGACTCGCACGTATTATCCACCTGAAACTTACGTATTATCCAAGCATTTCATTGGCTGTTCGGGAAAAGGCTTTTCCATCGTCAGATTTCCAAGAAATCTGACGGCCCATTTTAAATGAAATTTCATTCTTAAACTTCTAAGCATCCCACAATATTACTTTCTATATCGTCGCATAGTGAAAAAATGTACTTTTAAATGCAGTTTGTTTGAAAAATGTAACTCAATTTGTTTCTGAGTTATTAATTTTTTTTGTAGTTTTTATTACTTTTTTGTCATAGTGGCAACACTCTGTTGTCATCTCTGTTGAAAGTAAAGGGAAATACAGATTACTGTATAGACCAATCAGAAAACGAATAAAATGCAGATTAAACCAATAAAAACCTTCAGATATGCTTTTGATTCTCTACCCTGACGAGGACAATAACAATTTTTCCAAATAGTTTAAAAAAAAAAAAAAAGAGTAGATTTTTTCCTATTCAAGAAAATGTAATATATCGGCGGACGAAAAAATGCAATAAATTCTTCCGAGTTACATATGATTCCGAATTGCTTACTTTATCATTACAAACCTCAGAAATTAATGTACTGGGTGTCCCAAAAATGCCGATGATTTTAAAATTCGATAACTTGCAAACGGTGGCATATATTAAAAAAAATCTTCCAGGAATGTTATGTATGGTGTCAGGAGTTTTTGTTCTGTGATTCTTTATTTTAGTTCGAATTTCAAAACGTAGATGGCGCTGAGAGCAATAGGTACTCAGTTCATACCAGATTTTTGGTACTTCGGAATCCATTCGATACATTTTAATCTCCTTTTTTCGCATGGAAGAAGAGAGGGGCCATAAAATCGAGCATAGATTTAGCGGTTATTGCTTGCAGCGCCATCTGTCGATGCTATTGTAACTAAAACTGTGAATAGCATCATACAAACTCCTGGTATTTTACATACACACTCCTGAAAGAATTCTTTTTATCTGTCACCGTTTGCAAGTTATTGAATTTTTAAATCATGGGTCATTTTTGGGACAGCTGGTACATCTGAGATTTAAAGGAGCACATTAATAAAAACAAAGTATGGTTGCTGCCACTGAATTTTGAAAGCGTTTCCGAAAAGATTTTATAACACATTATTTATTTTTTTCTAACCGGGAAAATACTTTTTTCGGATGCTATCAATTCTTGAGTAAAGATTTTCAAAAAAAAAAAAAAAAAAAAAAAAAAAAAAAAAAAAAAAAAATGTAGAGTCGAACCTTGTTATCTCGACACTCTAATGACCAGAAAAATGTGTCGTCATAAGCGGGGTATCGCGGTAACCGGAGTTGGAGAAAAATACGTTTATAAAAAGCTGTATTTTTAATTAATTTAAAACAATTTTAAATTAATAACTGTTCTTGCAGGTTTAAGCAATAAAACATTATTATTAAACAAAATAAACACAAAACCAAAATTAAAAAGAATAAAAATCAGATTTGTAATGACTTGGTTTTGTTGTTGCATGAAATATTGATGAATTAAGGTTTGCTTATCACTAGATGTGCTTCCTACAATTCTTTTTTCAATATTATACATTGAATTGTAATCGATATTCGGTGTTACAGAAATGGATCTTAAATAATTTCTGATCGTTTCAATGCAATGCAAATGCTTCGGTTTTAGTCGGATGAAAAACGCCATGTAACCACAAGAAAGCGCCGCCTGAAATGAACAAAAAGACCGCGAGTAGACTGATAGGTTTATCTGGAGCCTAAGTGGGTCATTCATATTGTGTGGTTTTATTTATTCAGATAAAGGATTGAAGTAAAATTTCTCATTTATCTTAATGGATATTTTAGACACTTTTGTGAAAAGTTTGGCTAAGACATTTCTTACCGCTTAATTTCCGTCCTTATAAGATGGGTTATGAAAATGGACAATTTTCCTAAATCGTCGGGATATCTGGAGTTGAAAATTATTCAACGACGCAAAATCCGGAGTTTATTTACATTAAAATCATATGCAGAAAATCGGGACTATGAAAAACTGTCGTGGTAAGCGGAGTGACGTGAAAACCGGGTGTCATGGTAACGAGGTCCGACTGTATATATATATATATATGTGTGTGTGTGTGTATATGTATGTATATATATATTTCTTATGCTTTTCTTGTGTTTTCTCTTTTAATTTTAATTTAAATTAATTTATTTTGTTTTGTTTTTTTATTATTTATTTTTATTTCCATTACTCTTTTCTTTTCAATTAATTTTTCCTATAATTTTTGCAACACTTTCCTCTTTTGCATGTGCTCCTCTGTGATTGGTGTTTACCTTTCAGCTAACGCTACCAGTCGCATTCTTTGTAAGCTCTCGTTTACTGTTCATTTCCGATCTTGTCCCCTTAAGGACACGCTTACATTAGCTGGTAACGGGCTGTTAAAACTTCCAGCCCGAAACGCGTCCTGCGTGTTATTTTGTTTTACGGCAATATTCATACAATTGTGTATGATTTTATTGTGACTTATCTCCAGGTTTTAGGTGCAGTTGCATCTAAACATTTTCATGTTCAACAAATATAATTTAAAGAAGTACATGATAAATTAATAGGATATACATAAACATTAAATTATTTTTGTGTTCTTGCATGTGAAATTTAATTGCACAGCTGAAAAATATTTTTTCTATAATCAATGCTATCATACAAGCCAACATTCCGATTCGAGGAAACTGATTAATACACTGAAAATATTTGTAATGCTTGGAAACTTGTCCAAATTCAGTGTGGGAACACTGAACTTGGAAAAAATGTCAGTGGCTCCGTAAGGTACTGTGTTTTTATAAATCATTCTTTAAATCTCATATATATATATGGGTCAATATTTGAAAACCGGACAATTTCATTGCAAAATTTTTATTTTTTCAAATTAATGTACCAACTACAACATACAATTATATACTATGATACATGTTTTGTCATTCAAATGCTGTAGTGTTTTGGGATCAAGGATGTATACTTTATGCGTAGAATAAACTTTTATGGAAGAAAGTGTCTGCTAACATCATAATCAGCTTCTAAATAAAATTGAAATATTTTTTTTTTTTTAATATATATATATATATAAATAAAAAGTTAAATACTGGAACATGAAAGATTCTATAAAAAATACTCAGCCCTATTCAGAACAAAAACATTCTATATATGAAACAGAGAGGAGAACAGCTTACCTTCATTCATGGTGGCTAGTTGAACTTTAGTTGCTGTTGCAATGAAAATGCTTCTGCCAGCGCGACCTAGTATATGTTAACCAAAATGTGCATTTAGAGGGACTGAGTGATGGTCAACCTCAGGGACAAATATATTTACTACAATATTTTACTATACAATCTATACTAATAAAGGGTAATTATATTTTCCAATACTGTATATATATTTACGTATAAATATATAATAATAAAAGTTAATAATATTAGTAGAAATGTTTAAAGCATACATTTATGATTGGATATTTGTACCTGGGGACAGAGACTGAAATGATGATTTCGTTTGCTTAAAGCATAAAATTAATTATTTATACACCATTGTATGTTCAATTGTCATTGGTAATTGTTATAACAAATGTTACAATACATTACATTTTTCAGGTTTTGGTTTTAGTATAATTAATTAAATATTATTTGCGGTGGACGCAAATTTTCCGTTTTTCAGATATTGACCCATACATTAGTTTCTGAGGTTTTTATGATTAAAGAACGTTTTCGGAATTATTCGTAACTCGGAGGCGGTTTTGGTACATTATATTTTTGTAGACAAAGAAGCATTTGTCCTTTTGTTTATAGTGTAAATTTTATTTGTGTAGATTTAAATAGTTTTTGAACGGAATATAAGGAACATCTTAAGAAATTCTAAGCAAAGACACTAGTGAAGGTTTGCCACAATGTAACTCATCAATTAAAACGTTCATGGGAACAAGGTACGTAAGTCACATTTGATATGTTTCGAGAAAATCAGTTTTAAAGGTTTTAGTTAAATCCTTAAATCAAATATTGGTTATTTGATGAATGACTTCACGGATTAATAGTATAGTAGACAATTGCGCATCATATCGTTATTAAAAAATATATATATTTTTTTTTGTTATAAATTTGTGAACAAACTTTTATAAAAAAAGTTGTTTATAAACTTATCATTCAAATTAATATATATTTATTTTGGATTAAAAAAACAAAGTTTTTTAATTGTTATGCATTGATATTAATCATTATCAACATTTTTCTATCAAAAAGTTTATCTTCACAAATCAACTAAAACTCTAAACACTTTGGTTTCAATATAAAACATACGGGAATGACTGGCTTCTTTCTGTTAATCGACTTAAAAAATTAAGCTGTCACCCCACTTACACATTCTTGTCATATTGGTCACCAATGTCTGCAATATTCTGCTTTATTAATACTTGGGCATTTTCCCAGAGAGAAACATTCGCCTTGCATACAATATTTCGAATGAAAATCAAATTTCAAAGTAATTGCTTAAAAGGCGCAAAGACCAACCTAGTGAAAAAGATTCCATGCCGGGGCTCGAACCCGGGCCACCAGTATAGCGCACTGATATTCTACCGACTAAACCACATGGAACGATACCCAGCCTGGAACTTCTCACTATTACAGGCTGGCAAAGATGGACAAAATATGGAATATTTTTCCGTGAGACACCGAAGAAAAATATTCCATCTTGTGCTGCGTTTGTAGCCTTGCCAATCTGTAATAGTGGGAAGATCCAGGCTGAGTATCATTTCATGTGGTTTAGTCGGTAGAATGTCAGTGCGCTATACAGATGGCCCGGGTTCCAGTCCCGGCATGGAATCATTTTCACTAGTTTGCGCTTTGCGCCTTTTAAGCAATTACTTCGAAATTTGATTTTCATTTGAAATATAAAAGATGCTTGCAGTATACTCAGACGTAAAAGATTATTACCACATATTCCGGCCCATAACGCGCGGCTAAACTTTCAGACTTCATTTTTCTATTTTTTTGATATATTTGCCGTATAATGCAAAGAAATATATTTTTTCAAAGAAATATTCATGAGATATAGAGCAAAAACTAAAAGATTATTCAACGCATAAAAAAGTATTAAACTTTATCATTTTAATACGTTTTACTATGTAACAATTTATCTGATTAAATGAGATGATCTTTAAAAATCCATGTTCAACTATTGTGATTGTGAGAAATACTATATATTTTAAGGAGTCTAAAGAAAAAAAAAATTAATAATAGAATTTCTTTAAAAAATTAAAGTTACCTGACTCAAGTAGGAAGAATGCTACAGAAAATAATATATTTTCCAACTAAAACAGAATCCGTTTTACTGCATTATTTAGGCACAACTGTTTTAAAAATTATAAAGTACTTACAGTTATACTCCGACGTAAAAGATTTTAACCGTATATCGGGGCCCATAACGCGCAGCTAAACTTTCAGACTTCATTTTTCTATTTCTTGATATATTTGCATGTAATGCAAATAAATATATTTTTTCAAAGAAATATTCATGTGATATACAGCAAAAACTAAAATAAAGATTAATTAATGCGTAAAAATTATTAAACTTTATTATTTTAAAACGTTTTACTAGGTAACAATTTATCTGATTAAATGAGAGCATATTTTAAAAATCAATATTCAAGTGTTGTGATTGTGAGAAATTCCTATATTGTCTACAATAAAATAATACGTGTGATCGCAGATTTTGGCCTAGAAACACAGACTAAACCTGAAATTCTAAATGGTTATCATAATTTACAGTAAAGTTTAATATCCATTTAACATTTTTAAACACTTAATGGCACAACTATATCATTATTTATTATTTAACAAAGCGCGTTAAAATAATACTTTTAAAATTTATAATTATTTTCAACAATTTGAAAAATATATCAATTAACAGTTGTTTAACTCTGTATTTAATTTGTAAATGAAGAAAAAAGTAAAACAATGAAATGAAGAGCATGACTTAAAATTATTGGGAAATATACTTTAAACTATTTAAATAATGCTTATTTAATAAATTGCTGCAAAATGAGTTTTTTATACCATTTTTCACATATTTTCCCAATATTTCCGATATTTCAGTATAATACTCCAGGTCTAGATAACTCAGTTTTTATTGATCCTTTATTAGCCCCCGGGACGGTATGCTATTTCTTTTTCCTAGCTTATTTTGTCTCCAAAAAATAACGTTACCTTACAGACGCTAGCAATAAACAATGCAGATGTATTATTGTGCGATTAAATGCTCTACAGTATTTTTTAAAACTTCTAAGCATCGTACATTTCCATTGTTTATACCGTCGTATTGGGGGGGGGGGGAAGGTACTTCTTAATGCAATTTGTTTGAAAACTGCATCTCCATTTGTTTTTGAAATATTTTTTTTTTTTTTTTTGTAGTTTTTAGTGACATTTGTTTCATTTTGGTAACTCAGGTACGCCGTTTCTGTAGAATGTAAAGGAAAAGTTTTTGAAAAATAGCAATTATATCTTCTTGTTGCCATTTTCTCATAAAAATTTTAAAAAAAAATTAATTAAAATACGTGGTGCTATTTTGAGAAAAATATAAACGAATGATTTATGATAAAACATGGAGCTATTATAAACTATATTTAATTTTAAGTATCTATATTAATGCAAATGACGTCATTTTACACAAAATAAAAACGTGTGCTTTAAGTCATAAAATTGAAATATGCTTTGCAGTAGAGTTCCGATTATCCGAGTCCCGCTTAACCGAGTTATTTCCTTCTGGTGGACTCGTGGCTTTTATTATTATGAAACAGCCATTATAAATGAAGCGTTAGGTGAAGATGAAAGAGCAGTCGTAAAATGTTAGAACTCTGATTTTCTGGTCAGAATGGAAAAAAAAAAAAAAAAAAAAAATTCTAAAAAAATTATGGCCATTTTTTTTTTCCATTCTGACTAGAAAATCAGAGTTCTAACTTTTTACGACTGCTCTTTCATTTTCACCTAACGCTTCATTTATAATGGCTGTTTCATAATAATAGAAACCACCAGTCCACCAGAAGAAAATGAAATAATGGAAATGCCGGGTGTGACACTAAATTCTGAAAAAGCAGAATTCCTGTTCTCTAGGTTTTTTTTTTTTATTACTAGGGGGCTCGGCCCCCTACGAGCTACGCTCGCCAACCCCCCGATCAGACACTGCAGTCTCTAAAAGCACGCTAATTTGATCGGCTTTAATTGAATTTTTTTGAAAGATTGAATTATAATTAAAAAAACAAAGGCGATCTCCCTATAAACGGGTTTCTATTCATTTCTCTTTGATTGGGGAATTTTACGGAAAAATCAGCTGCTGTTAAAAGATACAATGGCATTTCAAAATCATCTAATATAAAAGGAATTAAGTAAACAGAGTCTTTGTCTCCCGGTATTTTTTAACAAAGCGAAAAGAAAGTCCTTTTAAATAAAACATTTTAAATATATCGTTTTAATCAGACGTAATTTTCACCAAACTTTTCTTTCCCTTTTTAATATTCACGTGAAAATGCTTTTATTAGAAATGAAATATTATTTGCGCTGTCCAAAAAAAAAAATAGTTGAAAGTTCATCTCAAAATATCAAGTAAATGTCTCGCGCTATTTTTAAATTTAAACTACTATTTTGCAATATTATTTTTTGTTCATTTTACGTAATAAGTGTAATGTGACGTAAATGTGATGTAATTTCTCCTATTTAAGACTTCTAACGCATGTTAATGAATTTATTACTTTACAATATCCTTTCTCTGTTAAAATTCACGTGTAATTATAGATGAAGTAATTTTCAATAAGTTCCTGCTTTTTATACGTAATTATTTAATTCTAATTTGAAAGTTTTTCTTTTCTGTTTATAATAGTCACGTGTAAATAATTTTTTAATTTGAAGCAAACATTATTGTTTCCGTTGTTTATACAGGTTGGCAACAGGTTAAATTAGTACAATTTTCTAAAATAAGTAAAAAAATATCTCTCGAAATGCTGAAAATTTGAATTTAAAATAGAAATGAAACCTCGAGAAATGAGTCAAATTAAAAAAATAAATTAATTCTGCACACCGGGAAATTATAACGTATAAAATGATCTAAAAAGTATTAAATTCCGATGTATAGTTTTTGCTCCTATAAAACTTTTTTAATGGAACGATTTTGTCCAAATTTAGCATTAAATATCTCTTAAAATAATTCTTCGATTTGAAAACTGTCTACATCAGCGTGTTTATCAAACATTTCTGTATAATACTACCAATTTTCATATTTTTGTATGCATTATTTTTCTTAATATTAACGAAGAAAGACCTCCGGTCACAAAAAATTCAAAACCGGCGGCGGCGGCGGTGACAGCGGGAGTTACTTTTTTTTAGAATAGAGAGATTATTATTAATTCTAATAAACATATAATTAATTTAAGTTTTAGAAAATATGCAGTAAATTAGAAGCAATTGAATGACATTATTTCGGCACGTATTCTCTTTTGAACATATGAATTCTATTTAGTTAATTAGTATAATGAATTATGCATAGTGTTTAGTGTCATTTACTTGACTGATTTTATATTTTCTAAAATTATAGCGTGTAAATTTGCATCGAGGGAATAAATAATTTGAAATATTTATTCAAATGCTTACTTCGACGCGAACAAAAATTATTGGTTATTAACAGGTTGATTAAATTTCAGTTAATCCTAAAATAATGCGTATGACTTTTAATAGAGATTTTGTTTATAAGAAAAAATTGCGATATTACCTAATTAATATAGAAATTAAATTGATTAATATGATATTAACTTCGCCCAATTATAAAGTAATTAAATTCTAGAATGTTTAATTAGGCATGTAATAGGATTTAGTTTCATTACATGCATAAAATTCCACTAAAGTATAATTATTATCATATCTTAAAATACATTTGGAGTTGGAGATTAAAGATTTGAATGTAACAAACAGTACATTTTGAAAAATTTAAAGTGAAATTTTTTTGTTCTAAATTTTTTTCATGTATTTTCTTATTGGTAACATATGTTCAAAATTTTAGTATGTAGTTATAAATATTTCAGTAAAATTTATTAATATTTAATTTTTAAACAAGAATGATTTTTTTTTAAAACAACTAGGGGGCTCGGCCCCCTACGAGCTACGCTCGCCAACCCCCGTCCAGACACCGCATACTCTAAATGCACGCTAATTTGATCGGCCTTAAAAAGATTTCGTAAGATTGAATTATAATTTAAAAAAACAGTGGCGATCTCCCTATAAACGAATTTCTATTCATTTCTCTTTGATTGGGGAATTTTAACGCAAAATCCGCTGCGGTACTACTTGATTATCCTGTCGACACATTTCGCCAAATTATATAAATCGCCAAACCACTCGCCAAATTATACAAATTGATATAATTTTTATTTTAAATAACGAAAGAACAAATAAATTCGTACAACATTAATAAAAACACAAATAAAACGTCGAAATAAAAATAACTTGATGACGTATACACGTGTAACAACATTTCAAAATAAGCTAATATAAAATGAATTAAGTAAAGAGAGTCTTTGTCTCCTAATATTTTTTAACAAAGCGAAAAGAAAGTTCTTTTAAATGGGACATTTTAAATTAATTCTCAAAATATCAAATAAATGTCTAGCGCAATTTCTAAATTTAAACTTTTTTGCAATATTATTTTGTGTTCATTTTATGTAATAACTATAATGTGACGTAAATATGACGTAATTTCTCCTAAGACTTCTAACGCATGTTAATGAATTTATTATTTTACAATATCCTTTCTCTTTTAAAATTCACGTGTATACTTTTTATGACGTAATTTTTAATAAGTTCCTGCTTTTTATACGTAATTATTTAATTCTAATTTGAAAGTTTTTTTCCTGTTTGTAATAGTCACGTGTAAATAAATTTTTAATTTCAAGCAAACATTATTGCTTGCGCTTTTTATACAGTTGGCAACAGATTTAAATTAGTACAATTTTCTGAAATCTGTAAAAAATATCTCTAGAAATGCTGAAAATTTGAATTTAAAATAGAAATAAAACCTGAAAAAATGAGTCAAAATAAAAAAATTAATGCAATCTGCACTCCGGCAAATTCTAACGCATAAAATGATCTAAAAATGATTACACTGCCATGCATAGTTTTTGCTGCTATAAAACTTTTTTAGTGGAACGATTTTGTCCAACTTTAGCATTAAATAACTCTTAAAATAATTCTTCGATTTGAAAACTGTCTGCATTAGCGTGTTTATCAAACATTTCTGTATAAAACCACCGATTTTCATATTTTTGTATGCATTATTTTTGTTAATATTAACGAAGAAATGCCTCCGGTCACAAAAAAATCAAAACCGGCGGCGGCGGCGGCGGTGACAGCGGTAGTTACTTTTTTTTAGAATAGAGAGATGACAAGACGAACTTTACCATAACCGAAGTGAAACATGGACACTAACAAAAAATGATTAATGACAAATACAATCCTCAGAGATGAAATTTTTGAGGAGTGTGAAAGGATGTTCTATAATAGACAAAATAAGGAATGACTACATCAGAAGAAAGCTTGAGGTTGTGCAATATTGAATAAAATAGAAAATTCCAAAAGGAAATGGAAGGACCACTTGAAAAAGATCGATTCTGATCGTATACAAAAAGCAGCCTTGAATTATAATCCAATGGGGAAAAGAGACAGAGAAAGTCCACAAACGAGATGGATTGAAGCCGCAACAGTCTTATAGCCTCAAGTTCTTGAGGTGCAAACAAATTGAATTTGTGTAATGCGGAATTCCCACCGGAAATTCAGAAGATTTTTATTTCAAAATAAGGAGAATCAATTTTTCAACTTTTTTCTCCAAACTGATAAATGTAAAACTTAATTAAAATTTTCTGATGTATATCTTAATTAAAATTAGGTGGGATATAATATATCCCACAGCCTCTCAGCGGATTAAACCATATTTGGTATGATGATGATGAAGATGATGATGATAAACTATCATTATTATTTAAATTACAAAACACTTAAATGTTTATTTTTACGAAATATAGTCAGATATCTTAAAACAAAATTTAGAACACTATTGTTTAGCTAAATATGTATTATTCTATTAAGCTTAGAGGAAAGTGAGCTCAATAATTAATTACATTCAACACTCATGTGCCAAAACAATCACATTGCCATTTTCAGATTAAAAATTTTGACTCAACAACTCCGATCTTCTAACGATCTACTTATTATGACTAAATCGATTAATCGACATCGAAAGGCGGTTAATGAAAACATGACGATTTTCTTGAGAACATCAAAATTACTGCATTGGTTCCCTCGTTCAAATCCGATTTAAAAAATATTTACTCAAAGTCAGAACACATCATTTTAAGCATATAAAAATCACAAAAAAGAAAAGAAAAAAAGAAGGAAAAAAATATATATTGATTAAAAGGTACTATTTTTATATCGGCAATAAACAGAAAATTACATACTTCTCATGAATACTGATAATTTTGTAGTACAAAATATTAGAGTATATGAACTTACCTATGTAAAAAATCTTTATATGAACCTTTCCAACCTTTTTACTTTTACAAATTTTACGAAGACCATTTTAGAAATAACGATTCGAAACTGAAGAAATAATAAATAAAATTTTGGCCTGAAAATGTAACTCAGTAATGTCGCCTGGGAAGAATTCTAAGAACAACTTATAGTAACTGCAGTCTTAGGAGATAGAAGCAGTAAATAAAATCGTCTTTTAGAGACCGCTGTACAAGTGCCATTGTCTTTCGGGTATGTTGCTGATATGCAACTCGGCAATACAAAGGGTAAAGAGCCCATGGTAGTTTATCGGTTTAAAATATAATTTATGGTGTGATTTTATGGTGTTTCTTTCTTTGCTTTAAGGAACGAGCAAACAATTAATTGGTTTCTATTATATATATATATATATATATATTTATATATATAACGGATATTTCAAACTTTCAAAAAACAAATTTTTATCACTACGATATTTATTATAATTAGAAGAATGAACCTTTAAGAAAAAAAATACTTTTTTTTAACTCGGTGTATAGCGTACCTTTAAAAAAAGCATCGTTTGGAAAATATATACGTTAGCACTTTAACATAAAAGCAAGGAAATCTACACATTCGTTGTCCAAATATTTCTGGTACCGATTTAAATAGAATTATTTCATGAAAATATTGTATAGAGTTTACTTTTAATCATTGTGTATAAAGAAAACGTCTGACACATTCTTAGATTAGGGTAATTATAGAAAATCCTTTGAGCAGTTGTTTAACAAATGTTCAGAAAACTTTTCCTTTCACAATATTGTTTTTTTTTTTTCAAATAATGTAATTTTTTAATATTTAATAACTTAATAAATATTTAAAAGTCTAATGTACCCTTATATCGCAATAATATTATCACTTATTCATAAAACGTCACTCAAATTAGATAACGATTACTTAGTTTGGCTGTACCAGTAATTGATTAAATAACAATATTGTTTGCTTTCAGACCGACTATTTTCTGTTCATGAAAACTTTAACTTTATAAATTATGAATTCAATTATTGTATTTTTTATTCATTTTGTAGAACTTATAATCACAGTATCCATTTCGAATATATATTTTTAATAAAACGACATAATACAATTATAAATCATTAATAATTTCGAAGATCATCAACAACTTAACATAATTGCTCCCAGTTATAACAAGTTTACTGATAAAGCTAATTAAGTGCATTGTGCGCAGATAATTATACTGTGCTATCTGAGAGACACATATAATTGCATTTTTTTAAATAAGCTCGGGAATTTAATATTAGGGTAATAGAAATGGACATTTTTATGAATTTATGTGAATAATGGAGATTTGAATTAACAATGATATTACTTTGATATTTTAACTATACGTTTATCGTGCATTTTCAATATATCTATACAGTACTCGTCAAAACTTGATGGTAAATAACTTAAAAATTCGTCAGAAAAAACATCCATAACATCATTAAAATGTCAGATTTTTTTACAGAATATGTATTATAGTTAAAAGAAATAAAAAAGCTCCCATGTTATCGGCAGTATATAAACTCTCTTTACAAGCATACAGACAGCAGAACATTTTCCAAAAGAATTGCCTTTTCATATTAAAGAAGAGCACAACTTCAATTTTTCTTTTCTTAAAAATTATGCAACATTTTTCAAGTTAAAAGTTTATCAGTTTTATCAAATATAAATATTCAGCTCCATTTCAATACAAAAAATGGCACCACAATTTTTTACATACATAATTTACATACATACAACATTACAAACAACATATTTTTGGTTCTGCCTTTTTTTTTTTTTTTTTTTTTTTTTTTTCGAAAAATTATCACCTACATTCTTTAGTATGTATGCCTTATCGATCGATTTTGCTAAAACATATACCAAAAACTTCAAAACTGGCTCGGCATTCAAGTTAGCGACAGTAAAGCTAAAATGGTGAATGCATATGCGAAGTCGGAGTTAAACATATCCATATTTTGGTTTAAATATATAGGAGACTGAGGAGGAGTGACTCATTTTTTTTACAATAATTGATTTTTTATATTTTAAATATTGAACCTAGAACAAAGATTCATATATCATTTTTTTTTTGTTGTTATACAATCATTTATCAAAATAAAATTGCGACATAAATGTAATATATAAGAAACTTCAAAAATGATTAATTTTAATCATGAGAAAATAATGGTTAAGGCTCCCAATATATGGAAGGCTTGATCATTTTATTTTGCATTGAAATATTTGTAAAACAAAAGTTTTTAATGACGCAGGATATATTTATGCACTATTAGGTAGCTTTCTTTACAAAAAGCTACCTATTGCAGCCGTTCGGAGGAAAGCGATTTCAAAAAATTTTGGTATATTTTCATCGATCATGACCCCCAGACCCCAAAAACACCCTCCGTTCAAAATTAATATAAATATATTTGACCTATGTCACACTGTAACTCTCGTATTTATGAACCGATTTGGATGTAATTCCGTGTGTACATAGTACATATCAATGTCTCGACCGAGTTCGTTGGCCAGCTTCATCCGCCATTTTGAAACAAAATGGCGGCCATTTAAATTTTTTTTTTATTTAAAAATTGAAATGTGGTACCGAAAAATTGAAAATGGAAAAATATTTTTTTCTTATGTATTTGACCTTTATACAAAGACTCCGTAGCAGTTTTTGTTTCGTCTATATCTTAAAAAATGGCTGAGTTATAGCATTTTGAATTTCTAGCGAAGCTGACATTTTGAAACGTCCTGAATTTTGTCACCCGATAAAAGGCGTATTTATGAACCGATTTGCATGTAACTTCGTTTATACATAGAACAGACAAATGTCTCGACCGAGTTCGTTGGCCAGCTTCATCCACCATTTTGTTTAAAAATGGCGGCCATTTAAAATTTTAAGAAAAATTTAAATTTGAAATGTGGTACCAAAAAATTGAAAATTGAAAAAATATTTTTTTCTTATGTGTTTGACCTTGATAAAAAGATTCGGGAGCAGTTTTTGTTTTGTCTATATCTTAAAAAATGGCTGAGTTATAGCATTTTGAATTTCTAGCGTGGCTGACATTTTGAAACGCCCTGATTTTTGCCACGTGATAACAGACGTATTTATGAACCGATTTGGATGTAATTTGGTCTCTACATGGTACATACAAATAACTCAACCGAGTTCGTTGGCCAGCTTCATCCGCTATCCTGTTTCAAAATGGCGGCCATTTAAAAAAAAATAATTTAAATTTAAAATGAGATACCAAAAATTTGGAAAATGAAAAAGATTTTTTTCGTATGTGTTTGACCTTAATACAAAGTTTTCGAACAGGTTTTGTTTCGTCTATATCTAAAAAAATGGCTGAGTTATAACATTTTGAATTTCTATTGTGGCTGACATTTTAAAACGACCTGATTTTTGTCACGCGATAACAGGCGTATTTATGAACCAATTTGAATGTAATTTGGTCTGTACATAGTACATACCAATGTCTCGACCGAGTTCGTTGGCCAGCTTCATTCGCCATCTTGTTTCAAAAGGGTTGCCATTTAAAAAAATGTTATTTAAAATTTAAAATGAGGTATTAAAAAATTGGAAAATGAAAAAGATTTTCCTTATGTGTTTGGCCTTGATACAAAGATTCTGGAGCAGTTTTTGTTTCTGAAAATTTGTTCTTTTGTTTGTATCTTAAAAAGTGGTTGAATTATAGCACTTTGAATTTCTATCATGGCTAACACTTTGAAACGATCTTGTATTTGTCACGCGATACCACACGTATTCGCCTATTTCGATGGAAGAAGGCATGTGGATAATATACATCAATATCTCGACCAAGTTCGCTGGCCAGCTTCATCAGCCATCTTGTTTCAAAATGGCGGCCATTAAATTAAAAAAAAATATATTTAAAGTGAGGTGCAAAAAAAATAGAAATTGAAAAAGGTTTCTTTCTTAAGTATTTGACCTTGATATAAGGATTCAGGAGCTTTTTTGTTTGTCTTTATCTTAAAAAATGGCTCAGATATAGCAGTTTCAATTTCTAACGTGGGTGACATTTGTAAAAATCTGATTTTTTGCCTGCGACAGCACTCGTATATATCAACCGATTCCGATGTGAGTGAGCATGTGCACAGCAATTACTAAGGTCTCGACCAAGTTCACTGGTTAGCCTCATCCACCATCTTGTCTTAAAATGGCAGGCACTTTAAGAAATCGCCGAATTTGGCAGCCAAATGTAAGTTACTTTAAATTAAAGCAGCTTGGATAAAGCTGAGTAATTTCGCGAAATTCTCATTCATAATGATTTAGTATTGATAAAAATTAGTATTGAATCTCCTACATTCGGTTTCCACTTAATTGAGCTTCGTGTGTTTGAATAATATAAGTTGGCTTTTTAAAAATAAGGAATATGAAAGCTACCTCTTCCTCCCGGCACTGGCCGGAAGGACTTTTTTTAATTATTATTAAAAATTATTTGGGACGATGTGATGCATAACCAAGCCTGCTTAGATGGAATCCAAAGCACAGGAGAAAAATTCCGTTTTAAGCACCCGCTTTTTGTGACACTCGACCTGGCAACACTGGTTGCCACATCGTTTGGCTTTATCACATTGTATTCCTCTTGGTAAAATTTTTCTAACCTTCCAAAAGTGTTTTGATTAATGTTATGTCCTTTTGCAGAGGCATGACACACATTTCTTAAAGGCTGCTGCTTTCATCCTTTCTAGTCTTTTCTGTTCTTTCTATTTACCGACTATGGGTACTATTTAAATAAAATAAAAGTTCCTATCAACTTTCTAATTCATATTTCATTAATTGTTTTCTTGCTTATATAGCGATTTTACAAGTCTTCATTTAATCAGGTTTAAACATTTCCCTTTCTATCACCCTATTTTACTGTAGATTTACAGAATAAATTTTTATTATTTTAGAAATATAACCATTAATACTTCATCATGTACGGTGTATAATAAAAAATATTTCCAAAACACTTAATTAAGGGAGATTTCACCATCTGGTCAACCCTCCCTCACATTGATTGAGTAACCCCCTCCCTCACATAGCCACTCTGTAAAGTATAGAAAATGATTATGTTTAGCTTAATTTACTGTAAATCTTTATGCCTGGAATGAAAGCTCAATATTTCTGCATTACTTAAAACCTACGTACTTAAATTTCAATGATATTTTTTATCTGAGAAAATATTACAAAATGATTCCAAAAAAATGTTTCCACTTTTTAAGCCGAAAATTCTTCACAATCGGTTTTTCCCTACGTATTTCAATTATCTGTATGAAATATAGGCTATTATTTCAATATTTCAGTACCATTAATTGCCATCTATTGAATTTTTAAAAAATTCTGTTAAATATGAAAACTGAAGGGTGAGTCAAGTCCCTCCCCCCTAAGGTCAATCCACCCCAGTCTGCCCTATACATTATGTTGACAACTACTTAAGATACTAGAATGCTTCACAAAATTGCGCTAAGTGTGCTAATTTGAAACCTTCATTTCATGTTGTAAAGCAGACATTGATATGGGGTAACATTTCACAGTGTATCTGTTTCTACCAAATGTACCTCAATAGATAATTCTGCCGTATGGGTATGAAACATTAATCCATTGTAGAAAAGAACCACCGTACGGAGATGCCCAACGCAGAAATTTACTTTTATTTTATTTACGGATTATTTTTCATTATACAAAGCAAAATTAAATATTATAAATTTCTTACTAAAAAATCAACGCTGATTCCGTAGTTCAAACCTCATCCATGAAAATTACGGGAATAATCTCTCACGACTGCTTCATTTTCAGCTTTGCACGTTATGTTATGTCTATGACATATGATGTATAATTGTTCCTCAGAGTCATAGCTTTTTTTTTTTTTTTTTTTTTTTTTACACAAATTGTGTAAGAGTCGGTTTCTATTACTCTAACTAGCCGCCGTTGGCAACCAGTTTGGTCTCCCTTAATTGCACGCTAACCATTGTATCAAGTTATACTTTTATTCATAATTTAATTTTCTTGCTCAATCCTTCGTGAAATTAGAATATTCTGATGGAGAAATCTTGAACTCTGTTTTTATGTTAGCCAGGCGGTTGATAACTCGCCAAACATTGTTCCTGTCCCATTTTTTCGTATTTCATTAATTTCATTTAACGTATTATCCTTTCACACATTTTATTTAAAATACATAACTTTAATTTAAAACCGAAATATTTAAAATTCCTGACTGTCACTTATTAAAAAAAAAAAAAAAAAAAAAAAAAAAAAAAAAAAAAAAACCATAAACCATGACATTTAATTTCAATATCAAAGCTTTATTTTAATTTACTACGCGAAAAATAAAAATGCTAACTGGCGAGTTAAAAAGCGCTATTGGCGAGATTTGCTACCGGCTAACATAAAAGTATCAAGAATTCTTTACGATCATGACAACTTTTATGTAGTTTTGTTCAAAAAAATAATTTTGATTAAAAATGGTCGCATTGCATATGAAAATCGAAAGGGTCCGCCCGGAATTGTTGATGACAGTCACAAGACTTAGATTATCATTATTATTCTAATGAGTTTTACGGTCATTGGCCTAGCAGTTTATGGGAATAGAGTCACAAATAAATCATTTGATAGGATGCATAAGAGCTTCTGTCGTTCAGTTTAATATCCATTAATATCCATAGTCTAGGTACTTTTGAAGAAAATAAGTATTCCACATCATAAATACAAAACCAGAAAGTAAAATAACGCATCAATCATGGAATATAGAACACTTTCCAACGCATTCAGAATACAGTAATAACATTTCACGGTTTCAGAAGGTGAAAGATAATATCTAAGTAAATAATTTAAAAAACGCATAACACATTTGAAAACCCAGTTTAGAAATTACAATCAACAGTCGAAAAAATGTCCTCTTTTCGGCAGCCCTATATATATATCTATCTTCTATACTAATGTTATAAAGAGGTAAAAATTGTTTATTTGTAGGAGGTAAGCTCTGGAACTACCGAACCGATTCCAAAAGTAATGGTATCAAAATGATGGTGTTAGTCCAACTTAGAACATAGGCTATACCTTATGTCCGTGCCACTCGCCAAAAGGAGGTGCAGGAGCAAAAAACTTTCTAAAAACGCAATTTTTGTGTTACTGGAGGGCCTAGAAACATGAAATTTTGAATGGTAGTCACTTATAAGATACTAATGATCTCTAAGGACATTTCTTAAAAAATCGAAATTAAAAAGGGGTGAAAATGCGTGAAGAGCGTTCTAAAAAACGTTCTAAATGGCGATTTTTACGTAATTTCAGGAAGTACCAAACCGATTTCAAAAATAATGGCGTCAAAATGATAGTGACAACCCTTGCTCCAACATAGGCTACATTTTAAGTCGGTACCACTACACCTAAAGGGGATGCAGGAGCAAGAAACGTTCGAAATTGCGATTTTTGTGTTACTGAAGGGCCTAGAAACATGAAATTTGGAATGGAAGTTACTAATTAGATATAAATGAACTCTAAGAAGATTTCTTTAAAAAATCGAAATTTAAAAGGGGTGAAAATGCACAAAAAGCGTTCTAAAAAATGTTCTAAATGGCGATTTCTACGCAATCTCGGAAAGTACCCAACCTATTTCAAAAGTAATGGTTGGAAATGGATGATGACAGCCCTTGCTCCAACATAGGCTCTATTTCACGTCAGAGTCATTACCACTTAGGCGTTGCAGAAGCAAAAAACGTTCTAAATTGCGATTTTTGTGTTACTGAAGGGCCTAGAATCCTGAAACTAGGCAGGGCAGTTATTTATGATACAAATGATCCCTAAGAACATTTCCTAAAAAATCGATATTTAAAAGGGGTGAAAATGAGCGAAAAGCGCTCTAAAAGACTTTCTAAATTGCGATTTAGACGCAATCTCAGGAAGTACCGAACCGATTAAAAAAATAATGGTGTGAAAACGATAGTGACAGCCCTCGCTCCAACATAGGCTGTATTTCATGTCATTGCCACTACCCCAAAGGGGGTAAGGGAGCAGAAAACGATCTAAATTGCGTTTTTCTTTTTTTTTTTTTTTTGTATTACTGCAGGGGCTAGCAACTTGAAACTAGACATGGTAGTTTCTTATAAGGTATAAATTATCTCTAAGAACATTTCCTAAATAATTCGAAATTTAAAAGGATTGAAAATGGACGAAAAACGTTCTATATTGCCATTTCTACGCAATTCCAGAAAGTGCCCAACCGATTTCAAAAGTAATGGTTGAAAATTGATGATGGCAGCCCTTGCTCTAACATAGGACCTCAATACCGGAGTCAATACCACGTTGCGGTTGCATTTTAAAAAAACGTTCAAAATTGTGTTTTTTGTGATACTGAAGGGGCTAGCAACTTGAAATTTGGTATGATAATTACTCATGAGATGTAAATACTCTCTGAGAAGAGTTACTTAAAAATTTGAAATTTAAAAGGGGTGAAAATGAACGAAAAGCGTTCTAAAAACGTTCTAAATAGCGATTTCTACGCAATCTCAGGATATATAAACCAATTTCAGAAATAATGGTTTCAAACTGACGGTGACAGTCCCCGCTCTAACATAGCCTATATTTTACGTTGTTCTCACTACCACTTGGGGGTTACAGGAGCAAAAAATGTTCTAAATTGCATTTTTTGTGTTACTGAGGGTGTCTAACATTTTAAATTTGGAATGGTAATTAATTCAAAGATGCAAATGCTTTCTAAGAATTCTCGAAAGAAAATTCCAAATTTAAAAGGATGAAGTGAGCGAAAAACGTTCTATAAGCGTTCTAAATTACGATTTTTATGCAACCGTATGAAATACGAAACCGATTTCAAACATAATGGTTGCAAATTGATGATGATATAAACTGCTCAAACATAAGCTATATTTTATGTCGAGGGTTGCAGGAGCAAAAAACTTTCTAAATTGCGATTTCTGCGGTACTGAAGAGGCTAGAAATTTTAAATATAGCACGGTAGTTACTTATAAAATATAAATGTCCTCTAAGAAGTGTCGAAAATAAATTCGAAATTAAAAAGGGGTGAAGCGAAGGGAAGGTTGGTTGGTGTATTTATGACGGCCAATTATCTGCACGAGAGATATAGGCCCAGGGGGGGTGACCTTCGTGGGGGTCTTTCTAAGGGAACCTAACCCGTATTAACGCTTGGAAATCCAAGGTTTGAAGAAAACCACGAAAACTCCGAACGATTAGGCCTACAGGCGCGATTGAGAGCGAAGGGAAGAAGCGAAAAGCATTCTAAAAGTGTCCTAAATTACGATTTCTATGGAACCTCAGTAAATAATAAATCAATTACAGAAGTTATTGGTTGCGAATCAAGAATGATAGTCCGTGATCCTATACGGGCTATATTTTATACCGGTGTCACTACCACCTTGTTGGCAGGAACAACAAGAAGGCCTTTAAAAACATCTAAATTCCGTTTTCTATAGAATATTAGGAAATACCAACCGATTTCAAGGTTAATGTTGGCAAATTAAGGTTGACAGTCTCTGTTTCAACATTTTTCGAGACATTCTATTTCATGTTCGTGACATTTTATGTTGGTGCCTCAAACACCAGTGTGGTGACGACTGTTAGACAAGAAGCTTGGAATTTGACATAATGGTTAATTTTAAGACGTAAATGTGCTAAGATGGTTTCTAAAAAATTCGAAACTTCAATTAAATACTGAAATGAGCGAATGAAATGGGCATAAAAGTCTCAAAAAACTTTCTAAATTATCATTTAATTGGAATTAGATTTAGTTCTTCTAATTAATTAAAATCTCATTTCTGTCTATTGCACTTTTATAATGAAATTTAGTCAAACTGTGGCTTAATTTGTAATTTTTGAATTATTTCAAAAAGTGTTCTTCTAATAAAAAATAGTCATGCAAATATCACTTGGCATATTTCAACTATTATGCGAGCAAAGCCGCGGGGTTTGCTAGTATCTTATAAATTTGTAATGTGCAAAAAAATATTCAGTTAGGAAAGGCATAGCACAGTTGAAAATTCACCTTCAACTATTTCTGTCAATAGACCGAACTATACTCTATATCTTTTGTATAGCCCTGTATATGATAAATAGATATTAAACATCAAAGTAACATAAAAAATTAGTCATATTTAAAAAATTCTACCGCAACTAGCAACGCACTTCAAGCAGTTATTGTTCATAGACAATACTATAACCGATTTATTTTGTATCCTTGTAAATGAACGATACACACTCTAGTCTGTAATCAGCATCTTGTAATACACATTATCAGCATCTTGTAACACACATTATGAGCATCTTGTATACATAGTATAACGACATTAAAATACACACCGAAAATATCTTTTATATAGACCGTAGTTCAAAGAAAATTCTTTTGAGCTTCCCTGTAAATAAACTATAAATAATACATACTTCATTATCAATACTGAACACGCCATAATAAGCCCCAGTCACATATCTCATTTATATGAAAATTATATCAATTATACGAAATATATTTAAGCATGTGAGATTGATAAAAAAAAAGTCAGACAGACAAACCGTATTCATGAACTCTTTAAACTATGTTGGGAAGTTTTAAAAAGATTAAAGTTAAAATATCTTATTTTCATCGTTAAAAAACTTAAGTTCAATGAACACATCTAAAGATTAAAACTAACGTACACAATAACTTTCTTTAAACTAAGTTCAAAAGCGAAATAAAAAGAAACTTATTGTTTAACCCTTAAATGCCTGATTTTTCAAAAATCATTGTAAAAATGTTTTTCGGCTTTCATTTTTTAAATAAATCATGGGAAAAATACTTAAAAAATCATATATTGTTTTAAGTATAGTTTGCGGCTAAAAAACAGTTTGTTACTAATCGGCAATACTGGTGTTTAATTGAAAAAATAATTTTTCTTGATAAAATTCTATAATGTTAAACACACAAGAATTTTAGGAACTATAATAAGAAATAAATTTTACTTGCTCACTGCAGGTCAAAATAGAGTATTTCGCAAGCTTCCAAACAAAACAAAAAGAACAAGTAGCAACAATTGAAAAAATAATTCTATCTTTATTCTTAAACAGCACAAGTGTAGCCATCCACATGTTGAAAATCGATTTAATAATATCTTCAGAATGTATTTTATTGGCAACATTAGGCATTATAGCTTCAATATTATTCTAATAGTATTTTAGAGCCTAAATTGGGTATGTTGCCGAAAAGCAACACCAGGCATTTAAGGGTTAAACCACTTATAGTTGTTAATATAACATTTCTAAGTTGAATTTCTCATACCATAAATTACGAAAATTTATCTAATTTATTATAACTTTGAAAAGCATAATTTGTAGCCTTAATGGAAAATAAATTGTTTTTGAATGCTCATTGTTTTCTATTTATGCTCTAAGTTCAAGCCTTTTTTTTTCACCAAACAAAACAAAATTATTATTCAAATATGCTAATAAAATTATCTTTGGTATCCCATTAACACTGAAATTTGCAAAATATTTTCCTTAAATTAGTGGCTTTAATATGTTCTATGCACGACCTTATAATGTAGAGATTTTGTTCACCAATGTTTCGTTTATTTATTTGCTAGTTTATTTATGAACAGTTTCTAAATGATATGATAATCCACTTTGGTTTTTAATTTAGTCATAATTATCTTTACGAATGTATGATAATGTTATTTAAATTTAATAATTAAAAAAATGTATCGCTCACCAGCAAGATAAGTGACACATCTCGGAAAAATTTATTTTGCATTTTATTCCACTAATAGGTCTTTTATAGGTCATTCTTACTACACAAACAGTTTCATAAGTGTAGTTATACGGAAAATCACTTTATTATGCTATATGTCCGTTTGTGACCACAGAAAAGGGTTGGATTGTGCTGGGAGGTAAAATTACGCAACCCTCCAAACCTCATCCTACGTCTTCGTTCTTAATGGTTTTACGCTTTTATGCACGTTTTTATTCCTGCATACAGACATAAGTGCTGTAATCTCACGTTACAGTAAAATAATGCAAATTTTCTTTTGCATCTCCTGTGAAATATACTTTTGTCGAGATGTGTCATTTTCTTGCGGGTGAGCGATATGTTCCAATATTTATTGTGATAAAAAAAAATCTTTTGAAAAAAGTTTTGTTAATCTTATTTTTTCACCAACCCAAATCGCAGTTACATTCTAATATAAAGTGAATTCATTGAGAGGAGGGATATTAATTGAATAGTGTTTGTTTAATTTTTTGTAATATCACGTGATGTTGAAGCAAAATTTTAAATTGATGATTAAATTCGAATCCTAGAACGAACTTTTTTCACTCACTTGGAAAATTTCAACTACTACATTTATTTTAACCTTCGATTATTTTCCGCTTACATCCTCAACATCCATCAGGGAGAAATTATCTTCGGTTTTTATTGTATTCATCCTACTGCGTCTCTTCAATTGAGGTAGGGGAGTTTACTTCCGACAACATCTGAAAATTAATACACTCCCCCACATCAAACGAAGAGCGCAGTTGGATGAATAAAGTGATATTTGAAATAACTTTTCCCCTGATGAAGGTTGCGGATGCAAACTGAAACTTCTCAGAGTTTAAATAAAATTTGTTTATAACTTTTAACATATATGTATTTTAATGATGAACTTTTAATTAAGTGATGAACTTTCAAACTTCACATTATTTTTTTGTTTTGTTTTGTTTTGTACATTTTTTCAAATTTCGCTTTGATGTCACAGATTTTGTTATCATGTCAAAAAAATTGCATTAGCTGTGATGAAGGGAAAGAATGCATTACACAACTGGCAACATAAGAGGTTAAAATATTGACATGACACCGCGGTGCTTAAGGAGTGCCAACGCGGCGTGCAACGCCGCCTCGCGTAACCTCCAACTAAATATGAAAATGAACTAAGGATGAATTTCGAAACAATGCACGGCCTAAAAGTATAATTTGGAAGCTCTGGTGGAGTCCCAATGGCCATTCCAGAGTTGGAAGCACGAGGTTAAATATAACCTCCAGAAAAAGGGGCGCATAAGGCATCCAAGAATTTATTGGTTGCCCTATAATTCGATGTCATTTCACCGACTGGCGTACGCAAAAAACGGAGAATGTAAAGGCAGTATGGTACCAACGAGCACAGGACAGCTATAACATAAGGTAGCCAAGCCTATCTAACTCTAAAAACTTATTAAAAAAAAACCAAAGGGGGCCACATAGCTCACTAATTTAGATGTCAAGCCTATTGCGCATTACAGGTCGCGGGTCTCCCGCCTTTCGCACAAATCGTTTAGCCTTGAAAAAGGCTTTGTGGTGCTAGACATCGAGAGAACACCGCTATTGCAAATTGCATTTTGGCATTGTGATCGAAAATGGGGGGTTAAAATATTGCTCTGGTCTATATGCTGATATTATTAAAAGGATAAAGTCAAAAAGACAAAAAAATACTAATTCATAAAATTCAGAAATTCTCAAAAACCGTGAAAAGTACTTTATATTTCTTCTTCATGCGCAAAATAGACGTGCTACCACTTTGAAGGCAAAATTTAGACTTTAGTAATTTTATTTTAAAAAAATTTACAAAGTTTTAATCCATTTAATTTCTTTCAATACGCCGATATTACTAAAAGGATAAAAGCGAAATGAAAAAACAAATCTTACAAAAAGCATAAAATTCCGAAATACTCAAAGACATTGAAAAGAGTTTTATATTTCATTGTATTAAAATTTTTTTTGCACAAAGTTTTAATCGATTTAATTTCTTTCAATAACTAAATTTAGTTAATTTAAATAAAGGTACAATTTTTAGATCATTCGAATTAGTGCATCATTTAATACACACTTTTATTAACGCGGGCGAAATACGACCTCCCTTGGAATTCCGCAATTACAGGAATTAAGAAAGAGAAACAACGTATAAAGACACAAATATAAATATGCTTAAAAAGCATACAGCTGTTTCGAAACCTCTAAGGTTTCATCATCAGTGCTTAAAAATAAAAAGTAAAATTAAAACTCTGAGTAAAAGTGGGGGCGGAGAGACAGAGAACAAGAAAATCGTACCTTTTATCTCTACTGTCAACGGGGAAATGTGACATACGGCTGACAAACAGCTACGGAGTGGATCTCACGCGTACACACAGGGAGACCAATTAAAATAGTCCAATTGAAGAGTTCAAACTGCGAGGAGAAAAAAAGGGGGAGGGAGTGAAGAGAACGAATTATAGAAAATTAAACTATATCTTTGAAAAATTGGGCGTACTGTATAAATCGTTAACTAAACTGTTTGAATTTTACCAGATGTGATAAGCTTCCCAGAAGTCAAGATCGTAAATTATGAGCATTTCTGTATTATTGAGGCTTCGGAAAATTTAAAATTATGGTTGTTGGACCAGCAGTGGTTGGCAATAGTGCAACGTTTGATATCACAATTTTTAACACAGGTTTTATGCTCCCCCAAACGGATCTTAAAGGCTCGCATCGTTTGACCAATACACATTTCATTGCATTCGTAAGATCAATTATAAAAAAAAAAATTCAAACAGTTTAGTTAACGATTTATCCAGTACGCCCAATTTTTCAAAGATATGGTTTAATTTTCTATAATTCGTTCTCTTCACTCGCCCCCCTTTTTTTCTCCTCTCAGTTTGAAATCTTCCGGAGCAATTGGACGATTTTGATTGGTCTCCTTGTTTGTGCGCGTGAGATCGACTCCGTAGCTGTTTGTCAGCCGTATGTACCATTTCGCCTTTGACCGTAGAACTGAAAGGTACGTCTTTCTGACTCTCTTCCTCCACCCCTCTTTTATTCAGAGTTTTAATATTACTTTTTATTTATAAGCACAGATGATGAAACCTTAGAGGTTTCGAAACAGCTGTATACTTTTTAAACATATTTATATTTGTGTCCTTATACGTTGTTTCTCTTTCTTAATATATCTGCACAAAGTACAATTCTTCCACACTTTTTATATAACAGGAATTTACTGTAAAAATCTTAATGAAGCAAATTTTATGTATGCATGCAAATATGTTTTAAAACATAGTTATAAAATGTAATTATTATACAATAAATATACAACACCAATGACTCAGCAGTTGATCATCTGTTATCAAAAATGTCAAATCTAAATTTAAAACAAATTGCTTTTTTGGTGGTTTATAAAACATTAAGAATTTTTTATTTCACTAAACATTTGATTTACTCCATTGATTTCTTCCGTTAAAATGATATTTTTCAGATAATCAAGTGATTATACCGAAATAAAATGTGATTCTGATCGGAAGAAAATATACGTAATATAGATACAAAGATTTCAAAACTTAACTCGTGAAAACAAATAAACTCTAAATATGCAGGATGTCCCAAATTTATCTTACAACTTTGATCCTCCATAAAACTTAAGGGGGACAGATCACGTTGAGCAGCCAGAAAATGACCGTATTTAATCAGTACGAAAAACTCTGTAGTTTCTTAACTAATGAATGAAACGCAATATTTTTTTTCTTTACTTTCACACATTCTGATGGTTTGATAAAAGATTCAAATACACGTATATTTAATAATATTAGTTAATTAAATCATAACGACGAAAATGGCTTTTGAAAAATATTAATAGTGAAATATGCATTTTGCGCGCACGATTTAAAAATTCTAATGTAGATATATGTTTAATGTTTCATAGTTTTTTGCTTATAATACTATATTTTACACTGAACCTAATTTCTTAAAATATATTCAAATTCTTTAACATAATTAATGGCTTTTCTAATCATATTCACAAAATTTAACCAAAAAAATTATACTTATTTTTTCAATCCACAATTTTCTGTAACAAAAATCAGACTAAATTGTTTTTCAGCATAAATTAATGCATATAAACTAAGAATATATATCATTTTACGGTTCGATGATAATTAGCTTTTAAATGAGACAGCACGGAGTACCAAAAAATCAATATTTAGAAAAAGGGCTTCAAAGTTGGATTATAAGATCACTGCAAATGCTTTTATGCAAGATATTTTCAGCAATAACTTCTCTTCTAAACAGTTTTTTTTTTTTTTTTTGTAAAAAATAAATTGCAGTGGATTTGTAACTTTTGAAGGTATCCATCCTGAAATTAGTGAAAAATATATCTTTTTAAGCGTCATCGTGATCTGCCCCATTAAAAGAAATTAGATAACAAAAATCTGTTTATTTTACATTGGGGGGGCCAGGATCGTTGGTTACGTCCGTATTTTGTTCGGAAATTCCGTTGAACATGTGTATATCAACCAGGCCGCATACTGGGCATTTACGGTGGCGTGGCCATCACCATTTATGAAACTTACTGAGTCGTACCTGAAAGCAAAAACATTCCTTTTAGTACAAATTAAACTTTATGAGTTGCTCTTATACATACACAAAAATGAACTTCGATATTTTATTTCGTTTAGGTTTCGTGGAGGATCAATGTTGTAAAGATAAATTTGGGACACCAAGTATTTCAAATTAAACATCAAACAAATCAGAATAAATGTTTATTTACACAAAGAAAATAAACAAAACGTGACTTTTCTAAAAGCAAGATAAATCTCGGTAAAACACTTTAAGTTCTTTGCTGACATTTTTGATATTCCATTATTTATATTCAAGAATAAATAGACAACATCAATTATTCAACAACTTATCATTTTTTATGAAAAAATATCAAATCTCAAATGTTCAATTTAAAACACAAAATGATTTTGGTGGTTTATCAAACAAAGACAATTTTTTATTTCATGAAGCATTTAATTTACTTGATTCATTACTTCAGTTATAATAATATTTTTCAAATAATCTAATGATTATACAGAAATAAAATGTAATTTTTGTCGTAATATATTACAGGTGATATATATATATTTATATATTGAGATTTCAAAACTTAGCTCATGAAAAAAAAATCAGCTCTCAAATTATTTCAAATCAAAAAGCAACCAATTCAGAATAATTTTTTATTTACACAAAGAAAATAAACAAAACACGACGATTCTCAAAGAAGGGTAAAACTCGGTAAAACAATATAAATTGTTTGGTGACCTTTTTAAGATTTCAAAAATGACTTCATCTATATGCATCGCCTGATGTTCTTTAAATTTGCGTGGTCTGTTTGTTCTCCATGTTTAGCCACGTAATGTGAATAAACCATGTTTAAAGTAAGGCACTTTGAGGATTATAATAAAACAAAATTTTGTGTTTAGCCTTATACTACCTCATGGATTACAGCATAATTTTAAATTTTTAAAGAGGTGGTAATTTTATATGAGGCTTTATGAATGTAAAATATACACTTTAAAATTTAGCTCATGAAGTCAAATAAGCTCTTAAAGTATTTCATATAAAAATCAAACAAATAAGAATAAATGTTTATTTACACGAAGAAAATAAACAAAACATAACATTTCTAAAAGAAGGATAAAACTCGGTAAAACATTTTAAGTTCTTTGCTAATATTTTTAATATTTCAAAAACAACTCCATTTATATGCATCAACTGGTGTTCCGAAAATATGTGCTGCCTTTTCCCCATGCTTCGCCATGTAATGCCATTAAAACACCCGTACCGTAAAACGTTTTGTGGATATTAATATAACAAAAGTTTTGAGTTTGGCACTATTTTACCTGATGGATTAGAGCAAAATTTTAAGTTTTTAAAGAAGGGATCTTTTATACGAAGCTTTATAAATGTTAAATACATAAAAGTATAACCTAAGGCGTTCCCTTCTAAAATGTCTTTAAAACCCCCCTCACTGACAAGCCCGTGTTAATACGTTCACTAAGCTCCAGGTTTCACTGCAGTACAAGCAATATTTAAAGTAATATTATTCTATTGATTTAATGTATTTTTAATACATTGAACAATGATTAATACTTTCAAGGATTGCATTCATATTCGTTATTAAGTTTTTTATAAAATGGTCAAAAAATCATTTTTTTAGCATTTAAAACAAAATGCTGAGAAAACAACATTACAATTTTGCCCTTTTCCAAGACAGTCAGAGGGTTAATTTTATGTATACGATTTTCTTAAGATATGAAAATTATTTGACTACAAGTATGATACTATTGCTGAAAAAATAATTTTTTAAACGATAAATGAAATTAAAAAAATTAAGATTTGAGAATAAATGTTTATTTACACGATAAAAATTAACAAAACATGACACTTCTAAACGATGGATAAAACTCAGTAAAACATTTTAAGATCTTTTTTTACCTTCTTAAGATTTCAAAAACGACGTCATTTATATGCATGCCTGATGTTCTTTAAATATAAGTTGCCTGTTCCCCACGTTTCACCATGTAATGCCAATAAAAAGACTTCTAAAACGAATTCATTTATATGCATCTCCCGATGTTCTTTAAATATACGCTGCCTGTTCCCAAAGTTTCGCCATGCAATGGCAATGAAAAAATTAAAAAACGACGTCATTTATATGCATCGCCTGATGTTCTTTAACCCTTGAAGTTAGTCGGTATACCACATAATTTTAATTCCCAAATGCCATATTCGCACCAGAGTTTTAAAACTAAATTTTGCATTATATATTACATACTCAAAGAAAAGCTTTTATTTATTTTCACATAAATTTGTTCGAAAGCCTGGTGTCATTTAATTATTTTAACATTTTATTAACAGACGTTTTTTGCCCCTGAAAGGGTTAAAAATATGTTGCTTGTTTCCCACGTTTTGCCATATAATGCCAATAAAAAGATTTCTAAAATGACGTCATTTATATGCATCTTCTGATGTTCTTTAAATATACGCTGCCTGTTCTCCATGTTTCGCAATGTAATGCCAATGAACCATGTTTAAAGTAAGACGTTTTGAGGACATTATAATAAGAAATAAATTGTGTTTAGCATTATTCTACCTGATGGATTAGAGCATAATTTTAAATTTTTAAAGAGGTGATCATTTTATACGAGGCTTTTTTGAATGTTAAATAAACGTACAAGTTTCTAAAACTTAGCTCATGAAAGCAAACAACCTCTAAAAATAATTCATATCAAAAATCAAACAGATCAGAATAAATGTTTATTTACACGAAGAAAATAAACAAAACATGACACTTCTAAAAGAAGGATAAAACTGGGTAAAACATTTTAATTTCTTTGCTGATCTTTTTAATATTTCAAAAACAACTTAATTTATATGCATTAACTGATGTTCCTAAAATATATGCTGCCTGTCACCCATGCTTCGCCATGTAATGCCATTAAAACAACTTTACTGTAAAAAGTTTTGTGGATATTAATATAAGACAAGTTTAAGTTGCGCATTAATTTACCTGATGGATTAGAGTATAATTTTAAATTTTTAAGGAGGTGATCATTTTGTTCGAAACTTTATAAATGTTAAATTAAAAAATTATAATTTAAAATTTTCCCTCCTAATATGTCTTTAATTTTTGGTATACTATATTATGTATACTTAAGATATGAAATTTATTTGGAATTACGACAGTATTGCTGAACAAATAAATTTTTAAACGATAAATGAAATCAAAAATTAAAGATTTTGAATAATTGTTTATTTACACGAAGAAAATTAACAAAACATGACGCCTCTAAAAGAAGGATAAAACTCGATAAAACACTTTTCGAGGCTAAAAATATTTCAAATAAAAAATCAAACAAATCAGAATATTTTTTTCTCCAAGAAGAAAATAAACAAAACATGACACATCAATGAAGGATAAAACTCGATTAAATGCTTTAAGTTCTTTGCTGGCATTTTTAATGTTTCAAAACAACGTCATTTATAATCATCACCTGATGTTTCATAAATATACGCTGCCTGTTCTACATCTTTCGCCATGTAATGCCATTAAAACATGCTAAAAGTAAAAAAGTTTTGTGAACATTATTATAAAACAAAGTTTTGTGTTTGAAATTAATTTACTTGGTGGATAATGACATACATTTAATTTAAGTTTTTAAAGAAATTATCATTTTATATGAGGATTTATAAACATAACGTTACATACATAAAATTTAACCCAAGACGTTCCCAAAATATGTAATTATATGAGAAATTTATTTGATAACAAATAAAATGGTATTGTACAACAAATATTTTTTAAACGATAAATGAAATTTAAAAAACTAAAAATATCAGTAAAAACGTTTATTTACACGATGGAAATAATCAACGCATTACACTTCTAAAAGAAAGATAAAACATTTTAAGTTGTTTGCTGGATTTTTAATATTTCAAAAACAACTACATTTATATGCACCACAAGATGTTCTTTAAATATATGCTGCCTGTTACCCATGTTTCGCCACGTAATGCCATTGAAACATGTTCAAGTAGAAACGTTTTGTGGATATTAATATAAAACAAAAATTTTTAATTGGCATTACTTTGCCTAATGGTTTAGACCATTTTAAACGAGGCTTTATAAATGTTAAGTATGCATACTAAGTATTCAAAACTTGGCTCATGAGAACAAATGCTCTAAAAGTATTTCAAATCAAAAATTGAAGAAATCAGAATAAAAATTTATACGAAGAAAATAAACAAAAAATTGCACTTCTAAAAGAATAATAAAAATCGGTAAAACACTATAAGTTCGTTGTTGATTTTTTTAATATTACAAAATTTAACTTCATTAATATGCATCACCTGATGTTCGTTAAATATACGCTGCCTGTTTCTCATGTATCGCCATGTAATGCAACTGAAACATGTTTAAGGAAAAAAGTTTTATGGGTATTAATATAAAAGAAAATTTGGGATTTGACATTAATTTGCCTGATGCATTACACCATGACTTTAAGTTTTAAATAAAGTTTAAAAAAAAATAAACAAAACATGACACTTCTAAAAGAAGGGTAAAACTCGGTAAAATGCTTTAAGTTCTTTATTGAGCTGTTTATTATTTAAAAATTCAACTTTATTTACATGCAACACCTGACGTTCCTTAAATATACGCTGCCTTTTCCCGATATTTTGCCATTTGATGCCATTAAAATATTAAAAAAAACTTTTTATGGATATTAATTAAAAACAAAAATCTGTCTTTGGAATTATTTTACCTGATGGATTAGTCTACAATTTCAAGCTTTTAAATAAGTGATCATTTTATAGGAGGCTTTATAATTGTTAAACATACATACCAAGATTTTAAAAAGTATCTCATGAAAACAATCTCAAATAATACTTCAAATAAAAAATCAAACAACTCAGAATAAATGTTTATTTACACGACGAAAATAAAGATATGACACTTCAAAATGAAGAATAAAACTCGGTAAAACACTTTTGTGGTTGTCAATTATTTTACCTCATGGGTTAGAGCATGATTTTGCGTTTTTAAAGAGGTGATAATTACATGCATGGCTTTATAAATGTTAAACCTATAAAAGTATAACCTAAGACCTTTCCGCACAATATGCTTTTAACACAGTATTGCCAGATTGATGACTTTTTTAATTCAGATTATTTGACTGTCACCACTTTTTTTAAAATATTATACTTTGGTTTATTTTTCAGAATTTTTAAACTATTTTTAAATAGGCCGTATATTTCTATTTAAAAAAAGTGGTGACAATTAACAACCTGGGGACAAAAAAGTGCCCAATCTGGCAACACTACTTTAACTCTTTATGTACTGGATTATGAATTCATGAAAATTTTATCTTTTAAAGCATTTTTCCTGAATTTTTTAAACTACTTTATCATTATATAATATGTTCATAATGATTTATATAATGATTTAATAAATTATAGAAGGTTCGAAGGGTTTAGAAGGATTAATTAAATTTGAATGTAAACGGATTTTGTGCAGTATTTATAAACCCACTCAAATGTTTTATTTTAAATATTTTTCTTAGTATTTTGTAGAATTAGTAATTGTATATAATGTTCTTTTAACAGAAATGAAGAAATGTTTCGGAATTGAAAATTCCCTTTCCCCAACGCCAAGAAAAATGAAAATATGCAAAGGCAGAAGAAATCATACTTTTAAAGGTATTTTTGTTTGTATAACCAATATTGCTTTTGGACCAAAATAAATTAATGCATCTATATCTCATTCTAAGCTGTATTACTACTAATCGATCTATTAAATAAATTTTATAACAAGTTATATTTTAATGGTACTTATAAGTACCTTCAGTAGATAAAGGGTTAAATTTATATATAATATTTTCAAACGATATGAAATATATTTGAAAACAAGCACAGTAAAATTGTTGAACAAATAAATTTTAAATGGTACATGAAACCGATATACAGGGTGTTTATAAAGTCCCGGACCAATTTTGATGTTTAATAACTCATAAAATAATAAAGATAGATTATAATTAATAACATAAATGGTTAGATAGACTCAAAAAGTTTCATGACCCTTGTAAATGAACTTCCACGTGTGCCCCCTTCGTAGCACGGGGAATATCAAGTCGATAGTCAATTTCACGCCAGGTAGCGGCAAGCATGTCGACATTCATAGAGGCTATTGCGGTTGTAATTCTGTCTTTTAAGTCATCAATGTTCGACACTCTCCTCCTGTAAACATTGTCCTTTACAAATCCCCAAAGGAAAAAGTCCAGCGGCCTTATATCAGGTGATCTGGGTGGTGCACCACCTCATTGGGGTACCATCGTTCGTACTTCTCTGAATGACCATTTTCCAGGAAGATGGATTGGACGAGGAGGTCCAATTCCTTGGCCACACAGATCACCTGATATAACGCCGCTGGACTTTTTCCTTTGGGGATTTGTAAAGGACAATGTTTACAGGAGGAGAGTGTCGAACATTGATGACTTAAAAGCCAGAATTACAACCGCAATAGCCTCTGTGGATGCCGACATGCTTGCCGCTACATGGTGTGAAATTGACTATCGACTTGATATTCTCCGTGCGACGAAGGGGGCACAAGTGGAAGTCCATTGACAAAGGTCATGAAATTGTTTGAGTCTATCTAACCATTTATGTTATTAATTTTAATCTATCTTTATTATTTTATGAGTTATTAAACATAAAAATGGGTCCGGGACTTTATAAACACACTGTAATACGATTTTTTTAAAACTAACAATTTTGTTACACGTGCACAAAAGCTTTCACGAAAATTTATTATTTGGAAAACCATTAAAAGGGCACATAGATCATACGAGGGTGTATAAATAAGTTTCTGCCCTCACATAGAAATAAGTGAGTGAAATTTATCAAATTCTACATTATATTAGTCATTTTATGTATAGTCACCGTGCAGAGTAACACATTTCTGCAAACGGTATTTCAAGGAGTGGGAGGAGGATGTATTCCCGGAGGCACGATAGTAGATCCAAAGGGGGTAATTTTTCTAATTTTTGCCGATTCCCATATGTGACACATTATTGGAAAAGCTTGTGACCACTTATTCATGTTATGCACCTCCCGATCTCCTACCCCACAAAAATCCCCCCAGAGGGGCATGAATGATGTCCGCAAAATTTAGAAAAGTGCCCCCTGGAGGGCAAATTTGGGGGGATGGGGAGGGAAGTGCATAACATGAATAAGTGGTCACTGGCCATTCCAACAACATGCCACATGTGCGGGTCGGCAAAAGTTAGAAAAACGATCTCCCTTGGGTCTACTATCCGGAATACATCCTCCCCCTTCCCTCTCTTTGAAATACCGTTTGCAGAAATGAGTTACTATGCGCAGTGTCTATACAGAAAGAACTAAGACAATGTAACAATTTCATAAATTTCACTCAATTATTTCTACATGAGGGCAAAAACTTATTGATACACACTCTTATAATGGCTCACATTTTTCAATTTACAATTATCGGCCTAAAATATAGAGCTAGAAAATTATCATGCTAAATGATTATGGACATAAAAGATTATGCTACTAGACGGTTTAAAAATAATATATTTTAAGCACTGTGGGTGTATATATATTTATTGCCTTTTTATCGATTGTGTTTTTGTATATTTTTGGTACAGTTTTCTACAATTCTATTTCTGGTAAACAGTTGAAACTTTACAAAATTGCGTAACTAACTTGTTTCTTTAAAAATATATAACATTATAGGTTTGAGTGATTTTTTTTAAACTAATTAAAAATATGTTCTTAAAATTTTTAGAACTTTCAAAGTTTTTTAGTATTTTTAAAGTTTTTTAGTATTTTCAATTTTATTACTTTTGAGGGAAAATGAAAATTGCTTCTTACTATTATCGAATAGTATGTTTTCTGATAACGCAACAAATTTTAAGGTGATATATTCAGCAGTTTTTTAGAAAGGTATACCGAACAGACATATTGTACAAAATACATGTAAAATGTTAATTAATTTTTGAAAATTAATTTATGCATGAAATTCATTTCTTTTGATTTATATATGGGCTATAATGTGTACATTAACTTTGAAAAAAAAAAAAAAAAAAAAAAAAAAAAAAAAAAAAAAAAAACATTTTTATCTCCATTTTAAATAAAATACTTGATTCTAAATATTTTGCAAATATTGCTTCATTTTACTTGTTCAGATGTCCCATGTGCCCTTGAATCGGAAAGTCCATTTTGCAGCCACCGTGATCGTTCCGTTATTACGATTTACTGTGTTCATTCCATTGTTACGAATCACCAACTGATCATACAATAAGTCGCATGGTGGCTCAAACTTTACTTATATTTGGAGATTCTTGTATGAAACAAGAGTGAACATGGTTTTGTGTCAACTCGCCAAATAACTTCATTTTCATATTTTTTTTATGTCTTAACAAAATGAAACTGTCATGGTAACTTCATGTTAAAGTTTTCAGATAACAGTTACATAAAAGTCACTACGGCACATCATTGTAAGTTCATCTGGTTACTTGTCACAAAAAAAGTTAATGTAGTGAATTCATACTTTTTTTTTTTCAAGCTTTCTTATCAAACTTTTATAATTTGTGTACACATGCCTGAATTTTCACTCTCCAGTAAACCAAAATCTTTTGTCAACACAATCCAAATACAACTCTAGCAGCAAAACAGATCGAAATTTATTGTTTATATTGGTTACATCTTGGAAAATATTTCAATATTGAAGGCAGGACAAGATTACCACCGGGTCAAACGTCCACCAGTAAATTTCAATACGAATTTTCGCTTCATTTAAACGTCTTATTCACGTAAAATTTCTGCCATAAATAAAATAAAAGTTTATAATCGTTTTTTACTGGTGGAAGTTTGCCCCGTGGTAATCAGGTTCTGATTGAACTATTGACGCTACACTGAGTGCTTCACATTATTTTATCAACTTCGCATCAATATTTCCAAGATTTTTTTCTCTTTAATTTATAATTAAAATGTCCAGCCGATATGTTTATAATATTGGTTTTTAATTGTAAATACTTTCAATGTAAAGCTAATATTTACACAATTTATTTAATGATGGTTATTATATTTAATACGTGATTTATCAAATTGCTAACTAAGCGTAGAACCAACAGAGTGAAAAATGTCCGAGCCGAGAGTCGAACCCGGAACCCTTGGAATAGCGCTCCAAGTGCTCTACCATTTCGGCTGCGAGGACGATACCCAGCCAAAGATGGAACGTTCTTCATGAGCATACAATCCTGTGGCGAAACATGAGACACAAATAAACCCAACATCGGTGAACATTTATATAATTTTAAGTAATTTTCCAATTATTTTCAGCCGCGAAATTACGCTTGAAATTATTGAATATTTATTACGTGATTTATCGCATTGCTAACATAGAACCAACAGAGTGAAAATTGTCCAAGCCGGGAATCGAATCCGGAACCCTTGGAATAGATCCGGGTTCGGTTCCCGGCTTGGACGTTTTTCACTCTGTTGGTTCTACGCTTAGTAAACAATGTGATAAATCACGTATTAAATATTCAATAGTTTCAAGTATAATTTCACCGCTGAAAATTAATTGAAAAATTATTTAAAATTATATTGTTATATGCAAAGAAGGAATTTTGTAACAGATTTTGAACACACTTCCTGATATGCTAGATTTGTAAAAAATAACGTTTACATATGTGTTTCCAGTGGCAATGCAACATCTTAAAATTTTTAGAACTTAATTAGAAATTAATACATTAATGTTAAGGTTTTTCTCCGTAAGCACGGCACAGATGATAATCTTCAAATAGTATCTGTAACTGGTATAAATGTGTACCAGTTGAAACAACAAAGGATGTAACTATGCGCAAGTAAATGCCCACCAAAATATGTCAAATGGCTGTGAAATTGCAACAGTGAAACATTTTAATGACGAAAAATTAGAAAATAAAGTGAAGATAAAAATTGAAATGTGTAATATTAAAAATAAACTATTATAAATTAATACTTTAATAATAATACACTTTGCAAGATCAATTTAGAAATCCTAAAAACATAGTTAAAAATATTTTTTTTCCTGTTGCCATGCCTTAAAAAGGAAACAAAACAAAAAATATGTAGGGGAAGGTGGGGCAATATAGGATACCATAAATGTTTTTTGTTCGCAAATGCAGCCAAATTTAAAAACAAACACTGAATAACGTTTTTAATATAAAATGAATCTTCGGCTATAATAAAACATATTCTTTTAGATAAAAATTATATTTTATTAGATAAAAAATTAGCTTTTTTCAGATAGAAGCAAAAATCCAGTTTTACCCCAGTGGTTGGGTAAAACCGGGTATCCACTAAAGGCTCCTATAAAACTCATTTTGGTCCAAAAGATTCTTGTTAAATATAGTAAAAAGATACATTTTTGCTAATTTTAACAAAACAAAGTTCCACATGTTTCTTCAATGTGTCAAAAATAAATCTGTGGCAAATTTTCTACATTGAATATGCCTATCTATTTTACACTGGGAGTCATAGAGTTATTTTAACCGCAAAAATCACAAATTAATTTGTTTTCAAATTCTTCTTCATGCTACGTGCGTCTTGTGACCACCTTTGGCATTTCAAACATTGTATCCAGCCTTTTTTTGAAATTAGAATCGGACTAAAGTTCATTGGAAAACATTAAGGCTTCATTATCTCCTTTATCTTCTGAGGATGTCTCCCCAACCTTTTTTGGTTTCTGTTTCTGTTGATTCTCATTTTTTTTTTCTTTTTAAGAATCTTTTTCGTTTTCCAGGGTATTTGGAGTCCTTCTTTTTCCTTTCCTTTTACCAGCTCTTTTTTAAGCAATACAGTTTTTCTTAGGAAGGGGTAATAGCATTTTAGGCGAAATTGGGAATGCAGATTGCTGGGGCACACAATCGGTGATGTCGATATGAGGTGCTGGATGTCCGATGTTAACTCTTTTACATGTAGAAGGATGAGCTTCATTATCCTGTGATGTTTCAGAAATATTTTTAGCTACAGCTATGTCAACCTATGGCTGCGTAGACCTAGGTGCGTTATCACTGACTATTATGGATATCTCTGTGATTTTCGAAGAAGCAAAAAGATTGTCTGGAAAAACATAGTTGTTGTACGGAAAAAATCCCTGTTTTCGAAAACCGTCTGATTCGAGTATTTTCAACTGCTGCTCTCAAAAATGCAGCTTGGAATAATTTTCCGATTTAGTAAATTGCTGCAGATTGCCCAGGATTGGAAAGCAACCACTTCCTCACCTCTTGTTTGTAGTATGAGTTTAGATGTGCTATGACACATCAAGGGGTTAACAGCACTTAACATCATTAAATTACAATTAAAAGCTTAATGCTAAATTATTAACTATCATTCTATGAGCGTAGGACAAAACCGGGTATACCCGGTATTGACCAACTCTTAAGTACCCGGTTTTACCCCAACATGACACCGATTTAAAAACATGAAGTTACTGCTCACAATGCTTTAGTAAAAGATTAGTATAACTCTTATATTACTAGCAGAAAAAGCAAAGAATTAGATATAATTCTTACCAATATTTAATATGCCGACAAGCTGTTAATTTATAAGTGAAACCTAGAATCAAACAAAACAGTTTTTAAGAGTAATTCAAACGAAATTTTTCACACAAAAAATAACCGCGTACGGTAGAATTTCATTCAGCTACAAATGCCGCAATGACGTTCGGCAAGCAATTCGTCGTGCTGGCCGATAGATAAAAGTTCAAATTAAGGAGGAAACTGCGCTATCCTGTTTTACCCGCCCACCCGGTTTTGTACAACTCTCCCCTATATTTTAATTAATTTATTTGCTACCTAACGTAGCAGTGAATTTTTCATAACAGGGGGGCCCAGCACCCTACTCGCTAACGCTCACCAACCCCCACGAATTGCTACGCAATTCATATTGGGATCGCTACGCGATCCCAGCTCGCTTCGCTCGCTCGCCACTATTTATGTCAACTCTAGCCAGAATGAGTGCTATCATAAATCATTATAACGTATTAAATTTACAGATATTTTTAATGTATAAAAAAGTAATGGAAAACTGTTGAAAATATAAATAAAAACGTACCTTGGAAACAGAATTAATTAAAAAACTTTGTGAAAACAAAATAAAAATATTTTTAGTTGGGCCGCTATGAGATCCGAGCAAGCAACATATGAAATTTAAAAATATTTTAATTCATAAAAAAGTAATTGAAAATTTTGTTGAAAATACAAATAAAAATGCATTTATCAAAAGTTTGGCGCTATGACTTGTTGATCATCGTGGAGAAAGCTAAGCGAACAGGAAATCGACGCCGTTTAAATTTAAATGGCATGTTAGTGTCAGATGGGGTTCTTCTGCTTTCATTTTGCCTATAGTATTGAAAACCACGGCTTAAATTAATTTAAAACTACAATAAGACGCTATAAAACATGCTACGTATCACGCTATCGAAATGTAAACAAAATGTTTTCGCCTGTGTCTAAATACAACCTTGGATAAAAAAAAAGCTACGTCACCGTAAAACGGACCAATAAAAAATTGTAATTCATGTATTGCACTAACGGTTTGCGTTAAAAGAGAGATCCTGTCTGGATTTTGATTTGCTGAGTGTTTTGGGACATGTGACCGTAACTACCACTGAGAAACGTCGCTTTGGCTGTTGCCAAATAGCAAGCTACAAATACAGCCCTTTTTTAGCGCTATGTAAGAGATATATATATATAGATTGAGTTCGTTGCGAAAGTCAAGTTAATGTATTTTGGCAGAATTTTTTGAAAAAAAAACAAAAAAAAACATGAATTGCTCTAGATAGAAAATTAGTCGTGATTTGGTTTTCAAGATGAACACTGAATGCTTACAAAAGAGTGTTTTTAAAAAAACTGTTTTCACTTTTGCTTTTATCTAAAATATAGATATTTCAAATTTTAAATGCATAATTTTTCTATTTAAAATGGCGAAAAACAGACAGAGCGAAAAAGTTTAAGACTCGATTTGAACAAAGTTCATTGACATTATGCGTAGTTACTCTGTAGCCAATGTAGAATATTGGCGAATAATGTCAAAAACCCTGTGTCGATTCCAGGCTTGGACAAATTTTCACTCCGTTGGATTTACGTCTTTAGTTCATGTTGAATAAAATTTACAGGAATTAAAATTTCAAATTTCTAAAAACAGGCTTGAAAATGTCGCTAGAAATTTCCACAAATAATATAGAGTTTTACCTCTAAAATTCGAAAATCGGGCAACTTCAAATGTCCGGCATTCAGATCTCCGAACTCTTCAAAAATCCGGCATTACAGTCTTCTTCTAATTTGCGGGAGAGTGAAAAATCGCAATTGTACAAGAACTAAAAGCTTTTGAGATTGAAACTGATGAAATAGCAGACAGTAATATCGGTGACGCTGTGATAAATAGAACAGTCGATAACGCTGGTAGCAGCTCAGAGGAACTAAACCCAGGTGCAGGCAGGAGAAAAGGTGACACTGGAATAATGCATAAATTTAACAGGAAAATTAATACATGATTTAGGGAAACATGACTACATTTCCGAAAGCGATATTCTTCTAAGGTAAAAATTCCAAAATGATCCAAGAAAACCTGTTAAAGAACGGCCAAAAAAAAAACTAAAGCCAATTACAAATAAAACTGACATTGATGTTTCGGAAATTACACGAGACGAAATGACTTAACTGTTTATTGGATTTTTTTTTTATTTCTTTGTAACGTAGAAAATATCAATTAAAGTTAGTTTTTTTTTAATTTAATTTTCTCTTTTTATCAAATAAATAACACTAATCTACACTATCAAATACATAATTTATGAATAAAGATACCATTAAGAATATCGGAAGTACTTTTGATATTCTCTCAGAAATCCAAAATTTTCAAAAATCCAACTTAGTCTCGGTTCGGAGGATGCCACATTTTCGAGGTATTTGTATATCGATAGCTATTGGATGTATTTCCAACGAACGTAATATCAAACTCTTCGCAAAGCGTCATTATCAGAACGTCATATGGATCAGGATCAGCAGCAGCAGTCAAAGAGTAACACTATTTAAGAATAGTAATCATCGCATTTTATAAATGCATAGTTTCTCTGATAAATAAAGGGAAAATAATACCATTTGGTTGTGTGCGTAAGTGTCCGACCCAATTACCAATAATGCTTAGTCGCGACTTGATATATTACCAAAATAATATACACTGTCTTTTGCTAAGCGTTAATACGGGTTAGTTTCCCTTAGAAAGACCCCCACGAAGGGCACCCCCCCCCTGCCTATATCCCTCGTGCAGATAATTGGCCGTCATAAATACAACCAACCAACCTGTTTATTGCTAGGTCATTTATTAGCCCCGATAAGCTATTTCTTTCTTCCAGTAAATAAAAATCGTCTCTAAAAAATAACGTTCCGTTGTATAAGCAAGCCGTAAAAAAATAAATAAATAAATAAATAAATAAATAAATAAAAAAGTCTCATATGCACTGTATATACTCTACTGCAATTTTTTCAACTTCTAAGCATCGCACATTTTCGATTTTTATACCGTCGTTTTGGGGAAAAAAAGTACTTTTAATGCAATTTGTTTGAAAACTTTATCTCCATTTATTTTTTACATATAATTTTGTTTTGTTTTGTTTTTAGCACCATTTGTTTAATTTTGGCAACTCAAGTACTCCAGTTCTGTAGAAAGTAAAGAAAAAATAGATGGAAAATAGTAATCATTTTATTGCAAATTTCCAATAACTGATGTACGCTGTCCCATAACTGTAATAAATGAAAAAAAAATGTAATTAATAAACGTGCTATTTTGAAAAAAAAAAAAATGAAAGATTTCTGATAAAACATGGAGCGGCCCCACCAGTGATTGAGAGGCTCTGTTCTCGAAGTTGGTAGACGGGAGGTGTGAATTCGAACCCAAACGCGCCCATCCGGTTAGCCGTTCGGAGTTTTCCGTAGTTTTCTTCGAGCTTTGGGAAACCTTGCGTAAATACGGGTTAGGTTCCCTTAGAAATACCCCCCCATGAGGGATTTCCCCATCAGGGCCTATATCCTTGTGGAGATAATCGGCTGTCATAAATAACACCAACAAAAACATGGCGGTATTAAAAACTGTATTTAATTTAATTAATTATATTATAAACAAATGAAGGCATATAAATCATTAGATAACCGGTTTTTTTTTTTTTTTTTTTTTTTTTTTTTTTTTTTTTTTTTTTTTTTTTGTCGGGTTCCATGAGTGACATCTGAATTTTGTTGTGGTTGTTGTTGTTGTTTTGGATTTGTGTATTATGCAGCGATAGTGACGTCATATGAATACTTTATTGTAGATATCGTTTAAAACTGGATCGGAAAATATGAATTCTTCAGAGGTTGCGAATGACATCACTTTATATAAAATAAAAGCATGTGTTTTAAGTCTTAAAACAGAAACATGTTTTTTATTATCTATACTTATATGCATATATTTTTTTTTTCATCGGAGGCGACACTAAATTCTGAAAAAGCAGAATTCCCGTTTTATAGTTCCTTAAATATTTTTCTAGCTCATAAGTAAGTCGAACCAACAAAAGTCCAAAATTTTCTTGCTTTAAGAATATTTTATCGAATTTTATAATATTTTTTTTTTAATCAAACATCGGCTTTGTCGACAGATTTGTACTGCATAATAACAAGTCGGATGTTCCAATCCAAAAACTTTCTTCTGTCTCATCCCAAAAGCATAAAAGTGGCAACTGTCGTTCAGTATACAATGAAGTATAATAAGTATCTATTTATGTAAAAGGTACAAAAGTATATAAAGTTTGATTAAATTCCGTACATTAGTTTTTGAGATACAGGTATCGCCAAGATCATGAAAATTGCAGCATAACTGTGCCACCGGTTATATGATTTACAGGAAAACCTAATCAGCACCAACTTATGTCAAAGTGTTAGAGAATATGAAATTTTTTTGAAATTCCGTGCAGTTCTTCTTCAGATATGCTGTTACCGTGAAAATTCTGAAAAATGCAGCATAACAGCGCCACCTGTTGGTCGATTTGCACCGAAAACTAATAATCACTAATTTAACAGGGTTCGTACGGGTCTTTGAATTTCCAGACTAAGGAATTCTTCGGTACCCGTGTTTTCTTATGGAAAATCTCTGCTTATATAAGGCGAAATTTCATCCGTTTAAACTAGATTCTATAAAAAAAAATACTGATATTTGGCCTTGAAAATAACGATACCCGTGTGAACTCTGTTTAAATCATGGACTAACTGAATCTCAATTTTGAGGAAAATCTGTTCATTAGTTCTTGCGATAGAGTTATTACGGAATCGAGAAAAATGCAACTTAGCAGTGCCACCTGTTGGAAGATTTACACCAAAAACTAATAAGGGTCAATTTATATCAAAGACTAACTTAGTCTAAAGCTTTATTAAATTTCGAGTATTAGTTCTTGAGATACAGCGTGCAAAACTTTTTGTCCCAAAAAGACAGATAGTCTCACAGACAGACGTTTTCTAAAAATAGTCAAATTGTCTTCAGGACCTTCTAAAACATGTACATCCGCGGAAAAGCTGAAGTCGAAATTTTTCACAAATCCAATACTTTCTTTTTGTAAAGATAGAAGACAGTAAAAATTCAGAAATTCTCCGAAATTTTAAACTTTGACATATCACAGGATAATATTGAAAAAAAAGTCAAATTAGGCATACATATTCTGAAATTTTCTTATTCTAAGCATGTTTTAATGACATAATAAAATAAAATATTGGAAAAGACAGGGGAAGTTTAGAGTGACACTAGGTGATTAGTATGAATGAGAAAATTTGCAAAAAGATTTAAGTGTCAGTAAGTGCTTCTTTATGTTCTACTTTTTTATTGAAGGAAAACGTACATTCTGTTTTATCGACTCTTGCTCTGTAGTAAGAACCTATTTATTTTTTTAACAGAAGTTTAAATCTCCTGTAAGATTAACATTATAAGGAAATGTTTTTAGAATTTTTTAGATACGTGGTTCAAAATTTACTTCGGTCGGTCGTTCTTAAAAGACATATAGTCAGGATAATAATAGTGCATCTCGAAAGTTATGTGCATTTTTTTTTAAATAAATAAATTTCAGTTGAGTATTTTTAAGTTTCAAAATAACAGTGTTTGGGCAGAATGAAGAAGTGTGTGTGTGGAGTGGGGGGGAGGGGGAGAGGAAACATACTTTTTCAAACTAGCATTTATCATGTTTGCTGTAGTTACATTATATTTCCAGGTGGAGCATTTTCGATAAATTGTTTTTTTTTTTTTCCTTCTCTTAAGGACATTTTTTATTACTGTTGGGAAGTTTTAAAACTAATATAAAAATCAGTCGTAAGTGCCAGTCCCAAATCTTTCTTCAAGGTTACAGTACCAAGATTAAATGCCAATAAATGCCCCTTATGAGGATTTTAAAGATACGAAATTCCATGCATTAGTTCTTGAGATATGACTATCTCTATAATCGTGCATATCCTGACACTTGCAGTATATCAGTGCCACCAGTTGCTCGATTTACCTCAAAACCTAATCAGCAACAATTTATTTCAACGTATAACTGCATTCGAAGTTTCATGAATATCCGTTTATTATTTTTTATGATTGTGAAAGTCGTGAAAAATTCTTCATAGCAGCGTCACCTGGTTGGCGGTTTACAACAAAAACTAATCAGCACCAATCTATATCAGGGACTAGCTGAAAAATAATTAGGATGAAAATTTGTGCATTTCTTCCTAAGACAGGGCGATTGCGGAAATGGTGAAAATGCAGCATAGCAGCGCCACCTGTCGGGTGATTTGCACAATAAATTAATCATAATACATGATAATATAAAAAAAAAACACAAGTTAGGATTAAATATTCTAAAAATTTCTTACTCTAAGCATGTTTTAATGAGATAAAAAAAATAAATATTGGAAAAACACAGAGGAAGTTTAGTGAACAGCATATGATGCATATGAATTAGGCACTTGAAAAAAAAAATTAAGGGTAAGTAAGTATTTCTTTATGTTCTGTTTTTTTTTTTTTTTTTTTTTTTTATTGAAGGAAAACATACGTTCTCTTTTATCGATTCCTTTTGTGTATAGTAAAAACTTATTTATTTTTTAGCAAAAGTTTAAATCTTCTGTAAGTTTAACATAATAAGGAAATGTTTTTCAAAATTTGTTGATAAGTGTTTTAAAATTTACTCCAATATTTCAGAAATGACACTTAGTCAGCATAATTATTATGCATCAGGAAAGTTCTGTGCAATTTTTAAAATTATAAGTTTCAGCTGGGTATGTTTTATTTTATTTTATATTATGTTACGTTTTTTTCGTTTACAAATAACCCTGTTTGGAAAGAATGATGAAGTAATAGGCCTACAGAATTGTTCGGACTGGCATTTATCATGTTTATTGTTGTTACATTATATTTACAGGATGAAACATTTTCGACAATTTATTTATTTTTCTTTTCTTAAAGAAAAATAGTTTAATACTGTTGGGAAGTTTTAAAACTATTATAAAAACTAGTTGGATGTGCCAATCCCAAAACTTTCTTCTATCTCATGCATGTTAATACTTCAAAATTCGCTTGGAGTAAGGGTGTAGCATTTTCGACAAATTATTTTTTTTTCTTCTCTTAAAGAAAAATATTTTAGTACTGTGGGGATGTTTTAAAACTATTATAAAAAGTAGTGCCAGTCCCAAATAGTTCTTCTAGTAACAGTACCAAAATTAAATGCAAGTCTATGCTCATCATGAGCATAGTAAAGATATGAAAATCGGTGCATTAGTCCTTGAGATATGACTATCGCAAAAATCGTGTAAATCCTGAAAAATGAAGCGTAGTAGTGCTACCTGTTGTGTGATTTATCCCCAATAACTTATGTAAGCATTTAACTGAATCTGAAGCTTGGTGAAAATTTATGTATTAGTTCTTGAGATAGAGTGATTGCGGAAATGGTGAAAAATGCAGCATAGCAGCGCCACCTGTCGGGCAATTTACATGAAATTTAAATAACACCAAATTATATCATGGACTGACAAAATTTACAGCTTTATTAAATTCCGTGCATTAGTTTCTGAGATAGAGGTCCCACAAAATTTGTATAATAAACAGACAGATTCACAGACAGACATTTTTTAATGTAGTCGAATCTTGTTCAGGACTTTCTAAAACGTGCAAATCCGTCGAAAACCGGAAACCGAATTTTTCCAAGAATCCAATACTTTATTCTTGTAAAGAAGAAAGTAAAAATTCTGAAATTCTTCGAAATTATAAGCTTTGACATAACACAGGATAATATGAAAAAACAGTGAAGCTATACTTAGATATTCTAAACTTTTCTTATTCTAAGCATGTTTTAATGACCTAAGAAAATAAAATACTGGAAAAAGCCAGAGGTGGTTTAGTAAGCAATAGGTGATGCATATGAATGAGGCAGTTTTTGAATTTTGTTTAGGGTCAAGAAATACATCTTTGTGTTCTGATTTTTTATTGAAGGAAAACATACATTTCCTTTTATCGATTCTTGCTTTGTAACAAGAACCTATTTATTTATTTATTTTCAAGTTAAAATCTTCTGTAAGTTAAAAATTTTATGTCTCGACGGTACTTTGAAGCCCCATTAAAATAACTTGTTAAAAAATTCATTTAATACATCGATTAGTAGTAAAGCAGTTTAGAATGAGTTAGAGATATTTCACTTTATCTTGTTCCAAAAGCATTATTGGTTGCAGAAAACAAAACATTTTTAAAAGGATTATTTCTTTTTCAATTGCATCTTTTCAGATTTCTTGAAGTTGAAAAATTGTGGGTTAAAGTTTTAGTTCGGAAATATTTCTATATTTCCATTGTAAGAGCATTATAATTATACATTTCCTACCCGTAAGGCATGGTGACGTCACGGCGACGTCGTTGTGAAGTCACACTGTGATTTTGTGACCGTCGATGTGACGTCACGTGACGTCGATGTGACGTCATAGTGACTAGAATGCGAGGTCGTTATGGCCGTTTTAGAGGTCGTTTGTGACGTCACATTGTGACCACTCTGTGAAGTCACGGTGTGACAAATTTGTGAAAAGTGTGTCATTTGTGACTATTTTGGCATTAACTTTGTGACGAACCTGTGACGACAGCGACAATGCTTTGACGTCACAATGTGACTAATTTGTGAAATATGTGTCATTTGTGATGAACTTGTCATAAACAATGTGATGATTTCAAATGAAAATCAAATTTCAAATTAATTGCTTAAAAGAGCAAAGGCCAACATAGAGAAAAAGATTCCAAGCCGGGACTCGAATCCGGGCCATCAGTGTAGCGCACTGACATTCTACCGACTAAACCACATGAAACGAGACCCAGCCTGGAAAATTTCTTACTAGTACATGTTGGCAAGGCTACAAACGCAGCACAAGATGGAATATTTATCGTGAGCCGCCAACATCGGGTAAACACGAAACTTAATTAAATCCAGCATCGATTCAAACTATATAAATACTTGGAAATTTTTCCATAGAGAACCATTCGCCTTGCATACAATATTTCAAATGAAAATCAAATTTCAAATTAATTGTTTAAAATGCAATTTTAATTTGAAATTTGATTTTCATTTGAAATATTGTATGCAAGGCGAATGTTTCTCTCTGGAAAAATTTCCAAGTATTCATATAGTTTGAATCGTTGCTGGATTTAATTAAGTTTAGTGTTTGCCCCATGTCGGTGGCTCATGATAAATATTCCATCTTGTGCTGCGTTTGTAGCCTTGCCAACATGTAATAGTAAGACATTTTCCAGGCTGGGTCTCGTTCCATGTGGTTTAGTCGGTAGAATGTCAGGGCGCTATACTGATGGCCCGGATTCAAGTACCGTTATGGAATTTTTTTCACTATGTTGGCTTTTGCGCCTTTTAAGCAATCAATTTGAAATTTGATTTCCATTTGAAATATTGTTTGCAAGGCGAATGTTTCTCTCTGGAAAAATTTCCAAGCATTAATACTGTGATGATTCTTGTTATAAACACTGTGATGAATTTTAAAATAAAGTTTTGTTTGAAATATACAATATTATCTTTTTACCGTACTTTTTAGCAATGTATCGCTATTTTGGAGTCCTATTCTTCTAAAATACTTTTAATTTTTACACTGAACAAAACAATGCTTATCAACTGGCATCCTTTTTTATTAAGTTCTAAGCTTGATCTTGAGTTCAAGCTTTATATTAAGAATGTGTAAGTTTTTATGTGTTGTGATTTGTTATTATTTTATTAAATACGAACATGGAGGCTAACGGATATTAATACATTTCCTATTTAAAGAAGAACAAGATAAGCCATATTTATTTAAATTTTTTATTCCCGTGTATATTGTATTTTGTTAATATGAGCTAAATATAATTGGTATGATTTATAGAAAATGACTGATCTGGGAAATAGAAAAAAACAAGTAAGAAAAATCATGCGTTAAGCATAGATTATAAAGCACTTTCCAACCTTTCCTGAATGCTTTAACTAGACATCGTAATTTAAGGAAATAACGTAAATAAGCTAACTAAGTAAATATTTCAGAAAACGCATAAAACATTTGAAAAACTGATTTCAGCAGTTACCGTCCATAGCCAAATATGTTTTCAATTCTTTTGAATAGCCCTGTATTTAATCTGTAGGTTGATATATAATAGTATATAATGTGAAAATTTAGTTTAGCAAGAAAACGCATAACAGGTTGAAATTCTCATTTAGCAATTTATACTAATATATGAAAACATACTTGAATACTTTTGTACAACCCTGTAGTTTACCTAGAATCTTTATTACACGCCACTATTTAGTTAAAATTTAATTCAAATTAAAACACTCTTAAAACTGCTGAAATCACATTTCCAGAAATTATAATTTATAGACGGCCATATATCCATTTCCTTGCGTGACCCTGTGTATCATTTTATCCATATTCTACAAACATTTCTTAGTAAACTAAATGCAGTTCAACATAAAAATCCATAACTCATCTAAAAAACACCTTTAAGCAGTTTGCGCCCATACCCCTTAACTCTTACGTATACTTTTGTGTAGCCTTGTATATGAATTATAGCTTTTATATACACCATATACTATGCATAAATATAGTGAATCATAAAATCGCATATTATAATTAAAAATGCATTTCCAGCAATTATCGCTAATGAACAGTACAATATCAACTTTTATAAATATCATAAATTATAAATATTTTTTTTATAAATATTATAAATATCAAATTTTAAAAAGTATAGTTAAGCAGTTTAATCTATAAACTTGTTATCAGGCATGAAAAACACTTTATTTCAATGCTTAATTGTCATATTTTATTTTTTAATGCGAAGTATCGAACGTGTATCAAAAGCGTAGAAAATGAGTTTACAATCGAAGAAAATTTAATAACTGATTCTGAATGTCTACAATTAAATGTTTGATTAAAATCACGAACAGCAAAAACGTGCTTACATACAATTTAAAAAAAATAAATATACCAATTTGAAAAACACTATATAATTAGTATTTATAATTGTACTATTAAACAACAACAAAGTACAACAGATGAATTAAATGTATTATTAGATTTAACAATTTCTCAAAAATCTCTCCATATGCTACAAGGAATTCCTATTATTTTATAATTTTGGCAAATGTTAAATCTGAAAACATTGATATGAAGATTTAGGATTTTAAATAATAATTAAAAATATTATTAGCAATGAAAAAAAGTCTTTCAAAAGTTTCACTACTATAGTATGTAAAACGGCATTTCCCATTCAGTATAATGTTAATTTCTAATCTGAAAAACAATCCTAGATCAGTCTATTTCTATAGGTATAATATAAAACTATTTAACTCATCTCACCAAATATACAAAACAGGAACAAACAATTTAAATTAAATAAAACTTACTTTTTGAGCTCCATAAATTAATTATTAATATCCGTGTGTATCCGAAAATGGCGACGTCTTTTTCTTCCATTAAAAAAAGCACACGCAAAAGCTTACATTTTGGACTAGTAGCTTACCGCATCTGTTAGAACAAAAAGTTCTCTGTTTACCCTGCGGTTTCGTGGCAAACGATTTGGGGCAGGTGTTAATTTATTTACTTTTATATAAACAGATATGGAACTTATATGTGCAATCATTTTATGAGACTGTCTGTATTTAAATTTTTGTATTTGAAGAATTTTCCAATGTATTTTACCTTTTCTTTTTACCAGTTTTAACACCCCCCCCCCTCCCTTTTTCTAAGTAAAGATTGTTTCACACATAATAAATACAAAATATCTTCCTAAAAAATAAAAATATATAAATAAATATCGAGGATAAAAAAAATTTCTTTGTCAATCATCATTCTTTTCATGTTAATTTCCTGTAGAATAATACAATTTGTAAAATAACTTTTTTTTAGAGTCATATCTCTAAAACACAAATTTGAAATACGAATAATAAATTATATCATGGGTTTTGCATAAATTTTGTATATATTTTTTTTTTAATTCAGAAAATGCTAATTTTATTTTAAAAGTCTGAAAGAAGTAGAATTTTTTTAAAAAATAGTTACTTAAAATAGGTACACTAACAGGAAAAAATATGACTTGAATGCAAATTATAAAGCAAGAAATGTATGTATGACTAAACTCTGAAGACTCTTTCTACGTGCTCATTAAAAGCTGCAGACTTAACTATAATAGAATTTTTTTAGTTTGAAGCCACAAAAGTGTTTCGAATACCAGTGGTCGGTAAAAATAAATTAAAAATTTTCCTTCCTGCAAACTAAATATGTAAAGTGTATATATTTAATATTCCTAATTCTAAATATGTTGTCCAAATTGCTCCAGCACGTACCATTTTTCGAGAAACACTTTTATAATAATAAGAATAAGAGAAGGATTATTATATTAAATTGCAATACTAGATAAAATTGAAATCAGGAAAAAAGTATACTTTCACACTCTTAGATATCAATTTGATAAAATATAGCATGAAAATCTAGTTTGTTGATACTTGTACCGTGCATTTACGTATATATGCCCCCTCCCCCACCATCTTTTCGTGTCTGAATTTACTACTTGCTACCCACTAATATATTTTCATTCCTTATGCCGCTGTAACTCGGGAATTTTTAAAACATTTCTCTTCATTTTCAAAGATTTTTGAAGTTCGTATTTTTCTCACACTGTGACTTACAATATGGGGGGATTTTTTTTTTGCGAGTGTGTCGTGACCTACGTTACATGCAGTGACATAACAATTCTTTTTTATTGCCAGAAAAATAAAATTTTACAGTAACAACATGTTTTGAAGATTTTTTGTAATTTTTTAAAGTTTTCTAAGAAGTTCACATCTCATTCACAATGTGACATCACTGAGTGGTGGCATTTCGGTCACAGATGTGACGTGACCACAGTGACTCACAGTGACGTCACAACGACGTCACTGTGACCATGCATGCTATGAGGGTAATTCTATAAAATTCTAAAAATAAAGTTTTATATAAAATAACTGAGTGGAGTTATTAATTTTGCACAAAATCTCTATAATTTCATATTTAATTAATTAATTTTAATTTACAAAATCCTGTTAAAATTTAATAAATGATTTTTAAATCTTCTAATACAGTTAAAAATAATTCGCGAAACGTACTTTAGAAGATGAAATTTTGATGATTTCATAATTTTCGACATAAAGGGTTAAATATCCGCTTTGCCGACAGAATTATACTGCATAATAACAATTCTAAAATTCTCGGAAATTATAAGCTTAAATATAAGAGAGGATGATAAACAAAAATCAAGTAATGCTTAAATATTCTGAAAGTTTCTTATTTTAAGCATGTTTTAATGACATAAAAAAATAAAATATTGGAAAATAACACAGGAAGTTTAGTGAACACCAGGTGGCGATTTTACAAAGCATCACGTGTATTGAAGACGGAGTCAAACGATGATTGGACTGTTGTCCAAGGCATTGTAGGAGGGGCTTCGTACACCGGAAGAAGGAAGAAGATATGTTTCATTTCGTTGAGGATTCATACTTTGCATATTCGTATTTGCTTTATTGTCAATGATGCTTGTGACATAATAAACGCGTCCAACAAAGATTATTAACTTATTAATTTAAAAGAAAACAATCTATATGCACAAGTATCATTTAATATGAAGCAGATCGAATGCGCAATCAAATATATCAACTCTTGTAATACCCTTTTTTTATATAAGAAAACAACCCAATATTTTAACTGAAAAGGTAATTGAAAAATAATTTAAATAGTATTAATAATAATTTAAACTAGTATTTTACAAAAATGAAATTAAGTAAAGCAGAATGTTTAGAAAAAAAAATGTTATTTGTACTGTCAATTGTAGTGGTAATTGAGGTAAAAATACCAATAAATTTACCAAGCTATTAATAGCTTTTGAAACTGTTGTATAAAACTGACATACAGATAAATTGACATAAATAATGTAGTTTAATTTTTTATATTTGGGGGGGGGGGGGTAGAGGAACTCAAAGGTTTATTAAATATATAATAGCTTATATTATATATATTTTTTTAATTACCAAAATTTATTTTAAATTAAACTTTATTTTATGTACTAATAAAAATTAAATTAAATTAAATTAAATTTAACTATATTTTTGACAATTTAAAAAAATCCGAAGCAACTGATAATAAACAATCTTTATTATCAGTTAATAAATGTTCTTCGTTAATTAACAAATTTAATAAAGATCAAAACAGAATACGGAACAGATGTATTATAATCCCGCATCCTCCATCTTGTATTTTTTTTTTTGGCGTGAATTAAAAATTGTTATTTTAAATAATAGTTGTAATTATTATATTCCAGTTTTTCCAACATTATATTAAGTTAACGACAATATTTAACTATTGGTGACATTTACTACTTGGCGAAAAAGGAGTGTTCATGCAAAAAAAAAAGATCCAACATGGCGGATGCGGGATTGATTATAATACATCTAAGCCCAGAACTCTTAAAATTATAAGACACAGGACAAGGACACAACTTGTTAGATAAAATTACAAGTATGGTGTTTTAATCACTATACCATATAATTCACAAGCAAAACTAGCTTTCAATCATTAAACAAAGTCGCTGGTGTACGTTTTTATTGAATTGATATCTAACTCCTCCCCTTGCAACTACGTAACCGTCTGTTAGCCAATCATCATTTGATATTTTACTCAATCGCGCTACGCGTGATGGATTGTAAAATCGCCACCAGGTGATGCATATGTATGAGGCACTTTATCACCTTTCAAGTAACCTTTAAAAAAATTTCTACTTCAAAAATAAATCCAACCAATAAAATTTCAAATTTTTCTTGGTTTAAGAACTTTTTATGGAATTTTGCAATCTATATTATACAGGACAAACATATCTGTGCGTAACGCATACGTCATTTTGCGAACGGCAACACTTCGAAATTTGAAATAAAATTTAGGTTTTGTACTTTTTAAACTTCTAAACTTCGCACATTTTAAATTTTTACACTGTCGTATACGGAAAAAAATTTTCTTTTAAATGCAATCTGTTTGAAAGCTGTATCTCAATTTAATTTTAAGATATTCAGGGTGGCGAGTGGTCAGGGAAAAACTCAGTCAAAAAAGGTGTTAAATACCAGTATTTTGTTAAAGAGAAATTCGGCTTCTTTAATCGCTTTATACTATTTGAAGTATTTTCAAGAAGAAAATACTGGTAGTTTCTACTTTTTTTGACCGTGTTTTTCCCTGACCACTCGCCACCCTGATATTGATTTTTTTTTGTAGTTTTTATTACTCTTTTTTGTAATCGTGGCAACTTAGGTACTCCATTTCTGTTGAAAGTAAAGGGAAGAAAGGAAAATAGTAGATTGCTCTATCTTTTTGTTGCCATTTTCTCATAAATACTGAAAACAAAATTGAAATTAAAATACGTGCTATGTCAAGAATATCATCTGTTATAAAACCCGGTGAGTTTTGGCTTTATTTCGTTTTTATTTATACATTAAATGATTTTACTTTATTGCAATTTAACTTTACAAACGATAAGACACTTTCTCTTTACAGAAATGTATTTTAAAGAATATTTGCGTGACTTATTTTCCCGAATTTACTTAATTCGTATCAAAAATTTGAAAGAATGCAATTTTATTAATCTGTGTGTAATTACATTTTCCGAATATTGAAAAAATATAAATAAATGACTTCTGATAAAACCTGAAGCTATTATAAACAAAAAAATGAAGTCATATAAATCATTAGATACCGGGGATTGTTTTGCCGACCTTCTTACATGACGTCATTGCTTTCTGTTGGGTTTGTGTATTATTCCGTGATAATAATGTCATTTGCATACCGTTCTATAGATGTTAACACAGGATCGTAAAAGTGGGATGATTTAGCGGATGCAATTCACGCAATTTTATAAAAAAAATCGTGTATTTTATACTTAAAACTGAAATATGTTTTGTAGAAGTGCATCATTTTCACCCCAGCTGTTTTGAAATTCCTCACAGGTCAAAATGTTTTATCTTTGAAAATAGCGTAATCAAAATCACACACTGATAAAACGCAATGTTTTAAAACATTTAGAGTGACTTTATGGAAGAGCTGTAACATACAGTGTGCATGCTCTTTCACCATAAAATAGCGATTTATATTGCATAACTTGATGATTCTCTCTTGGATGAATTCGCTTCCCCAATTTAGACAAGCAATCAAAGAAGATCTTTGCAATAATTCGAGGTTTCAATAATATCAGGTTGTTGTCCCAAGTTTTTTGTCTAAAATTCTCTCGACTAATAAAATTTTATTGCTATTCTTTAAGATATGTTACTAAAATTTTCACAAAATAACATAATTTGCTTAATTTAATTTTTCATAATTTCATACAATCTATATATTTAAAACACAAGAATGTTTTTCAGTCATTTGCCCTAAGCTTTCTGCTGAACCAAATTTACTAATAAAATTTTTACTGAAAGCTGTTCATTTGTAGATGTGCCAGCACCAGCTGTTTTTTTTTTAAATATGCCATTATTATATTTTAATTTTAAAAGTATTCTATGAAACTTCTTCAAAATGATGGTAATGAGATAGCTTTCATTATTGCAGAGAAGAGAGAAATAATGAGGATTATTTATCTTTCTTCATGTGATTATCTGATAAAAACTCAAAATTGTTGATAAAAATTGTTGTATAGTGTTTAATGACGCAAAATCTCAGTAGGGACATAATATTTTGAATGGAAAATTACGTACTGCTTTTGAAAATACGCATTTTCCTCATAAAGTTTTCATATTTGTTTTCCTTCTGCATGTGTACTAAGTTTCAGACATTAGGTGAAATGCTTAAGTAAGTGAAAATGACGTGATATTTAAAAGAATATGATGATTTTCTTAGATTAAACTAAATGTATTAACACAAATGTGTCAAAAAACATAAATTACGGAAATTTTTACCCTCCGGAACGGAGATTAGAATCTCGAGTTAAGAGTGCGACAGTTCACATGCAAAGATTTTGCTGACAATCGTGACCACGTTTTGATTTAAAAGGATTTTAAAATGATCAAATGAAAATACCAATTTTTTAAAAAGGTGATTGCGACTATGGGAGGTTAATTTTTAAATTTTTCTATATCGCGTGGAGCACGATTAAGAAAGATCAATCCGTTTGCCCTTAAAACAAAATAAAAAGTTCATCATTTTCTTACGACTAATGTTCCGTAAATAAAAATAAAACTTCCTCTATGATTAAATAAATAAAATAACATAAATAAAACAAATTTAACAGACATGTAATTGAACTGTCTTCTTAAAGCGCTGAAATGATCAGAAAATAAAAGGATGCTGTCAGCAGCAAAATCTTGGACTAATAACTATTAGCATGCGGCAAATACGAAAAAATCGCTTTTGATAAATTTCAAAAGTTTATTTGATTGTATAATTCATATTTTTCATATGAAAAATGCTTTTTTATTTTTAGTGTGCAATCTAAAAAATATATTGCATGTAAAAAGTTTATTTGATTGTATAATTCAATGGAAAAAAGCTTTTTTCTTTTTAGTGGGCAATCTAAAAAATATATTACATGTAAAAAAGTATTACTTTTCAATTAAAAAAATTGTTTTTCACCTATATTCTGTAACCCGGTAAGCACGGGTACGATCCCATAGTATTTTTAAAAATTAAATATCTGCTTTGTCGGCAGAATCATACTGCATAATAAAAATTCTTATAATTTGCTAAATTATAAGCATTGACATAACGCGTGATATGTTATATTAATATAACAGTATAATATAAATAAAATCATGTTATGCTTAAATATTTTAAATTTTTCTTATTCTAAACATGTTTTAATGACATAACAAAATAAAATATTGGGAAAAGTCAGACGTAGTTTAGTAAAAACTAGGTGATGATTATGAATGAGGCACTTTTTGAATTTGTTTGAGGGTCAGCAAGTGCATCTTTATGTTCTGCTTTTTTATTGAAGGAAAACATAAATTCTCTTTTATCGATTCTTGCTTTGTAGCAGGAACCTATTTATTTATTTTTTAGATCAAATCTTCTGTAAGTTTCACATTTTATGCCACAACGGTACTTTTAAGCACCATTAATATAACTTGTTACAAAATTCATTTAATACATCGATTAGTAGTAATACAGTTTGGAATGAGTTAGATATATTTTATTTTATCTTGTTACGAAAGCATTATTGGTTGCAGAAAGAAAAAACCTTTTTAACCCGTAAATGCCTGATTTTTCAAAAATCATTGTAATAATGTTTTTTGGCTTTCATTTTTTAAATAAGTCATGGGAAAAATACTTAAAAAAATCATATTTTGTTTTAAGTATGGTTTACGACTAAAAAACAATTTATTACTAATCGGCAATACTGGTTTTTAATTGGAAAAATAATTTTCGTTGATAAAATTCGATAATATTAAACGAACAAGAATTTTAGGAGCTATAACAAGAAATAAATTTTACTTGGTCACTGAATAACAAAATAGGGTATTTCGCAAGCTTCCAAACAAACCAAAAAGAACAAGTAGCAACAATTGAAAAAATAAATCTATCTTTATTCTTAAACAGCACAAGTGTTGCCATCTACATGTTTAAAATGAATTTAATAATATTTTCAGAATGTATTTTATTGGCAACGTTAGGCATTATAGCTTCAATATTATTGTAATAGTATTTTAGAGCCTAAATTGGGTATGTTGCCGAAAAGCAACACCCGGCATTTAAGGGTTTAAGAAAATGATTTCTTTTCCAATTGCATCTTTTCAGCTTTCTTGACGTTGAAAGATTGTGAGTTAAAAATATGGTTCGGAAATATTTCTATATTTCCATTGTAAGAGCATTATATTTGAACATTTCCTAATTCTAGAAAATTGCAAAAATAATATTTTATTTAAAGTAATTGATTGGAGTTATAAATATTGCGCAAAAACTCTATAAATTCATATTTAACTAATTAATTTTAATTGGAAAAATCCTGTTAAAATTTATTAAATAATTGTCTAAAACTTCTAATATATTTTTTAAAATTCGCGAAAAGAGCTTTAGAAGGTGCAATTTTGATGAATTCATAATTTATGACATAAAGGTTTGACCACAAATCTGCACTGCATAATGACAATTCTGAAATTCTCGGAAATTATAAGCTTTGATATTAGACTGGATAAGACAATAAAATAAAGGTATGCTTAAATAGTCTAAAATTTTCTTATTCTAGGCATGTTTTAATGTTATAACAAAATAAAATAATGGAAAATAACAGATGAAGTTTAGTGAACACCAGGTGATGCATATGTATAAGGCACTTTTTATCTTTCAAATATTCTTTAAATATTTTTCAAGCTCAAAAGAATGTCCAACCAATAAAAGTCCAAAATTTTCTTGGTAAAAGAACTTTCTATGGAATTTTACAATACTTTTTACATCGCTGCCAACTTGTACAGATTTTTCTCACCACTAAAATTTAATTGAGAATTTTACCTAAAACAATCGTCGAGATCTAACGATTTGTAAGGATGAAGCAAGACAAAAATTTCTATTGAGTTTTAGTGGTGAGAAAAATCCGTACAAGTTGGCAGCTATGTTTTTATAATTAAATATCAGCTTTGTCGACTTAACTATACTGCAAAATAAAATGCTTAAAATTTGCGAAACTATAAGCTTTGACATAACACGGTATCATATGGGGGAAAATCATGCTATGATTAAATATTCTAAAATTTTCTTATTCTAAGCATATTTTAATGCCATAACAAAATAAAATATTGGAAAAAGACAGAGGAAGTTTAGTGAACACCAGGTGATGTATATGAATGAGGTACATTTTGAAATTTTTTTAGGTGTCAGCAAGTGCTTCTTTATGTTCTGCATTTTTACTAAAGGAAAACACACATTCTCTTGTATCGAATCTTGGTCTGCAGTTAGAACCTATTTATTTTTTTAAGAGAAGTTTAAATCTTCTCTAAGTTTAATATTATAAGGAAATGTTTTTAGAAGTTTGTTGTTATGTTGTTGAAAATTTGCTCCATCCATTCTTCGATAAATAACATTTAGTCTGATTAATTACTGAGCATCCGGAAAGTTATGTGTATTTTTAAAAAATATAAATTTCAGCTGTGTATGTTTTATTTTATTTAATTTTATTTCATTTTTTGTTTCAAAATGACTGTGTCTGGACCGAATGATGAAGTAATAGGTCTACAGAATTGCTCCGACTAGCATTTATCGTGCTAGCTCTAGTTAGATTACATTTACAAGCTTGTACATTTTCGACAATTTATTTTATTTTCTTAAGAAAAAAAAAATGTTTAATAATGTTTAATACTGGAAGTTTTAAAACTATTACAAAAACACAAGCCTGCGATGGTTGTGCTGTTTAACTTTTGATAATTGATTTCTATGTATTTTTTAGCACTGAAACCTAAAATAACCTTCATTTTTAACCATCGCGTCAGGATTTGTTGCAGATCGTAAATTTCGATGGTACAAAGTCAAAAAATAGAAAATATCTTATACTGAAAGATACAGGAAATGGTTGGGTTTCTTAAATTTGATAATTGATTTTTATATATTTTTTAACGCTGAATGCGAAAATGACCATCATTTTTAACCATCAAGTCAGGATTTTTTGCAAATCGTAAATTTCAAAGTAAAAAAATAGCAAAATTCCGATACTATAAAATTGATGTGATGTTTGTGTTTTTGAAATTTTGATGATTGAATTTTATTCGCTTTCTAGCACTAAATCTGAAAATATCCTCCCTTTTTAACCATCATGTCAGAATTTTTCGCAAATCGTAAATTTCAAAGTTAAAGGTAAATAATATGCAAAAAATTCTGACGTGATAATAAAAAATGAAGGCCATTATTCGGAATAAGCGTTACAATGTACCTAAGAATCAACTATTAAAAGCTAAGCAATATGACACAACCCAAATTTTGCAAGCTTGTGAAATTAATCGGAAGTGCCAATCCCAAATCTTTCTTCTAGTTACAGTGCCAAGATTAAATGTCAATCTAATCCCATCACGAGGATTCTAAAGGTGTGAAATTCCGTGCATTAGTTCTTGAGATATGACTACAGCTAACATCCTGCACATCCTGAAACTTGCAGCATATCAGTGCCACCTGTTGGGCGATTTACACTAAAACCTAATAAGAAACATCTTATTTCAACATCTATCTGAATCTGAAGTTTCATGAATATCCATTCATTATTTTTTGAGATTGCGAAAATCATGAAATATTCTTCATAGCAGCGCCACCTGGTCGGCCGTTTACAACAAAAAAAAAAAAACTAATCAGCACCAATCTATATCAGGAACTAGCTGAATGTGAATTATGATGAAAATTTCTGCATTTCATCCTGAAATAGAATGATTGCGGAAATGGTGAAAAATGGAGGATAGCAGTGCCACCTGTCAGGCGATTTAAAACAAAAATTAACCATAACACAGGTTTATATGAAAAAAACTATTAGGTTGAGCAAAAAGTTCTGGGAAATTTTTAATCTAAGAGTTACCAGAATTTGTATCGTATATAGGAGTAGTGATTTATCTATAGGAGTTCAGGAGCTTCGGCACCAAAATGCCAATTGAACATTATGGTTTGCGGGTGTTACTGGAGTTATTGTTGGAGAAAAGGTCTAACGATCCTGAAAGCCGTCGATGAGATTAATGAGGAAGAAGGTGCTGGTACGGTGACAAACTTCGTCTATCCAGCAAATCCGGAATCTGGCAGAAAGTCGTGGACTATGATGGACTCTACTTGTCACTTTCGTTGTTAATTTGCGCATAGAAACTCAACATTCACAAATTTCCAAGAACTTTTTGCTCATCCTAGTAACTTAGGCTTAAATAGTCTAAAATTTTCTTATTCTAAGCCTGTTTTAATGACATAAAAAAATAAAATATTGGAAAAAGACAGAGGAAGTTTAGTGCACACCACGGGATGCATATGAATTACGCACTTGAACTTTTTCAGGATCAGAAAGTGCTTCTTTCTGTTCTTTTTTTTTATTGAAGGAAAACATACATTCTCATTTATCGATTACTGCTCTGTAGTGAGAACTTTTTTTTATTTATTTTTTAACAAAATGTTAAATCTTCTATCATTTAACTTTAAAAGGAAATCCTTTCAGAATTTGGTTGTTAAGTGGCCGAAAATTTACTACAGATGTTTATAAATGACATTTAGTCAGCATAAGTATTGTTCATCCGAAATAATCTGTGAATTTTGAAAAAATATAAATTTCAGCTGAGTATGTTTTATTTATTTTTTGTTTTGTTTTGTTTCAAAATCACAGTGTTTGGACAAAATGATGAACTAATGTGTTTACAGAATTGTTACGACCAGCATTTATCATCTTTGTTGTAGTTTGATTATATTTACAAGGTGGTGCATTTTCGGCAATTCATTTTTTCTTCTTAAGAAAAAAATAGTTTAATACTGCTGGGATGTTTTAAATTTGTTATGAAAACAAGGGGATCCGATCCGGGTTCAAGCGATCACAGAACACTGTGAAACCATTTCTTCTAATCAAAATACTATTTTTATATTCAATATATGATTTTAGATAGCATGTTAACAACACCAAAATTAATTTTTATAACAAAAATATCAATAATATATTAAAATTAAAAAAAATAATAATAATTAAAAACGATAATTTGCTATTTGCCGTATGTCAGGAGTTCATAGCTGATGCAAAAAACAAAGATTTTGCTACTTACTACAGGCTTTTTGATTCTGATAATCATGTCTCTTAATTATGTGTTTTATTTATATTATATTTATCTTATTCCTTTTTTATTGGTGAAAATTTAATTTCGTTCTGGAATATTAGCCGGAAACAAATGTTGCAATATTTATACTGTTTTAAGGGGTCTTGTACCTTTTAAACGCGACGAAATTTAACGAAAAAATTTAAAGTTTGAATTAGTCTATTTTCAAAATCTTTTTATGTAGAAGCATGAAATTTTGGATACTGATTAAACATATTGTGCTTTGTAATATGCTGTCATTAGAAATTTATTAGCCTTTTACAGAATTTGTGTATTGTTGGAATCAAAATAGCTCTTTTTTTTACTCCATAAGTCATTGCGCACATGATATCTCGAGAAAGTATGTATGGATTGCCATGAAATTTGGTAAAGATACTAAACATACATGTGTGTTTAAAATGAACTACTCTTAGGCCAAAATTATTTCATTAACTATATAAAAAAATATCTTTGTAAAAAAATAAAATCAAAATTTTATATTTTTAATGAACAAAAATACTCATAACTAAAAATATTACCATTTTAAATACTTAAAAGTAGTTCATTTTAAACACACATATTTGTTTAGTAACTTTACCAAATTTCATGACAATCCATACATACTTTCTCCAGATATCTTGCGCGCAATGACTTCTGAAGTAAAAATAACAGGTATTTTGATTTCAACAATACACAAATTCTGTAAAAGGCTAATAAATTTGTAATGGTAGCATATTACAAAGCACAATCTGTTTAACCAATATAAAAAATTTCATGTTTATACATAAAAAGGTGTTGAAGATAGGCTAATTCAAACTTTGAAGTTTTTCGTTAATTTTCAACGCGTTTAAAAGGTACAAGACCCCTTAAGTGCAAACGGATTAACTTTCGTGATCGGGCTGCACTCAATAGAGAAATATTTAAAAATAATTCATGCACGAAAATAATTTTAAAATCCATAAACAATCAGCTAATTGAGATACAATTTTCAAACCAATTATATTTGAATGTACAAGGTTTTTTTCCTATTTGATAGCGTAAAAATTCAAACACTTCGATTACATATTTGTTAAATTTGTGTTTTCTTTTATAATACTTATTTGTTGGTGATTTTTTTAATTTCTTGATATAAAACTAGCCATAAACAAATCCTGATTTATTTATAATGTTTTATGTGCAATTGAGTTATTATTCTTCCATAATGGGCACTGCAAGCGATGGAGATAGATTTAAGAAATCTTGCTTGAAAATTATTTCAAAAACCACAATAAGTGAGCGAATCCCGACACAGGTTTCAAACAAATTGGACTTGAAAGTACAGGGTATTCATAATTAAACGACCCTACTTCAAAATTGTCTACATACGAAACTATTAGTCAGAAACTAGATTAATATTAACACAATTATTCTAATTGGTAAACAAATCATATTAGATGTAAATTTCCAACTGGGCGAAAAATGTCCGGACCAGGATTCGAACCCGGGACCTACTGGCTGAAGCCGCCAGTGCTCTGCCATCTGAGCTATCCCGGACGATTCTGGTAGAACTTTTTCACCCAGCTAACCTTGATGATTACAGCATCTGGTCTGAAACCTGGTTCAGCTCAACAGAATAAATCTCAGGTAATGGAATTCCAGAAATCGCTGGATACGAAATTACACTAGATTAATATCAACACAATTATTCTAATTGGTAAACAAATCATATTAGATGTAAATTTCTAACTGGGCGAAAAATGTCCGGACCAGGATTCGAACCCGGGACCTACTGGCTGAAGCCGCCAGTGCTCTGCCATCTGAGCTATCCCGGACGATTCTGGTCGAACTTTTAGAATCGGACATTTTTCGCCAAGTTGGAAATTTACATCTAATATGATTTGTTTACCAATTAGAATAATTGTGTTAATATTAATCTAGTGTAATTTCGTATGCAGCGATTTCTGGAGTTCCATTACTTGAGATTTATTCTGTTGAGCTGAACCAGGTTTCAGACCAAATGCTGTAATCATCAAGGTTAGCTGGGTGAAAAAGTTCTACCAGAATCGTCCGGGATAGCTCAGATGGCAGAGCACTGGCGGCTTCAGCCAGTAGGTCCCGGGTTCGAATCCTGGTCCGGACATTTTTCGCCCAGTTGGAAATTTACATCTAATATTAGTCAGAAAGTTGTAAACTTTTGTGACGGACATAATGAAAGGATGGGAATTTGTTTGAGCGAAAAATATACTTAAAAATTTCGCCACCAGAGGGCGATTTTTAATAAATTACACATTTAGCCACCGCCCACAGAATACTAGGCCTGAGCTCTGAGAAAAAAAATGGCGGCTGTTGTAGGTGGATTTTTTTTTTTCAGAGATTGTACGGTCGTATATTTCGTTCAATTTTAACGTTCAATTCGAACACCAATAATTTTTCAAAGTTTTTACGGCTTATTTTTTTCAGGGGGCGGTCTGTATATTTGTCTTATTTATTCTGAAAAAAATAAAGCGTAAAAACTTTTCAAAAAAAAAGTGTAATTCATTCAAAAATGCCCTTCGATGCCGAAATTTTGAACAGAAATTTTTTATTCGCTCAAACAAATTCCCATTCTTTCATTATGTCTGCCATAAAATTTCACAACATTCTGACCAATAGTTTCGTCTATAGACAGCTTTAAAGTATGATCGTTTAATTATGGACCCCTGTATATAAGATATAGGGGTTAAAGTTAAAAGTATATTCATTCACAGACAAATTACGAGATCACTTAAAAATACTACAGTGATCTCCGTTGAAAAACATTAATATAAACTATGGTTTTTACCAGATGAACCCATTTAATGGAAGGAAGCTGGCGAGAAAAGGAAATGCGGAACTTTACTAAAATAAAGTCCGCTGATCTGTTACATCAGCAATAAGACAGATGCGAGACCAATTACAGAGTTTTTTTTTATAGGTGTCAAAGAATAGTTGAAATGACATTGCTTGCCATACTTATATATAGTAGTTGAGACTGTTATAATTAGAGATCTACCGTAAAATCTGGTTAGTTTTCGGCTCAAAATCCGAGTTTTGCCGAAAATTCGTTTTTGGCTAATATGCTGTCGAAAATTCAGCCGGACCGAAACTTGACTGAAACTATTTCTATTCCAAAAATCTAATTTCTTCTATCGGAAAATTTCAACATTACTTACTGATTTGAGATGTATCGGCTCAAATGAGACACTGTTTGTTTATTGCTACGAACTTCACTGTTTATAATTGTCAGTCATGACTGACTCAAGAGGTCAGAGCAATTTATAAAACAAGCAATGGATATATAACTAAAGTTTGAAGATGCTTTCCATGTGCTCATTAAAAGCTGCAGACTTAACGTAATAGAAAATTTTTAGTTTGAAACCGCAGAAAGATTGTTTGAGAAAGTTCTAGAATAACAGATGATTATTTGTAAAAATCCTTATGAAAGATCAAATTTTTGATTAGATAAAATTCGTATAATTAGAAAATCATCCCGCGTTGTAGATGAATTAATTACATATTATTTTATATGAAAATAGAAAGCTTTGGTTGGAGCCAACTTGGGCCACAAGTATAATTAATTAATAATTATACGTATTTATATATGTATTAATTACTTTTAAAAAATGTGAAATTTTTCATTTTCAGCCGAAAAGAGGAACATTACCAAAATTCGGCATCAGTTTCGGTTTCTGTATTAAAAACCTGTTTTGTCGATCCTTACTTATTATGATTCTTTATTACATGGAAAAAACAACTCAGTACTTTGCCAGTGAACACTCACATCAGTATGCTTTATTGTTATCTAAAATTATTAAAACATTCTAATGTGGAATCCTCAAAATCTAAATCTTAAACACAAATTCAAAAAATACAAAGCACTAGTGGTGCACTAAATAACAATTTCTCTTATATGTATTTATCTTAAATGATTACCTAAAACTAATTAACCTAAAAGAGCGTATCACAAAGTCACTTTCAAATTAACAATAGAAAAACTCAACAAATTCTATAGAGTTAAAAGCATTCAACACTGTTTGCTTCACGGTAATTTATTTGAATGGGTAGCGCTAAACAAAGAATTTTGGGAAAGACAAAGCAGTTTTCGTTTATTTTCTTTTATTTCAATTTTTTATTAAAGTAAAAAAAGCAAATTGAGTTTTTAACCACGTTTTTAATTTTCTTGTTCATTCAAGATTGTATTTTAATTAAAGTATATTAATTAATTTGATGGAAAATGTGGAAACATGCTCGTAGCACATATACGAGAAAACATTATATATAAACGGAAAAACCTTATTACAACTATCCATATTTATTAAACGAAATTAAAATAAAGCTATTAAAATATTCTCAGTGCAAAAAATTTTAAAGCTAAATCGGAAAAATAAATCAAAAGTCTGCGAAAACTCTTGTGGTTCATCTCAATAAACTTTTCTCATATATTTATCTAAAATGAGTACTTAAAACTAATTAACGAAAATGACAATATCAGAAGATCTTTTCAAATTTAACAGTGTGAAAGTCAAAAACTTCTAATTCAAGGCATCCAACATTAATTACTTAACGATAATTTAATTCAATAGATCATGCATTGCATACTGAATAAATGGGAAGGGATTAAAAGTATTTACTGTCCTTAAACGAATAAGCATTGCATATAAACAAAGCAATATTATCCTAATTAAAACAGATTATCTACCTATGGAAAGATTGAGTATAAATTGTATATCACATATAAAATTGTAAAGTGACACAACTTGGAAAATGCGAAACCATTAAAAAATTCTTTTTAACACATCCAGGGGCTAAGTTCTTCTAATATTAATATGTTAAAATGATTGAATGACACCGATATTTACGAACAAATTTAAATGAAACTAAGTGAAAGCTTTTATTCGCGTACATTATATTATGCAAAATTTAACTCATAAATTCCGGTGTCAATGTGGCATTTGGGAATTAAAATTAATTGGTATATAAAATATACCAGTGCCCTATCAAGGGGTTAAAAAAAGATTGCGAAAATTAAATATTTTTATATTCAGAATCAAAATGAGCTTCTTTACTACACTATGGGCTATGTTACATTCCATTATCTGAAAATTTGTAGATTGGAGGACTTTCCTAGATGAAAAATGATAAAATTGCGTAATAAATGAATTTTATACGTGGCACTAGACATAATACTTTTCTTTGGATATTAGTGTACCAGTTGCCATATTGTTGTCAGCTGTCTGCTGTAATAGAAGATATTTTATGATTTTTTTTTTTTTATTAGAAAGTGTAAACATTTAGTTTTGATCAGTTGTAGACAATTACGGTAAGTTAAAATAATCCACTTCCATCCTGCTTATTTAAACTAATATTTTTATAAGAATTATTGCTAATGAAAATCCAAGAATGATATTTTAATGATAAATTTTTAGCTTTTCGATTGACTTCATTCTCCTCATCAACCACGGGGAAACGGCAAATTATTTACTTATAATTTTGTTGCTATTTAATTTCAGCCGATTTAATGTTTGTGAATTATAGAACATTCACCAAGGGTTCTAGAAATCATCTTAGTTTACTTCTAAAACTTAAAAGGAAGGAAATATTAAAATAAATAAATAAATAAATAAATAAATAAAAAACGTAGCAAAGACTTTATTCGATCAACTACTGGCTAGATCACCCTATGATGTCAACATTTGGTGCTTATATAGACAATTTCACAGTTTGTTACAATTTCAATTTAAGTTTCTTTTTTAAGCATAGACTGAAAGATTACATAATTTCTCATCGAATTGCTATTTTCGTTTTCCTCTGCGAGAGTTATAATATTTAAAAGTGATGACACTTATTATTGAACCTTCACAGTAAAAAAGAGAAATACTTCCTGATCTTGTAATGATGACTACGAAATTATTTTAACATCATTCCGCGTTGTCCACGATTCCAAAAAGTGTTCTTTTATCTTTAGAAATCTCAGACACCAATAGATTTCGTTTATTTAGCGCTTTAAGTACCGAATTATGAATTCATAAAACTTTTATCTTCTAAAGCCTTTTTCGTGAATTTTTAAAACTGCATTAGAAGATTTACATAATCATTTAATAAATTTTAGAAGTATTTTAGAAGGATTGAAGGATTTAGAAGGATTAATTAAATTTGAATTTATAGGGATTTTGTGCAGTATTTATAACGTTTGCAAATTTTTTATTTTAAATGTTTTTTTCAGCATTTTGTATTATTAGGAAATCTACAAATATAAAGTTCTTACAATAGAAATATAGAAACATTTCCGAATTGAACCCCCCCCCCCCCCAAACCAAGAAAGCTGAACAGATGCCTAAGCAAAAGAAATCATCCATTAAAAATATTTTTGTTTTGTGTAACCAATAATGCTTTTTGAACAAGATAAATTAATGTATCTATAACTCATTCTAAACTGTATTTCTACTAATCAATGGATTAAATGTATTTTAAAACAACCTATTTTAATGGTACTTATAAATGCCGTCAGTAGATAAAGGGTTAAACACGCGTTTATGCAACATGAGTTTTTTTTTTTTTTTTTTTTTTTTTAATTCTACAAAGTAGTTTTTACAATGTAGGGGAGAGCGGGGCTAGTTGGCTACAGGGGTAAGTAGACGCAGTCCTCATAAATCGCCTGTTTCTGGATAGATTGCGCAACCAGTCAAAGAGTACCTTTCTTATTGCTTTTTACAATCCTCAATGTAGTTTTGCATCGTTACCTACGTGCAGTGGACATTTATTACGATTTTTCTGTTTTTTGCGCTCATGAGTAATTTTTTATTGCTTCATTCTTTTTCTTTACTCTTTTTTTTATTTGTGGCAACTGTAACTCTGATGATGATATAGAGTAGGCTAGAAGTTACTCAATGTTAATGTGCTATTCATTATTTTTATGTCTGTATAATTTAGAATTTACATTGTATGGCTATAACGCCTTAGTCTAAACTTACTGGTAATGATGAAATTGATTTCGCTTAACTGCGTGTCTTATTTGAGCTTCATTTAAATTTTTATAAAACGTGTGCCATCTTACCACCCCATAGGTATAGGCAACTTACCCCGCGAAGGGATAGGTTGGCGCACAATTTTCCTTTTACTTTAGGCTTCCGCTAAACATAAACTACAAAAGCTACAAACTCAAAACTCCGGGTATTTATAGCCAAATGTCTGTTCTTTAAAAGTGCAGTTAAAGTTTGTTAAAAAACTTTAAAAAAATTATAAAAATCAAAAACTAAAAACTGCGTCTAATAGCCCCGGTCTCCCCTATAATATTAGCTTTCTGAACGCCGTATTCGCCCAAAATATAATTTTTTTTTATGCTATCGATTCTCAATTAAATATCTTCATGTTTAGCACAAATGTTAAATAGTCAAATATTCCAAATTAACAGTGTAGAATGAACTTTATTTTAGTATTCTTGCATGTATACATTCAGTTACACAGTTGAAAATATTTACTTGTTAGAATCCTTAAAAAAAATTAAAAGCATATTTCTTTTTTATATTTAGTTAATTAGCTACTTAGTTAATCAATTTTTTAGTTAATTTTCAATTTTAAAAGATTCACATAAAATACAGGGTATGCATAAAATAATGGCCCAGTTTCAATGGTATATTATAACAGTCTAATTTAGACTGTTTAAAAAAATCATATATCAAATAAAAGGTAAACTAATCTAGTTTTTCTTACAAATGTTCGACATGTGTATCTTTAGCTTACACATCCAACTAAAGTCTAACTTTCCCCACACTTCTGTTAATAAGTACGGAGTAATGGAAGCAATAGCTTCATCAATTCTGTTCCTCAACTCTGGTAAATCATTAGGTAGCGGAAGAACGTAGACATGATCTTTTATAAAGCCTCAAAGGGAAAACTTGAATGGTGCTTACGCGTGTGATCTTTTAAATATTCAGCCGAGCAATAACGCTGTATGCTGAGGAGTCGCCATTTTGGGTAAGTGGCATTGCAAGCGAATAAATAACAAAGCAAAACTGTTTATGTTACTCTTTGTGTCCTTGAACTAATTCTCTACAGCGCTTACAGTTGATACGATTAAAATTTATATCTTGAACATTCTTTTATGGCTAGCCTGTATATAAAAGTTATGGACAATAAAATATTTTACTTCGATTAAAAGATTAAAATTTCTCCAAATACTTCTGTTTTAGAATCTGTTAACAGAAACATAAAACACTTTTACGACCAAAATTTACACATTTTCTCTCGCCCACTTCTTTGAGTTATATGAAAATGAAAATGTTAAAATTTCCTTTTATAGATTCAAGAAAGGTTTTACTTAATACATTAAGCGAAGCGAATGTGTAAAGATGCTAATAAACTTCATCAGTTAAAACGATGTACGAGATTAAAAAACGTTTTATAGCATGCAAGTTTATGTTTGAATACGTGCAGCAATTCAATCATGATACGAGTAATTTCATGGAAAAGATTTGATAACAGCAATAGTTTTATGTCTAGACTATAAAATGATCGTATTTAAAAATTCGAACTTCAAATACTGAGTTTGTAATTTGAAGTAAGTAATTTAAAAATACCGTATTTTACTAAAATGCCTAAATGCATTTTCCTTAATTGTTTCTTCAATCTAGTATGATATTACAAATTTGTGTTACACATGTACGCCTATGAATTTAGCTTATCATTAAAATTTATAAAATAAACATTCTAGTATATTTCTCTTGCACATATAAGGTATACATGAAATATTTTTGTTTTGAAAAAGTGGTGCGAAATATAATTAAAAAATAGTCGCCAGTGGCAGCCCTGCTATTTCACACCATAACATTGAAAATATTTATAACATTGAATATAATATAACTTTGAGACAGAGGCGATTACTCTCGGGTTTTAAGCAGTGTATGCATAAATTCGATTCTTGGGAGCATATTGCATTCCAAATTTCCAAGTGCACATCCATAGAGACAGAAAACCCCCTTTAATAATGATATTGGCATTTGTCTGGATGTGTACCATACTTAATACAAAAAAAAAATAATAATCATGCGTCGAGCATTGATTATGAAACACTTTCCAACACTTCCAAAATTCTTTAACAAAACTTCGCTATATAATAAGATAAAAAAAATTAAGTAGACTTTTAAGAAAACTGGTATCATATTTGAAAATAAGATTTTAGGAATCAACGTCCGTAGCCAGAAAGTACTCCAATGATCCTTTATTTAATCTACAGATATCTATATATCCTACATAGAATGCTAAAACTTAGTTTAGTAAGAAAATGCATAATAGGTTGTAAATTCACCTTTAGCAACTTCTATTAATATATGGAAATGCACTTGATTTATTTTACACAGTCCTGTCTATTGCCAACAGATTTTGATATGCGCCACGTATTAAGATAATATTTACTTCAAGCTAAAACACGGATCAAAATACTGAAATCCTATTTGGAGATATTTTCATGCTTAGGAGTTCATGTATCTAGTTTTTTGCATGGCCTGTATATTATTTTATTTATACTACACAAACATCTCTTAATATACGACATATAGGTCAACTTAAAAGTGCATAGCTCAGTTAAAGGTCGCCTTTAAGCTATTCGCATTCACTAATCTACAATGCTTACGAATTATTTTGCGTAGCCCTATATATGGTACATAGCATTTATAAGCACCATATAGGCAAAAATTTAGGGAAACTTAAAAACGCATACCATAAATGAAATCGCAGTTCCAGCAATTATAGCTAATAGACAGTACGCCAGATAAAGTACTGAATCCTAATATTTCGTATGTCCCTGTAAATGAACGATAAATGCTATGCACATCATGATATACAACAAGTATCTTGTAGTAAGCCTCATTAATGCATACCAATTTCAGTATATTTGAAATAGTGTAACAGAACTAAAATACTCCGCAAACAGATTTTCGCCGTAATCTATTATGCAACAGAATTCTTTTGTGAGGTCCTTTAAGTAAATAGTAAATGATTTACACATTTATCAGAATGCATAATTTAATGTACTTCATAAATGCATATTAATTTCATTGTGTTTGAAATTGTCTAACATGATTAAAATGAGCTTGAAACGATTTTTTCCCCATTGATCGTAATGTTACCGAATAGTTTTGACCATCCCTATAAATGAACTATAAATGCTACGCACTTCATTTGCAATACTGATTGTGCTATAGTAAGCCTCAAAAACATAAAAAAATCAGGGTATTTCGAATATACCAACCGCGGGTAGACGGACAGACAAACCGAAGTCACAAACACGTTTCAACTATATTATACAGTGCACTGTTAAAAATTTGCAGCCTTCTGGCAGGTCATTTGACCGTTTTTTCCGAAAACGGTTACACAACCGTAATTTTAACACTATTTTGACCATATTATTGGCCATTTTATGGTCAGAATATAGTTAAATTATGGTTATGAAACCGTTTTTTCAAAAAAACGGTCGAATGAATGCTGCAAAATTTTTAACAGTGTGATAACAGATTTTTTATGTGATTTAACGACGCATTTAGCAATCTAGCACATTTAGCAGTTTAGTAAGTGACGCTTTTGTGTCTGTATTTTTGCGTATCCATGTACCAACGACCGCATTAAAAAAATTTTTAAATGTCCATAAACGTATAAATTTAGGAAATTGACAGACATAGTAAAATTTTTCAATATCAATGATTGGATGGCATAGTTTCAAACCTTGTAAGGACTTTGAAACATATTACATCATATGAGCTATTTTAAAACAATGTTTTATGGGGACAGTGAACATTAAAATTCAAATCCTCCAATTTTGAATGGATTCATTTGAAAATTGGAAGCTTAAATAGTTATATTCTAAATTTTGTGTTAAAATAATAAAAAGCTTTTGATTTATTCAATATATATTTTTAAAAATAACGAATAAATGACAGATTTTAAAATGCCTCATGCGTATTTCTTTTGCTTAAAAAAGAACAATTTTTATTTATGAGATACATATTATATATTACAATGGAAGTTGCTATGAATTGCAAAAATTTGCTGAATGTACAACGATAAAAATATATTTTTATAATTATGCTTTGTTTTTTCTAAAAATAAGGAGCGATATATTTTCGTATTATATAAATTTTAAGATTAAAATACATCTAAAAGGCAACTTTTTATGTTAACATTTTTTAGTATTGTATAACGGATATACGGAATAAATTTCAAAAGAATTCGATAATTAGGAATGCGCATGGAAGGTTTCAAATGTTATATATCTGCAAAATTTTGAATTTTGAGAAATCAGCATTTTATATAAAAAAAAACTGTATAATTATATACAGTTTTTATGGATATAAAAGCTTTTATCTCTTCAAAGACGCGTCGGAATTGAACAATCTTTTAGAATCAGATATATTTGAGCTCTATTTTCATAATTCTAAAAAATAAAATAAAATAAAAATAAAATAAAAAATAAAATGAAAAAGCAATTTAACAAATTATAACGACCATTTGGAAAATGATTTTTTCAAAGGCTAAAATCTAAGACATAAAAAATAGCACGGAATGGATCATACATTACGTACGCCATGAATTAAACATTAATAGTGTTATGACACGTAAAAATTGCAAGCGACAGAAATGGCCTGCGACTCGTACGTATTATATACACCTGAAACTTACGTTTTATCCAAGCATGTCATTGGCTGTTCGGGAAAAAGCTTTTCCATCGTCAGATTTCCAAGAAATCTGACGGCCAATTTTAAATTGAATTTATTTCTTAAACTTCTAAACATCCACAATATTACTTTTTATATCGTCCTATAGAGAAAAAAATTTACTATTAAATGCAATTTGTTTGAAAGCTGTATCTTGATTTGTTTCTGAGTTATTAATTTTTTTTGTAGTTTTTATTACTTTTTTGTCATAGTGGCAACACTCTGCTGTCCATCTCTGTTGAAAGTAAAGGGAAATACAGATTACTGTATAGGCCAATCAGAAAACGAATAAAATGCGGATTAAACCAATAAAAAGCTTCAGATATGCTTTTGATTTCCTGCCCTGATGAGGACAATAACCATTTTTCTAAATGGTTAAAAAAAAAATCTTTTAGTCAAATTTTGTAATTTTGAAAGTACACCGTCACCTTAAACATTTTTTTCTAATGTTTTATGTAATTATCGTAGATCCATTCATTTACATTTGGTAAGCCAAATTTACATTTTGCACATAAATCACTTTTTTTCGGTTAAATAGCAAAATTACTCCTTATATAACTAAGTTCATAATTGAAGATATTTCTGAAGAAACATATTAGTTGTGAAACTTTAAAATTTTCAACTTTCTACTAAAATTTATAAAAACGTACTCCTAAATATGTAAGCAATAAATAAATAAATAAATTCTAAAAAGGTGAAAAATATTGATACATAATTGAGTGCTATTGCTTCTTTACGATTTTAACCCTTTATCTACTGAGGGTACTTATATGTACCATTAAAAGGACTTCTTATAAAATTCATTTAATACATCGATTAGTTGTAATACAGTTTAGAATGAGTTATAGATATAATACTTTATCTTGTTCCAAAAGCATTATTAGTTACACAAAACAAAAATATTTTTAAAAGGATGATTTATTTTGCCTTTGCATGTTTTCAGCTTTCTTGGCGTTGGAAGGGGAGGGGGGGATTTTTCAATTCGGAAATATTTCTATATTTCTATTTTAAGAACATTATATTTGTACATTTCCTTATTCTACTAAATACTAAGAAAAATATTTAAAATAAAAGATTTGAGTGGGGTTATAATTATTGCACAAAATCCCTATAGGTTCAAATTTAATTAATCCCTCTAATTTTCTTCAATTCTTCTAAAATCCTTCTAAAATTTATTAAATGATTATAAAAATCTTCTAATGCAGTTTAAACAATTCACGAAAAGTGCTTTAGAAGATAAAATTTTCATGAATTCATAATTCAGTAGATATAGGTTAAAGACCATTTTGGGAGTTTATATATTATAAAACTACATTAATTACTTATTTTTGGAAATGTCTCAGGATATTTTATTGGTTAAGTGTAAAATTTAAAATACGGAAATTTAAAGCATTTTTATGCAATTTGGCATCTATGATATTAAAGGAATTTATGAGTTGTCTTTATGTTTACTGAAAATAATACTGATTTGTCTGACTCCTTAATAATAATCAGTTTATTCTCAAAAAACAATCGAAATCTATTTAAATTTACCTTCTATTTTTAGGTGTTTTGGTAATTATATAAAGACGTTGCACCTGTAGTCATCGTCTGGTCCGACTGTCCGCATATAACCGCGCAATAACAACCCAACCGACTGGTTTAAAATTTAATCTACTAGGGGGCTCTGCCCCCTACGATCTACGCTCGTCAACTCCCGTTCAGACACCGCAGACTCTAACAGCACGATAATTTAATCGGCTTTAAAAAGATTTCGGAAGATTGGATTATAATTTGAATCTGAGAATTATAATCTGACGTAATTTTCACCAAACTTTTCTTTGTCTTTTTAATATTCACATAAAAATACTTTTGTTAGAAATGAAATATTATGATCATCTTAAAATATCAAATAAATGTCTCGAGCAATTTTTAAATTTAAACTGTTTTGCAATATTATTTTTTGTTCATTTTATATAATAAGTGTAATGTGACGTAAATGTGACGTAAATTGTCCTATTTAAGGCTTCTAACGCATGTTTATGAATTTATTATTTTACAATATTCTGTCTCTTTTAAAATTCACGTGAAATTATAATTTTTATGACGTAATTTTCAATGAGTTCCTGCTTTTTATATTTTCTGTTTATAATAGTCACGTGTAAAATAAATTTTTAATTTGAAGTAAACATTATTGTTTGCTATGTTTATACAACTGGTAACAGTTTAAATTAATAACATTTTCTAAAATTTGTAAAAAATATCTCTCGGAATGCTGAAAATTTGAATTTAAAATTGAAATAAAACCTCAAAAAATGAGTCAAATAAGAAAAATAAATACAATCTGCACACCGGGAACTTATAACGTATAAAAGTATCTAAAAATGATTAAATTCTCATATATAGTTTTTGGTCCAGTAAAACGTTTTTAATGGTACGATTTTGTCCAAATTTAGCATTAAATATCTCTTAAAATAGTTCTTCGATTTGAAAACTGCCTGCATCAGCGTGTTTATCAAACATTTCTCTATAATACCACCGATTTTCATATTTTTGTATGCAACAGTTTTTTTAATATTAACTATGAAAGGCCATGCTTAATCATTCAAATTGGATGTGGATCTACCCGGAATACCTGCGCAGATTTTCATTGGTCCATTTCCAAACCAAAACTTTTTTTATATATAGAAGGATATAATCGTTGCAGAATTTTGTCGAGTTATTTCAAATTTTAGGATAATCGAATCAAAACATTAAAAGATATTAATAAAAGTTTTCTTTATTCTATTAAATCCTATCATACGTAATTAATTCTACGATATTCCAAAATAGCTACAGGATGCCATTGTGATTACGTCCTACACTGTAAAAAAATTTTAACTCTAAAGATGTAAAGTTACAGAAATATGCATGCTTTCTAAATTTTTATCTGCGCACTGTACAAAAAAAGATATAAATCTACAAAACTAGTTTTTGTAAAGCTACAGAAATCTGTAGCATTACAAAGAATCTTCTAAAACAGCATTCAGAGCTTTTAAGGAGCAACTGCATATCATAAAGCTAAGTTAAGGCGAAAAAGTGCTCCTTCTGCAACTACAATTATCACCCTTTCTTCTGCAACCGTTTGTGGTTAATAACAAAATGGCATTTAAAAGGAAGACTTTTGTCTTTCTTTGATATTTTAGTATACCTGAAAGTTGAAAACAGTTGAATTTTACGTCTACTTGGCATGCTAATAAGACTAAGGAATGCGGGGCACAAAATTCTGTTTCTTTATGTGTAGATGGGGCATTCTCACAATCTTTTGACTTTCGGGGGAAAAAAAATCTGGTGAAATTAAACTTCCTTAAATAACATTTTAATCTGATAGACGAATGCTATAATGATTCAAAATAAAGAAAAAATGGTCAGCAGTGAAAAAAAATATTTAACTGAGGTTTAAGTTAAACTTGAGAGTTTAATTTTCCTTACCATTTTACCACTATAACTTTTTATTTTCTTCTAATTTTTTACTTATAATGAATTTGCATAGTACCCACAGGACATTTAAATAAGAAATAATTACAATGTAGTGTTTTTAGTGCAAAATTTTGGCATAACATCGTCTTAAAGGGGTGTTAAAGAAGGGACGGTAATGTAAAAAAAGGGGGATGGCATAGGAAAAAAGGGATAAAATGGGGAAAAAGGAACAAAATGGGGGAAAAGGAACAAAATGGGGGAAAAAGGGACGGTAAGGATGGAATAGCAAGGAAACTTACCACCTATTTTAGGCAGATCATGTTAAGACTAAGTGGTAGCGAAAATGTTCATTGATTTTTAGAAACAGTTATTTACATTGGATTAAATTTAAAAAAATAATTTACCTCGAAAAATGCAGGATTAAACCTTGCGGACGGTAAGACTACCAATAAAGCCACGGTGCGTGAAATTGATATTTAAATGCTTATTTATATTCTACAGTAAATTTCCTGTCAAAGAATTTTAGATATTCTTTCTCTAGCTTACGTCTGCATGAGCAAAACCTTGAAAAAAAATTCCGTCGCTGCATCTGAAGTGATTTTCGGTATCATTTTAGAAGAGGGAGGGTAAAAAATCTAAGACCCAGGGACAGAGTTCAAAAAATAATATCAACCCTAAAAATGTATGCAGGTTAATTTTTAGCTACGTATTTATATATAAAACAATAGTTCCAGTTTCAGAAAAATATTACATCGAATTATTTTTATTGAAACAAGTTTATCCAGACAGCTCCAAACTTTAAAATCAGCATCAGGGACACTGGACGGTAGATGAGTTTTCCATGTGTTTGGACTCCCAACATCATCCAAAACTTATTTATCTCGTTAATATTGTTGTGCAATCATGCATTGGGATGTTCCCAAGAATATGAAATAAAAAAATACAAAAAAATGTATTAAATAAAAAATTATTATTCAGGGACATGAAAGTTAAAAGATTGTGAGAATGCCCCATATATGATCTTAATAAATTTTGTATTCAAGCATTTTTGTATAAGAGTGCAACAGCTACATTGGCAGTGGGCTACATTTTTTAATTCAGATTTCTTGATTGGCAACACTTTTCTGAAATAATAAAATTCCCCTTATATTCGCCTTAATTAATGTCATTTAATAAGGCGAATTTTGCTATTTCACAAAAGTGGTGCCAATCAAGAAATCTGAATTTAAAAATGTAGCCCACTGGCAAAACTCAACAGCTAAACACCAAGATCTGAATATTTATAAAACGAATCATAGTACAAACGCACCCCACTTTCTACGTTTGATGTACAATTTCCGACTTTTTTTTAAATTAATTTACTTTGAGTAATTATATTACGTATTTCACCTTTACAACATGCAATAAAATTAGCGAAAATGTTAGCGACTTTTGAATTCATTTTTTTCTTTCGTGAAATTTTCTATTTATCTTTAAAAATATCATGATTCTCCGGGACGTATAATTATTCTTTTTATGTTGTTTCATACTTTTGTGATGTACACATGAAACACGATCTACAATTAGGAAAATATATTTATTAAAAGTAACTTATTCTATTAGAAGATTAGAAGTTATTCGAAGATTAATGCGTAAAATACTTCTGATTTCATTTATGTTAAAAGCTTTGCCGTAATTTGTTGTGGAGTGTATTTAGCCTTTCCTTCGATTATCAAATAAATAAACAGATCAAATGGGGTAACAAAATGTGTTTAATTTGTTAAACGTTGCGAGTAATTCCATGTAATATATTAAAAATTGCCTTCGATATTCCTTCTAATTGCACTTGATAAAAAATCAATCAAATCTGTTTAAGAACGAATTATCAAATAAAGATATTTTTCTTTGTGAACAAGGACTATAATTAGTTAAATATTATTTTTATAATAGCATTAGAAAAATATTTTTACCATTATAAGTAATATTTTAGCACGCGCATTACAGTAGTTTAATGATTAACGGTATTGGTTTAGAGTAATAAAGGTAGTAACCGTTTGTGGTAAAGTAATAAAGGTAGTAACCGTTTGTGGTAACTCAGTGATTTACGGTAACTTATGAAATATATTTCATGTGATAGAACGTCTCATTCTCAATAACATACGTAAAAGTATCTAGAATATCTTTGTACAATAGTGCAAAAAAAGTAAAGGCCCCATGCTAACTCTGCAATAAATTAGTGTAGAAGAAAGTTACTGGTACCAGACCTCTACTTTGAAATGATGTATATAAAATTTGCTTATGGGGCCATCTACATTATCAAAACGAACTCAAACTTTATTTTTCTCAAAAGCAATACCGACGTTTGAAACTATAAATGAATTCTACACTCTTCAATTAACCTAAATCCAATTTTTTATGAAATTCGTACGGTTAGTTTCAGAGAAATTAATTATTTTAAGACAAGCATATTCTAGGAATTGTATCCAAATTGATGTTCGGTACTGGATTGTTGAAATGCTACAAAATGACTATGACACTTCTATTAATGCATTATTTCTTGCCAATATGACCATTTCATTCGCTTAATGTGCTTTGACTATTGCCCAGCCGAAATGTTTCAATAAAATGAGTAAAATATATATATATTTTTTTAAATTATGCTTTTCTGTACATAACGGACAGTCCATTAGACCATGATTCTGGCGATTTTTAATAATAATTCGAAAACTACTTCCAAGAAAAAAAATTAAATTGAGTATTCGTATAAAGCAGGACATAATCAGTATAAATCTACCAAAAAATTGAAGGTTGTAATTCATATATTTTTCTTAATATTAATTTCATAACTCATATTATAATTTTTTTTAATTACAATCTCTATGTATTTATGTTTGGATTTTTTTGTATTATGACCACACAAATGATTAGCACATTAACATTATAATTTCAGGAGATATTAATAAAAATATGAAAATGTAATTTAACATTAGAAAATCTAAATTTCGAATGTTTATAATTCAAAAACTTATCATCCAAGTAACATAAAATTTCGTTTCGAGTCATACTTTGAATCGAGGATTTAAAATATATCATCAAAAGTGGGTGTTGCGATTGAAAATAAAGTTTTGTCTGGTTTTGATATGTAGACGGTCCACAAAGCAAATTGTTTATACATCATTTAAAAGCAGATCTTATCTCCAATCGTTTGGTGCAAATAAGTTTCTTCTACAATAATTTGTTGTAGTGTTACTAGGGGTGTTTACTTTCTCTTTCTTCGACTGTACGTACTTCACTTATAAAATAATGACAGAATAATATACTATATACAGTGGACATTACTTAAGGCATAAGCCGTATCTTCGGTTAATGGGACAATTACATCTTCTAATTATTTCCTATTTGCAATTAATGTTAAGGAGGCCGATTAAAGCGTAACATTCATTGGAAAATGCAGAAAATTTTTTTACAAACTGACTGAGCAGAATTGAAACTACTGTTGTAAATTATTTTATTCAAAAGCAACTTTTATGTAAATTTGGTTACTGAGAGATTATAAATTTGCCAGTAATAATAAAGAATAAAAAGAGAACTTTTTACCACTAAATACGCGAGAGGTTGAAAATTTACTAATGTCTGTTCGACAATATGATCAATTAAAATGAATATAACAGTTCACATTTTCTTGTTAGTGTTTCAAAACTGGAAAATTACGTGGTAAAGACACCTTTTTTGAAGTAATTCAAAGAGAGCGAGTATTTTAATTAGACTATGTAGTCACGGCGATTAATGTGCGTATTTCGTTTGTCCTCCATTCTTTTGTATTAAGAAATTTTCACTAGCTTGATTTTTAACTAAAATAAATAAATTAAAGAAACTGATTTTCTATTTACCATTAGGCTGGTAACCTATTTCATTTCTGATTTAAACTAAATTCAATTTATTCAAATAAATCGATTCCTTTACACTATTAAATTTTTTTGCATCGCGTAATACAGACTTTTGTAAGTGTAGATAAAAAGTAGAGGAAAAGGTCCAAATACCGGCTACCACTTTTGTATTCAATCTAGATCATACAATTTTCAAAATTAATAAAATAAAAAGTGACAGCAGGGTACCTTGATACGTTTTACACCTGCTTAGAGAAAAAAAATCCGTTTAAAACGCGTTTTCTGTTTATAAAAAGCAAAATTCCGAAAGTGTTCAAATTTTGAGTTTTTAAAATAGGGTCTAGATACTGGCTACCTAAGTTTTTTTCCAAAAGATCACACAAATAGAGCTAATGACAATTATTAAGCAATAAGAATATTATTTTAATAAATTGTATAGATTAATAACATTTCTTAGGCGCAGAAAAATACGCAATTTTTAATAAATAAGTATTTTTGTCAAATTTCTAAAATTCTTTACGACTGTCTGTCACAGTCTTCTTCCCATTATGTTTCTAATTTTGTTTTTTAATGTGTAAAACAGAAAAAAAAAGCTTGTTGATTGAAATGAGAATTATTTTATCTGAAAAAATCAAAAACATAAAATCACTCTCTGTGAGTCTATAGTCCCTATCAACCCATATATCATATTCATAACATTGAACTGAGAATAACCTTTTCATTATTGTCCACAGAGAAAACACCCATGCAGAAGACACAAATTTATCATCTTCATCTGTTGGATAGTTTCCTTTTTCACATTTTTAACCCTCTCACTGCGTAATTGTTTTATCAAAGTAGCTTCAAAAATTGCGTATTTAACCCCTTCGAGAGGAGCGTCTTTTAAAAATTTTTATTCTTTTGTCACCGGTTTTTCAAAACAAAAATTTTTTGTCTAATTTAACCGGAAAAATGCTCCGATTAAATGAGGCAAAATTTACAATAGAAACATAGCTGGTGGGAATAATCAAGGAGTGTTAATTAGACAGAAGAAATGCATCCCCGAGGAAAACTTCGGGTTGCGCAGCGAGAGGGTTAAAATCAAATTTTAGCCTCTTTCATCTGGTTAATGACGTCATTTTTTTTTTCTCTTCACATTTATTGCAGGCAATTTTGTAGTGTTCTACAGCGCTTTTTTGGAAAGTGATCCGGTAATCAGTGTCGTTCCTGAAGAATTACGGCCAAGGTTGCTTTTTTCATATTGCGAAATCGGACTGGAACTATTTCTGAACCATTTAAATTAATTTATTATTTATGGAACTATTTAAATTAATTTATTTTCCTCCCCTTCAAGCAGAGCAACCGAGAGAGGTTCAAATACCGGCTAGCCGGTATTTAGACCACTCTAGGTAGCCGGTATTCGGATCCCTGCTATGTTTAAGTTAAAACCGGTATTACTCATTCACATAATAAAATACCAATAACGTGCGCGTGGAAAGTGAGAGCTAAATATGTCGAGAAAATAACTTAATCAACAATTCAAGCCAAATATGATCAGTATAATTAAAAAAATGAGAACAACATATCTGAAAAACTTTTGATGTACCAGATTACGTAGATTCGACACTTTTGCATTTACTATTTGTAAATGACACAGACTTCAGCGACGTATTTTTAGTAACTTTCTTCTCTCAATTAAAGTTACAAACTCTACCTATCACCGCTAGGCTGCGCTGCGCTCAGTTCTCAGAACACCTAGTAGCCGGTATTTGGAACTTTTCCTCTACCCTCCCTGAGAATTTTGTACTACGGGAGTTCACTGTATAAATGTATACTATAAAGCCTAAAAGCGCAACTAGTCAATGGACATCAGTATAATTTACTGAATGGCCACGAGTGTTAAAGTAAGAAGTGTGACCAAAATATAAATTCGTTATTTAGTTATAGTAACTTTAACCCTTTCAGGGGCAAGTAATTGTGTTTCTGTAATGTCGAATTCACATCGGAATCTGCAAAAAGATTTATTGCAAAATAAGGAAAAGCAATTTTACGACATTTTACCGCCAAAGTTAGAAAAGTAAAATTAAATAAAAATTTTCTGGTGCAAATCTTCATTAATTGTAGGTGGGATAAAATATATCCCACCGCCCCTCAAGGGGTTAACTGGTTATTTTTTCTTATTACTGATTCTTTAGAACGTGCTATGAAGAAAGATATAAGAATAATCTTTAAATAAAGCAGTAAAATTTGACAAAAATGTTGTGATTCTTTTTTTTTATTTCTTATTCTAATAAATATTTATCTTTCATTTACATTTTGAAACATTAATCTTTCTAACCACATTTAAATACTCTTTGAAGCCCTTTCCATAGTATTGATTAAAGCATAAAGTCTTTATTATAAGAAAGGAATTGCAAGTTAATTGTTCTATTAGAAAACTATATATTAGAATATTAATGATCCGAAGACTTTGCGAAACACTTATGTTAATTACTTTAAAGTACTTTGCTAGAGGATTTTTTTTTTTCTGTAGAGAATGAATTTAATTAAGTAATGCATTAGGAAAACAAAATGTGCGAAGTTTACTAAATTCAACATTTTATACCAGAATTTACAATATTCTCAAGGTTTTTGTTGGATCTTGTAATTGCATTTTCTAAAAAGACGTTATAAATAATGCATTAAATAATCCATTTAAAAGAAAAGTGAAGTATGAGAAAAAAGTGATTTAATAAACTAAATGGAACTGCAGTTAATAGATATTTTCTCTACTTAAATCCCGTCCAATAGACTGCTACTTCTACTTCCAACTCTGATAATTATTGGCTTTCTTATTTCAAAAACGAAGTGACGTATTTGTATAACTAGACGGCAATCAGTTACTAAAAATTCACTGATGAAGGGCTTGGGAAAGCCCGAAAGTACTAAAAAGCTTTAAAATAAAATATATATATTTAACATGTAACATTTCTTCTATTATTTTGACTTTTAAGTGCACAAGAGAGCTTTTTGAAGTTCATATTGCATATTTCATGTAATCATCTATAACAATATGAACATTACATTAAACATTTAAAAGTAAAGAACATAACACTTTAAAGTAACAATTACAAAATTATAAAATATGTTGTTAAAAATGCGTATTCTTTAATTATCCAATTCATTGAATAAATTAAAAATACATGATTAACCCTTTAATTCCTGGTTTTTCAAAAATCCTTGTAATAATGTTTTTCGGCTTTCATTTTTTAAATAAATCATGGGAAAATACCTAAAAAATCATATTTTGTTTTAAGTATGGTTTACGGCTAAAAAACAGTTTGTTACTAATCGGCATTGCTGGTCTTTAATTGAAAACATAATTTTCCTTGATAAAATTCTATAATGTTAAACACACAAGAATTTTCGAAACTATACTAAGAAATAAATTTTACTTGCTCACTGCAAAACAAAATAGGGTATTTCGTAAGCTTCCAAACAAAACAAAAAGAAGAAGTAGCTATAATTGAAAAAATAAATCTATCTCTATTCTTAAACAGCACGAGTGTTGCCATCTACATGTTGAAAATCGATTTAATAATATTTTCAGAATGTATTTTATTGGCAACATTAGGCATTATTGTTTCAACATTATTCTAATAGTATTTTAGAGCCTAAATTGGGTATGTTGCCGAAAAGCAACACCCGGCATTTAAGGGTTAAAACTAGTTCATTTATTATTAGATTTCTTTAAAAAAAAAATACGAAACGTAAGTGAAACTTTACTAATGTTCAACTGACAACAAAAGGAGTTAGCAATGATGAATGAACAACAACAAAGTGATTGTTAACTATCTTTTCTCTTGCTACATTAAAAAAGAAAACTACTGGAAGTAGAGCAGACCAATTTAGAACCATTTAGAGAAGTTTTATCAAAAGGAATTTAATGGAACTTTCAAGAACAGAAATCACAAATAAAATGAAATCATTTATTGAAGTTCATATGATGCAAACAAATGTTTCATATTATTAATTATTTTTAATTTTCAAAATGATATTACAAACAATTTACATTCCATATATCTTAAGTAAACTTTTTTTCTATTCGTTAAGGGATTTTGTATTAAAAATCTGCAACAACTTCGCATTGATCTTTTAACTTTTTTTTAAATTTGAAATTCACTGAATTATGTATGTAATCTGTAATGTAACGCTGTTACGTAATGTATGTATGTTGAAAGTGCCAAATTGTTTTTTTTTTTTTTTTTTTTTTTTTTTTTTTTTTTTTTTTTTTTTACTTAAAACCATGCATATGAAGAATGATTTAAGGGGGCCCTCACACAAAAATCATCAAATTTTCTTTAAAAATTTATTATATTAAAATTTTTCTCTGTTTTTTCCTGCTGAAAATGACATTTAAATCATGTTTATAGTGTCATGTAAAGTAGAACAGTACGATTTTTGTTTTCGTTTTGGTTTGTTTTCAAAATCTAGCTTTCATGCAATGGTTGTTATGGAAACGACTTCTTGTGAAAATCGTTTTTCTTCATGATGGGTATTTTCACCATTTCACGTATTTAAATTGTTATAAGTCAAGAACCGTTAAAGATAAATGGTTCAAACATGTAATATGTTTTTTTTCAGATGTTTACTTTAATTTTAATTTAGCAAATTTGAAAAAAAAAAAAACATTTACTTTTGAAAGTATGATTTTTTTTAATTACATCATTTTTTTTTACTTTAAATATTTTAATTTTTTTTTTATTAATATTTTTAGAAATGCTGAATCAAAATTAAAACTTACATATTTCTGTTTATTTAACTAAAAAAATGAAATTCTACAAATAATATTTCGAGTTATAACGATTTTAAATTACCCCACTTTTTAAATAAATTTTCAATTTAAAATTTTTTTAAACAATTATTAGAAATTTTATCATGTGATTTTGTTTAAAAATGATATGGTTAACCATCACAAAATAATTCAAAATTTTAACTCAATAAATAAAAATTATTTTAAAATATGTCCCGGACCTTCTTAACCACTTCACCGTCGACGGCTATAGGGAAAGAGTACTTTAACCCCCGACTTATCTCGGGACAAACGTTAAAGTGGCATGCATTTCGCTCAGAAACACTTTTACTCGTTGAAGCAAGTCTTAAATGATTATCATACAAAGGTCCATGACAATATCAAAACGACTCTATTTTCATTTTTTTAAATGATATGCAAATTTGGTTGTATAATAATATTTTCTACATGATCCTCTAATTTCGAAACATAATCTTATCCAGATCATAGATAACACTTTTAATCAATTATCACAGAATGAAAAATGCTTGTTTTCAAGCCAATTGCCTATAAACCACAGAAATCTTCACTGTTCTTAAGCTGTTGACTTCAGGGATTTCTATCGGTTATCTAAGGAAACGGTAATTCCAGTACAATAACCTTAAATCTGGTAATGTGCTTACACAGTTTCTTAATCCAGTTTGATCATTTTTATAGATTTAAAACTGACATATGATGTCGTCATTATCATGAAAGTTCATGTATTTATATCCATATGTAATGTGCCGATATAAAAGTTTTGCTTTGTCTGATAACCAGTAATAGAGTAGGATATAATACAACAGAAATGTCCAGTTACTGTATATTTATCTATATACTAATTAAACAAGTAAAAATTAAATTGAAAAAATCAAAAAACCCGACTGCGTAAAAAGCTAACTAATTGATTATTTCTCATCAATGTGAAACTATTTTTTATGTTACTTGCCCTTTTTTTATTTACTTGCATTGATGACTTTTATGTTGTGTTTAATTGTTAGTTCCTATCTATAAACACTGTTTTGGTGAAGCCTATAGATGTATATGATGGTTAGAGTTGCAGTAAAGCTAGAGATCCTATCTAGACAATTTCCAGATTGTGTAATATTTAAACGGAGCTTCTGACTGTAAAATAGTCAATGAAACATCGTCTTCATTTTGAAAGACATATCCTATGATATACCACTCGATATGGTGCGTAATTTTTTTTTTTCGTCTCTACCTCCATTTTGTATTTTACGGCCGCCATTTTGAATTTATAAAAACAAAACTTAGCCTATAACCATCGGACAGTTAAGACGAATCAATAGAGGCCTCATTCATTAAAATCCATCCAGCGGTTGGGATTTTTCGAGGGTATAAAGAAATCCACATACCCAGATACGCGTGAAACACATAACTCTTCTTGGCAGTCGGGTAAAAACGGATGTGAGTGGCAAATTCAGTACTTGGCTACACACATGTCATCCCAATTTACATCATCTGTGTACCCCATCCAACTATCCACTCCCATTTTGTACTCGATGGAAATTTCCCATTTATATTTCATTTCCCTTCATAAAATATGATTGGCATAATATAGAGCTTTTATTTAGAAATATTGAATCTACAAGACTCGAGCAGTGGCGTGGCGTGAAAATTTTCGGTGGTCATCGCAATTATTTAAGTTTGTGGTGAAAAATTATTAACTCTAAAATTCAATGGTTGAATGTTCAAAAAAGAAACTTTAAATCTTACCTTCACTTATACATGAACTCCAAATGTTTTACTAAAACTGGATCGTAGAGTTTTAAAAGCTTATTAAGAGTTTTAAAATATTGCTTGGTCATCGCCGCATCCAGCGATGACCGGACGCCACGCCACTGGACTCGAGATATGGCTTTGCAATAGACTAATAGATAGGATAATAATAAATTTTATGTTACATAGAAAAGATATCCCATTCAAATGAACGAAAATAATAAAGTACTAGAAAACAGAAATTCTGCTTTTCAGAATTTAGTGTCACTCCCGATGAAAAAAAAAAAATCTATGTATATAAATATAGATAGTAGAAAGCATATTTCAGTTTTTTAAGACTTTAAACACACGTTTTTGTTTTATATAAATCTAGGGGGGCTCTGCCCTATGCTCGCTATGCTCACCAACCCCCCGCGTAATCGCCTGGCGATTCCATTCGGTATTGCGAAGTAATCCCTATTTTCTAGCCAACCGCAGACGTAATTGTTTCGCCTTTCCATTCTGGATCGCCTTACGATCCCTTATTTTCTATACATTCAATTTTTAGATTCCACTTGGTAAAACGCGGCTCCTCCCCAACTCCTGACAATTTTATTTCCTTATCTCCAAGCACATAATCATTAGAGCTCACGGAGTTTCATAATTATAAGAATTATTAAGTATAAAATTATATAGGTAGTGTTACGAATATTGTAAATAGTTAGTGTTTGAGCTTAAAAATAATGTAAATAGTTCAGTTAAGCTCTATTCATAAGCTAATATTAGTTTTTGTTGCATTAGAAATATCTCAATTTGTTGATTTTCTGCAAGCAAGTGAACCCTATTGGATTTCAATATGAGTGTATGGAAATTTGACGAAATACTGGAAATAGCACCAAGTTGGCGTCACTTTTGGAGACTAATTTTAGTCGCCAAATTTGGCGATATATCGGCAAGTTGGCGATAAACTTCGCGATGTTTGGCGACAGAGCCGAGCCTCCCCCCCCTTGGTAACCCCCTTATAACGTCAGAAAGCTCTGACCAATCAGAGGCGTTTCGCGATATCTACACAGATTTTCTTTGATCCATTTCCAATGCGTTGCTTTTTTATATATATAGAAGGATTACGTCATTCGCAACCGTTGAAGAATTCCTCATTTACGACCCAGTCTTAAACAACAACTACAGTAAAGTATGCATATGACGTCACTATCTCTCAAGAATACACAAATCCAAAAAAAAAAAAAAAAAAAAAAAAAAAAAAACAGATGTCATCATTCGAGAAACTCGACACAAAAAATCGAATATCTAATGAATGATACGCCTTCATTTGTTTGTAATATCAATATAGATACTTAAAATTAAATATCGTTTATAATAGCTCCATGTTTTATCAAAAATCATTCATTTATATTTTTTTCAAATTAGCACGTACTTTAATTACATTTTTTGTTTCAGTTGTTATGGTAACATGGAAACGAAAAGATATAATTACTATTTTCCAACTATTTTTAATTTTCTTTCTACAGCAATGGAGTACTTGAGTTGCAAATACTAGATAAATAGTGCTAAAAACAATGGAAAATTGATATCTCAAAAATAAACTGAGATGCATTTTTCAAACAAATTGCATTTAAAAGTACTTTCTTCCCTAATGCGAGCCATAAAAATTGAAAGTGTGCGATGTTTAGAACTTAAAAAAATTACAGTAGAGTATTTAATCGTACATAGATACATCTGCTTTGTTTTACGGCTGGCTTTTATGCAACGAAACGTTATTTTTTAGAGACGATACTTTAATTGCTGGCCGAAAGTAATAGCATATCGGAAGCTAAAATATTTTTTATGCTCCAACTCACTCCAAAAATTGTTCAATTATTTTTTTTTCTTATGTACTTTAAACGACAGCATTTTTGGATTAAATATTGGTCGTATTTTTCATCTCATCCTTTATCATCTCTGTAGTCGTATAACAAACCCAAACTTTCTTTAAGCAACCACCCTATTTCCTCTTAATCTGTAAATAAGATCATTCTTTAAATATCTGGGAGCACGGCAGTGCGTCCGCCAAGTTCGCACAAGCCATAAGATACCTTTTCCTGAACCATTTCGGCATACTTTTCACCCCCTCATAACATCGTTTTAGGGAGAGATGTAGAAATTTTTCTTTTATACACATGTTCGTATGATCAAACTGAACTAAGGTTCCACGATTTCATGTTTCTATATTTAGTAGTTTTCGAAATATTAAATCCCGAAAAAGATCTTTTTTGTCACTGACTCACTTCGCATCATCAAATAACTAAGGTACTTCTATAAGTCGTAGAATGATGAAATTTCACAAGTAAGTCGGGTTTGTATCACAATTAATCAGAAAAATCTGAAAACACAGAATTTCCGCCTCTAAACCCTTAAAACAGGGGGTGTGCATCTGGCCGTAAACAGTTCCTTCACATTCAATTGCGCCAATGTTGGTCGCCAATACACGATTACAGAATTTTGAAGGGGTCACGTAATTTCAAGCAGAATAAAACTTTATATATATGCTTTTCCAAAGATGTTTGTTAAATAGAAAAAAATGAATATACCTAAAAATTTTAATCAGTATAGGTTATGATATATTTACGATATTAAAACAATAAAACATTTAACAAAATATAACCGCAATTCGGTATGTTTCCGATATAGTAACCTTGGCGAAATACAGAAAATAGCCTTGACGAGAAAAGAAATTTGATAACGTATTTTCTGGCAACCTATTTACTGTGTCATATACACAAGCAATTTTTTCCATATGTATACAATTTATTTAATCTAAGGAACGCGTTTATTTATTTTTATATACCAACATAAATAATTTGTATATAAAAAATAATATTTTATACATGTATAAATAAAATGTTTATATGTATATAAATACGTAATATAAATAACATAAAAGTTCATCAGGTTTGTTTTCATAGTTGTTTATATCATTTGGCAGCATATCTCAGTTTCTGAAGTCCGAATTGCGCCAAGATTTAAAAAAAATGCCAAGGTCCCTATAGTGGAAAAATATCCTAATTCCATATGAAAGTTTTTAAAAATCTCCTTTTAATTAAATGAAATGTGTAACTATTAAACTGTCTTTAACGAAATGCGACAGATGCGGCGTCCGAAGGCCGCTGCTAATGTTATTATATTGTATTATTAGCCAACTTACTGTTAATTTATTGTTAATTTTAAATCTGTAAAAAAAAAAAGATTATAGTTATAGATAAGATATGTTGGTCGCCAAAACCAGATTACAGAAAATTAGCCTGAGTTATAAAGATGTTTCATGAGTTCAAGCTGAATGAATTTTTATATGCTTTTACAAAAATCTTAATAAGGCAAATCTTTCAGTTTATCTGTTCATCTTTCTATCTTTTACTTCCTTAAAACAAATTTCATTAACGACCGGGAGGCGTCTGCACAGATCTTCACCTCATCGAGTTGACGGCTGAAATTTTAGGATAGTTAAATATCGATTAGCGTATTGAAATGTAACTGGTCTGCCAAGTCATATCTTTATGGAAACCACCTACAGACCCGATTTTACGGGTTAATTGGTAGATTTTCCATTATGTTTTCCTGCACCCATTCCTCCATATTTCCAAACTTTTGGATGCAGGAAAATACAATAGAAAACCTATCAGTTAACCACTAAAATTAGGTCTTCAGATAGTTTCTACCAAGATATGACTTAGCAGACCAGTTGCATTTAAATATGCTAATCTAGTTTTAACTAATCCTAAAATTTCAGCTATAAACTCGATGAGGTGATGGTGTGTGCAGACGCCTACCGGTTTATTATAAATGTCGGAATTCTAATCTCAATTGCACTCTGGTCAATCTGGCAATTATTCCTACTATTTATGGAACACTATTCCTTTAAGTGCGTTTTAGTGATGTTAATGAACTTATGCATATGCATCATACATATTATACATATGCATATAATACGTTATACATTTGCATCATATATATTATAGGTATGTGTATAATACATAATACATATGCATCATTATGACGTCAGAATAAACAAAAAAAAAATTGGCGCCAAATTTAAGAATTGACATGATATATTATCAAATTCGGCGAAACTTTGCTAAATGTCCCCAAGCTTGGCGAATATTTGACGCTAGTGGCTATTTTTCAATGAGTTAATTATTAATGCGAGCCATCTATTTTTATTTTTCCGCATATCATCTGAATAGTTAAATGATATAACGTACTAATATTTCCAAAGTGCAAATTGTTTCGTCACTGCCCAAAACCTCTGCTATTGTTATTATATTCTACTGTTATTATACTTACTGTGACTATGTTACTAATCATTACACCGCTAAAACATCTGTATTATATAAAGAGAATTTACGGAAACTATTAAACCTTTGAAACTGCTAGTTCTCTTTATGATCATTATAATTCTATAATACGTAACCTGTTAATCTATATGTACGTTAGAATGAATCTTCTATAATCCGGTTCCTCGCATTTTAGTTTTCGGGTTTCGAATAAAATTAACTAAAATCTTAAAACCATGGCACATTGACTAATTCTTCAACACGATCAGATGAGAAGAATGATAGATTTTAAAATGGATCATGGCAGTGATCTGGTAGACCTTCTATTCTTCCGTAATCGTGTCTATTGAAAAGGTTAACGTGAAACCAAAAGATATTAGCATCAATATGGTTTAATGCAAATGCAGATATTGTCAAAGGATTTCATAAGAACCATTTCACTTGTACCCAGTCGTATCAGTTAAAATACAACAATTGGCAGTAAGCCCAATTAGAAAAGATTACTTAATAGGATTAAAAATTTCCGCATTAGAGAACGAATCGTAACTGCTAAGGAAACATGCATAAGTGAGTTAAGAGATATTTTTCACGAAAGATGGAATACGTAACAACACAAAATATATGATGTGCTTCCATGATCGTAATGAGTTTTTGATTTCTCTATCAAAAGCTTCCGACTTGGCGAAAGAATGGGCAAGTAAATTAAATTATGATTAACAGTAACATGATGCAGCGTTTAACATGGAATTACTACGGTAAATACAGCTTGCTAGAGGCGGCTGGTACTTTAATATAAAAAGAAATAAAGTATAAATTTGTAAAGCTCAATAAAATAAATTTAGGTATTTTTATATAGCCGGGCGAAAGTGGCAAATCGCCAAATACTATTCCCAACTCCATTGTTCATATTGCATTCATTTATTTAATGATAGATACTTTTCAGTCATCTCATTTAAAATAGATGCATTTCCCTCATTTTATTTAATAGAATATTTAACATAGAAATAAATAAATAAATAAATAAGAAATAATAACATAAACCAAAATATTTTATTTGAAAATCAAAGCATTGTTTCTAATTTACACATGTAAAAAATGAAAACTACTATTGGCGAAAAAACAAAAGTGTAATGAGGAAATTTGCTCCCGGGTAACATAAAAGTACCGAAATTTAAGTTTTTTCATATTAATATAGTTTAGAATAACAAACTTGAAAAACTTACAAAAAGTAGTGATATCCCAACAAAAAGTTTTCGGTAAAAAAAAAAGCGCCAAGTTCTCCTTAATGTTTCGGCCAGAAAAAGTAGTGATATCTGAAGTTCGCACAAGTTAAAAGCCAAACATCCCAAGTCTTTCATTGAAAATGGCTTCCTGCGACTTGGCCGTTAATGCCTTCGAGAGAGTTTTTCAAATTTTAAAATATGTACAATTGAGCTACATGCCAACTACATTTTTTGATTATTTTAGGCATTTTGTGGCACAGAGTACAGAAAAAATACACATTTGAAAAAAGCATTTAAACAACTTCAGTCTATTTAAATGCTTAGAAGTTAAAAATAACAAAATACTTGTATTCAGGAGATAATATCCCTAATTGCTAAAACATAATTAGTATCAGCTTTTAACAGTTTATAAATCGAATACCTCTTAATGTATGCAAACAAACTATAATAAATGTTCAAACGAAAAAATTCTCTTTCGTCAATACACAAGATTTCAATATTATACAATAATATATAATGTAACATATTGTGAGATTTGAAGTAAGTAAATTTTGTTTTATTTCTTGAGTTTTACGTTAATGACTTTAGCTTTGGACCGTACAAAATGTCAATTAAACCACAAGTGGACTAAATGATCTGTAATCAAAACTAATGATTGTTGAAACTGAATGGTAGTTCTCAGAAATCTTTTACTTATATGTTTTTATGTGAATTTGGCTCTTTGCATTCTAATATTACTTTTAATATTTAAATAATTCATAAATGCGTAATTCCCAATCATTAATTTTGAAATGCTGTAGAAGGCATTAACGGCCAAGTCGCAGGAAGCCATTTTCAATGAAAGATTTGGGATGTTTGGCTTTTAACTTGTGCGAACTTCAGATATCACTACTTTTTCTGGCCGAAAGATTAAGGAGAACTTGGCGCTTTTTTTTTTTTTTTTACCGAAAACTTTTTGTTGGGATTAAAATATTCATGTACATGTATACCAAGTTAACAATCAATGTTTAGTAGATTTTTCAAACAGAGGAAATTGGCAGTTTTGTGTGCTATTTGACTTCAATTAAGTAGAATCTCCTAAGTGCATTTCTTTTCTGAAGAACAGCTTATTGAAGAAACATTACATATTATATTGTAAGAACAAATTCGCATGCAAATGCTATGGTCCTGTTTTGAGAAAGTCTGCGACCAAAAAATATTTCCCGTAAATATATGCCACAAAAATGCAAAATATATATGATGACCCCAGAAGCCAAGTGGTATAAGTGACAAAATTGAAAAAATCGAGTTAAGTGCATAGGCTATCTGGAAATAAGCCTATCTGTTTGTAGGTAAAAAGATATAAGTGATTTTTTAATTATGCACTGCGTTCTAGAGGTCAATCACTTAATCTCTTTCCCGAAACTGTGAAACGCGTGGAGCCCAAGGGGTCTAAGTGCACTTGTATCCGTTGACATCATCATCGCTGAACCGCGACCAACGACATACGAGGTCAATTCTTGACTTTTTAAACTCCACACGAATTTAATCATTTATAAACGGTGATTAGCACAATAAGACGAAAGTTTTTGTAAGAAACGGTTGGAAAACATAGTAAACAAACAGGAAGAAATAATGTCTGCCGCACCTTCTCGCGATACAAGAAGAAAAAAAGAACCGTCGAATAAAATTCCACAAGACCGTATTGATGTCATCAAAGAACACATAAACAAGGTTCCACAATACACAAGCCATTATACTAGAGAAAAGATCCCTAACCGTAAATACCTGGATTCAGAACTCAATTTAAAGCAGATATAAAAACTGTATGTTCATTTTTTCCTAGAAGAAAAGCGCGTACAGCCGGTCAAGGAAAGTTTCTATAGACACATTTTTAACACCCATTTTAAACTCAGTTTTCACCGACCAGGGACTGATACATGTGTTATGTGTGACAAGCTACACTTGAAAACAGACCATGGAAAAGCAGACAAGAAATAACAAGCAGAAACTCAAAAGGAACTACACTTCAGCAAAGCAGAAGCTGCCAGATTAGCCAAAGACGCATTTCAAAATTTAAAGGATGATTCAAAGGTCGCGAAATGACTTACAAAAAATTATGCCAACTCCACATTTAACCAATTCTAATGCTTATTACCTACGTGAACTTTGGACGTACAACTTGAACATCATAACCTTGAAAGCGGAACTGCCCATGTACATGTGGCATGAAGGCCAGGCTTTTCGTGGTTGCAAGAGATCGCATTCTGTCTTTTGAAGTTCATAAAGACTCTTCCCTCTGCAGTTAGGCATATTACAGCTTGTGAAGGACAGAATAAAAGCACTTGATTGTGAAGTTCTGGCTGTACATCACAGAAAATACACACATAGAAGCTGTCGATCAGCAATTTTTGATTTCAGGACACTCCTACAATGAATGCGACCAAGACTTTGGGCTCATAGAAATCAGAAAGAAGAGCTATAAAAGGGATCTGTATGTTCCAGAGCACTGGGGTTCAACTTTTAAATGATTCCAGCAAATACTTCACTGTAGAAGTGCTAAAAGGTGAAGATTTTATTAATCGAGTCATTTGCCATTCTTGATTATAAATATTACTTAGTTATGAATTAAAAAAAGAAATTGTACTCCACTTTTTTTTCACAGTTATTGAAATAAGAGTTCATAGACCACTGAGAAATCAGCAACAGTTTCATATTTCAATTCAGTCAATTACTATTGCTGTTCATATCAACTTCATATTCAGTTAGACATTGACATATGTTGATGATAATTAGGTTCTGGTGTAAATCACACTATAGGTGGCGCTGCTATGCTGCATTTGGATGGATTTACACGATTTCATGGACAGTAATATCTCAAAAACTAATGCACGGAATTTCATCTTTTTAGAATCCTCATGATGAGCATAGATGCACTGTGATAATGAATTTTGAAGTATTGACTAGTATGAGATAGAAGAAAGTTTTGTGATGGCCACAACATACTAGTTTTCTTTGGAAATTGCTATGAATCCCATTCTTTTCTCAAACAATAAAGCACTCCTCAAAAATATCGTTATACAGAAATTAGAATTGCAGTTTCTTTGAAAGACCGAAAAAGTTTCAACACTTTAAAGGGATCCGCATAACGTTGTCAATTTCTGTTGTAGAGATTCAACAAAAGGTACATGAAGTGATATCGTCCACCATTAGTGTCAAAAATTATGGCCGAAACGTCAGTGAGGTTTACCATTTGCACCCGAAAAGTGTTTGGTTTTCGTTTGCTTGTCTGTCTGTTCCGCAAAAAAATTGCCGTTAAAAGCGTTGGATTTATATCTTGGGGGGGGGGGCGACCACCCCGATCGATCCCCTCCCGTTGATGCGCGCCTAGGGGAATCTCCTCTTGGTGCTAATTGTGCGTTTTTCCGCGGCCATTTGACGAAATTCGCGTAATTTTTTCGAAATTAGTTTTTTACGCGGTTTTTTCGCGAAATTAGCGTTTTTTCCGCGATTGTTTGGCGAAATTAGCGTTTTTTCTGCGATCCTTTGGCGAAATTGGCGTTTTTTTCTGCGATCCTTTGGTGAAATTTGCGTTTTTTCTGCGATCCTTTGACGAAATTCGCGTTTATTTCTGCGATCTTTTGAGGAAATTCGCATTTTTTTTCTGCGATCCTTTGACGAAATTTGCGTTTTTTCTGCGATGCCTTGATGAGATTCGCGTTTTTTTCGTGGTCCTTTGACAAAATTCGCGTTTTTTTCGTGGTTTTTGACGAAATTCGCGTTTTTTCGTCGTCCTTTGACGAAATGCCCGATTTTTTGGCGAAATTCACGTTTTTTTCGCGCTTTTTTGACGAAATTCACGTTTTTGCGCGATTTTTTGACGAAATTCTGACTTTCAAGGACCCTTCAGATTTCTGAAGGGGATCTTTTTCAGAGATTATCCTCTTTCAGAAATCTGATATTAAATAATGGATGCGATGGTTATGTTTTTCCGCTTTCGATAATTGGTTCTTATGTATTTTTTAGTGCTGAATCCAAAAATTACCTTCATTTTTTACCATACCATCACGTCAGGATTTTTCACAAATCGCAAATTTTACAATTTTTAAAAAGTCGGAATATTGCGAAAATCTGCTACAATAAAATAGACGTAACTTTTTTTCATAATAATTTATTCATTTTTTTTACTTATGCTATGGATTTTTACAGTTAAACAAATAAAATATTGTGTATTTAAAATCCGTATAATTTTATTTCATGCGTGGAAGTTTCTTTCAACCGGTCATTCTCTGCTTCGTGCTTTTCTTTTAATCTTCCCTATAGAGAAGATTAAAAGGTCCATCTCTGGGGTTCATCTCGGCATCCTCTTTTATTTTGGTGGTTGATAAGTCTGGTAAATTTGTCGCAGATGTATTTAACTCTTCACTGCACGAATTTTTCTATTTTTACGAAATTTTTTATTTGAAATCTATATATCGGTCTAATAATAGGAAAAATAGAATAAAAAATTAAATTTCAAAATTTCAGCTAAAATTTGATATTTTATGGTGTCTGCCATATGTACACATTTAGGGTTTTAATATATTATATTGCTATATTTTGCAACTAAATGAGCTTAAATTAATTAATTTTATCTGCTTAACACTCTGCAACAATTATTATATTAATATTTTTAAGTATTCAGTAAAAAATAATGAAAGTAAATCTTACATTAATAACTTGATTGAAATATTTTTTGTTTCCGAAGAACAAATTCTAATTTTTTGTATAATGCAGCCGTTTGACATGGACAAAATTAGTGTTATTACATGCTTTGGATTGTTCTTGATCAGTTATAGTGATCATATTAGCCAAATTCATGGCACATAATGAAAATTATAAGGTTTTTAGGTATGTGCCAGATATGGCATGTCGTGCAGTGAAGGTTAAAACGTTTACCTTCTTTTCTTAAGGCTTTGCAAATTGCTTTGAGAGATTTTCGCTATTTTTAACCGACTTCAAAAAGAAGGAGGTTATCAATTCGACCTGTATGTATGTTTTGCCCATGTTCACGCATAACTTTCTCAAATATGAACCGATTTTGATAATTTTTATATTGTTTGATAGTGCAAGTCACCCATTTGGTCCCATTCCAATTTTATAAAAATCTGATGATTAGAACATTTAAAAAAAATAAAAACTTTAAAATTCAAATCCTTTTGAAGCAGCCGCCCATTATAAGCATTCATCTTTCATACTGTTACTCTTACAGAGATACGAGATCTTTCAAAGTGAGCAAACTTAGCTGGACAAGGGCTGAGATCCAGATAGATTTTTTGCTGGTAGTGAAACAAGATTGACCAATCAGAAGCCTGCAGTTTTGCGAACTTTTCGCTGTTTGCAAAAATGCAGCTTTCTGATTGGTCGATCTCGTTTCACTAAGAGCGAAAAATCTATCTTGATCCCGGCCATTCTGTCATCCACCAGACCGGAAGGCCCACAAAGACACAAACCGATATCGGAAGACGGTGTCGAAAAGTTGAAAATCAACCTTTAAAGTTTCTTATGTATGAGAGCACAAGTACAGCGCCTAGAAGATACAGTGTGGAAAACGGCTATTCCTATAATGCTTTAAAAAGTGCTAAAAACTTGTATCCCATAAATCTCCAACAATGCTCAGCGGCAATATGCTGATACGAGCGCCATGTCGTAACTCTTTTCAATATAAACACTGTGTTTTCAAAAATTATAGAATGTTAAATATCGGAAACTATAAATATAAGATATTTTGGTCTGTTATAAGCTAGTTTAGTTAAGGAATGACGTGAAATAGGTGAAAGAGTCTCTTTTAGAATGACTATCGTTTTTAAATCACTACAATGGCGCTACGATCGACATCTTGTTATTCAGCATCGTTGTACATTTATGGGATTCAATTTTTTAGCACTATTTTGTAGCCGTTTTCCACACTGTATCTTCTAGGCGCTGTAGCCTAAGGATGGGGAGTATTGGTATGAGAGTGGTGACATACGGAAAAAAATATTGATAGATAGATTCTGGACAAAAGCTATCGCCATGAATCTTGAAGAGCTTGCCATTGTTGCCAAACTAATGCTTGTTAAATTGTCCGCCACTCGCATAATCAAACTTGTCCAAGCGAGTATCGCCAAGTTCTGCTATAGAAAATGTCTAGTTTTCCGTAGTGTTTCGCCAAACACGTATGTATAAACAGAGTCTGCACATTGTATGTCACCACTCTCAAATAGACGCGCCTTACATGGGGAAACAATTGGTGGAGATTATCGGAAAAGAATAATGTAGAATTATGGACCACATGATTGGTTTATTGAATACATATCTCTGACCTGTGTGCTTGGCGTCAAGCCCGCTTATAAGTCATCGTCAATATACAGGAAGGAGATAGCACAAGGAAATTTACAGCACCACAGAATTACATATGGGAGCTCCACAAAGAGTGTGCAACGGAGACTGGGAGATTCGAACCCGCAACCACCTACGCATTCAAGCGATTAGCGGCGTGATGCCTTGACCAATCAGCCACAGGCCCTGGACCACATTTTCAAACCTGACAAGTCTACAGCTTTTTGGATGCCAGTATTTTAGTACAGAAAATTTTGTTTTATTTGATAGAAGAATTTTTGAAATTTAAAAGGGCACACTCTATAAAAATTATAAGTTCGCAAAAAGGCAGGCTTCAGATTGGTCAATCTCATTTCGCTAACAGCGAAAAGTATATCTGGGTCCTGGTCAATATACTTGAAGAGTCAATACAAATATTGCTACATAGTCTGCATTTTGCTTCTTGACAACGGAGTCTTACAAAAAATAATTCTTGAATGTAGACTGTGGCTGAATGTTTAAGGCACCACACCACTAATTGCTTGAGAGCGTAGTTGGGCTGCGGATTCAACTCCCGCTGGCTCCTTTGCACACGCTTTGTGGAGCTCCTAGATGTAATTCTCTGGTGTTGTAAATTTCCTTGTGCTATCTAGAACCCCCCCCCCACACACACACACACAAAGTCCTTGTGCTATTTTGTCCTTGTATATTAACGATGACTTATAAGCGGGCCCCTTATGTCAAGCACACAAGTCAGGTGTATGTGATCAGTAAATAAATGAATGTAGACTGTTGTGAATAATACAATGTACATGTTTAAAAAATATCATAAATATTAAATGCTAATAAAAGCAATACTTCTAATGAAATTATAAAGAATTTATTAAAAACTATTTGTTTAATAAATAATTTTTGTAAATTCTAATTTATTTGACAAATAATTTACTTACTCAGCAGATGTTGAAATCCGGATAATTATGTGTTACGGTATGAATAACTAAAAAGTAGGAAATAAAATAATATTTTCAAAAAAAATATTAACCGACTTCAAAAAAGCACAAAAAAGAATTAAATAATTCTTTAAACTTCTCTAATGACGAAACGTTATCCATTAACTGCACATTGGACATCATGTATCGACATAAAAACGTTAAATTTAATATATAGAATTTAATATCTACCAAACATGGATTTTCTAGAGAATATTTTTTACAAAAGATTAATTTACATATTTATGATTTAATTTACGAATATATACATATAAAAAGTAATCAATTACTTTTCGAAGTTGGTGCCAAACGTTCACAATCGATAATGATTAAACAAATAATTTGCTGAAATAATAGAGCATTTTTTAAAATTTTGTATAATATTTTCCATCATCACTTTATTCATGGTAATAGCTACAATTTATTCACAATTTTACTATACTTAAGATAAGTTGAAAATCGTGACGTAGATGGTTAAAAATGAAGGTCATTTTCGGATTCAGTGCTAAAAAATACATCAAAATCAATTATCAAAAGTTAAAAAACACAATCATCGCATGCTTGTGCTATTAACGTTGTTCACTATAACTAAAAGAACAAAAAATAAGATAAATAATTACCATAGTACAAGAATAAAAAGAAATAGAAAAAAAAGACATTTAATAAATAAATTCTGTTATAACGTTTTTAATTTTATGACCTAATAAGTAACAATAAAAGATATTTTGAGGAGAGGGCGGGATTGTTTAATAAGAGTGTTGGATAACCGAGTGTTTCGGTGAATCGGATGTCGGATAATCGAAAGTCTGTAATATTTTCAAATCTCATTAATTATTTCATATTCATTTATTAAGTAACTGCAAAAAAGGATTTGAGCAACAGAAATTATGACTACGTTGATTATAGGTCACTCGGTATCGCCCCCCTCCCCTCCCCCCCCCCCCCCCCCAAAAAAAAAACGATTCTCTGGATCCGCCCCTGAGGCCAATAGTCGAAATTACTTCACGGTCTATAACTCCAAATGTATTAATAAGTTTTTAACCCTTTATATACTGAATTTTGAATAAAAAATTGGTTCACCTGAATAATTATTTAAGTTAATGTCTAAGATATCCAGAACAACATGTATTATAATAATGACATTTTTAGATAACTATTTAAGTGGTCTTGTACCTTTTAAACGCGTCGAAAATTAACGAAAACTTTCAAAGTTTGAATTAGTCTATCTTAAAAACCTTTTTATGTATAAACATGAAATTTTGGATATTGATTAAGCATATTGTGCTTTTTAATATGCTGCCATTATAATGTATTAGCTTTTACAGAATTTGTGAATTGTTTAAATCAAAATAGCTCTTTTTCTACTCCAGAAGTCGTTGCGCGCATGATATCTTGAGAAAGTATGTATGGATTGTCATGAAATTTGGTAAAGATACTATACAAATATGTGTGTTCAAAATGAACTATTTTTATGTATTTGCAATGGTAATATTTTTAGTTGTGACTATTTTTATTCATTAAAAATACACAATTTTTATTTTATTTATACAAAAATACATTTTTTATATAGTTAAAGATATAAATTTCGCCTAAGAGTAATTCATTTTAAACACACATACATGTTTAGTATCTTTGCCAAATACATACATACTTTCTTAAGATATCATGCGCGCAATGACTTATGGAGTCAAAAAAAGAGAGATTTTGATATCAACAATACACAAGTTCTGTAAAAGGCTAATAGATTTCTAATGACAGCATATTACAAAGCACAATCTGTTTAATCAAATACCAAAATTTCATGATTATACATATAAAGGTTGTGAAGATAGACTAATTCAAACTTTTAATTTTTTCGTTAAATTTCGTCGCGTTTAAAAGGTACAAGACCCCTTAAAACGGATTTAATAAATTGGTAGTTAGAGCTATTTTTGCAAAATATTTACAATATTCTTGTAAATGTTTTTAAAAAATAGCTCTAACTACTCATTAGATTAATTAACAAAATATACTGTTATGGAAATCTCGCAATTCTTATAAGAACAGTGTAAATGTTGTTGCAAATTTATCGCACAAAATTTTTTTATACGATAAATGCTACACCCAGGTAAATGGTTGAGAAAACAACCATACTAAAAAATATTTCACTTTGACTGTTTCACTGGACTTTCTAAATAGGATTGAGAAAATTATTTTGTATAAAAAGAGCAATCTGCTTTTATTAGTAGACGAATTAAATAAATTTTATAGTGAATTTTCATTAACCCTCTCGGAATCGATTTTTTCTTTTCAATTATGGGAAAAATTACTTTTATGCTAACGGAATTAAAAGTAGCTATCGAAATCACAGAAGGTACAGTTTACTGAAATTTAACAAATGTGTTCTTTACAGAAACCTAACGAATGTAGTTATGTTGCGTGTTTTTCATATAAAAATAGTCTAAGGAAGAATTTTTTAAGAAGTTTGGAAAATGTCGTATCACAACCAGATTGAACAAACCTAAAAAAATTAGTAGTATTTTTTATCTTTTATCACAAATTACCAATTCGGAAAAGGAGTCCCTAATTTAAATTTAAAGAGTGAAACATATGTTTGAATTAAAAGAAACGCCAACGGCTTACTAATAATCAATAAAACTTTTATTAATATAATTATTATTAAATGCTGAAACATAAATAAAGTCATAATAGTAAATGTATCGACATATGCTATCACTATTAGGTTCTGGAATTAACAAAAATATTTTTTTTTCTTTCAAATATTGTAATTCGAAGTAGAAGCATCATATAAGGCTAAGAGTAATGACAGGGTTAATGTACTTAAAAGTACCATCAGGATATAAAGGGTTAAATCCGGACTTTTTTGCAGTGTTAAAACTGATTACAACATAACAGTTAGATAAAATCAGAAGATCAATTTACGCAAGTTTAAATATTACTGCACTTCCTTAAAATGTCGTTTCAGCTATATATTTTTTCTTTTCCATTTCTACTTTTAACTAAATAAAAAAAAAATCAAAAACTTTTCTTTTTCCTACATGTTAAAATGCACAAAGTTCAAACATTTTAAAGATTTGTCGTAGAAAAATAATAAAACGTTATTCAAGTTAGAATTATTCATCTATATAAGTTTTGGAGCAGATTACAATGTCCTACTTTCATCTACAAAAGCATGATTTATCTCACTTCATTTTCCAAAAATAATCACAAGACCTCATCTATCTTAACTGTCACAAGAATGCAATAATAAGTATCCCAATAATAGACATTATTTAAGTTGTGAAATAACAGAGTCTGTTTATTAGATTTATTCTGATAAGAGAATAATGTGCTTTCTTAAAAGGAAATCAAAAGTCTAATCAATATATTGCTAATAATATATCCTGTGAGAGATACAAATACTTAAATTCATGTTGATATTAATATCTTTTTGTGTTCAGTTTTAGGAAATAAAATAATTGTATATGATGTAAAACTAATCAGTTATGATTGTCTTTCAAGTTCCATTTAACGCGATAATTTATTATATATACGGATGGTACAAAGATTACAAACAACACAGAGAAGAATGGAAAGATGTATGCTACGTATAACGAGAAGAGACAGAAAAAGAATAACCTGGATAAGAAGTCAGACGAAAGTTTTTGACATCACTGAAAGAATTAAACGGCTAAAATGAAAATGGGCTGGGCACATTGCAAGAATACAGGACAATAGATGAAGCACAAACGCCCTACAGTGGTATCCCAGAGATGTAAAACGGCCAAGAAGACGACCTCAAGTAAGATAAAGTGATGAAATAAGAGAAGTAGCTGGTGTAAATTGGATGACTAAAGCACTAGACAGGAAACATTGGAAAAATCTGCGGGATACCTACATCCAGCAGTGGATTGAAAACGGTTGTTGTTGATGATGATGATGATATATATATATAAAAATAATCAATATTTCTTTAAATAAAGTGTAAATTTCTTTTTTCAGTTTTCGTGCAATTATTATAAAAATATTAAATGTACCTCGAAAGTATTAATGCAGTCTGTGATAGTTCAATTCGAGAGAAATAAAGTTTTGTATGAGACACCGAGGTCACAGTTTGCTTACTCAGTGAAAATTACAGTTGTCTTAAGGGGGCACAGGACCTTTGAGTTTGTCGAAACGAACGAAAATACCGTCTTTTTCAAAGTACCAAAATTCAAATAATATGCAATTAAGATCTTTTTTCCCTTTCTGCTTAAAATATATATTCTTAGCTATATTATCGAGAAAAATAAATTTTGTAACTACAAAATTAAAATTAAAATCATCTCACTAATGCGTGATATAATGCTAATAAATTCATCTCACTAATGCGTGAATTAGCGCTGCGCGCATGATAAAACTCTAAATTATGTATATAGAAAACAATCTTTGAAAAAAAATAGAATCAAAACATACCTACTCCTAAATTGAAACCAAATATATACAAAAGATTTTATTTAAAATTTAATTTGAGAGCAAAAAAAAAAAAATAAATAAATAAAATAAAAAAAAAAATTGTTTTCAAGTTTTCAAGTGCAAAAAAATAAATAACCAAAATATGTGTTGTATTTTGGTTTTCGCACTCAGACTATAAAGAAATGCATATTTGGTAAACTTTATAAAGCTGTAGCTTATATAGTTAGAAAGTAACAGTACGCGCAAACTCCAAATTTACTAATCTGAGAAAACGCGTTAAAGTTTCAATTTTACGGATTTTAAATTATACTCACCGTCTATAAATGATTATACTTCAAGAAATAATACAAATTTTTGAATGGAGATTTTTGCATATTGTTCAGAAATTTAAAAATAAAATATCCAGATTCAAACAAAATCCGAAAAGTGATTTTTTGAAAGTTTAAAGGTCCTGTGCCCCCTTAATAAATGCCGAATCCAAATTTTCAATCATATAAGTCACATCTATTGTGAGTGGCGTTTGTGAAACAAACTAGCCATATTTTCAGCAGACTAAGTTTACTTAGTGTAAAATAGGAGAACACCTCATCCTGCGATGGAAATGCACTATAATTCGCCCAGAGACACTGACAGCTAATGACGATGTAATGTCAGATGTATTTTATACACTGATGTACAAAATTAAGGACCAGTCACAAAATGCTAATTTTTAAGTAAGCAAATACTCAAAAAGAAATAATTCAAATAATTACTATCCCTACAGCACAGCTAGTCCATATAGAATCTCATTCATGTCACACATGGTCACAAGTGTCACAGTCACCACGGTGAAACAAAATATAGGAAATTCCACACGTCTCATTATGACGAAATTGAGCAAAACTTGAAGGAAAAAGAACATGAAATAATGGAGTTGAAAGAAATCGTAGAGGAAAAAGAGAGAATGATGATACAACTGGATCAGACAATCCAAGAATTAGAAAATCAGTTAATAACTGCCCAGGCGACTCCAAAGTCACAGAGAGTAAAGGATCTTGTGGAGCATGAAACTGAAGGATCATTTGATTCCAGTATATCAATACACTCAACACCAAGATTAAATACTAAAGACCTTCCAAAAAATCTGACAACATATTCAGAACCCATGGCAAAATTAATGTCGCTGGAACAATTGATAGATAGCTACAGCAAGACGAAGAGCACTCATGCTAAAGGAGCGTCTAGTATGGCAGAAAAATATCTCATCAAAATAAAACAAAAAATAAGAGAATTAGATGACAACAAAAATAATCTGGAAAAAAGAGCGGAACAGCAGGAAAAGATGATTAGAGAATTAAAGGAGAAGAGTAGAAGAACGGGGACAGGAAAATCGGGCAGACATGACTTAAAAACTACAGAAGAAAGAGCAACTCAAATATCTATACAAGAAGACAACACACAAAATTCCTCAATGTCGACTCAAGATTCTCCGGAGGAAGTAGCCACGCCGAGGTATGGTGAACTTGCTATAAAGAAGATGACAATGACTCAAATGATAGAGATTTATAAATCACTTACAAGAAGTAGAAGAAGAGGTGATTGTGAAGAAGCTAAAAAATACCTAGACAAAATTATCTTTAAAGCAAGTGAAATGGTGAAAGACCTTGAAATACAAAGAGAAGAAAATAATAGAATAACGGCGAATCTCAACACCGTCAATAAGGTGACGTTAGATCAACGTCAAAAAATCCTTGAACACGAACAAATCATAAAAGATCAATTAGAAACGATTAAGAAGTTGCAAGAACAGCCCACTCTAACAAATGAATTGGAAAAATGCAATAAAGAATTGAATGAACTACTAGAAAAAGAATTAAAATACAAAGAAGAAATAGAAAAACAATTAAAAGAAATAAGAAACAAAAATAAAGTAATAGAAGACTTAATTCAACAGCAAAATACAGAAGAAACGATACCTTATACTAGAATCATCTTGGAAGAACTTAAAAAGATAAGAGAAAAAATAGAAACAGTAGAGGAACAACAACCAATCATAAAATGCAATAATATAGAAGAAAACATACAGGCAAATACAGATAATTCACTATATTCGGAGGTGGCTGCAATACCTAAGAAGACAACAATTCCAACGGTACATGCACAGTATTCAAAAGCAGCTATCCTGATAACTCGGCAGAAAAACACGAATATGTCGCTCAATGACATAAAAATCATGCTAACAAGAGAAACTAGAAACACAATTGAATATAAACAAATATATTGTGAACTTGCCAAAAACAAAAATACACTAATAATTAAAACGTTTAGTGATGAAAACACGAATAAGCTGCTTGAGACGATTGAGAAGATAGAAACCCTAAAAGACATTGTGGATATAGAATATAAGGCTGCGGATCTCCGAAAACTGATTCTTTTAGGGATCCCGACATATATGGATCCACAAGAAATAATAACCAATCTAAAAAATCTTTATGATTCAGATATTCTAATAAACTACATTAATAGAAAACAAAGAGAAAAAGCTTCAACATACCAACTAATTTTTGAAGCAGAAGCTCCAGTTGCGATTCATCTACTGAGACAACGAAAGATCGTCATGGGATTTACATCGGTCAGGATTGCACCTTACCAACCTATATTAAGATGTAAGAACTGTCAATCTTTCGGACACGTGGATCAGAATTGCCGACAATCTCCAACGTGTGAATACTGTGCAGGACGCCATGATCAAAAATATTGTTATTACAGAAATAAACCACAACAACACAGATGCAGAAACTGCATGGGGAGTGCGAGTGACTTCCCGCATGCAGCTAGTTCTAGTGAATGTCCGACTTTACAATATTTAATACTACAGCGAAGCAATCTAGCACAAATAAATAAAATAAATTCGATATAGGCAGAAACTGTGCTGGAACAAATAGCGACTTCCCGCATAGATCGAGTTCATCAGACTGTCCAACACTACAGTACTACCTGTCACAGAGAAATAAAAATATACAAATTAATCAAGAAAGTTCAATCCGATAAATGAAGAAATAAATAATTCTAATAACTCAACAAACTCAAACAACTCCAATACTCAAAATGGAAATTTAACAGTAAACCAAGAACAAATAATAACAGAAATTCTGAATAACCCTGCAAAACCACAGAAAATATATATTCCAAATGAACTAACCTTTATTCAAATTAATCTACAGGGATCAAGTTCTGCAACATCAACCCTAATGGGATTTGCAAATCAGCATAAAATACTAGTTCTTCTATTACAGGACTTTTACTACTATAACGAAGCCATATGGTCAATTCCGTCAAATTGGCAAGCATTTATCTCTAAAAATAAAACAGCGGCAGTTGTGGTAACTCGAAAGGACGTGGAAGTGATAGAGACATATAAAGACGATAATGCAGTATTCGTCAATCTTACTACTGAATCCGGCAAGATCACAATAGGCTCTGTGTATGCCAGACCAAAAGGTGATTTCAGAGGTGATATGAAGTGGCTGGACTTCTTCGAACCATTGAATCACATCATAATGGGAGGAGACCTCAATGTCCACTTGTCACTTTTAGGATATCAGAAAGAAGATGAACGGGGAAAAATTTTGACATACTTACTATTATCTAATAACTTAACTCTGATCAATGATATAGAGGCACCTCATTCATTTATAGGACAGCCGAATCGTCCCATGAAGGGGAATCCAGATGTAACCCTTTGTACACAAGACCTGGTGGACTGCGTGGACTCATGGTATGTAGATGACACAGTAGAGAGCACGTCGGACCACAGGTATATCAGATTCTCATTAAATCTTAAACCAGTTATTCTAGACCTTAAAAGATTTAAAACAAGATACTCAAATTTTAAAAAATTTAATTACATCTTGAAACCGAAAATTAATAATTTACTTAAATCCTTATCTGATACTAAAACTCGACTAGAACTGGATGAATGGCTTGATGGTTTTAACCAAGTAATTCTAGACACCTGTAAATCCTCACTAAAAACAAAAAGTTTCAAATTATATCCAACATTTGACTGGTGGACAGCAGAGCTGAAGGTCCAGCGAAATAAAATCTCAGCATTACGGAAAAGATTTAAATCAACAAATGACCCAAAGTGGAGAACCCTCCTACAAAGAGAAAGAGCAATATACAAAAAACGTATAAAACAACAAAAAACTAAATCATGGCAGAGTTTCTGCTCTAAAACAAAAGACAAATTTGGCCAAGCCTTTAAAATAGCAATGAATAAAAGACTCAAAAATAATCATTTCATACACACAACACTACAGGGTTCAACCCCATATACTACAAAATTAGACACTTTCAACATATTACTTAACCACCATTTCCCAATACATCAAAACCCGCATCCACCTCTCATGGACCCAGCGGCAGAGGAAGATCTTCCCCCCCCCCTCCCCCCCTAATATCTTTTAAAGAAATAAAATCAGCACTTAATGAGCAAAATAATTTAAAAGCCCCTGGATTTGATAAAATTGATGCATTTATTATTAAAAACATATACAATAATTTTAAACATCTAATACGTGACTTATATAACAAATGTCTTACTCTTAACTACTTTCCTAAATCATGGAAAATAGCAAATGTGATCTTCTTCGCAAAACGTAATAAAAATCCACGCCAACCTTCCTCCTATAGACCCATTTGTCTCCTTCCCATGCTGGGAAAAATCTATGAGAGGATCCTAAAACGAAGAATTAATCACTACTTAGAAAAATTAAATGTTCTTCACGGGGCCCAGTATGGCTTCCGTGAGAACAGAAGCACAATTCAACTGTTAAACAAATTAAAACATAAAGCAAAAACGTATCTTGAAAAATATAAATACTGCAGCATTATCTCATTCGACATTGTAGGGGCGTTTGACAATATCGATTGGGTCACTTTGGGTCAACAAATTAACGAATTACCAATTCCGCAATATTTAAAATGTATCCTTCTTAGCTTCTTATCCGAACGAGAACTAATAACAAATTATTTATCAAATAACATTAAAAGACCAACTTATCAAGGCTGTCCACAGGGGTCGTGCCTTGGGCCGCTTCTGTGGCTAATCATAGCAAATATAATCTTAATAAACTTTTACAGTAAATTCGAAGACCTGTATGTTTTTTACGATGACTTCAATATGGTTGTCCAAGCGAGGAGCAGACTCATCTTAGAGACCGAAACCAACCAAAAAATAAAACTTTTTTATAATATTTGCAATAACTTAAATTTACAGATTTCAAAGGAAAAAACGACTTTTATTATGTTGGGGAAAAACACTTTGGATAAACGTCCACCAACCTTTAAATTGGGTAACTATACCATCAAGCCATTAAAGGAAATAAAAATTTTAGGGATAATTTTCCAGAGTACTTTAAAATGGGACAAGCACATAACTAGCATAAAAAACAAAATTTTACAGCTAACCTCATCCATTAAACGGGTCTTCTCGGCTACTTGGGGGGTGGACAGAGGCTATCTTAGAACCTGGTACATAGCAGTACTAGAAAAAATTATAGATTATGGTTCGGAGGTGTGGTTTGGAGACCTCAGGATAAAAGATAAACGCGCTCTCCAATCCATCCAAAGAACTTGTCTCACGTCAATAACCAAAACATATAAAAATGTTGCAACACATACGTTACAGGTCCTATTAGGAATACCACCAATTTTAATAACACTGGAATATAAAAATCTAAAATACAATATTTTACACAATAAAAACTTATTACTTAAAGAACCCAAACCAATATGTAAAGATGATATAGAAAATAAAATCCTAAAATATGAAATAAATCCGGAAATTCATTTAAATAACTTAATAGTTACAGACAAAATTATCACAAAAACTAATCTTATTTCGATTTACACAGATGGTTCTAAGGTGGACTCTGGCACAGCATATGCAATGGTAGCCTACAATCATAACATTAAAATTTATGAAAAAACAGTCAAACTGAGAGCAGAAAATTCAATCTTTCAGGCGGAGCTGCACGCAATAATTTCGGCAATTAATTGGGCCATTAACTCCCCTTATGCAAAATTCCAAATATTAAGTGACAGTCAATCTACTATTAAAGCCTTAGACAATTTATTTCCAACTAACCCCTCAATTTATTACATCCATAATTTAATTAAACAAAATCAAAATAAAATTTTTTACATTACTTGGATAAAAGGCCACATTGGCATAGCGGGTAATGAACTGGCGGATGAGCTGGCGAATGATGCCGCCCAGTACTGCGACCTACCAGTGGATCGAGGAGTTAAATTGCCTCGGTCCTATCTTATAAAATGTATTCGAACCCAATTACTGGACAGGTGGCAGTACAACTGGGATCACTCAGGGGGTGGCAGATATACGCACGGGCTGGTACCAAAAGTTCAGAACCAAATAATTTCAAAAGATAAAGTATCTATTTACTTTTTAACAGGCCGCGGCAGCTTCCCGTCTTTCCTTTATAATATCGGCAAAAAAGATGACGACCTTTTTAAATGTGGTGGTCGAGGAGACCCGATGCATTACATTTTCGGCAACTGCAAATTCATGAAGTTTAAATTTCACAGAACAGAAACGACAATCCTTCAGGACATCCTAAAAATAATTAATGACCCGGCACAACTTAAAAAACTTTATGCTAACTACGATATTCTCAATAGCCATTATTCTTTTATTCAATATAAATACATTCAATAATTACCTCTTCTGATTGCCTGTGGTGGACATGTCATGGGTCCACGTGGTGTATGGAAGGGTGTTTTTGAGATTGTTTTATTTTTAAGAACTTAAATACCACTAGAAATATTGTAAATATGAATAAATATTTTTGTTTAAAAGGGTGAAAAAAAGGGGAAAAAATATTTCTTATCAAAAGAAAAGATGAATGTAAATACTTAAATTTTTTTCAAATAGCACGTAAATTCCAAAACATATAAATCATAATCGTAATATATTTCTAGGCTCGCCCTGAAACAATAGGGTAGCCATTTGTGATTGGTAAAGAATCGCCATCTTAAATAATCATAAATTTTCACAGGCGGTCCGGGGACACGGTACTTGCCTCTTGTGCTCTCTTCGGCGTGTCAGGCGGGTCGTTCTGAAGTCTTCTTTCCCGGAGACTGGGGTTCTGGGCTTGTTTCCGCAGGTAGTAAAACTTTTCCCTGCCCTGGGCTTGGGGGTTACACCTAACCATAAGCCAAAAGCGGGTTCCCAGGGTGGGTGCTTACTTACTTACTTACGTCTCATTATGAGTCTCAAATGATCACTATATGTGACTCCACTAAGACGTCAATGTGACTGCTGCTTTGTCACGAGTCACCAGGTGACTTTACAATGTAGTTAAATTGTGACTCTCATGTGACTCTCATTTTTAGACTCAATTTCAAAGTCATCATGAACGTTGCATTAGGATAAGTCACCAAATAATATCACATTATAGTCACATTATGACTTTTCACAAAAGGGCACAATGGTAACTTCACAGTAGTTTCACTGTCACCTGAAAGTAATCATGTGACTTTAATGTGACATTATTTGATAACTTATCACAATGCAGCGCTCCCGATGATTTTGAAATTGAGTCTACAGACGGCAGTCACATGAGAGTCACAATGTAACTACATTGTAAAGTCACACGGTGACTCGTCACAAAGCAGCAGTCACAGTGACGACTCAGTGGATTCAGATATAGTGATCATTTGAGACCCATAATGAGATGTATAGAATATCCTATGTTTTTACTTCACCGTAGTGACTGTGACACTTGTGACCACGTGTAACATAAATGAGATGTTACATGGACTAGCTGCGCTGTAGAGATAGTAATTATTCGAATTATATTATTTCCTTTTGAGTATTCGCGTACTTGAAAATTAGCATTCTATGATTGGTCCTTAATTTTGGACACCAGTGTATTACGAAACGTCTTGTACTGTGTCGTTTAGGGTCTAATAATAGCCACTTCCTCTTATCGGAATATCTCCAAATGACACAAAGATAAAGGCGTATATTTTCAACAATAAAACACTCAGTACTTTTTAGTTATATATAATTTTCTGCTTTTTCGTGTTATAAACATTCTTGCAATTTAGCCAATTTTAGCTAGGATGGTTTGGAGCACCATGAAGTGCACTGTGTTGTAACTGGACTACAGTTATAACCATAAAGAATTCCTGGCGATTTTGCTGCCCTCTAACGAAACATTGAATTAAAATGAATTAATTAAATTTTAATTAAATTCTAAAAATATTAAAATGTTTTTCTGTTATCAAAAACACACATCTGTACATAATTTTTATAATTTTAGCCTATCAGAAAGTGATAAAAAATCGATTACAAAATTTCATGTTTACATACATGAAGTAAGATAAATAGTTCAATAAAAGAGGAAATATATTTGCAACAACTTCACTCTTGTTAGTATTATAAACACATTTATGGGTTCTACCTTGAGTGAAGCTCAGTTTAACGAATTTGGAATCAATAGCATGTGAGTTGCGACATTAGTATGATCAGTTCAGTCTATTTTTTTGCTTCTAGATACTATTTAGTATATACAGGATGTACAGTCGTGGGGAAAAAAAGTAAACACCCCCTCTAACTCCTCAACAAATTATGATAGAAGAAAGTTACTGGTACCGAACGATTAGAAATAAAGCCTACTTTTAAATGATATAGATAAAATTTGCTTAGGGGGTCATCTACATATTAAAACTAAACATAACTTTGTTTTTTTCAATAGCAGTACACAATTCTCACAGCATAAATGAACACTATATAATTCAATTAGTCCAAAAACAAAATTTTATGCAATTTGAACCGTAAGTTTCTGAGAAATTAATTATTTTAAAACGAGCGTATTTTAAGGGCTGTATCCAAATTGAAGTTCGGAAATCGATTGTTAACCGAGAGAGCCCCCATCTTGATCAAGGCACCTTAAGAAGACAATGAAGCCTGTTCGATTACCGGACAGCAGAAGAAATTTCAAAATATCTAGTCACTTCTATTATAGACGGCCCCGTAAACCATCATTTTCCCGTTTTTTGAGCATAATTTGAAAACTACTTGGAAGAAAAATGTGAAGTTTTGGATTTACATAAAGCAGGACTTAATAAATCTAAATCCATCAAAAAAATTGTAGGTATCAATTCAGAATTTTTTCGAATATTAATTTCATAATTCATATCATAAAATTATAAAAATTGCAGATTCAGCATATTTATGTTTGGGTATATTAGTATTACTGCTACAAAAAAAATTAGCACATTAGGAGCTTAATTTCTGGAGATATAAATAAAAATATGAAAATGTAATTTAACATTAGAGCCACTAAATTTTGAATGTTTATAATTCAAAAACTTATCATTCAAATGACTTGAAATTCGGTGTCTAGGCATAATTTGAACCAAAGATTTGAAATTTCTTGTTAAAATTAGGTATTGTAATTGAAAAAAATGAAGTTTGGATTCGTTTTAATATATAGATGGCCCCTAAGCAAATTTTATATACATCATTTAAAAGTAGACTTTATTTCCAATCATTCGGTACCAGTAACTTTCTTCTACGATAATTTGTTCAGGAGTTAGTAGGGGGTGTTTACTTTTTTTTTTTTTTTTTCGACGACTGTACCTGAAAAAGTGGGCAAAACTTTATGGTGTGACAGACCACAGCTATCAGAGCAAATTTTGTCCATGGAAAGTATGGTCAGAACACTAGCAGTGAGAAGTTAAAGGGTAGTTGGATTAGTCAATGTGGTCCTACAGCTTGGCCACCAAAACCACCAGATCTCTCGTGTTTGGACTTTTTCGTGTGGGGCAATATGGAAGCCTAATCTACGAGTGCCCCATTGAAACGGATATGGATCTAGTCGCCAGTATTGCCGTTGTTGCCGACGATATTCGGAAAATGCCTGGTGTCTTCGCAAATTTGCGTCAGTCCCTATTCCGCAGGTGGGAAGCGTGCATTACAGCTGGCGGGTAGAACTTTTGAGCAATTACTTTTAGCATGTACATTAATTACATTTCTGTTAATAAAACGTTTTCTAAAGTATCTCCTCTCATTCTTGTGTTAATTCTTTATCTGCGACAGTGGAAAACTACCTTTTAACTTCTCACTGCTTGCGTTCCGACCATACATTCATGACGAAATTTGCTCGTTCTATCATCCCATAAAGTTTCGCCCCCCTTTTTCAGATACACCCTGTATATATATTTTTTAAATTATATATATAATGGCGCAAAGTGTATAACGCTTCCGTTGTGAACTCATCCGGATCATGGTAATCTTTCGTTAAAATCATCCAATATTATTTCGGCCATGTTAGGCTTAAGCATTCCGATGCCGTATTATAAGTCGAACAACTGCCTTATTTAATCTATGTTGTATAACATCTATCCTTCTTCCGTTTTTTAAAACCTTCAAAAGCTATAAAATCATCATATATATTAGAACACAAAGGTAAAATTTTAAGTAGACCGATTTCGGGACGCCCCACCAGTGGCTGAGAGGTTCTGCTCTCGAAGCTGGTAGACGGGAGGTGCTGGGTTCGAACCCAATCGCGCCCGTCGGCCTAATCTTTAGGAGTTTTCGTGGTTTTCTTCGAGCCATGGATTTCCATGCGTAAATACGGGTTAGGTTCCCTTAGAAAGACCCCACGAATGGCACTCCCCCCTCGGGCCTATATCCCTAGTGTAGATAATCGGCCGTCAAAATACAACCAACCAACCAACCCATTTCGGGACATCTGCACATGCATCATCCCTGTTCAATTTAGAGGGACTGAGAAGGAGTTCCTGGTGGCTGAGCGGTCTAAATCAGCAGTTTAAAGCGTTGATATTTTGAAGTGGATAGCAGGTTCGTACCCAGCGCCCGGAAAAATGATTACTGTAATATTTTTCGCGATATGTTATTTCAATAATGACGTATTTTATTAAGAGGAATTACATGATTTTATTTTATTATTATTATTATTTGAATGCTTTATAATTAAATAAAATTTAGCGCTGAACAATATTTAAAATAATAATATTAATAATTTTATATTTAATATATTTAAGCTAAAATATTTTTAATCTAATTATCAATTAAATAAATTGAGTTGATCTACAATTTTTGATATATCTTCTGACCATTATCAAGAATACATGTGTGTGTGTGTGTGTGTCAGAGAGAAAAGTTATCCTTAAAAAAAGAATCCTTAAAAAAAGAAAACGGAAAGAAAGATATTCATATAAGAACTATTTAAAAAATTACCTTGATATCCATTGTTTAATATTTAAAAAATGTATAAAAATGTAAAATAAAATTCAAGTAATAAAAATTATATGCTACACCAAGTTTCAAATTTGGTCTTTTAGAGAATGTGATAAAAATAAAATTCATGGCAGCTTTTAATGGTCATGTAGTTAAAAAATCATAATGAATAAATAAAAATCAATACTGTTATTTTTTCGCAAAAATGAGACCATAGTAAATAAAAATAAATACTCTACCCACTATTTTTTGTTAAATTTCTGTTAAAAGAAGCATAATTGGTAATAAATTATAAAGTTAAAATTCTGTGTCTTCATTGGATAGGTTTGACTGACTGTACCCTCTATCGCTTTAAAGAAATATGAATCACTTATGCAATATAGAAAATTATCACATTTTCAATAATTAATTTAAAAGCAATTCATTAAAAATTCAAGAATTTTTCTAATGAAACATTCAAGTTATTTACCGTCAAATCTTGACGGGTACCATCTAGTTTTCTTAATAATTTCGCTTTACTACATGTTAAAATAATAAAGTCCTTATTTTTTACAATCAATAAATCCAACAACTTTAGTACAAAAATGTTTAATTGTCATTCAATTCAATATAAGTTTCGGAAGCAGGTCACAATATCCCGTTTCTTCTACAAAGACGTAATTTATCTCACTCCATTTTCCACATTGAAGACTCCTATCCATGACAACTATCCCAAGTGTGTAATAATAAGTAACATAATCGGTGCCGTTTAAATGTGCCATAACGTAGACTGTTTCTGTATTTATTATTAGAATTATTCTACGTATATCTTGGAAAATTTTCGGTAGAAAACTTCTCATGATTTGCGTTCAATAATATTTCAAATTTTAGTTCCTTAATAGATGAATAGCAAACACAGTGAAAAAAGTATCCAAGCCGGGAATCGAACCCGGGTCCTCGGTATACAAATATATACCGAGGACCCGCGTTCGATTCCCGGCGTGGATACTTTTTCACTCTGCTGGCTATACGCCTTTTAAGCAACTAAAATTTGAAATATTATAGAATTATTCTGTTTGCAAAAAAGTGTTCTTGAAAGGACCAATCATATAAGACATAGAAATGCTATTTTCTCTTAACCCCTTGAGGGTCGGTGGGATATGTTATATCCCACTTACAATTAGTGAAGATTCGCACCGAAAAACTTTTATTAAATTTTACTTTTCTATCTTTGGTGGAAAAAAGTCGTAAAATTGCTTTTGGGTATTTTGCAATAAATCTTTTTGCAGATTTCGGTATGAATTCGAATTACAGAAACGCAATTACTTGTCCCTCAAGGGGTTATACCTATACAATTGCAATGTTTTGTGCATTATGTAAATCAACAGAAAAAAATGTGTAGGATCACTGTTGTACCAATTTTTGGCGTTATTTATAATTCTTGCAAAGCATAAAATTGCACAAAAAAGAAAACATTTTCACTAAAAATGACATTTTATTTAGATGTTTGACTTGTTAATGGTCGGGTAATATGAACGATTTCAACTCTTTACATTTTGTTCATGAATTCTAAAAGTAAAATATAACTTCATATATATGTAATGTAACAGTTCAAACTTAAGTAGCATTTTTTTATCTTAAATATCAAACACAAACGCTCAATTGGAGATGGCGTTGACGTGTGTAGTCTGACACACGTCAACGAAACCCACATTTGTTGCATCAGATTTTAATCAATGGTTTTCAGGACAGCATTTCTGTAATCTTGCAGATCAGGCACATTTTGGTTGGGAGTCCGATGGTCATTTGTGGCCCACGCTGGCTAAACAGACGGCACCGCCATTTAAACTGAAATCTGACCCACTACGAACATCCATGCCTAATTGGTAAATGAAGTCTTGTCCAATAGTCTGCGTCTTTGCCACTGAACAAGCAGGTGCACTGTAAAAAAATCTGTAAAGTTACTAAAGTTTTTCTAGGAAACTGGGATTCCTAGAACTTTTTATGTAACGGCAACAACAAAATTTCCTGTAACAGCGTCTGTTACAGGAATTTTTCTTGTTGTCGTTACATAAAAAGATCTAGGAATCCCAGAAGTCTTGTCCAATAGTCTGCGTCTTTGCCACTGAACAAGCAGGTGCACTGTAAAAAAATCTGTAAAGTTACTAAAGTTTTTCTAGGAAACTGGGATTCCTAGAACTTTTTATGTAACGGCAACAACAAAATTTCCTGTAACAGCGTCTGTTACAGGAATTTTTCTTGTTGTCGTTACATAAAAAGATCTAGGAATCCCAGTTTCCTAGAAAAACTTTAGTAACTTTACAGATTTTTTTACAGTGTGGGCGCACATTTTAAGGAAGAGGGGATTTGTAGATAATCCATCTTTACATATTCCCTCAATATAAATAATAAATAAAATTATATAAAGTAGGGCGACCTCACATGGTGATAATATGTTGAAACGGATCTGGTTAGTGTTGACACACACAGAATAACAAAAAGGTCACCCATTAATTGCGTTACGCAAATTTCACGGTTTAATTAATCTTCCGTATTTCTATATCATAGTTTATCACACGCGAGTTTAATCTTACGCACTGTTTTAACTATGCATTTTTTGGAAATTATAAATCTAGAACTAATTACATGCAAAAAAGTTAAATAGTATTTATTATCCACACTTATAAATACTAAAAAGTACTATGATCTTGTGTGTTTTTACTTCCAGCTATTGTAATTCAAAGAAAAAGGAAAATATAAACCTAACACTATCTTAATAGCCATGTGTATTTTTTAATAAACTTTATTATGCTCCTTGTAAATATTGCAATCCTAAATGTGTTCATAGTATTCACATTTCAGATGTGACGACACAACATGTTCTTCCACTTATTTATCCCTGTCACACTGCAGAACACTTTTTGGAACACCCCATACCTCTAACGGTGTAACTTTATTAATGGATGACCCCATAAAGTCTCCAAATAGGACATATGTGTGATAACTTCCCTATAATCATTGCTACTTACATTGCAAAATTACATTACTTAAGCTAAATTACAACCATTTATATAAATATACTTTAATTAGCATGATTTTAAATTTGGGGTCACTTATTGTAATTTTCATGTAGCATTACATTTTGTAAAGTGGCTGTGAACTACAAACATTGCCACACTGTAAAAAAAATCTGTAAAGTTACTAAAGTTTTTCTAGGAATCTGTGTTTCTAGAACTTTTTATGTAACGGCAACAAGAAAAATTCCTGTAACACACGCTGTTACAGGAATTTTTATTTATTCCTAGAAAAACTTTAGTAACTTTACATTTTTTTACAGTGCATATATGGCGGTTAATAATTCTTAATTTTTTCAAGAGACAGCGGTAGAAAAAAGGGTTTGTTCACAGTCTAACTTCTTTAGTCATTTTCTAGCAATGATCCTACCTTTCAAAATGTCATTGATTTTTAAGTGTTCTCGAGTTAGCGTCATATATTTTTGGTGTGATAAATATGCCACCTTTCCAGCCATATAAAGAGCATGTGCGGCAAGTTCTGCTTTTCTTGTTCAAACAAGAGAAAAATGCGAGTTAAAGCCGTCGCATACTTGTGGAAACTTACAATGGTACTGTCATAACGCAAGATCAAGGGCTGATCCAGGACAACCATCAACATCGACCGCAAAACCGAATTGCTGTGGAGAAAAGATAATGCAGTGCATTTGGGCGGATCACAAAAGTGTCATGCACCATGATGTTCTAAAATCAGGAACGACAGTTAATACCGTTCCCTACCGTCAACGAATAATCAATCTGAACCATGCATTTACCGAAAAGCGACCAAAATGTTCTACAAGACACGAAAAGGGATTTTGCTTCACGACACACCCCCCTCACACATAGCGAAAGTGACCATAGACACACATTTTATACTTGGCTGGGAATTATTTTCACCTTATGTACTCATCAAATTTGGCCCATTCCGACTACCATTTGTTTTCACCGTTTTCTAATACATTGTCTATGAAACACTTCAACAATTACGGAGATGTCTAAAAGTAGCTTGATGATTGGATCATCTCAAATGGTGCACTATTTTTCTTGGTGGTTAAACACAAATTGGCAGAAAGGTTGGAGAAATGTGTATCGAGCCAGTGATGGCACATACTTTGAATAAATCATTTTTTGCCTTTCTCCCAAATCACACGCAGTTTTCATTTCTTTTTTTTCCCGAAAAAATTAAGAATTATTAACCACAAAACCTAGAAAAAAATGTCTCCTTTTTATCTATTTACGCAACAAAGTTTCAAAATATTCCTACAAAATTAAAAACATTTAATATAAAATATTTTGTAAATGTTTTCATTCTGGCATATTAATGAAATGTGCGTATAAGGCAATTTCATTATGTAAAAAGAAACGTAATGGGTATACATCTTAGACGTTTCATTCTAAAATTTCACGTTCAGATTAAACAAATTATATTGTAAAATGCATACTCGTCTATTAAAATGGCCATAAATTCCTTATTCTATGTTTCAGGATGAACTAACCTGAACTGTATATTTTACACAACTCTTCAATGAATAGAATAATTAGTAGGATAACTTTGATAGATTGGTGAGACATTCATCATCGGTAAGTGCAATAAATGAGGAATTAATCTTGCTAAATAAGCAATTTCTTGAAAACGTTAATAAACTCGATAGATTCTCAAACTCATTATAATGTATCGGAAAATATTGATACAGTGTCCGTATTAGTGATAATAATTGGGAAGATTACGAATCAAAATCATAGAATATATTTTCATTCATTATACAGTCTTCAACATAAAGTCTGTATGATGTACAGCCTTAAATATGGTCAGATATTCATGAGATGAAACATTTGAACAGAAATAGTTTGTTTTTAGGAAACAAGGGTAATTAACAATTTGTAAATCTACAACTTGAAAAATATTTACTCAGATATTAGAATACATTATTTTAACACTTAATCTACTGACGGTACTTATAAATACCATTAAAATAACTTGTTATAAAATTCATTTAATACATCGATTAGTAATAATACAGTATAGAATGAGTTATAGATGCATTATACTGTTAAACATTTTTCTGTGAAATTACAGAAAATCTACGGGTAATCCATTATCTTAAGTCTTATGTAAAATTACAGATATTAGGAAAATCGAGATTCTGTTAAATAATAGAGAAGTTATTCGGTAAATTTACAATAGACACTGTAAGCTAACTTCGTTAAAAGTACACAAGACTCTGTAAATTTATTCTTAATGATAATAATTTAAATTTGTTTTCAAAGTTAGTGAATCTCTCAATCTTCAGAGAATTGGAATTTTTAGAGTAAATTTAAACTACTGTATCATTCAATTTCTACGCAATTTGTTTCTAGCTGTTCTGGGATTTGAACCCGAGATCTCTGGACAATGGAAGAACACCTTACAGACTAAGTTATAGTTGTTGTTATTGAACACAAAGTATGTCTTTTGTGATTCAGCTGGGAAAAATCTATTGTACTTGTGCTTTTCAAAGGTTTCGTTTCAAATATATTCCTTAGAAAATTCGTATTTTTAATTTATTTTAGACCGATACGCAATACTTATTATTTTTTTAATCAATTTTAATTTTTTTAACTAGTTTAAGTAATAAATGAAAAAATTCAATTGATTTTTTTTTTTGAATAAAAATTTTTTTTATGTGATTCATTTTTTACAACAATAATGTTTTATAGAATTTTTGGAAACTGTCGTACGTTATTTATTTTTTAATGCGCTTACATTTTTTAAATGGATTTTTTAGTAAGAAATAAGAGAAAAATAAACAGAAAAAAATTAATTTATTATTTAAAAGTGATTTTTTACGTTTTCATTATTTTATTCATTTTGTGTAATATATTTCTAGAAGATTAATAATTTTTATAACGCATTTACCAATGAAATAATAATAATAATAATAATAATAATATCACTGTAATAAAAAACAGCTTTGAAATAATACTACGCAATTTACTTTTATATTACCAAGCTCCTGGCATATGATGAAGGAAACAGCTGCAAAGGAATTGTTGATAAAAATCCCCTCTAACTCCGAGGAGCTGATTTTTCCCTTTCTAAATTATTTTAAGTTAAAAAAAAAACAATTTTTAAAATAAACTTTCTTCTTTAATATTTCTAATAAAATTGCAAAAGAATTTTAAAAGTGTGTATTTTCAATTACAAATTTAACAAAAAATATCTTTAAATAAGTACTACATGGAAATCCCTACAGGGAATTAGATATACGATAAGGGAAATGCCTGTAAAATGATGACCGAGAAACTCAATCGAATACATTTGACCAAGAACTAATGTAAATTTACAGAGGGTCTCGGGTTTTTTTCTGTGTTTTTACAGAAATTTTTAACAGTGAACTTTATCTGTTCCAAAAGCATTATAATGCTTATTCAAAATGGTTACACAAAATGATGGGTTATAGAATAATGGTTTCGCAGAACTAAAATATTTTTAAAAGGATTATTTCTTTTGCCTTCGCATCTTTTCAGCTTTCATGGCGTTAGGGGGGGGGGGATTTTCAATTCGGAAATATTTCTATATTTCTATTATAAGAACATTATATTTGTACATTTCCTAATTCTCCAAAATACTAAGAAAATATTTAAAATAAAAGATTTGAGTGGAATTATAAATATTGCACAAAATATTTATAAATTCAGATTTAATCAATCCTTCTAACTCCTTCAATCCTTCTAAATCCTTCTAAAATTTATTAAATGATTATCTAAGTCTTCTAATGTAGTTTCAAAAATTCACGAAAAATGCTTTAGAAGATAAAATTTTCATGAATTCATAATCCGGTACATAAAGGTATATATATATAAAACAATTTAAAAATTTTATAACATAAAAATACAAAAATAGTGACTAAAAATTTCTTTTTTCACATTTGCAATACGAAAAAACTACATACTTCTTACAAATACTGTCAAATTTCTAATACAAAACAGTAAATTATACGACCTTACCTTTCCATAAAAGCTATTTTTGGTATATTTGATCTCCATATCCAGCCATTTGAGTTTTAAAAAAATTACAAAAGTTCAATTTAGCAATAATGATGTTAAACTGTTCAAATCATAAATAAAACTTTGGTATGAAAACTGAGCTCGGTATGTCCATATGTTCATAATTTTATGAAAAATTTTGATTATCTGCTGTGTTGGAAGGCAGCAGCAATAAAAAAAAAAAAATTTAAGCCTATTGTGTAAATACATTTGAATATTTGGTATGTTTTAGACATGCAACAAGGTGATACAAAACGTTAATTAACATATTTAGTCAAAAATACAAGACAGTTCTCTATTTCCGTCCATATATTTAATAATAGTGACCCAAATTTTAATGATCTATATAATAAAAGCCGAAGTCATGTGACTGCCATCAATAGTTCCGGGCTGACCGCTTCACTTTTTATATGCCAAAGGACATTTTAGTACTGTTATACATAGAAGTTAGACGGGCGCAGGTGATAAATCGCCAAATATTCTTCCACCGCCATCATTTCATTATAAATATAAACCTATCTCTCATTTCATTTAAAATAAATCTTTCATTTAAAATACACATATTTCATTTACCTCATTTTAAATACAATAAATAAATAAATAAATAAATATTTTTCCAGCATAGGTTCTTGGCGAAAAAAAAAATTGGCATCGGATTTTCCGACAATCTATATCCTATTGCATATACATAAGCAATTTTTTCTATATGTATACAATTTAATATAAAGAAGCCAATAATCTATTTTTTATATAGCAACAGAAGTAATTTCTATGTAAACAAATGTTGTATAATATGTGTAAATAAATGTTTATATGCAAATAAATACAAATAAATAAAAATAAAAGTTCACCAGATTTGTTTTCATAGCTATTTATATATTTTATCAGCGTATTTCACGTTCTGAAGACCGAATTGCTCCAAGCTTTAAAAAAAAATAATGCCAATGCCCCTGTAATGGAAAAGTATTTAAATAAACAATTAATCGTAATACTAATAACATAAACTAAAATGTTTCATTCCAACATCAAAGTATTGTTTCTAATTTACATTCAAATAAATATATATTCCAAGATAATTTCAATTGAAATTAAGTTGACATCTTTCTATGTCACTTCATAAAGTAAACAAACACAAGAGATTCATTCATCATAAATAGTAGACCATGGTGGTAATCATTCACAAAGCAGATTATCCAACAATGAATGGACAATATTCTTATGACGTCATAGTAGGTAAATTGATGGCGCTACCGTTTCTTAACGGCTTGCATTCACGAGGGTTTTATTTTGCTATTTCTCTTAGTTACGTTATTATATTGTCATATTTATGAACTCCGAAATCAAATCTATAAAAGCAAAAGTATATATATTCATTATTTAGTTATTAAATAGTGAAAAAAAATTTATAAATGCATGATTCGCAAAATTTACATAAATTTATTAATACTAAAAAATAGCATTGCAGTAACATCATGTTTAAGTTTAATTTAGTTAAGTAACTGTTTAGTTAAGTTAAGTAACATGTTAGTTTAGTTAACAAGTTAGTTTAGTTAAGTAACATGTATAAGTTTAATTTAGATAATTTATGAACAAATCTCAGTTTAAACACTTGAAATTTCACTCAGTTTTACAGCTACGGGATTTAAATAGTATTTGTCAAAAAAAAACGAAATACGCATAACAACAAAAATGTATGAAATGTTATCAAGTTCGCAAAGAATTCTTGATTTTTCTATCAGAATCGTTGTACTCGGGAAAGGATTGAGCAAGTCAATTAGTTTAAGAATGAAAGTAACATGATGCAATGCTTAGCACACATTTAAGGGAGACCAAACTGGTCGCCAGAGGCGGCTAGTAAACAATAAAAGTCGATTGGTTCCATCATAACAAATGTTTCAAAATGTTTTACACGTCAATAAAGTGAAAAAAGCGGAGGCTCGTCTTAACAACATATAGCTTTGTAGTTGAAAATCATATAAAATTTTGTTACACGCACCAAAGAATACATATAGTGTCACTTAAGAAGCTGCAGAATTTAGAATGATTGCATCAAATTGCGTAATTTTCTCATGATTGTTGTTCTACTTATTTTAAGGCACGAATGCATAGTTTTCCGTTATTTTGATCGCGTATATTTTGGATATTCATTTTTTATTTATTTTACAATTTAAGGCCCCCAAGATTGGATATTGCATTGGTTAGATATTGGCAAGGATATTGCAGTTCTCTTGAAAATATCAATAATCATTATAAATTCTCAATAAATGAAAGTTAAAATTCTAGTGCTATATTTACCTTGAGTTAAATAATTAAAATACATATAAAAGCACAAATAATTGTACAAAAATTACTTTCAGGTGCATGCATATAATATAAAGATATTTAAAATACAAATTTAAAATATCTTAAGATACATTAGAAAAGCCTGGAACGTTTAACGGGAAAATTTGAATAACTTTATCTGGCATCTCATTGAAAATTTGAATAACTTTATCTGGCATCTCATTTAAAATTTGAATAACTTTATCTGGTATCTCATTTAAAATTTGAATAACTTTATCTGGCATCTCATTGAAAATTTGAATAACTTTATCTGGCATCTCATTTAAAATTTGAATAACTTTATCTGGCATCTCATTGAAAATTTGAATAACTTTATCTGGCATCTCATCTGACGTACAATCTTTAAATTACAATGTTTTCTTGTGGACAAATCTCGAATAAGCTCAAAGAAAATAATAACAACATTTAAATCCTACTGATGACGAACTTGTAATGGTTGAAAACGTTCTAGGTTTTTCTAATGTATGTTAATATATTTTTAGTTTGTATTTTAAAAACCTTTATATTATACTTACGCACATGAAAGTCCTTTTTGTACAATTATTTGTGCTTTACTATTTATTTGATTATAAATTCTCAAGATTATTAGTATTTATCAGAACATGGAGATATAATATCAGCATTAGATAACGAATCAAATTCATAGAATACATTCTCATTCATTATACATGCTTTAACATAAGGACTGTATAATATACAACCTCATTCGACAACATATGATCAGATGTTCAAAAGATCATAAAACACGTCAAGAGAAAGAACTTTTTCTTTAGGAAACTTGGGTAATTTACGCTTTCTGACTCTACAACTCCGATTTGAAAAATATTTACTCTGATGTTAGAATACATTATTTTAAACATGAAAAAACAATACAATTCAAAACATAAAAATAAAAACAATATTAAATAAAATGTACTTTTTTTATCATTTGCAATAAAAAAAACTAAATACTTCTGACAAACACTGTCAATATTCTATTACAAAGCAGTAAATTATGCGAACTTACGTTTCTAAAAAATCTATTTTTGATGGTTGACCTTTAATTATTAAATTTGTCATCACATGAAATTAAATAGCACGTGATTTAAGATATATGTAGTTATTAACAGAGAAAAAAAGTGTATTCAGGAAAGAAAAGTGAAAATGTTTAGAATACTTCTTTTATTGGAGTTGGTAATGGCACTGAAAATGTTGAGTGTTATATATTTTAATAAAAAATATATTTATAATAAAATTCTTCTCAGCAAATATGTTAGCTTTTTGAATTCTTCATTATAATTTAAAAAATACATTTAAATTCAATATTTAAATGTAAAATGTTGAGTTTCTTTAAAATTTAAGAAGTCCAATGTTATAATTTTTTCTTTCTTTTAGACTAATCCCTTATAACTAATAGTTATGTGAGGGTTTTTTACAGCTATATTTAATTAAAGAATATATACCCAGGTAAATACCCAAAATGTGTATCTACCCTCATATATACCCCGAGTATTTTACAGCACTGCGCTCGCCAGGCCTCGTTTAGACACCGTAGACACCAAAAACAGACCAATTTTATCTGCTTAAAATGTTACAGCAGATGGAATTATTATAAAATGACCAGTGGCGACCAGGGGCCCCCGGTTACATGAAATTAAATTTATTAATTTACCTTTGAGTTCTTAAAATACTATAGTGTCGTACTGCCATCGGAAACATAATTGTTCCAGAATGTCAGGAAATGAGTGAAAAATCTATTACGAAATTTCATCTTTATATACTTGAGCCAAATTTAGCTAAAGAAAAAAAAAAAGAAAAAAAAAAGAAAGAAAATGTAAAAATGAAATTTTATTTACACTCTAGAAATTTCTTGCAAACTGTTCAGTTATTCAACTTTTTTTTATATATAACGGTTACTTCGCCATGTTATGAAACGTTCTTATTTGTTAGAATAGGGATAAATTACGGTTAAGGAACAATTTTCAATAAAAACAGTTGAAAATTGGACAATTTGCTGCAATTTATTTACAGTGCATAAAATACGCGCTATAAAAATTGTCGGAGTTTTCTCTTAGTCCGCACAACTTAGAAGAAATTCCGTGATATTTATATGCTGCCACCACCGATATGATTACGTGATATCGGTCACGCACTGAGAGGATTGTTTAAATGAAAACCAATGCTTTCAATTAACTAAATTAACAGTTTATTTACACACTATTTACACAATACAAAACACTATTTACACTTAAAACTCGGATGTAGGTGATCCGGTTCAACATTAAATTAAATACAGTAAAGCTGGCTGTGTACTGTTAAAACTACGTTATATCACTCTCACTCTATACGCGTTAAATAAGCTTTACCAGAGATCAATCTCAATCTCCCAACACATGGGCTCTAAGCTTTAGCTCTCCGAGCCTCACTCAACTTTACGCTCTCTCTCTCTCAGAGGTATCCAAGGAACTACCCTTGCGCTTGGCACTCCAGCCTTCAACTCAACCCTACGCTCTTAACTAAGAGCTATACGCAGGAACTACTGTCCACCCTGCGCTCTCGTCTCCAACTGGCTGTGTCAGCAGCAGTGCCTGCCCCTAGCAACCCTTTTCTAAACGTAACCCCCTCGTGGTTTTCTACCTGGCTCGCATTTCAAGCTCTTTTCTTCGTTCGTGGAATGCCTTTGTCTCCCCATCTTCCACAGACATCTCAAAAGGTTGGACAAACCCCTCTCCAACTATCTTTTTCCCCCTTCATTCCATCTATACATTTTCACCGGCTTAGATACAGTTTTAGACAATGAAAGAATGTTATTTTGAAATTCCAGTACACAGATCATATGATATATAATATATTAAGACAAAATAATATAGAACCCCAGTTCTAATAGCAGATGTTTCTCAGAACCTGACATTATACCCTATTATTTGTTAGAATAGGGATAAATTACGGTTAAGGAACAATTTTCAATAAAAACAGTTGAAAATTGGACAATTTGATGCAATTTATTTACAGTGCATAAAATACGCGCTATAAAAATGTTTTCAGTTTTGTATAAAATGAAGAGATGCTATATTTAAATGAAAGATAATGCCATACCTGAAAATATTAAGGAAATAGTATCCGTTTCTTATAAATAAATTGCGGTTTTCGAAATACTTAGAATGAAAAATATAAATAAAATGAAATCTAAAAGATGAAATACATTTAGAAATCAAGCCCAAAGTAACACATCTTGAATAAATATTAGCTGACTAAGTGAGTGGGATTTTCAACTTAGCAACAAATACAATTAGAGAAGGAAAGTTATTTGCATGACTAGACTGGAATGTCGCCAAATGGATAAATGTAATATACGGTGTAAGTAGTTCGTGAACTAAATGCAGTTAAATGAAATTTGTACATGACTTATATCAAAAAACGCAAAGTAAACAAATATATTTATGTGAGAATTGAATAGTTTCATACAAGGTATAGAGTCCTGTACGGATCGGATTGTACCCGATCTGAACTCGAAAATTCTATTTGGATTCTAACCGAATCTAACCGCAAACGGATCCAAATCCGACTATTAAAAATTCCCTCTACCAGCACGTCGCGTCGACCCAATCACAACAAAACAATTTTCGTCCGCCCACATCCCGACTTAAACTCGACATATTTCAACAGGAACCCGTAGTCCGTCAACCCGCAACCCGACCCGAATCCGAAATAAAAGGAAATAATATCAAACTTTAATGTAACTATGAAAAGTAATCTACAGTTATGGGGCATTCTCACAATCTTTTGATTTTTATGTCCCTGAATAATAATTTTTATTTTGGTACATATTCTTGTGTTTTTTATTTCATATACTAGGGAACATCCCATTGCATAACAATATTAACGAAATAAATAAGTTTTGGACGATGTTGCGGGTCCAAATACCAGGAAAATCCAAATCCGTCCTGAGTCCCTGATGCTGATTTTTGAGTTTGGAGCTGTCTGTATAAAATTGTTTCAATAAAAGTCACTCGATGTAATTTTTTTTCCGAAACTGGGACACTTGTTTTATATAAATATGTAGCAAAAAATTAACCTGCACACATTTTTACGGTTGATATTATTTTTTGAACTCTGTCCCTGGGTTTTAGATTCCTTACCATCTCTGTTCTAAAATTATACAGAAAATCACTTCAGATAAAGCGACAGAATATTTTTCAAGTTTTTTTTTTTTTTTTTTTTCATGTAGAAGTACGCTAGTCAAAGAATATCTAAAATTCTTTGACAGGAAATTTGCTGCAGAATTTAAATCAACATTTAAATATCAATTTCAAGCATTGTGGCTTTATTGGTACACTGTAAAAAATATTTCCCTTACTTTACACCAACAAGTTGGAAATTGCTCGTCAAACGTGGCAAATGAGGTGCGTTCGTACTATAACTAGTTTTATAAATATTTTTTTCGCTGCATATTGTACAGAATGTATATTTTAGTGTACTTCGAAAGGCTATAACATCATTAATTTGCACTTGAAATAATTTTTTCCCATTGGCCGTAATGTAACGGAAAACTTATGACTGTCCCTGTAATTAAACTATACATCCGATTTTCATAAAATATGAAATGACTCGACAAAATCTTGCAACAGTTATATATTTATAATTTCAGACCATTCGGAAGGCTGTAACATCATTAAAATGCACTTGCAATAATTTCTTCCCATTGGCCGTAATGTAACGGAAAAATTTTGATTGTCGCTGTAATTAAACTATACATCCGATTTTCATAAAAATTGAAGTGACTCGACAAAATTATGCAACAATTATATAGTTTAAATTTTAAACGATTCGGTTGGGTAGTTTTTGCTCTGTTATATGCGGACGGACGGACAGACAGGCGGACTGAACGACAACTATAGGTGCTACGTATTTATATAATAACGAACGCACCTAAAAAGGGTCACAACTAAGTTGCCACCCCAAGTGGTGTAATGAAATTCCATTTGTAAACTGGTGTAATGAGCCACCAGCTATCATATGGTGTAAACAAACACCACTTTTAGTGGCAACTTAGTTGCCACCCTTTTTGGTGTAAAGTCAAGCTACTGCTTATCTGGTGTAAAGTCACACTACTGATTATTTGGTTTGCACTTTAACGGTAAAATAAAAAGCAATTTAAAGATTACATTTTTAATCTAATGCAACCATAATTTACAATACATAGTTTCACGCAAAGAGGCTGCTGAACATTATTTTAACTGTGATAATTTATTATCTCAATTAAACATTATTTTAAACATTTTAGTTTTCGTAAACAACGAAATTTCCTTACAAATCATTCGTTCGGTACGTCTGGACTTACGTCACGTGTACTTGACTCTTTTTTTTTTTAAACTGAGTGTAGGCCTGACTGGTTTTTCGAATAAATAGTCTAAGCAATTTAAAATAAACATATCATAAATACAACTAAACATTGCAAATTGTACAAAAATCAGATACAGAGAACTAAAAGCCATACCAACCTCTCAAGCGCTAAAGAACAATTTTTATCACTTTTAAAATGCAAATTAAAAATACTTAACTGCATAATTAATTAATAAACACTACACCGCTAGAAAGCCTGAAGTTTAAGCTTTAAAAAGATACTAATAGTTAAGCAAAATGATAAGGTTTAAACAGCTAAAAAAGGGGCAAAACAAAGTAAACAAACGCGTAACGCTGTGGGAAAGTGGTCAGAGACAAAAATTTTTATACCAAATTTCATGAATGTTTTAAACATATCTAAACTCAACCCAGGAATACACGGTGGATGGCGGAGCAAAGCCCGTACTTTATAAAACATAAAACAAGTATTAGTTTTTCAAAATAATTAATAAGAAGTTGAAAACAAGCTATGTTAAAATATGTCAACAACAGTAAAAATCCCGCATGTATTTCTATGGGCGAGTTCTATCTGGAAAATCAAACAATGTCAACTTTTGAAACGCTCAGCAAAGACACAAAAAATGTTCAAAACTTTTAAAACTAGATTCTAAAACTAGCTGAATTATTCTTATTAAAAATATAATGATTTATCAGCATTTCAAGTATCTTTAAAAATAAAATTGCGTTGTGAATTATAACCCTGACCTTTCTTCGAACCTATTATTCAATCAAATTGTGAGCCAAGAACAAAATATGTTTTTTTCTTCATTCCTTAGAGGATTTAATGCTCACACACACACAAAAAAAAACTCTTGGTGTCTCATTTTTTACTTAATTATTTCCAAAAATGTAAAAGATAATGACTGCTATACCTAAATAAGTTACACATCAGAAATGTAAATTAAAAAAAAGGAAGAAAAATCACTTATAGAATTATTTATTCACTCATCAAACAAAAACTGAATTTTCCATTTTTTTTTTACTTTCTTCTATCTTTACAAGAAAAAAGTATTGGTTTCATGAAAATTTTCGAATTCCAGTTTTCGACATATTTACACGTTTTATTGGTTAGAGATTCCAAAAAGCATGTTTTTACAAAATGTCTGTCTGTGAGTCTGTCTGTCTGTCTGTCCGTCTGTCCTTTTGTCTATCTGTCTGTATGTGACACAAATTTTTTGGGCGTTCTATCTCAAGAACTAATGCACAGAATTTAACAAAAATTTATATTCAGGTAGTCCCTGATATAGATTGGTGCTGATTAGTTTTTGGTGTAAATCGCCCTGCAGGTGGCGCTGCTATGTAGTATTTTGCAGGATTTCCGCAAAAGCTATATCTCAAGAACTAATGCACGGATTTTTATAAAACTTCAGATTCTGTTAGTTCTTGACGTGAATGGATGCTGCTTACGTTTTGGTGTAAATCGCTCAACAGGTGGCGCTGATATGCTGCATTTTTCAGGATTTACACTATTTTCGCAGTAGCTCTATTTCAAGATCTAATGCACACATTTTCATCAAACTTCGGATTTTGTTAGTCCTTCATATGAAATGATGCTGACTACGTGTTGGTGTAAATCGTTCAATAGATGGCGCTGCTGTGCGGCATTTTGAACTATTTCCTCAATAACTCTATCTCAAGAACTAATGCACGAATTTTCATCAAACTTCAGATTTAAGTATAACTTGATTAATATTGCTGCTGATTATGTGTTGTTGCAAATCGCTCAACAGGGGGCACTTATATGCTGCATTTGTCATGATTTGCGCAATACCTCTATCTCAAGAACTAATACACGAATTTTCCTCAAACTTCATATTCAGTTAGACGTTGACATAAGTTGGTGATAATTAGGTTCTGATGTAAATACCCCAATAAGTGGCGCTGCTATGCTGCATTTTGCTGGATTTACACGATTTCAGTGACAGTCATACCTCGAGAACTAATGCACGGAATTTCACATTTTTAGAATTCTCATGAAGAACACAGATTGCATTTAATTTGGCACTGAGATAGTGAAGTTTAGAGTATTGACATGTATGAGATAGAAGAAAGTTTTGTGATGGCCACAACATACTAGTTTTCTTTATTCCCTTATAAATGGAATAACAAGTTATAAAAAATGCAATTCTTCCACATAATTTTTAAATAATAATAAACAAATGTTTTTGTAACACTTCTTATTCATACAATCATAAAATTTTCCTTTACCAATGAAATAATATTGTATGGAAAATACATAAAAAATACTTAGCACTGGTGGACTACACTCCTTGTCCTTGTACAGAGGATGACCAATTTATCGTGAATACCATTACGCACCTTTCTTTATTTTTAAGAACAACAGAATGTGGTTACTGGAGATTTATTCTAAGCACCACCTTGATATTATTATAGCTCATTTAGATTCTTGTTTTTATTCCGCTGCTGAACCAACCGCTGCACATAACACTTTATGTTCCAAAGCCTCCGATATGCGATGACATTCCGTCATTTTGATACATAAAATATACATATCGAGCACCATTACCTCTACGACCCGTTGAGACTGTCGACGTATATCACTCGTACTCACAACGACTTATATCATTAGACACTCGATCAACAACAACCTCACTGCAAAATTTCATTCCACAAGTGGGAAAAAAAAAAACGAAGGAAAAAAAATGCAGCTGTCACTTGGCGAGGGAAAAGGGTTGCCGGACAACGAAAAATTCGCCAAACAGAATGCGAACAAGACCGAACACAAGAGTAACAGGTTGCGAAGATTGCAAAATATCGGGATGCCAACAACAGATAAAAGGATGCCAACTGGAGATACCAAGGAATTTAAATTAAACTGACAAAGATATTTTAAATATAATTTGATACCAAAATCCGGTGACGTCATGTAAAGACAAAAATTGAAACAACCGAAATGAAATAATGTTTGAAGCCATCGGCTAAATAAAAACGTAGAAAAATGAATAAATAAATTAAAAAAAAACATGAGTGTGCAAGCAGGGAAACAGAGTATCAAGGGGTACAGAAAAGGAAAGGGCCAAAAAAAAAGTTCAGAATGAAATGAAATGAATGAAGGTAAAATGAATTAAAATGGCCTAAACGACCAAAAGAATGAATTAAAAAAAATGAAATGTGGTAAAATTAACACACTGAGCGTCTCAAAATGACGAAAATGCCAAAATTTGAAAATGGCACTAATACAAAGTAGGTTGACTTCATATACTCATAAAATTATAAATATAGCAGCTACAGATACATAGGGGGTATAAAAATTTTGGAAAATGATTGGGAATTTTACAAAAATGTGAAGTTAAATGTAAATTTTAAGTTCTTACCCTATTCCGATGAAATTAGCCAAAGAAGACATTCAAAATGGCGGACTCAATCATGTGTCGTTTAAAAACTTTACACCCGAACTGGTGTTCGGTTTCCGCAATTTCCTTAAAAGATTAAAATAAAACCGTTTTGAGTGTATCATGACATTTTATTCTGTGTTTACACCAAATTTTGAGTATATTTAAACCATTTTGAGTGTATCATGACACTTTATTCGGTGTTTACACCAAACTTAGAGTATATTTAATCCTCATTTAGCATTTCATAAACTCAAATTAAGTGTAACTATAGTCCCTTTTTTGAAAGTCTAGTCTTACCGTCCCCAAGGTTTATTCCTGCACCTTTTGAGGCAAATTAATTATATTTTATTTAATCCAATGTAAATAACTGTTCCTCAAAATCAATTAACATTGTGGTTATCACTTAGTTTTAACATGATTTGCCTAAAAAATAGTGGTAATTTTCCTTACCATCCCTTTTTTTTTTCCATTACCGTCCCTTTTTCCGTATACCATCCTCTATTTTTTTCCTTCCGTCCCTTCTTTAGCACCCCTTTAAGACAATGTTATACAAAACTTTGTACTAAAAATACTACATTGTTATTATTTCTTATTTGATTGTCCTGCGGGTACTATGCAAATTCATTATAAGTAAAAATTTAGAAGAAAATAGAAAGTTATAGTGGTAAAATAGTTAGGAAAATTAAATTCGCAAGTTTAACTTAAACCTAAATTAAATAAAACAATTTTCTCAGATGACCATTTTTTCTTTATTTTGAATCATTAAGGCATTAGCCTATCAGATTAAAATGTTATTTTAGCAAGTTTAATTTCACCAGATTTTTATTACCGAAAGTCAAAATATTTTGCGAATACCCCACATACGGAATCATTATATAAATTTCGAAAGCGGATCCGAGGATTATCAAGGTGTCTAGATGTATCAAAATATCAATAATCAGATTTTTATCATAAATAAATAAATAAAACTTATTATATTGTATGTGTCCAAAAAAGTAATATATATATATATCATGCGTCATAGATTAGGAATTGCCAATTTGTGGTTTGTGGCCCAAATGTTGTTTGTTAAGTATATTTTTTTTTTAGCCTTTTCTTCATGAAATATTACATTACACTTATACGAGTTGCAGTACTGATTTAAATGTTGTAATTAACTACTGATAATATTTATGTATTTTCCCTTATAATTTACAAATGTCTTACAGTAACGAGAAGTTATTATATTCATTATTCTGCTCGCGTTAAAAAAAAAAAAAAAAAAAAAAAAAATATATATATATATATATATATATATATATATAAGAAAGAACAAAAATTTGTGGTAGAGCTAATAAAATGAAATATATTTCTGAATGCACTTTTGAAAACATTTATAAATCAGTTTCATAATTGAAGAGCTGAGTGGATAAACATGTTCTGCTACATTTTCTATTTTATTTTTTTTTTAATCTTTTGGATGAAAGCGTTATCAGGTGTCCTATCACAGGTGAAGCTAAAATACTAAGATTCTATTTAGTCTTGGCCCCACCACTGGCCGAGAGGTTCTGCTCTCGAAACTGGTAGACGGGAGGTGCTGGGTTCGATCCCAATCGCGCCCGTCGGCCTAATCGTTCGGAGTTTTCGTGGTTTTCTTCGAGCCGTGGATCTTCCATGCGTTAATACGGATTAGGTTCCCTTAGAAAGACCCCCACGGAGGGCACTCCCCCCGGGCCTATATCCCTCGTGTAGATAATTGGCCGTCAAAAAATCAACTCCAACTCCAACTCTATTTAGTCTTGAAGATTTAAGACATTATTAATTAATATTTAATAATGTCAATAATATTAATAATTTTTAATATTTGAAAATTAAACATGAATAAGTTTTTCTGAGAGAATTTAGTAACATACCAGTTAATATTTTAAATACATGGTATCAAACAGAAAATAAATCATTAAAATTTACAGCAAAAACTTTCACATCGAATTTCTCCAAATGTAATTTTTGTTACTTAACATGTTCTTCCACTTAGATCTTCAATTAACAATGGTATATTTTCTAACGGTGCAATTCCTATTCCTGATAAGAAAACATTATTTTCTTCGTTTCAAATTGAGTTACTGAAAAAGGAGAAAAAGAACGTAGGGAATATTATTAGTATTACTACGATGACAACAAAAATATAGATTCGTCGATTTGTGCTTTGTCTTGTCCAAATGCTGCAGATTTATTGCTATTTCATTTATCATTGCAGTATATTAGAGAAAAAAAGAACTTTTATGCTGAATGATCAAGTATTATTTCCTACCACTTTAGATTCAATACCACTTCATTTTTTCATAAAAACATATACTTTGTGAGATAAATTTCTCAATATGTGATGCATATGAAAGCATAATAACTTCGGCGTTAATATTTTACTAATACATTTTTAGCTCATAGGATTTGATAGCCTGTGAGCTAATGTGGCCGTAGGTTTTGTATGTACGTATGTATGTAACGCGATAACCCTTGATAGAATTATGCCATTTGATTCAAATTTGGTATACCGGTTTACTCTGATAAGGAGCTTCCCTGATTAGTTTTTATGATTCATTGGTTAAGTATAAAGAGGGGGGTGGAGGGAGCTAATCCCCCTTAATTTAGATAAACTGGTTTTTACATGTGAAATTATCGGATTGGTTTCCAATTTGGTATACCGGTTTATTCTGATTCGGAGCTTCCCTGATTAGTTTTGGATGTTCATTGGTGAAGTATAAAGGTGGGGCTAGAGGAGACCCCCCCCCCAACGTAATTTAGATAAATGGGTTTTCATTCCGAATTATCCAAAGTTGCTTCAAATCTGGTATACCGGCTTATTCTCATAAGGCGATTTCCTGATTAGATTTAGAGGTTCATGGACTAAGTATAAAGGGGGGAAATGCGGGAGCTAATCCCCACCTTTAATTTAGCTAAATCGGTTTTTTGTCGATTCCTTTATTTTTCGAGGTGCCTAATTCTTTGAAATATTAGTGTAATATGCAATTAGTGTGAATAGCCTCTGAGCTCAATGCCATCAGTTTATCTGGGCACTTTTCTTTTTATTATAATTCGGATTTATATAATTACATATATCTGTATTTTGCTTTGCTATTTGAATTTCAATTCCTGAAAACAGTGCAAATTATACATGCTTTGATTTGTTTTCTGTTGATCTGTTATAAAAATGGTATGAATGAAAAAAAAAATTAAATGAAAAAATGTTATTAAATGAAAAAAATTACAATATTGTACAACGTATTCCTGAGTACACATTTAAATGCATTCAATGATTAATATCATATGAGTTGCACAATTAATAAGGATATCTTAACTGAACATGAAATGTGGTGACACATAATATATTGCATTCTTTTTAAAGTTGATTTATTAAAGCATAAAAAAAAAGGATATGAAATATTATTAGCAGAAGTTAGTTGACAACCAAATAAAAATTAGTCGATTTGGGACTTGCACTGTCCAAATACAGTTGATTTATTGTTAACTCATTAATTTCTGCAGTATATAAAAGCTAAAAAATAATTTTACAGTTCCTGATAGGGAATTAATTCCCGTCTTTTTCTTATAATATTATTCTTTATTAATAATTAAGATTAATTTTCTTCTTTGTAAAGGAATAAATCGTTTAAAAAACATATTAGACATGAAGCATAATAAATAATATTATTAGTAGTATTTTAGTAGGAATTCTTTTTAAATATCCTTATTCTGGAGTTAGTATAAATATTTTCTCTGTATGTTTATTTATACTTTATTTCCAGTTTTCTTTTGAAAATAATACAATCTCTGTTTTTGTTTAGATTTCATCAATTAGAATTTTTTTCCTTTGAACATACATCATTGTATTTCGAAATTTAATGAATTCCAGGGATTTTATTTTAAATTATTACAATTGATAATTGACAAATAATATACTTTTAAGTATGATTGAATTTTAAAGGTTAATATTTCATTTAACCTTCTCACCGCCGTGTACTGATGTATCCGTTCACTAAACTGTAGGATTGACTGCAATAAAAGCATTTTTTAAATTAATCTACCTCTACCCTATATATATAAAATCTTTGTGAAACGAATTTATGAAACGGATATATGAAACGAATTTATGAAACTGATATATGGATCGACTGATTAAAGAACTGATTATGTTTCAAGCTATTTCTCCTAAAATATGGAATAATTTGTGATGAAATTAACACCAAAAATCAGCATTGATCCGCAGATCTCAAAACTGGTATTACAATTTTTAAATTCGAAGTAGTTTTCGAAATATCAATATTTTTCTAATTTTACATACATTTTTCTAATGATGGCAACTCAAATTTTAATCAAACAGATATTTTTTTTTCATATTTCAGAAAAGGTTGACATGGTAACCCGGCTATTGTTGTTTATTTGATAATAAATGTTTATTTACTTTTATTTCTTTTTATAAATTACATAAATTATTCTGTTCTATAATTATTAATTATCTTTTTTTATATTTCCTTTAGAAAATAATAGAAAATAATTAAAAAATAGGGTACTACTTAGTTATTCCGTCGACCAATTTCGCCAAATTATACAAATTGACATAACTTTTTATTTTAAATGATGAAAGAACAAATAAATTATTATAACATTAAGAAATATACATATAAAAAGTCGAAATAAAAATCACTTGATAACGTAAACACGTGTAACGTGCTTAAAGTCAAGTGAATGTGACATTTACGATCAACCATTATTGGCATTTAATCTTATAGTTTGGCGATAGATTTTTGGTCGACGAGATAACTAAGTAATACCAAAAATGCCATATGTAACTGGTATTTGAAAACGAGGTTTTCGCCAAATTTTCGTAAAAAAAAAAAAAAAAAAAAAAAAAAAAAAAAAAAAAAAAAAAAGATCACGCCAAACCTGCTGTGCGGCCAGGTATTACCACTCGCCAAAAAAAAAAAAAAAAAAAAAAAAATGCTAACTGGCGAGTTGAAAAAAAGCTATTGCCGAGATTTGCATCCGGCTAGCGTAACAGTACCAAGAATTCTTTGAAACCATGACAAATTTTATGTAGATTTATTCGAAAAAAAAATTGATTTTTTAATCAAAATGGAAAACTTACGGTCCCATATTGGCGCGATTTTTTTCTAACGCCAATGTCATATACGGAACGGGCACATAACTGGCGCCAAAGTATGGTTATTTTGCTTGATATGATAAGCCGGATGTTGTTGTTTATGCTGTTGATGTGTTCCCCAAATTGGCGTCGTTAAAAAATCGCGCCAATATGGGACTTATATGACATCTGGGCCAAACTTTCATATGAACGGCGAAGGGATCAGACCGTATTTGTTTATAGCGGTTGATGACTTGAACTATTATAATATAGATGAAATGATGGCGATAGAATAATATTTGGCGACTTATCACCTGTGCCTGGCTAACATTAAAGTACCAAAATGGCATCTAGAGTATAAAAAGCGAAGTGGTCCGCCTGTAACTGTTGATGATAGTCACATGACTTAGGCTATTGTTATAGAGATTGTTGTAAAATACCGGGAGACAAAGACTATGTATACTTAATTTATTTTATTTTAGCTTCTTTTCAAATGTTTAACTGATCCTCTTTAATCAAAAATGAAAACAACCATTGGATGTCTTAACAGCAACTGATTCGCCCTTAAATTTTTGCAATCAAAAGGAATTGAATGGAAACCAGTTTACAGGTAGTTCTGCACAGCTTTGTTCAGTATAATTCAATCTTCTGTAATATTTTTAAAACCCATCAGATTAGCCTGCTTTTAGATTCTGAGGTGCCTGAACGGGGGTTGGCGAACGTAGCTTGCAAGGGGCAGATCCCCCTAGTATAATTGTAAAGCTAGTCTAGTTTCGAAAGATAAAATTAGGATTAATACTCTCAAGGATTATATTCCTGTACATAATTATTTTTTTTTATTTCACGTTGAAAAAATTATCTTTCTTCAGCATTTAAAAAAATTACAGAGAAAATAACATTACAATTTTGCCCTTTTGCGGACAAGGGGTGAAGCAGACATAAAACAATATGCCAATAGACAGAAAACAATACCAGCACGTTTTTATTTGATGTAAAATAGTTTCGGTAGCATCAACTTATCACATAAGTACAAAGAACGATGGAAGCATTAACATATATATGTAGGAGAAAGAAATTCAAGGAGTAGGTTTATTTACCAATGGGGGGGGGGGGGGCAGATTACACAAAATTCCAGAGAACACAATATGGGAGATTTTATATGGAAAAAATACAGTAATCTGAAAACAAATGCAAATGGAACTTACGAACACGAGGTTTTTGTATGAATTTTTCAACAATCTGGCAACGGAGGAATAGCGAAGCCATAATTAAGAATATTTTTAAGATTTTTATAGATAGGTAATGATTCAAGCAAGTCATGTCCATGGAAGTGCGTTTAGGGATAATTGCAACTGAGCAAAATTCAAAGACGTAATTCATCTTCCAGCAATTAATAATAATAACAGATTTTTTACTTTCTACTTTTGAACATATTGCTTTCTTTCTTTAATTTCAAATTTTAGACCGACCTTGGTTAATCCAATATAGGAGAGATCAAATAGACAATTAATTCTATAGATACCCTGGAATTTAATATCTGAATAGGATCTTTCAGTTTGGTGAAAGCAAGCTTATTGGCAGAGGTAAAAAAAAATTCTGATGTGAAATTGCCTACGCATTTTAGAGATGGAAAGGCAGGATTTGGAAAAGAAGGGTTTAACAATGCTATTATTAGAAGGAGAAACAGATTGGGGTGAACTTGAGGTACGGGGATTCCTTAATTTAAATAGAACCTTATGAATAAGAGAAGGTTTCTAGCCCTTGTCGATAACAATGGCTTTAACATATTGAATTTCGGAATTTAGTGAGTGAGAATCAGAGGAAAGATAAATCGCACGATTTACGATGATGGTTAAAAAATTATTGTCTCAAGTGTGTTTAAAATATTTGTACTGCAATGGTTTATGTGGAATATCGAAGCCTAATGTCTTAGATGTCTATATGCTCAATTTGAGAACCGTAACTGCTATATTAACTTTTTTTTTCGTTTTAGGTGTGAGAGGTCGTACCTAGTTTGTAAGGGGTGAGTTGGGGGGAAAAGCTGGTTAGGAGCTTATGGAGCAGGAACTGACGCAGTTCTGTGATAGATTTGTGACTGTGTGTGAGATGTTGTTGCACACTATGATCCCGAGTACAAACGAGAGTAGCCACGCCTCATTCACTGTCACCCCACCAACACCTCCTTTCAAGCTAGATGCAATCCCTCACATGAAAAACGAATACAGATATGCTAATAAAACAGCTACAGTTCTGAAATTGAGCATATAGGAATTTAAGATATTAAGCTTTAATACTCCACATCATCCATCTCAGAACAAATACTTTATACACACTCGTGACAATAATTATTGGTGACAGCCTTGCTGCCTCTATTTTATTGAGTAGTTTAACCGATATAACTGACGTTGCATTACACCAAAATGTAATATTACTTAAAAATAACTCTTACTAAACATTATTATATGTTGTTTGATTATCCTATATGCAGAATCTAAGTAGTACAGGGTCAAGAGTTGCATCTGCTCAAGTTTCGGGATGACACTATTTCCAATCAGATATCAGTATGTTATTTAAATGCAGTTTTTCTATCATAAGTAAAGGAAAAATTAATATTCGGATATACACTGTAAAACATTTATTATTTATATCAGTTTAAATTACAGAATTAGATAAGTTAGAATTCTTCATAAAATAGACGCAGCAAGTTTATACCAATTTTATGGGGTAACGTTATATATATATATATATTTTATTTTACAGTGCATTTCCGAATATTAATTTTCACTTTATTTATGAAAGAAAAACTGTATTTATACAAGGTATTGATATCGAATTGGAAATAGTGTTACTCCGAAACTTGAGCAGCTGCAATGCTTGCCCCTGTAACACTTATATTCTGCATATAAGAAAATAAAAAATAATAATAATAATATTTAGTAAAAGTTATTTTCCAAGAGTCCCATATAAACAGCGCTTGTCAAGAGACTAAAAAGTCAGTCTAAAGTCAGTCAAGATTTCACTCATCCTAACATTTTCACTAAGCTGGAAAAAAATTCAACTCGTACGACTTTTTAACACTGAAAGTTAAACTATCAGAAAAGTGTTTTGAAAATGTGTGTTTTTATTATGAACATTTAAGTTACTATAATTATACATTTTGTTAATCAACGATTTATTTTGAGAATTCCTTAAATTTTCTGCAAGTCAATATATTTTTCAGAAATATGTCATTAAAATACGCAGATACACTTTTTTATTATTTTGACAGTTTAGATGTCATGGATATTATTTTCATGTCTGAGGAAACACGTTTCAACAAGGTACTTAGAGTTGCTTACTTTTAAATACCGCTATCTGCGAATGTTATTTATAGTTTTATTTAATCGCAGGTTATTTCGATTAAAAGAGGCAAAAATTACTATTCAGAAATAGTGGTTCCTTTCAAATAAACATATCTAAACAACCTGTTCAGATTGTTCGTATAAAATGTTTGTAAAAGAAAACATGCTTTTTAGAGTACTATTACCGTAGTCAAGCATGATGTTATAAACATATTTTTATCCAACGTTTCATATTGGTCATAAATATTAATGATTTTCTATTCCTTCGGTTGTCACTATATACTAGACCTGAAAGCTGACATATGCGAAAATCAAAAACAAATATGTAGGAGTTGTAGTTGTTTGACGGCGGAAACTTCCTTTATTTCATCGGTGATGTGTTTAGCTTTCTTTTGATAAATATAAATCTCGTATACGAAACATGTACGTTAACGCAAATGACATGAATAAAAATATGATTTTAATGTGCACAATTTAACCCCTTGGGGACGAGCGGCACATATACGTACCGCATAAAGCGCTCAGATTCCTTGTTTTTCCTCACCAGTAAAATTTTACTGAAAAATTTGCCTTATTTAATCAGCGCATTCTCTGGATTCAAGAAGACACAAATTTCTGTTTTTAAAAAACGGTGACAAAAGATTAAAAATTTCGTAAAAGGCTCCCGTTCCGAAGGGGTTAAGGGGATGGTGGACGTTAAAAATATTTTTTTTAAATTTATTTCCTTCATAGATATATTAAATTCTGTGTAAATATACATTTCACCATAAGTATATAGAACACATTAAAGGAAGTTTCCAATCTTATTATAATTTTAAGTTTTAAAAAAAATAAAATTTATTAGCGAAATTTTAAAATGCTCCATACGTCATAATTTCTGAGATAGTTTCTCGGTTTTGCATTTTAATCACTTAAAATTCTACTACGAGCATGTGTATCGATTTTCTAATCCCTTGAATGGTTAGTTTTTTAGAAATTGTTTTCTGAATCGATATCGATTTTCATCAAAATTCTGCCTTTTATTAAGTTAAAAATCAAAATTAATTATCTTAATGAAGATGAATTTTAAAATTCATGCACAATTTCTTTGGAAGCAACATCCGGATTCTTCCTTATCAATTTCGTGAATTTTGATAAAACATTATGACGTATGGAGCATTTTAAATGTCTAAATAAGTTAAAAAATCAGTTTTGAAAAAAAGCAGATTTAACCCTTTATCTACTGACGGTACTTATAAGTACCATTAAAATAACTTATTATAAAATTCATTCAATACATTGATTAGTTGTAATACAGTTTAGAATGAGTTATATTACATTACTTTACCTTGTTCCAAAAGGATTATTGGTTACACGAAACAAAAATATTTTTAAAAAGATGATTCTTTTTGGCTTTTCATCTTGGCGTTGGGGCGGGGGGGAGGGGGATTTTTCAGTTTGGAAATATTTCTATATTTTTGCTCTAAGAACATTATATTTCCTAATTCTACAAAATACCAAGAAAAATATTCAAAGTAAAAGATTTGAGTGGAGTTATAAATATGGCACAAAATCCCTATAAATTCAAATTTAATTAATCCTTCTAAAATCTGTCTAAAATTTAATGAATGATTATGTAAATCTTCTAATGTAGTTTCAAAGATTCACGAAAAATGCTTTAGAAGATCAAATTTTCACGAATTTCTAATTCAGTACATAAAGGTTTAAAGTATATTAAAGGGCCGAAAAATTGTTTCTGTACAACATTAAAACATTTGTAACTTTGTGAAAAATAATCGTATCTGCATCGGTTTTTTGCATGCGGTTCAGATTAAACTGGAGAATAATAATATGTACAAAAATAATTTTCGATTTTTGGGTCGATTTCGGCTCAAATAATGGTCCGCAGTCCCCTTAACGTTATTAGATGTTTGGTAGGATTTTTGTAAGTATGAGAAGACAACAAAATTATTACGTGTTGTTTAGAAAATACAGAGGTCTACAAAAGAATAATTTCTATTTCCTTTACTCTCAATTATGCGTTTTATGCGTAATTAAGCTTTTCAGAGACGATTTCTTTATGGTGAAAAAAAATATTTTTTTTTTCATTTGCTCATTTTATATTAACCCTTTCAGGTGCAAAGCACTTCAATTCGTATAATGCTGAAATGATTGAGTGACACCAGCATTTATATATATAAAAAAAATAATATTAGTATAAGTATTTTTTTCCCGTAGGGGAGGTGGGGGATGAATGGGACATTTTCACAAAAATATTTTTTTACTATCAATTTTATATATCACATTTCATACATTAGGTATTTGCCAAAATATACGAACAATATTTATTCTAGATTATGATTTATTCATAAAAATATTATGAAATCAAGAAAAGTTCCTCCCTGTCCCAAACATCCCCACAGCAGGGATGAACGGGACACTAACAGGGAGGGATGGGACACAAAGATTTTCCTCCCTGTATTCCATTTTACCAAATTAAAATTTATAATTATAACCTTATATGAAAATTATATTTGTAATATATGATTTTACAGCACGAATCGATATATATATATATATATATATATATATATATATATATATATAAACTTCTTTTATTGCAGTTTTAACTTTTAATGCGGACTTCGGCTATCAACCTGTTCTTTTTTTCCACTTATGAGGCATTTTAGATTTGAAATGAAAGTGCAAAATGTCTTTTAAATATAGCATAGCTAATAATTTTCAATCATAACTTATTAATTAATATTAATTAAATGTATCGTAGAAACATGCAGGACGGAAATTATTGTGTAGATTGGAAAGTCATGTCGTGTTGGGAAAATCAATTCGTACCGGAAAACGCTGCCCGATAATTATTAGACATTAGATATCGGAATCAATGTCTAATGATTGATTATTATTGATGATTGATGATTGAATTTTCCGGTACGAATTGATTTTCCCAACACGACCCGACTTTCCGATTGACCCAATATGTTAGGGGTGGGGATTTATTTGTGTAACATTTCAAAATTCAATATAATTTCCCCCATTTGATCAATACACAGATACTATTTTTATCAATTTTATCTATTTTGATTAAGTTTTAGTACCAATTTTTTGATAATCCATTAATAATTATTACAATATAATAAGTAACACTCAGAAATTTTAAACAATAACAACTCATATAATACTATTTAATACTATTAATTGACGTAAATTATTGATTTATCATCCTATATAATACATTTTAATTAATAAATAAAATTTTCAACATCTCTAGGGAGGAGTGAGAATGTCCCATGCATTCCCATTTGAACTGTCCCAATCATCCCCATGATGCATAATACCCCTTCTCAGCCATTTTACCTCAAAAATTATTTTGTCACAATGGTTACTATTCATTCATTTTAATTATTGATATTGAACCTTAAAATAAATAACTACAACATAGCTTAATTTTTTATATTGTATAAGATATTTCACATCTTCAAATGTAAAAAAAAACTGACTTTTAAGCAGAGATTTCAGAAAATGCAACTTTGAAGAAAAATGAAAACAGCAATGTGGTCCTACTTTTAGTTCTGAAGCAGACTGTGGTAGAGGTATATGGGGTTAGGAAGCAATTTAAAATAAATGTTTATTTTCTGAAATATAGAGAATGTCCCATCCATCCCTTGTCCCATACATCCCCTAGCTCCCCTACTTGATCACCTAACCGGAGCACCAACCAAAACACACCTTCAAAAACGAATAAATTGGTGTGATAAGAAAATACAATAGCTGATTGTTCTACAAGTTAGTGTAACAGGCGGCAGGGTTGCTATCAACAATTAGCAACTATTAGAACATTTGTATCTGAAGTTAATTAGATTAATTCGATGCTGTGAACATGTGACACATGTTTGCACGTGTCGTCTTTTTATTGTGGTTTTGTCTCTATGACTAACTTACAAATTAGAAAATTTGAAATCTTTAAAGTTAAATTTGTGACTTACCAAACAGATAGAAACTCTCGCTTAGTTTCCTAACCACAAAAGAGTTTTTATATATTATTGTTTGCACTATACTGTTTACGCATGCTTCTTTCAGAGCCTAAAAAGATTAGTAGATGTATATTAATTGAAGTGTTTAAAAAATCAAACATTTTGAAACTATAAACTACTATATGTGAAATTATTTTCTGTAAAAAGATAAAAAAAATACTATAATTTAACAACTGTGGTTAACGATTATTATCAAATACATTATACTTACATAAAGCAAATCCTTTATCCTTTACAGTTAATTATAGTAATCTAAAAACGATATATACTACTAAATCTGCACACATATTATGTTAATAATTCATAAAAAAAATAATTAGCATTGAAAATTAGTGCTCTTTTGATTCACAGTTGTATAAAATCAGGATTTGTCTGAAATTAGATATTCTGTTTTTATACAACCAGAAATTTATTTTTTAATAATACCGTTTTCTTTTCTTATTAATGTACGAGCTTGTAGCTTTTAGTATATTTCATATTTTCTAAAAACAATTTGTTTGCTAGTCAGCTGAAAAATAATAAAATTTCCTGGTAGGCAAATAATTTAATTTTAACACTAACATAAAATAATCTCAAAGTTATCTTTTTTCTCACATTGTTTTTATTTAATGCTTTAGTTATTTAAAAAATAATACTAAAATTTAGTGACTAAAAGCGATAATTCTAAACTCTCGCCGATTTCGCCAAGTGCGTTTTTGCAAAAGTAAGCAAAAAAAAACATACCAACACCATTTCTAAATACTATCTGGTTCAATATACATATTTCACCACTAAAACATGTAAACGTCAAGCTTCCTAAATATTTATAGCACATTTAAACTATTTTTGGATAGAAATGGAAATGTCTGCTTCATTTTAAATGCACAAGTTTGATATGAGAATCATTTTACAAACATATTTTAGAAGAATAAATTTTGTTTATATCCTAAATATAAAGAATGTTTTCTAGAAATATTTGTAAACAAGTAACAGTCTAGAAATGCATTTTTAAAATTGTACGGAGAATTTATTTAAACGCAAACAAGTCAGATTTACACCAGATCAGTAAGTATATCGTTCCCTCTTTATTCCATTTTTTTTTTAATTAAAGCAATATTTATAAAGCTAAATTATACAGTCGCATTGTCTGAAAAAAGATGTATTTATATTATGAGTAAGATTTCAAAACCTATCATGTCTAATTAACCCACCAACGCTTAGTGTCATATTCATGTCACACGCTTTTGAAAGGAGATCTAGGCTTAAATTTTAATTGAATGCTTAGAATTTATTTAAACACAAAAAATTCGTATTTATACCAGATAGGTAAGTATATCGTCCCCTTTTTAATCTTCTTAAATCAAAGCAATATTTAAAAAGCCAAATTATACAGACGAATTATCTAAAAAAAGAATTTTTACCAAAGAAAGAATTCTTTTTTTACCTAAAAAAAGAATTTTTTTATTCAGAATTTATACCAAAAATTCGTATTTATACCAGATCAGTAGGTATATCGTCCCCTTTTTAGTACATTTCATATGCTTATGTTATTAACATTTAAAATCCTATCATGTTTAATACCACCAACGCCCGATGCAGAGCTGCCTCAGAAGACTATTTTTCTATTCTACATGCACCACTATGTTTAAAAAACAGATTTTGTAGTATGTTTCTCTTTCAAATGTTCCTGAACAGAATGCCAATAATGTTTGGTTTGTGAAAGCGGTATGATGTAGAATTAAAAAATAGTCGCCGGTGGTAGCACTGTTAATTTCATATCCGTGCCACGCGCTTTTAAAATGAGCTCTAAAGTTAAATTTTAATTGGATATTCAGAATTTATACCAAAAATTCGTATTTATACCAGATCAGTAGGTATATCGTCCCCTTTTTAGTACATTTCTTAAATCAAAGCAATATTTAAAATGCTAAATTATACAGACGAATTATCTAAAAAAAGATATTCTTATGTTATTAACATTTTAAAACATATAATGATTAATTAAACCGCCAACGCCCAATGCAGAGCTGCCTCAGACGACTATTTTTCTATTCTATTCGCACCACTATGTTTCAGAAACAGATTTTGTAGAATATTTCTCTTTCAGATGTCCTTGAACAGAATGTCAATAATTTTTGTTTTGAAAAAGTGGTAAAATCTAGAATTAAAAAACAGTCGCCAGTGGCAGCCCTGTCAATGTCATATCCGTGCCACGCGCTTTTAAAATGAGCTCTAAGGTTAAATTTTAATTGGATATTCGGAATTTATTTAAACACAAACAATTCGTATTTATACCAGATCAGTAAATATATCGTTCCCTTTTTAGTCCATTTTTAAAATCAAAACAATATTTATAAAGACGCATTATCTAGAAAAGTTGTGCTTATGCTATTAACATTTGAAAACCTATCAAGTTTAATTGACCAGCCGACGCTCAATGTCATATTCATGTCACATGCTTTTGAAAACAGATCTAGGCTTAAATTTTAATTGAATATTCATAATTTATTTAAACTCAAACAACTCGGATTTATACCAGATCAGTAAGTATATCGTTCCAATTAGTCCATATTTTAATTTAAAGTAATATTTAAAAAGCTAGATTTTACAGACGCATTATCTCAAAAAATATATATTATTAAAATTTTCAAACGTATCATGTCTGATTAACCCGCCAACGCTCAATGTCACCTCCAGGTGACATGCTTTTGAAAGGCGTTCTAGGCTTAAATTTTTAATTTAACCCCTTGAGGGGCGGTGGGATAAAAGATATCCCACCTAATTTAAAAAAAGATTTTCACCAAAAAATTTTAACTAAATCTTATATTTTTAACTTTGGAGTAAAATCACTGAAAAATTGCTTTTCCTTATTTAAAAATAAAACTTTTCGATTATTCCGGTGAGAATTCAATATTTAGAGACATTTTTGCTTGTCCCTCAATAAAAATTTAAATATAATGCTTTTTACAGTTACCAGTACAACAACTAAAAGTGGCTAGATGACCAAAAATTTACATGATATCTTTGTGAACCATCAAATTAAACTTTTGCAAATACTTTTAAAACAAAAATTTTAAATTAGAACTTTTCCAAATGCGTTTAAAACAAAAATGATAAGTTCTAGATTCAAATAAATATATTTACCTCATAATAAGCAAATTGGATTCCCATAACAGGTCTTTTTCTCTTTTATTTTCATTTACTATTTCTCTTGATTTTTTTCTTAAGAATTTTGGACTTCGTTATATTTCAACTCAATGTTCTCCTCTGAAAATTGTATATAATTATAATTTATTGTTTTGCTTTAATGATTCAAAAAATTCTTTTTCCGAAACAAAAAAAAAAACCTTTTTTCAAAAGTATGGAAATTTCAAAACATTTCGAAAGAACAGTTATCTACCGTAAAAAAAGAATTACTCTAATCAGTTCCTTATACATAATCCTATAAAGATACTACAATTTTGAATGTCATTACTGCATTTTTACTTTGACACAACATCAGAGAGATTCAAATTTCTAATAATGGTGTGAAGCGATAAGGAGCAATTATTTAAATTTTTAGAAAATAAGATCTAACAGCTGTTTATTTCCATAACAGCTCACATATATTTTAACGAAACTGTTGCCATTCTAAGAAAGATATTTTTTAATAAATAAAGTAATTTTACACATGTGTTTCATCACAATATTTTAGAAAAAAAAATAAAATAAAAAGCGGAATTTTGATTCATTCTCCAACAAAGATTAAGTTGAAATATCTTTGAAAACATTTACATATGAAAACGTTTAATAAAAATAAGTTAAATGCTTTCATTTACAATTCTTGTGCTGTGGGAAAATCATATGTACTAATAGGTACCTATAGTATAGGTCACCTTCCAAAGTATCTTTCATTAAGTTTTGGAAATACGTTAAAAGATGTGTACAACTGTTAAACGAATTTTATAAATTATTAATCTTTTAAAATTAGCACTAAATAAACTGGAATTTTACTTAAGTTTAAAAAATTTCTCACACCGGAATTTTTATCTGGAATGTTAAATATTTATTTTATTTTGAACATATATATATATATCGCAGAGCAGCATTAAGAGATTACCTAGAATAGGGGTGCACAACCTTTTTGAGAGAAGGGCCACATACAGAAACGTTTGGGTTGTCGAGGGCCACATCAGTAACACAGACAGAATTCCATATCTGTGGGGGGGGGGGATAACTCTTTATTCTTGAAGAATAATGATTTTTTGTATATAGTAAAATCAAACAAATAGAAATAAATATTTGTATGCATTCATCACATCTGTATGAATAAACATACAACACTTTATGAAGACTAATTGTTCCTTCTTGATAAATGGAAAAATATGATAAAATTCAGGACTTTTTTTCCCACGAGCGATTGAAGAATTTCGCGATACTTTTGCGACTAATTAACAAAATTTGAAACTTTTTCCAACAATTGTCTAAATTCGTGATTTTTTTTACCGCGACTGAGTGACAAAATCCGCGAATTTTTCTCGCGATAAATTGACGACGAAACTTGCGATTTTTCCGCGCCTGATCGGCAAAATCCGCGATGTTTCAGCCTCTGATCAACGAAATTCGTGATTCTTAACCGACTGATGAAAATTGTAATTTTTCCCGCGGAAAACTGGCAAAATTTGCGATCTTTTTCTCCGGATTAACGGCCGAAATTCACGATTTTTCGGCCGCTGATCAACGAAATTTACATTTTTTCCGCACTTTATCGACAAGATTAGCGATTTTTTTGTGCCCGATTAACAAAATTTGAGATTTTTCCCCACCGAATTGACAAATTTCGCCATTTTTCAGCACTCGATCAACAAAATTCGCAATTTTTCCGCACTCGATCAACGAAATTTGCTATTTTCCCGCGCCCGATCAACATAATTCGCTATTTTTCCGCGTCCAATCAACAAATACACGATTCTTAACTGATTCTGACGAAATTTGTAATTTTTCCCGCGGCAAATTGACGAATTTCGCGATTTTATCTCGCGATAAACAGACGAAAGTCGCGATTTTTTGGTAAATGATCGACAAAATTTGATTTTCCGCACATGATCAACAAAATTCGCGATTTTTCAGAATCCGATCAATGAAATCCGTGATTTTTAACTCACTGACGAAATTTGTAATTTTTCCCGCTTTAAATTGACGAATTTCGCAATTTTTTCTCGCGGTAAACTGACGAAACTCGCGATATTTTTCGCCCATGATTGAAAATTCGCGATTTCTCCGAACCCGATCAACGAAATTTGTAATTTTTAATTGATTGACGAAATTTGTATTTTTTTCCCGTGGAAAATTGATGAAATTTGCGATTTTTTCTCGCGACAAACTGACGAAACACGCGATTTTTTTCGCAGCAGATCAACAAAATTTAGAATTCTTCAGCACATCATCGACAAAATTCGCGATTTTTTCACACTCGATCAACGAAATTCGCGATCTTTCTGTGCCCGATTAACGAAATTCGCGATTTTTCTGTGCCTGATTAACGAAATTCGCGATTCTTAAACGACTGACAAAATTTGTAATTTTTCCCGCGGCAAATTGATTTTTTCGTGATAAATTGACGAAACTTTCAATTTTTCTGCAATCGATCAACGAAATTTGAGATTTTTCCGCATATGATCGACAAAATTCGCGCTTTTTCAGAACCCGATCAACGAAATTTGCAATTTTTTCCAACGACAAATTGACAAAATTCCCGACTTTTTCCAGCGACACTTTGACAAAAATTGCGATTTTTCCCCGTTATAAATTGACGAAGTTCGCAGGCCACGATTTAACCCATCGCGGGCCACTTTTGGCCCGCGGGCCACAGGTTGTGCATCCCTTCCTAGAATCAGTTTCAGGACCGAAACTAGCCCCTTTGGAGCCCGGGGCAAACATGAATTTTGGCCGCCTCACCCCCTCCTCTCCATCACAAAGTAAATTTACAAAAAGAATGTTACTAAGTATCTAATGGACAACTTATTTTTAAATTTAAAATATATAAAATTGAACTACGTAATCAGCTTTGTGAAACATTGATTCATTAAAACCTTGAAAACGGAATCAAAAGGAACCGAATTGCATTTTAATCTTTTTAAACATTTTTCTTTGTATAGGCTAATCGATATCTAAAAAAAAAAAAGGTTTTACTAAGAATTTTACTTTTTGCTTTCCCCCTCCTGTTTGTTTTTATTGTCCCGGGCAGTCATCGTCCATGGCAGGACGAAAGAAGAAAAAAAAAGAAAAGAAAAGAAGCTCAACATTGCTCAGCGGAAAAGAAAAAAAAACTGCTTTCATGAAATTTTTTATCTAATAGAAAAGTCAGACTCAGGTGTCGCTTCGCGTTTAGTAGTTAGCCGTAGTGGACAGTGTCCCACAATAGGGACTGACCTTGAAAAAAGATAGTGATTCTCCTACACAGGAAGTGATTTAAAAGATAGAAGGCAAAGGCATAGACATGATACTTTTGGAATAAGAGAACAGTTCTTTTTTCTTATTCATTTGCAATTTTGTATTGTAGATAAATCTTTTTTTCTATTTATAAAGTTTGATGCATTTGGTTCGGTTTTCCTTTTAAATTTTCCGGCTGCGAGACATTTTTATACAAATTTCGTATATATATATACATTCTTGTATCAAACGTCAAACAAAATCTTCATTTTGGCGCCCCCTTCACCTTCTGTTAAAGCGGCGCCCGGGGCACGTTCCCCCTCTGCCCCTCCCCTAGTTTCGGCCCTGATCAGTTTTACTAGCAATAGATGAAGAAATGACCTTTTTGTCGCAGCATTTTCCAGTTCAGTTGCAACGTCGACAATTCGGTCTGTTATGTAAAATTTTAATTGGTATTATACGTGCAATTTTTTACCTTTTTTGGTGGTGGGATATCTTCTTTCCCTTCTCTCTATCCCTGACAGTGTCTCGGTCTCTCAGTAACCAAAATTGCACCAAAGTTTATTTTAATAAATAATGTATAAAAGTAGTTCACATGATGATAGTTGCCAGCCTCCCGATTTTTTCCGTACCAATATTTATATCCAGAAATACTTGCTTTATACAATCGCGCAATTTAACCCCTTAATTCTCGCTCCCGAGATATTCTCGGGCTGTGTCTTTTACTCAAATTGTTTGAGTCCCACCAGTTTTATAAAATAGTGAAATTGGCTATATTTTAGTATCGTTTTTACTGTCATTAAATAAGGTGAATATTTCTTTTTCATAAAAGTGGTGCCAATAAGCAATTTGAATTAATCAACCGTGATTTAATTCGAGCGTTAAGGGGTTAAGCAATTAACTAAAGCGAACAGTTTTGTAAGATTTTACTGGTATCCAAGAAATCGGGAGGTTGGCAAATATGCATGATGTGCGATCGATTTCTAAAAAAATATCTGCAATATGCGATACTAGTACACATTACGCAGTGTCTTTAACATTAATTAGAAATAGAAAATGATAGCGAAAACGAAATTGCCTTAAAGATTAAGAAATGACCCTTTTGTAACACCATTTTCCAGTTTTGCGATACCCTCGAGAATTCGGTCTGTTACGAAATATTATAATTGGTATTACGGGTGAACACGCGTTAGCAGTTTTTGGCCCCATTACGTTTTTGGTGGTTGGATATCTTTTTTCCCTTCTTTCTATCCCTGGCAGTGTCTTGATTTCTCAGTAACCAAAATTAAACCAAAGTTGATTTTAAGAAATAATGTATATAAGTATTAGTTTACATGTTCAACGATTTATTTCGAAAAAAAAAACTGTCCACATTATGCGATGATTAGTACACATTAAGCGATGTACCATACATACTCATGTATAAGTCGACTCCTACATTTGAGAAAAAAATATGTTGAACATCAGTAATTTCGACTAGTTATCTTCGCCTTATTTAATCTAAAAAAATTCTCATAAATTCTGCCGTTCGGTAAAACAAAGATAACTTTTTTTCAAATACTGGTATACAGTCTATTACTCCTCTGGTTGTTTGTGTTTATGACGGCCAATTATCAGCACGAGGGATATAGGCCCTAAGGGGAAAGAGTGCCCTTCGTGGGGGTCTTTCTAAGAGAACCTAACCCGTATTAACGCTTGGAAATCCAATGTTCGAAGAAAACCGCGAAAATTCCGAACGATTAGGCCGACGAATGGAGTTATGAATACAGAGGAGGAGACATATAGTGTACTGTCTACCAGTTCCGAGTGAAGTAACTGAGGAGGTTGTCACAAGATGGCGCGTGCTTTTTTTAAATCGGATCTTCAGTTTCTGATTACCGCCAGGACAAACATCCCGCCAGTAAAATTGAATAGAAAATTTCGTCTTATTTAAGCGTCTTAATCATGGAAATTTTTTCTCAAAAATGTCGTAAAAATTTCTATTTGTTTTTACTGGTGTCAGTATACCTCGTAAAACTGTCAGTTTGTTTCCCTGGTTGTCACAATATGGCGGAAGCGCAAGACCTAACTACCGCCAAAGTATATCGCTACCAGTAAAAATTAAAATCTGTTTCTACCATTCTTTATGAATGAAATTTTGTAATAATAAGGCGTTTACATAAGTTGAAAATTTCTATATAAATATACTGGTGGAAGTTTCCACTGGCGGTAAAGAACGTCTGCGATAGCGGTTACAGTTGAAGCTTCACTATTTTAAGGATATGCCAGTTCCCCTTTATTAATAGTTCCATGGGCCGACGGGCGCGATTGGGATCGGACCCAGCACCTCCCGTCTACCAGCGTCGAGAGCAGAACCTCTCGGCCACTGGTGGGGCTATTACTCCTCTGAAATTTGAGGTCGAACAATACTCGAGTATATACGGTATTTAACATTAATTGCAAATAGAAAATTATGGAAAAAAATGAAATTCCCTCATTAACCACTTCACTGGAGACAGGTATGGGGAAACAGGGCTTTTACCCTTGACTTATCTCGGGGCAGACGGTGAAATGGTTAACCAGATATACATCTTAAGATAATATGCATTAACGAGAGTCTACTATGGTTCACAATATTATAAGATGTCTAATGGGTTTATATATAAATATAGGATTTTTTCAGACCTGAAATTTTTCTTCCCATGTCCACCGCCTCCTGAATAGTGGGCCTATTCGCTGATACAAAAACGGCGGCTATCATCGTGGATTTAAATTCAGCGTTTGTACGACTCCTTCATTTTTAACAGAAATATTTTTTTAATGCGTTCTGAGTTTTGTTTTTTAGTTAAATAAAGGCGAAATACAAAATTAGAAAATGCTGTTGTCTAAATTCAAGGGAGCATACAAACACTGCAAAAGAAAATTCGACTACGACAGATTCGCCCTATAATGTCATTGCGTAGGCCAGAGGATGGTGCCATGTCTTTCAACATCGTCAAAGTTTTACAGTATTAATTGGAAAATAAATTTTTCATTTAAAAATTTTGGCCTTAACAACGATTACTGCTTCTGAACATCTATGCTAATAAAAAAAGATTCAAGTCGTGTATGATGGCTAGTAAAATTTCAAAACCCTTGATACAATAAAAATCTTTAAACATCACAAAGAAAAAAAGATTTAAGTGAATGAGTAATAAATTCTCAGTGTCTCTCTTTTAAACCATTTTAACTATCAATAAAAGTTTTAATATTATTTATGGCTTATTTCCTGGATTTTTATTATCTAGCATGCAGACAGTTCATAGGATGGAACTATGAATAAATAGGAATTGACATATTCTCAAAAGAGTGAAGCTTAAACTGTAACCAGTTTCAGAGTGACTCATTACCACGGGCACAAACTTCCAACAATAAACTTGATAGAAAATTCTCTTATTTAAACTCCTTACTAATACAGTATTTATGTCGTAATTATGGCCAAAAAAAATATTTTTTTTTCTTATTGCCCCACGTTTCTGCCATATTGTGACAACCAAGACAACTTTCTGTCAGTGGCACTGAAATAGAGTATAATTGTCGGGCCAACTAACACCAGCAAATGCCAATTGTTTGTCACATATCTGTGAAGAAAGTTTGCATAAATAAGCTGCTAAAGTAATGCGAAATTTCTTATTGACAATTTACTGGTGAAAGTTTCCTTGGCGGTAATCAGAAACTTTTGATCCGATGGAAAAAATCAGCCGCCTTCTTGTGATAACCTCCTCAGTTATTTCAATCGCAATTAGTAGAATCTACACTGTATGTCGTCGCTACCATTTCAAACTATCCAGTGTGAAAACAATGGGCTACTTTTTTAAAAAAATTCAGATTTCTCGATTGGCACCTCTTTTCTGAAATGGTAAAATTCCCCTTTTTTTGCCTTAACCCCTTAATTCTCGCTCCCGAGATATTCTCGGCTGTGTCTTTTACTCAAATTGTTTGATTCCCACCAGTTTTATAAAATACTGAAATTGACTATATTTTAGTATCGTTTTTACTCTCATTAAATAAGGTAAATATTTCTTTTTCATAAAAGTGGTGCCAATAAGCAATTTGAATTATTCAACCGTAATTTAATTCGAGTGTTAAGGGGTTAATTAATATGTCACTAAGTAAGTTTAAATAGAGCTAATTTTACTAGTTCAAAAAAAGTGGTGCCAATCAAGAAATCTGAATTTTAAAAAGTACCCCACTGATTTCACATTGAATAGTTTGACATGGTACCGACGATGTCTCCTTCTCTTAATTCATAACTCTATTGTTTATAGACCCACTAATAAATCTTTGATTTTGACCCGAAACATATATTTTTATTCCATAAAAATATCTCTCTAATAGAAAGCACGCCAATTCCGTTTCTAGCAATATAAAGCTATGCATACTTTATTATTAGAATGAAATGGAATTTAATGATATAACTGGAAGTTAAAAAAAAAAAGGAAATATGAAATTTCAAATTTTATAAGTTTATTTTCTGTTATTATTCAGTATCTAAAGTTATTTCTAATAACATAAAATCTTTCGCATTACTTACAAGTGTTTTTTAAGAGGTAAAATCGGCAAATGTTGCAGAATATTTTCTACATGAATGCTTTGTCAATGACAAAATACAAGGAATAACTTGCTTTTTATTTATACTCCAATTACATTACTAAATTAAAAATTTAGTCTTAACCTTCTCGCTGTGCAACCCGAGATTTCATCAGGCAACGTAAAAGTAGCAAAATTTGTGCAACCCGAGGTTTTCTCGGGTATGCATTTTTTCCGTCTAAATGTCCTCCTTGATTACTCCCACCAGTTATTTTATTATTGTAAATTTTGCCTTATTTAATCGTAGCATTTTTCAGATTAAATTAGACAAAAATTTTTGTTTTGAAAAACCGGTGACAAAAGAATAAAACAGACCCTCGTCGCGATTGGGTTAAATACGCAATTTTTGAAGCTATTTTGATAAAACAATTACGCAGCGAGAGGGTTAACCTCAAACTACCGGGAATTTTACTTGAGTTTTATAAAAATATTCTACACCATAATTTTTATTTAAAACTGTTTTACTTATTATGTCATGTTTATATATTTAGTTTATTTTAAAGGAATTTCAGGTTTGAATAATTATTTTTAATGTACCTGTTGGATCAATTGGACTCGTTTGGTAGGCGGAAGGTTAATGTACTCTGTAATAGAATAAAGATGCATAATATTGAATCTTCTAAAATAACCGTTTGGAGGAGGAATGAACCAGCACATTCCTGTCAAAGGCATAGTTGCCAAGGTTTACGCTTTTTTGTTATCCTAAATTTATTCGAAATTCTTGCCTTTTTTAATGTAGGTTTTGGCGATTAAATAAGGCAAAATTTACTATTGATTTTAAGTATTTTTTTAAAAAGCGTAAAAGTTGTTAGATGGGTGAAAAAAAATTATGTCATTTTTCGAATATTTTTTCTTCTTTTTATGTATTCAGTTTTCACTAAATATATTTTTTTTCTGTGTTTATATGTATACAGCCTATATAAAATCTGTTTCATTATAGCTAAATTCATAGCTAGGATAAAAATACAGTCACCTAAAAATGCCTTAATCCATAACTTAGTTTTAATTCCTAAATGGCTATAGGCACCAGATCCTACAGGCACCAGAAAATTGGAATAAAAAATTTCTTTTTATTAAGTACGTGAAGAAAAGCTTTTGCATATTTCGAAATAAATTAGTTAAATAAATCCTGGTGTCGTTCATTCATTTCTGCATTTTACGAATAGAAGTACCTTGCCCCTTGCCCATGAAAAGGATGAAGATGAATATTGTACTTTACAACATATACTCAATTTACAACATTGATATTCCTATCAAAATATTATTTATAGTCTATAGTATTATCATTAGTATATTAGACTTCAATATGAAATTTTATGTTCAAATGAAAACATTAATGTGGATTAATTTATATAATAATATGCAACCCTGTTACTTATATTCAGAATTAGAGCCAAACTTTTCAGTGCCCTGTACTAAATATATTTTTAAATAGTCAAATGGTTTTAGTATATTGAAAGTAGAGATGCCTTTCGATGTTTTGGGAACATTTTGTAAGAGCTACTCATAAACAATAAAAAAAATAGAGAAAAAGTGTGAGTAACAGAAATCATATATGTAGTAACAGAGGTTACATCGAACAACACAAATTAAACAGTAGGCGTGTATTTACATTAATTTAACAATAATGGCACCACTGAATGTCTTTAATGGATTTTCATTACGCATAGGAATTTTAATCTATATTTTTGTTAATTTATCTATATCTGTTACAAATATGTAGTAACAGAAGTTACAAGTAACAGTTGTTACATTTAACAAAGAAAAAATTGTATTTTGTATAGTTTTATAAAAATATGTAAATATTGCATTTATTTAAATTAAGTTAACTTAATTTCATATAATAAAAATAAAACTTTAATTAAAATGACGATATATAAATTTAAAATTTATGTAACAAATGTTACAAACAGAAAACACACTAACCTGGAATTCAGATATTTCAGCTCACGGTCTATATATGTGCAGTACAAATTCAAAATGGCTGCAGCATATCTTTTCTGATAATTTTATTTAAAAGTAAGCGCAGTAGTAGCGTCTGTTGGGGATAATGGAAGTCATTTCTTTGGTAAGGAATATTACAGTAACAGATGTTACAATTTCAATATACAAATTTTAATCTTAAAATATACTAAATAAAAAATAAATATTTTAGTTTTTTGGGCCTTAGTTAAAGTACTAGGTTTTATGATTACTTAAAACCAGTTAAAAGTGGGATTTTAAATATTATTCGTTAAAAACTTAAATTGAAAGCTATGTCAGGGTGGCGAGTAGTCAGGGAAAAATACAGTAAAAAAAAGAGGAAAGTACCAGTATTTTCTTAAAGAAAATACTTCAAATAATATAAAGGGATTAAAGATGGCGAATTTCTCCTTAACAAAATACTGGTAAATAACACTTTTTTTGACTGTGTTTTTCCCTGACTACTCGCCAACCTGTATGTCTACAGTTATATGGACAAACTGTTTTGTTAGTCAAGATGAATAAAAATGGGTAATTTAAATTAAAAACAAACCTTTTTAAACATTTTTCTTTTTTAATGAAGTCCATGCTGATTATTTTAATGGAAACAAAAAAATAAAAAGAGTTCTTTTTTCATTTTACATAGGAATAAAAATATTCTAATTGTGGACATGAAAAGGACATAATTTTTTTGTTACACTCAGCTATGCAAATCGTTATTTAAAAGGGCGTGTCTGAATTAGTTGTTATCGGTGGCTTTACAAAAATGTACATAATTTGCTTAAAAATAATCTTAAAATGTTTATTTATTTATTATTTATATTTATATTTACTTACTTACTTATTTATTTATTTGCATTAGGAATCTGTGAAAATAAATATTATTATTATACAAAAAATCAAAAATCATTATTTTTAAGATTATTTCAAATTTGAAAGTCATCCCAACCCTTCCATAAAGAGGAGTTTTCGTTTTGTGCCGTAAATGAAACTATTTTAAATTTATTCAAGTAGTAAAAATGAACAATAAATCTTTAAATAAATGATGCTCAAGATTTTTTATCAACCCATTTAATAAAGAGTTATTTCAGTTTCCGCAAAGCAGGTCCAATTATATTTCCTATTATGAAAGTAATAACTAAAGTTTAAATTTATGCTGTATCCTTTTAATTATACAATAGATTTAAAGTTTCTTCTTTTGAGAATGTAATATTTTTTCTTTTACTTCTCCGAATACTAAAGTAAAGCAGATTAAACAATAGAAGAATAAAAGTCTTAAAGATAACTAATAAAATTTTTAACTGTTTCCTTTTTTGTTAAAAAATAATTAAATTACTTATAAAAACTAAAAGTGCATCGATATAAATCTTTTGCTGTCTAAAGTTGTTTTAATGATACACTTTATCATTACATTTTATCACACATTATCATTACATTTTATTATGGTGATGTATTGTATTTGATCATAATTAATTTAAGAAATTATTTTTTATTAAGTTGAGCAAAAAACTAATTTAAGGAGCTTTTATTAAAAATATTCCCTTTTAAAAAACAGTGAAAGACATTTGCTGTTGTTGAAAGCCATCATGATATTTAAAATAAAAGATTACAGAAAAGAATTATTATACCATTATGAAGATCTGGATTAAACTCAAATAATAGAATGTAGATGTTTAGTTAAAATGAAAATCATTTTTTATTTATTCATTTTTAATTGAAATATCATTTTGAATATCAAAGTAATGCAATTAATGTTAATTTCATAAAAAAGACTCTTGAATTTAGAGAAGTATTGTTTTACTCGGTTAAATTAAAGTTTTCGTCCTTTATTCTGTCTGTAATGAATCTCGTGTTTCAGTTACATTTACTGCATGAAAGGTTGATGCTATAGCAAAAACAAAGTGCATTGGATATATATAAAAACATTTGAAAATCTGCTAAATATATTCCTATGGCTATTTATACTTAGGAACACTTCGCACACAGGTATATACACACACGAGCGCAAGCTTTCTGACTTCTAGCCAGGTGTTTATCAATACTTGCAAAATATCGGCAATTATCACGTTCACGAGGCGCCGATATTCATGTTTTTCGCTATGAGATGGCGCTCGAATTTATATTTCACTTCATCTGGCGGCACGGTACTGTCGCTTATTCAGACACTATATGAAATGATCCGTTTTATTGACTACATATGTACTAATTTAATATAAAATATCTTAAAATCTAAAGAAATATGTACAGTATGATATACATGCATTTCTGTAAGGTAGAAGGCACGCCCTTAGTCAATGATATTTTTTGAATGAAAACGAGAATTCTCGTTTCCCGTCGTGAATGTATTAAGTTTATAATAATGAATTGTTTTTACTACTGAATTTTCGAATATTCAAGCATGACCCACCTGTAGCCGTCTATAGCATAGTCGAGTGTGACCCACCTGTAGTACACGCCTTCTATGGAACAGACGAGTGTGACTCACTGATGATGTACGGTGCCAGATGCGATAGCCAAGCGTGACCAATCGGTGGTGCACACAGCCTGGTGGGACGGTCAAGCGTGACACACCGGTGACACACGCCGGCGTGAACGTGTTAATCTGCCAACATTGCTATGAGCTAGTTGACTTGCTATAACAGTTAAGCTACGAACGCACCATCCTTCTAACCGTTTTCAGTGTCGGCTTCGTTTTTTGTGGCCACGCGGTGTCTTTGATTTTTAACGACTATAGCAGGAAAGGGACTGATGTCCGGCAAAAGAGGAACCTTTCCCTCAAGAAGAGTCGAGCTCCTAATCTCCTGACCCATTGTTGATTCCCCTCGTTCTTTTGTTAATAAACCGCAGATGGGTTCAGAAGAAAAGATTTTCCAAGAAAACTAGAGAAGTAAGCAAAATACGCGTGCGTACGCAGCCTTAACCCGTTCGGGACCATGGGTGCATATATGTACCCTCAAAAAGAGCACATAGAATTTTTTTTAGGCACCAGTAAAAAAGAAAAGTAATGTTTAGTTTCTTTAATTAGAGCATTTTCGTGATTGTTTAAGTAAAGGTAACTTGTTTTTAAAAAGTGGTGCCAAACAAATAAAATTTGTGTAAAAGCCACCGGTCCCGAATGGGTTAATACACCTTTCGTTATGATGTGGGGGAAGTATGGCATTGGTCATAGGATCGTCTTGTGAGAGCAAATCATCTTAGATGTCTGCAGTTGACGTTTAGACATGTAAGCCAGCAAAAATGTTTTAATGAGCATGCATATCATCAAGTCATCAAACATTTAGAGAATGAACAGACTATGTAGATATGCCACAATTGCAGTAACTTTAAAACTCTGTTTCTGGAAAGATTAAGCTTTATTTAGACTACCTATTATGCTGTATTATGGAAATTATGTTAGCCATTTTATATTAGTTTGACGCAGTGAATTATTATTTTATCTCTTATTTTAATTATATATGGAAATCAATGTGGTAATCTCTGTTTTCATGACTTCTGTATATGAAATGTAGATATTGGAAGCAATTTAATAAATAATGCAGAACCGTTTATATAATCCCACTTACACAAAGTGGACATAAGGTTATATGAAATTTTAGTAAGTAATTTGAAAAGAGACCGTGATTAGTTGCAAACAAATATAAATTTCTGTCTCAAAGTATGTGGGATTCAGAAAATTTCCGTAATTAATTGTAAAACGCCTACCCTATTTATGTTGACATTTCTCTAGTATTTCTTTTTTTTTTCAGCTCTGTCTTTAAAAACAGAGGTGTGAATGGAAAAATTTTTTGCTGTGCGGTATATATTATTTAATTTATATTCTTCTATCTACTATTATTATTATTTATAAAGGAAGAAGCAAAATATTACGATCGTGGAAAAAAATGAAGCAAAACATTTTGGAACACTCTACGCTTGAAAATGGAAACGGACAGCGCAACATCGTAGTTTCGATTCCGAGGTTAACGAAAAAGAGATCCTGCCGCGTTAGACTGCTCTAGTCACGTGATGCTTTTTCGTGCGTCTACATTTGTGTATTTCAGCATCACATGTCTCAAGCAGTCTGAAAAAGAGACACGTGTAACACATTGCGGCAGCCTGTTCTTTTGTTTTGACTTGATTCAATCCACAGTGGTATTAGAGCAGGGCAAAAACCTGATTTACAGTGGGATATACGAAAGAGGGAAATATTGTTTTGCTGCTATTATAAACATCTGAGCTTTAACCCTCCGACTGTCTTGGAAAAGGGCAAAATTGTAATGTTGTTTTCTCTGCATTTTGCTTTAAATGCTAAAAATATAATTCTTTGAACATTTTATAAAAAAAAAATTAATAACGAATATGAATGCAATCCTTGGAAGTATTAATCATTGTTCAATGTATTCAAAATAGATTAAATCAATAGAATTATATTACTTTAAATATTGCTTGTATTGCAGTGAAACCTGGAGCTTAGTGAACGTATTAACACGGGCTTGTCAGTGAGGGGGTGCATTTTGATTGGCAAAACATCGAAAAACAAAAGTCTGTTTTCTCAGTCACGCGTTGTATGTTCATGGTTCGTACGCTTTAGGGACTTTCAAGCACCTTTTACCAGAATTTTCGTAAAATAATATTTGCCTTATTTGATGAAAAAAAACATATAGTTTCAGGCATAGCGAACAGTACTTTCCGAAATTTCTGGTACTAAAACGCCTAAAATCCCCTGATTCTCCTGATGCGTACGAACCCTGATGTTTTAAGAAACGAACTATGATAAACTTTATTTAAAATATAATGCTTAACCCCTTTGCGACGGGAGCTTTGTGCGAAATTTTTAATCTTTTGTCACCGTTTTTTTTTAAAACAGATGTTTGTGTCTACTTGAATCAAGAAAATGCGCTGATTGAATAAAAGGCGAATTTTACAGTAAAATTTTACTGGTGAGGAAAGATGAGCGCTTTGTGTGGCACGTATATGTGTCGCTCGTTCCCAAAAGGTTGAGAGATACGTATAATTCAAATTTTAAACATTCAAGACATATTATACTTTAAGGTGTTAAAAACTCTGACGGAGACGATAAAAATACATGTGCTTTCGTGTAACTAATATTTTTCTTAAAATCGTTAATAAATCCGATTTTAATTTCCAACCTCATCCGATATGGAAAAGTTAAATGTAGATATTTGACACCCAAATGCAACATTTAAGATTATTTATGGGGGAAACGTTCCACATCTATGGAAGATTTCTGCATGATATTAACACGTTGTGTGCCACGGTGATTGACACTGAAGCTGAAAAATTTTTTAAGGAATTTTTAAGAAAGTATAATTCTGTCATAAATAAAAGATAACGAAATTTTAAATACATTTTCAGTAATTACTTAAAACAATACATATATGTTTAGTTTTATATCATATTTTAGACCGTCAGTCATCGGTGAATGACGCGCTTTAAACGGAAAGTCCAGTGTCAGTCATCGGTGACTGGCGTGGCGCATAGCATGTTAACCTCCATCTTTAGAACAATACTTAAAATTTATAAGAAAATGTTTTAGAATAAAAATTTATCAGTTTTATCTCTTTTTATATTTCGTTAATCATAATGTACAAAATTGTATAAAAAAATATCTAACAATGTTAGTGTAATTCTTTTACATACAATATATTAATAAAAGGCTTCATTTATTTTAAATCCATGGAATTTAACTAAGTAACATGCAAAATTCCTTGGAAATTCATTATAAACCTTATCTTTTTTTAAGCCATATTTGTTTTAGGCTGAGTTTAGATAGTTGAATCTCCTAAATTTCCTTTTTCTTCAAAGTAGATACTTTGTATAGATTTATAGACGAATTTGAAAAATACTTTAAAGGAGATGATGGAAACCACTAAACGATATTATCTGTGAAAGTTAAATTTATCTGAAGTCAATGACATAGAAGCAGTAAAAGTAATTCCATTAAATGAAGATTGGTATTTTATCTTGCGATATAAATCTTATAAAGAAAATGTATTTCATAGGCAAAATAACATATTATCATGTTATCAAAGAATATGAATATTTCCTTTTATTTATGTTTTCATTTTCTGTTGTATGTCCTTCTGTTTATGTAATTTTAAACCAATAAAATTTAATAATCAGGAGAAGATTTTGAAGAAAAAGAATATATATTGTAATAAAAAACTGGACGTGTGCTCGAATTTCCTAATATGACGTCATGATATTAATCCACAGATAATATTCAATTTTATTGAAGAAACTTTCAAAATCTGTTTTTAAAATTTAATGGCTTTATATACAGCGTTGTCATAATACACTTTGCGAATATCCCCCCCCCCCTAGCGACCATACAGATAATCAAAACGGAATTCTGAGGATGCAGGCAACTTACCCTATATACTCCAAAATAACGTAAAGAAGAACAATCAAGACCTACTTACGTATTAAAATAATTAAAAAAAAACTGTTACAATGAAAACATAAAAAAAAAATTATATCAACAGTTATATATTTTCACCGTAAAGTTATCTTCGCGGTGAAGAAAAATTGGTTATAAAAAATTCTTTAGCACTAGAAACAACGACTTAAAACAAGTGCGAACTTACTTAGCACTTACTAATAGCGAAAAATTAATATTTCAAAAATAAACTGAGATGCAGTTTGCAAACAAATATCATTTAAAAGTACTTTTTTCCTAATACAGCGGTGTAAAAATTGAAAATGTGCGATACTTAGAAGTTTAAAAAATTGCAGTAGAGATTATTTAACCGTACAATGATACATCTGCTTTGTTTTACGGCTGGCTTATATAATGGAACGTTATTTTTTAGAGACGACTCTTTAATAGCTGGGAGGAAGAAATAGCAAACCGGGGGCTAATAAATATAATGCAGAATCTAACATTTTCTCATTTAATAGTGCTGTACATATAATACGAACTTTTACATTTTAACCATCCCACATTCATTACGGTGCGTTCAGGTGAACAAAAGTAATCATGGAAACGTGGAATAGTCTTAAATGACAATGTCATTTAAATGCTTTTGTAGCATACGCGTGACACTAAATGCTCTTCTTTGCGTGTGTTTTCAGTCGTCATTTCAAAAGCTAAAGCGTTTTTTCAAACCCTATCTCTGATATCTCACTTTGAAGATCATTCATTTTGCAATGAATACAAAGTGGAGGGGAGATTTTCGCTTTAAATTCTCTAAATATCTATATATAATGTAGAATTAAAAAAAATATATTAAATATAATGCAGAATGTTTCTTTTAAAGGCGTTTTACATATCATACGCACTTTAACAATTTAGATATCTCAATTTTATTAGGATGCATTCCAGTGACCAAAGGTAACCATGGAAACGAAGAATGTTGTTAGATGACAGTGTTACCAAATTGTTTTTGCAGCATAAGTTGGCCTGATTTTTTTCAGAGTCTGCACTGTCTTTTAAGTTTTAACCCCTTGGGGACGAGCGGCACGTATACGTGCCGCATAAAGCGCTCAGAATCCTTGTTTTCCTCACCAGTAAAATTTTACTGTAAAATTTGCCTTATTTAGTCAGCGCATTTTCTCGATTCAACAAGAGACAAATTTCTGTTTTTAAAAAACGGTGTCAAAAGATTAAAAATTTCGTAAAAGGCTCCCGTCCCGAAGGGGTTAATGTCAGTAAAACCCAAGTTTTCCTTACACTTTTTTTTGTATTATTATTATTAAATTAAATAAGCGCAAGGAAATTTTTAAGAAAATACTAGTTCCAAATTCTAGGGACCATACAAACTTTGGAAAAAAAAATTCCGCCTACGACACGCTATTTTAGGGTCAGCGTGTAGGACTTGTATTCAGAGGGGTTTGCGTGAAGTGACAAGATAAACCTGTTCAGAAGTACGTATGTGTCTGGAGCGAAATTATTCACACGGGTCTGATTTTTTATACGCTTTCAAAAATTTACAATAAAATTTGCCTTTTAAAATATAGTGGTGGCAATAGAATATTAAAATAGTCGTCTTGTGAGCCTTTCGGATATTCACTGAATACAATTACAACCTAGTGTGCGAATCATGTATAAAAATGTAGTGTCCCATAAGGGTTAATTTTTAAGAAAAACATTTGTAGCGATAGTTTTAACAAGTTTATTTTACTCCCTGTGAAATGTGATGCAGGACGAGAAATGCTGTACATGACCAGTATTCGCCTTCAAACTACAGATCCTAATTAATTCATAATACACCTGACAGTATATAATGCATTTCCTGTCCTGTATGTAAACATATCAGACTTCATATAAAATCATGAATGACAATCAGCGTTCGTATTTAACCTTCCTACCCTGAATGGGTCTAATCGACCAATTTCTATAACTCATTTCATTCAATACGAACCAGAAATTTTTTCATAAAGTAAGACAAATAAAAAACACCGAAAAATAATACAAATAAATACATTAAACAGTTCTTAAAGAAATTTCAGGTGTGAAATGTTTTTATTAAGGTTCAGTAGAATTTTAACAGGGTAGGAAGGTTAAATGTAATACTTTGTGTTTCCGTCTGAATAAGATTACAGTTTTAATTCGCTATGTATATTTTTCTTAAATCTTGATAGGTATTATCACTAATATTATTCTGTTGAGACAATCTGAGATCTCTTAAACTAGTCTTAACTTCATAATCAGCACTCAGTAGTGATTAAAGCCTTAATATTTTATGTTTATTTCAACCTTATGCCTTCTGACATTCGTGATTTTTTTTTTAAAGATGGCCTTGATACACAGACGGAAAGCAAAAAGACCCTATACAGGTTCTTTTTTTTATTTTTGATACGAAACCTAAAAACCCCTGAAGGAAAAAAAATGAAAATAAAAATGCCCCACTTTAACTTTGTAATATTAAACTACAAAAGAACATCGTAAGAATCATTAGGATTTTTTTCGCTTGTGATTGAAAATATCTTTGTTGTTAACCCTCTCGCTGCGTAAGTAATTCTTCGCGATGAGCGTCTTTTACAGAATTTTTAATCGTTCATCACCGGTTCTTTAATGCAGCAATTTTTGACTATCGTAATCGGGAAAGTGTATTGATTAAATCAGACAAAGTTTTCACTAAAAAATAACTGTTTGGAACAACCAAATAGTATTAATTTGACGGAAAATGCATGCCCGAGCTGCTGCGCAGCAAGAGTGTTAATTACTTTTAATAGATCATTTCATAATTTACAATTTATATATTTAAAAGGAAAATTCATTGCTGATGTTCTGAAGTTATTAAAATAATCAAATGTTCATTATCATTGTAAATAATATTAAAATTTCTATAAAATTGCAAAATATTACATTGATTTATAGAAGGTGGTTTTGAACTTTTTAGAAATTTAACCCTTATCGGTCTTACAGAGGTCGTACTTGTCCTGAAATTTCACGACCGGGAAATTCTTCGGTACCAGTGTTTTCTTATGGAAAAACCTCTTCTTAAATAAGGCGAAATTTCTCACGTTTAACATAGATTTATTTTTCTATAAACAAATAGTTATATTTCGTCCTGAAAAATTCCCTTAAACGTACGACCCCCTGGTCTTATGGTAATTTCCATGTGACACCGGTACTTTGTCGTATCGGTCATTTGGCATGTGTGATGTGCAAGATTAAAACCTGTTCGGAACGAGCATCACTAGAGCGAAATTTACGCACCAGTTTTATTTAAACTTTACGTTCATTTTTTACTCTGGTATATTCTAGACGATTTGGCCGAGGAGCCCGGGGCCACTTGCCCCACATCCCCGTCACATAAGATTGTGCAGGTTAAATGGTTAAGCAAAATTCATAGCTGGTAGCAGTGAGGGCATAAAAGTAAAAAATCTGACTGGGGAATGGATGGGAAAAGAGCTCGTATAAAAATAATAAAAAGGAAGGAAGAGACTAAAAGAAAGTTTAAGTATAGCATTACAACAACAAGATATATTTTTGTATTTTCTAAAATTTTTTGATTTGTGGTAAGTTTTTTGAAGTATTTTTTAAAATATTTTATAAGATTTTTATAATATAAAGTAAACAAATACAGTAGAAGAGATGTTGTTAGTATAAAAAGGGGGGAAGGGTAGCCTAGGCCTAATGGCCGGAGAAAGTGTGATTTGGATCCGCTCTGGGTGCCGGAGCAAAGTGAGATCTGATGGCGTCCAAGAGTCGAGGCGATGCCGGGAGCGGAGGTACGCTTTCGCGTGGCCCTTAAAAGGGTTCTCGCTCTCGGTAATTCATCACCGACATATGGGAAGCAGCTACTGGATTAATGACGTAGAAATCCACCGCAGTGCCGGATGCAACACTTCGGCTAGGCCGTGAGTCCTGAAAAGGACTGGTCCATCCGCCCTGTACACTGCGTGGAAGCTGGAGCTCGACTAAAGGCGCGCAAAAACAATTTTTTTTTTTTTTTTTTACTAGTTATACTAACAATTTTTTGGCTGGATCATCCTCTTAAATAGGCTACAGAGAGAAGGGGAGGAGCCAAAGGCGGTGTTAAGCCTGCGATTGCAGACTGACAGAAAAAAGTAGGAAAAATGGAGCGTTAGTAAAAGAACACAATAAAAGGGGGAAAAAAGGATACAATAAATAAAATTTAAATGAGAGTATCTAAAATAATTCCCATTCTAGGACGCTTACGGTTATTCGGGTCAAAAATATCATAATTTGGTAAGGAATTTAGAGCAATATTATCTGAATTTTCTAAGGCAAGATGAAACTTTAGATTTCAGTTCTGGATAAAAGTACTGAGCCTGGGGAAATTAATTTCTTTATATAAATGAAAATTTCTGACATAATAAGGTACATCAAAGATAGATCTTAAAGTAGCATTTTGAGCTTGAAAAATAATTTTCATGTGTGTCTTAGCCGCATACGACCAGACTTCGGACCCGTAAATTAGAATGGGAAATAATTTGCGAGAAATGTTATTAAAAAATTGATATTTTAAATATAGTGGTGCGAGTTGAATATAAAAATAAGCCTTTAGGGTAGTCTTTGGGTTATTTACTGAATACAATTACGACCTAGTGGCAAATCATATATAAAATTCAAGCATCTCATAAAGATTATTTTTTTTTTATAAAAAAAAAATATTGTAACGATACTTTTAACAGGTATATTTTTTTTCTCTGAGAAATGTGATGACGTCACGAGAAATGTTGTACATGGCCAGTATTCGCTTTCAAACAACAGATGCTAAATAATTCGTAATACACCTGGCAGTATATAATGTATATCCAATCCTTTATGTAAACATATCACGTTTCATAGAATGTCATGAATGACAATTCGTGTTCGTATTGATATGTAAAACTTTGGGTTGCTGTCTGGATAAGATTACAATTCTAATTACTTATACAAAATTAGCTTATTTTGATGGGCACTATCACTAATATTAGTCTGTTGAGACAGTCTACGATCACTTTCTATAGTGATAACTTTATACTAATCAGTTTTAGTGATTAAAGTCTAAACATAAATGCATAATATATTTTATGCATAAAAAGTATTTTTTTCCCTCAAAATAAACTCATTGTTTCTCAGAAGTTGAGTTTTGATGCGTATAAATTCACTCCTTTATGCTTTACACTTGAAAACTGTTTTAGAAATTTAATCCTCACCAGTACTTTGATAATTACCACATGACATCGGTACTTTGTCACATGGCACGTTTGGGGTAACACGATTAACCTATTCAGTACAGGTATCTCTGACTCTATGTATATGCACAAGTTTCTATTTCACTTTTACTTTCTTAGTCAATAATTAGGTTAACATTACATGGCTCCCCCAAAACTGTTAAGAGTTACAGAACAGATGTTTTTGACCTGTTCTTTCAGGTTTTGATAATATGCGGGAGAAATATATATTATAAAATTATTTTGTTTTCAAATATAGTGGTGCAAGTAGAATATAAAAATAGTCATCTGTGACATTTTTAAAATATTAATAAAAATTTTGTACATATGTTTGTAACAAAAGTTCACTTTAGGTTGATCGGGGATAAGCATGAAATATTCTGGCAAGATTGCAAACAATAATATGTATTGGTTTCTATCAAAAGATTTATTGAAGCATCATATTCAGAAAATTGAGTTTAAAGTTTACATATGTTATGTTTATGTATTACGTAAACAAACTGAATTACATAAAATTATTTAACTTTTTGCTTTCATAGAAACAAAAGTAATATACCATTCGAAAAAGGGATAATAAAGGATTCAAAATATTAAAAAAAAAACGACTATTTTCAGGAATTTGACTTCCAGCTGCCCTTAACCCCTTGACTACGCCCTCATACAGTGCTCAGCAAAAGTTTAGACAATGATCTAATATGCTTCTGTGCTGAGAAGTATGTAACGAATTGTTGTAATTCAACTGTCATATATTACTGGGGACTTATCCTTCATACACAAACAATAAATTTTAATTTATACACTTTACATAATATATAATGACAAAAAAACGAATTTAACTTTGTTGCAAAAGTATAGACAATCTGTCTGTTAACAGAAAAATATCCATAAATTAAAATCGAACTGCACCTCCAATGTCTGCTATTAATGCAAAAATGTGACTTTCCACCGAAGAAACAGGACCCACCAGTGTCTGAGAGGTTCTGCTCTCGAAGCTGGTAGACGGGAGGTGCTGGGTTCGATCCCAATCGCGCCCGTCGGCCTAATCGTTCGGAGTTTTCGTGGTTTTCTTCGAACCATGGATTTCCATGCGTTAATACGGGTTAGGTTCCCTTAGAAAGACCCCCACGAAGGGCACTCCCCCTCGGGCCTATATCCCTAGTGTAGATAATCGGCCGTCACAAAATCAACCAACCATCCATCGAAGAAACTAAATCCTGCATCACTTGGGGGTCTATTTCGTGCCAAACACGTTCAACATCTGATCGAAGTTCATTTACAGAGGAGTATTGTTAAAAAATTGCATAAACTGTATGAGATATGATGCCACGAAAGTTTTCAATTAGGTTCAGATCAGGGCTACACGCGGGCCAGTCGAAAACAGTAATATTTTGAGAGTTAAACCAATTTTTTGATTTGTATGCAACATGAATAGACGCATTATCTTGCTCAAATACATACTTTGGAAGAGATAAAATTTCACCAAATGGCTGTAAATTGTTTTCCAATGTATGTATGTAGTCTTACGCAGCTTGGAGACCACTGAGAAACTCCAGAGATACTTGAGAATTAACACAAGGTGAGGCCCAAGTCATCAACCCATTCGAGGGCAAAGGACACATAATTTTAATTCCGAAAATGGCAAGAATATTTAATTAAAATTTTCCTTTTATAATATACATGAATATAAGCAATTTCATATTTTCTAATAACTTTGTTTATAAATTCTGGTATCAGTCCATTATTTCATCCGTTTATAAAAAGAATTACTCCGCGACAGGAAATGGTTCAATTTGTTGTGAGATTTCAAGGCTGGTGGTTTTATCATTTTCATGTAAACTAATGTACATCTTTCTTTAATGCATCTACGAAATTATCCGTTGGCACAGAAAGCTCTAACTCAATTTTAATGCGATTAGCAGTCATCATTTGTCTAGATGCCAGTTTATGGATCCTTCTATAATCTCGTTTTCTGGCCACACGAGTCCTTCCAGATCTATGTTTTGCTTTGAAAGAGTCACCCTTAGACAGTACTTAATAGACAGACTTCTTTGGCCGATTGAAAGTAGCTGAAATTTCCGCAACAGTCTTCCCTTTCGATTTGAGCTTCCGTGCTTTAATTATTTCATCTGGCTGAAAATTTCTTGCTCGCGCAACTTCACTAACCGATGCTATCGCGAGGTGCACTTAAATACTTCATGCATGTGACGTCATAAGTTTGAAATATGCGGTTTTCGGTGAACAATATCCAAAAAATCACAAAAGTGTCTAAACTTTTGCAATAGGCAAATTTCACTTTTTTCAGTTAAATGAAATAATATCCTACATTAAAACCGTTATTTCTGTCCTAAAACGTTTAAAATTTATTTAAAAATAAGTACAGTCATTTGCATAACCCAAGTGTTCGTATTTTTTATATAAAGGTTAAAAATCACCAGTGTCTAAACTTTTGCTGAGGAGTGTACGATGCGTATGTGGTTGACATTACGTGCGTAACGACGGCAACGTACTCTGTGTATGTGGTTTCCAGAGCAGCGTCCCAAATGGTCCGCCAACTATGGTCCCTAATGGTCCGCCCGGTTTGCGCTATAATTAACTTTCAACGGTTTGTATGAAAAATCTAAAAAGAAAATGTTTCTAAAATAATATTGGTATTCAGTTGGCGGATCATTTGGGAGGCCAGCCAGAGTTGCTGCATCTGGCTTTTTATTTAGGCAATCCGAATTCTCACCAGTAAGTTTTATTGGTTATTTTTGTCTTATAAGATAATAGGTATCCCATAAATAAAGTAAAAGAAAATTGCTATTCAAACTTTTCTGGCGTGAATTTAATATTTCTAATAAAAAATCCGCCAGATGCGCAATACTAGTGGTAGCTAGAAGCTGTTCGCAATTTTCGACGTCGTACTTACGGGTATTAAAGAAAACTTTTTGTTTTAATGTTCTAAAAAGGGAAAAAAATTTCAAGCACAATTTTTTTAAATGAATACCTTCTTTAAAAGGAAATAAATGAAAATTCGATTAATTTTTTCTATCAGTTTATTTAAGAAATAAAATCGAAATATAATTTTAAATACATCTTTCTAGAAAAAAAAATCGATCAACGTCCTCGTGAGGACAATCTCAACCATTCTCATCTTGCGTGGAATTGAAGGATGGTGCATTTAGCAACCATGCCACGGTTCAATCATAAAACATTAGCTTATTTTAAAGTAATCAATGACATTTGCGTGATCACATTCGTGATGAAATTCATGTAATCTTATTAGACTAATGTTTTTGTTGTTTTTGTTTGTGTTGATTGAGCTTAAAATTATAATTAAGGAGGAATTTATTTTTCCCTTATGCAGTGATAGAACAGTGTAGCAACAGAGAATCAATTGACACCACAAAATTTTATTAGTATTCCTCGTCTAATTTCAGGACAGAATTTCCAAAATTTTTTAAAAGCAAAGAATGCTATAAAATTCTAGTGGGGGCTATCGCCCAACTGTTGCGCCACTGTTCCATCACTGCCTTGTGACATATTACTGCAGTCAAAGATGTTTTCACTTCTGATATATATTTCATTTATGGATTTAAATAAATGTTGAAAAAAATGGCTATCATATGCGCCAGAACGTTTTCCAGCATCATTAAATGTTTTTTTTTTCATTCTTTCTTTTTTAATGGTTTTCACTCTCGTATTTTTTGACGTTATTGATTATTTTAAAAACTATGGCACGTCGGAAGACAAAAGAGAGTATAAACAAAAATATTACGGATACTGCATATATTACAGCTTAGAAAAATAAAGATGTATGTCTCTCAATTTTTAAGCATTTTTTTTTTTTCAAGAAAGGGTACTTTGTTACTCCGACGCTTTTTTCTCTTTATACGTAGACGTATGAAATATATACATGCTTTAATCATGAAGCACGAAATCTTTTATTTAACCCCCTCGCTGCGCATTCCGCAATTTCCACGGGCAATGTAAAAGTGGCAAAAAGTAGCCTGGTCTCCCTTGACCAGGCTGTCTATCAACAGATCCAGTGCTTAAAAAGCGGCTCCGAGCTCTTGAACTGACACTTTGAGGGATATTCAACTCTTGGGCCACTTTCATTTGTTTTTGACCTTCCTCGATTCTACCAATTATTCGCCACTTTTGACCTTAATTTAAATATGCTCTTGAGCCATAACTAATTAATACTGATCATATTCAGACACCACATTCACTTTAAATAACACCAGAATTCTAACATACGTCCATTGCGCACCTCATTGTCAATCATCTAATTTGCATATTTCCGACGCTAACGTATGGGCGGAAGTGCAATTTTGAGATCAATAGTATTTAATTAAGATAAATAATTGCAGCATTGGGCATTGTTTGCAGCATTAACTTAGTGACCATATTTTTTCTCATTATCCTTTAATTTTGATGACCAGTGTAAATTGACTCAGTGTATACGTTAAATTTTGCAAGTCTCGAACAAATTGTTTGTACACAAAAAAGAAATGAATCTGATGCCAAACATTTTTGTACAATTTTCCCCCCTTGCACAAATCTTTTCCCCTAATTCAACAAGTACTTTTTTTAAAGGAAATGTCGGTATCATTTACACCGATTGAAATATTTCATGTGCTAATCAAAGACATTTTTCTTATATCTCAACAACAAAAATAATATATATAATATAATTGATTTTCACAAAAAGTTTAAATGTAAGCGAATATTTTTAAAAAGCATTTTTCTTTTGTTATCATAGCATGTCTATACTTTTAAGTAATCTAAACACAAAAAAATTTATAAGTATAAGAAAATCTAATAAGGCATAAAATAACTTCTTTATAAAATATATTTTCTCGAAGAACTACAGTTTCATTATTAAATTCAATTTATAAATATTACCTCTAGATAAATTCATTTTTATTCTAAATGACAGCTTTGAACTCTCTGAAGTCGAATATACGAAATAGAAAATCAATTTTGCATTACCATTCATCAGTTATTTTGATTTTTCTTCCCTTCATAAGAGTATAAAATTGATTCAAAAATTTTATGCACTAAAGTTATATATAAAGTCTTTTTGCTTTATCTTTACGTAAAACTTAAATGTTACTAAAATTTAAATATAGATACAGATTTATTTGAATAAAATTTGCTATTGTAAGAGGAAATTTCGTTCAGTGATTAGCATTATTTAAGTAGTAAATAATACTTGAATGTACCAATTATACTGTTATTGTTTAGAAATTATTTTCATTTAATAACTGTTTTCAATAATAGTAATATTTCTTTAAGGAATAATACAATAATGTTTGTTAAAAAGATCTTTATAAAGTTCAATTAGAGTACATTGAAAACCGGCATTATTCATAAAAGGATTATAAATGTGTGCAGTATATATAAATTTAACGTTTGAATTAAAAAACCATTAAAACACCAAATAAAATAAATTAAGACAGACTTGAACACAGTTAAAAAATAAAATGTATAAAAAATATACTTAAAAACAATTAAAAATACAATTTGTAAACGTTTCGCCAAGCGACACGAGACTCATCATCAGTATAAAATATCCATTGCATAGCAAACGACGGAACAAATCAAGAACAGTTAAAGTTGGTTATTTTAAAAACAGACAATATTCACTAGGGGCAGAACGAGCTTCATTCAAAGTCTGCGATCGCAATTGAGTGTACCAACACTCAAAGAGTGCTACTCTTTGAGTGCTCAAGAGAGTCTCAAAGAGTCTCAAAGAGTGCTACTCTCACTACCGTGATAGATGTTGCAACTCGATTTCAAAATACTGGCGTTCACAATTATCGGGATGTGATTCGTTTTAAGTGAATGCTGGACAATTTTGAATTCAAAATACTCTTTTTTAAAGCACCAGTATGTTCTTTTAAGCGAATTTCCAGTGATCTACCTGTTTCACCAATGTAAACACTATTACAATCTTTACACGGAATAACATAAACGATACCGGGTAATTTAGACTTATCATACTGAAATTTATGCTTATTGAAAAAGGAACTCACTTTATTAATTGGTTTAAAAGAAACCCCGATGTTGAATGATTTTTTAATGAAAGACATTTTATCAGAAATGTTCTTATAATAAGAGATACAGATAAAAGAGTTTGGTTAGTACGTTGAAAAGGAGGGGGGGAGTAGAGTTTACAAAATTTAAAAGATTTTTTTAACCCCCTTAACGCTCGAATTAAATTACGGTTGAAAAATTCAAATTGCTTATTGGCACCACTTTTATGAAAAAGAAATATTCACCTTATTTAATGACAGGAAAAACGATACTAAAATATAGCCAATTTCACTATTTTATAAAACTGGTGGGAATCAAACAATTTGAGTAAAAGACACAGCCCGAGAATATGACGGGAGCGAGAATTAAGGTTAACAAGACCAATAGAACAGCTATTATTAACCAAATCACGATAAATTTTACATTTCTCTATTTCAAATTCATTACTGGAACTGCAATATCTAATGCCCTGAAGGTCTTAATAACAGCTGTTTTATTGTTTTTAGTATCTATTATTCGTAATAAGAACACTACACTGCCTCTGAAAAATTCGTCTTTATACACTAAATTATTCGTCATTTTTAAAGAAATAATTTCTGTCCTCCTAGAAAATATACATTTCCCGTTAATTCTCCCCGGAAATCTGAAAAAGAGGGGAAATTCCGTTTATTCCTTGCACACATGTGTATTGGCTGTATTAATATCAAAATTCGAATTTATTTTTAAAATTAAAAACCGAAAATTCAATAAATTTAAATTTATAATTTCTTTAAAAACACTCAAACAAAAACAATGCTTTCAAATTTAATAAAGTAGCAATCTTCTCGTTAATTTAAACTTACTCGCAGTTTATTTTTTTAGAGTATTAAAAAAAATATTCGCATGTAAAATATTTTTTAAACGAACACATTTAAAAATTATATTATTAGTATTTCAATTAAGTTTAAGAAAATCGATTTTATGGAAAAAAGCAAACATTTCTTCACGATTTTTATTCAAAATATGTCTTATTAAAAATATATCTAATATGTAATAATTTTTATCCTCTATTATTCTATAAGTGTTAAAACACCAGCCCTTATTTCATAACGAAGAAATGTCCCTGCAAGTAAATTTAACACTTTCACGACTAAGAGAAATATTTTTCCTTATTCTGAAATTGGTGATTGCCGTTTTTAATTATAACCTTAACTGCATTTTTTATACACAATATCAAAATTGAACGTATGCCGAATGCAATTACGCAAAAGTTGTGCATATTGTGCTAAACGCCGCATAGAAAATAGGACGCATAATATATGTACTATTTGCAAGATTCATCTTTGATTCACAACTAAAATAAATGCTTCTCAGAATATCATAATTAGAACATCCTTTTGTATAATAACATAGCATTATTTTAGTTAACATTTTGTTATAATAAACCAATAAATAAAAGACATTGCATAATGAGCTTAACTATAAGTTGTGTTACCTTTATAGTTCATTGGGGAAAATATTTCCCATACAATTCCAAAAAAAGCTACACATTGTTATGTGTTCTCTCATGATTTTTATTTATTTATCTTATAAACATACTAAAATAAACAGTTACATACTCATATTTACTCTTAGCAACCTAATGATCCTATAAGGTGAGGGTTAAATTTCCAAGCTTTCTCGACAAGAAATTTAACAAGCCTTACCAATCCATCATTTAAAGAAATCTAATATCTTCAGTTTAAATTCGCCCTCGTCCAAGTGCTCGCAGGCCGAGTGGTTTAGATGCTCGATTCGAAACGCGCAGTTCCAGGTTCAAAACCAACCACGGAAGAAATCCAAGGATAAAATATATCCCACCGCCCCCCAAGGGGTTGAGGTGCGGCTGTATATGTTATATACCACCTACGACATATCAGGATTTGCACCAGAAAAATTTTAGGAAATTTTAGTTTTCTGACTTTAGTGGAGAAAAGTCATAAAATTGCTTTTCCTTATTTTGAAATAAAATTTTTCTAAATTTCCGGTGGGAATTAAGCATTACACAAACGCAATTGCTTGCCCTTCAAGGTGTTAACCCCTTAACAATGTGGCCCGTACTGGATTCAGGCAAGAACACTTTGCTTGCTTCGTTATTAAAAGCATTTTGATACCACTAATTTGTAACTGTAAATTTATCTTTATTGATTGTCAGATATTTTTCGATTAAGTAAGGTAAATATTTTAGCATGGAGAAAGTGGTGTCCAGCCCCATTTTTAATTTTTTTTTGTAGGAAAATAAATGCCACTGTTAAGGGGTTAATCTTCATTTGGTACGTCACGAAATCAGTCCGGAGGCCTTGAGTATTGAGACGCTAATATTAGCGAGCGTTGTCCACAAAAAAAGGGCACCTAATTTTAATGCCAAAACTGACAAACTGCACCAAGAATATTTAATTAAAATTTTCCTATTATAAAGTACGGGAAAATTATCAAGTTTTTCTTTTCTAATGAATTCGCTTATAAATTCTGGTGTCAGTCCACCATTTCATCATTTTACAAACAGACTTACTCTGCGCCGGAAAGGGTTAATTCATTTCTGTAATATGATGATTCATTTGTAAATTTGGTAAATTTCGTTCTCAAATTTACAAACGAAATATATATATATTCACATTTTTGAGTCATAACAAAAGCTTAATGAAAAAAAAAATACATTTTAAACTTTAGTAACATATGATTCAACAGCAAGAAGAATTCTCATATTCGCATAGTCGCATTCAATGTCAATTCAGTCATGTTCGCATTTAGTCTGTTTTAATACCACTATTTTTCAAGAATAATCTTTATCTTATTTCATCAAAGCTTTCAGCTATTAAAAGCTTACTTCTTCTAATTAAAAAATAGGTGTGTATATATTTTTTTTAATTTTCCAGAGGAACACATTAAAGTCCCTTATTTGCAAGTCAAAAGATCAAACAATAAGTACCATTCATTGTATGCAAATTGTGTAAACTAATATCTGCAAAAATCATTACCAAAAATCAAACCAAAATACCCCACACTCTCCTATGACCTATTTCTGTCAAATATTCAAAAAGAACAAATTTCTGTTAATATTACACAAGTTTATTACGAAAGTAATACATACAAGTATATAGTTACGAGGGTGAGTCGGAAAATAAGTTTCCCCTGGCAACTGTGGACAGAGGTGTTTGTAAAAGACAAAAAATGTAACGAAACATTAAAGATAAGACGTAACTTTATTTTTCTACTGAAGTGCCAAGTGAGTTGAGATATTTTTCATGCCCCTTTATAAGCTTCAAAAAGCGCTCCTTGAAAAATCAGGGCTCTGCATCATTCTGTTCCCAGTAGATATGTAGAGAAAGTACGTTGTGAATTCGTGGTCAAAGGAGGAAGTGAGAGCCACTATGAATGGGCACGTGGAGTATAGGGAGCAGAATTCCATAACCGCCACGTGAGAGTCTATGGGCCAGAAGTGATTCGAAACAAATTATGCGGAGATGGTGCCGCCAATTCTTGAGGGGCGTCAGCAAGTGTTGGACAGACCGAGACCTGGACGGACGTGCACGGACACTACAGACGAAAGCAATGCTCGACTCCTTCTATGTAAACAATGCTGAAGTCACACAAGCCGTTCTGGTTTAATGCTTTTTTTGTATGCAGATTTTTTTTTTCCTGGAGGGCTTTATAAATCTTATAAAGGGTATGGCAAATGTCTCAACTCACTTGGCACTTAAGTAGAAAAATAAAGTTACATCTTTTCTTTAATGTTTCATTACGTTTTTTGTCTTTCATACACAACTCTGTTCACAGTTGCCAGGGGAAACTTATTTTCCGACTCACCCTCGTATTTACACATCAAACAAAAATCATAAATCCAACAAAAATAAATAATTTCACTTTATATGTACTGCATGTGTCATTTATGTGTAGAAATTTATAAAAATGTGAAAATTATCCTCTTTTCTCTTTCGTGTGTTTTCCAAATAAAAAAGTGTAAATAAAATAATCTTGAACAAAATGTAATTCGCAAAAAATATTCGGTAATTACTGTTTTAAGTCTCTGAACATTTTTTCCCCTAAAACTATATGTTTGAAATATTTCCTAACACTTGGTTTAATTCACGCATGCTTTTTTCATTTTTATTTAAGTATTATTTTCTCTTTAAATTACACATGTCAGATATAGTCAATAAACATGTAGTATAATATTTTGTTTCTGACAAGAGACATTTTAAAAATGATAAATGCTGAAAATGATGAACGTTCTTGTAAGTTTATTTGGAATAAAAATGTTTGAAATAAAATGACAGATCACTAGTTTAAATTTGATAGCAGAAGTTCTACTTTCCAATTTTTTATATTTGTTGTTGAAAGCTGAATATTTTTTCATTATATTTTGCTTAAAATATTTAACAAGTGAATTATATGTTACATATTTTTTTTTCACTTTTATTAGGTGTCTTGTTTTTCTTGCGAACTTGTGGTTTCCGCTGTTCAGAAAATTATTCAAGGAAAACTACCAGTATTTCCTTATAGAATAAATCGCCTTAATCGCGTGTGTAAAAAAAAAAAGGTGGGGGGAGCAATAATTTTTCTATAAGAGAATACAGATAATTTCTTTGAAGAACTTCCTGGTCACACTCTTCGTTTTAAGAAATAGGTTTAATTATCGAAACATCAAGAACATAGCTTGTAACTTAAGGGGGCAGATTACCTTTTCAACAATTTTTTTTTTTATTTAAAAAAAAATGTTTGAAATGTTGAACTTACTGCATTTGAATGAAAAAGTGTAAATAAAATAATCTGAAATAAAATGCAATTCACAAAAAAAATTCGGATTTTCAGTAATTACTGTTCTTAATCTCTGAACATGATTTTTCCAAAACTATTTATTTCAAGCATACTTTTTCCATTTTTATTATTATTTCCGTTTATTTTATTATATTATTATTCCATCCATTATATTATTATTATGTTATTATTTCTATTATTTTTCCATTATTATTTTCTCTGTAAATTACACATGCCAGATATAGCCAATTAAACATGCAGTATAATATTTTGTTTCTGACAAGAGATATTTTAAAAATGATAAATGTTGAAAGTTTTTGTAAGTTTATTTGGAATAAATATGAATGAATTAAAATGGCATATCACTACTTTAAATCTCACAGCAGAAGTTCTACTTTCCAATTTTTTTTTATATTTGTTGTTGAAAGCTGAATATTTTTTCATTATATTTTGCTTAAAATAGTTAATAACAATTGAATTATCTCTTACATATTTTTTTTTTTCACTTTTATTAGGTGTCTTACTTTTCTTAAAAACTTGGGGTTGCCGCTGTTCAGGAAATTATTCAAGGAAAATATCAGCACTTTCTTATAAAATAAATCGCCATATTTAATCGCGTGATTTAAAAAAAAGCGAAATTTTCTTATAAGAGAATATTAATAATTTCTTTGAAAACCTTCCTGGTCACACTCTTCGTTTTAAGAATTAGGTGTAATTATCGAAACATTAAGAACACAGCTTGCAACTTAAGGGGGCAAACTACCTTTTCAAAAATTTTGTTCATTTAAAAAATATATGTTTCAAATGGTGAACTCACTGCATTTCTATGTTCAAGTAAAAGTACATTTAAAAAAATTATTTTTTAACTGGATTATTTAATTAAAATTTTAAAACTTTTAAAACTAGTCGGATGTGGCAATCCCAAAACTTTCTTCTATCTCATACATGTTAATATTTTCTGAAAAATAAAGCATACCGGTGCCACCGATGAGGTGTTTTACACCAAAATCTAATCAGCAAAAACTTATGTCAAGTTGTAGCTGAATCTGAAGTTTGATGAAAATCCATGCATTAGTTTTTGAGGTACGACTATCACGGAAATCGTAAAAAAATCTACATAGTAGCGCCATCTGTTGGTCGATTTACTCCAAAAACAAACCAGACACAAATTTTTTTCAGGGACAAATTGAATGTGAAATTTGATGAAAATTCATGCATTAGTTCTTGAAATAGAGCTATTGCGATAATCTTGAATAAGGCCACATAGCAGCGCCCCCTGTTGGGCGATTTACACAAAAAATAATTATCACCAAATTATATCAAGGAGTAACGGAATCTGAAATTTTATAATAATCCGTGCATTAGCTCTTGATATATAGCTATTGCGGAAATCGTGAAAAATGCAGCACAGCAGCGCCACCTGGAGGGCAATTTACACTAGAAGGTAATCAGCGCCAGTTTATATAAGGGACTAACTGAATATAAAGTTTTATTAGATTCCGTTCATTAGTTCTTGAGATAGAGCGCCCACAAAATTTGTGTCACACACAGACAGACTGGCAGACTCACAGACTCACAGACAGACATTTTGTAAGAACATGTTTTTCGGGTTCTCTGACCCGCAAAGCATGTAAATCCGTCGAAAACCGGAATTCGAAAATTTTCATGAATCCAATACTTTCTTCTAGTAAAGATAGAAGAAAGTAAAAAATTGCACGATTATTTTTAAAGATTTTCAAATGTGTATTACACAATACTGCGCATGGATTTTTAGATTCATCTAATATTACATTTAATGTATTTTTTTACTGATATATATAGTGTAAAACGATGAAATCTAACACATTCTCATATGCTTTTATTTAAAAAAAAATAACAAAAACCTGAAGGCTAATTCCATGCGCGGATTTGTCACATATATAATAAAGAACATGTACAAAAAATTTTAAATCTCTATCTCAAATAGAAAAAAAGACTAACATGACTAAATATGAACATGGAGAAAAAGCTATTTAAAGTTTCAATTTTTGTGGGTAATTGTGCTGAGTGTATTAGCAAAATTTACAATATCTCGCGATATTGCCATATGGGTAAAAATGAGTTGTCAAAGTATTCACAATTAAACAGGCTTACCTTTAATATTATAAACAGAAAATCTATTTTTTGATGAAATTTATGAATGACCCCTAATTTTCAACAAAAAATATGCTCCATCTTTAAACAGTCATTACTCGGTCAATTTTAATCGTAGACTAACGGGATTTTTTTTTGTCTTACTTGTCATTGTAACAGAAAAATTTTACTATACATAACTTATAGGACCGGGGGCCCGTATAAATATATGAATTTCGTAATTTTTTAAGAAAGGTTTTTATTGATCTAAATCGCTTTTAAAATATTTCGTTACCTCATTTAAAACATTTTTGTGATTGGAACTATATGTCTATAACGGTTTAGGAATTAGCCATTGGCCACCTTTGAGAGTGGACACCCTGTATAATACTCAAGCCTACCTGTTTGAATCCGCCTCAAAAAGTGTGAAATACTACTCTCGTGCATTCAAAAACTCACGTATTCTTCTCTTATTCTTTAATATAGAAATTTAAAATATTATGCTAAATAGTGCGTGTTATATGTCGGAAACACATGGTAATTTCAGCTAAATATTCCATTAACACTTTCCGGCACAGGCAATGTTTTATTGTAAAATGATGAAATGATTGACTGACACCGGAATTTTAACACTTAAATGCCGGGTGTTGCCTATCGGCAACATACCCACTTTAGGCTTATACATACCATTAGAATAATATTGAAACTATAATGCCTAATGTTGCCAATAAAATACATTCTGAAAATCTTATTATATAGATTTCCAACATTTAGATGGCAACACTTGTGCTATTTAAGAATAAAGATAGATTTATTTTTTCAATTATTGATAAATGTTCTTTTTGTTTTGTTTGGAAGCTTGCGAAATACCCTATTTTGTTCAGCAGTGAGCAAGCAAAATTTATTTCTTATCATAGTTCATAAAATTCTTGTGTGTTTAATATTATAGAATTTTATCAAGGAAAATTATTTTTTCAATTAAACACCAGTATTGCCGATTAGTAACAAACAGATTTTTAGCCGTAAACCATACTTAAAACAAAATATGATTTTTTTAATCATTTTTCCCATGATTTATTTAAAAAAAAAAAAAAAGCCGAAAAACATTTTTTGAATGATTTTTGAAAACTCACGCATTTAAGTGTTAAAACGACTTTTTTAGAAATTAAAAACATGTAACTTTTAATGTTCATTGCCAGAGAAAAACTTTACTAAAATATTCTTGGTGCCGTTCGTAAGTTTGGAATTTAAATTTCGTATCCCGACCCGTACACAGTGTGCCGGAAAGTGTTAAACATGTTTCATCTTGCACATATTTTTCTCTTTCTATAATTTTTGGTCAATTTTTTAGTTTTAAAAGCTATTTATAATCAGTAAGTTATCAAGAATAACATTCAACTTACATAACAATCTCTAAACAACTCCTAAAAATATGTTTTATATTAAGAATGCCTTTGAAAAGGATCTCTTAACCCTTACCGGCGCAGAGTAATTCTGTTCATAAACTGATGAAATAATGAACTGACACCGCAATTTATAAACGAATTTATTAGAAAATAAGAACTTGCTTATTTTTATGTACATTGTAATAGGAAAATTTTAGTTAAATATTCTTGGTGCCGTTTGTCAGTTTTGGAATTAAAATTAGATGTACTTTTTTAAGGACACCGCGCCGGAAAGGGTTTAAAAGAAATAACACTGAATTTCCTGACAGGGCGTTGTATATGGGAATTATAATTGTCAGAAAAGTGACATTTTTATTTGTAAACTGTCGTGTAAATTTCCTTTAGCCCCTTAACCTACAATGACGGGCATAGCCCGCTTACGATGATCGAGCCAAATGTAAATTCTTCTTACCACTAAAATTTCACAGTAAATATAGTTTAATTTAATCGTCGAAATTCCATGATTAAACAAGGCAAAAATCTCTATTAAATTTTAGTGGTAGGTATGGATTTGCCAACCGTGGAGCTGTTAAAAGTAAATCGTAGGTTAAGGGGTTTAAAAAAAAATCTAAAAATTATAGCGAAAAAGAAAGAAAAGTGCGTGTCTTTCAAGATTTCATCTTTATTAAATAAAAATTATACATAAAAATAAAAATAGCAGCTGTATTACCCATGAAACCTTGCATATAATTTCTGCAACATTTTTTCACTTAATTTTTAAAATTAAAGTTTCTTAAAAATACATTATTTGGGTTTTAGTTATTATTTTTTTTTAATGTTGTTACGAAACAAAATATTGAAAAAAACTTTTGTTTTATTACAGCTAGTTGGAATCTGTTGAAAATTTTTTCTAAAGAAAAGTTGTTTTAAAAAACACATCAATTATTATAACAAATAAAATTTTAGAATAATCAAAGAAATGTTTATTTCACGATTAATATTTATGCAAATCTTCAAAATAATTTATGATTTTATATGTTCCATTCAAATAACTAACTTAACTCCTTCAAGGGCGGTGGGATGTCATACATCCCACTTAATTTTTATTACGCAATGTCACATTCGCACCAAAATTTTGAAACAAAATTTTTTTTAATAATGTACGTGAAGAAAAGCTTTTAATTATTTCGAAATAAATTTGTTTGTAAATACTGGTGCCTATCAATCATTTCCGAATGTTAGTAACATAAGTACTTTGCCCGTGAAAGTTTTAAATGAACCGTCCAAGTATTTTGTAATATATATGCATTAATCACTATTTTTCACAATTTTGTAGTAGACATATACAATAACAGTTTTATCAGTAGTGGAAGATTGGCGCAGAGGAGGAGCCTATCGACACCACTAAATTTTAGTAGTATTTTGTGACTTATCGAATGACATAATTTCCGAGTTTTTATTAAGGTGAATAATACAATAAACAATTAGCGGTCTCAATAGGCTCCTCCTCTGCGCAAATTTTCCACCACTGGTTTTATACAAACCAGTAAATAATGAGTAGCTATAAGTACAGTCGTGGGAAAAAAAAGTAAACACCACCTACTAACTTCTCAACAAATTATCGTAGAAGAAAGTTATTGGTACCGAACGACTGGAAATAAAGTCTACTTTTAAATGATGTATATAAAATTTGTTTAAGGGGCCATCTACATATTCAAACGAATCCAAACCTCATTTTTTTCAATGGCAATACCCAATTTTAAGGAGATATTTCAAATCTTCGGTTCAAACTATGCTTAGACACCAAATTTCAAGTCATTTGAATGATAAGTTTTTGAATTATAAACATTCAAAATTTCGTGCTTCTAATGTTATATTACATTTTCATATTTTTATTTACATCTCCTGAAATTATGCTTCTAATGTGCTAATTTTTTTTTGTAGCAATAACTGTAATATACCCAAACATAAAAACGTTGAATTAGCAATTTTTATCATTTTATGATATGAATTATGAATTATGAAATTAATATTCGAAAAAAATTATGAATCGCAACCTACAGTTTTTTTTATGAATTTGGATTTATTAAGTCCTGCTTTATGGAAATCCAAAATTTCACATTTTTCTTCCAAGTGGTTTTCAAATTATGCTTAAAAAATGGCAAAATGGTGGTTTAAGGGGCCGTCTATGACAGAAGTGACTAAATATTTTGAAATCTAGCAAGCTTCATTGACTGCTTAAGGTGCCTTGATCAAGAAGGCGGCTCTCTCGGTTAACAATCCAGTATCGAACTTGAATTTGGATACAGCCCTTAAAATACGCTGGTTTTAAAATAATTAATTTCTCGGAAACTTATCGTACGAATTGCATAAAAATTTGTTTTTAGGCTAATTGAATGGTGTAGAATTCATTTATGCTTTCAGAATTGTGTACTGCTATTGAAAAAAACAAAGTTATGTCTCGTTTTAATATGTAGATGGCCCCCTAAGCAAATTTTATATACATCATTTAAAAATAGAGTTTATTTCCAGTCGTTCGGTACCAGTAACGTTTTTCTACGGTAATTTGTTGAGGAGTTAGTAGGGGGTGTTTACTTTTTTTTTTTCCCACGACTGTACATATTCAGGTTTCGTACATTTCTGTCACAAAATTTTAACATTTTTCTCCTTATTTTACTGAAGAAAAGTATTATAAATTATGTTAGGAAAGGATTTGTTGCTTAACAGTGACTGAACACTATTATCACATTGAGGATTGGGAAGGCTTCCGAGTTGACGTCAACTTTACGCCTAGTCTATTGATGAATGTCTAAAATGAATGAGTCATTAGAATAAGAAAGTCTAAATGTAGTACGAATACTATGTAATAATTTTCATAAAAATAAAAAATTTAAAAATTTAAAAATACTTTTTAAGAAAAGTGGTATTATAAATGTAAAAAATTAAAAAAACATTACTAGTATAGAAGTAAGAGAGAAAATAATTAAAGAAATTAAAGTAAATAAGTTAAGTTTAAGAATATATAAGCACAGTTAAGAGAGATAAGAGAAACAAGCTGTCGGACAAAGCTGGTAAGTGTAGGTCGGCAAAGAGAGTGACAGTTGTTATGTCACAGTAAAACAAATGCGCTTTTCAGAGTCCATATATTTTTTCTTTGTTACAGAATAACGGCATACTGATCGTAAAATCTTAATTGTTATAAATAACAGTATTTTTTTAGTAAAAAGTTAAAAATGTAAAATTAAAGTTTAAATGAGCAAAAAATAGTCAAAAGTGGGGAATTCAAGATCCCACAGCATCCATAATAATAGAAAATGTCGGTCTTTTTCTGCGCTCAGACAACGGAGTTATGAAAAAAGGAGGAGACATGTAGTGTATTGTCTACTAGTTGCAAGTGAAGTAACTGAGGAGGTTGTCACAAGATGGCGGCTGATCTTTTCACAATGAATAAACAGTTTCTAATAACAGCCGAAGCAATTTTCTACCAGTAAATTTTGAATAGGAGATTTTGCTTTATTTTAATGGCCTTTCTCATGAAAAATTTCATTCACAAATATTTTAAAAATTTCTATTTATTTTTACTGGTGGCAGTTTGACCGTGTATTTTAACCATTTCCATTGACACCGACAGGTAGTTGTCCAGGTTGTCACAACATGGCGGGAAAACGAGGCCTAACTACCACAGAACGAAACATCCACCAGTAATAATTAATACCTATATTTGCCATTTTTTATGACTGAAATTTTGTATTAAAAAGACATTTGAAGAAGCAGAAAATTTCTCTTTAAATTTACTGGTGGAAGTTTAACTCGGCGGTAATCAACCCTTGCGAAAGTGGTTACAGTTGATGCTCCACTATTTTAAGGATATGTCAGTTCCTCTTTATTAATAGTTCCATGGCTCAGGCTTGCATGCGTCGTAATCGGGTAGTTCAGCAAATATTTCATTTGGGATGTTATAAATGTTTTTGTAAAATTCCTTGGAGAAGCCAACTGCTCTTTTTCTAAAAGTGGGGGCATTAAGGTCTCTAAGGATAGTGGTGTTACGTAAGTAGCGGGCGGCATTACGAACAATGCTCAGATTTTTATTGTGTAGTCTGCTAAGGCTTTCCATTGACGGGTTACAAGTGAACCCCCAAATGGGACAGGCGTGTGTCATTACAGGTAGAATGCAAGAGTTATAAAGAAGTTATTTGTTATAGATGGCAAGTGTTGAGCTGAGGATGAGTTGCGAATTCGTGTTTAAAAAAAATAGAGATTTGCTTATTAATAGTGGCGTCAAACTTCCTTTAAATTCCAAAAAGTGTGCGAACTTTGACATTTCACTCAAATAATAGCATGTATGCACGTTCATGGTGTCTCAATAAGATTTGGAAGTAAGATGGCAGCAATACTTTCCAGTAATTCATAAGTGCCTGTCGTAAAACATGCACTAAATTACGCCTCAGAAAAATTTCTAAACTGGAAAATTCTGGTAGGTCTCACAAATTTTCAGTAGCACTCACACCAAGTGATCTGATAATCCACGCGTGGCCAACAGTGGCACGCCAGATACCACTAAAATTTTACAGAAAAATTCGACTTCTTGAATCGCAGACATTCGATGATTAGATAAGGCAATGATTACTGTAAAATTTTAGTGGTGTGGCGCGTGCCACAGTTGGACACCCTTGTGATAATCCATGCGAAAGTTTCAGACTTATAGAAATGTTTTCCAGCAATACTTTTCAACGGGTGAGCGATGCGGAGATACAGTCGAAGAAAAAAAAATAAACATCCCTTTCCTAACTCAGCAAAAAATTATCGTAGAAGAAAGTTACTGGTGCCACACGATTGATAATAAAGTCTACTTTTAAATGATGTATATAAAATTTGTTTAGAGGGGCATATTAAAACGAACCATAACTTTGTTTTTTTTCCAATAGCAGTGCACAATTCTGACAGCATAACTGAAGCCTAAATATACCCAAATATATTCAATTAGCCTAAAAACAATATTTTTGTGTGATTCGTAAGATAAGTTTCCGAGAAATTAATTATTTTAAAACCAGCATATTTTAGGGGCTGTATCCAAATTGAAGTTCGGTACTCGATTGTTGACCGAGAGAGCCCCCTTCTTGATCAAGGCATCATAAGCGCCACTCAAACAGTCATTGAAGACTGCTAAATTACAGGATAACATAAGAAATTTCAAAGTATCTAGTCACTTCTATCATAGATGGCCACTTAACCCTTTTAGACCGGGAGATTTTTTGGTAGAAATTTAAAGATTGGGTGGTTTCTATTTACCGATAGGACCGTATTTAATTGAAAAAAAAATTAAAAATATACCCCATGCCAGGTTATGCCAAGGGATGACCCACACAATTGTGTGGGTTCGGGGTTAATGCAGCCGTTTTGGGGCTGTATCTACACAATTGTGTAGTTTGGGATTACGTGTGCAAATATCTAAAAATAAAAGTTTAAGCAAAAAAAGTTGTTGTTTATTGAGATAATTTTCATCAGCCACAATGAAAATGTTTCAAACAATTTTTGTTTTTTGACAGACCACAACAATTTCATATTCTGGGATATGCTCAATGCTCGCACCCCTCTTAAGTGCCGTTGACAAATGGTATGCCCTTCACTCCGTTTGGATTGTGCCTGATCTTTCAAATTTCTTTTTTTAGTTTTTTCAGCAGCGGTATTTTGTTGAGATACCGATCGAAATACATAAAAACTAGTTTTGAACCAGAGTAAGGACTACAGCAGGTCCTAAGCCCAGATCCTTGTGGACTAGGTCTGTTTTTACCGATGGTAAAGTACAAAAGTTAAAACTATCCCAGGTGATACTGTTACAACAGAGTGTGGTTTGTTTTTTATATACTGCTTTACTGAAGGACGTCCTAAAAAAGGGAATCGTCTGCTCATCTAAGGAAAATTTTCCTGATCTACTGGTAAATTCAAGCAGACACTACGGAATCTGTCGAGCATTTGCTGAACTTTCCATAATTTATTATTTATTCCTGGTGGCTTACTTGCTGTGTCGACAAAATGGAAAGAATTTATCAAACTTAAAAATCTATCTCGTGATATGCATATAACTCATATAAAACTTATAAATCATATATGACATCCAGAACTCAGAGCAAAAACATACAGTTCATTACATGTGCCTATTATGTATCTAATACTATCAATTTTAAATAGAAATATTGAATATTTTAAATAGAAATCATGAATAGTACAAACATATTTAAAATAAATCTGGTTTAAAAATGTAATTAATAAAAAATAAATTGCTAAAAACATAGGTTTAAAAAAAGCACTTAAAAATGAAAATTTTATATATTAGGAATTGTACCCATTTTGGAAACGGTAAAACCCGGACCCGCACAATTGTGTGGGTCATTTGTTTTTCAACATTTGTAAAGCCTAATTAAATTTATCAAAGACAAAATCAATTAAAATCATGAATAAAGTATATGAAAAGAAAAATTAAATCTAAGCAAACATTAAAAATCATATTTAAAAGAAATTACGACAGTACATACTTTTTGCCTATTGCTATCAGATGATATAGTCTTTTTAAAAGCAGAAAATCTAACCCTGTATTTTAGTTAGTGCCCCCTAGTGGTGTCTTATCAAAACATCTGAAGCCAATTAACTCATATAAATGTGTAGATTTGGTTTTAAATCTAAAAAAAAAAAAAAAAAAACAGGAAATAGTCATTCTCTTTTACTTTAGTATCACCCCCACAATTATGTGGTCAGAGCTTAAAGAGATAGGCCATCATTTTACCGTTTTTTAAGCATAATTTGAAAACTAATTGGAAGAAAAATGTAAAATTTTGGATTTCCATAACGCAGGACTTAATAAATCTAAATCGGTCAAAAAAATTGTAGATCGCAATTCATAATTTTTTCGAATATTAATTTCATAATTTATATCATAAAATTATAAAAATTGCAAATTCAACGTATTTATGTTTGGGTATTTTAGTATTATTGCTACACAAAAAGTAGCACATTAGACGTATAATTTCAGGAGGTATTAATAAAAATATGAAAATGCAATTTAACATCAGAAGCACTAAATTCTGAATGTTTATAATTCAAACAATTATCATTCAAATGACTTAAAATTTGGTGTTTAGGCATAGTTTGAACCGAAGATTTGAAATACCTTGTTAAAATTGGATATTGCCATTGAATAAAAATGAAGTTTGTGTTCGTTTGAATATGTAGAAGGTCCCCTAAGCAGATTTTATATACATCATTTAAAAGTAGACTTTATTTCCAATCGTTCGGTTCAGTATCTTTCTTCTGCGATAGTTTGTTGAGGAGTTAGTATGGGGTGTTTACATTTTTTTCCACGACTGTACATTATCGTAACCTATAAAGCCATTTTTATTCGGGAAAACGTTCTCATAAATAGATGTAGATGCTCAATCAGTATATTAATATTAGTTTGGGAGCCGGTAACATCAAAAGCCCCGTGATTGCGAAATTGAAAATTATTTATGGAAATCTATATCAAAAAGTCGTACGAACAAAATGAGCTAGGTATGACTAGGTTTGACAAGCCGAAAATGTATTTAATTAAATAAATTATTATAAAAATAAGCTATAATGTCGTGGCTGCCTCAGGCGAATATTTTTTCATTCTACGTCATACCACTTTCTCAAAACAAAAATCTTTGGCATAAAGTATGACAACATTTGCAAGAGAAATATAGTACAAAACTTATTTTTTTTTTTAAATAGAGTTGCGAATATAATAGAAATATAGTCATCGCGGACATTCATCACACTTAGAGCATTTTATAGAAAATTTTGTGCTCTTTCAGAAAAACTAGGTTTGACAAACTTTATTCTGCTGGAAAAAGTCTGGGATACCTATTTCATAGTTGCCAACCTCCCGATTTTATTAATACCTCAAAATCCTTTCAAACACACCTCTTTATTTAATTGCAGAAATTCTGCGATTACATAACGCAGGCATTTCTGCATAAAAATATTGGTACTAAAAAATTCGGGAGGTTGTTAACTACACTTATTTTAAGGAAGCAGCTAATGGTAATATTTCACACTTATTTTACACTGAATTTTTACTGGTTGATACATTATTTCGCGTCTGGACGTTGTCCAATTGTCTGCTTCTCGCGAAAACGGTAAATCATTTCAGCTTTTTAATCATAATTTATATAATTAAACATATTTTTGACTTGTCAAACGTAGTCTTACCTAGCTTATTTTGTGCATATGACTATTTACTATCAATTTATATCAAAACTTTTCAATTCCGCGGTGACGGGGCTTTCGATGTCACAGACTCCGGACTATAGCCTTCATTTGATATTTTTCCAATGAGTATGATATTTATCCAATGCAATGAAATGACCTATAGACGCCCAGGTAAATGCACTCCAGTCTATCACACCATTATCACATATTTATAGAGCTCTCATTTGTCAAAAGAGATCCATCTCTTTTTAGGTGCGTTCGTAATTATATAAATACGTAGTACCTATAGTCGTCGTTCAGTTCGTCCGTCTGTCTGTCTGTCTGCATATAACAGAGCAAAAACTACCCAACCGAATGGTCTGAAATTTTAAATATATAATTGTCGCAAAATTTTGTCGAGTCATTTCAAATTTTATGAAAATCGGATGCATATTTTAATTACAGGGACAGTCAAAAGATTTGCGTTACATTACGGCCAATGGGAAAAAATTATTGCAAGTGCATTTTAATGATACAGTATTCCGAATAGTCTGAAAATTTAAATATATAATTGTTGCACAATTTTGTCAAGTCCTTTCAAATTTTATGAAAATCGCATTTATAGTTTAATGACAGGGACAGTCAAAAGTTTTCTGTTACAGTACGACCAATGGGAAAATAATTATTGCAAGTGCATTTTAATGATGTTACATCCTTTCGAACAGAATGAAATTCATATGCACTTATGAAGTGCACTAAAATATACATTCGGTACAATATACGGTGCAAAAAAAAAATATAAAACTAGTTATAGTACAAACGAACCTCATTTGTCATGTTTGACGAGCAATTTCCAACTTGTTAAGATTTTCGCCACATCCGCAAGCTGCTTTCAACTACATAGAAAGAATTTGAACCTTGATTCATTTGACCAGGTATCATGTTTCTAATTTCTAATATAGCATAATTATATGGTCCAATGTCTACCAGATTTTGAAAACTTCAGCCTGGAAACTCTATGAATTTTTGGTAATAGACAAAAGCAATGTTGTTCTCAGTTGCTATTTTCGAAATTTCACAACACCCGGTGAAAATATCTTTACACTTTTACCTGTAGTGGATCTGCATTAAATTCTGTATTCACATAAAAGAAAGTATGTATTTCTGTTCTGAGATATTATGCGACTCAATCTCCACTGATATTGATACAATTAATCCATGAGGGGCAAGTAATTGTGTTTCTGTTATGTGGAATTGATACCGGAATCTTCAAAAAAATTAATTTCAAAATAAGGAAAAGCAATTTTACGACTTTTTTTCCACCAAAGATAGAAAAGTAAATAAAAAAAAAAAAAAAAAATTCTGGTGCAAATTTTCATTATTCGCAGGTGGGATAAAATATATCCCACCGCCCCTCAAGGGGTTAAACACACTTAACCTTTAACGAATATTGGGTATGCGTGAAACAAAAAAAAATTATGTCCTTTTCATGCCCACGTTTAGAATACTTTTTTTTTCTTCTGGGTAATGGGAAAGAACTCTTTCTATTTTTTATGTTTCCATTAGAGCAATCAATAAGGACTTCATTAAAAAAATGCTTAAAAAGATATTTTTTTAAATTTAAATTATCCATTTTTATTCATCTTGTCTAACAAAACAGTCAGTCCGGATAACTGTAGGCATAGTTTTCAATTTAGATTTTTAAGTAATAATATTTAAAATTTCATTTTTAACTGGTTTTATGTATTCATAAAACCTACTATTTTAACTAGTTAGGCTCAAAACACTAAAATATATATATTTTTTTTATTACTATATTTTAAAGTAAAATTTTGTCATTGAAATTGTAACCTCTGTTACTGTAACTTTTTTTACCAAAGAAATGGCGTCCATAGTCACCAACAGGGGATACTACTGCGCTTATTAAAATATTAGAAAAGATATGCTACGGCCATTTTGAATTTGTTCTGCACACATATGGTCAGTAAGCTGAAACATCTGAATTCCAGATTAGTGTGTTTTCTGTTTCTAATCTATGTTACATAAATTTTAAATTTAAACATTGTCATTTGAATTAAAGTTTTATTTTTATTATATGAAATTAAGTTAACTTAATGTAAATAAATGTAAGATTTACATATTTTTTTATAAAACTATAGAAAATCCAATTTTTTTCTTTGTTAAATGTAGCATATGCTACTGTAACTTCTGTTACTACATATTTGTAACACATGTAGGTAAATTAAGAAAATATAGTTTAAAGTTCATATGCATAATAAAAATTCATCAAAGTGCTTCAGTAGTGTCGTTGTTTTTAGATTAATTTAAATACACTTCTACCGTCTAATTTGTGTTGCTCAATGTAACTTCTGTTACAAAAGTTGACTTCTGTTACTATATATAATTTCTGTTACTCGCACGTTTTTTCTATATTTTTCTTGTTGTATATGAATAGCTTCTAAAATATGTTCCCAAAACATCAAAAGGTTCTTTCACTCTACTAAAACTATTTGACCACTTACAAATATATTTAATGCAGGGAATTGAAAATTTTGACTAGAAGGTTGAATACAAGTAACGGATGTTACATATTGTTATATAAATTAATCCCTATTATTGTTTTCGTTTGAATATAACACTTCATATTCAAGTGTAGTACACTAACCATGATATAATATACTATAAATAATGTTTTGATAGGAATAAAAATGTTGTAAATTGAGTGGATGTTGCCCATTAAAAAATTCATCTTCAAACCTTTCAGAGGCAAGGTACTTCTTTCTATTCGTAAAATGCAGAAATGAATGAATGGCTCCAGAATTTACAAACAAATTTATTTCAAAATAAGCAAAAGCTTTTGTTCACGTACTTAATAAAAATAATTTTTTCATTGCAATATTAGTATGCCCAATATGCCCAAGTGCCTGTGTGGCATTTAGGAATTAAAATTAAGTTAGGATTTAAGGCATTTTCAAGTGACTGTATTTTTATCCTAACTATGAATTTAGCTATGTTGGAAATGATTTTATATAGGTGTATATATATAGACACAACAGACTCAGAAAAAATCACATTTGGTGAAAACTGAATACTTAATATATATACAGGGTGTTCCGTTAAAGGGGTCCAATATTAATAGGGGTAATAGAGGAGATCACACGGAGCATAAATCAGTATATAATGCCTGGCCGGATCTCAATAATTTTCAAGTTACAGCAAATAGAATGAAAAATCAGAAATTTGTAAAAAAACCCTCATTGCTAAACTATCGATAATGCTACATAAAAACGAAGCACATATTTAGAAAGAGCAGAAAAAATCCTACGAAATGACATAAGTTGTTTTAGAATATTGAGAATTAATGGCGAGCTACAAGCTCTGAAACAGTGAAAAAATACAAAATCAAATATTTAGCAAAATAGTTAATCGTTAATTCCAAAAATGCAACTCTACCTACATCAAGGAAAATGTTATAAAATTTGGTCCATCCCGAAAGCTTTCGAAGAAGCTGACAATAAACCATATCAGTTTAACTGTATGGGAGAAATCAAGCAGTTCCCTAGTTACAACTCTGTACTGTTGCACGCTCGGAAAGGGCGAAACTCCGCCCATGACGATTGTAAACACCCCGTTTTAATATCTTTCAATTATACATTTCTGATCAACCTCTATCAATACCCTTTCATTATTCAGTCTGGTCAAGTGAATGACATATTGTGCAGCTCTCGCCTTGTCTTAAAGCAAACTCCGTGACTGCTGCGTTTCCTCCATGAACTTTCAGGATGATGAAGAAGAAGTACTTTTTATGCAAATTTTCTATGTGTATAGGAAGAAAAGTGTAATAAAACAGCAGTCATCAGTGGGCGTTATGTTAAAGGGAGGCTGTTGTAAGTGGGATTGTAGTAAGTTGATGTATAATAATTATGCCGGAATACTCTAACGAAGAATATGCGGACATGCATCTGATGTACGGGCAAGCTCATGGAAATGCATGTCTAGCACAGCGCATGTACCGTGAGCAATTTCCAAGGAGACATTGCCCAAGTTCGAAACTCTTCATAAAAATCGATAGACGATTACGGGAGACTGGATCGTTTAATACAGCAAGCATTGATGCAGGGAAACCTCGACATGTACGAACACCTGCAATGGAAGAAGATGTACTGAATATTTTTAAAGATAACCCCTCCACGAGTACACGAGTCGGTGTTTCTCACCAAAGTGTGTGGCGTGTTCTGCGTGCAGAAAACATGCACCCCTTTCATGTGCAGCGGGTACAACTGTTATCAGTAACAGATCCTGCTCAGCGGACAGAATTCGTACGCTGGTTGCTTAATGTAACAGAAAATAATCCACAATTTCTGGAAAATATTTTATTTACTGATGAAGCAACATTTACGAGAGAGGGCGTGGTAAACACGCACAATATGCACACATGGTCATATACAAATCCGCACACTGTTTTCCCGTCGAACGCACAACAAAAGTTCAGTGTGAACATATGGGCAGATGTCCTCGGCGATTATCTCATAGGACCATATTTACTCCCAGATGTACTCAATGGCAGTACGTACTTGGTTTTCCTACGGAATATCTTACCGCAGTTACTGCAAAATGTGCCAGCAACATTGCGCCACAATATGTGGTTTATGCACGATGGCGCACCGGCACATTTTTTCATAGGTGTTCGCAATCACCTCAATTCAACATATCCTGGGAAATGGATTGGACGCAGTGGACCTGTTGCTTGGCCTGCACGCTCTCCAGACCTCAATCCGTTAGACTTTTTTGTTTGGGGACACCTTAAATCGCTGCTGTATGAAACGCCTGTGGATACACCGGAGGATTTACTAGCGCGAATCGTTGTCGCTGCAGGAGACATTCCCAACTCCGTCGGAGTTTTTCGGCGTGTTCGCCAATCTTTACGACGTCGCTGTCGGCTGTGCGATTCTGTTAATGGGCGCAACTCGAACACCTATTATAATAATGTCCGTTCGTCTGCCTTCCGACATTGAACTGTGCAGCGCAGGCCAGAAGACTATGCTTCACATATGTCATAAAGTACGTGGAATGTAATTCTTTATTTGTCATTTTTCTTTTATTTTCAACACTTTTTGGCACAGTATTTTGTAAGTCACAGACTGTGGTGTACTCAAATTGTAAATTACAAAGTTTGTATGAATTAATTTAAAATTTAGTGTCTTTTTTAAATTTATAATTAATAAAATTATTATGCTATTTGTTATTATTATTTCCTATCATAAATTATGATGCACATATACATACAATAATTGTCCATGTAAAACATGTACTGAAACTTCTTGCATAGTTACGAATCGCAATATTTTTAATTATTTCCGAATTTTCACCACCAGTTTAATTTTAAAGAATTTAACTTAAGCTTTATATCAATAAAATACCTCTTTAAGATGCAGACTATTATTGTAAAGTTATTTTGGTTCATTCAACTCTTGAATAATTAAAAATGTTGCATCTCAGAAGAAGCATGATCGAAAATGTATAGTTGAGAGTAATTAAAAAGGCGGTGTTTCCAATCGTGATGGGCGGAGTTTAACCTTTGCTAGTGTCAAAGAAAGCGGAGTTGTAACTAAGAAACTGATTAATTTCTCTCACACAATTAAACCTATATGGTTCATTGTAAGCTTTTTCGAAAGTTTTCGGAATGGACCAAATTTTACTACATTTTCCTTGTTGTAGCTAGAGTTGTCTTTTTGGAATTAACGATTAACTATTTTGATGTATATTGGATTTCGTACTTTTTTAACTGTTTCAGGGCTTGTAACTCGTCAATAAATATTGCTATTTTAATACAATTGATGTCATTTTGTAGGTTTTTTTCTGCTCTTTCTAAATATGTGCTTTGTTTTTATGTAGCATCATCGATAGTTTAGCAATGAGGGTTCTTTTACAATTTTCCGAATTTTCATTCTATTTGCTGTAACTTGAAAACTATTGAGATCCGACCAGGCTTTATATACTGATTTATGCTCCATGTGATCTCCTCTATTACCCCTATTAATATTGGACCCCTTTAACGGAACACCCTGTATATATATATATATATATATTGGGAAAAGGACATACAAAATATTTTTGAACCGTATGCTTCATTCAACGCTAAGAAATCTTTAATGGATGCGACCACTAATTTTTAACGGAAAATTTCGGCTTATGTAATTGAAACGGTTTATAATCTTTTTTCTTTTTTTGCGATAAAATTAACCAAAAAGCAGTATTTAAAAAACAACAGTGAAAAAAGATAAAAAATTCTGTAAAGGTGAAACGGTTAAATATTTTTTACATTTAGCATGTGTAAAAATTTTTATTTTTTAACCCTTAGCGATCTAAATGCCCGCCCCTGTAGACATCGCACTTTCATGAGTAGAATTGATTTCATTTCATTTATTTTTCGCACCACTTCTTCTGACAAACATTTTTGCATTATTTTTGCTGAAATTATGCGATTGCATGAGGCGAAATTTTTGGTAGAAAAATACACCATTTGTCTAGACTACAGTGTGCAAAAAACTTGAATTTTTATCCGTATTTTTGTCTTAACTACTATCGAATTTTCAAAAACTAGATAATGAAAAAAAAAGTTTGTCAGAAATAGTGGTGACTCAAAATAAAAGAAGTGTAATCGACACTCGTCGTGTAAGTCTGATGTCCACGTAGAGGGGCGTTTCGACCGTAGAGGTTAAACAAAATCTCCTTTCATATTTTGACACAAAGGATTAACCCTTAAATGCATAGGGTAGAATGCGTTCCCGAAATTTCATAATTCAGAGAATCGGAATTCATACCAGAAAATATAACTGGTAAACTTTGGTTTATTTAATAACGAAATGGCTGTTATTAAATGGAGTGAAATTTTCTTTTTTATTTTTCTGGTGGAAATACGGAATATGTGAATAAAAAATCCAATGAATAGGGAACAATTATTGTATCAAAAACGATACCATATGCCTTTAACCCCTTCGGGACGGGAGCCTTTTACGAAATTTTTAATCTTTTGTCACCGTTTTTTAGAAACAGAAATTTGTGTCTTCTTGAATCGAGAAAATGCGCTGATTAAAAAAGGCAAATTTTACAGTAAAAGTTTACTGGTGAGGAAAAACAAGGTTTCTGAGCGCTTCATGCGGCACGTATACGTGTCGCTCGTCCCCAAAGAGTTAAGGGATATACATATAAAAATACTTTATTATATTAAAGCTTGCTAATTACTAAATTGTTAGTTTTGATTTAAAAATAATAAGAAATTAAAAACAAAGAAGCAGCTACGTTTACCATTGTATCTTTAAATATCTTCTTCAGGTTTGAGAAATTTTCTAAATATTGAAAACGAGACTACTATTTAAATTAGTTTTCTGCCTTTACAAGTTTTTTCATGGGTTTTAGTACAAGTTTTTTATTTATGTATTTTCGTTTGATCAGGAAAAATATGAAGCAGAAATAACATTTTCTTTTATTCTAATGTTTTCTGAATTATTTATCTAATTTCGCTTTTCTTTGATCCGTTATTTTAATTACATACTAAAAGTTTTTTGTAACACACACACACAAAAAAGCTTTATTTATTCAATGTAATAATTGTTTCCTTCATCTTTTGTTTTCATTTTATGTATGCTACATGTGTTACTAATATTCAATTTCCCAAAGGTTGTAATATGTTATAATAAATTATTATCATTTTTTAACATTTACATATTGAAGTGCTGTATATGAAATATTTAGAAAAGAATAAATATATTTAAAAATCAAATTTAATCTTAACGTCTAATTTAGAAATTCTTTTTTTAAAAATTACCCTCACACATACTTATTTTTGTTAGAGAAAATATGGTATGTGTAATATATTTGATGAATATTTCTAAATTGCTAAAAAAGTATAATTTTAGGACGTTCTTAAAAGTGTACATTAAGAATGAATTATAAATCTTGTGATTAACATGAATTATTAACATTTACATATTGTAGTGCTGTAAATTAAATATTTAAAAAATAATTATTGTATTTAAAAATCAAAAGTAATCTTAACGTCTAATTATGAATTCTTTTAAAAAAATAAACATTCCACCCCCCCCCCATATTTTTGTAGTAGACAATATGTTATGTCTAATATATTTGATGAATATTTCTAATGCGCTAAAAAGTATTATTTTAGCACTTCTTAAAAGTGAAAGTTTACAATGAATTACATTAAAAAATATGAGATTTCCAGAGTTGCGAAATTTGGCGATGCTTGTAGTATTGTTTATCGGATCTTATTCTCACTTGGTTACAGTAATAAAGATATTTATTAAACTTTAAAATAATGGATAATATATCGTGGATGAATACTTCTTACCACAGATAAATCTCTACTGATAAATAAAAAAAATACTTTTAACCCTTTGCAGTCCGCGTCATTTTGACTGTGGACTACCAGCAAATCCGCGTCATAATACAAAAATTTTATTCGGTGTGCACCACTTTTTAAAAAGAAGTTTCCTTCAAGTACACAATTACAAAAATGCTTTGAATAAATAAGGCAAATTTCATTTTCCCTTATTACTGGAACCGAAAATAATTTTTTCAAGAAAAGATGATGTCGCCGCAGCGACGACAACGGAGTTTTTCACTCACTGTACCATGTCGCCGCAGCGCCGATGACGGAGTGCAAAGTGTTAATAATGATCTTCAATTATCTACCAAACCTTCGTTTTTGTTTCTTTTTTTTTTTTTTTAATCAAACGCGTCTTATTTCTATTAGGCTGTCCAAAAAGTTTCTTTCGCAATTCACGTGATATTTTTTAACTCACTTTTTATTACTTTCTAATATATATATATATATATATATATATATATAATATATTCATATAAACATTTACAGATGAACACGTGAACAGGTGATTGCGTTACGCCACTCCCTCTAGATGAGTGTTTGTATATCTCATCTTAGTGGAGTCATAAAAATAAAATCTAGCCATAGCACAATAGATGTACTATAATTAACCCTTTGAATTCGTATGTCTAGACTGACTAAACATCATCTTTGCAAAATTTGTTTCTGGCACCAGTAATAAAGGAAAATAAAATTTGCCTTATTTGATTAGAGCATTTTTGGTAATTGTGTAGTTGAAAGCGATGCCTTTTAAAAAAGTGGTGTCAAGCGAATAAAATTTGTGTGAGATGGCCGAGTCGAAAGCGTTAAATTAAGAAGGGGTAAAGAGGGAAAAATGCGTTTATATAGAAATTAATCTGATAACATATATAGGAAATACTAGAAATTTCAGATTGGTTAATACGAGAGAAGGAGGTGGAGCTACTTGGAAAATCCGCGTGAAAGAGAGATGATTTCGGATTGGATAATCCGAGAGAAGAGGTGGATCTTCTTGGAAAATCCAAGAAATACAAAAAGTAGAAGAAACTGAAAGAAGTTAACTTAAAAAAATATAAAATATCGTAGAAAAAGTCTAAAAAAGTAATGAGAAGTGGGTTTAAGAGAAGTTTAAACTGTTTACGCTGTTCAAAATTTACTCGTCATAGCCGATCAAAGAAAAAAAGCTACTTGTTAAAAAAAAAGCTGCTTTTCCTAATAAAAAAAGTCAATTCCATTGCCATTCATTTATAAATATAGGGATAAATTTAAGTTTTCAAACTTTACATAGGTAATGTAGTAAAGTGAATATAAGAATGTATATAAGAGGCATTCTCACATAATATTAAATTTCAGGAATAAAAATCTAGTGAAATTAAACTTAATAAAATAAAATTTTAAACTTATAAAAGAATGCCTTAATGATTCAAAACAAAGAAAAAAATGGCCAGCAGCGATGATTTTTAATAATACGTATATTATTAAACTGAAGGACAAAGTTAAAGTTGCGAGTTTAATTTTCCTTACCGTCGTCTTAATATTTTATCTCTCCAACGTTTTATTTTCTTCTAAATTTTTAGTTGTATTGAATTCCCATACTACCCATAGAACATTTAAATAAGCAATAATAAAAATGTAGTGTTTTAGTACAAAATTTCCGTGTAGCATTGTCTTAAAGGCTGAAATTTAGCATTTTATATTATTTTATGCTGAATTATTTTATTATATAATTTTTTCTTGTAACACGCATGTTCCATACATGCTTATTTATTATATATAGATATACCTACCAGGATACCATTTTTTTTTTAATCTTTTACTAAGAATTTCGTGGTTCAAAACATAAATATAAGAGTAGAGGGTAGGGGATAAGGCCTGTAGCAAGTAATTAAAACTAAATATTTAAAACATTGTTTTTCCAACTGTTGGTTGCGAAAAGATAACCAGAGGTTGCAGTTAGTCTGAAAAAAAATCAAAGGTTTATGTACAATAAATATATGTTATTAAATAATAAAAAAATATTACGTAATTGGAATTAATGGCGATGTTGTCTGATAAGTAAATGTAAACATGTATTAATATATTGCTACATCTATTTATCGCTTGAAAGCTTTACTACGTGTGGATTTATATTTGAAACACACAGAAGTAAATTATTTTCAACTAATTTAGTTTTTGATGCTACCATTGAAGAAAATATCTTCCACACAAATATGAAATAAAAAAAATATATAACATCATTGTTCTGAAAGAATCCGCCTAAGATTTTATTAAAGCACAATAAAAAAAAAAACAGGCTATTCACTTTTTTATGAATGCTTAGAAGGTATCAATACTTAAAAGTTTTAAAAGCGGTGATTTATAACAAAATACATGTGAGCCATTCTCTGATAATTTCAAATTTCATGAATAACAAACATGTGAAATTTAGTTCTTGTTGCCTTGATTAGAAAATGTTCTTATTCAGTATTAATGTTTAATAATGTACTACCCCAGTGAGAGAATTGCCATCCATTTAATACTAAATTAGAACGGGGATGGTAAGGAATGGACGATACGGAAAATTACCACTTTTTTTTTTTTTTTTTTTTTTTTGGCAAATCACGTTAAGACTAGGTGATAGAAACAATGTTCCTTGATTTTTAATACCAGTTATTTACATTGAATTAAATAAGAAAAAATTAACTTACCTAGAAAAGTGCACGAATAAACCTTGGTGACAGTAAGACTACTAATCAAGCCACAATTCTTGAGATTGATATTTAAATGCTGATTTAAATTCTGCAGTAAATTTCCTGTTAAATAATTACAGCCATTTTTACTATAGCATAATTTCTGCATGAGAAAAAAATTAAAAAAATTGTGTGGCTGCATCTGGAGTGATTTTCTGTATCATTTTAGGAAGAAGAACAGTAATTCCTCATGTTTGCCCAAATAGTTTAGGCAAATGCAGAAATTGTGTAGTAACACAATGTGTAGTGTCATCACATAAAAAATATTTACAAATATTTGTGGAAAAATTTATAAAAAATCAGCAGCCGTTGTTTGAGGTGGATCTACACAAATGCGATGTTTTGAGAGTTCCTGTAATAAAGTCAGCCGAAAAATTTTTAGTTGCTGTTTTTGAGATTGAAATAAACATATAGGGCATGATTTTCAAGTTCTGTCGATACTGTCTCGAAAACGAAATTTGCATTGGTGTTAGAGACAATAATACCGAAGAATATTTTTGCCAGATATGTTTATTTTAGGTGCCCTATATGTTTATTTAAATCTGAAATATGGCAGATAACGCGTTGTCAATTGACTTTATTAGACAATTTATCAGAATGTGAAATTTGAATAGCTCCTCCAACAAACACTGTATTTATACATATATTTGTAAATATTTTATTTGTAGTTCCCACCATACAGTTTCGCACTTTATTTATATTATACGGGTAAGCATGAGGAATTTTTGTCAAAAAAGTGGTGATTTTCGTATAAATGTAATATATTATATTTTTATTTGTTGAGTGTTTTCTTATCGTTATTTCACACTATTTATATTTATCGTTTCTTGTTTTTAATAACATGAAATAGTACAAAAAATACCAATTTATGCGTTTTTATTGCAACAACCTATGTTAGCGGAATAAAATTCGGTACAATAGTCATTTTAGAAAATACGTTTGTATAAAAATTTAAATTTCTCATAAGATAAATTTATAAGGTGATAACTGGAGACATTTACTGTCTGATAGGCATCCATATCTGAGAAAAGGATTAAAGAAATTCACTGAAATGCTTGTGGAATTCACTGAAATGCTTTCCACAAATATTTGTGGAAAAAATTATAAAAAATCAGAAGGCGTTGTTTGGGGTGGTGCTACTCAAAAGCGACGTTCGGAGACTTCCTGTAATAAAGTCTGCCGAAAATGTGCTGGTTGCTGTTTTTTAGATTGAAATAAACATATAGGGCATGGTTATCAAGTTCTGCGAATACTGCTTCGAAATCGAAATTTCCATTGGTTTCTGGATACAACAATACAGAAGAATATTTTTGCCATAATATTGATTTAAATTGCCCTATATGTTTATTTAAATCTGAAATATAGCAGTTAGTGCGTTGTCAATTTACTTTATTAGACAATTTCTCCGAATGTGGAACTTGAGTAGCTACGCCGATAAATACTGTATTTATACACATATTTGTAAATATTTATTTCTGGTGCCCACCATGCAGTTTCGACATTTTATATATTATATAGGTTCGCATGAGGAACTTTTGTCTAAAACGTGGTGATTTACGTACAAATATAATATATTATATTTTTATTTGTGAAAGTTTTCTTATCGTTATTTTACAAAGTTTTTAATAACATAAAATTGTACAAAAATACCAATTTATGCGTCTTTAGTATTTCTGTAACCTACGTTAGCGGAATAAAATTTGGTACAATGGTAATTTTAGAAAATTCGTTTTATAAAAATTTAAATTTCTCATAAAATATCAGTATTTATAATCTGGTAAATAGAAAACTTTACTGTCTGATAAGCAGCCACATCTGAGAAAAGGATTAGAGAAATTGATTGAAATGCTATTTGTCCATGTTTATCCCGCTTTGCCACTTTACATATTTTTTCCTTAATCATAGGAAGTTGGATGGGAATCAATCATAAAGGATGATTATCATCAATATCTTGAAACTTTTTTCAGATTGGTCTATTATTTAAAATCATTCGATAATCAGAACAACTTGAACGTAAATCACCCGATTACCAAAATAATTGATTTGGTCCACCACTAAGCCTCGTAACATCCTTTGAGGTACTGGAATTGGACCGGTCGGCCCATGGCTTCACAATCATCGAGTAGCAGACTCTGGGAGGTCAGACTAGTGTTGTCAGTTGTTCCGCATACATCAGTGTTCCAAAAAATCTAGAAACCACTAATTTCTTACAATTTATTTCACCATATTTATTCGCAGATAATTCTTCCATTAGATAAGACGAAGAAAATTACTTAATCACTTAACTGTTTTTTGCTAGTATTATGTAGAAGATTTTGCATGCTTCGTTACTAATACCTTTTGGACACCACTAATTTGTAATGCTACATTTTCTCTTTATTATAAGACATTTTTCTCTTACATATGAATAATATTTTAGTACAAAAAAAGTTGTGTTTCGCCCCTTTTTTTAGTTTTTGGAGTGAAAAGAAATTAAACTGTTAACCCTTTCCGGCACAGGCAAATTGTTTTGTAAAAATGATAAAATCATCGACTGACACCGGAATTTACATACGATTTTTTAGAAATTTAAAACTTGTTACCTTCATGCTTCTATTTCATCGTTAATGTAAAATTTTTGTGAAATATTCTTGGTGCTATTTGTAAGTTTGGAATTAAAATTAGGCATCCCGACCCGAGCACACTGTGCCGGAGAGGGTTAAGGAGTTAATACTGGTGTCCAGGGCATTAACCCCTTAATTCTCGCTCCCGTCATATTCTCGGGCTGTGTCTTTTACTCAAATTGTTTGATTCCCACCAGTTTTATAAAATAGTGAAATTGTCTATATTTTAGTATCGTTTTTCCTGTCATTAGGTGAATATTTCTTTTTCATAAAAGTGGTGCCAATAAGCAATTTGAATTTTTCAACCGTAATTTAATTCGAGCGTTAAGGGTTTAAGAGCCCTAATTTACGGGGACGCTTGGCATCATTTGTGCTGACTCAAACGATAGCATATTAAATCAGTAAAATCTACCATTATTTAAGGATTACGTGTAAAATATTCTGTTGCTAAAAAATAAAATGATATGCACCTTAGATAGAAAGTATACATGTAATAAGAAAACTTTAAAATATAATAATCATACCTTATGTTTATAAGAAAATCACAATTTTTTTAATCAAATTTCCTCATATGTGTCTAAATGTGATTTTAGGAGACTTCTTGGAATAAAGTCATCCAAAAAAGTGTAAATTGCAGTATTTTAGTTTGAAATTAACATGTAGGGCATGATTTTTAATTATGGGGATACTGCTTCGAAATCGAAAATTGCGTTGATGTTTTAGTCAACAATAGAGAATAATATTTTCGCAATATATGTTTATTTAAATCTCAAATATAGCAGTTAACGTATTGTTAATTGATTTTATTATAAAAAATTTCCGAATGTGGAATTTGAGTAGTGCCTCTCCAAACACCTCCTTCAAATGCTTATTATGCATTTATGCATATATTTGTTAATACTTATATGTGGTTTCCACCACACAATTTCGAAATTTATATATATTATACGGGTGCACATGAGGAATATTTGTTTAAAAACTGGTGAATTTCGTATTAATATATTATTTTTATTTTTTTCGTATTCAGTGGTGGAAAATTGGCGCAGAGGAGGAGCCTATTGACACCACTAATATTTTATGGTATTCTTCATCTTAATAAAAACTGTCATTAGATAAGACGAAAAATTATACTAAAATTTAGTGGTGTCAATAGGCTCCTCCTCTGCGCCAATTTTCCACCACTGCGTATTGTTAATTCACACACTTTTTAGTAACATAAAATAGTTTTAAAATACCAATTTACGCGACTTTAGTATTTCTTTAACGTATGTTAGTGGGATGAATTTCGGTACAGCAATTTTTGTAGAAGTTCGTTTTTATAATTTTACCTTCTCATAAAATTGCCACATCTAAAAAAAAAGATTACAGAAATTGACTGAAAGGCATGGGATCCATGTGTATCAGGCAATACCATTTTACGCATTTTTTTTCTATATATAAGAAGGTTGAATAGGAATCAATCATAAAGGATGATATTCATCTAAATCTTGGAAATTTTTTTAGATTATTGGATTATATAAAATCATTCGATTATCAAAGTAACTCGAACGTAAATCATTCTATTATCTGAATAACTGGTTTTTGCTCACCACTAAGCATCATACCATCCGTTGAGACACTAAAGTCGGACCGGTCGGTTCATGGATTCCGAATCATCGAGCAGAATACAACAGGATGGGACACACGCTAGATTATTGGACTTGGATTTGGACTTTATAATTGACAGAGCAGTTACAAAGAATAAATCCATATATCGAGTAGAACAACGTAAGTGTAAAAGTCTGCATCCTAAAAATCATGTCCAAAACGTAACTAGCGAAAAAGAAAGCCCCCAAGAAATCATTCTATCAAAAGATACGCTCAACACAGTAATAAAAATGAAAAAAAAAATAAATATTAAGAAAAAATTAATAAAAGTTTTAAAATGAACGAAATAGAACAAAAAAATTTACAAAAAGATGAGCAAAATAAAGTAAAATTGACAGATTCAACCTGCAGCTTTCTCATCCATTAGCCGTGTCAGTAAGAATAGAAAAACAAGCAAAAACGGTCAAATAAGATAAATTATACGGAAAAAATATATACAAGTCGTGAAAAATTAAAATAACAAGAGTTAACAGAATAAATAAATAACTTGTCGGATGTACCAATCCCAAAACTTTCTTCTATCTCATACATGTTAATACTTCAAAATTCGCTATCACACTGCCAAAATTAAATGGCAATCTCTGCATCTCATGAGGATTCTAAAGATATGAAATTCCGTGCATTAGTTCTTGAGATATGACTATCGCTGAAATCATCTAAATCCAGCAAAATGCTGCCTAGCAGCGCCATCTATTAGATGATTTATACCAAATCCTAATCAGCACCAATTTATGTCAGCGTCTGACTGAATCTGAAGTTTGGAGAAAATCCGTGCATTAGTTTTTGAGATAGAGCGATAGCGAAAATCGTGAAAATTCCTGCATAGCAGCGCCACCTATTGGTGATTAACACCAAAACCTAATTAACAACAACTTGTGTCAACATACAACTAAATCTGAAGTTAGATGAAAATTCGTCCATTAGTTCTATAGATAGAGCTATTGAGGCAATCGTGAAAAAGGCAGCACAGAAGCGCCACCTGCTGGGAGATTTACACCAACACATAATCAGTAGCAAGTCATATCAAGGACTAACTGAATCGGAAGTTTGATGAAAATCCGCGCGTTAGTTCTTAAGATAGAGCTATTGGGGAAATCGTGTAAATCCTACAAAATTCATCATAACAGCGCCACCTGTTGGGCGATTTACACCAAAACGTAATCCGCATCAATTCATATCAAGGACTAACTAAATCTGAAGTTTGATCAAAATCCGTGCATTAGTTCTTGAGATAGAGGTATTGCGAAAATCGTGAAAATGCAGCATAGCAGCGCCACCTGTTGAGTGATTTACACCAAAAACTAATCAGAATCAACTTGTATTAGGGACTCACTGAATATGAATTTTTATTAAATTCCGTGCATTAGTTCTTGAGATAGTGCGCCCACAAAATTTGTGTCACATACACACAGACAGACAGACAGACTCACAGAGTCACAGACAGACATTTTGTAAAAACATGTTTTTTGGAATCTCTGACCCCTAAAACGTGTAAATCCGTCGAAAACCGGTTTCGAAAATTTTCATGAATCCAATACTTTCTTCTTGTAAAGATAGAAGAAAGTAAAAAGGATGATAGATTGATAGACTTAAAAAAAAAAAAAAAAAAAAAAAAAAAACTATCGCAAGGTTATAACTTTGACGAGATATGGTGACGAGATATGGACGAGAATTCCTAGATACAACACCTCACCTCTACTCGAAAAGTGAAACATAGAGCAATTTGAGTCACAGCCGAAGTTTTACAAGTATGACCTCAGAAACGCGAAAGGAGGAAAACCAGTCCCAAAAAAAAAGGGCCCATACATTTTTAAATAATACATAAAAATACAGTTTACAATTAAAGACTTGCTTTTGAATTACTGTTAATTTCACTCATTGATCAAATAATGGAAAGTTGACGTAATGAAGACAAAAGAACGTCTAGTACGGTATGACGCAAAAGTTTAGACAATGAAGAAATTCTTACATACTTTGAAAAATATTTATTCAATTTTCAAATCACTGCTTGAAATTAATGTGCTGTACATATAAACAATATTTATAACAAAGAAAAGTGGAATTGTGCATATTGCAATAAATTAAATGGTAACAAAAATAAACTGCTGTCTCAAAAGTTTAGACACAAATTAAATAAAATCGAAATAAACAATTTTTAAAACCTGGTTGCGCATCCATGCTTATGTATTACGTCATATACACGAGATTGCATGGAAGAAACTAAATCTTGCATAGTTTGTGGATCGATATCGTACCATGCATTCTCAATAGATGTCTTAAGTTCCTTTTCAGAAGAGTATTGTCTAGCGTTGCTATAAACTTTGCGACACATGATGCTCCAAAGGTTTTCTATAGGGTTAAGATCTGGGCTACATGCTGGCCAGTCGAGAACTCTTATATTATGGGAATTAAACCAAGATTTTGAATGTTTTGCAGTGTGAATTGAAGCATTATCTTGCTGAAATTCCCACTGAGTACCCCCTAGAATCTCAGCAAATGGCAGTAGGTTTTCTTCTAATGTCTGTGTATAATGCTGTGAAGTTTGACGACCACTGGTGAAGGTCAGAGATACTTGTCCATTATAGCAAAAGGCTGCCCAAACCATCACCGATCCCCCTCCTTGTCTGCGACTAAAAAAACGTCGAGGTTCCTTCCGCAAGTCATGCCAATACGATAAACAACCATCTGGACCATCCAGATTCCACTTTTTTTCATCGCTAAATATGACTGACTGCCATTTCTCTCCATATGACATATGCTTTCGAGCCCACATAAGTCTTTGTAACTTATGATGTGGTTTCAGAGCTGGTTTCTTCTGCATTTTGCTATAAACGATTGTTCCTTTTTCCAAAATTCGTCTACGAATCGTATCCTTTGATACAGAGAGTCCCGATGAGCTTTGAACTCCACGTACGCTCATTTGTTGAGTACTCGCTAGTCTTTGTATCAGGCGATCCTCTCGTACATTTGTCACACGTGGCCTCCCAGACCGACATTTTGCTTTATATTCGGAACCACTCGATAAAACTCGATAAATAGATTTTTTTGACCTATTAATAATAGCAGAAATTTCAGAAACGCTCTTCCCTTCACCTTTCAACTGCCAAATCCTTGAAACCTCATTCACTTGAATTTCTTTAGCTCTCGGCATGTCGACTATGAAGCGCAATCGTTTGCAGAACTTAAGTACTCCAAATTTGTGACATCATCGATTCTAAATTTGCATATGCCAGCGAATATTCAAAGAAATTTAGAATAGTGTCTAAACTTTTGCGACAAGCACATTTGAATTTTTATGAAAAAAATTAGTATTATAGCAAATAAAACGACTGTCTTTTGTACATAGCATTTTAAATCAGTTTTTGAATATATTTACAGGTTTTTGTAATTCTGACGTCATAATTCTACATTTTAAAGCTGAATGACGTCATTGTCTAAACTTTTGCGTCATAGTGTATATGAAAATGATGAACTGTAAGAGAAATATAACCGAGCAGATTGCAGTACTTATCTCAGTGTTGCCGGATAGTCGAAAGTCAATGTCCCCAAATTTTCTCAAATTTTCCCCAAATGAGGGTTTTTTCCCAAAAAATTCCCCAACTCAGTTTCTACCCAAAAAAGTAAATTTTCAATTTCCAATTTACCACTATAAAAAATGTTTAACAAATTTAAACTCAAAATTTTTCCCCAAATCAAGTCTTTTTTTGAAAAAATTCCCCATTTATAAAAAATAAACATTTAAAATAAGCAGAATTTTGCATGCATATTCGCAACTAAACAAAGAGAATGAGAGATACATTTTACAAGTTCTTTTATGCTTGTTTTCTAAATTGTTTCCAATGAAAGATGATGGTCTATCATTACATTAGCTCCCTCCCCATTTATGCCAATAAGTTTTTCAAGGATTAGATCATCTCTAATGAGTTGACATTTGAATGAATCTGAGATGGTGTTGCCCTCACCTGCTTCTAACTGACTTAACATATAAAACGTTGTTTTCAAATTTTTTGCGTCCCTTCTAAACTGTGTGTCTATCTGCGATGACTAGGAAAATCCGCCGCACTTTACATAGTGGTCTGGAAATTCAGGTGGGGATAGTCCAAGGTAGGTCATGATGGACCTGTGATACGTGTAAACTGTCATGCTGTAAACAACGAGCAAGATCACGAGAATATCTCCGATTTCTGTGCTTTAATTTCGTTTTCCAAATCAAAATCGAACTCGAGACAGTTCCAGTGTTGTCAGATGATTAAAATTAAACTTTAAATGAAATAGTGAAAACAAATCCCCAAAAATGTTGATACGCCCCCGCCCCCCCCCAAAAAAAAACTTTCCCCATGAGCTACTTGTCCCCAAAAAATTCCCCTGAAGCTTCAAAATACCCGAAAATGGGTACAAAATTACCAATCTGGCAACACCGACTCTTAACATCCGTCTAAGCAATCCGGTGAGACTGCTTAGTTACTTGAACTCCCAGTAAGGATAAGTACGTCCGTCAGGAAAATAGAAGAAGACACATTTACATTTAAATTTTACAACTCTATTTTTCCGGGATAAAATTCTTTTTTCACAAGAAATTGATTAATGACGATTTTGTAATGAATGGCACTAAGTTAGTAAATTACCATGCATCTAGAAAAAGGTTTATTTTTTTTTCTTCAAAAAATGGTGGATTGTACACAATTTGACTAACGTCTAAATCGCGCCCCTCACAACGGCTCATATCACAAATGCACTCGCGAAATTCCCTATGCTACTGAGAAAGTCCCTATTTAAAGGGAAATTATGGTTTTTCTTTTGTATCTGCGGAAACGAGTTAAATTCAGATGGGTTTTTTTTTGGGGGGGGGGGAGCGTGTGTGTGTGTGTAGGCGTAGGGAGCAAAATGCTTTTAAATAAATATGATAGTAGTGAAATTAACCCTCTATCTACCAGAAGGGTCCAATGGACCCGACATGTATATTCAAAATATCTATTCAAACCAGAAATTTCTTCAAAACAAACTAAATGTATAAATCAGACAATAATAAGTTAAATAAACAAATTAAATAGTTTTAAGTAAAAATTCTGGTGTAGAATGTTTTTATAAAACTTGAGTAAAATTTCCGGTAGTTCTAGGGTTAAATTTTTATTTATTGATTCTCAATAAAATAAATAGATGAATGTAGAGAAATATTTCTGGATAAAAATTTTGTCCTTAAATGTTATGAATACGATTTTTGTATATTATGTTATTTATTTATCAAATCTCTGCTTGTTTCAATATTTAAAGGAAAGAATAAATAGTATATGAATTTTAGCTTTTAAAATGGCTTTCTTATGTAAAGGTAAGCAGTCAGATCTTAAATATCTGGCATTAGAGGTCAGAGAATAAGCGACTAACGAGTTGAGTATAATAGATTTAAAAGTTTTAGTTACTTTAAGTGTAGATCGACCGAAATATTCGTTACGTTTTCGGCCAAAAATCTGAGTTTCGCGAAACATTCGTTTTCGGGGAAAATGCTGCTGAAAATTCGGCCGAACTATCTGTATTTCGAAAATTTCGTTTGTTTCTTCGGAAATTTTTTACATTACTCATTGATGTGAGCTGTATCGGCTTAAATGAGACACTCTTCATTTATTGCTAAGGACTTCACTGTTTATAATTATCAGTCATCAGGGACCCCAGATGTGAGTGCAAAGTATAACGTAAGAAATGCATATATGACTAAACTTTGAACATGCTTTCCACGTGTTCATTGAAAGATACAAACTTAACAGTAATTATTTATTTATTGTCTGAGCGAAGCGAAGGCTAATACTCAGCGAAATATTACTGTCCGGACACTTTACTACTACGATGGATATTAACGCCATGTCCTACTAAAAAAAAGCCTAATAAAAACCTTTCGTCAAGCATAACTCAAAAAATATTTGTCGGATTTCGTTTCTGATTGCACCAGAAGGTACCTATGAGGGTCGCCTACTGAATGCACCTACTATGAAAAATAAGTTCCAAACCGTTTAAAAATTATATAGAAAAAACTCTTAAAAAAGCACAATTTATCTGCATACGTCACAGAAATTTGGTGTGCGTCACTTTCACCGGTTGATGTTTTCGTAGACAACTGGTTTGAACACATGCAGCAAATAAAAAAAAATACGCACTCAGTAATATTGAATAGATCAGTTTCAACCACGTGATCACAAACCTTGCAACAACCCGTGGCAACCAGTGTTGGTGGGCAAACAAATAATAATACAGTATTCCGTACCACGGTGACCGTTTTTAGCCTGTTGTATGAAATCTGGCATGTTGTATGACATACAATTGTGGATGATTAAAACAAAAGACATGAGTGTTTATTGATCCGGAGGTTATCTTTCTCTGGATGTCTGTCTGTCTATCATACAGCACGCAATTTTCTTGTAAAGGATGATATTATTATGCAGTAAAACCTCCATAACGGACACACCCGATTAGTGGACACCTCTATTTAGCGGGCTTTTTTTCGATTACCGACACTTAAATAACTGTACATTTTTTACTCTCAGTAGCAAACACCTCTAAAGAGAGGACAAATTCTGCATTCTCGGGGTGTCCGCTATTCAGAGGTTTTACTGTATATAATATTGATAATTATTTTACAGGGCCGCACAAAAGAATAAGAATATATGAAACGAATATAAACTAAATTCGGGATTGGAAGATCGCTGATGGTAATGTAATTTTAGGATGTCGTTACAGTCATCCGCAGCTTGTTTTTAGAGTTTCGTCCATCTAACGAAACCCTACCGGTCTCACTCCTTTGTCTGTCTGTTTGTCCGTCTGTCACAGAGCCCGTTCTCAGAAACTATATATATCGGAGACTTGAAAATTTGCATACTTATAGTTAACACCACACATCAAACGGCAAATAATAAAATTTTGAAAAAGTCTAATATTTAACCCTCTGGGCTCTAACTTGTGTATTTTAAGCAATTTTTCTAACTCAGTCCCTAATTTAATTAAATTGGAGACTTATAGCTGAACATCTCACATCAAACGACAAATAATAAAATTTTGAAAAAGGCTTAATATTTAACCCTTTGGGCTCTAATTTGTGTATTTAAAGCAATTTTTCTAACTCAGCCCCTAATTAATTTGGAGACATGAAAGCTTGCATACTTATAGCTGAACACTTGCGATAATACGATAAATCATAAAATTTTGAAAAAGTCATATTTAACCCTCCGGTCTCTAACTTCTGTATTTTAAGCAATTTTTCTAACTCAGCCCCTAATTAAGTTGGAGACATGACATTTTGCATACTTATAGCTGAACACCTCACATCAAACGACAAATAATAAAATTTTGAAAAATGTCTTATATTTAACCCTCTGGGCTCTAACTTATGTATTTTAAGCAATTTTTCTAACTCATCCCCTAACTAAGTTGGAGAATTGAAAGTTTGCATACTTATAGTTGAAAACTTGCGATAACACGATAAATCATAAAATTTTGAAAAAGTCATATTTAACCCTCCAGTCTCTAACTTCTGTATTTTAAGCAATTTTTCTAACTCAGCCCCTAATTAAGTTGGAGACATGACATTTTGTATACTTATAGCTGAACACCTCACATCAAACGACAAATAATAAAATTTTTAAAAAGTCTAATGTTTAACCCTCTGGGCTCTAACTTATGTATTTTAAACAATTTTTCTAACTCAGCCCCTAATTAAGTTGGAGATATGAAATTTCGCATACTTATAGCTGAAATCCTCACATCAAACGACAAATAATAAAATTTTGAAAAATGTCTGATATTTAACCCTCTGGGCTCTAACTTATGTATTTTAAGCAATTTTTCTAACTCATCCCCTAATTAAGTTGGAGACATGAAATTTCGCATACTTATAGCTGAAATCCTCACATCAAACGACAAATAATAAAATTTTGAAAAATGTCTGATATTTAACCCTCTGGGCTCTAACTTATGTATTTTAAGATATTTTTCTAACTCATCCCCAAACTAAGTTGGAGAATTGAAAGTTTGCATACTTATAGTTGAAAACTTGCGATAACACGATAAATCATAAAATTTTGAAAAAGTCATATTTAACCCTCCAGTCTCTAACTTCTGTATTTTAAGCAATTTTTCTAACTCAGCCCCTAATTAAGTTGGAGACATGACATTTTGCATACATATAGCTGAACACCTCACATCAAACGACAAATAATAAAATTTTTAAAAAGTCTAATGTTTAACCCTCTGGGCTCTAACTTATGTATTTTAAACAATTTTTCTAACTCAGCCCCTAATTAAGTTGGAGATATGAAATTTCGCATACTTATAGCTGAAATCCTCACATCAAACGACAAATAATAAAATTTTGAAAAATGTCTGATATTTAACCCTCTGGGCTCTAACTTATGTATTTTAAGCAATTTTTCTAACTCATCCCCTAACTAAGTTGGAGAATTGAAAGTTTGCATACTTATAGTTGAAAACTTGCGATAACACGATAAATCATAAAATTTTGAAAAAGTCATATTTAACCCTCCAGTCTCTAACTTCTGTATTTTAAGCAATTTTTCTAACTCAGCCCCTAATTAAGTTGGAGACATGAAATTTTCCATACTTATAGCTGAACACCTCACATCAAACAACAAATAATAAAATTTTGAAAAAGGTCTAATATTTAACCCTCTGGGCTCTAACTTCTGTATTTTAAGCAATTTTTCTAACTCAGCCCCTAATTAAGTTGGAGACATGACATTTTGCATACTTATAGCTGAACACCTCACATCAAACGACAAATAATAAAATTTTGAAAAAGTCTATTATTTAACCCTCTGGGCTGTAACTTGTGTATTTTAAGCAATTTTTCTAAGTCAGCCCCTAATTAAGTTGGAGACATGACATTTTGCATACTTATAGCTGAACACCTCACATCAAACGACAAATAATAAAATTTTGAAAAAGTCTAATGTTTAACCCTCTGGGCTCTAACTTATGTATTTTAAACAATTTTTCTAACTCAGCCCCTAATTAAGTTGGAGATATGAAATTTCGCATACTTATAGCTGAAATCCTCACATCAAACGACAAATAATAAAATTTTGAAAAATGTCTGATATTTAACCCTCTGGGCTCTAACTTATGTATTTTAAGCAATTTTTCTAACTCATCCCCTAACTAAGTTGGAGAATTGAAAGTTTGCATACTTATAGTTGAAAACTTGCGATAACACGATAAATCATAAAATTTTGAAAAAGTCATATTTAACCCTCCAGTCTCTAACTTCTGTATTTTAAGCAATTTTTCTAACTCAGCCCCTAATTAAGTTGGAGACATGAAATTTTCCATACTTATAGCTGAACACCTCACATCAAACAACAAATAATAAAATTTTGAAAAAGGTCTAATATTTAACCCTCTGGGCTCTAACTTCTGTATTTTAAGCAATTTTTCTAACTCAGCCCCTAATTAAGTTGGAGACATGACATTTTGCATACTTATAGCTGAACACCTCACATCAAACGACAAATAATAAAATTTTGAAAAAGTCTATTATTTAACCCTCTGGGCTGTAACTTGTGTATTTTAAGCAATTTTTCTAAGTCAGCCCCTAATTAAGTTGGAGACATGACATTTTGCATACTTATAGCTGAACACCTCACATCAAACGACAAATAATAAAATTTTGAAAAAATCTAATATTTAACCTCTAATATTTTGTCTCGCGCAATTTTTAAATTTAAACTGTTTTGCAATACTATTTTTTGTTCATTTTGCATAATAAGTGTAATGTGACGTAATTTGTTCTATTTCAGATTTCTAACGCATGTTAATGAATTTATTTTACAATATCCTTTCTCTTTTAAAATTCACATGTAAATATAGTTTTCATGGCGTAATTTCCAATAAGTGCCTGCTTTTTATACATAATTATTTAATTGTAATTTGAAGGTTTTTTCTGTTTATAATAGTAATGTGTAAATAATTTTTTTATTCGAAGCAAACATAATTGTTTGCGCTGTTTATACAGTTGGCAACAGTTTAAATTAATAGCATTTTCTAAAATATGTAAAAAATATCTGTCAAAATGCTGAATATTTGAATTTAAAATAGAAATAAAACCTCAAGAAATGAGTCAAATTAAAAAAAATTAATGAAATCTGCAGACCGGGATCTTCTATTGAATAAAATGATCTAAAAATGATTAAATTCCCATGTATAGCTTTTGCTCTTATAAATTTTTTTTAATGGAACGATTTTGTCCAACTTTAGCATTAAATATCTCTCAAAAAAATTCTTCGATTTGAAAACTGTATGCATTAGTGTGTTGATCAAACATTTCGCTATAATACCACCGATTTTCATATATTTGTATGCAATAGTTTTCTTAATATTAACGAAGAAAGACCTCCGGTCACAAAAAATTCAAAACCGGCGGCGGCGGCGGTGACAGCGTTAGTTACTTTTCATAGAATAGAGAGATATATAAAAATGAAAACTTGTCTATCTGCCTGTTTGTAATTCTATAAAAAAATCCACAATTTGGAAGCCAAAATTGTGAAGAGATACGTACATGTGTATTAAAACATGGTCGAGACAACTAAAGTAGTCCGGTATCGAAATAACTTATAGTTAATTTTTAATTAATAAAAAACCACCAATTTAACAGCAATTTCTTATCAAATTTAAACATTTTTCGTTATAGCAGTTGCCAACAATTAAAAAACACAATAAAATTATTACTACAACAATTCATTTTCTACTGCAAGATTTCCACGTGAAAAATGAAAATGAAATAAATAGTTTGCCGAATTTAAATAAAAGGTGAATATTACGTCATAACTTTTCTATTGCAAGATATTCACGTGAAATATGAAAATGAAATAAATGGTTTGACGAATTTAAATGAAAGTGAATATAACTTCATAACTTTTCTATTTCAAGGTTTCCACGTGAAAGAGGAAAATATTACGTCATATTGGAAATATAAAGGGCATGGTGGATATAGTATAACGTCATATGAGTGTGAAAAATGTATTGAAGCATAATAAAAACCCGATTAGGGAAATATTGGCGTATTTTAACATTATTGCTCCAATCATAAATTGAAATAAGTTCATTTATAGCTGTATTCTTTTGCGTCTGTTATACACATTTATACATTTTTATATAGCGTTTTCATATGATTCATTCATACAACATTTCGACTGCTTTTTTTAATGTTTGTTTTGTGTTGTATGTTAAATTTTGAAATCGATTTTTCAGAACAAACGTCCTTCAAATTCTGGGAAACGCCGGCACTTTAATTTGTAACAGATAAATGGCTTTTGTATCTGTACATCTAATGCTAATATTATAAAGCGTTATAATATTATAAAGTATATAATATTATTAATGCTTGTACGTTTGTGAGGTGTTATCTCTGAAACTACATAGCCAACATAAAAAAAATGTTGGTGGCCATCTCTGCTCCGAAAAAAAGACTATTTTATGTCAGTGCAAGAACCTACATCGCTTCAGGAGCAAAAAAGTTCTAAAATTGTGATTTCTGCGATATTGATTGGGTTAGAAACTTTAAATTTGGTGCGGTAGTTACTTTTAAGATGTAAATACTCGTAATGAACGCTCTCTAAAAGGTTCAATTTGACGGATAAACGTAAAAATTTCTAGAAAGGTTCTAAACTATGATTTATTTAGAATACTGAAATTTTTGGGATACTGTTGGGGTTAGAAACTAGAACTTTGGCATGGTAGTAATTAATAATATGTAAATGCTCGTTGTAGAACGAATTCTAAAAAATAGAAAGACTAAACAAAGCGGAAAAAGATCTAAAGATGATCTAAGTAACGAAGAACATGGAACTGTTAGGAATATAAACATGAAAATTGACATGGCTGTATTTATCATGACGTAAATTCTCGCAATAGCACAATTTCTAAAAATGTCGCTATAAAAAACAGTGCAGAAACAAAAAACTTTCAAAAATTTTATATTTCTCTGTTACTGCTGAGCCCAAAATCTTGAAATTTTGCTTCGGGTTAGTTTTAAAATATACAATTGCCTCTATGAATGGTTTCTAAAAAATTTTAAATTTCAAAAGATGAAATTAACGGAAAGCGATCTCAATTACCATTAATTTGGAATTATTAGGTACAGCAACTTTAAATATTTCATAATGCTGCATTTCCTCCGCAAAACATGCGATTTAAATGCAACAAAACTGATAGATACCCACCTAGCATTAAATAAATTGTGTAAATATTGAATAAAGACCTGTATGAAACAGTGAGTAGGTTGCCCGAAAGTACTTGTTAAAGTGTTCCTTCTCTAGGCTTTTCTCTCTCTCGCCAAGGCCACTAACAGAGGGAAGTGCCGTTTTAAATGTGATATGAAGTTTTTATCCAATTCATTCTTCTAGACATTTTATCATAAGGTCATATTCTCAATTATCATTAGTAGATTTTTTATATATTAACTTATTCTGGTGAAATTTTGTAATCGGGTTCATATTGGCGTATGTTAGATTGCATGATTTGCTGAATAAATATGTATGGATTTGTAAATTATTTCAAATGACACTTTGACAGCTCAGAAGTTATGCAGACGATATATTCAGATCTTGTGTCATACTTTATGTTGTAATCATTGCCGATTTCTTTTATTTAATACATGCTAAATACAGCTCAACTTGTGCAGAATATGTTTGAAAACAAAACAATACAGCGTATGTAGTGGCCAGCATACACTCATCATTTAAATCCGATCGAGCATATCTAAAACACACTCTAACGAAGCATTGCATGCCACTTTTGATGTATCCAGTACTTTGATACTATATTAGATTTTGAGAAGAGAATTCCTTAAATGTTATCGACAACCTCATTGCATTCGTGGAAAACAGATATTGTATAATATTAACTATTCCGGGGGAGCACACACCATATAAAGTATAGTCCATTCTTTTTAAACATCATATATTTGTCATTTAAAGTTACTCAAATTGGTGCGGAGCGTCTGATTATGCTCTTGACATCATTTTATACAGTTGAAATTCCGATATAAGTAAATTAGTGTTTCATTTTCTATTTTACTTTTAATATATTGCGTACTTTCAATTTTATATCCATGCATGGCTGTCTTGAATGGTTTGATTTCCCATTTTTTTTAAACAGTGTATACGAATTTATATATAAGATTTTGTAATTCTACAATTCGTTTATTTTCATCATTTCAATTTTTCGCAGTATATGGACAATTAAAGATAACATCTCATTTTCTTTGCTTCCACATGTTATTATTAAATCTATGTTCTCAGTAATATCGCTCAGACTAATCCCTCTGAGGGAAGTCCTAGTTATTTTTATTGAACAGCAAATGTTACAGATTATTTTCTTTAAATAAAGAATTAAAAAAAGAACTATCGGGTTTTCTTTCTGTCATGTTATCGAATTGCATATATTTCTTTTATTTGGCTACTATGACGCAAACAAAATGTTTACATAAATTTTACTTATGATTTTTGGATAGCTTGACACAAAAGATAACTCAATTGATTGAAATAAAACATTTCAATGTATGATATAGGCTCAGTGAAATTTTGATATATTTAACAGTGTACTGGAAAATTTTAAAATATCGTTTGATGTGAAAATATATTTAAAAAGACAAACCTAAACTACTTTATATCGAATTTTACAACAAACCTTTTAATGTCCCATAAATTCGCCACTCAAATTTTCATATCATCTCATTTAAAACCCATATTTTGAATTTATCAGAGACCTGAATGAAAAAGCATTAGTGAATAAATTGTATATATATCAATTGATGTCGAAAATACTGTTTACACTTGTAAATATAAGTAGAAAAAAGAAAATTATGATATATTTTTCTTTTAATTAATAGCATAGCGTTAGCAAATTTTTATATCATTATTTTTAACTAGACGATAGCCCGTCAGAATGACGTGTTTGCATTTTTAAAAGAATGATATAGAATTGCACTGTAAAAAGAATGATGGAATAATAAATTTTATCCCGATCAAACCAATAGAGTCAGTTGGTGTAAAATAGTTAATTTTATTATCCCATTGACTAAAACTGTCGCCAAAGTGTAAGATTAAATGCCAATCATATCATTATAGTATATATATATATACAATCAATGTGATCGTAGTTCACAAAATTTGAAGAACTATTTCACAAAAAACATGCAAATTAGTACTAATAATGCTATTTTAAAACATTGTCAATGAACTATTTTACACCATGGTATAATAAGTATACTCAGTTAAAGCATACATCTATAATTAAGATAATTATAATAATTAAACATAAATCAAACAAAAAATGTATTTTAAAGTTACTAAAAGTATTACTATATAGTAGATTAAGATGTTTGTAAATACTTATGGCATTTTTCCTTTTTAAATATCGCCTTTTCTCCATTGGTAAGACAGAAACCATAAAATCCAAAGGGAGTAAGAAGTAGGAACAAATTTTAAAGTTACTTACATCCAATGTTTGTATTTAAGTATTTATTCATAGAAAAATTGATAACTGGTAAAAAAAAAAAAAAAATAATAATAATAATAATAATTTTATGAGTTTCACTGTTACTGACAATTTTCATTGTTTACATTCCAATGTGTAGTGCAGATAATAGACATTTACAGATTATACATCATCGGGTTTCACAGAGTTGACTGTATATAGGAGATTAAGATATTTATAAATACTTATTGCATTTTTCCTTTTTAAATATCGCTTTTTCTCCTTTGGTAAGACAGAAAACATAAAATCGGAACGGAGTAAGAAGTAGGAGCAAAAGTAACAGATTTCTGTAAACGAAGTGTATTGTAGATTTCACAAATTATTTGGATAGTTCACAAATTATTCATTTGGATTATTTCACAGATTATATGGATTTCACAGAGTTGACTGTATATAGTAGATTAAGATATTTATAAATACTTATTGCATTTTTCCTTTTTAAATATCGCCTTTTCTCCGTTGGTAAGACAGAAAACATAAAATCCACAGGAAGTAAGAAGTAGGAGCAAAAGTAGTAACAAATTTTTGTAAACGAAGTGTATTGTAGATTTCAGAAATTATTTGGACAGTTCACAGATTATTCATTTGGATTATTTCACAGAGTTGACTGTATATAGCAGATTAAGATATTTATAAATACTTATTGCATTTTTCCTTTTTAAATATTGCTTTTTCTCCGTTGGTAAGACAGAAAACATAAAATCCACAGGAAGTAAGAAGTAGGAGCAAAAGTAGTAACAAATTTCTGTAAACAAAGTGTATTGTAGATTTCACAGATTATTTGGATAGTTCACAAATTATTCATTTGGATTATTTCACAGATTATATGGATTTCACAAAGTTGACTGTATATAGCAGAATAAGATATTTATAAATACTCATTGCATTTTTCCTTTTTAAATATCGCTTTTTCTCCGTTTGTAAGACAGAAAACATAAAATCCAAACGGAGTAAGAAGTAGGAGCAAAAGTAACAAATTTTTGTAAACGAAATGTAGATTTCAGAAATTATTTGGACAGTTCACAAATTATTCATTTGGATTATTTCACAGATTATATGGATTTCACAAAGTTGACTGTATATAGCAGATTAAGATATTTATAAATACTTATTGCATTTTTCCTTTTTAAATATTGCTTTTTCTCCGTTCGTAAGAAAGAACACGTAAAATCCAAAGGGAGTAAGAAGTAGGAACAAAAGTAACAGATTTCTGTAAACCAAGTGCATTGTAGATTTCACAGATTATTTGGATAGTTCACAGATTATTCGTTTGGATTATTTCACAGAGTTGACTGTATAAATTCTTATTGCATTTTTCTTTTTTAAATACTGCTTTTTCTCCATTGGTAAGACAGAATAATAATTAAACATAAATCAAACAAAAAATGTATTTTAAAATTATTTACATCCAATGTTTATATTTAAATAAATATTTATTCATAGGAAAATCGATAACTGGTAAAACAAAATACCAAATTTAATTTTATGAGTTTAACTATTAGTGACAATTTTCATTGTTTACATTCCAATGTGAAGTGCAGATAATAGACACTTGCAGATTATACATCAGCGGATTTCACAGAGTTGACTGTATATATTAATTCAAGATATTTATAAATACTTAATCGCTAATCATTCTATTTACTAATAAATAGTTGACGCCGGCGTGCATCACCGGTGGGTAACGCTTGGCTGCTCCATCGGGCGGCGTGCATCACCGGTGGGTCACACTCCACTGTTAAATAGAAGGTGTGCACTACAGGTTGATCACGCTCGACTATGACATAGACGGCGTGCACTACAGGTTGGTCACACTCGACTATGCCATAGACGGCGTGCACTACAGGTGTGTCACACTTGAATATTTGAAAATTCAGTAGTAAAAACGATTCAATATTATAAACTTTTTACATTCACAACGGGAAACTAGAATTCTCGTTTTCATTCAAAAGATATCATTGACTAAGGGCGTGGCTTCTACCTTACATAAAATGCATTTATATCATGTTGTCCACATTTCTTTAGATTTTAAGACATTTTACGTCAAATTCGTGAAAAACATGAATATAGGCGCCGGCGTGAACGTGTTAAATAAGGTGAATATTTCTACTTCAAAAAAGTGTTGTCAATCAAATAAACCAGGGGTGGCCAACTGTGGCACGCGCCACACCACAAAAATTTTACAGTAATCATTGCCTTATCTAATCATCGAATCTCTGCGATTCAAGAAGTCGAATTTTTCTGTAAAGTTTTAGTGGTATCTGGCGTGCCACTGTTGGCCTCCCCTGAAATAAACTGATTTTTTAAAAAAGTAGCCTACACTTTTAGGGCGCTATGCTTAAGGAGTTAAGCTCAGAAAAAAAATTACAAATTATACGATTAAATTAGGCGATTACGAATTTCGCAATTTTAATAGTGAATAGAAAATTTGCGGGTGGTGCCAGAGTCGTTTGAAATTTCATGTACAGCAATTTGGTAATACTAGAGGATGGAAAAGAAATTCAAATATAAACGCAGTTCCAGTTAACGATCTTGGAAAATTCAAGGTGTTTTCATTTTATATATAGGGAATTTTTTTTATTACTTTTACAGAAACAGTGTGGTGGAAAGTACAAATTCAAAATTTTTATTGAAACTAGTTCAGGATAAAAAGTTTCTTAACAGAAGTATAATGATCGCATTACAATTAAAAATGACAGATGTTGTCCCATTTTCAAAATTCCCTATTAGCATCAATATAATGAAGTAGTTATTTTAAAATTCATAATTACAGCTGCAATTGCAACCTATTTCAAGAGAAACCGTCAGTTGTAAGATGTAACAGTAATGAAATTTCTTAGTTGCCACGAAAGTTACATAAAGACAGTCGAACATTTCACAAGTACAATTTTAATATTTACTAATATAAAAATGCATCGTTAATGTTCGACATAACTGCAACTGCAACACATCAAACACCATTACAATTATTTAATGGTATTTCTAATTATAATCAAACATATCTTTAAATTCATGATTTCCTACAGGTAAGGATACTTTTAATTCTTCATTTAAAATTAACTCATTTGAATCATTATCACATACGTGTTTTCATTTCAAGAATTACATTTTTATTCAGAAATCCTGGTAAGAAAATTATTTTACTTTTTGCAATCGCGAAACGTCTGCATTCAATAATACAAAAATAATTATTCCGAATGTCTGTTATGAACGCGGAATTCCTGCATAATAAAAGGAAATCCAGAAATGCAAGCACATATGTCTCATTTATGCAAATCTATTAAATTCTCAATGGAATAGAAAGAATATGAATTACATTTGTTGCACAATTGTGACTTGAAACACATTTTTAGTAGTTAAGAAAATACCCGTAGATGAATTTAAAAAAAAAAAACTACTTCCAGTGAAAATTTTGTTTGCTAAATCGGCAATCACTATACACGGAGTGGCCAAAATAATGTGACCACCCCTCATTCAAACTTGGACTCGTCCGTACAGCATTTGCGTTGACGCATTGAACTGGATTTGTCCCTGATGAGTGGTAAGTACCATAGCCCCTTCGGGACGGGAAGCTTTTACGAAATTTTTAATCTTTTATCACCGTTTTTTAAAAACAGAAATTTGTGTCTTGTTGAATCGAGAAAATGCGCTGATTAAATAAGGCAAATTTTACAGTAAAATTTTACTGGTGAGGAAAAACAAGGATTTTGAGCGTTTCATGCGGCTCGTATACGTGTCGCTCGTCCCCAAGGGGTTAGAACAGTGTTGCCAGTGATCTACTTTTTTTTTAATTCAGATTTCTTCATTGCCACCACTTTTTTGAAACGGTAAAATTGCCTTTGTTTTCACCTTAATTAATATGTCATTAAGTAAGTCGCATTTTACCATTGCAAAAAAGTGGTGCCAATCAAGATTCTGAATTTTAAAAAAGTAGCCCATCTGGGAACACTGCCATAAAACTTGGCATTTTTCTTATTCATGGGGTAGATATTAGAGTGCATTTGAAAGACACATGATTGTATAATGGAATTATGAATAAAGAGGAGGAGAGATATAGTGTACTGTCTACCAGTTGCGAGTGAAGTAGAAGAGGAGGTTGTCACAAGATGGCGGCCACCTTTTTTTTAAATCGGATCTGCAGTTTCAAAGAACCGCCGGTGCAAATCTCCAACCAGTACAATTGAATGGAGAATTTTGTCTTGTTTAAGCGTCTTATTTTTGGGAATATTTTCACTCAAATATTTTCTGGTGTCATTTTGAGAGGTAAAACAGTCAGATTTCATCACCGGTTGTCATAATATGGCAAACCAAGGACCGGACTACCGCAAGAGTAAACTTACACCAGTTAAAATTAAAAATGTTTTCTATGATTATTTATGACTGAAATTTTTCAATAATAACACCTTTAAATGCGAAGAAAATTTCTACAAAAATTTACTGGTGTAAACTTCCACCGCAGGTAATCAGCCCTTGCGAAAGCGGTTACAGTTGAAACTTGGCTATTTTAACTCCTTAATGCTCGAATTAAATTACGGTTGAAAAATTCAAATTGCTCATTTGCAGCATTTTTATAAAAAAAGAAATATTCACCTCATTTAATGACAGGAAAAACGATACTAAAATATAGCCAATTTCACTATTTTATAAAACTGGTGGGAATCAAACAATTTGAGTAAAAGACACAGCCCGTGAATATGACGGGAGCGAGAATTAAGGGTTTAAGGATATGTCAGTTTCTTTTCATTAATAGTTCCATGGATAGTAGGCGCCAGAAAGGCCAATTTCAATTCAACAGAAATCGTCAATTTTCTTGGCTTTTCTTGTACAAGAATGTATCGAAGCTTGGAAGAATTTCATCTTCTATAGAAAGGTGGAATTGTGGATAAAAATTACTTGTGGACAATAGATATGCCAGTCGTCTGAAACGAGTGTTGTAACTGAACGAACACGTTGAGTTCAAACTCACTAGGTTTACTCATGTTCTGTGAGTTTTGAGTGAAGATTAATGCAATTTGTGAAAAACGAGAGTGAGTTGAACTAAAAAATCCTCGAATTTCAGCCAAGGTTACAACTCAAACTCATTCAATATTTTTTATAATTACCAGCAAAATTTTCTAATTAAAACCACATTTTTTCCAAGTCTTTTACTTTGAGAACGTCTGGATAGCAAGGTTTTGGCAATTGTTATTGATAATTATTAATTATTTTGCTTAACCCTCTAACGCCCATGATAGAATATATGCTACCACTTGTGTATTCGAATTTAGTGATTTTATTAATTCGGATATTCCATATTCATACAAGAATTTAAAATAGCAAAATTTGCTTTATTTCATAACATACATTCTGTGTTTAAGTAAAGCGAAAATTATTATTGAAATTTTCTGGTATGAATTCATATTCTCTATTACGAAATTTCTAGAATGAATTCTATTCCCTGGGACTTAAAGGGTTAAAGTCTTTAATTAATGCTAATTTTTCAAATGAAGTCATATACGAGAACTGGTTTTAGCTTATGTAATTTCAAATTATATAAAAGCTAAAGTCACTTCTCATATTTTATTAAAATAGAAAAATTATCATTAAGTAAACATTTTTAAACATATAGATTAATATTAAAAAGCAGAAATCCAACCTTTAAAAATGCACAAATAATAAGTGAAAAGCAGCAAACAGCTGTTTCGAATCTACTAACGAGATTCTTCTTCAGTGCAAGATAGAGCAAGACACAGCGTGCTAGAAAAAGCAAAGCTGAGCTCACGCTGTGTCTTACTCTGTGTCTTTTTCTAGCACGCTGTGTCTTGCTCTATCTTGCACTGAAGAAGAATCTCGCTAGTAGATTCGGAACAGCTGTTTGCTGTTTTTCACGTATTATTTGTGCATTTTTAAACGTTGGATTTCTGCTTTTTAATATTCCGGCACAAAGGCTTCATTTGCTGATTAATAATTATGAGTGTATTAGGTACTGTATCTAACTAATAGATCACATACAGGGGTACACAAAAGACTTCACATGCCTAACACTGTGTGAAACACATTGTTTCCAGCAAAAGAAGAAGTACAACAAGACAAATTGTCGCGTTATATAACTTAAGAGTTATTAGAAACATATCTGTAAGCCGATCTTTTAAGGAGTCTCAGCACTCTTAAAGCTTCAAAATTTTCGAAATTTAAATAATTTTAGATGTTAAACTCCTATCTTTTCTGAACATTTCGATATAATTGTTTCCTTGAAATTCCCACTAGAACAGGAGTTATGGCTTTTAGAATTAGGGGAAACTAGGGAGGTTTGACCCACCTATCATATTTCATATTTAAAAGAATTTCAGAGTTTTATCAATAGGTGTCAACCAAAGCTACTTGAATGCTCAAACAATAGTCTTTGTTTCATACAGATAATCGAAATAGGTCTGGAAAAAATCAATTGTGAAGCATTTCCAACCTAAAAGTCGTGTTTTTTAGAAATATTTTGTAAGCTCTTTTCAGATAAAATATATCATAGAAATTTAAGTAAGTAGGTTTTAAGTAATGCAGAAATATCGAGCTTTCATTCCAGGCATAAAGATTGTACAATAACTTAGGCTTAACATAACAATGTGTCATTCTTTAGAAAAGAGATATGCGGGGAGACTTTACCCAGTCAATGTGAGGGAGGGTTAACCAGATGCTCAAGTGTCCGTTAATTAAGTAATTTTGGAGATCTTATTATTATACACTGTGCATAATATAAAGCTAATGGTTATATATAAAAAAGAATGTACATTTATTCTTTTAAGCGACAGTAAAATAGGGTGGATTGTTTAAAGCTAATTAAAGAGAGATGTGAAAAATTGCTATAGTATCCACTGCAACGAAAAATTTAATGAAATAGGGAAGTTGATAGGAATTTTTTTCCGTTCAAATATTACTCACAATAGGTAAATATAAACAGTGGAGAGTATGAAAGCAGCAGTCTTAACCTTTTCAGGGGTACTGGCATCTTTATGAAACAACTTAATTTTTATTCCAAAACGCCACAATGGCACCAGACTTTTTCTAATTTTTTTATCCATTTAATATGTATGTGTAATACAGCCTTTTACATTTTTCAAAATGAATTTGTTCATAAGTTCCGGTGCCACTCATTTATTTCAACATTTTAGTACTGAAAGTACTTTGCCCCTCAAAGTTTTAAAATATGTAAATGACACATTAAGTACTCATTCTGTTGAAAAAGAACATCGCATTGATAGAAAAACTTTAGGAATGTATGTAGATAAATCTCACCAGGATGAATGCGGTGAGATGAAGCCAAACTATGTGACAACTAGAGTTTTCAGGTTAAGTGTCTCAAAAATTAGGACAAGGAGACAAAAAAAAGCGGAACAGTGGCTCCTAAATCCGGACATGAAAATAGAACCAGTCTCGGAAATACTGTATTAAATGTTAAAATTTAATTTTCCCTGCTGTACAATTATACCTGCTCAGACAAAATCATGTTTTAATGAAAAAAAAATTTCCTGTAACTTGCGATTGCGTCTAAATAGGTTTGTTTAAGCATTATATTTTTAAAAATATTTTTTAAGACTGATCGGATGATTTTTGACGTATAAAAATTAAAGGAAAATGAAGTATCACATATAGATTCTGAAACACTTTCCAGTATTATAAGAACATTGTAAAAAAACTTTGATGTTTAGTAGAGTGAAAACAAATTATGAAACTTGTTTGCCTCTTAAAGGATGTAATTCGTTTAATAAATATTCGGTAATCATGTTCATGAAATCCTGATGAAGATTTCTATCAAAAAATGGATCCAAACCAAGTACAATAAGGATAACACAAAAATAGCAGAAATTTAATTTTAAGAATTAACTCATGTGCATGATCTAAAATTCCAGACAGTTAATTATTAAAAACACTAACTATAGGAAGAACTCGAAATATTGCACAAATCTCTAATCTCACGAGAATACTACCTCTCTAAATATCAAGCATTCGTTTTTACATCCTTGATTTGGTGAAAAATGCTTGTAGCTTCTTCAAAGTTAATCTCAATAAGTCGGCTCTTGTGAGTGTAAGTGCTCGATTTCTGTATTTTTTAAATGCGTGTTTTAAGCTAAGTTTTGCCACCAAAGTCGCAAATTTCATCGAGATATTCGTCACTGTCGTCTTTTATAATTAATCCCACATACCTCAAAAGTTATTTTTGTAATAACAATAATGCGCATGCGAGGAAGAAATATTCTGTAAATTTAAAATCAGTAATAAAATTCAGATCAGTTAAAAATATATAACATCTTTTTGGGTAACAATTGCCGATGAAATGCATAAGCACACTTCACATTTTCAGACTGAAACCAGCAAAAATAAATTTGAATTATTTTGGGTATCCTACACTGAAAATAACTTTTTACTATTTATGGTGTTCAATATTTTTTAAAAACTTTAGGGGCGGTGGAATAAAATATATCCCACATAATTTTAAAAAGATTTTCACCAGAAAAAATTTACTAAATGTTATATTTTTAACTTTGGACGGAAATTGCTGAAAAATTGCTTTTATTATTTAAAAATAAAATTTTTCGATTATTCCAGTGAGATATTTAGAGTCATTTTTGCTTGCCCCTCAAGGGGTTAAAAAGATATTCTAAAAGGTAATACTTAAATAAAACAATAAAAGATGTACAAAAAAATATATTACAGTGTCAAGAAAACAATATATAGTATATTATAGTGTCAAGGAGTGTGCACAGAAAAGAATTTTAAAATATTTAAATAGCTTGTGTTATTTGAGATATTTGCATATAGCTTCATGATATACCCGCTTTCTATTTTCTTTGTCTTTAGTCAAACATTATTTGATGTGTGCTTGTTACTTAAAATACCTTCACAGCAAAAGTAGGGACCCATTCATTTAGAGGTAGGCCAATTAGACTGATCGCCATTATGTTTGATACATTAGAAATAGTTTGACCACTTCTCTTCTCTGACCATATTATGTTTATCTTGAAAAGACCTTTTCCGTTTCTGCTGATCCTGTTGCAATTGTTTTCACAATAATTTTAGCCTTTTGAATACTTTCAAAAACCCCTTTTCCATTTCAGCTGAACTTGCTGCAATTGTTCTGACAATATTTTTACCCTTTAGAATACTTTAAAAAACTCTAAAGTTTTAGAAACATTTTTGAAATATAGTAAAAAAATCCTCGATAACCATTAATATTAATGCTAGCAAGGATGACCGAGCTAAGCTCGGTCAAAATTAGCCTTGTGGTCAATTCGACATTTTATTCTCACTATATCATTCTGGCTCTGTAGATACAATTGGCATGATCCTGAGACATACTGACGCAATAACCGAATTTTCTCGAACATGTGACTTAGCCCAATGGTCTTCTCTTGCTCAGAAACGATATCATACAAAATTTTGTCAAAATGTTTTGAGCCGTTTTTTAGATACAATTAGCTTGACCCACAGTGACCGAAAAATGACCCAGTAAACGAATGTTCTCGAACATGTGACTTAGCCCAATCGTCTTCTCGTGCCCAGAAACGGTATAATACAAAACGTTGTCAAAATCGTTTGATTCGTTTATTAGATACAATTAGCTTGACGCACAGTGACCCAAAATGACCCACTAATCAATTTTTCTCGAACATGTGACTTAGCCCAATGGTCATCTTATTCCCAGAAGCGGTATAGTACAAAATTTTGTCAAAATGTTTTGAGCGTTTTTAGATTAAATTAGCTTGGCACCTCAGCCATTGTGACCCAAAATGACCCACTAACCGAATTTTCTCTAACATATGACTTAGGCCATATTGGTCTTCTTGTAATCCAAAACAGTAGATTACAAAATTTAGTCAAAATCGTTAGAGCCGTTTTTTAAATAAAATTAGCTTGACCCGAAGTGACCCCAAAATGACCCACTCATCGAAATTTCTCGAACATGTGACTTAGCCCAATAGTTTTCTCGTGCCCAAAAATGGTTGAATATAAAATTTAGTCAAAATCGATTGAGCCTTTTTTAGATATAATTACCCGGCCCATTATGACCCACGAATCGAATTTTCTCGAACACATGGCCTAGCCCAATGGTCTTCTTGTGCCCGAAAATGGTAAAATACAAAATTTAGTTAAAATCGTTAGAGATGTTTTTAAGATAAAATTTAAATACCCACACAATTTTTGATCGCATTATAATATAAGTGTCATTAAATATAAACAATAGCTCTTTAGCTGCTTTCTATGGAAGTATTATTTCTACAATATTCCAGTGATAGGGGGAGGGGGAAGGGGGAATGTAGTTAATTCCTATATTCAAATTGACTACAAAATATTTATGATCGACAAATTTCATATATATATATATATATATATTTTTTTTAGTTTCTGATGTAGCCTCACTGTCTTTCTTTTGTATGGGTTTTTTTCTTCCGAAGCATTTCAAACTTTTAATAAATTTTACCATAAGTTTTCATCATTTATGATGCTTATACTTCTTGTTCGCAGTGTTTTTAAAGCCAACAATTTCATCTAAAATATACAATCATCAATGAAATATCTATACTAATAAAAGAAAGCTCCGCTCTGTCTGTGTGTGTGTCTGTCTGTGATGGCTAGCAAAATCTATGACACGTAAAATGCTGAAAATTTGTGGGAGATTAGTCCAGGGCCTCTCGTACTTCACAAGTGACTCAGAATTTAAAATTCCCTATAATTATTAATAAAAAATTACAAAGAACTTCCATTAAAAACTCATCTCTGCTCTTCCGAGAGGGAAAAAACTTTCGCGCGTGCGCAAATGTCCTATTTACACGTCGAGGAAAAATGAAGATCGGAAAGCAGAAATTTTGTGGGATTATTTTTTCATTATTTGTTAACTTCTGCAACGGTTTTCCACCATAAGGCAACTCCCCTTCAAGGCACCTTTTTAGAGGTACCGACAAATCAAAAGTATGCTCTTAAAGCTAAAACCTTCTTCTAATTGATGGTGCAATCACTTTTTAAAAATACGAATATTAACAATTTCAAATATGTCGGCAAACGCAGGTCACTTCGCGCCTCACGGATACGATATTTTTTCTACGCTAAAAGTAACTAAACTTCCATATTTTAACACAATCTTTTTAGAGTATCACATTAGACCAGATTTAAATCACCTACAAAAATTTTGAAACGTTCGTATGGGTACAAATATTTTTTACAATATAAAATGTCCCAAAATTTTGAGGAAATCTGTAAAAACCTTAGTGTTTCGTAGCAGTTTCGCTTCCTTTCAGTGACCTTAAAATTCAAATTACGCAGAAAATACCATATAGCATAAGACCACATAGCGTATACTTTCAATTCAATACTTTTTCGCGATTTTTTTCATTTAAAAATATCAATTAGACAAAATGCAGTTAAAAATATAAAATTATGCAAATTTGAGGTTCATTTAAATTTTTTTCACGGGCCCGGTCAACTCCGGACGGGGCAGTTAGTCAGTTATAAAATATGTAGGAAGTCACTTGTTATCGCTGACCAAGAGCTAATTTCTAAGTTTTTAAATTTAGAGTACTTCTAATTTCAAAAATATTTCAAATGTTGTACTTCATCATCCTAGAAATCGTTTTTCGTTATAGAAAAATGTTACAAAATTTAAGTTTATATGCGGCTTTGGATCTTATAACATATTTAGAAAAACATTATCCATGCTATAACATGTGAAGCAAATTTTTGCGCGACTTTTTGAGTTATAATATTTAGAATTTTTACCATTTCATGGTACAAAAAACAGGCCTGACAGTGCTAGAAATTCATAAAATACAAAGTATTATGACTCGGCAAGTTTAGACCATACAGTGTTTTTTTTCATTTGTTAGATCATGGAAAATATTTTTCTAAATATAACTTATACGACACAAAGATGTTATAACAATTACGATTTGTTTCATTTACGAAAATAACTACTTTGATTTAAACGACTTCTAAGAGCCAAAGAACAGTGTTTATTTAAAAAAATGCAGTTGGAAGTATACCGCTAAATATAACGATCTTTGATCAGAGCGAACATTCCGTATATTTTCAAAAGAAGCAGTTAAAGCAAAGTCCTTTTATTCGAATAAGTAGTTATTGTAGTGTTGAATAAGCATGCTACATAACTATAAAATTAGACAAGGTTTTCACTTAGATCTCGAAATTCTTCAAATCTTCAAAATTTCATTTTTTTAAAGTTAAATTTTCTTCTTACAGGACTGACGAAGAAAAAAATTATGTATTGCAAATGAAACAAATCAGAAAATGCCATAATATTATGTTTAGAAAATGCTGTTGTGCAGATGAACATTTAAAGAAAGTAAATTAATGCAAATGAGAGTTTCATTTAACAACCGGTTCGCCGAACTCAGTACAAATTAACAACCGGTTCTACCGAACCGATGCGAACCGGCTGAATCCCTGCACAGGGGTTGACCCATTATTTTCTCATAACTAAAATGAATCATTTTTCTAATTTCTTATATATTACACTTATATGGCAATTTTATTTTGATAACTGGTTGTATAACGATAAAATGATATATAAAACTCTATTCTACATTCCATGTTTTAAAAATAAAAAATCATTTTGTAAAAAGTGGGTCAACACTCCCTAGTCCCCCCTATACCATCTCAATAGCTGAAGCGGCTTTTCGGAAACTTTAAAGTCATTTTTCCTCAAGTGACGTTTTTGGGCGTAACGCGCAGGATATCTCAAAACCTTCTGGATGTTTTTCATGAAATTTTTAAAACATATGTTTCATGTTAATGTGTATATTCTAAACATAATATTTCATTTTTATTTTTAAAAAAATATATTTTTTTAGGTGATTATACTGTTGAAATTTTCAAAATTGTGTGTTAGTTAAGTACAATTTTATATTAAAAATATAAAAATTATTTAAATACAAATTTATTTAGGTTCAGGATAATTATTATAATCGTAATTATAATTACGCACAAAAAATTTCGTTCCAGTTGTAAAATTTATTTTACAATCCTGCATGTAAGCTGTTATACCAATTTTCTGCTCGACAAATGTGCGACAGTTTGCAGCCCCCTATTTATACAAATTCTGTATCTTGCGTTCTTTTAAATGCATGAAGTGAACGAACATACTTATGTCTTTCATCCCAATAAATATTGTGTTTTGAAATCATATGCAATTTACGATATTAAATATTGAAAATGTTGTTGTTTTTTCCAATTTTAAGAGTCCTGAGACCCCTGAAATAGATATTTGCTTTCCGCAAAGCCTGAGAAAACGTGATATTTGTACTCCGATCATAGTATTTCGGATACTCAGTATAATTGGGATTCACATGAAAAAAACAAAAAGAAGTCGGACATCGTACGTCAAACGTGGCAAGTGAGATGCGCCCGTACTACAACTACTTTTATAAATATTCAGATGTTCGTGCAATAGTTGTTGCACTCTTATGCAAAAATAAATTAATACAAAATTTAATGCAATTACATATATTGAATTCAGTAAAACGGAAATAATAAGACTTCATCTTAAATAGCACTTAATCACCATGGAAACATAGAATCAATACCTATCATGGGTTGTCATTGAATTAATTACTTTTGATACGATTTTATAGATCGAAGAAAAATTTTATTAATATCTTTTTAAGATTTGATTCGATTTTCATACAATTTGAAAATTCTGCACCGATTTTATACATGAAATTTCAAACTATTCGCTTGGGTAATTTCTGCGCAGTTATATACGGACAGATGGACAGACAGACAGACGGATAGGACAGAGGACGACTGTAGGTACTACATATTTGTATAATTACGAAGGCACCAAAAAAGGTGGGAAGTGCATACAATGCTGCATACGAAATTGTTATAAATTGAATTTCCATTTCTAGTTGTAATTTTATTAACCCCTTTAGAGATGGGATATATTTTATTCCACCTCCGGTTAATGCAGATTTTCACCAGGAAATTTTTATTAATTTTTACTTTTCTAACTTAGGTGGAAGAAAGTTGTAAAATTGCTTTTCCTTATTTCAGAATAAATCTTTTTGCAGATTCCGGTGGGATTTTGACATTACCGAAACACATTACTTGCCCCTTAAAGGGTTAATTGCTATTAACGGAGTATTAAATGATTCGTACAAAAGGCAGAACAAAATCAACTAATGCCAAATTTTGATGTTGAAGAAAAACAAATAATAACTGAATAAAGAGATTTGAAATCAAATAAAAACATTCAAGTGACAAAAGTTACCTAGTTACCGTTTAGAATTTAATTCTTCAAAAACAATGTTTGAAATAAAATGTAATAGCAATTTTATTTTCTGCATTGAGCCTAATATTCAACAAAGAGGAAGAATCTGAATGATAGTCACTATACAGTTTTAATCGTGGAGGGTTTCATAATAAAAAAGAACATTATAAAAGTGTTAAAAATTATTTTAAAAAAAATGATAGGTAATTTTATGTGTTTTTCAACTGAATGAAGTTCATTTATACGAGGTAGTATCAATATGTTTTTGCCTCACATAGAAATAATTGAGTGAAACTTATGAAATTGCCACATCTTACGAGTCCTTTTCAATATAATTAGTGTGCACAATAACACATATCTGCAACCGTTATTTAAAAGAGAGGGGGAAGGATGTATTACAGGAGGTGCGATAGTAGACCCAAATGGGGGCATTTTTCTAACATTTATCGACCTCCACATGTGACAAACTGTTGGAAAAGCCTGATTTATACTATGCATCTCCCGAGCAACTCCCCCAAAATTTCTCCTCCGAGCACACTTTTCTAAGTTTTGCGGACATCATTCATGCACCCGGGTAGAATCCAGGGGTGGGGGGGAGCGGAGTGCATAACGTGAATAAGTGGTCACAGGCCTTTCCAACGATATGTCACATGTGGGGGTCGGCAAAAGTTAGAAGAATGTCCCCTTTGGGTCTGCTATCGCGACTCTTGGAATACATCTTCCCCCCTTACTTTGAAATACCGTTTGCAGAAATATGTTATTGTGCACGGTAACTATATAGAAAAGGACTAATACAAGGTAGCAATTTCATTAATTTCACTCAATGATTTCTATGTGAGGGCAAAAACTTATTGATACACACTCGTAATTGTCATGTATTTACATGGAATTGACAGATAATTTCTTAAAAAAATTGTTGTAAAACACGCTTTTTCTTTAAGGAATTGTTAAGCATAAAAATGCAGTTTACATACTGTTGAATTTGACTTATTGATAAAATAATGAAATGTTGCTATTTTTTTTCAATCAAGGCAAAATTAATTCCTGTATAACGAAGCTAAAGAAAATTCAGAAAAATATCACAGCTTCAAACAAATTTCAGTAATTTTTTTTATTAGTTTTACCTAAGCTTCCCATTAATATTGCTTAGCTACTTGAACTTCAGAGTTGGGCAGTACAGTCGAATACCCTTCAGCAGAAAGTCATATTTATATTTAAATTTCACTACTTTATTTTTCCGGGATAAAAGGCTTTTCTCAAATAAAATCGATTAAAGACTATTTTGTAATGAATTCAGTAAATTACCTTCGTCTAAGTAAAAACAATTAAATGGATTATTTCTAAAATAATTAAATTTTAATATTGTGATACATTGGAAGTTAAATTTTCTCTGATAGTAATATGATAAAAAATTTTGAAGTTCTGAATTGGTATTTTTGTTACTATACACTACATGGCCAAAGTGACCGGTCACTTGCGATTTTAGACGTTTTGTTAAATATCTGAAAAAATGCATGAGGAATTAACCTGAAACTGCAGGTGTGTAAACAGTATAGTACAGGTCATATATTTCCGCGATATTTTTTCCTTAAACCCCATAAGGTATCGTCAACAAATTGAAAAAGAACGAATATCTTTTGGATAATCCTGTAAAAAATAATGTAACACAAGCGTTCAAATACGAGATTATTAGTAAGTGGCTTGTTGTAATACACTGTGTTCATTTTTATGAGGATAGCATGTATACTCGTAGAGAAATTAAGTTTTTTATAAAAACAGCCCCAATTTTTGCCAAGTTTTTCTCTTATAATTTGCATATTTCTTAATATAAAAAAAATTCTTTTCAGAAAATATGACAAATAATATTGTACACAATACTTTGCAATCAGAATTAAAAAAAAAATAAAAATTGGATGTAAAATGAGCAGGTTTACTAAAAAATGTTTCACTGTGCATGCGCGAATGCAATCAAAATATAATGTGCATAATGTATTAGCTAAGTATACTGAGCAACTTTTGTGAAAGTCTCAAAATCATATCCTGGAAATTCTGAAAATAATCGTCGATAGAATAAGCTCGAAATCCGTTGTCCCCCCCCCCCCAAAAAAAAAAAAGCAGAAAGATCAGGGGTTGTATCAAATATCTGTTGATTAGTGCCAATATAGCATACACAATATTGTACGTACTACTTATATTTGGATACAACCCCTGATCTTTTTGCTTGTTTTTGGGAACAACGGATTTCGAGCTTAGTCTATCGACGATTATTTTCATAATTTTCAAGCTATGATTTTGAGACTTTCACAAAGGTTTCTCTATATACTTAGCTAATATATTATGCACATTATATTTTGATTGTATTCGCGCATGCACAGTGAAACATTTTTTTGAAAAACCTTCTCATTTTTCATCCAATTTTAATTATTTTTTAATTCTAATTGCAGATAATTGTGTACAATGTTGGTTGCCATATTTTCTGAAAAGAAATTTTTTTTCTATATTAAGAACTCTGCAAATTATAAGCAAGAAACTTAGCGAAATTTGGGATTGTTTTTATAAAAACCTTAACCCTTAATAGCATGAATTATTCTTTTTGAATTGTGTTTTTTATTTTTATATGTAGGATTAGACACTAGAAATCTTAAGATATATTTTTAATTTTATTTAGAAGCATATTTTTGTTATTTTTAGAGGATTAATATTTCTATATAAATATAGTGGCTGTAAGAACTTAATTTATGTATTAAAAATTAAATAAAAAGGCGATGGAAATTTACATCACCATGCAATTAAGGGTTAATTTCTTTACGAGTATACATGCTATCCTTTATAAAATTTAACACAGTATGTTACAATAACCCACTTATTGATAATCTCGAGTTTGAACGCCTTTCCTACATTAGTTTTTACAGGGTTATCCAAAAGATATTCGTTCTTTTTCAATTTGTTGACGGCCCTCTATGAGGTTTCGAGAAAAAATCTTTGCTGAAAAATATGATCTGTACTATACTGTTTATACACCTGCAGTTTCAGGTTAATTACTCATGTATTTTTCTAGATATTTAACAAAACGTCTAAAATCGCAAGTTACTGGTGACCTTTAGCCATATAGTGTATTATAAATCAAGATTACGTCTTAATTAGGTTTTAAGAATGAAGTCGGCTTACCTTTTGAAAAATAATAAATGAAAGAACAATTTAAAATTAACCGCACAATGAATTTCCATAATTAAATTATTTATGACTAAAATCGCATCACACATTCTGTATGTAAGAGTTGAAAAAAAAACAAAAAAAACGGTACTTTAAATTAACTTAAATCAAAATGTTAAGATTCTGTAATTCTTTTAATTTGAACAACTTGATATTTTACATGAAATTTTCTCCATACATAGATAGTGTCTGAATATCTATTTTAAGATTTAAGAGATATTTAGAAAATAGATCAACATTTTTACTTTTTGAATAAAATTAAAAGTGCTCCTTAATTTTTCAGTGTTTCTCTATGATTTCTTTTTATTAAGAGGGGCAGTGGGGATTTTAATAATTAACAAATTTAGATTGAAACTTAACAAACAAATAGAAACTGAAAGGTCTAAAATTTTCATATTAAACTATTAAGTAGTTTTACAGACATCTAATATTAAACAACTCAACTTCTTTTTATAGAGAGTTCGGGTGTGATTTTAACAATAAGCAAACGACAGAATCTTAACAAACAAAAACTAAAATGTTTGAAAATTCCATATTAAAATCTAACTTTGGTGGAAGAAAGTTCTTATAAATTGCTTTCCCTTATTTTGGAATAAATCTTTTTGCAGATTCCGGTATGATTTCGAAATTACAGAAACACAATTACTTGTCCCTCAAAGGGTTAATTGCTATAAACGGAGTATTAAGTGATTCGTACAAATGAAAAACAAAATCAACTAATGCCAAATTTTGATGTTGAAGAAAAACACATAGTAACTGAATAAAGAAATCTGAAATTAAATAAAAACATTCAAGTGACAAAAGTTGACTAGATGCCGTTTAGAATTTAAATTATCGAAAACAATGAAATAAAATCTAACAGCAATTTTACTTTCTTCATTGAGTCTAACATTCAACAAAGAGGAAGAATCTTGATGATAGTCACTATACACATTTAATTGTACAGGGTTTCATAATTAAAAAGAACATTATAAAAGTGTTAAAAAGTATTTTTAAAAATAAAAAATAGATAGGTAATTTGATGTGTTTTTCAACTGAATGAAGTTTATTTATACGAGGGAGTATCAATATGTTTTTTGCCCTCACATAGAAATAATTGAGTGAAATTTATGAAATTGCCACATTTTATGAGTCCTTTTCTATATAGTTAGTGTGCACAGTAGCACATATGTGCAACCTGTATTTCAAAGAGAGGGGGGAGGATGTATTACATTAGGTGCGATAGTAGACCCAAAGGAGGACATTTTTCTAACTTTTATCGACCTCCACATGTGTCATATTACAGGAAAGGCCTGATTAATACTATGGAACTCCCCAGCACTACTCCCCAAATTTGTCCTCCTGGGTCACTTTTGTAAGTTTTGAGGACATCATTCATGCCACCCGGGGGTAAATTTGGGGGGGGGGAGGGCTCGGGAGTGTATGACATGAATAAGTGATCACAGGCCTTTCTAACAATATGTCACATGTGGGGGTCAGCAAAAGTTAGAAAAAGGATCACCTTGGGTCTACTGTCCCTCCTGGAATACATCCTTACCCCTCTCTTTGAAATACCGTTTGTAGAAATGTGTTATTATGCACGATGACTATATAGAAAAGGACTAATTAAATGTAGCAATTTCATAAATTTAACTTAATTATTTCAATGTGAATTCAAAAACTTATTGATACACCATCTTAAATGTATTAATTTATATAAATGTATTATGTTAAATGTATGCACCCTCTCATGTATTTGATGGAATTAACAGATAATTTCATTAAAAAGGTTGTAAAACACGCTTTTTATTTAATTGGGATTGTTAAGCAGAAAAACGCAGTTTACATACTGTTGAATTTGGCTTATTGATAAAATAATGGAATGTGGATATTTTTTTCATTCAAGGCAAAATTGATTCTTTTATAACGAAATTAAAGAAAATACAGGAAAATAACACATATTGGAACAAATTTCAACAATTCCTTTAATCGTTTTACCTAAGCCTTCCATTAAGCCTGCTTAGCTACGTGAATTTTTCAGAAGAATGGTGATCACTTTTACGTACCAGCGGAAAGACTGATTTATATTTAAATTTCACTTCTATATTTTTCCGGGATAAGAGTCTTTTTTCAAACAAAATCGAGGAAGGACTATTTTGTAATGAATGGCACTAATTCAGTAAATTACCTTTGTCTAATTAATAGCAATTAAATGGATTAATTCTAAAGTAATTAAATTTAAATATTGTGACACATTACTTGAGTTAAATTTTCTCTGATAGTATTGAAAGAAAATTTTGAAGTTCTGAATTGGTATTTTTGTTATTATGTTAAAAATCAAGATTACGTCATAATTAAGTTTTAAGAATGAAGATGGCTTATTTTTTGAAAAATAATAAATGAAAGAACAATTTAAAATAAACCGCAGAATAAATATCCATAATTAGATTATTTATGACTAAAATTGCATCAGATGTTCTGTATGTAAGCGTTGACAAAAACGGTACTTTAAATTAACTCAAAATGTTAAGATTCTGTAATTTTTTTAATTGCGTTTGAACTATTTAATATTTCACATGAAATCTTCACCGAATATAGATAACGTCTGAATATAATATCTATTTTTAGATTGAACACTGAACAGATATGTAGAAAATAGATCAAAATTTCTACTTTTTAAATTAAATTAAAAGCGCTCCTTAACCCGACAGAACGCGCGGATACCCAGAGTGTGAATGGTTTTTAACTTGTCACCAATAAATACAAAGAATAATCGTCACCTTATTTCATCGGCAACTATTTTGAGATAAAAGACCGGAGGACAGGACCTAGCATTGAAGAAACAGAGGAAAACGAGAAGGAAAACAAGAACAAAGCGTATGAAGAAAAACAAACAAAGGGAAGAACTGCTCGAACTGAAAAGAAAATTGCTCCAAAACAACGAAGAAACAGAAGATGTAATAAGAAGTCCAGCAGCAGAAAAAGCAATAATAGCCCTGACTCTGATGCAGACGATCCAACACGAGTGTGGAAGGCTGACGAAAGGAATAGGAAAAGAAATGGACGTATGTGCAGAAACCTTGATGAACCAGATATTAGAAATGGAAGTTCAATACCAAGTAGCGAAAGCACATCTACTATCATTAGAACAACACGTCCAAACCACAAGAAGCAAGCCAACAGAAGAAGTGAGTAGATATTACAGCAAAGAGGAGGAAGCTACTGTGACCCAGACCAGGCCCACTAGGAATTACGCGGAAGCGGTCAAGGTGGCAGCCTCAACCCTGATCATCCAGGCAACAACTAATACAGATACAGAAGCTCTTGAAAGAAGAATAATAGAAAAAACAGCAGAACACCATAGTGCGGTCAAAAAAAATGCAGAAAATAAGAATAGGAATAAAGTGGACATGCGAAAAAGAAGAACAGGCGGCAAAAATAGCGAATAAGTTAAATAGCGATGAATCAGTGAGGTCAGCGGTGAAGATAAACGGCTAACGTAAAGATAAAGAATATAATAATATTCAAGATCCCGGATTACGTTCAAGAAGAACAGATCAAACAGAGAATAAGTAAAGAACTATGTCTGGATCAGCGGGGCGGAAACGAGGCAATCACTCTGCTCAGGCGAGTAGTGTCCCGAAACGGGTGGATAAACCAACAGGTCCTCCTCCCGGAGCCGCTGGCAGATCGACTGCTAAGAGCAAAGTCGGTGTGCCTGGGACTCAGGGAGTGTCCTATAAGGACATTTATCAAAGTTACAAGGTGTCACAAATGCCTAGAGTTTGACCACCTAGCAGCGAATTGTGACAGGACCCAGAGGTGCTCGATCTGTTCGGGACCACACCCGTACACAGAGTGCAAGAGCCAAAATCGTAGATGCCACGCATGCTCCAGATATAATGAAGCAAACAAAGGATATGCTGCATCATACAGAAATACGAACCATCAAGCCAACTCCCCAGAATGCACGACATATCGGACTCTCTTTCGAATACGGCAACTCCAAGCAGAAAATGGCATGGCACTAGCTACAGGTCAGGACATAATCATGGGAAGGGTGAAGCTAACTAGCACAAATGGTGTGGAAAGGGTAACCTGGTTACCGCGCCACGACCAATTACTCAGGAATAAAGACGCCCGAAACTAGCAAAAAGTAAAAAAAAAAAGATAAGCACTCGAAGTTCCAGTAACACCACATATATACCATATCACCCTTCCAAACATAACAACACAATCAACACATAACTATCGATACACAGAATAACGAGAACAATCAGCACAACTCCAAATACTCACGAAGAAGTCTAATAGATATTTCCTAATAAGTATGTCAATTTGTATGTCTTTTTGTATGTCTAAGTGTTAAATGTATTAAAATAGTAATAATAAAAAATATAAAAATAAAAAGGCATAGGATTATTCCTATCGCCACCATAAAAATTATAAAATGCACGTCTATTATATCCCATGTGCGAGTCAGGTAGCCGTGCAGTATCAGTCGACCAAGGTCCGCAACAGGAGCCCCGCAACAGAAGAATTGCACAGCACTTTACAGGTCGAGCAAGCTGCACACTATGGCAAATCAAGAAACATCAAAAAGCCTCCGACTCCACATTGTCCGTCCATTTGTATGTCCAGTGCACAAAGAACAAAAAATGAGAGAAGGTAAGTCATGTACGCTAATGGCGCCTGGTGTATGTAAAATCCGTCGTGGGTGCAAAGTCCTCCAAGTTACCTGTGAATTATACCTCTGGAGGTGCCTTGCCAGGTGAAGGTCTCGTCATCTGTTCAAGGTTCTAAATTACGAGATCAACTTGAGTAGCAATGTGCAGGTGCCAATCAACAGGATATAACGTTAAGTAACCGGCAAAACAAGGTAAACACAAACGAGCAGTAGGCACTGCAGATAGGAGCACGATCGAGACAATGATGTCAGGTTTATTTCCGTATCCCTCTGCATCGATTCGTCTGCCTTGCATTTCGGCCCAAAATTATACCTTCAGCGGTAAATCTTCGCTTTTCGGCCACATCAACTTTTAATTTCCCTCAAAATTGCCCCCTTCTACAGCTAAGATGTCTACCACCTTTAGGCATAAAAAATTATCCAACCCTTTTCCAACTGGCATGGCAAGTACGTGGTGTGCGGCAACAATCATAGTTTTGCAAAGTGCAATAAACAACCTAGACTCATCAACTTAGCTTAATAAAATCGGCCCGGGTGCTTGCTGGTGTGGTCACCGCGGTGTGGTCCGCCGCCTTCGGCGATCTGGCGTATGTACTCACAATGCATCGCCCTGCTTTCCAGGCAATTACAAACCCGTTCAGCTGGGTTAACCCCGGTAGGTAGGGGCCTGGTCAGTGGTCTCCGAGATAAAAGAAGTTAAAGATTACTTTTAAAAAATAGTGGTGAGAATTGTAAAAACCGTACGCACTCCGGGGACCGGCGCGCATCCTCCCGTGTTAAATTTACAGAATTTATCTATGCTTTCTTTTTTATTGTGAGGGGGACTGGGGACTTTAACAATAAGCAAATTTAGATTGAATCTTAAAAAACAAATATAAACTAAAATGTCTGAAAATTCTCATTAAAATATTAAGTAGTTTTACAAACATCTAATATTAAACAACGCTGCTTCTTTTTATTGAGTGAGGGAGTGGGGATTTTAACAATAAGCAAATTTAGATTGAATCTTAACAAACAAATAAAAACAAAAGTGTTTGAAAATTCCATATTAAAATATGAAGTAGATTTACAGACAATAATATTAAACAATTCAGTTTGAGACATCATTTGAAAATATTATTAACATTTAGTATTCACCTTGTTACTTTCAAATTTTAGTAAAAAATATTCTAGTATATTTATAAGAGGTTATTTTTAAGACATTAATAAATATATACCTTATAAAAAGCATTCTTAAATAATCAAAATAATAAGAAATTACATAATTATTATACTCTAGCTGACCTGCCCGGCTTTGCCCGGGAACGTTATAATATTCTTAAATGAACCTTAAATTTGTATTATTTAATCTGCCGCGCATGCGCTGCAAACTCTGCTAGTTCCAATTTCCACCGCCATGTGACGGGCTGTGTTCTAAACAAACCTATATCCAAACGAAACTCCGTTATTAAAAATTTCCGTAGATATACACTGGTTTCCAAAAATTAAGGAAAAACGATAAAAGTAGCGGTTACTCAAAATGTTACATGTGGATTTTAGTAAAACTGAGCCACAATATACAACACACACTGTAAAAAAAACGGACTAAAAAACGGAAATGCTACTGGCAATCTAGACGCCAGTACTATTTCCATTTTTTACAGGAATTTGTACCCATAAATTACAGAAAAAATTCCGTTTTTAATCAGAAAAACGGAGAATTTTCTGTAATTTATGGGTAAAAATTCCCGTAAAAAACGGAAATAGTACTGGCGTCTAGATTGCCAGTAGTATTTCCGTTTTTTAGTACTTTTCTTTCTTTTTTTTTTTACAGTGCATAGTAAGGTATTAAATAACATTAAAAGAATTTTAAGAAAGAAAGAATCTTAAAAGAACATTAAAAGATTGTGGTGTTTCAGAAATTAATATTATTATAAAATATGCAAAATAAATGTGTCAGTTAGGTATAGGAAAAGCAGCTTTAATATGGAATATGATCATCTTTAGAAACATAGAACGATGTGTGATACTGTCAATTATGCGATCGATAAGTTTGCTGGGAATTGCGAGCCATTGTTCTTGTAAAGCAGTTGTAAGCGTAGCAAGGGTCTGCGGGGGGGGGGGGGGGATTGAGAGCAGCAACACGTCTCCCCAAAGCATTCCGAATATGCTCGATGGGATTCCAGTGCGGTGATCGAGCTGCCCGTTCCATGCGCTGAACTGTTTGGTGCTTAAGAGAATCTTCCACGATGCGAGCGCTGTGCGGTCTAGCTTTGTCGTCCTGTAACAGGAAATCATTACCTATTGAGCCGGCATAAAGGCGCATATAAGCATCAAGAAGTTCAACTCTATAGACATGAGCATTCACAGTTCCACATGGAAAAATATGGAGGCCTATACGTCCACCCAAAGAGATACAATCCCAATCACAGACACTGCTCCCTCCGTAGGAATGTGACGAAGATTTGGTGAATGATAGCGTGTTCCCTATTCTCTCCAAGTCAAACAACGCCTACTATCGCTATAGAAAATGCTTCCATTGATCTGTCATCCAGTGGGCGTGTTAACGTGCCTACCTTAAAGGTTCCTTCGGTGACGTGAAGTGAGCGGAACACAAATGGCAGATCGCCTCGCGTAAAACCCACCTTCATTTAGCCTTCTACGCACAGTAGATGTTCATACTAACCTCCAGTGGCTGCAGCAAGGGAGGCTCTAACATGAGTGGGGTTCCTTTTCTATTCTTTCGTTCACATAACCGCAAATATCTGTCATCGGTGCTTGTCGTAGCTCTTGCCCGTCTCTGGCTGGACCTTCTAGAGTCCGAACTCGCAGTTTGAAATTTTTGCCAAAGCCTATGAACAACAGAAGGACTCACATTTAGCCATCTGGTACCCATGTCTGACTTTGACCTGCTTCCAATCTACCAATAGCTCTATATCACAGTTCTGTGGGCAAATGATACCGATCTCAGATTTCTTATCTCATAATAACAGCGACACCTGCAGCCGTACTCTCTAGCATGCATTGTTATGCTCCTCACAGATGACGCAATCCGATTGCAGCGCCACTAATTTGAATTTTGTAATTTTATTCAGCATCTTTTAGTTAACAACATATGCCAATTTCATACATATAGGTTTCTTTTTGAACGAGTTACCGTTCTTTTTGTGATTTTTCCTTAATTTTTGGAAACCAGTGTATTATTACACGAGGGGGTAGCGGTATCAAATAAGAATTTAAGAAATTTGCTCAAAATCCTTTAGTTCCACCTTGCACTGCCAGGAGGTCGCAATATCTTTAATATGAACATCTGAAACGGGTCCAGAGTGGCTGCGGCCCCTTAAATCGGGCGTGCTGAGTACGCTCTGCAAAATCTGATAGTTCCAATTTCAATGCCCAGTTGTCGAACTCTGTTTTAAACAAACCTTTTTCATGTGGTCTAATTACTATATTTAATCGAAAGTCTTCCCCCCTACCTTTTCACGGTCTCCGCAAATATAACAAATACAAAATTTGTCTCGCGTGAAAAAGTGATTGCTTTATTCTTCCTTTAAAAAATCGATTTCACATATGCACAAATGATTTCAGATAATCCACATGATTATTTTAAAGTGTTAATTAATGTATATTTGATAATTGAAGCCGGATTTCAAAGAAAAGTATATATTTGAATTCAGCGTTAAAAATACACATAAATGTGTTAATTTAAATTTATAAATGCAATATTTAAAAAAAATTCTATAGAGCTGCAAAATTGTCTATTCTCTTTAGTCACGTGTTCCTTTGAAATAATTTTGAGTACTGCTCGAAGAACGCATCTTATTGGCTGCGAACACCTGAGTGAGAATTTATTCCTCGGTGTCATAAAACTCTGTGCTTTTGTTGAATTATGAGTAATTTTCCATTCTTTTAATATGAGGTTTTTAACTACATTCTCAACTCTTAATTAGAATTTTAAAATTCTGAAAACTAAGTACATCAGGAGAGACTTTGGGCTATTCTCACAAAACTTTTGAGCGACGTACGTGCCGTAAATTTCACTAGCCATCACAGACAGACATACACAGAGCGATTTGTTCTTTTATTAGTACAGATTATGCATTCAGCCTGTAACATTCTATGAAAACTGCTTTCCACACATATGAAATCCTTTCTTTAGAATAATGGGAATGGTAATGACTAATAAATGTTTATTTATAGAGAACTTCTCATACGTTTTTAGGCATAAAGCGTAATTGTCGAAATTAACTTTTTTTTCTGAGGTTTTTTGACACTTTGCGGTCCAAGCCCGAGTCTGACTCTGGATATTTTTTTCTTTTTTTTTTCTTGTAAAATTTGTTTCTGGCAATAATAATAAAGGAAATTAACATTTACCTTATTTAATTAGAGCATGTCAAAAAATTCTGTAATTGAAGGTAAGTTCTTTTTAAAAATGTGAATAAAATTTCTATAAGAGTCACCAGACCGCAAAGGGTTAAAAATTCAGATTATATTCCTCTTTGAACTAAACTATATGGCCATTAATGACCGGCAACTTTCAATTTTAGACATTTTGTCAAATATATAGAAATATACTTGTCAGATTCTTCTGGAATTTCAGGATTAAAAAGAACAGATATGACCTCATGTTTATCATTGTCGATTTGATAAGAAGGACAAATAGGGGGCCAACAAAAAATCAAAGGAAAAAAATAATGCTTGGAAGCACCCTGTAAAATAAAATGCACGAAATGGTCTATCGCTACAGAATATAAGTAAACTGACATTGTGCAATATGTGTATTCATTTGTGTAAGAATAGCACGTATATTAATAGAAATATAGCGATTTTTTTTTTAATAAAACAAAATTCTTGCATGTTTTTTTGCTTATAACATGCAGGTTTTAAACCAAATTTAACGCCAATTTCAGAAAAATTGACAAAATGTAGTAGACACAATATAGTGCAATTGAAATATAAATATATTAAACATTTTAGGAAATATGAGCAGTTGTATTAAATAATTTTTATCCGCGCATGCGCGAATGATAACAAGGATATTTTTACATAATTTAACAGTCAACTCTATCTAGCAACTTATTAAAAATATCCAGTTAAATATCGTAAAAATTTAGAAAGATATATGCGTTAATGTGAGCTAATTTTTAGCTCCTCGCTAAAACTAGCTAAATGATAAGTGATTGTCCACAAGTTGTCAATTTTAATTTATTTTTTTTTAATTTTTTTTTATTGATCCTTTAGTTCTTCTTGGATAATCACTAGAACGAGCCCATACCATGATCAAAAGAAGTATCAAAATCGAAGCATTTTTTCCAAATCTACTCGTTGATAGTCACTAAATACTAACTTTTTTCTGAAAGTCAGTTAATAAAAAATGACAATTTGTGGAAAATCCCTTATCATTCAGCTGCTTTTAGAGAACATCTAAAAATTAGCTTACTCTAACGCCGATATCTTTCTGAATTTTTACGACATTTGACTGGATTTTTTTAATAAGTTGCTCCATAGAGTTGACTATTAAACTATATAAAAAGATCCATATTATCGTTCGCACATGCGCAGATAAAAATTATTTCATACAACTGCTCATATTTCTAAAACATTTAATATATTTATATTTCAATTGCACTTTATTGTTTCTTCTATATTTTGTCAATTTTCCTGAAACCGGCGTTAAATTTGATTGAAAACCCTGCATGTTATAAGCAAAAAACATGCAATTTTTTTTTTTTTTTTTTTTTTTTTTTTTTTTTTACAAAAAATTGCTATATATTTTTTTATATACATGCTATTCTTACACAAATGAATACATATATTGTATATTGTCTTCCTTTGTATATTCTGTAGCGATAGATCATTTCGTGCATTTCATCTTAAGGGTGATCCCAAGTATTATTATTTTTTTATTTTTCACTGGTTCCCTAATTCTCCTCCTTTTCAAATCGACGTTGATAAATATGAGGTAAAACTTGTTCTTTTTAATCCTGAAATCCCAGAAAAATCTGACAAATATATTTGTAAATAATCCACAAAATGTCTAAAATTGAAAGTTGCCGGTCATTAATGGCCATATAGTGTATATTTTCTCCGAAAAATATACTAGTATCAATATTCAACCATTTTATACCTCTTATGAAAAAAAAATAAATTATTTAGAGCATGAGTATTAATTTCTAACAGCCTTTTGCGCTTTTTATTAAATTTTCAAATCATTGTTTAGTGGAGAAAAGGAACTTGCTGTTATTTTGTATTCAAATGTACTAAAGACAAGTTAGACAATTTTTTTCACATGTCAATTTTTGATCTGATATGCTTCTACACGAAACGTATAAATTCGAAATTCGATGCAGAGTGAGGGTTTTATATGTATGAAAAGAATAAAAATTAATTTTACTAAGGATTATTTTAAAATTCGGAAGTTAATTTCGCTTCTCGCCATGATTTGTTCCTTTTTAACACCTTAATTCTCGCTCCCTTCAATATCACGGGCTGAGGTGTCGTTCGTTATTTCTCGTGTCCGTCATATTTCGGGACTGGAGATTTAATTGCTGGAATCTTTTTTTTTTTTTTTTTTCGCCTTAGAAAATGACTACCTCATTTCCTATTTTATTATGAAACTTTATAATTTTTCAATTTCTGTAATGAAATTAGATACTTTTTTGATGGTTTTTCCAAATATTAAGCGATCCTTAAGGGGTTAAGAGATACTGATTCTGATTTTGAACTGGATCTTTTCTTCAGCAATAAATTATTAACATTAAATGCTATACTGAAGTTTCTACATTTATTTACTTTTTTTATTTCCAAACTATGAAAAATTTAAAAATCGTTTACTTTATTTCTGATAATCCTATCAAAAATATACTTATGAATTTCAGTATTATACAAACTTTAATTTTCCAAAATTTTCAAAATAGTAATTGGACATAAAAAAAAAAAAAACTCAAAGCGAACATTTCCGTTTGAAATTTTTTTTCTGAAATTTAATAAATCGCATATTTTGTTTAAAATATAATCTCATTTTAATTTAGATTCAAGTATAAAAAAGGTCATGTTCGAGCCTGGGTAGTTTTTTCGAACATCAAAACCCCCTCTTCAACACTTTCCTATGCTTTTGAGAAACAGAATTCGAAAATACAAAAGTGCCAGTTGCCATTTTTTTTTAATAAAAAATATTTTTTGTTAAGAAAACACTCCAAAGCACAGGTAGCCTTTATTTTCATATGACTGTTGTTATTTTTTTAATCTTAAAACTTCGAAAATTTTAAAATGTTTTAAAAATGTCAGAATCGATACCATTCGATATCTCAGCCATATTCACATAAAAAGGCATGAATAGAATTTGCTCTGGAAATGGACGCCGAGAACATATCATTTAACCCGGCCCACCCAACCTCCATTAGCACTATTTTCCTAGTTGTTAACCCTTTAACCTTATAATTCCCGTGATTTTCACGGGCAGTGTAGACTACTTTTTAACTAGCCCCCGGGACCGTATGCTATTTCTTTCTCCCAGTTTATTTTGTCTCCAAAAAATAACGTTACCTTACAGAAGGCAGCAATAAACAAAGCAGATGTATCATTGTGCGATTAAATGCTCTATAGCAATTTTTTTAATTTCTAAGCATCGCACATTTTAAATTTTTATACCATCGTATTGGGAAAAAAGTACTTTTGAATGCAATTTGTTTGAAAACTGTACCTCCATTTATTTTCGAAATATTAATTTTTTTGTAGTTTATAGCACCATTTGTTTAATTTTGGCAACTCAAGTACTCCATTTATACAGAAAGTACAGGGAAAATAGTTGAAAAATAGCAATTATATCTTTTTATTGCCATTTTCTCATAACAACCGAAAGAAAATGTAATTAAAATACGTGCTATATTGAAAAAATATAAACGAATAATTTCTGTTAAAATATGGAGCTATTATAAACATTTAATTTTAAGTATATGTAGACACTTTCAGTGTGACCTCAGTCATGACGTTTTGGTTGGAAACTGACTCCAAACAAACGGTTGCTATGCGTCATTTCTTTTTAAATATAAATTGTGGAAAATGTTACCAGTAAATATCAAGTATTAAAACACTTAGATGTGAGATATTGATATAAGATATAGCTGCAACACACAAACAAAATAGAAAATACAACATAGCCACCGTTTGTTTGGAGTCAGTTTCCAACCAAAACGTCATGACTGACGTCACGACTGAAATCGTCTATATTAATGTTACAAACAAATGATATGAATAATTAGGTAACCGTTTTTTTTTTATCAAGTTTCCTTAATGACGGCATCTTTTTGCTGTATTTGTGTATTATTTTGAGATGGTGACATCCTTATGGATGCTTTACTGTAGATGTTTAAGAGTGGATCGTAAATGTGGAATTCTTAAGCCTATGGGAATGTCGTCATTTTACATAAAATAAAAGTGTGTGCTTTAAGTCTTAAAATTGAAATATGTTTTGTACTATTTATGTATACATTGTTATATATACATTATTATTTATATATACATATTTATATATTTTTTTTTCATCGGAGGCGACACTAAATTCTGAAAAAGCAGAATTCCTGTTTTCTAGTTATTCAGATGGTTTCATCAACACCAGTTTTTTAAACAGTGTAATTTACTTTTTGGTCATTTCATTCTATCTGTCATTAAATAAGGTCACTACGCCTACTTCAAAAAAGTGGTGTCAATCAAACAATCTGAATTTTTAAAAAAGTAGCCACTTATGGATGCGCGATGGTTAAGGGATTAAGGATATTATTTATTAAATGTCTGCACATTGTATTAAGTACGTTCCTCTGGGCAATATAGGTTCTAGTATTCGTAAAACACCAGAAACACAACGGGGTATATTCACCAACTATAGCGAATGGTCAGAAAATTAAACAGATTTTGAAAAGTGTCATTTATTCAGTGTTAATTAACTAAATCAATGTACGGTCGACCAATGAATAAATAAACTAGAGAACAGGAATTCTGTTTTTTCAGAATTTAGTGTCGCCCCCGGCATTTCCATTACTTCATTCTCTTCTGATGGACTGATGGCTTCTATTATTATGAAACGGACATTATAAATGAAGTGTTTAGGTGAAGATGAAAGAGCAGCCGTAAAAAGTTAGAACTCTGATTTTCTGGTCAGAATGGGGGGGGGGGGGAGGATGGCCATAATTTTTTTTTACGGCTGCATTTTCATTTCCATCTAACACTTCATTTATAGTGGCTGTTTCATAATAATAGAAGCCACCAGTCCATCAGAAGAAAATAACTCGGTTAAGCGGGACTCTATTGCAGTACAGAACATATTTCAATTTTAAGACTTTACACATTTTATTGTATGTAAAATGACGTCATTCGCATCCGTTTAAGGATTCCACATTTACGATCTACTCTTAAACATCTACAGTAAAGCATGCATAGCACATCACTATCTCGAAATAATGCACAAATGCAGCAAAAAGATTCCGTCATTCAAGAAAATCGAAAAAAAAAAAAACCCGGCTATCTAATGATTCATAGATAGTTACAATTAAATATATTATATAATAGCTCCATTGTTTTAACAGAAATCCTTCGTTTATATTTTTTTTCAAAATAGCACGTATTTTAATTACATTTTCTTTTGGTTGTTACGAGAAAATGGCAACAAAAATACATAATTACTATTTTAAAACTATTTATCCTTTACTTTCTACAGAAATTGAGTACTTTCGTTGCCAATATTAAGCAAATGGCTCCAAAAACTACAAAAAAAAATTTCCAAAAATAAATGACGATACAGTTTTTCAAACAAAATGCATTTAAAATAACTTTTTTTTTCTCCAATACGACGGTATAAAAATTGAAAATGCGTGACGCTTAAAAGTTTAAAAAATTGCTAAAGAGTATTTAATCGTAATGCTTTGTTTTACGGCTAGCTTCTGTAAGGTAACGTTATTTTTTGGACACAAAATAGGCTGGGAGAAAGAAATAGCATACCGTACCGGAGGCTAAAAAAATAAAAAGAGCATTCCGCATGCATTTCAATCACTATATTGAGTCAGAAAAATATCGAAAAACCATAAAATTTGAATTTTTCGGTAAATATTACCTCAGGGTTGGGTTGATTTTTGACGGCCGATTATCTACTCGAGGGATATAGGCCCGAGGGGGAGTGCCCTCCGTGGGGGTCTTTCTAAGGGAACCTAACCCGTATTTACGCATGGAAAATCCAAGGTTTCGAAGAAAACCACGAAAACTCCGAAACGGTTAGGCCGACGGGCGCGATTGGGTTCGAACCCTGCACCTCCCATCTACCAGCTTCGAGAGCAGAACCTCTCAGCCATTGGTGGGGCAATGTTACCTCAGAGTACCAAACGAGAAATCATTTGGACAAGCAAGATTTAATGTTTAAAATTTGGAAATCCTAATGTTAAATTCCTTTGTAATTGCTGCAAAACAGCTCGCAATGACATTAGTTTTTTAAACTCCAGAACTAATTGTGGAATGAGCTATATTTATTTTAGTTTCTTACATTTGGCGCTTCTAGAAAGCATTTTTTGTTACAAAATATATAACATACAATTTATGATTTTTCTCGAAAAACAAAATTCGAAAAACTGTAAATTGTACATTGTGTATTGTAATTTGCACATTTTTAATATATAACTTAATTGACGAAAAAAACATGGAATTGTAACGTATAAATTTTAACAGAAATCGATTTTCAGAAGCTACCTAAAAAAACAAATAAAATGTCAAAATTTGATGTTCCTATTGAGTTTTGTATAAGTAATAAAGTTGACTCTCTAAACTTATTTTTCTTCATAAAATGAAAAAAAAGAGACTTAATTTACACCCAGGTCAAAATTCATGCTAGTACCAGCAACAGAAATAGGATAGTTAGTGCTATGTATTGCTTTGTCTGCTATATTTTCATGCTATTATATGCTTTATAATGCTAGCTAGAGTCAAATGCTGCAGCCATGTGGCTACTGTCCTCTTTCTGCAACAATTTGAGATTAAAATATATGGGGTGTTCTTCTCTGACGCTGCTTTTTTTTTCCTTACGTCACACCATTTTTTTTTCTCGTCATACATGTGCGTTTTTTGGCATGCATATATCGTCACTTCAGGGTTCCCACTCGGTCCGTTTTTTGAACACTACTATTATTTAAAGAAAAATCTTCTTTATATATTTCGTAGAAACATACCTGACAGAGCGTTTATCTTGCAATTGTTGAAGAAACGTACTAAGAATTTCTTTCTAAAAAATTACTGGTGTCCAAAAAACGGACCAGTGGGAGCCCTGTCACTTCTATAACTTGATGGTACCGTTTTTAGCGGCGTGTTCATATGTAAATAAGATATTGAATCTTTGCCTCGAAATTTGTTCATGAAATTTCCTCATGCCCTGTATATAGAGCTGTTCATAGAAATATAAATCTAGAAAATATCAATTATATTAAAGGCAGATTTTATTTTGATATTACAAGGCATAACAGTTCTTTAGTTATGGAATAATTTCGGGAATATAAATGTTTTCTGTAAGTACTATTTCAGAAATATTCTGGTTTCATTAATAGATGCAAAATATGCTTTAGAATTGAGTAAATTCATGTATGTAATCTTGGACTACTGGCATGTTTTACGGTCCCGTTTATCTAAGAGTAAATACAGATTTTTTTTTTTTTTTTTTTTTTTTTTTTTTTTTTTTTTACCGGCATTACAGGTCTGCCACAGGCGACTATTTTTACTCTGTTCTATCTTTACTAGAATAAAGTATTGGATTCGTGAAAATTTTCGAATTCCGGTTTTCGACGGATTTACACGTTTCAGGGGTCGGAGATCCCGAAAAACATGTTTTACAAAATGTCTGTCTTTGAGTCTGTCTGTGAGTTTGTCTGTCTGTCTGTATGTGACACTGAGGAACGGAATTTAATAAAACTTTAGACTCAGTTAGTCTCTAACATAAATTGGTGCTGATTACTTTTTGGTATAAATCGTCCAAGAGGTGGCGCTGCTATACTGCCTTTTTCACGATTCCTGCAATAGCTATATTTCAAGAACTAATGCATGGATTTTCATAAAACTTTAAATTCAGTTAGTCTTCGATATAATTTGGCGCTGATTATTTTTTGGTGTAAAGGGTGCGCTGCTGGCAACAGGTGGCGCTGCTATGTTGCATTATTCATGATTATCACAATAGGTCAATATCAAGAACTAATGCACGAATTTTCACGAAATTTCATATTCGGTTAGTCCCTGATATAGATTAAGGCTGTTTAGTTTTTTATGTAAATCGCCCAACAAGTGGCGCTGCTATGCTGCATGATTCACGATTTCCGCAATAGCTGTATCTAAAGAACTAATGCTTGAATTTTCATCAAACTTCAGATTCAGTTAGTCCCTGATATAAAGTGGTCCTGATTAGTTTTTGGTGTATATCGCCCAGCAAGTGGCGCTGCTATGCAGATTTTTTTACGGTTTCCTCCACAGTTCTATCTCAAAAACCAATTCACGGATATTCATCAAACTTCAGATTCAGTTAGAAGTTGATATAAGTTGTTGCTGAGTAGATTTTTGTGTAAATCACCTAACCGCTGGCGCTGCTATGCTGCATTTTTCGGGAACCTTTAACATGTATGAGATAGAACGACGTTTTAGGATTGCCACATCTGACTAGTTTAATTCTATTTCGCACCACATTTTCAAAACATAAATGTTTTACAAACACTTTCATAACATTTCCAAGAGAAATATGCTACAGAATGTATTTTTTAAAAATAGTGGTGAGACAGAACATAAAAATAGTCACCCGTGGTATCCCTGGCATTAGCTGGAATATAAACTATCGGCCTTATGCAAAATTTTACTTTGATATTATTTACGGTTAAAAATTTATTTCATTGTAAAGCATTAAACACCCGAACTATTTTGTAATGTTGTTATATTTATTATTGTGAATTTCACTTTTTATAACCATATAATAAATAAAATCACAGTTTATGTCTTTAAAAAATGGTGCGAAACGTAGAAAAATTTTTAAAGAGAAAAGCAAACGTATATTAAAAATACTACTCGATAAAAAGTCGTGTTCAAAAATCTCTAGATTGCATTTATTTTAGATTTTCTCAAATGTTTGTGGTTTTCCATCATATTTTATGTTTCAAATGTTATGTTTACCTATTTTCAAAAAGCAATTCACGCATATAAAATGTTGATCAGAAAAATTTATAGAAATTATATGCATAACACCGCTCCATAGTACAATATATTTGCTCAAATATATTGTGCAAGTGTAACAATTCAGAAGCATTTAACTGCTCTAGAAAGAATCGTAAAAATGATTATTGAAAATCAGAAGCTTTATATATATATATATATATACTAGGAGGCTCTGCTCCCTACGAGCTACGCTCGTCAACCGCCGTTCAGACACCGCAGACTCTATAAGCACGCTAATTTGATCGGCTTTAAAAAGATTTCGGAAGATTGAATTATAATTTGAATCTGACAATTATAATCTGACGTAATTTTCACCAAACTTTTCTTTCTCTTTTTAATATTCATGTAAAAATGCTTTTGTTAGAAATGAAATATTATGATCATCTTAAAATATCAAATAAATGTCTCGCGCAATTTTTAAATTTAAACTGTTCTACAATATTATATTTTGTTCATTTTACGTAATAAGTGTAATGTGACGTAATTTCTCCAATTTAAGACTTCTAACGCATGTTAATGAATTTATTATTTTACATTATTCTTTCTCTTTTAAAATTCACGTGTAAATATAGTTTTTATGACATAATTTTCAATGAGTTCCTGCTTTTTATATTTTCTGTTTATAATAGTCACGTGTAAAATAAATTTTTAATTTGAAGCAAACATTATTGTTTGCGCTGTTTATACAGTTGGCAAGAGTTTAAATTAATACAACGTTCTAAAATATGTAAAAAATATCTCTCGAAATGCTGAAAATTTGAATTTAAAATAGAAATAAAACCTCAAAAAATGAGTCAAATTAAAAAACTAAATGCAGTCTGCACACCGGGAAATTCTGACGCATAAAATGATCTAAAATTGATTAAATTCCTATGTACAGTTTTTGCTCTTATAAAACTTTTTTAATGGAACGATTTTGTCCAACTTCAGCATTAAATATCTCTTAAAATAATTCTTCGATTTAAAAACTGTCTGCATCAGCGTGTTTATCAAACATTTCTCTATAATACTACCGATTTTCATATTTTTGTATGCAATATTATTTTTAATATTAACGAAGAAAGGCCTCCGGTCACAAATAATTCAAAACCGGCGGCGGTGGCAGCGTTAGTTACTTTTTTTTTTTAGAATAGAGAGATATTTTTGTATAAAAACATCACTTTACGAGTGATAAGATTACAAAGGAGACAGACTTTTATCAGTATAAGAATTGCCTTTAATTAATTCTTGCCTTTAATTAATTAGTTTGCACCTTATTATCTATCGTCTCGTATTTCTAATATTCGATAGTATTTTAACTGTTTCAGGGACAAGTAATTGCGTTTCTGTAATGTTGAATTCCCATCGGAATTTTTGAAAAATTTTGTTTCAAAATAGGGAAAAGCAATTTTTCAACAATTCTTTTACATCAAAGTTATAAAAGTAAAATTAAATTAAAAGTTTCTGGTGCAAGTCTTAATTGAAATTAGGTAGGATGTAACGTATCCCATCGACAATCAAGGGATTAAATATCTGTATATTCGGATTCTTTAACAAGATTTTCATGTGTTTAAGCACACTAACTCGCCTGGCAGGCAGATAAACAAAAGACCTTGTCCATTACTGACAATGAAATTTCTCACAAGCTATGCTGCAAAAATAAATAAATAAATAAAGCTTTTAAACGTTTAAAAAGCTGGGTAGGGTTGCCATTGTCGAGTATTTTGTTTGTTATATTTCTAAAGGTTCGTACCACTTTTTTCAAAGCTAAAGTCCTTCCCGTATACTTCGACAAGAAATGCAAGAGCAACCTACTCTAACGGTCATTTCTTTTTAATAACGGTACGACTAGAATATAAAAATATTTACCTTAGGCCACTCTGCTAATGTATTGGTTGGAATACTATGTTCATTTTCTCCACTCATATCATACAGCGGATGTGTATAATGACGATGCTCCAAGACGCTTTGCGAGCGAGAGTATGTTGTTGAGTTAAAATTATGTCAGCGCTTTGTTGCATTTTAGCTATGTATATACATTTGTTTTCATGTTCGTGTTAATAAATAGTTTATGTCCAACTAGTCTGCGAACTTTGTGTGCCTCATAATTCAACGTAGGTGTTTGGTCCAGGGAAGTTACTTTACTGCGCTGTAACTAGCAGAAATTATTTTTAATTCGGACAATTGTATTTGGAACTCTTAAGCCTAAAACTAAACTGAGAACTATTATTCGTTCTGTTCAGTAATCGGTTTGATTTTTGGCTGCAAGAAATATTGGGAGAAATAAAAAATAGTAACTAGAAAACAGGAGTTTTGATTTTACAGTATTTAGTTTCGTCCCCGATGAAAAGGATAAGTATAATTGTTAAAAAAGTCCTTCCGGCCAGTGCGGGAGGAAGAGGTAGCTTTCAAATACCTTATTTTAAAAAACCAACTTATATTATTCAAACACACGAAGCTCAGTTTAGTGGAAACCGAATATAGGAGATTCAATACTAATTTTTATCAATACTAAATCATTATGAATGTGAATTTCACGACATTAGTCAGCTTTATCCAAGCTGCTTTTATTTAAAGTAACTTATATTTGGCTGAGATGTTGATGCATGCTTTCTCACATGGAAATAGGCGAATACGTGTGTTATCGCGTGACAAACACAAGATCGTTTCAAAATGTTAGCCATACTAGAAATTCAAAGAGCTATAATTCAACCATTTTTTAAGATATAAACAAAAGAACAAATTTTCAGAAACAAAATCTGCTCCGGAATCTTTGTATCAAGGCCAAACACATAAAAAAATCTTTTTCATTTTCCAATTTTTTAATACCTCATTTTAAATTTTAAATTTAATTTTTTTAAATGGCAACCCTTTTGAAACAAGATGGCGAATAAAGCTGGCCAACGAACTTGGTCGAGACATTGGTATTTACTATGTACAGACCAAGTAACATCCAAATCGGTTCATAAATACGCTTGTTATCGCGTAACAAAAATCAGGTCGTTTTAAAATGTCAGCCACGCTAGAAATTCAAAACGCTATAACTCAGCCATTTTTTTAGATATAGACGAAACAAAAACTGTTCCGGGATCTTTGTATTAAGGTCAAACGCATACAAAAAAAATCTTTTTCATTTTCTAATATTTTGGTATCTCATTTTAAATTTTAAATTTTTTAAATTTTTTTAAATGGCCGCCATTTTGAAACAAGATGGCGGATGAAGCTGGCCAACGAACTCGGTCGAGATATTTGTATGTACTATGAACACACCAAAGTACATCCAAATCGGTTCATAAATACGCCTGTTATCACATGACAAATATCAGGACGTTTCAAAATGTCAGCCACGCTAGAAATTCAAAATGCTATAACTCAGCCATTTTTTGAGATATAGACGAAACAAAAACTGCTCCCGAATCTTTGTATCAAGGTCAAATACATAAAAAAAAATATTTTTTCAATTTTCAATTTTTTAGTACCACATTTCAAATTTAAATTTTTCTTAAAAATTTAAATGGCTGCCATTTTTAAACAAGATGGTGGATGAAGCTGGCCAACGAACTCGGTCGAGACATTGATATGTACTATGTACAAACGGAGTTACATCCAAATCGGTTCATAAATACGCCTTTTATCGCGTGACAAACTTCAGGACGTTTCAAAATGTCAGCCACGCTAGAAATTCAAAATGCTATAACTCAGCCATTTTTTAAGATATAGACGAAACAAAAACTGCTCCGGAATATTTGTATAAAGGTCAAATACATAAGAAAAAAATATTTTTCCATTTTCAATTTTTTGGTACCACATTTTAAATTTTAAATTTTATAAAAAAATTTAAATGGCCGCCATTTTGAAACAAAATGGCGGATGAAGCTGGCCAACAAACTCGGTCGAGACATTGGTATGTACTATGTACACACCGAATTACATCCAAATCGGTTCATAAATACGAGCGTTACAGTGTGACAAAGGTCAGATATATATATATATATATATATATATGTATATATACTATATATATATATATATATGGATATATAACCATTGTTTATATATATATATATATGTCAATTTTAAACGGAGGGTTGTTTCGGGGTCTGGGGGTCATGATCGATGAAAATATACCAAAATTTTTTGAAATCGCTTTCCTCCGAACGGATGCAATATGTAGCTTTTTGTATTGAAAGCTACTTAAAAGAAATCAACATACCCAGATACGCGTGAAACACATAATCCTTCTTGACAGTCGGGTAATAAATTGGGTCAATTGAGAAGTTTAGTAGCGAAAAGCTGTTCCTGGTATTTATTTTATGGAGATTTTTCTTATAAAGCCAGACTAAGTTCAACCAAAACTACAATCGCTTATATCATTCAAAAGGGTTTCACTGCATACCAAATAGATTTATTATGTCTCATATAAATAGTGGTTTAACTGAAAAAATATACATCGAGTTATCTGAAGGTTTTAAAAATGAATCTAATGTAATAAAGATTTAAAAAAAATCCCTAGACCGATTAAAACAATCAGGTCGGCAGTGGTTGAAAAGATAGATGAAAAATTGAAGCAAATTAAGTTTGAATCTCTTAATGCTTATAAATATGCTTACGTTTCCAAATCTCCAATTAGAGCTATTATCATTTTTTTTATGTTAGTGATCTCATAATTCTTACTAAATGTACTGAAGATTAGGAATTCATTAGAGATGAATTAGCAAAATCATTTTAAATGAAATATCTTATACTATTGTTTGGGCATAGAATTTACACAAAACGGAGATAGTATTAAAATTACTCAGAAGAAGTACATTTAAGATATTCTGAGCAAGTTTAACACACAGGAATCAAAATCAATATCGACGCATTTCGATAACAATGTGAAGTTTACTAAATATATGTGTCCCAAAACTGAAGAATAGAAATCTGAAATGAATTATATTCCCTAACGTCAACTATTAGGATCTCTTATGCATTTATAAATTTATATTATACCTGACGTCACTCATGATGTGAATTTTCTCTAAATTCGACAACAATCTATGCAAACCTTATTGAATATCTTCAAAAAAGAATTTTGTGGTACTTAAAAGGTACCCAATATCGAGGACTGATTTTTAAGTGTGATGCTGAATCCTTAATTGCCTTTGTTGATGCAGATTGGACGAGATGTAAACTATAGAAAGTCCTACACTGGTTACACCTTTAAATACGCCTGTAGTGCTATGTCTTGGGAATAGAGAAAGCAATATACTGTTGCATTATCCACAACTGAAGCAGAATATATGACTTGATCAGAGGCTGCAAAATAAACACTGCATCTCAGGTGGTTCGCAAATGAACTATCTCCTTTAACAGTGGCTGCAAATACTATAATATTGTGTGACAAAGAGTCTGCTCAAAAATTAGTACTGAAACCAGACTATCATTTACACACTAAGCACATTGACTTTCGTCATCACTTTCAGCGATAAATATGGGATAGTGGTGAAATAGATGTTAAATACCCTAGAGACAGAAAATATGTCAGCAGATATTTTAAATATTGTTGCTCTGTAAATTGCACCTATAATATTTGCTTAATAAGAGAATAATGTTTTGTTAAGAAAATACACTTTGCAAAGTTGAAATTGTTGGAATGCAACGTTCATTTTCTCCTATCAGGATACATATCGCATGCGTACAGTGACGATGCTTCAAGACCGCTGTGCAAGCGAGAATATATTGTTCAGATAAGAAACATGTAAGCGCATTGTTGCTTTCCACCTATGTAGTATATACACTGCTCAAAACAATTAAAGGATATTTGACGTTTTATATAAAATAAAGATATAAACGAAATTTTTTTTGCCGAAAATAGAAGAAGAGAATCACAAATGCAAATTTTTCTGGTTTTCAAACTGTGGAGTATGCAAATTTTGAGTTCGACGTCAAAAACGTCGCTTCAGCGGCAGCGAATGAAATTTGCTTTCAACTGGATAAAAGAGAATGAAGACAAGGATGATCGGCATTCAGTGATTGCTTTGTTTCGATGAGTACGATGTCTCAGCGAAGTCATTTGACAGATTCAGAAGCTTTGAGAATTGTTGGTAGGTTAGAAGGGGGCCAAACTCAAGCCGAAGTAGCGCAAGCCATTGGAGTGTCACAAAGTGTCATTTCCAGGATCTGGAACCGTTTTTTGGAGAGTGGATGTGCAGGCCGAAGACCAGGGTATGGTCGTAGACGGGCAACAACGCCCAATGAAGATCGGTATTTAGCGTTAACAGCTCGGAGACACCGAACCATGAACGCTACTCTTCTCCAACAACACCTTCGCTCGGCTACAGGCACCACGATTTCAATTCAGACTGTCCGAAACCGGCTCCATGCTGTAGGTCTGTATGCTCGCCGACCGATTATGCTCGCCGACCGATGGTATGTGTTAGATTAACATCAAGGCATCGTCGCGACCGCAGGGAGTGGGCAACCGAGCATGTCAACTGGAGGAGAAATGAATGGAGCAATATTCTGTTTTCTGACGAGTCCCGTTTTTCTGTGCATCCGGATAATAAGCGTATTTTCATCTGGAGGGACCGTGGCAGTAGGAATAATCCTGCGTTCGTGCACGAAAGTGTCAGATTTGGCGGTGGAGGAGTGTTGGTGTATGGTGGCATCTCCATTGACGGGCGCACTGACCTCTACATCATTCGAGATGGAGGTCTGACTGGTCGCCGATATAGGGATGAGATCCTCAGACCTATTGTAGTCCCTTACGCTGCAGCAATCGGAGATAACTTCATTTTAATGGACGATAACTGCAGGCCACATCGTGCAAACCTGGTGGAGGATTTCCTTTTCGAGGAAGGAATATTTCGGATGGAATGGCCAGCGTGTTCTCCAGACATGAATCCAATCGAGCACGTTTGGGACGCTGTAGGAAGACGAGTTTCTGGCGGCCAACAACCCCCACAAACTCTCCAAGAACTAGAAAGAGCTCTTCTGGAAGAGTGGGGCAGAATACCCCAACTCGTCATTAATAGCCTCATTGAGTCCACGCCTCAAAGGTGTTCAACGTTGCTGGCCGCCCGTGGAAACCATACCCCCTACTGAAAATGATTTTCTTTGAAGAAAACACCTTTTCTTATTCTTTTTTTCTCATATGCACAAATTGTGTTTTTTCATTTAGTACACAAATGCGCAATAAAATGCATTTTTTTCTGCCAAACATGTGTAATTTATTCTCATATAACCTACTATGTCTGTCGACCATGTATCAATCAGCTAAACAGTTTACCAGATACAAAATCCACCTAAAACTGCAATATCCTTTAATTGTTTTGAGCAGTGTATTTTTGTTTTCGTGTTAGTGTTAATAAATAATTTATGTCGAGCTACTCTGCTAACTCTGTGTGTCTCATAAACCATCAAGGATTACATGAAAAAAAAAAGCTAGTAAAATGTACTTTTTTATTTAAATGGAACTGATAAGCAGAAAATGCAGTTTACATACTGTTGAATTTGACTGATTGATCAAATAATGGACCGTTAATGTTTATTCAATCAAGGCAAACGAACGTCTTGTATAATGAAAATGACGAAGATTTAGATAAATAGATTCGAAAAGATTTGCGTAATTTATTTAATAATTTTATCTAAGCCTTCCGTGAAGACTGCTTAGTTTCTTGAACTTTGAAAAAATTCAATCTTCCAATCGCATACGCCTACGAAGACAAATTTATATTTAAATTTTACAATTTTACTTTTCCGGTATAAAGGCTTTTTTCACAATAAATCGATTAAAGACGATTTTGTAAAAAACGGCACTTATTAAGTAAATTAACATTGTCGAATCAATTACAATTAAATGGATTATTTCTAAAGTAATTCAATTTTAAGATTCAGTTATATTGGTACTAAATGTTTTCTTAAAGTTAATACAGTATTCATAGAAACTGCTGAAGTTCTTAACACTAGAATTACCGAAACGGGTCATCTGCGACCTAAGATGCAGTTTTTCGCTCGTAACTCTGTTGTGTTTCAAAATAAACAATTGAAACTTTAGACTTTTCCTAAATACTCAGTATAACGCCTGAACATGAATTTAGTTGAATTCCAAAGAAAACTTTTTAATGTACAATTCTGTATACAGTGGGTTGACAAATTATTAGGGATTTTTGGTATGTTATAAGGTTTGTTTGCTTTCTATAAGTATTTTAATAACGGGAGAGACGCTGAGTCTTTTACACACGCAATAGTGGAAGACGCTTTTCTTTAATTTAAACATAATTCTTTGGGGTTTTTTTGGAAAAATTAATAATTATATGTGAGTATTATCTTTCTTTTATTGATTAAATATTTTCAAAATAAACCATTGAAACTTTAGACTTTTCCTAAATACTCAGTATAACGCCTGAACATGAATTTAGTTGATTTCCAAAGAAAACTTTTTAATGTACAATTCTGTATACAGTGGGTTGCCAAATTATTAGGGACTTTTGGTATGTTATAAGGTTTGTTTGCTTTCTATAAGTATTTTAATAACGGGAGAGACGCTGAGTCTTTTACACACGCAATAGTGGAAGACGCTTTTCTTTAATTTAAACATAATTCTTTGGTTTTGTTCGGAAAAATTAATAATTATATGTGAGTATTATCTTTCATTTATTGATTAAATATTTTCAAAATAAACCATTGAAACTTTAGATTTTTCCTAAATACTCAGTATAACGCCTGAACATGAATTTAGTTGATTTCCAAAGAAAACTTTTTAATGTACAATTCTGTATACAGTGGGTTGCCAAATTATTAGGGACTTTTGGTATGTTATAAGGTTTGTTTGCTTTCTATAAGTATTTTAATAACGGGAGAGACGCTGAGTCTTTTACACACGCAATAGTGGAAGACGCTTTTCTTTAATTTAAACATAATTCTTTGGTTTTGTTCGGAAAAATTAATAATTATATGTGAGTATTATCTTTCATTTATTGATTAAATATTTTCAAAATAAACCATTGAAACTTTAGATTTTTCCTAAATACTCAGTATAACGCCTGAACATGAATTTAGTTGATTTCCAAAGAAAACTTTTTAATGTACAATTCTGTATACAGTGGGTTGCCAAATTATTAGGGACTTTTGGTATGTTATAAGGTTTGTTTGCTTTCTATAAGTATTTTAATAACGGGAGAGACGCTGAGTCTTTTACACACGCAATAGTGGAAGACGCTTTTCTTTGATTTAAACATAATTCTTTGGTTTTTTTTGGAAAAGTTAATAATTATATGTGAGTATTATCTTTCTTTTATTGATTAAATATTTTCAAAATAAACCATTGAAAATTTAGACTTTTCCTAAATACTCAGTATAACGCATGAACATGAATTTAGTTGAATTCCAAAGAAAACTTTTTAATGTACAATTCTGTATACTACGTAGAATTACCATGCTGAGTCATCGCTGACCCGGTCAAAATAATGACTTTTTCTTTTATGTCAACAGGGCTTTCAACATTATATTAAAAAAAAACAACAGTAGAATAATGTAAGAAGATGTATCACAATTGCTTTTTACAAAAGACGAGTGGAGATCAGTGATGGGGCGTGATCACACATCTGCCATAATACTGCAGGGCGAATGTATGAGCTTTTATTTGATTTCAGACTGTTGTAGAATGTTGTTATCTCCCTAATGCCTTAGAAACTAAATAAAAAAAAAATATTTTTTCCATTGCAAAGGGAACGAGGCAAAAAAATCTATCAGAGGTATTACAGTTTTGCACATTTATAGTGATGCTGTCGCGACGGAGGTCTTTTCAATGAGGGAATTTTAGAATTCCGAAGCGAATGTTAAAAAAATGTTTCTAGCGACAAAATTGCATCCGATAATGATAACAATTTTGACAAGAGGATGACGAGGGATGACTGACTAGAGTAACCATTTTAACATAAAGAACAAAAAAGTTTGGTGAAAATGCTCATAAAGCCCCGTTGTCCGAATCCAATTCAAGTGGCAGGGAGCTAAATGAAAATCATCTAGTAAATGACGTGGAGGAAGTCATGAAACACAAATAAATCGTAAGTGTTATGCAAAAAGTATAAAATAAAGGAGAGAATTAAAAAAGTAGAGAATTAAAAAGGAGAGAAAGATGCGAAATAAATTGCCCCTTCAACGTGATTTGAAAGAAACGAAAGAATGAACTATATGTGCAAAATGATATATGGAAGATATGGTTTAAGACTTAGCGCTGATAAATTCTTAGGTAGTTTTTAAAAATTCAAGAAATTCTAACAGCATAAGAGTCTATATTATAAAATTAGCGGATGAGCTCAGAGAGAAATATATTGAAAAAAAAACCTGAAGTTATCCGTCCACTGACCACACGAGACATTCGAACAAATGAAAATAGCCAGATAAAGGAATGTTAAGACAGTAGAATTTATAGTGTGCGTGGAAACTGTTTATAATTTGCGTGTGTATTATGCACATCAATAAAAAAGGAACAAAAACCATAGCAATTTGTGTGAATTGATTAGTCGAAATAATTGTACAATGTTAGTAAAAGCAATCCCTGAGTTTTATATATTTAAATTTATTGTGTTTTAATATATTATTAATCTGCAGGAACAATATTACAAAATTTAAACTGATAATTTATATATATATATATATAATAAATTATACATTATATATATTATTTAAAATAACCGTCAAAATCTTAAAGTATCTATTCTGAAATTAGAAACTAATATATCCTTTGGTGGTATCTATTCACCAAATTTCTTATTATGTAATACTCTAGTAGCTAAATTGTATTAATCCTTAATTAAAATTCATTGTATTAATCATCAAACTCTTATGCTTGTATGTATTTCCCATACAAATCAAGAATAACATCACTGAAGCCCATGGGTCAACTATGACCCACTTCGGTCGCTCTAGGTATACAAGAAACATAGTAATTTTAGTGTTAATTGGTATTTACGTTATCTATACTAATAAAACAAAGTTTTGCTCTAAGTGTGTGAGTTTATTCGCAATAGCTAGCAAAATATACGCACGTACGAAGCTCAAAATTCGTCTAAGGCTTCTCCTGGTGCACATGAGATTCAATCATCAAATACTTATGCTTGTCTGTATTTCCCATACAAATCAAGAATAACTTCACTGAAGGGAATCGGTCAGGTATGACCCACTTCGGTCGCTCTAGGTATACAAGAAACACGGTAATTCTAGTGTTAATTGGTATTTTCGTTATCTATTCTAATAAATCAAAGTTTTGCTCTAAGTGTGTGAGTTTATTCGGAATAGCTAGCAAAATTTACGCACGTACGAAGCTCAAAATTTGTCTAAGGCTTCTACTGATGTACATGAGATTCAGGATATTAAAATTGTATTAATTGATGGAGTTATTAATTAATAATCGCAACTCTCTCTCATCAAAAAGCCATCGATTTAATCTTCAGTCAAGGAAAGCGCTTGCGAACGCGCCACAAAACCCATTTACGCATCGGAAGCTATAGTTTCCTCTCTTATGGCAACGAATGTCCAGGACGCAATTTTAGAGGTACCGGAAAACCAAGCATATGCTCTTAAAGCTGAAACATTTTTGAATAGAAGGTGCAATTGGATTTGAAAATTATAAATTTTAACCCCGTCGAACGCAGGTCTCTTCGCACCTCACAGTGCCGATATTTTTTCTATGCTAAAAGTAACTAAACGTCCGCATTTTAACACAATCATTTTATCGCATCTAAATAAACCAGACTTACATCACCTACATAAATTCTGAAACATTCGGACAAATAGAAATATAGAAACATTTTTTACAAAATAAAATGTACAAAGATTACGACGAAAGCGAGTAAAAATCTGGATGTTTCGTCGCAGTAAAAAAAAAAGTATTCTTACGAGTCCTTTTCCGCTGAATATCAATATTGTTTCTTCAAGGCTAAGAAAACATTATGTTTTTTAAGTCTTAAAAATATCAAAGAGATTGGATGATAACTTCAATTGTATTTTTTGATAACGACATTTAAAATACCGGACCCCTATATACTATATATAACTACCCCTCCGTCCCTTTTCCCGCATTTTTCAAAATTATGCATAGATACCAAAAATGAAATTACGCATAAAAGAAAATACCAAATAGTTTAAAGAAGAATATAATTTCAATTAACTTTAAAACGCTGTAAAACGTTAAAAAAAAAAAAAAAAAAAAAAAAAAAAAAAAAAAAAAAACGAAAATTAACCTTTTTAAAAAATGTTGAAGCTTTGTACTCAGGGGAGGTTGCAATATACGGAGAATCGGATTTCGATGAAGTTCTAAGAGGTAATCTGCTGATACATGGATAATTCTTATCCCTATATGTTTATATTCATATATTTTTTTATTTTTTCATCTAACTGACTTGAACTCGGAGGCAGTTTTCAATTTAAAAAAAAAATCACTTAGCCAGTGTAAAAAAAAAAAAAAAGGCTATGCGTAAGTCAGAGATTTTTAGAGTTAATTATCAAAATGTTAGCTCGAAAATTACGCAGTCGATGGAAATATGTCGTCCTTACCCCTTTCGTTTCACGTAGCAGTTACCACCTTTTTCACTGGTAAATATCAGGGGGGGGGGGTGCTATTTTTCACACAATTAGTGGACACGTATTTCATATAAAATCGATTTAAATATATTAAGACACACAAATTTAAGGTTCATTTAAGAATTTTATCACGGAACCGGGCAGCGACGGGGCGTGGGGGGTATACCAGGGGGTATATATAGTGTTAATTGGTAATACCAACTAACACTAGAATTACCGTGTTTCTTGTATACCTAGAGCGACCGAAGTGGGTCATAGCTGACCGATTGCCTTCAGTGAAGTTATTCTTGATTTGTATGGGAAATACAGACAAGCATAAGTATTTGATGATTGAATCTCATCAGCTAGGGGGTCAGCTAGTCAGATTATAAAAAAACGATGAATGATCTTAAATGAACCATAAATTTGTATGATTTTATATCTTTAACTCCATCTTGTTGATTTTGTATTTTAAAATGAAAAAATCGCTAAAATATGTTGAATTGAGTATATGCTACTTCGTTTTTTATTTCTACGTAATTTTATTTTTGGAGTCTATGCGTACCGAAAGCGAGTGAAACTCCGAAGAAGCACTCAGATTATTACTGATTTCGTCGAAATTTGCTATACATTTTATTTTGCGAAAAGTATTTATACGCCTCCGACCGTTTATAAATTTTTTGTTACGCAAATTGGGTCTATTGGGATACTCTAAAAAGATTGTGGTAAGATACGAACATTTAGTTACTTTTAGCGTAGAAAAAATATATCGTCTCCGTGAGGAGCGAAGTAACCCGAGTTCGCTAGTGTATTTGAAAGAGTTAAAATTCACAATTTTAAAAACCGAATACACTAACAATTAGAAGGATGGTTCAGTTTAAGAGCGTGTTTTTGATTTGTCGGTACCCCTAAAATTGCGCCCTGGAAGGTATTGAAATAATAGAGAAAACCTTTTTTTGGAAGACGACACTGTTTCAATTTTTTTTAAGTGTTAACTGCGATTTTGTTTGATTGATTGTGGCTTTTGAGATGTAAGAGAGCGGTCTTTCAGAATATGCCTTTCGTTTTCAACTTTTTTTAGCGGTTTGGCTGATGTAAGGAAATAAATAAAGACAAATTTCCCCCCGAAGTTGCTTCTTTTCGACATCCATATTCTGCCGATACGTAAATAAGGGGCTTATTTCCCTCTAGCAAAGACCGAGATGAGTTTTCATTGGAAGTCCGTAAGGATTGTTAATTAATAACTCAACTAATTATTAGAAATAAAAAAAATACGAGACTCAGGTGCATCTGCAGACACTTTCGGCTAGTCTTACAAAACATTTTCAGCTTCGAACGTGCCGTAGATTTTGCTAGCCATCGCACATGCACACACATGCAGAGTGACAAACTTTCTTTTATTAGTATGGATACGATCTTCTCTTAATTTAGATTCAAGAAGAAAAATAATGACACATTTAAATGCAGAAAAATAGCACAAAATATGGAAATAAACGAGGCGAATACAATTGATGCTATTTAAAAATTAAATAACTTGTTTTGGCTTAAACAGAAGTGCTAGAACCACGTCTTGCAGATAATGCATTTAAGAACCTACGCTAGTGAAACAAAGATGCTTTCACACTACGATTAAAGCAATGGCGGTATTCTTTTCAAATTTATATTTTGCACTTCAATATTTCTGAATTTCATTTATAGAACATGACTACTGAATTTGACCTTTAACCCCTTCGCGACGGGAGCCTTTTACGAAATGGTTATTACTTTGCTACCGGTTTTAAAAAACAGAAGTTTGTGCCTATTCAAATAGGGAAAATGCTCGGATTAAATAAGGCAAATTTTACAGTAAAATTTTACTGGAGAGGATAAACGAAGATCCTTAGGCCTATTTCCGGCACGTATACGTGTCGCTCGTCCCCAAGGGGTTAATCGCTTTTTTAATTCTTCTTTTTTTTTTTTTTTTTTTTTTTTTATGAAGGCAATAAATAGCACTTTCTGGAAAACTTTTGAAAGTGAAAATGTCTCAAAAAAACTACAACAAAAATTGAAAAAGAGTGAGATTGAAGGTTAGACATCAGCCTATGATGTCTTTTAAAAATCGTTTAAAAATATTGAAAAGCAAACGAGAAATTAAATAAACCTTGCAGTTTGGTTAACATTATTCTCTAGTATCTTCGCGGGACTACCATAGGCTCGTAACGCATTGAATATGGAAATGTACGTAGTTGAAAGTATGCAGGTTTTGTATGGTCTTTTAATTTAAATGCTACTTCTGTATAGAATATCTACAAAAAACCAACTTTTCAAAAGTAAAAAAAAAAGCCACGCTAAAAAAAAAAAAAAAAAAAAAAAAAAATTAAAAATATATAAAGTTGTGGCAAAAAAATGGGGTGATATCAAATTTCCAAGATAATATTATGGTGCTTATTCAGCATTTTTCATTAAAATATTTACCATTTGTAAGTCCAGCGTCTTCGTATATGTTTATAGAAATCCTTTTCTCCTGTTCTAAATACATCATAACATGTTTCTGAAAATTCAAATGTTTTAAAATTATGCATGATGGACTGGCCATCTTTCCATATTTTACACAAATTGCTAAGTACCCAAATCCATAGTTAAAATCCGAAATTCAAAATTGTTACTTAAGCAGGCATTTTAAGCTTTTCCTTTACGGACTTGCATTCGGAGAAATTTGTGTCTTTAAATAATAGTGACTTATCTTAAAGATTCATCTTATGACATATTTCTTAGAATAATAAATCATTTAAAAGCAGTGAAAATCAATTTATTTTCTCAAAATATCAATCTTTTTTTTTTTTTTTTTTTTTTTTTTTTTACCAGTTTGTAGTTAAAATCCGAAGTTCGACATGTTTTTAAAGCAAACATTTTATACTTTTCTTTTACGATATTGTGTGCTTACAAATTTGTGTCTTAAAATAATGGTGATGTATCTTCGTGATTCATCTTATGATTTCTTTTGTAGAGTATTTAATTATTTAAAAGTAATGAAAATAAACTTATTTTCTCAAAATAAAAGCACTTCTTAATTTATTTGTCCGTAGTTAAACTAAGAAGTTATAAATTTTTATTATTCCAAACTTATTATGCTTTTATTTACGAGCTTGAATGCCTGGAAATTTAAGTAAAATATGGAAAGATGGCCGCCAAGCCCAGATGCATAATTTTAAAACATTTGAATTTTCAGAAACACTTTATGATGTATTTAGTACAGGAGAAAAGGATTTCTATCAATATATACGAAGGCTCACGACTTACAAATGGTTAATTCTTTAATGATAAATGTTAAAAAAAGAAACATAATTAAAGCTAGGAAATTTGATATCACATCATTTTTTAGCAATATGAAGGATGAAAATTTAGTAAAAAACTGATAGAGTCGAAAAAAAATATACATATACATAGCTGCCAACATCTTACGATTTTTTGTATCACAAAAGTTTTATAGTAAATTTAACCTCATTAAATCACCGTAATCTGCCGATTAAACAAGGAAAGAATTTCTATTAAATTTTTGTGGTACAAAAAACGGAAGAGTTGGCGGCTATGCATATACAGTGGACTCTCTCTATCCGAACACTCTCTGATGTGAACACCTTGGTATTATGAACACATTCCGACGGTCCCGGCGAAACGCAGTAGACTTAACATAACATGAACTCTCTGTATTCTGAACACTCTCTAATGTGAACACCCCACTATTATGAACGCTACTTTTGATCCTCATTCTATTCCGCCTCTATGTAAACTGAACGTGTGTTTGCAATCAGAATTCGAGGAATTCCTCCATCATGGAAATTCCGAGAAATTGTTGCAGAAGAATAAAAAATTTCAATAAACTCGATTTGAAAATAAACAGACAAAATCATTGCTAGATTTTATGCATCTACTCGATGCTGCAATTTGTTTGAATAATTGAGATAAAGTCCTCAGTTAACAAAACATATGTTATAAAAAATAAATAAATTGAAAGAATTTTTTTTCAAACAGGTACGTTATAAGTGTTCTACATCTAAACTAATTAGAACATTCGGTACAGATGTCATATTCGCCCCATATTGGCACGATTTTTTTCTGACGCCAATGTCATATGCCCAAAGTGTACTTAACTGGCGCCAAAGTGTCGTTATTTTGCTTGATGGGGTAACCTGGATTATGTCGTTTATGCTGTTGATGTTTTCGCCAAATTGGCAACCGAAAAAAATCGCGCCAATATGGGGCGAATATGACATCTGTACCGAACATTCGTACATTTTTAATAAACAAAAAAGTCCAAATATAAAACTGTTACCATTTCAGAAAAAGTAAATCATGTTAATCAGATAAATGAAATGAACAAAACAATGAATTTTTATGCAACGGGATACAAGAAAAAATAACGCAAAAATCATGTCACGCGAGTCCCCCTCTCTCGAGCTAAGATAAAAATAGAAAGATTATGCAACAGAAAGGCCCCACACCAGTGATATACAAGAGTCAACATATATTAGAGGTAGTGGCTGAAAAAGGATTATGGTTTCTTTTCTGCACACCTGTTTGGGCAAGATTATCGCTTCTGTTTCTTTCTCCCTTTTGCTCGGCAATGGTACATTTTTGTTCGCCGTTTCTCTACAGATGCAGCGAAAGAAACATTGCACTTACGCAGCTTTATTATAAATAAGTAAAAAAAAACGGAAAGAACTGAAGCTTCAGGAAAAATACAAAGTTGTTCAAAAATTTAAATCAAACGCAAGTAAAAGGAAAATTGCGTGTGAGTTTGTAATTTCAGTAGGGCAAGCAACGCCATGAGCAAGAAAGAGAAAGAAATTTTAATCACTTTTTAACCCCCTCACTGACAAGCCCGTGTTAATACGTTCACTAAGCTCCAGGTTACACTGCAATACAAGCAATATTTAAAGTAATATAATTCCATTGATTTAATGTATTTTTAATACATTGAAAAATGATTAATGCTTCCAAGGATTGCATTCATATTCGTTATTAAGTTTTTTTTTTATAAAATTTTCAAAGAATCATTTTGTTTAGCATTTTTTTTAAAACAAAATGCAGAGAAAACAAGATTAAAATTCTGCCCTTTTCCAAGACAGTCGGTGGGTTAACGAATCAAATGAACTTTCCTCAAATTGTAGAATTTTCAAAAAGAAAACCGAAAACAAGAACATAAACAATCGCGTCTGGAAATTTTTTGCCAAATGAGAAGGAAGTATCTTCTTGTTCAAGACCCTTGCTGAAGCAGATTGCTCTGAATTTTACAGAAAAGGAGAAAATCACGAAATTCAGCGCATAAAAAGGATGGTTGACTCACTTCAAAAGTCGTCATAACATAGAATTCAAAATAATCACTGGTGATGCTGTAGATGTAAATATCGACACTGTGAAGGAAATGAAAGAAATCTTCAGGATATAACGAAGGATTTCGACGTCGCTGACATTTTAAATGCCGACGAAACCGGCCTGCTTTTTAGAGTAAAAAATAAAACCCTAACAGAAACAAGCGAGAAAGGCGCGGGCAGAAAATGGAAAGTCAAAAAAAAGACATGCCGTTATGCTCTGTGCCAGTTTTACTTGTGAGAAATTCAAACCACTTGTGATCGGAAAAAGGGAGAAACCACGATGTTTCTAAAATGTGAATATCGCATCATCGCCTGTGCACTATATATCAAATGGAAAAGCCATGATGACACTCACAATTTTCTCACAATGGTTGGAGATCATTAACGAGATGATGAAGAGAGAAAGAAGAAAAATTATTCTTTTTATGAATAATGGCAGATCACACACAAACATGCAGCTGAGGAACGTGAGCCTGAAGTTCCTGACCACCAAACTGTACTTCTATAATCCAACCAACGGAAAAAGGAGTAATCAAGATCTTTAAAGTTCACTATCGAATCCATTTTCTGAAGGCAACTAAACTAACGAAGAATGTCAATGTCATGGATGATGTCCATTGGATATAAACAGCTTGGAATAAAATAACCTTCTACGCCTTCCAAAGCTGCTTCTACAAGGCTAGTTTTAAATGTGAGAATGAACAGTAATAGAGGAATAAGAAGCAACAGCTGTGAGTGACTTGGGGTCAATTCTCCAAACAGTCCATACTGAAATTGAACTTGGAGCTTATCTCGAAACCGACGAAAGCCTTTCAGTTAGCGACAACAACATAGTTGAAGAGGAAACGATAGTGAAGAAGAAGCAAAAGCAGAAGAGACAGATGAAACAAGAAGTACGATTACCTTCAAGCAATATGGCCAAGGGATTCAAGACCTATTGAACTATGCAGCTGAACATCATCCGGAAGTCTTTCCACTTTTTAAACAACTGGCTAACATGTACACTGCACAAGCATACACAATGCAAAAACAAACTAAAATTACTCACTTTGTTAAATAATGTACCGATTTTGTTTTTAAGTAATATATTGTATATATGTTTGTTATGCAAAATTTTTTAATAATAAAAGAGACGGTAGATTACAGGTTCGACTGAATTTAGTTTGACATTGCACTAGTCGCGAAATCTAAATTCAGCACGTCCATCTCGGTAACTGGCATGGCTATCTATTCTATACAGTCTATAAACTCAATCATAGTAGTAGTAATAATGCATTTCCCAGTCTCCCTCTATAATGAACACCCCCATAATCTGAACATTTTTGGTCGGTCCCATGCGTGTTCAGAATAGTAGAGAGAGTCCACTGTATAAATATGGGTCTGTTTCTTTATCATTAATTTAAAAGACAACTTTTTTTCAGGATTATTTTGCTTTTGCAAATACCGATGTCTAATCCGAGAATGGAGCACAACTTACAAAACAGTACATATTTATTGGAAATTGTTCTTAATGCGCTTTTACATATTATAAGTAAAAGTAACCAACATGCCAGCGTTCAGTCTTTTACCGCGAACGGTATCACAGAAATCGGAATTTTTAAACGATTTTTGTTAAGCATCCTTTTAAATTTCGAATTTATTAGAAAATGTTCTCTGAGAACATTTATGTTTCAAAAGTAAAAGCCACTTCAAATTTCAAGTTCATGCCTTAACGATTCCATTTAAATTGTAGTTTAGAACGTTTATAGATCGTTTCTGCATGTTTGACCTTTTTAAGCGAGATTTATTTCTTTTTTTTCGAAACGGTTCTTAGCGAACATTTACATTTTAAATGCAAACGCCTCGCCAAAATTCAGTTTTTAACCTTGAGCGATATCATAGTAATCCAAATTTTAGAACGTTTTTTGCTACTACACTGTCTAAAATTTCGAATGTTTTAGAAACTGTTCGCTGTGGGCATTTACATTTGAAATGTCAGAACCATGTCCTACGGATAAGAATTCCAAATAAATCGTAAATTATAATGATTTTCGAAAGCTTTCTACTCCTTTTACCGTTTTTAATTTTGATTTTTTTTAGAAATAGTTTTTAGCGAGCAGTAACATCTTAAAAGTTTCACCATATCATAATATCAAATTTTAAATTTCTCCCCCCAAGAGTATCACAGAAATAGCAATTTTGGGAGGATTTTTGCTCTTGCAACCTATTAAATTTTGAATTTATTACAAGTGTTCACATTCAGTGCAAACATTTGCGTTTTAAAAGTAACATTTATGCCAAATTTCCAAGTTCATGCTCTTGCAATTCCATTCAAATCGTAATTAAGAATGCTTTTAGAAAGTTTTTCATGCTTTTCATTCTTTTAGAAAAAGATTTCCTTAGAAACAGTTTTTAGCGAGCATTTGCATCTTGTGACCACTATGCCTAATTTAAGGATTCTATCCCGAACGCTATCACTGAAAAGAAAATTTAAGAATTATTTTGCTCGTGCGCCCTTATAAATTTTTAATTTATTAGATAATGCTCCGCAAGTATTTATGCCTTAAAAATAAAAACCTTGTGAAATTCCAAATTCCTAGCCCAAATAATTCCATTAACATCATAATGCAGACCGTTTTTACAACATTCCGCCCGGTTCAATTTTCAATTTTTTACAAACAATTCTTAGCGAGAATTACCATTAATGCATAGGTAATTGACGTCAAAAAGTTATTTTGTGTTGATTTTGGGGGCTATCGCTTACCATGTTTTTTTATTTATATAAAAATCCCCTTCAACTCAATTCAATTTCAAAAGATTTGTTTACATTAGGAATGAAACTTTAAAAGTCGATAGCTCTTAACCATTTGATGGACAAGTAATTGCGTTACAGTAATGTCGAATTCACACCGGAATCTTTCAAAAATTTTATTGCAAAATGAGGAAAAACAAGTTTACAGCCATTTTTCCAATATAATATATCCCATCGCCCCTCAAGGGATTATAATGCATACATAATACAAGGTACCTCTTCTCTCAAAATATAATTTTATTTTAAATAAAATTATCTTATTATCTTTTCTAAAAATGTCTTTTCTTCTCTTTTTATGCGGGTTTATTTCGAAAAAATAATCTCGGTAAAAAATGGCTGACTAGTAGGTTGAACTCGGAGTGGTTGGCCGATGTTTAATTTGTGTTATTATAATATAGATCGTACGCGATATTTGGCGGGTTAGTCACTATTTGGCATAATTTGTTAATTTAATAATTAATTAACATTTTTTGTGCTTATTAAGGATAGAAAATTAATTTTTTAACTGAATTTTATAAAAGCACGTATATTGAGTAATTACCTGTCCAAAAATGCACTCTATACTTTTTCTGTCCGTTATTGAAGTATCTTGTTTGAATTTAAAAGGTTGACGAAGAAAATAAGCAATCATATTTCTTCTTCGACAGTTTAAAAAATATCTAATTAGTTTCAGAAAAAAATATTTCTGAATATAGTAAATTTCTGAAAAATTGCTTTTGCTCTAAAGTAAAAAGTTTTAGTCGCAGAAGCAATGTGTGTGCCATAAATCTCGAGCATAATCCAGTGAATGTAGATTCCAAATTTCATAAAAATCGCTCGGGTAGTTTCTGAGAAAACGAATCTTAAAGCCCGCATATTTCAAAAACGATTGCATCCAGTCTTGTCTTCCTTTAATTGTACATCTATGAAATAAATACACAAGCGCAAACGTCGTGATTTTATTTGTTTGTAGTATTTATAATATGAAAAAGTAGTATTTATATACTAATAATTTTTATTCGTGCTTATTTAATTTATTTGTTACAGTTAATTATTTAAATAAAAACAGCTCTTTTTAAAACTAATATAATCTGTTAAAATGTCAAAATATTGGCCATCTAATAACCGTAAGGCATGGTGACGTCACGGCGACGTCGTTGTGAAGTCACACTGTGATTTTGTGACCGTCGATGTGACGTCACAGTGACTATAATGCGAAGTCGATTTGTCCGTTTTAGAGGTCGTTTGTGACGTCACATTGTGACCACTCTGTGAAGTCACGGTGTGACTAATTTGTGAAAAGTGTGTCATTTGTGACTATATTGGCATTAGCTTTGTGACGAACCTGTGACGAAAGCGACAATGCTTTGAAGTCACATTGTGACCAATTTGTGAAATATGTGTCATTTGTTACGAACTTGTCATAAACAATGTGATGATTTAAAATGAAAAACAGATTTCAAATTAATTGCTTAAAAGGCGCTAAGGCCAACATAGTGAAAAAGATTCCGTGCCGGGACTCGAACCCGGTCCATCAATATAGCACACTGACATTCTACCGACTAAACCACATGGAACGATACCCAGCCGGGAAATTTTCTCACTATTACATGTTGGCAAGGCCACAAACGCAGCACAAGATGGAATATTTATCGTGAGCCACCGACATTGAGCAAATACGAAACTTAATTAAATCCAGCATCGATTGAAACTATATTAATACTTGGAAATTTTTCCAAAGAGAACCATTCGCCTTGTATACAATATTTCGAATGAAAATCAAATTTTAAATTACATGCTTAAAAGGCAATTTTAATTTTAAATTTGATTTTTATTTGAAATATTGTATGCAAGGCGAATGTTTCTCTCTGGAAAAATTTCTAAGTATTAATATAGTTTCAACCGATACTGGATTTAATTAAGTTTCGTGTTTGCCCCATGTCGGTGGCTCACGATAAATATCCCATCTTGTGCTGCTTTTGTAGCCTTGCCAACATGTAATAGCGAGAAATTTTCCAGGCTGGGTATCGTTCTACGTGGTTTAGTCGGTAGAATGTCCTTGCGCTATACTGATGGCAGGGGTTCGATTCCCGGCATTGAATTTTTTTTACTAAGTTGGCCTTTGCGCCTTTTAAGCAAATAATTTGAAATTTTATTTTCATTTGAAATATTGTATGCAAGCCGAATGTTTCTCTCTGGAAAAAATTCTGAGTATTAATACTGTGATGGTTCTTGCCATAAACACTGTGATGAATTTTAAAATGCACAATTTTAAAATAAAGTTTTGTTTGAAATATAAATTCTTATCTTTTTACCGTACTTTTTAGCAAAATATCGCTATTTTGGAGTCCTATTCTTCTAAAACATTTAAAATTTTTCCACTTAAAAAACAATGCTTATCAACTGACATCTTTTTTTATTAAGTTTTAAGCTTTATCTTGAGTTCAAGCTTGATATTAAGAATGTGTAAAATTTTAATGTGTTGTGATTAGTCATTGCTTTATTAAACATGACATGATAAGCCATATTTATTTAAATTTTTTATTCCCGTGTATATTGTATTTTGTGAATATGAGCTAAATATATTTGGTATGTTTTATAGGAAAAGACTGATCTGCGAAAGAGAAAAAACAATTAAGAAAAATCATGCGTTAAGCATAGATTATAAAACACTTTCCAACGCTTCCTGAATGCTTTAACAAGACATCGTAATTTAGGGAAATAACGTAAATAAGATAACTAAGTAAATGTTTTAGAAAACACATAAAACATTTGAAAAACTGATTTCAGCATTTACCGTCCATAGCCAAATATGTTTTCTAATTCTTTTGAACAGCCCTGCATTTGATCTGTAAGTTGATATACATATTATATAATAGGAAAATTTATTTTTGCAAGAAAACGCATAACAGGTTGAAATTCTCTTTCAGCAATTTATACTAATATATGGAAACATACTTGAATACTTTTGTATAATCTTGTAGTTTACCTAGAACGTTTATTACGCGCTACGGCTTAGTTAAAATTTAATTCAAACACTCTTAAAACTGCTGAAATCACATTTCCAGAAATTATAATTTATAGATGGCCATGTATTCAATTCTTTACGTGACCCTGTATATCATTTTATCTATATTCTACAAACATTTCTTAGTAAATTAAATGCAGTTCAACGTAAAAATCCATAACTCATTTAAAACTACCTCTAATCAATTTGCGCATATACCCAGTAACCCTTACGAATACTTTTATGTAGTCCTGTATATGAATTATAGCATTTATATATACCATACTCTATGCATAAATATAGTGAATCATAAAAGCGCATATCATAATTAAAAATGCATTTCCAGCAATCATCCTAATGAACTTCGGATACAATATAGTATCGGAAATATTTTTTTGTGTCCTGTAAATGCTATATACATTTCGTATTATCGTGAAATAATGTATAGTGTGTAAACCTCAGCGACTTATATCAATTTCATTATATATGAAATAGATTAACATAATTAAAGTACGCCGCAAATATTTCCCTCCATCTCCGTATAATAATGTATTGGAATCCCTTTTTTATCCCTGTAAATGAACAATAACTATTCGTTGCACCACATACTCTTCAGAATGCATATTTTAGTGCATTTCATAAATTCATATCAATTTTATTCTGTTTGAAAGCGTGTAAAATCGTTAAAAATCATTTGAAACGATTTTTTCCCGTCGGCCGTAGTGTAACGAAATACTTTTGACTGTTCCTGTAGATGAATTAAACACGCTACAAACTTCATTACAAATAAGGGCCGTGCTATCGTAAACGTCAATAACATCCAAAAATTTCAAGGCAATCCGAGTATATTTGCGAGAGTTAGAGCGCGGACAGACGGCCAGACAAACCGAAGTCATAAACACTTTTCAACTTTGTTGAAAAGTTTTAAAAAGAACATATAAAAGTAAAATAAATGATTGCATATTAATTATTTTTATTGTTTAAAAAACATTTTAATGTAGAAAGTAGTTATTAATCGCTTAAAACAATATTCAGTCCTATATTACGAAAGTACATACCAATTTTTTAAAAATATATACTAAAGCAGTTTAAGCTATAAACTTGTTATCACAGGCATGAAAAACACTTTATTTCAATGCTTAAATATATTTAATTTTTTTATTCCAGTGATTACATATATCGAAAACGTAGAAAATGAATTTACAATCGAAGAAAATTTAATAACTGATTCTGAGTGTCTACAATTAAATGTTTGATTAAAATCACAAACAGAAAAAAAAAATGCTTACATATTGTTAATTTCTAATCTGAAACAATTTCGAATTTCATATTTAACTCCAAAATAATAATGATGCTATAACTGTTAGTAACTAGAAAACATTAAAAAGCCGAAAAAAATTCCACACCACTGTTTCAACACATTTTCAATCTCAAGAGACTAAAAATTAATATTTAGATTCTTTCTACTATGAATGTACGCACGAATCAGTCTCTGCGCCAGCTTTTTTTTTTTTTTTTCGAGCGATGGCAGATTAATATACAACAGAGTCGAATAGGAAAATATCCTTCTGAAAACAATACAGACCAGTCTCTTTCTATATGTGTAACATAAAACTACTTAACTCATCATTATAATATATACAAAACTGGAACAAAATATTTAAATTAAATAAGACTTACATATATGCTTCATCAGTAATATCCGTATATTTGTAATATCCTAAAATGGCAGATCTCTTTCTTTTATATTAAATGAAGTGCTGTAGGCGTGCTGGTGTTCTAAACAGGAGTGAAGTGACTTCCCGCGTATTCTCTTGTTTATTCTATGGTAATATCGCGAAGCAGACGATTTGAGCAGGTGTGTTTTTGTAAACAATTGATTTGAATCTGAAATGCGCAATAATTATATGAGAGTGTAACAATCAGTGGAGGATTATTATATTAAATTGCAATGCTAGATAAAATTGAAATCATGAAAAAAGATTACTTTTACTGTCTTAGATATCAAATTGATAAAATATAGCATGAAAATTTAGTTTATTAATGCTTGTATCGTGCAATTTATTTATTATGTCCCCCCCCCCCCCCACCTTTCGTGACAGAATTTACTATTTGCTATCTACTAATGTATTTTCATTCCTTATGCCGCTGTAACTCAGGTCTGTTTAAAATATTGTTTAACCCTTAACTGATGTGACAAAAATTGCCGCATAACTACTGTGAGCGGTCTGTGAGACCGCTTAATCTATCAAATGGATAAAATATAGCATGAAAATTTAGTTTATTAATGCTTGTATAGTGCATTTTATTTATTATGCCCCTTCCCCATTTCGTGACAGAATTTACTAGTTGCTATCCACTAATATATTTTCATTCCTTATGTCGCTGCAACTCGGGACTGTTTAAAATATTTCTCTTCATTTTCAAACATTTTTGAAGTTCATATTTTTGTCACACTGTGATTTACAATATGGTGGTTTTTTTTATCACATATGTGACGTGACATACGTTACATGCAGTGACATAATAGTGTCGTCACAATTTTCTTTTAATTGCCAGAAAAATATAATTTTACAGTAAATAACATGATTTAAAGAATTTTTGCAATTTTTTAAAGTTTTCTAAGAAGTTCACATCTCAGTCACAATGTGACATCACTGAGTGGTGGCATTTTGGTCACAGATGTGACGTGACCACAGTGACTTACAGTGACGTCACAACGACGTCAGAGTAAACATGCATGCTATGAGGGTAGCTGCAGTTTTCGAAATTGTAAGAAAATTCTTTTTCTTTTCGTTTTCTTTTAAAAAACTCTTTTTTTTTTTTTTTTTTTTTTGAAAGAATTCATTTATTTCGTTTTCAAAAGATCTTCTACCAGGGACTGCACTAAAACTCTAAAGCATTTGCTGGGTTTCCCTGGGTGGCCATCCTCCTCGTTTTCAAAAGATTAAAACAAATTAATAACGTGCTTTTATTTTTTTTTATAAAATGATGAAATATTATTTAATATCTACTTTCAAATGTCGCTTTTTTTAAATATGCTTGATTTTATTTATGTTTTTTTAATATAATGGAAAATGACGCTTAAAATTTGTTAATATAGTAACAATTAAATATTGTAGTCTCATTTTTTACTTAATTCCTGATGTGCAAAAATTATAAAACGTGATATACTCGGTTGTATTCCCGATGAGAATACAATGTTTACGAATGTTCAGAATATGTATAGAATTTAATTATGAATAAAGTATTCAATTTTAAGTCTATTTTTTTCCCTTTATCGATCGCAGACAATACGTTTCCAATATTCTCTTGATTGCATCGCACTCATGTTATTTAACTTACAAATATTTCATTCATTTAATTTAAAACTCATTTCGTTTTCTATTCGGAATCGGTTTAATTTAAAATACAGGCATTAAATGTTGTATCATTAAACGAGCAAGTATTGTTCATTTATTTGTTTAAATATTTTGCAATTCCAGACAGTAGCTTCAATAATTTTCCTAAAATTGCCAAATTAGATTTTTTTTTCTTTTTTAAACAGACAATCCTATTTAGATGATGCCTGTTCAAAATCCAATCATGAATTTCAAATCGTTACTCACTCTCGGAAGATGAATCTTGTATACCAGGTTTATTGTAAAATATTTTTGTTACAGTTTGTTTTGATAAAAATATGTGTATTAAAAAAAAAAATAGTGGCAATTTGCGGCATAGCCAGAGGGAGGGTCGGAGGGGTATCCAGATGCACTTAATACCATTAAAATTGTAAAGCCCCCCCCCCCCCCCCTTGAATAATAGCTTAAAATTATCTGATTAGATAAGGCGAAGAAAACTTTATAAAATTAGTGGTGTCAAATGCATCTTGTCCCCCTTCCTCTAGATACACCACTAGTCGCAATGTCATTTTAGTTTCGGGACAAAAGGCAAAAATGTTTTCGTAGCATTAATTCCTTTTCTCCCGAAACTAAAATGATATTGTGAGTATTTTTGATACATAATTTTATCATAACGAACAGTAAAAAAAATATTTTGTAATAACCCTGGTAAACAAGATTAATATTCCATGAGTAAGTAGAGATTTAGAAAATGTTCGCAGATGGTAGATATTCTGTCATATATGACGTCACACTAAAAGCCCGTGTATTTGCATTTATACCCGATTCCAGCAGTAAGTTTGTACGCTTGATATGTACACAGTTTTGGGTGGAACCAAAACCACAAATTTTAGCTTGTGGTTAACCCATTGGGGACGAGCGATACGTATACGTGCCGTATGAAGCGCTCAGAATCCTTGTTTTTTCTCACCAGTAAAACTTTACTGTAAAATTTGCCTTATTTAATCAGAGCATTTTCTCGATTCAAGAAAACATAAATTTCTGTTTTTAAAATACGGTGGCAAAAGATTAAAAATTTCGTAAAAGGCTCCCGTCCCGAAGGGGTTAAACGGCTATTTTCGTATTTAAATGTCTGCCATTAAAAAAAAAAAAAAAAAACGCAAATCTTTATTTTAAATTTCTGCTAAGAATTCAAAAACTCTGAATTTTAAAAAAGGTCTAATTCGCAAGCCTGGAATGCTGATATTTTTCAATGTAGTCCTAAAGAACGTCTTGTAAAACGAAATTGCAAGAAATTCATAATAGCGGATTCGAAAAAAGCGTAGTTGCTTACTTATTTATTTTTCTCTAAGCTATCGATTAAGATGGCTAAATTACTTGAGTAGAACGAACATCAAACTTAAGAGAATAGGTAACTGAGATACTAATTTATATTTACATTTAACAGCATAATTATTCCGGTTTCTAGTTTTTTTAAATATTAAATTGATTAAAAACGATATTGTAAAGAATTTCATTATTTCATTAAATAGGGAAAGTCTATTTATAACATATAACAATTAAACGTTTTATGAGTAGCTCACTCTTAATATTTTGTAATATCGGTACTAAATGTTTTCGAAAGGTAATTTTGCTACCCAATCTCTTATTTTTGTTATTATATAAATCATGATTATGTCTTAATTCCGATTTTTGTCTGAATTCCGTCCGATTGCAACATTTAGCTATCCAAAAATCCCATGAAGTCCCATCATAAGGATTTTAGAGTATGTAAACTTTCTAGGTCTTGTTCGCATACTGGTAAGATTAACCCCTTGCCTATGGAATATATTTGAGAAAAACGTACCAAAAACGAAAAAAAAAATTCTTTTTAATTTTGTTCTAAACTTCAAAATTACAAAAATCCGACACACGGCGCGAAACTGCCGAACTTTTCGCGTGAAAGTATCGTCATATATTGGGAAAATGGTAAATTACATATTATGCATTGGACGAACTGAGTTCGGGTTTCACCGAATTGAACACAGATTTTCTCTTACCTGAACTCAGGTCGGGTATTCAAAAATTGGCTCACTTGCGTTGCCGAACTGAATTCGGGCGTCAGAGGCAAGGGGTTATAACCCTATTCTATGTGGGTCCAATATGGGTAGCCCACATAGATCCATATAGATATCTTTATAGATCGACATAGACATCCATATAGATATATATAAATAACCCGTATGGGCCCATATGGAAAAAAATGTGGACATTCTATGCGGGCCCAACATGGGTCGCCCACATAGATCCATATAGATATTTTTATAGATCGACATAGACATCCATATAGATATATATAAATAACCCGTATGGGCCCATATGGAAAAAAAGTGGACATTCTATGCGGGCACAATATGGGTAGCCCATATAGATCTATATCCCTGACCCACTTTTGCCCATATGGTCCCATATAGATGTGCTGCCTGGGTAAAGACATCGATCAATAATTTTTTCGGGTATTTCTTCGACACAGCGTTTATGAAAGGCAACGCCTTGATGCACCGAAGGCAACGCCTTGATGCACCGAAGGCAACGCCTTGATGCACCATTAACCCTCCGTCTACCAGACGGGTCCAATGGACCCGATGGGTACATTCGAAATATTTATTCTAACCAGAAATTTCTTTAAAATAAACTAAATATGTAAACCAGACAATAATGAGTTAAGTAAATAAGTTCAATAGTTTTAAATAAGAATTCTGATGTGTAATATTTTTATAAAACTTGAGTAAAATTTTCGGTAGTTCTAGGGTTAAGAAGCAATTGTGAGAAAGCCTTGATCTGGTCTTTGCCAAGCAGGGGCACCTTCACTGAGAGCAGTACGGAAACGAAAGGTCAATCACATCTTTGGTAGTCCTAAGATCCTCCTTTATAGAGCCCACAGTGCCCAAATCCCATCAGACTTCTGAAACTTTGATGAAGTAACAGGTAAAAATTATATTCAAAAAATAAAAAAAGTAAAAACCGAACTAATTAATTATTTCTCATCAATGGGAAACCATTTTTTAAATTACTTACCTATTTTTTTTTTATTTACTTGTATTGATGACTTTTAAGTTGTGTTTAATTGTTGGTTCCTATCTGTAAACACTGTTTTGATGAGGCCTATAGATGTCTATGAAGGTTAGAGTTGCAGTAAAGCTAGAGACCCTACCTACACAACTTCCAGGTTGTGTAATATTTAAACGGAGCTTCAGACTGTATAATCAGGGCCTGATTACCAACGGGGCACACTTACACAAATAAATTTTAAAAGAAATGTTCGACATACACAAACGCCGTATTCGTGTAAAATTTCTGCCATGAATGAGGTAAAATTTTCTGTTTCTTTTTACTGGTGGGAATATGCGCCGTTGGTAATCAGGAGCTGTGTAAAATAGTCAATGAAACATCGTCTTCATTTTGAAAGACCTATTCAATAATGATATGCCACTCAATAGGGTGCGTAAAATTTCTTTTTCGTCTCTACTGCCATTTTGTATTTTACGGCCGCTATTTTGAATTTATAAAAACAAAATATAGCCTATAACCATCGGACGATTAAGTCGAATCGATAGAGAACCCATTCATTGAAATCCATCCATCTGTTGGGGTGTTTCGAGGGTATAAAGAAATCCACATACCCCGATACGCGTCAAACACATAACCCTTCTTGGCAGTCGGGTAAAAAGAGATGTATCAGTGATGAGGAGGAGTTAATGTTTTTTTTTTTTTTTCTTGTAGAGAAAAGTTCTCTAAGGAAAAAATGTCTCTCAATTGAGAGATACCAAACTATAAGTTCGTAACAGCCCAGAAACAGTTAAAATGTCCATAAGAGACTCTATAAAGGTATCTTGTTCACCATGTACCATAGGGATGACTTCTGATTTTTCGAGTGAAATGTGCCCAGCTCGCAATCCTTTTCCAGCGCGAATATTATTAATTAATCTAATTATTAATATACTAATAATTAATTATTTAATTTGCACCTCTTTTGCAGACCAGCTTCTAATAGCACTAACAAGGAAGGTCTCCATACCGCAGTGTTGCCAGATTGGGGGCTTTTTTAATTCAGATTATTTGACTGTCACCACTTTTTTTTAATAGTATAATTCGCCCTATTTTTCAGAATTTTAAATACATTTCTCAATAGGCCGAATATTTATGTTTCAAAAAAGCGGTGACAATCAACAATCTGGGGTCAAAAAAGTCCCCAAACACTGCCATACCGGCATACTCCGAAAAATCTAAAAAAAATGCTCAATGCTCTTGTCATGAGCATATATATGGTTTTTAAAAAAATTCGGTTTCAGTTTGAACTTTTTTAAATAAATTCAATTTAAATAACTTTAGTTTTGGCAGTTTTAGTTTGTTTTAACTATAATTTTGTCATATTGATATTTACAGACGTGTGAAAATTATTAAAATAATTGTCAAATTTACAATAAAAACTTGTTATATTAAAGAAATATATTAAAAAAATATTGATACATTTAATATTTAGTGTGCATCATCTTGTTTTTTATTAAAGAAATGATAGCATACTTGTCTTGGTATACTTTGTATGAATTCTTGGCAATTAATTTGTATTTCGTTGTCATGATGCCAAATTTGGATGAGTGTTTCTATCAGACTAGTCTTGTTTGTAATGTTGTATTTCTTTAATTTTTCCTTTACAATGGCCCAAAGGTTCTCTATGTGGTTCATATCTGGACTGTTTCCAGGCCATGCAAATGTTTTTTCAAATGAAATTAAAGAAATATAACATCACAAACAAGAATGGTCTGATAGGAAAACTCATCCAAATTTGGTATAATGACAACGAAATACAAATTAATTGCCAAAATCTCATACAAAATATGCCAAGACGTATCGAATCTTTAATAAAAAACAAGAGGATGCACACTAAATATTAAATGTGTCAATATTTTTAAATGTATTATTTCTTTAATTTAACAAGATTTTAATGTAAAATTCGCAATTATTCTAATAATTTTCACACGTCTGTATATGTATTTATATTGAAATTTAACTATCAAATATTACGATTTGAAACTAAATTCAAAATTTAAATTAATTAAAATTGTTTCAAACTCAAAATTAAGCCCAGTTGAACACTGTCGATTCAATTTTGTCGCTATGGAAACGACTTCTTGGATATTGAAATTCATAAATGCAGTATTCTACAACTGAATTTTACTTTTAACCCTAGAACTACCGGAAATTTTACTCAAGTTTTATAAAAACATTCTACACCAGAATTTTTACTTAAAACTATTTAATTTGTTTATTTAACTTATTATTGTCTGATTTATACATTTAGTTTGTTTTGAAGAAATTTCTGGTTTGAATAAATATTTTGAATGTACATGTCGGGTCCAATGGACCCGTCTGGTAGACGGAAGGTTAAATATGCTAAAATGCATGAAAATACTTTTTTGATATCAATTTATATATATATATATATATATATATATATATATATGTATGAAAATATTTTTTTCAGTGATAAATTAAATAACTGCAGCAACACGCAATATATATATATGATATACCATATATATATATATATATATATATATATATATATAACATATTGAACTCTCTCATTGTTTAAGTTTAAATTCATTAAAGACCATTTACACACATTCTAAAATTCTATTAACAAACCATTTTCATTAAAATCGTTTGCTTTTGGAGAGGAAAATTGCTGCTCGCCAAATCGCGTGGCGCTTTTTCGTCTTTTCTCGCCAAATATTCGAAAGCATTTTTAACCATTTGGAAAAAATGGTTATTGTTCTCTGTCAGGGTAGGTGATCAAAAGCATATCTGAAGGTTTTTATTGGTTTATTCCGCATTTTATTCGTTTTCTGATTGGTCTATACAGTAATCTGTATTTCCCTTTATTTTCAACAGAGATGGATACCTTCTGTTGCCACTATGACAAAAAAGTAATAAAAACTACAAAAAAAATAATAACTCAGAAACAAATTGAGATACCGCTTTCAAACATATTGCATTTAAAAGTACTTTTTTTCCTCTATCCGACGGTGTAAAAAGTAATTTTGTCGGATGTTTAGAAGTTTAGCAATGAAATTTCATTTAAAATGTGTCGTCAGATTTCTTGCAAATCTGACGATGGAAAAGCCTTTTCCCGAACAGCCAATGAAATGCTTGGATGATCCGTAAGTTTCAGGTGGATAATACGTACGAGTCGCAGGCGATTTTTGTCGCTTGGAATTTTTACGTGTACTAACACTATTAATGTTTAATTCATGGCGTACGTAATGTATGATCAACTCCGTGCGATTTTTTATATCTTAAATTTTAGTCTTTGAAAAAATCATTTCCCAATGGTCGTTGTAATTTGTTAAATAGCTTTTTTTTTCTACAGATTTTTTACTGTAATTCCGCCAGTAAATTTGACTGATCCTTTATTACATACATAAGTAGTTTTATTAGTATTTTTTCTTTTTTTGAATATTCTGAGTATGCCCAGTAAGGAGACCTTCCTCGTTAGTAGAAATTTGTCACCGTAATTTTTTGTAGAACTCAGGAAGTTAATTCATAGTTGACAGTCCCTGTCAATTTAATCCTTAAATGCATGATTTTTTTATTTTCTTTCGAAAAAATTATATAGGATTCTCAGATAGGTTTATTACACAGGAAAAATAATTTTAAAAAATCAGAGATATATTTTTCGTATAATGCGTCAACTATTTCGTATGTTGCTGCAATACAAGTAAAAACTAATCTATTGCAAATCAGTATATATTTTAGTAAGTATGAATCTAAATACCTTATTTCATATCGATTTTTATTTTGTAAAACTCAACCCTTAAATGCATGAATTATTTTTTTAGAATTGTGTTTTTTATTCTTTTATAAACATTACAGAATTATGTTTTTTATTCCTATATTAAACATCAGATACCAGAAATTTTAAGACAGATTTATTATTTTATTTATCACCGTTTTTAGGTGCGTTCGTAATTACATAAATACGTAGCACCTATAGTCGTCGTTCAGTCCGTCTGTCCGTCTGTCCGTCCGCATATAACAGAGCAAAAACTACCCAACCGAATGATCTGAAATTTTAAATATATGATTGTTGCAGAATTTTGTCGAGCCATTTTAAATTTTATGAAAATCGGATGTATAGTTTAATTACAGGGACAGTCAAAAGTTTTTCTTTACATTACGGCCAATGGGGAACATTATTGCAAGTTCATTTTAATGATGTTACAGCCTTCCGAATGGTCTGGAATTTTAAATATATCATTGTTGCAGAATTTTGTCGAGCTATTTAAAATTTTATGAAAATCGGATGTATAGTTTAATTACAGGGACAATCAAAAGTTTTTCTTTACATTACGGGCAGTAGGAAAAATTATTGCAAGTGCATTTTAATGATGTTACAGCCTTCCGAATGATCTGAAATTTTAAATATATGATTGTTGCAGAATTTTGTCGAGCCATTTCAAATTTTATGAAAATCGGATGTATAGTTTAATTACAGGGACAGTCAAAAATTTTTCTTTACATTACGGCCAATGGGGAAAATTATTGCAAGTTCATTTTAATGATGTTACAGATTTCCGAATGGTCTGAAATTTTAAATATATCATTGTTGCAGAATTTTGTCGAGCTATTTAAAATTTTATGAAAATCGGATGTATAGTTTAATTACAGGGACAATCAAAAGTTTTTCTTTACATTACGGGCAGTAGGAAAAATGCTTGCAAGTGCGTTTTAATGATGTTACAGCCTTCCGAGAGGTCTGAAATTTTAAATATATGATTGTTGCAAAAGTTTGTCGAGCCATTTCAAATTTTATGAAAATCGGATGTATAGCTTAATTACAGGGATAGTCAAAATTTTTCCGTTTCATTACAGGGAATGGGAAAAAATTATTACAGTGTATTTTAATGATGTTACAGACTATGCACTTACGAAGTGCAAAAAACTATACATTCAGTACAATATGGGGTGCAAAAAATAATTATAAAACTAGCTATAGTACGAACGCACCACATTTGCCACGTTTGACGAGCAATTTCCAACTTTTTTTTTTTTTTTTTTTTTTTTTTTTTTTTTGGTACCTTTATTCAGGATTAATATTTCTACATAATTATAGTGGTTGCGAAGAGTTAAATAAAAAGTGATAAATATGCATCAGTATGCCTTTAAGAGTTATCTCTTCGGAACCGAATATTACACTCAGACCGCACTAGACTATTTTTATGAGCTCTGGAATTCCATCCTAGAGAACTCTTACACTATTAATCTACGACGCAACCCAAGATTGTCACCAATTACTAAAAAATCTACTGATAGAAATATTTGTCTTAACCCCTTAATTCTCGCTCCCGTCAATATCACGGTCTGAGGTGTCGTTCGTTATTTCTCGTGCCCGTTTATTTCCGGGCTGGATATTTAAATGCTGGATAAAACTTCGAATCCAGAAAAATTTAACTGGCATTTCCGTGTGAAGTCTTTAAATCCCCGTTTGGGTTTGGTTTTTGTCGTTGATTGTGATGTTGGGCTTTGTATTGCATGTTTCAAAATATATCACACTCAAAAAAATTATTAATAATCAAAATTGAACGTATATATTTTATTTCAAATATTATTTGTAAAAATTTACTACTCAAATCGCACTTCCGAATTTTATCATCATTAGGAGGTCATGTATCCAGTTCTTTGCGTGGAACCTGTATACGATTTTATTTCTACACTTTACAAATATCTCAACAATCTCAATATACTAAATATAGTTCAACTTGAAAGTGCGAAACTCAATAAAAGCCGCTTTTTAGCCATTCTCGCAGAAATACCGCAATCCTTGCTATCTCTTGTGTAGCCCTATATGTTATGTACAGCATTTATACACACAAACCATAGTAAGCAAAAATGATTTAAACATGCATGCTATAAATGAAATCGCATTTCCAGCACAAATAGCTAATAGACAGTACTTCAGATATAGAATTGTATTCGAATATTTTGCGTGTAACTGTAAATGAACTTCATGTTATAAAACAAGTATCTTATAGTAATCCTCAGTAATTTGTATCATTTTCCTATTATTTGAAATAGTGTAACAGAACTAAAATACGATACGTTGCAAATAGTTTTACCCAGTAGACCTTTATGGAATTCTTTTGTGTAGCACTGAAAATAAATAGAAAATGCTTTGCAGCCTATATTCCACAGAAAGCACGATTCAGTGCACTACATAAATGCATATCAATTTCATTATGTTTGAAATTGTCGAACATCATTAAAATTAACTTTAAAATACTTTCCCCATTGACCATAATATAACGGAAAATATTTGACCATCCCTGTAATTGAACTATAAATCATACAGACTTCAGTTTCAATACCGTCCGTGCTATAGTAAGCATCAATAACATGCCAAAAATTCAGGGCAATCCGAATATATTTACGAGAGTTAGAATTTGGACAGCCAAACAGAAGTAAAAAAACTTTAAATATGTTGGAAAGTATTACAAATGATTACTAATAAAAACAAGAAAGAAAAATCATGCGTCAAGCATAGATTAACAAAACACTTTCAAACACATTCAGAATAACGTAACAAAATTTCACCGTTTGATAAGTTGAAATAAGATGTCTGATTGAAACATTTGGAAACGCAGAACACATTTGAAATCCCAATTTAAGCAATTCCCATCTACAATCGGAAAATTATCCGAATACTTTGAGCAGCCCTGTATATGATATATATATTTGAATCTATTAACTACATGTATGCAATAATATGGTTCAGCTAGGAAATACATATCTCACAAGGGAACCACTTTTGGTGTTGCTCGCACCTAGCATTGAGACCTGGTGCAATTTAAAGCCCTATATTATGAAGTTTGAGAATCGATAAAAATTTTCTGTTAAAATAATATTTCTTGATTTTTACAGCAGCATAACTTTTGGAAAATGCAATTTTCGAGACCACTTATCGGACTATTAACATTGAATTTTTTTTAAGAAAAGCATTTAAAAATAAAAATTAGTTAATAATAAGTATAAAATATTAAAAAAAGTTCGCAAATTCCTTCAAAAACCCACGAATTTGATTTTGAAAAAGTGCAACATTATATTCATATTTTTGGCTAGGAAACAATTGGCGTTTATTTTCAAAAGTAGAGCTTTCCAGCAACCCTAGCCAAATGTCATAGCTGAATTTGTAATGGCTAGAAATTTTAATGTCCGATATATTTAGCAATAGTAATTTTTCTAAATTGTGTAAAAATATTAATTTACTTTATGACTACTTTTACCAAAGGACCATTTAAGAGCAGCATTTCATTTTAAACATTCGAAACTTTATTCCATTCGATTTTAAAAGAAAATAGTTTAGCTATTTTCTATTTAACTAAAAAATAGTTTTCAATGATCTTCGAAGCTTTTATAGAACTATATTTATTACTTATATATTTATCGTCTGCATAGAAAAAGAAATGAAACCCTAATATTTCTTTCTTATGCTATCAATTATTTAAAAAAATCGCAATCTGATATACTAGTAATATGTACTGTATATTTACTCTTTGGATAAAGCGGGCAGAAAAATTGTAGCGCCATATTTGGCGACTTAACTCACTTTTGGCGTGAAATAAACAAATAAAAATGTAATAATAAAAAATTAAAAGTATAAAAAAGTATATAAAATAGGATTATAACAGAGAAATTTTATCGGTTCTCCAACTTTTATGTATAGGGCTACAGAACGCACCAGGTCTCGATGCTAGGTGTGAGCAACACCAAAAGTGGTTCCCTTGTCAGTTGAAATTTCCCCTTTCGCAATTTCCGCTAATGAAGAGAATGGTACATGAATTCTTTTGTGAAGCCCTATATACGAGGTATAGAATTTATACACAACAAGTATCATTAAAAAAAATTGTGACACTTAAAATCGCATACCGAAATTGAAAACGCACTTCCAGCAATTATTGCGCAAAGACAGTACTGCAACCGATTCATTTTGTGTGTCCCTGTAAATGAACGATGAATGCTATCAATGCCTTATTCTATAGTAATCATCTTGCAGTGAAATTCAGCGATTTATATGAATATTAATACATTTGAAATAACCCATCAAAATACACTGTAAACGATTTTTCCCCATTGACCCTAATGTAACGTAATTATTTTGAGTGCCCCTGTAAATGAGTTATTAATGATACAAACTTCTTATTCAATACCGAACATGCCATAGCAAACATCCTTAACTTATATCAATTGCAAAAAAATCCGTGTATATTTACGTGAGTCAGAGCGTGGACAGACAGGCAGACAAACGGTCAGACGGACAGACGAACCAAATTCATAAACATTTTTCAACTTTGTTGGGAAGTGTTAAAATGCTGTATGATACAGTAGAACTTCGATTATCCGAAATAATTGGGACCGTCGATCTTTCGGAAAATCGAAATTTTCGGATAAACGAGAATGCTTCAATTTTAAGATTAAGAAGAAATATATGTGCTATTTCTTATTATGGTAACAATTTCTTAATAAAAATAAAGGAATAGCAAAATAGAAACAAAATTAAATTACCTGAGCTTTGATTTTGAAATTAAGTACCTTTTACATATTTCACAAGGGTTGGAAAATATGTTTTGTTTGTCGCAGTTTCGATTGCCTTTGCTTTAAAGCTCTATCACGAAGTTTTTAAATATTGTTAGTTCGCCAGCATTACGGTCTTTCTGTTGCTCCAGCCAAACCAAACCTTTTGCAAAAGCTTCAGAATCGCTAATTTGTTCGTTATTTTCGTTCGTTCCACTCCGCAGATTACGGGAGCTCGATTTAATTCAAAGGAATTCTAAGAAAGGGGACCGAAAAAATTTACATGTACTCGTCGTTCGGAAAGGATCGCTTGCTGATGATGAATATGATAGTTAATAAAAAAAAAAAAAAAAAAAAAAAAAAAAAAAAAAAAAGCTTCCAAAGGGATTTTCACAGGAGGAATGTGATAGTAAAAAATAAAAAAAAAGCTTCCAAAGGGATTTTCACAGGAGGAATGTGATAGTAAAAAATAAAAAAAAGCTTTAAAATGGATTTCGGTTAAAAGATTTTCGGAAAAAAGAGGTTCTACTGTAGTTAGATTGATAAAAAAACCTATTAAAAAAGAAATTTCCCTTGGTTCCTTTCAATGCCATCGTAGCAAGTTTTACTCTATCTCAGCCCACACACACACACCTTCCTAAATGTTAAGTCTAGAATCACCACAGATAGATTAATTTAGTGATAAAAAAAAAAAAAAAAACTGGAATATAAAAAGTACACCTACTAACTAATGAAAAATATCTTTAGTGTGTCCTTACTGGTTTAATCCCCATATATTTTGGATTTGAATTATAATCCCTGAAACTTTTATGCAAAAAATAACAAATAATTTTTACTATGGCTAAAATATAATGTGTTTTGATTCAATATATATATATATATATATTGAGCAATTTAAAGAAATGTAAAGTTTCAGAGAATTCCATATTTTTTCTCTTTTTAAATTAAAAGCAACTATTTGCTGTCATTAGAAAAAAAAATGTTTATTTTTTTAAGTAATACCATTTCATATTTTTGATAAATTTTTCAGCTAGTAAAGTTTAAATTATTGTTTAATTTAAAATGGAGCTTGAACGGAACATTACATGTTTAAGCACGTTGCAAAAAGACAAAAATGTCACTACAATTAAAATAAAATGCATCATTTTAACAGAATAATAAATACATAGGTCGATCAAGTTAGGTCTTACAAAGAATGATTTAACCCTTTAATTCTAATTTAGAAATTTTGTATTCCTCAGTATCAAACATAACATAAATTTTTAAAAGTTTAGAATGAATCGCTAGTAAACTTTAAAACATTTGAATTTATAATTTGCCGAGCGAGAATCAGAACAGAGCTGAGCTACCGTCGACCTCTTACAATCGATTCTACATTTAATTTGTGAACGGACATTTAAAAAAAAAAATGGTAGATTTAAAGCGAGAATGAAGCCAATCGGCGATAAATACGCCATACTACCCCCTTCCTGCTATGAATGCTGGGATACATTACGCACATAGTCAAACATAGCGGCAACGATCAAGTGCAAACTTTCCTATGTTAAGATTCCAGATTGTTATTGATTTTTTCTTCCAGTAATACTTTTCCTACTTCCCTGTTAAAAAGCCATTTAAAAATATATCAGAAAAAAAGAGAAATAATTTGGTGTGTTTTCAAAATTCAATAAAGTTAATTTAATACTGTCATTTTACCATACTTGACAGAAAATTTAACGGAAAAAAAATTAGGAATGGATATTTTTTTAAAAATGGAATCAGTGTTGCCAGTGGGCTACTTTTTTTCATTCAAATTTCTTGATTGCGACCACTTTTTTGAAAGGGTAAAAATACCTTTGTTTTCTCCTTAATTAATATGTCATTAACCTTCCGTCTACCAGACGGGTCCATTGGACCCGACATGTACATTCAAAATATTTATTCAAACCAGAAATTTCTTCAAAACAAACTAAATGTATAAATCAGACAATAATAAGTTAAATAAACAAATTAAATAGTTTTAAGTAAAAATTCTGGTGTAGAATGTTTTTATAAAACTTGAGTAAAATTTCCGGTAGTTCTAGGGTTAAATAAGGCGCATTTTACCAGTTCAAAAAAGTGGTGTCAATAAAGAATCTGAATTTAAAAAAAGTAGCCCATCTGAACAACACTGAATGAAACTTATAAACAGGTAATCTCAGTTGAAATCATGTTGAAATTCACTCATTGATAAAATGTAATGTTGCATTTTTTTCAAAAAATTGAAAAAAAATATATTGTAATACGAAACTGCTAGATTATTCGAGTAACAGCGCAGAGAAGCTTGCGTTAATTCACTCATCTACTTTACTCTAAGCTTTCCATTGAGATCGCTTAGTTACTTGAATGCCGAAAGCAATAAAGTATCAATACGGTGCTAGTCTGAATACTAAACTATATTCAGATTTCATAACATTATTTTTCCGGTACAAAAGTTTTTCTGATTTCACATTGATGAAAGACGATTTTTAAAGAATTACTCCCTTCGCACAGTGGGACGTTTTGACGATCTATGTGGACAAAATTATTTCATTGAAGTTTAATTAGTTTTTGCTGTTTTTTTTTAATGCATCACTAACAAAATACTGAAACAGTGATAAATATTTGGTTATTTAACAAAAATGTCTTAAAATAAAAATACAGGGTGCCCACTAAAGTCCGTTCCCACCCTCTTAACTGCCGAATGACTGTATTTATATTAATAAACGTAGTGTCTAGCTCTAGTAAAGAGACTATGCACTAGATGAGACCGCTTACAGCGCCACCTGGTGCAAAATGGCGGCATTAGCGTTCCTATCGCTAAAACGGTTCGAAATATGGGATAATAGTAAATGACAAATTTGTAGAGCATCATCTATTTAGTTCGAAAGGAACACATTCTGAACTTGAATGCTAAATGAATGTCGTTCTGAACATGAATCTCGTTTTCGACTTAGGAATACTAACTCAGCTGTTTTGCACCAGGTGACGCTAGAAGCGGTGTCATCTGTTAGAGTATAGCCACTTTACTATACCTAGACACCACTTTTATGAGTATAGCTGCAACTGTTCGGCAATTAAGAATGTTGGAAGGACTTTAGTGGGCACCCTGCATAATGCATTACAAATAATGCGTTAAACATACATATTTTGCATTTAAGTAAACCACAATTTAATTCACTAATGTAAGTTAACATTTATTTCTTTTTTCTATTTTGTCTACTCAGAATTTCTCAAGAAATTTCTGTAGTTATCCTGAAAAAAAAAAAATATTTTTTTAAAATAAAATCATATAAAAAAAACTCTAATGTTTTGTGGTACCTGTAAAACATATAAATGTTACCGAAATTGTTTTCGGCCGAAAACATGCTGTTGTGTGAATAAATAACCTATATAAATTTTATTCAATTTTAAATAAAATTTCTGCATATAGACGGTAATATATTCGAATTTTTTATGTGTCCAGGGCTCGCAGTGTTCCTAAAATTTTCACACTTTGCTACCACTATTTTAAAACAATTATCTTTATTACATAATTCTACGATAGATGTTAAAGGAATCTACCACAAATAAATTTTTATTTAAAATACTGGTACCAAAGTTCGAAAATTTTAGGAACGCTGCGAGCCCTGTGTGTCACTGTAAAAGAAATACAACAGCTACGCACTTTGTTCTCAATTTAAAAAATGCTATTGTATATCTCAATAACCTATAGTAATTTTGTAGATATTCAAATTACATTTCTGCTTTTTAGCAACAAACTTTCCGCGATATTTTGTGTGGCCCTGTGAAATGTGCGTAATTTCTACGTTCGTCAAATTATAATTTAATAGAATTGTCATCGGAAAACACATGTAGGCAAAGTTTCAGCTCAATCAGGTAACTGAAAGTGGTTTAAAATTGTCTTGCAAAATTTGAACTAATCTTTTATGTGGCCATGTAAAGGAAGCGTGACTGATACGTTCCATAAATTATAATAATATTACATTGTCATCAGAATTACATATCCTGAGCAAAATTTCATCTCAATCAGATTATTAAAATTGGTTTAAAATTAAGTTGCAAGTTTTAATCTAAATTTTTGTAAAGGCCTATAGAAACAGTATTCTAAACAATTTTCAACGTTCATTAAATCATAATAATATTGTATTGTCATTCAAATTACACATGTATGCATCGTTTCGGCTAAATAGGATAATTAAATGTGATTTAAATTTGACTTGTAAGATTTGAACTAAACATACATACATGAACTGGAAGTTAATATGCTGCTTGTTTATTAATAAAAACTTACTCATCTGCATCTATCTGCAGAAGTTTGTTTGATTTTTCAATACTTTAGAATGGCACTTTGATTTAAAAAATGCTTATTGCTGAATAATGCTGAATAATTTATTAAAAGTCAAGATGAAATTTGTAAACATCAAGAATCATCCAGAATTTCAGCCTTTGAAAAAAGCGGTAAAGCGGGCTTAATATCGCTTATTAAAAAAAAAAAAAAAAAGGTTAAATCTGACCTCGACAAAGCTGTGACATTAGATCGGCAAACTCGTGCTTTCAGATAAAACAGAATAGTCACGACGTGCTTTCAAACTTAGAGGAAGAACTTAGTGCACCTTTTGAAAATCCCTCAAACCAACTGCACAAATGGTTACTTTACGGTCACAATTAATCGAAACCTCTGATTTTTTACGCCAAAACTAGTATGGATCTCGAAAATTCAGACATTCAGCTACAAGTACACACGAATTTGTCAAATTTCGAGATAATCGGAAAAATGGATTATGTGTACCTAGATCATTAAAACATCATACTGTGCTCCATCCCAAACTAGTAACGACATTTAGGTCGAATATTTTGTCCCAAATTAGTTGCTACATTTCAAGTGAATGGAGTCGTAAATAATTTCCAATGAAGTTTAGTACATCGACACAATTTTGTAACGATTCTGCCACCAGTATACCATAAAGATCATTTTATTCCTAAAGAATTAACGATTCATTAGCTAGAAGGTAGTTTTATGCGATTACTGGTGGAAGAATTCTTACAAAATGGGGCATGGCTTAAGAGTGCGCGAACCTTGGTTTTTTTAAACTAATTCGGTACTTATTTAAGCAAAGACGGAGGGAATGCTTGGTAAGTAAATTTTGTTGATTCATAGCATAGCACCCAGAAATCTCTGAAAAATGTTCAAACAAAATCATAAAATCATGAGTACCAACAATCAGTACAAAAGTAATCAAATGTAGCAACTAATTTGGGACAGAGGGTGTATATTTCATTAAATTGCGAATGTCTGTATAATTGAGGGCGTGAGTTTCAAAACTCGCCTTATCCAGAAAATGAAATTTTGAGAAGACCCGGAAAACCTCTAACTGCGTCCATTGGTTTTCATTGTAAACCAAGGTTTTACAATGCCAGAAATACACGATAAAATAGTTTTTTTTGGAGCTTGAAGTGTTTTTCCGATGTAGATTTACCAATAGAATAAATTGATAGAGATAACAAGATTTTGTACTGGGTGATTGATCTAATGTACTGGGTAAATTGTTTCTATGCGAGATAAAATTAGCATGCCTCTTTTAATCAAGTACTGTTTTCTGCGGTTTTTGAGAATTATAGAGTGAAACGAGAATGTATTTCTAAAGGAAATGAGAGATGGAAAATAAATTTAGTTTATGTTTCAAGACAGATTTAAAAAAATAAGAATTTCGTAAAATGACAATTTAAAATGGGGGCGAAAATGAAAAAAAAAACAATTAAAAAGAATATCCGAAGGAAATATCCTTCACAACGCGTTTTTATTCTATATTCCTTAGCAGCAATTTCAAAATCTTATTTTTGTTATAAAAAAATTCTGAAGAATAAATTTAAAACTTAAAAAACTAGTATAGATGCGAGATACTTTATTAAAACAAAGTGAATTTTACCTTTATTCTTACAAATATTTTGAACTGGGATTCTCAATTGCACCAGATATTGACAGGTAATACGTCACTACAGATGAACTGATGATATATACTCAGACATGTCGAAGAAATGTTTATAAAAGGAAGTTATAGTTGCTGAAAGGAAAAAGCATTTCTACGTTACGCTTAAATTTATGAATCTATAACAACTTTCTCTCTATTCTAAAAAAAGTAACTATCGCTGTCACCGCCGCCGCCGGTTTTGAATATTTTGGGACAGGAGGTCTTTCTTCGTGAATATTAAGAAAAATATTGCGTACAAAAATGTGAAAATCGGTGGTGTTATAGAGAAATGTTTGATAAACACGCTGATGCAGACAGTTTTCAAATCGAAGAATTATTTTAAGAGATATTTAATGCTAAAGTTGGACAAAATCGTTCCATTAAAAAAGTTTTATAGCAGCAAAAACTATACATGGAAATGTAATCATTTTTAGATCATTTTATGCGTTAGAATTTGCCGGTGTGCAGATTGTATTTCTTTTTTTAATTTGGCTAATTTTTTGAGGTTTTATTTCTATTTTAAATTCAAATTTTCAGAGATATTTTTTACAGATTTTAGAAAGTGATATTAATTTAAACTGTTGCCAACTGTATAAATTATGGTCAGTGGAAACAATAATGTTTGCTTCAAAAAAAAAAAAATATTTATACGTGTAATAAATTAAAAATTTATTTACACGTGACTATTATAAACAGAAAAAAAACATTCCCAGATAGCAATTTTAGTTTGCAGAAAATTTTCAGCAATCTTACTTTGCAGATTTGCAATGTTGCAGCAAGCTCAGCATGACAAGTCTGAAAGTTCATAACAAGACTGCAACAAGATTATGCAAACTCCGAAGTCACCATACTTTGAACTTGCAGCTAAGTTGTCGTGCAAGTTGCAATCTTGTTGCATCAATCTTACTGCAAACTCATAGCAAACTAGTAATATTGTGATGTTAGACTATTTGCAAACGCATTGTAAATTTGCAATATTGTCATGCCAGAACATCTGCAAATAAATTGCAAACTCGGAATCTTGTCATGACAAGTATAGCTGCAAATATGTAGTAATTGTATTGAAATGTTGTCAATTCTCTGAATTTTGCGTGTAGTACACAGGTAAAACAGGATTTTTTGAGACAACAGATGCCCATTCACCCAAATTTGGGAAGAACTTCGTTTTGATACTAAAAATGAAGATCCAATGAGTACTAAAAAATAAAGTTGTTTTATCATGTTTTTTGCGCAAAAGGGGGCATTGTTAGCTCAGGGAGGGGGGTAACTAAAAATAAATAAATAAGTAGGTGAAATGGGATATTGTTTATTATGTTTTTTATAATTCCGAATCAGGTGAAATCATCAGCAAGTCAATACGATCATTTCTTACAAAGTTACGGCAGGTTTCATTAATACAAAGTCTTTTGCAGGTAAAATAGGTTTTACAGCAACAAGTGATTGCTATTCACGAAAGCTTGAGACAAACCTCGTTTTGGCACTAAAAATTAAGATCCGATGATTCTCCAAAATGTAAAGTTGTTTTACTGTTGTTTTTTTTTTGGGGGGGGGGGCATTTTTTGATGGGCATTTTAGCTCGAGGGGGGAAAATTCAACTTTTTTTAAATAGGTCAAGTGGGATATCGTTTCGTATGTATTTGAAACATTATCGGCAAGTCGATACGAACATCTATAAGAAAGTTACAGAAAAGATTTTATGAATGCAAAGTGGAAAATTATATTTTATTTTTTACATAGTTTTGTCACATTTATTTTACGTTTAAAAAGAGTTTTTTTATATCATATTAAGCAGGGCTCCCAAATGATCCGCCAACTGAATACCAATAAATTTTAACAGAAATATTTATGGTAGGTTTGCGCTAGAATTAACTTTCAAATGTGTTTCCGAGGCGGTTTGTAAGAAAAATCTAAAAAGAAATTTTTTCTAAAATAATATTGGTATTCAGATGGCGGAAAATTTGGGAGCCCTGTATTAAGTCATCTCAAAACTATTAAATGTCTTCAAAATAGCAATAGTCAAAATCAGGATAATTTTGAGTTTATTTCAAAGTCATTAAATTTAATCAAAATCCACTACTTATAATCTGGCCTAACTTTGTAAACAATGATCGTATCGGCTTACTTGCGATATCATTTGATTCAGAATAAAAAAATTCATAACAAACGATACCCCATTTGAAATTTAAAAAATATGTTCTGTTCGTCCATGCGTGTTAAAGTCCCCCCCCCCCTCCTCAAAAAGAACCCCACGATGATTCAACTTTATTTTGGGGGGAACAAATCGTATCTACATTTCTAGTACCAAAATGAAGTTCTTACCAGATAAATTTTCTTGAATGGCTATCAGTTGCTGCTGTAAAAACCTACGGTACCTGCACTAAATTATAGTTTTCGACTTTGTATTCATAAAACTTGTCGTAACTATGTAACAAATGATCGTATCAATTTGCAAATGGTAATCATTCCATTAAATAATAATAATAATAATAATAAACGATACCTGTCTCTTAACATACCTAAAAAATTTTTTAGTTTGCCCCTCCCGCTCCCTGAGTTAAAAATGCCCCCAAAACATGATAAAAGAACTTTATTTTTTTAAGGACTCATCGAATATTCATTTTTAGTATCAAAATGAAATTCTTCCCAAACTTTGGTGAATGGTCACTAGTTGCCGCATTTCTACTCAAGTCACAAAATGTCTCACAAAATGTCACTCTTCACCATACCCCCTCCCCTCCCCTTGTCACATGTCACGCTATATTACGTAAATATATACTTGCAGCTCAGAAACAAAGCACTATGTTATAGGTCATATTTCAAATTTTATTTTTGAACTTTAACTATGTGTTTTAATGACATTTGTGAGCATAACAATAAAACTGATTCGTGTATTTATTTTGTATGAAATAAGATTACGGTTTACAACAAAAAACATAATATACAATAATAATAAAATATTAATATGAAAGAGCAATTGAAAACAGTAGTATTTTAGAATTTGAAATGGAATTTAATATATTTGGTTTTTAAATCCTATATTTACTTTATGAACACAAAATACTTTAACAGATTGATTTTGAAGAAGAAGCCTCAATATTAGTTTTACTTAAATGGAATTGCCATAACATTTCATTTGTCACATCAATATAAACATTTATAAAATCATAAAATAGAAATTACTCCGAATCATTTACTATAACGACTCTACCTCCCTTGGAGAAAATATATGCTCGTCCATAGAGTACACAGGCATTTTGGCATCGCACTCATCCTCGGGAATAGTAAGTCCTCTAATATATATGCAATGTTAGTAAGACCTCTAATGTTTAACCAAAATGTGTGATGTCAGACTTCTTCTTACCCCCTCTCACCCCCTTGTCACAAACTGTCACAATTTCACGAACCCCTCCTCCCCCCCTCCTCCAAGCGTGACATCATTTCTGGATGGCCCCTATTCACAAATCTGATTAAATATAATTCCACAAAAACAAAATATTTGAAAAGTTTCAAGAATTTAAAAAGAACAAACTTATAATAAAACAATACAGTCTATTAAATTACAAAGTTTATTTTCACACAGCTACAAATAATAGTTTCTAATACAAAGTATTAACATAATATTTACCAAATTAACATACAATTATTTAACATTCTTCTATATATTATTTCCGTCTCTTTGCATCCTAAAAGAGAGAAACAATAGAGTGCATTTTAAAAGTTACAAATTAAATTTTCACTGTTTACAATCCTGCTTAGATTTAGTTCTAAAGGTGATCACAAATTATAACTCTTCAGGCAAAATGACCGAATCGCTAATGTTAATCCAACGAGATATATTTTTAAAAATATCTCGTCTGTATTTTTATATTTTAAAAAGACTTTTTCTTTTGCATTGGATAACTGAGGTAAATTTCTCCAATTGCGGTTTTTACTTTATTTTAAGTTCGGTGAAGTTTTTATTTAATTTTCTTTCTTTTTTTTTTTTTTTTTTTTTTTTTTTTTTTTTTTTTTTGTGCGGACACTTTCACTCTTATCACTGTTTATACCGGCTCGAAAGGTGAAAGTATATAAAAAAAATCATTTAAAAATATTGAAATGCAACCGAGTTACCTTAAAAAAATTCTCTTATTGGATTAACATTGGCGAATTGGTGTTTCCGCTTGACTGAAGTAGCCTCTTAACACTTTAAGCCCTGACCCACACAATTGTACGGGCGATTACTAAAGTAAAAGAGAATGACTACCTCCTGTTTTTGTGCGATTTAAAACCAAATCCGCACATTTATATAAGTTAATTGGCTTTAGATGTTTTGATACGACACAACTAGGGGGTACCATCTAACAATACAGGGTTATATTTTCTGCTTTTAAAAAGACTATATCATCTGACAGCAATAGACAAAAAGTATGAACTGTCGTAATTTCATTTAAATATGATTTATAATGTTTGCTTGGATTTAATATTTCTTTTCATATAGTTTATTCATGATTTTAATTGATTTTGTCTTTGATAAATTTAATTAGGCTTCACAAAAGTTGAAAAACAAATGAACCACACAATTGTGCGGGTCCGGCATTTACCATTTCCAAAACAGATACAATTCCTAATATATATATATATAAAAATTTTAAGTGTTTTTTTTAAACTTATGTTGTTAGCAATTTATTTTTTATTAATTACATTTTTAAAGCTGACCAATTTTAAATTAATAGGTTTGTACTATTCATGATTTCTATTTAAAATGGATAGTATTAGATATATAATATGCACATGTAATGAACTGTATGTTTCTGCTCAGAGCTATAGATGGCATATATGATTTATAAGTTTTATATGAGTTATATGCATACCACGAGATTGATTTTTAAGTTTGATAAATTCATTCCATTTTGTCGACACAACAAGTAAACCACCAGGAATAAATAATAAATTATAGAAAGTTCAGCAAATGCTCGACAGATTCCGTAGTGTCTGCTTGAATTTACCAGGATATCAGGGAAAATTTTCCATAGATGAGCAGACGATTCCTTTTTTTAGGACGTGCCTCGGTAAAGCAGTATATAAAAAACAAACCACACTCTGTTGTAACAGCATCATCTGGGATAGTTTTAAATTTTGTATTATACCAGTGGGAAAGTACAGACCTGGTCCACAAGGATCTAGGCATAGGACCTGCTGCCAGGGCCGAAACTAAGGGAGGGGCAGAGGGGGCATGTGCCCCGGGCGCCAGAACGAAGGGGCGCGAAATGAAGGATTATACCTTTGGAAAGGATTATTTTCTTCTGATGGACTGATGGCTTCCATTATTATGAAACAGCCATTATAAATGAAGTGTTAGGTGAAGATGAAATAGCAGTCGTAAAAAGTTAGAACTCTGATTTTCTGGTCAGAATGGGAAAAAAAAATGCCCATATTTTTTTTTTTTGAAAAAAAAAAAAAAGGTATAGGAAAAAAGGGACGAAATGGGAAAAAAAGGGACTGTAAGGATGGAACGGTAAGGAAAATTATCACCTATTTTTAGGAAAATCATGTTAAGACTAAGTGATAGCCACAATGTTCATTGATTTCTAGAAACAGTTGTTAACATTGGATTAAATAATTTTTTTTGTCTTAATTTACCCCGAAAAGTGCAGAAATAAACCTTGGGGACGGTAAGACTACCAATAAAGCCACGATCTTGAAATTGATATTTAAATGCTGATTTAAATTTTGCAGTAAATTTCCTGTCAAAGAATTTTAGACTCTTTCTCTAGCATACTTCTCCATGAAAATAAAACTTGAAAAAAATTCTGTGGCTGCATCTGAAGTGATTTTCTGTATAAGTTTAGCAAGAGGGACGGTAAGGAAGAAAAACCCAGGGACAGAGTTAAAAAAATAATATCAATCGTAAAAATGTGTGCAGGTTAATTTTTTGCACAATATTTATATTAAAAAATTGTCGCAGTTTCGGAAAAAAATTACATCGAATTACTTTTATTGAAACAATTTTATACAGACAGCTCCAAATTTAAAAATCAGCATCAGGGACTGGACGGTATAGGAGTTTTCCTGGTATTTGGACCCCCAACATCGTCCAAAACTTATTTATCTCGTTAATATTGTTATATGCAATCATGCAATGGAATGTTCTCCAGTATATGAAATAAAAAAAAAACACACAAAAAATGTATTAAAATAAAAATTATTATTCAGGGACATAAAAGTCAAAAGATTGTGAGAATTCACCATATATTGTTGTGCTTTTGTACTTTTTCGGTTTTGGTTACAGTTTTCTTTTATATGAGTACAGTTTCACTTTCAGAACAGGTTTCAAAATTGAAAGTATCTGCATATAAAAAATTGCATAAAAACTCGAAAAGGTACGATTGCACAATTATATATATCAACCAGGTGTATCCTATGCAAAAAATAATATTAAAAAATATTAAAATGTGAGCCCAAAATATGCAAAGAACTGTCCATAGAATTAACATTAGCTTGAATGTTAAATTTTACTTCGGGTGACTAGTGTCGGTTTTTAAGAATTACATTTTATTAAAGATTGCTATCATAGAAGAAAATAATAAATAAAGATGCAGTTGAACACTATTTTACATGTGAAAAAGGATTCAAAACAAAACATCTTTAATAATAACACAAATAAATAGTCTTCGAATCTGACATTAACAATATAACAATGGAATTAAGGTTTTAAGGTCCAAAGTTTTAATTATAAAAAAAAAATATTTTGTAACTATTAAAATAATATTTTGGTGCTATGGTATCCGAGGTTTTAAGTATCACACAAAGCTATTTTATAACTTTTTTTTTTTGGGGGGGGGGGAGAGTTTAAGTAATTAGTCAATGCATTTTAGTTATACTCCCGGTTTCTCGATTAAATCTATATCGTACATACTCTAGACATGACGTTCCTGACTTTAGCGTACACCCTCTGATTTTTTTTACGATTACAACACTGCAAACCAGATCAATATTTGTCATAATTTTACGAACCGGAATATTGTTCCGATTTGCTCTGCACATTTCAAGCCCAGGTTTGCTGTCGCGAAAAATTAACAATTTCAAAATATTCGTATTTAAAATTTAAGAAAAATAGGAAATAAAACGACTTATACACATCCGATTAACAAGCAGATATGTCAAAAGAAAAGAGAAATTTTTAAAGAATTAAATAAAACTGACGCCGGAAGGAAATACTGTTAATAACTTTAATAAAAATTAGAAAATATTGATACAATAGAAGTCCATGATAAGAAGCATGGAGAATAGCACACTAAGAAACTGTTTAAAATACTTGATATTTATATATAGAAAGGGGTTTAATGGCCATGAAAAGATAATTTAAATTAAAAAATACATTCGAACGCACTGCTGAATTCAAGAGGAGGGGATTCCCCCCGGAAGGTTTGATATTTTATGCTTTTTAATAAGCAATTTCCACACCGAATCTCTAAAATGTCCCCCCCCCCCTCCAGAGCCGCAGAAATTAATCCCGGAGAAAAATATCTGAATTCAACACTGCTCGATCGGCGTGAGCAAGAAAAAAGGCAAATATTAATTAAAACGATATCTTAGAAATTTCCCTTAAAGTTGAGAAAAATTTATTTAAAAATTAAAATTTTCAATAATGCCTTAACATGGACCAAAACCAAACTATTTAAAAAATGTAAGCATTCCTCAGTAAATAAACATAACTTTTTAATTTATTAAAATTTTCTGTACGAAATAAGCTGTAGTTTGTACAGAGAAAATACAAAAATATCCGAATCACATTTGAATAATTAAAATAATAAATACCTTTATATCTGGGTTCTTTACTTGAACGCTAATCCAATGGCGCTGCTTCATGGAATTGAATAAAGAAGTGTTGTAATTTTGTCTTTGTAAAATTTCCGCGCATGCGTGTTTATATCTGTTCTCCTTCCAACAAGAGGAATTTTTCGCTTACGTCGTTATTTTATGACAGTGTTGTATCAGGTTTAGAGCAAAGTTGCGTTGCAAGAAAGCGATTGATTATATTCCGTCTACCTAGTACTGTCCTTGCGGCAATATTATTACTTGAAATTTTTCGTGACAAGAAAATATCAAGAAAAAATTAATCTTGTTGCAATTGTTCATGCTATCTGGGTTGGAATTAGAATTAAATAATTATGTACAAAAAGCAGGAACTTATTAAAAATTACGTCATAAAGCTATAATTACACATGAATTTTAAGAGAGAAAAGAATTTGTAAAATAATAAATTTATTAACATGCGTTAGAAGTCTTAAATAGGAGAAATTACGTCATATTTACGTCACATTACAGTTATTACATAAAACGAACACAAAATAATATTGCAAAACGGTTTAAATTTAGAAATTGCGCTAGACATTTATTTGATATTTTGAGCGGATACTTTTCAACTATTTTTCTTAGGAAAGCGCAAATAATATTTCATTTCTAACACAAGTATTTTCACGTGAATATTAAAAACAGAAAGAATAGTTTGGTTAAAATTACGTCAGATTAAAAACGATTAATTTAAAATGTCTCATTTAAAAGAACTTTCTTTTCGCTTTGTTAAAAAATACCGGGAGACAAAGATTCTGTTTACTTAATTCCTTTTATATTAGCTTATTTTGAAATGTTGTTACACGTGTCTACGTCATCAAGTTATTTTTATTTCGACGTTTTATTTGTATTTTTATTAATGTTGTACTAATTTATTTGTTCTTTCGTTATTTAAAATAAAAATTATGTCAATTTGTATAATTTGGCGAGTGGTTTATATAATTTGGCGAAATTAGTCGACGGGATAATCAAGTAGTACCGCAGCGGATTTGGCGTTAAAATTTCCCCAATCAAAGAGAAATGAATAGAAATCAGTTTATAGGGAGATCGCCACTGTTTTTTAAATTATAATTCAATCTGTCGAAATCTTTTTAAAGCCGATCACATTAGCGTGCATTTAGAGTCTGCGGTGTCTGGACGGGGGTTGGCGAGAGTACCTCGTAGGGGGCCGAGCACCCTAGTTTTTTACAAAGAAACTAAAATAAACCAAGATTTTTTAAAACATAGGCGTCTTAATACAAAATGTCGCTATTGTAAAGCATATGTTTCGTTTTATGTTATTAAGTGGAGACTTTTATGTATTTTTTTGTGTTCTAGTACTCTATTTAGCGATTTATTATGAGAAATGTTCTCACTTAAGAAATACAGTTGAAAATAATATTCTCTTTTATGAGTAATATATTTTTTTGAGTTACTTAGATTAACTACATATAAGAAACTCCATCCAAGTCTTTGAATATTAATGATTGGAAATTGTGCTTTTGTTTTTAATAATAATAAATCATTAGACTTGCAATTGAATTATTATTAGATAAGTTACTTAGTTAAAGCTGAAAAATCAAATGTATAATTTATTTTTAAAATAGGGCATATTTTTTTCTATTTTCTGTAGCATTAACATATCCATGCAGTTTTACATTACGCGTTGAGTAAGACTGGGCGATATGACTTATTACAGGCTAATTCCATGAGTACGTGTAGTGTATGTCACGAAGTTTGGCTACCAGTATTTTAGAACTGAAAACGTGATTTATTTCATTGTAGGTATCTCATTAATTGAATAAGACGAGGCAAACTTTTCGAAAACAACGGTGGCAAACAAGAATAGCGGTTATCTGCTATTTGACTTACACACGCTACAAAAACCCATGGAACTAGCCTATAAATATTTTTTAACTAATCACATATTTAAAACAATTTTATGGTACACTCATAAGAGCAGATTTTACGCAAAGTTACAATACAGTCAATCAAAGTAACTTTGAACCACGGGGTGTAACTTTGCACCACCTCCTATTTTTCAATATTTTTGACTCTAAAAGAAATAATAAACTCCAGAACTGTGCTCTGTTGGCAAGGTTCTAAACTGGGATTTCTACTCTTTATTTTAGAAAATAAATTAGCAACATTATGCGCAATTAATTGCATCATCTAACTATTTTTGTGAAGTACTGTTTTCAAGTTAATTTTGAATGCTGTTTTGAAGTTGTTGTAATCCAATTAAATTTTCATAGTAAGTAACAATATACTCATTTATCAGACATATTATTATCTAAATGTTGTAAATGTGTTAATATTTTGTGATTATTTATTTATTAATAGTTAATAAAATGTAAAATAAGAAGGCACTGACATTTTACCGCATTTTCAGGATAACTTTGCGCCGGCTCAAAGTTACACTGATGGTTATAATTTACTGATTATAGGTGCTACTGTCGAAAATTTCCCGTATTTGCACGTATATTTTATATAAATGCCGAAAGTGTGCATTAGATATGACATGTAAATATTTTTACAAATATGTGTAAAATACATAAAATTCATTTAGAGGCGTGATTAGGGGCGGAGCTACTCAAATTTGACATTTCATACGTTCGACGTTTTTTATTCTTGTTTGAGTAATACTAGTACTTGCATGTATTACTGTAACTATGGGTATATTACAGAGTTAAAACATTGAAAATTGTTTTTCACTGCATTTTTATGTTTTATATGAACAATAAACAGTTTTTTTTTTATTCCTAAATGTTCATGGTTCTCTTCTTCTACTTTTCTTATGCCTGATATTTGCTGTAATATCATAAATTATACAAATCTTGTGATGTTGGAAAATGTAAATTCGCAGTCTTTACATATCTGAAAACATTTTTTGGTGTTTAAAGTTGTACTACAATACTTTTTTTATAATTAATTATTTTATATAAAAATTTATCATATGGTGCAAAGTTACCCTAAATGGCTGGGTAACTTTGAACCAGGCTAAAAATCCATTTTTTATTGCTTTTATCCTTATTATTCCTTAATTTTTTATGTTCAAACAATGATTTAGGATCATTTCTTCTCTTTTATGCCCCTAGTTGCGACAATATTCTTCAAATAAGAGTGTGACACATGAAAATAGAGAAAATTGGGATCAAAGTTACCCTGATTGACTGTACATTTGTTGGAAATTCTGGTTGCAACAAGAAACAAATAGTAAGATATGCGTCTTGACCCTATATTCCTCAGAACTTGGAGGCCGAGGCGTTCCGCATTCCGCGTGCCAGTCTGGGGTCTTTTTATTTTCTTTCCAACACTGACCACTTTCTGACACTTGGCAGGGTAAAAAAAAATGAATATTAAAAACAGCCAAATTTATAAGGGAAATTCATTAAATTAAAGGCATCGAACATAATTAAGGGATAAGCCGGGCGCCTTAAAGCCGTCAAGAGACTGTTGCGGGCTCGAGCTTAATGGTTTTGTATTTCTGAACAAAAATCCAAAAAACATATATTGTTTATGAAAAAAAATTCTGAAGAATAAATTTAAAATCTTAAAAAAATGGAATATGTGCGAGATACTTTAATTAAAAATGTTGATTATACCTTTATCCTTACACTACACATATTCTGAACTATGATTTTGAAGTTGGCCATATATTTAACTGCCAAGAAATACGTCACTCGAGAAGAACTGATGATATACTCGTATATCCAGACATGTTGAAAAACATTTTAATAAGAAGTTACAGTCTTTGAAAGTAATTATTCTTACAGTCGCTGAAAGAAAAATTTCATACGTTATTGTTAAAATTTAATGTAGTATGAATTATTAAGTTTTAACAGAAATTATAAGGTAATTAAGATGTTTTAAAAAATAACAGAAATGAAAAAATAATTAAGATGTTTTATAACTTTACATAGGCGTCTTAGCCCTGTCCGGCACGGGCATTTTTGTTGTAAAATGATGAAATGATTGATTGACACCGGAATTTTAAAACGACTTTTTTAGAAATTAAAAACATGTTAATTTAACTATTTATTGTAAAAGCAAAATTTTACTAAAATATTCTTGGTGTCTTTCGTAAGTTTGGAATTAAAATTAGGTATCCCGACCCGTACGCAGAGTGCCGTAAAGGGTTAATATAAAATGTCGTTATTGCAAAACATATATTTTGTTATATTTCATTAAATTAATAGTTTTATGTATTTCTTTTTGTGTTCTGCACCTCTATTTAGCGATTTATTATGAGAACTATCTCCACCTGTGAAATGCAGTTGAAAATATTATTAACTTTTGTGATTTTTTAAAGAAATTCTTAGATTAACTGCACCTAAGCATCTCCATCCAATTTATAGCGCGTAGAATATACAGTGTAGAAATTGGTTATCCCTGTAATACTTTAAAAAGTGCTATAATATTGTATCCCTTAAATGTGCAACGATGTTGCTGAAATATACAGATTGCAGCGACATGTGCAGGATAATTTCTATAACTGAAAGATATTGCTAGTCTAAACAATGTAATACGAAAATCCCGCAGATGGCTGCGATCGACACTTGGGATTTTAGCAGTATCGTCGCACATTTAAGGGATACAAATTCTTATCGTTGTTTGGATAGCGTATTTCCACACTAGGTATTCTAGACGCTGTACCCAAGTCTTTGAATACCGTATATACTCGCGTATAAGTCGACCCCAAATTCGATAGGAATAACAGACTGAATACCAATACTTAAAATAAGTTATCTTCGTCTTTTCTAACTGCAGAATGTGTAAAAATTTTCTGATATTAAATAAGTCAAAATACTGGTATTCAACATATTTCTTTCTCTAATGAAGGGGTCGACTTATACACGAGTATATACGGTATTACATTAACCCTTTCCGGCGCGGAGTAGTTCTGTTTGTAAAATGATGAAATGATGGACTGACATCGGAATTTACCAACGAATTTATTCGAAAATAAAAACTTGCTTTATTTTCCGTACTTTATAAAAGAAAAAAATAATTAAATATTCATTGTACAAGTACTCTTAAAATTATGTCTTTTTTGTGGACACCACCAACTAAAGGGTTAAGTTCGAAAAGAGAAGAAAAGAAAATATACTTTCAGACTAATAAAATAAAAAAAATAATATTTAGAAAACTAAAGTATTTTTGTAAATTTTATGTTTATTAATAATTCGAGTAATAAAAGTTATATTGGCATTTTTGCAATTTTCTTTTAGCAACTGTCTTCTCTAATATAATTAAAATTAAATTATTAAAATATTTAGCTATACTGAGAACTGTAATAAAAGTTTGCAGTTCCAGATACATTAGACATTTAAAAAATGTGGATTAAAATTTTATCCAAAACACTTGTGTCGGACGAGTACCGGATATTCATTTGACAGGAAATACATCACTGTGGTACGATCTTATGATTGATCACAAACCTGTCGATGAAATTCATGGAAAGTGGTTTAAGTCATTGAAATATTACGAAATTTTCGTTAATATATATTTTTAACTTGTGTTTAAATTTTGAATTTACAAAAGAATTTCTGTAATATAATTTTTAAGAGTTTTTCAAGATTAAAAAAAAATGTTCATAAAATCAGAACATGAATTTTCTAGAATTTAAAATAATATTTTTAAGAAATATTTAATTTTCATTCTTTGAACGTTTATTATTGTGTGCTGCACTGATGTTTGATACTTTATCTTGAAGTGTTTCTTGTTACTATGAAATATTGTTAATAAGTGTGTTAACTATTGCAATTAATATACAGGGTGGTTTAAAACTATATGACAAAATGTAAAGACAGGTGAATGGGACCTAAATAAGCAGATTTCCTACAGGAATGTGAGTGCGGAAATACAGTGTTGTGGTATTGGAGGGCGCTGTTGATTTCGACGGATGAAAGCGCTTAGCTGACTTCAATCGTCATTCCCTGCAGCGATTTCGAGCAACATGCATCATTATACCAATGCGGAGCTTGCCGATAGGCCTTTTATGTATAGTACTGCACAAGGAAATGGTTTTCACACACTACACATCTAACAACTCTCGAGCCTGTTGAACAACTATCCTCTACTGTGCGTAATACTGCTTCTTTCAAAGCAATAACTCTGCGATATCTTCCAGGCATAAAACGATCTACTGACGCACAGCTACTCGTGAAAACGCTCAAGTGTTTGGCGATCCAGCAGATTTCTATCCGGAATCATTCCGTGTAACACCCTCTGGGCAGCTGTTGTATTTCCTTGCGCAGTCCCATATATGAAATGCATGTCAGCAAGCTCCGCATTCGTGTAACAATGCATGTTGCTCGAAATCCCTGAGGAGAATGACTATTCAGGTCAGCGAAGTGCTTTTATCCACTGAACTCAACAGCGCCCTCCACTGCGCCATTGCTTCATTTCCATACCCACATTCCTATACGAAATCTGCTTATTTAGGTTCCCTATACCTGCCTTTACATTTTTGATACATAATTCTATACCACCCGGTACAGAGCGTACTTTCTTACCGTTGACCTATAGCTAATTTCCAAACCGTTAGCGATAGATATAAATTACAATTTCAAAAATGTTTCAATTGTTGTTCTGCATCATATTTAAGGCTGTAATGGAGGATCTACTTCTTTGGTCTAAAATAACCTCTTCACTTGTCAACAAGTTAGCATAGAAGTAAACTGACTACACAACAATAACTATAACTGATCTCACTTAACCCCTTCGGGACAGGGGAATTTTACGAAATTTTAATCTTTTGTCACAGTTTTTTAAAAACAAAAATTTGTGTCTTCTTGAATCGAGAAAATGCGCTGATTAAATAAAGCAAATTTTACAGTAAAATTTCACTGGTGAGGAAAAACAAGGATTTTGAGCGCTTCATGCGGCACGTATGCGTGTCGCTCGTCCCCAAGGGGTTAAGACTGAACTTGGTTACCATCACTGACGAAAAAGGTCTGATAATTAATACGAAATTTATAAAACTTACCTACAAAAAACTGAAACAATTGAGAATAAGATTTGATTTCACCGCGTCACTCCAAAAACTGATATCCAATCAGAAGTCACCCCAGTGAATACTTTGGAGTCCTTCGTCAATTTTACGCTTGGCTGAAGCATTTGGCTGGAACAGCGCAGATATTGGAGTTTTCCATATTGACCGACCATTCCATAAAGACCGAACGTCCTCTATATAGCATAGCATAAAAATTGAAATCGAACACGATTTTTATAAGTGTTTTTCTAATAAATGTTTAATATTTAAAGAAATCGTTCTCTGTGTGAGATTTTTCTCACAAATCTAGAAAAATCAGCATAGTATGTGATTTTTTTTTAAATAATAAAAGTACCAACTAGCGGAAAAAAATATCTCTCTATTCTAAAAAAAGTAACTACCGCTGTCACCGCCGCCGGTTTTGAATTTTTTGTGACCGGAGGTATTTCTTCGTTAATATTAAGAAAAATAATGCATACAAAAATATGAAAATCGGTAGTATTATACAGAAATGTTTGATAAACACGCTGATGCAGACAGTTTTCAAATCGAAGAATTATTTTAAGAGATATTTAATGCTAAAGTTGGACAAAATCGTTCCACTAAAAAAGTTTTATAGCAGCAAAAACTATAGATGGCAGTGTAATCATTTTTAGATCATTTTATGCACTAGAATTTGCGAAGTGCAGATTGCATTATTTTTTTTATTTTGACTCATTTTTTCAGGTTTTATTTCTATTTTAAATTCAAACTTTCAGCATTTCTAGAGATATTTTTTACAGATTTCAGAAAATTGTACTAATTTAAACGGTTGCCAACTGTATAAAAAGCGCAAGCAATAATGTTTGCTTCAAATTAAAAATTTATTTACACGTGACTATTATAAACAGGAAAAAAACTTTCAAATTAGAATTAAATATAATTACATATAAAAAGCAGGAACTTATTAAAAATTAAAAAGTATACACGTGAATTTTAAAAGAGAAAGGATATTGTAAAATAATAAATTCATTAACATGCGTTAGAAGTCTTAGGAGAAATTACGTCATATTTACGTCACATTATAGTTATTACATAAAATGAACACAAAATAATATTGCAAAAAAGTTTATATTTAGAAATTGCGCTAGACATTTATTTAATATTTTGAGAGGATATTTTCAACTATTTTTGTTAGGAAAGCGCAAATAATATTTCATTGCTAACAAAAGTACTTTCACGTGATTATTTAAAAGAGAAAGAATAGCTTAGTAAAAATTACGTCAGATTAAAAACGATTAATTTAAAATGTCTCATTTAAAAGAACTTTCTTTTCGCTTTGTTAAAAAATACCAGGAGACAAAGACTCTGTTTACTTAATTCCTTTTATATTAGCTTATTTTGAAATGTTGTTACACGTGTCTACGTCATCAAGTTATTTTTATTTCGACGTTTTATTTGTATTTTTATTAATGTTGTTCGAATTTATTTGTTCTTTCGTTATTTAAAATAAAAATTATGTCAATTTGTATAATTTGGCGAGTGGTTTGGCGATTTATATAATTTGGCGAAATTGGTCGACAGGATAATCAAGTAGTACCGCAGCGGATTTGGCGTTAAAATTCCCCAATCAAAGAGAAATGAATAGAAATTCGTTTATAGGGAGATCGCCACTGTTTTTTAAATTATAATTCAATCTTTTAAAACCTTTTTAAAGCCGATCAAATTAGCGTGCATTTAGAGCCTGCGGTGTCTGGACGGGGGTTGGCGAGCGTAGCTCGTAGGGGGCCGACCCCCCTAGTTTATAAAAAAAATTTACGATGTAAGTTAAAAGAAAACATTTTTATAAAAATATTTATTATGTAAGTTTTTTTAGATAGTCGTAGTTTGTGTTTTATTTAGTGCATTATTTGATTCCGAGATATTTATTTGAACAGTTAAAAAGAATAATACAATAAATGGTTTTGTATAGCTAGTAAATAACAAGAAAATGTATAATTCAGCATCATTTAATGATATTTTAAAACATTCGATGATTTAACACTGTTTATAAAACGCATTACATAACACTTGAAAATAGAAACATTTTAGCTTTATAAAAAATAAATACTTTATAAGTCGAAATAAAAATTAATATTTAAATAAAATTGAAGATTTTCTACCAAAATTTATATTTCTGTAATCAGACATCACATTCGGTCCATTCTTCTTAACCCTTAAATGCGCGATTTTTTATTTTGTTCGAAAAAATTATATATGATTCTCTGAAAGGGTTATTACACAAGAAAAATAATTTAAAAAGTCAGAGATACATTTTTTAAATAATACATTAAACTTTTCTTCTGTTGCACATCTGCAATACAAGCAAAAACTAATGTTGTGTGGATGTTTTACGCTAAAATAATGCGAATTAGTAAATACTTTAAGGTATGTCTCCAAATAACTTATTTTATACTAGGACTTCCCTCAGAGGGATTAGTCTGAGCGATATTTCCGAGAACATAGATTTAATAATAACTCGTTGCAAGTAAAGAAAATGAGATGCTATCTTTAATTGGCCATATACTGTTTAAAAATTCAAATGATGAAGTATCTAGATTAGTGAATCTGAAAAAAAAAATTCATATCAAATTTAAAACAGCACTTCCCTCTGTTAAGGGCCTTGGCAAGAGATAGAATAGCCTAGAGAAGGAACACTTTCACAAGCACTTTCGGACAACCTATTCGCTGTTTCATACAGACATTTATTCAATATTTACATAATTTATTCAATGCTAGGTGTTTATCTACCCCTTTTGTTGCATTTAAATTGCATTTTTTTTTTTTGGGGGGGGGGGATGTAGGATTATTCAATATTTCAAGTTTCTATATCTAATAATTTCAAATTAATGGTAAATTAAAACGTTTCTGTTCCTTTTACCTTAAGTTTTTTGACTCAGCAGTAACACAGAAATAGAAAATTTTCGAAAGTTTTTTGTTCCTGCACCACTTTACATAGCCAAATTTTTAGAAATTGTTCTGTTGTGAGTATTTATGTCTTAAAAGTAACAGCCATGTCAATTTTCATGTTTATATTTCTAACAATTCCACGTACTTCGTTATTTAGATCATCTTTAGTACTTTGTCCTCTTTATTTCGTCTTCTAAATTTCGATTTTTTTAGAATTCGTTTTAAAACTAACATTTACATCTTATAAATTACTACCATGCCAAATTTCAAGTTTCTAACTCCAATAGTATCACAGAAATTGCAGTTTAGCTCTTCTTTTAGGTAGTTTCGTAAGAAATACTACCTATTGCAGTCGTTACCCTGGTGCGACTTTTGAAAAATTCCTTCATAACTTTTCATTGTATGACCCTAGGAACCCAAAATCATCCACACTTAAAAAGTTTATATATATATATATATATGTGTGTGTGACCTGTGGCAACAGTCGGTAAGAGACGACGGCAGCACCACGAGTCGGCGTAGAAGAATACCTTCTTAGAACATTCGACAGTCGCGGGAAAAGAAGGTAAAAGAGTGGTGGCAAAACACCGAGCTCTGAACGACGTTTCATTAAGACGCATTAAGACGAATGAGTGTTTAATTTCATTAATGTTCTACTTAATTGTAATTGTATATAGTGTAAATAGTTCGTTTAATATATTTAATTCTTAAAGTTAGCAAGTGTTATTATTCGAGTACGAGTCTCCTTTTCCCCGTCACATGAGGGCTTGAGCCGGGATTGGATTATTTTTTTCCCATTCTCTACCCTAGACAAGTCAAGTATCATTTTTATAACGACGCCAAAATTCTTTCAGAAAGTAAGCCGGAGCTGTAAATTTATAAAGATCATGTCGTGTGTGAAGAATACAATTTTTTTTCTACAGCCTTGGCAACTGGCCAACTCTTCAGTTGTTTTGAAATAACTGCAGCAATATATTATTCCAAACTGGAAATCGAATCATATTTTTTCAACGACAGAAATTAGTGGGTGAGTACTGTTTACTGTTTTTGTTTTTTCTTTTCATTATGATTTTAAATGACATTCCAGTCATCGCTTTTGCATTGAAAAACGAAAAGACGAATCGAATAAAATTATTCCATAAACTTTTGTTTTCATCTGAAGGCGATCGTTTAAATCGATCGCGAATATGAACATTTACGGGATTTCCATTCTGTGAAACCGATGATGAATTTACGAGTAAAGTAGAAGCAACCGCTAAAAATTTTTCTTTACTTGAACTTATAACTATTGCCACTATTTTACGCATCGAAATAGATGGCACAGAATCTGAGTTATCTAAACGCATAATTTCATTTTTAACTAATTTGGAATCCCTCCAAAAACATATTGAAACTAATGTCGATACAGATGGCGAATCGGAAGAAATTTTCAACAATTCGCCAGTGCCAAACGATAAGTCGAATATTAAAATAATTGAATTTACCAATAAATGTGCTATTAATGCTTCAAACATTGCTCAGGATTCTATGTTTATGCCGTCAGTAAATTTTCGCGATGTTGAATCGCTGGTACCTACATTCAATGGAGAGAAGTATGAAAATGTTCATTTATGGTTGCAAAAATTCGAATCCTTTTCTTCCTCTTTTAATTTAGGCGAAATGCAAAAATTCATTTTTGCCCAAAGAGCGCTCGGAGGCATTGCTTCTTTATTCGCTAAGAGTGAAAGCAACATTCGTTCTTTTCCTGAATTGAAACATGCCTTAGTTACCGAATTTGGTTCGCAGATTAATTCGGCTGAAATACACGAAATGCTTAGTCATCGGCATATTAGACAAAAGGAATCTTTTTTTGAGTATTTCTTAATTATGAAAGAAATGGCTGGACGGGCCAATATTGGTGATCAGTCACTTATACGTTACATAATCAATGGCATTCCTGATTCTCCTCAAAATAAGTGCATACTTTATGATTGTTCTGATTTGCATGAATTTAAACAAAAATTGAAAATTTACAAAGAGATTACACACCACTCAAAAAATGATTCTGGTAAAAATATAAATCATTGTCAAAATATGAAATCGGAACAGAACTTTGACAAATTTGTTCACGAGAATGTTCCTAAATTTAAACCAAAACATGCGGATGCTGAAAAGCCAGCATTTCATTCTAATAATTCAAGAAATCAAAACACTAAAATCTGTTTTAATTGTGGGGAAAAAGACCACATTTCTAAAGTATTGTTCTCACAAGAACAAGGGATTTAGATGTTTTAGATGTAATTCTTTTGGGCATAAAGCCTCTGATAATAAGTGTTCTACTGAGGCACGTAAACCTAAAATACAAGTGAATAATGTGGATTCCGAGAAAAATTCTCGACAAGAAAGGCATAAATTAGTTAAAATTTCGGGTGTCGAAATTGATGCTCTTATCGATACAGGTAGTAATCTTACTTTGCTTCGTGAAGATAAATATTCACAGATGAATTTGCCTACGTTAACACCGGTCGGTTTAACATTAACTGGTTTTGGTAGTGGTAGTACCACACCACTTGGCTCGATTCAGGGTGATATAAATATAGATGATAACATTTTTTCAACAAATATTTATATAATTAGTAAACATCATATGAATGTTCCTCTTATTATTGGTACTGATATAATTACGCAAGGTACTTTGCTTTATAATAAAAATGGTATTTCCCTTAGTAAACCTACATCTGATGATAATTTGTTTGTATACTTAGTTAATTCAATTGAAGATCCTGTCAAAATAGTAAGTTCTACTAAAACTGATAAATCTTCTGAAAAGACTGAAGATCTTATCAATTGTCATAAAGTTCCCATAGAAAAAGAAAGGAAAAATGATCATTTGACATGCTCTGTAGATGTTTTACATTCCATAAAAGTAGAAAAGAAATCCTCAAAAAAGCCAAAAGATGTAAAAAGCAGTAGCAAAGATGACTTGCTTAAACAATCATCCCAAAAACATGTAGTACCATCAAAAGATAACAATATGAAGCCTAATAAAATTAAAAATGTTAAAAAGTTAGTGTCTTATAAAGAATATATCAAAAGTCCTATACATGAAAATGTTAGACAATTGATTTTTAGTCCTGATCTTTCTTCTCCTAGCATTCTGAAGAAAACCCAGCCTAATTTTCAAACAACTAAAGAAATAGGCGTTGATACCCTTTTAAATAAAGTTATATGTGATGATAATTTAGACAACATCTTAACAGACGTGTTAGAAGCTCCAAAATGTGAATCAAAAAAGGTTTCTTTTGCTCCTACTGATACTGTTTGTAATTTCAGAAGAATGTCTGTATCAAGGAACTTTTCTTCTTTCTTTCTTCCCTTCCGTTATTGTACATATTGTGTGGTGCTTCAGGAATATAGAGAGAAAAAAAAAGGAAGAAAAAAAAAGTTCAAGAATTCGTCTTTCTACAAAATATTTTCTTTTGTGTGTTTCTTCTTTTTTTCATCACCTGTGTTTACATCAAGAATAATTTTAACAAAAAGTTAAAATTTTGTTTGTGAAATATGTGTTTGTGAAATATTGTGATTCAACTATCCCCGATATGTCATTTTTTTTGTTTTCTTCAATGCTGCTGCTGTAAAGTGTGTTCCGTAAAGTATTGTGGGTTTTTTTTTTCTGTGAACTACAAAGACATTTTTTTTTTTACTTTTTTGTGCTTTGCATAAAGAACTTTAGAACTGTGGATGTTATATGAACATTCTGTGACTTTATTTGATTACAGACTCTAATTTTTTTTTTCTGCATGAAGTTTCAATTTTTTTTTTTTAAAGGAAGAAGACGATTAGAAGATGCCGATTTGTGTTTTTTTTTCTTTCTGTTTTTCAGACGTACCACTTTAAGACGTATATAGGTGGGTATATATATATTTTTTTTTTAAGACGAGTACAAAGTAAAGACGAGTACGAAGCAAAGACGGGTACGATTTAAGACGAGTACCATTTAAGACGGGTACGATTTAAAACGAGTACCATTTAAGACGAGATGGAAGACGAAATGCCAACCGGCATTGACGACGATTTTCATTTTTTCTCTCTTTATTTTTTTTCTGTTTTATTCTGTGTAATTTTTTTTAAAGATATGGTATCTTTTTTACTTTCTTCTATCTTTACAAGAAGAAAGTATTGGATTCATGAAAATTTTCGAATTCCGGTTTTCGACGGATTTACACGTTTTAGGTGTCAGAGATTCCAAAAAACATGTTTTTACAAAATGTCTGTCTGTGACTCTGTGAGTCTGTCTGTCTGTCTGCCTGTGTGTATGTGACACAAATTTTGTGGGCGCTCTATCTCAAGAACTAATCGACGGATTTTAATAACAATTTGTATTCAGTTAGTGCCTAATACAAATTGATGCTGATTAGGTTTTGGTATAAATCGCTCAACAGGTGGCGCTGCTATGCTGCATTTTTCACGATTTTTGCAATAGCTCTATCTCAAGAACTAATGCACGGATTTTGATCAAACTTCATATTTAGTTAGTCCCTGATATGAATTGATGCTGATTACGTTTTGGTGTAAATCGCCTTACAGGTGGCGCTGTTCTGATGAATTTTGCAGGATTTACACGATTTTCCCAATAGCTCTATCTTAAGAACTAACGCACGGATTTTCATCAAACTTCAGATTCAGTTAGTTCTTTATATGACTTGCTACTGATTATGTGTTGGTGTAAATCGCCCAACAGGTGGCGCTTCTGTGCTGCTTTTTCACGATTGCCTCAATAGCTCTATCTATAGAACTAATGGACGAATTTTCATCTAACTTCAGATTTAGTTGTATGTTGACACAAGTTGTTGTTAATTAGATTTTGGTGTTAATCACCCAATAGGTGGCGCTGCTATGCAGGAATTTTCACGATTTTCGCTATAGCTCTATCTCAAAAACTAATGCACGGATTTTCTCCAAACTTCAGATTCAGTCAGACGTTGACATAAATTGTTGCTGATTAGGATTTGGTATAAATCACCCAGTAGGTGGCGCTGCTAGACAGCCTTTTGCCGGATTTAGACGATTTCAGCGATAGTCATATCTCAAGAACTAATGCACAGAATTTCATATCTTTAGAATCCTCATGAGATGCATAGATTGCTATTTGATTTTGGCAGTGTGATAGCAAATTTTGAAGTATTAACATGTATGAGATAGAAGAAAGTTTTGGGATTGGTACATCCGACTAGTTTAAGTTTGTGTTTAAGTGTATGGTGCGCACGAGGTCGTGCGTATCAGGATGGACGAGTGTGACCTGTGGCAACAGTCGGTAAGAGACGACGGCAGCGCCACGAGTCGGCGTAGAAGAATACCTTCTTAGAACATTCGACAATCGCGGGGAAAAGAAGGTAAAAGAGTGGTGGCAAAACACCGAGCTCTGAACGACGTTTCATTAAGACGCATTAAGACGAATGAGTGTTTAATTTCGTTAATGTTCTACTTAATTGTAATTGTATATAGTGTAAATAGTTCATTTAATATATTTAATTCTTAAAGTTAGCAAGTGTTATTATTCGACTATGAGTCTCCTTTTCCCCGTCTCATATATATGTATTATGTACTAAATTTTGTCCGCACGATAAAAGTTGCAATTATGCACGGATCGTTTTCAAACTCGCCAACAACTTTGAGATGGCTAATATCTCGGCGGGGGATTGAAAATGGGCAAAATCGGACCAAGGGAATGGAAATGGGGGGGGGGAAATTTTGTTAATCATCTTAACAAGATTCTGTTTATCTCATTTTAATACTCTTACACAACAATGACAGAAAAAAATAAATATTTTTCGTTATAGTAGTTGCCAACAATTAAAAAAAAAACAATAAAATTTTCACCAAAACAATTGCTTTTCTATTGCAAGAATTTCACGTGAAAAAATAAATTAAATAAATAGTTTGACGAATTGAAAACAAATTGAATATTACGTCATAAGTTTTTCTAGAGCAAAATTTCAGCATAGAAACTCAAAATGAAATAAATAGTTTGACGAATTACAAATATATATATATATATTGCATCATATTAGAAATATAATGGATCTCAGCAGGTGAATATGAAACGTCATGTGAGTTTGAAGAAACGTATTAAAACATGATAAAAACCCGACTATGGAAATATTAACATATTTTAACACTTTGAGGTTCTCTGAATTTGTTTTAGCCATTTTTAAACCTATCCCATATACATGCATGTGTGTATTCGTGTATATTAGAATTTTCATAAAATGTTTAACTCCCTATAGTTTATTCTTAGTGAAGGAACTGGGTTTATCTCTAATCTTGATTTAAGTTTTGTTGGTGAATTTAGTACTTAACATCGAAATCTACCTCCGCCTGTAGGCCAGAGCCGGCAGGGATTTTTTTTTATCGTACACCCTTTTAATTTCCAGGTTTTTTAAATCTGATCGGCATTTACATTTCAATACTAATAACCACGTGAAATTTCAGAATTTATATCCCTAACAATTCCAAATAAATCGTGATTTTAGAACCTTTCTAAAACGTATTACATTTATTTCTCACATTAAAATTTTCAACCTTTTAAAAAGAGTTCATAACGAGTGTTTACATCTTCAAAGTAGCCACCACACCAATTTCAAATTCCTAGCACAAACAATATTACAGAAATCGCATTTTAGAACTTTTTTTTTGTTTTTGCACCGATGGGAGTTGTTGTACCGACATAAAATACAGTCTTTTTTGGAGCAGAGATTGTCACCAACATTTTTTCTGACACCACTATATTTTTAATCGGCTAGGTAGTTTCAGAGATGACACCCCACAAACACCCAAACTTTACTGCTTCGCACAGATGTCATATACGCGCCCCATACTGGCGCGATTTTTTTCTGACGCCAATGTCCTTTACGCACCGGGTACTTAACTGGCGCCAAATACTGGCGCCTTGATATGGTAACCCGGATGTTGTTGTTTATTTATTAAAAAATTGTTTATTTACATTGATTTTTTTAAACTATATAAATGGTTTGTTCTATATTTATTAATCAAATTTTTTATTATTTATTGTCATTCCCATTTTTAAAAATATATGTGTAACTGGTATTTAAAAACGAGGTTTTCGCCAAATTGGTGTCGGGAAAAAAATCGCGCCAATATGGGGTGTGTATGACATCTGAGCCCTTATCTAATACGTGTTAGCACATGCAATTTTTTAAATACATACACAAACCAGTATAATACTTCTTCAGAAAAAAGCAAAGTCCATATAACAGTGAAATTCCGTAATGGGTATTAAATACATGGTAATAAAAGCATTTAGGTGAGCGCAGGTGATAAATCGTCAAATACCGTGATTAATTCAAATAGTATAGGACTATTCCGTAATCTGGTTTTCAACCAATGTCGTATTTTAAAAAGCTTCGCTTAGCTCCAATTAAATTTCATTGATGGAACATTTTTTTTTTTTTGGGGGGGGGGATGCGAGATTGCATATATTTACATTTAAATTTTAACCTTTTGTTTATATAACGGTTGCTTGTATGAATAATTAGCACCTTGATGATCGACTTCATTCGAAACATATGTATAAAAGTACTCGTGTGGTTGTTTGCTTAACCCCTTCGCGACGGAGCCTTTTACGAAATGTTTATTACTTTGCTACCGGTTTTAAAAAACAGAAGTTTGTGCCTATTCAAATCGGGAAAATGCTCGGATTAAATAAGGCAAATTTTACAGTAAAATTTTACTGGTGAGGATAAACGAGGATCCTTAGGCCTGTTTCCGGCACGTATAGGTGTCGCTCGTCCCAACGGGTTAAAGCCATTATTACTCAGCTATTATAACTCCCATACAGTTATAACAATGTTGCTGTTAGTATTACTCATGTTTGACGTCTACCTTGCCTGTGTGTCTGAATACGAATTATTGGCCATTTTTCTTCCACGAAGAGTGGTTATAACATAATTGTTTAATTTTGTATAGCATGTACCAATTGCAATATTGATACTTTTAAGATAGTCAAGCCCAGGCGACAAATTGCCAATATTTTACTCCATTCCATATTCATCTTGCATTTATTTCATTTAAAATATAAATCTTTCATTCACTTGATTTAAGATACACGTTTTTAACTAATTTTCACTGTATTTTAACAACATTATTTTGCCTTGGCGTTTCTTTTTAAAGCTTTGTGCAGTTTTGGCTTCAGAAAGTGAGATTTGTTACAAAAAGATACAAACCTGGCAAATTATTACAAAACCGTTGAACTTGCTTATTTTTTATAAATAAATATAAACCTTTTGGGCACATATGTCGTATACGCACCACGTTGCCGCGATTTTTTTCAGACGCCAATTTGGCGAAAACCTCGTTTTCGAATACCAGTAATATATATGTTTTTGAAAAAATAATAACAATAAATAAAAAGAGTTTAATTAATAACTATAGAATAAAACAATTTATATAATTTAAAAAATAAAATAAAAGTAAATAAACAATTTATTAATAAACTAGCAAACCCCGCGGCTTTGCTCGCGTAATATTTGAAATATGCCAAGTGATATTTATATGTCTAATTTTTATTAAAAGGTACTAACTAAATTTTTATTTTATTAACCCTCCGTCTACCAGACGGGTCCATTGGACCCGACAGGTACATACAAAATATTCATTCAAACCAGAAATTTCTTTAAAATAAACTAAGTATATAAACCAGACAAAAATAAGGTAAATAAATAAGTTAAATAGTTTTAAATAAAAATTCTGGTGTAGAACGTTTTATTAAAACTTGAATAAAATTCCCGGTAGTTCTAGGGTTAAAAGGTAATATTTTCATTTATTAAAAGTTTTTTTTTTATTAAAAGGTACTTATTACTTTTAGGAATAATTCAGAAATTACTATTTAAAACACAGTTTGAACAGACATCATTATTACACTGCATTAGGCAGAAATGAGACTTAAATTAATAAAATGAAGTAAAACTAAATAAATGATAATTTAAAAATATTTTGAAACTTTTATGCTCAATTAATACGCTCATTTCAGTATTCATTTGAAGTTTTGAATTTTTTAGAAACCATCTTCTTACATCTTAAAATTAACCATCATGTCAAATTCCAAGTCCTACCTCCCCTCCCAACATAAAGGGCTATGTTGAAACAGGAACTGTCACCATTAATTTGCCAACATTAATTTTTAATATTTCAAATGAAAATCAAATTTCGAAGTAATTGCTTAAAAGGCGCAAAGGCCAACATAGTGAAAAAGATTCCAAGCCGGGACTCAAACCCGGGCCATCAGTATAGCGCACTGACGTTCTACCGACTAAACCACTTGGAACGATACACAGCTCGGAAAATTTCTCACTATTATATGTTGGCAAGGCTACAAACGCAGCACAAGATGGAATCTTTATCGTGAGCCACAGGCCTTTGCGCCTTTTAAGCAATTACTTCGAAATTTGATTTTCATTTGAAATATTGTATCCAAGGCGAATGTTTCTCTCTGGAATAATTTCCATGTATTAATATAGTTTCTATCGATGCTGGATTTAAATAGGTTTCGTGTTAGCCCCTGGTCGGTGGCTCACGATAAATATTCCATCTTGTGCTGCGTTTGTAGCCTTGCAAACATATAATAGTGAGAAATTTTCCGAGCTGTGTATCGTTCCAAGTGGTTTAGTCGGTAGAACGTCAGTGCGCTATACTGATGGCCCGGGTTTGAGTCCCGGCTTGGAATCTTTTTCACTATGTTGGCCTTTGCGCCTTTTAAGCAATTACTTCGAAATTTGATTTTTATTTGAAATATTGTATCCAAGGCGAATGTTTCTCTCTGGAATAATTTCCATGTATTAATATTAATTTTTAAATCGGTTTGTGTTTTCCTAATATTCCACAGAAACGTAATTTTAAAAGCTTTTAAAGACCTTTTTTAGAAAGTTTGTTGTTCCTGTGAACCCCAAATGGTAGGATTATCGGCATAAAATATAGCCTGTGCAGGATCAGAGACTGTTACCATTGATTCGCAACTATTACTTTTATAATCGGTTTATATTCCCTGAAATTGCATAGAATCGTAATTTAGAACTTTTTTAGAATGCTTTTCGCACCCCCCCCCTTCGCTTCACCCCTTTTTAATTCGAATTTATTTTCGACGTTTCTTCGAGGGCATTTCTACTGTATAAGTAACTACCATGTCATATTTAAAGTTTCTAGCTTTTTCAGTATCACAGAAATCGCAATTTAGAAAGTTTTTAGCTCCTGAAACCCTCTGGTGGTAGTGGAACAGACATAAAATATAGCTTATGTTTAAGCAGATTCTATCACTAAAATTTCTCATCATTATTTTTTTAATCGGTTTGGTAATTTATAAGTTTGCTTAAAAATTGCAATTTATAATTTTCACTCACTTCATTTTTTTAATTTGGAATTTTCTTTCGACTGTTCTTAGAAAGCAGTTGCATCTTGTAAGTAAATACCATGCCATACTTCAAAGTGTTAGACCCCTCAGTTGTGCAAAAAACGCAAATTAGAACATGTTTTGCTTTTGGAACCCTCAGCCTCAGATGGTAGTGACAGCAACATAAAATATAACCTATGTTATAGCAGGGACTGTCACCATTTATTTGCAACCATTATTTTGAAATAGCTTTGGTATTTCTTAGATTGAGTAGAAATCGCAATTTAGAACGTTTTTAAGACGCTTTTCGCTCATTTTCACCCCTTTTTAAATTTCAATTTTTTTCTAAACTGTTCTTAAAGATCATTTATATCTAATAAATATGTACCTTGCCTAATTTTAAGTTGCTAGCCCCTACCGATCACAAAAATCGAAATTTAGAACGCTTTTTTGCTCCTGCAACGTCTTGGTGATAGTGATAACGACATAAAATAGTGTCTATGTTAGAGCAGAGGCTGTCAGCATCAATTTCGTACTATTACGTTTGAAATCAGATTCATTCTTCCTGAGATATTAACGACAAATCGGCATTTAGAACGTTTTTAGAACGCTTTTCGCACATTTTGCTCCTGCATCTCCTCTGGGGTAGTGGAAACAGAAATAAAATATAGCCTATCTTGGAGCAATATCTGTCACCATCATTTTTACACCATTATATTTGAAATCGGTTCAGTACTTCCTGAGATTGCATAGAAATCGCAATTTAGAAAGTTTTTTACAACGCTTTTTGCGCATTTTGACCCCCTTTTAAATTTCGATTTTTTTAGGAAATGTCCTTAGAGATCATTGATATCTTATAACTAACTACCATTCCAAATTTCACGATTCTAGGACCTTCCTTAACGCAAAAGCCGCAATTTAGAACGTTTTCCTCCTGCACCCTCTTTGGAGTAGTGGCACCGACATAAAACATCGCCTATGTTGGAGCAAAGGTTGTCACCATCATTTTGCGCCATTATTTTTTAGATCGGTTTGGTATTTCCTGAGATTGTGTAGAAACCAACATTAGAACGTTTTTTAGAACGCTTTTCGCGCATTTTCACCCCTTTTAAATTTCGAATTGTTTCAGAACTGTTCTTAGAAATCCTTTATATCTAATAAGTAGTTAATGTTTCAAATTTCATATTTCTAGGCCCTTCGGTAACGCAAAAAATCGTATTTTTAGAACGTTTTTTGCTCCTGCACCTCCTTTCGGGTAGTGGCACCGACATAAAACATAACCTATCTTGGAGCAAGGGTTGTCACCGTCATTTTGACACCCTTATTTTGACACCATTATTTTTTTAAATCGGTTTGGTATTTCCTGAGATTGTGTAGAAACCACCATTTAGAACGTTTTTTAGAACGATTTTCGCGCATTTTCACCCCTCCCAAATTTCGAATTGTTTAAGAACTGTTCTAATAAACCCTTTATATCTAATAAGTAGCTAATATTTCAAATTTCATATTTCTAAGCCCTTCAGTAACACATAAATCGCACTTTTAGAACGTTTTTTGCTCCTGCACCACCTTTGGTGTAGTGACACCAACATAAAACATAATCTATCTTGGAGCAAGCGTTGTCACCATCATTTTGACACCAATATTTTTTAAATCGGTTTGGTATTTCCTGAGATTGTGTAGAAACTACCATTTAGAACGTTTTTTAGAACGCTTTTTGTGCATTTTCACCCCTTTTAAATTTCGAATTTTTTAAGAATTGTTCTTAGACATCATTTATATCTTATAAGTAACTAATATTTCAAATTTCATATTTCTAGGCCCTTCAATAACACATAAATCGCATTGTTAGAACGTTTTTCGCTCCTGCACCCCCTTTGAGGTAGTGACACCGACATAAAACATAGCCTATCTTGGAGCAAGCGTTGTCACCATCATTTTGACACCAATATTTTTTAAATCGGTTTGGTATTTCCTGAGATTGTGTGGAAACTACCATTTAGAACGTTTTTTAGAACGCTTTTTGTGCATTTTCACCCCTTTTAAATTCCGAATTGTTTAAGAACTGTTCTTAGACATCATTTATATCTTATAAGTAACTAATACTCAAAATTTCATATTTCTAGGCCCTTCAGTAATGCTAAAATCGCATATTTAGAACGTTTTTTGCTCCTACACTTCCTTTGGGGTAGTGGCACCGACATAAGATATAGCCTATGTTCTAAGTTGGACTCACACCATCATTTTGATACCATTACTTTTGGAATCGGTTCAGTAGTTCCAGAGCTTACCTCCGACAAATAAACAATTTTTTCCTCTTTATAATAGGAAAAAAAGTATAGATAAACAACATCTAGGTTACCATATCAAGCAAAATAATGACACTTTGGCGCCAGTTAAGTACGCCGGTGTATATATGACATTGGCGTTAGAAAGAAATCGCGCCAAAGTGGCGCGTATATGACATCTATGCGTAAATGCCTTGTTAAGACTAAATAAATTGTTTAAATCTTTAAAAAAAATTGCTTGGGTACATGAAACTATGAGAGGTTTCCAGAAAATATGCATGAAATGTTTACTTCTCTCGCCAAACTCATTTTCTTTATCTATAAGACGCCTATTCTGGAAAAGCACAAATTTCGGTACTTGTTAGCTATCCCGTCAACCAAATGACTGTCGCCAAATTGTAAGATTAAATGCCAATAATGGTTGATCATAAATGTCACATTCACTTGACTACACATTACGTTATCAAGTGATTTTTATTTGGACATTTTATTTGTATTTTTATTAATGTTATATTAATTTATTTGTTCTTTCGTTATTTAAAATAAAAATTATGTCAATTTGTATTATTTGGCGGTGGTTTGGCAACTTATATAATTTGGCTAAATTGGTCGACGGGATAACTAACAAGTACCCAAATTTCACTTGAAATACTAAAAAGAAAAAAAAATAAGAATAAATGATGCCACAAATCAAAATTGTTTATTTAAACATCACATAACTAATTAAGTTAAAATAATGCTATAAAAAGTGATAGAATATCTTTATTAAGACTTACGATCGTTTCATCGCACAATCGGCGACATTTTCAAAATCAATCATAATAGAAAATATTTTCACATTACTTAAAAACAATAATATAGTAAACAATGTCACGAGACATGAAGCATAATGAAAATATTGCAACCATAAAATAAAATAAAAATTAAATTAGCTATTTGCGAGCGTGGATTAATTTTCACATAATTTAAAAACAACGAGGTAAACAATGTCACGAGACATCAAGCATACTGAAAAACATTTCAAAACATAAAATAAAATAAAATTAACTTGGCTATTTGCGAGTGTGGATTAATTTTTACTATTGTTTCTACAATTACTTAGTATCTCTTTCCAAATTCTAGGTAAATCAAGGGACACAGAATCATTGCAAATATTCTCGTTGCGTAAAAATATTTCTATTGATTCTCGGACTATGGATGGAAAATAAAATCTTGATGGATAAATTAACTTGCTATTTTTAAATTCAATCTGTAAAGGTTCTTCGCTGCATAATCTGGCCAAAGCTATGGTTCTTCTATTGTATTTGATGTCTGCTATATGTTCTTTGATTCTAGTTTTAAGTTTTCTGCTTGTCATACCTATATAAAACTGCTTTGTTCCATCTTCTTTGGTGAAAGGTATTTCGTATACTCCTGCTAATTGGTTGGACTCAATTTGATCTATTTTCTTGCATACTATATTTCTTATTTTCATGGATGGTTTTGCGACTAGGAAGATATTGAATTTATTGAGTTTATATTTTAAGCGTTCGAAGAAACCAGGAAAATATTGTAAAGTGGATAACGTGGAATTTTGTAGCTTGAAATTTCTTTTCTTTTTGTTCTTCAAGCTCTTAATTAATTTTTCTATGGTGCTTTCTTTGTATCCATTGTTTCTTGCAATATCATATATTTTATTTATTTCGTTATTTAAATGTTCAGGGGTACAAACTGTGAAAGCTCTCTGAATAGAATGTGAAGAATAGAAGAAATAGAAGAAAGGAAATAGAAGAAAATGGTACGCTACCGTATTTAGACGTATTATTAATCAAGACGCACCAAGGAATAAAGCGCACTGTGTACAGAAAGCCCATAGCCAGTCAATCCATTATCCCTAATAATGCGCAAGCACCTTTTTCATACAAAGTTTCTGCATTTAGACATTCTATTCAGAGAGCTTTCACAGTTTGTACCCCTGAACATTTAAATAACGAAATAAATAAAATATATGATACTAGAAAGGTAGCCCGTCAAAAATGACGGAAATTTAGATATAAAGATATATACAACTCATGTGCGAGAATATGAGTTTTCTCGCTTGTTCCGCAGTGATAGATGAAAATAACACATTTTAAGAACGAAAGACATTTATGAAAAACTGTGTAAAGAGCACTAATCTGCACAGTTTGGTTCCAAGTGTTATCCAGATTTGAGGCTTTTTGCGGTCATGTCTATTCAATCCTTGTTTACATTTTTTTAAATTCCTATATTGGACAATTTAGATTGTTAAGCCTTAAAAATAAATAAATTTGACACTTGAAGTAAGGTAAAAACTATTAAATTATCGTATACGATTTCATGAAATGGTATTATATGGTATTATATGTGTGTTCTTCACGATCTTGGTTACGACGTTGGCGAAATTGGCTGCAACTTGTCATAATCCTAATAGTGTGGGCCGCTATAACAAAAAAGTAACCAGTTTTTAGCAAAATTTCTGATATAAAGTAGTTTTCAAAAACTTGTGTAAAATTGCAGGCCGGTTCTCATGTTATGTCAGTCCTAAGAATAATATTTCTAACACTGAAGAGTTTCCATGTATATATGAAATTTAGAAAAGCTTCTCCAAAAGAAAGCTCCTGAAATGACATTGTATTTCCTCTAACTTCAAAGTTTAATCGGGCCCTGATGTTGTTTACTGAACTAGGGGGCTCGGCCCCCTACGAGCTACGCTCGCCAACCCCCGCCCAGACACCGCAGACTCTAAATGCACGCTAATTTGATCGGCTTTAAAAAGATTTCGAAAGATTGAATTATAATTTAAAAAACAGTGGCGATTTCCCTATAAACGAATTTCTATTCATTTCTCTTTGAATGGGGAATTTTAACGCCAAATCCGCTGCGGTACTACTTGATTATCCTGTCGACCAATTTCGCCAAATTATATAAATCGCCAAACCACTCGCCAAATTATACAAATTGATATAATTTTTATTTTAAATAACGAAAGAACAAATAAATTCGTACAACATTAATAAAAACACAAATAAAACGTCGAAATAAAAGTAACTTGATGACGTATGCACGTGTAACAACATTTCAAAATAAGCTAATACAAAAGGAATTAAGTAAAGAGAGACTTTGTCTCCTGGTATTTTTTAACAAAGCGAAAAGAAAGTTCTTTTAAATGAGATATTTTAAATTAATTCTCAAAATATCAAATAAATGTCTAGCGCAATTTCTAAATTTAAACTTTTTTGCAATATTATTTTGTGTTCATTTTATGTAATAACTATAATGTGACGTAAATATGACGTAATTTCTCCTAAGACTTCTAACGCATGTTGATGAATTTATTATTTTACAATATCCTTTCTCTTTTAAAATTCACGCGTATACTTTTTATGACGTAATTTGTAATAAGTTCCTGCTTTTTATACGTAATTATTTAATTCTAATTTGAAAGTATTTTTCCTGTTTATAATAGTCACGTGTAAATAAATTTTTAATTTGAAGCAAACATTATTGCTTGCGCTTTTTATACAGTTGGCAACAGTTTAAATTAGTACAAATTTCTGAAATCTGTAAAAAATATCTCTAGAAATGCTGAAAATTTGAATTTAAAATAGAAATAAAACCTGAAAAAATGAGTCAAAATAAAAAAGTTAATGCAATCTGCACTCCGGCAAATTCTAACGCATAAAATGATCTAAAAATGATTACACTGCCATGCATAGTTTTTGCTGCTATAAAACTTTTTTAGTGGAACGATTTTGTCCAACTTTAGCATTAAATAACTCTTAAATTAATTCTTCGATTTGAAAACTGTCTGCATCAGCGTGTTTATCAAACATTTCTGTATAAAACCACCGATTTTCATATTTTTGTATGCATTATTTTTGTTAATATTAACGAAGAAAGGCCTCCGGTTTCAAAAAAACCAAAACCGGCGGCGGCGGTGACAGCGGTAGTTACTTTTTTTTAGAATAGAGAGAATCTAATAAATAGAGTTATTTTGAATATTACAACAGAATTAAACAGTTAAACCTATTTAACTTAAACCCGCTGTTACTTCCCGATGTTATTTTTTACTATTGAGAAAGAAAATTATTTAGATTTTTCAAATCATGCATTTATAATTTTTTCCGTCTTTAATAACTAAATAATGAAAAATATGCTTTTATTCTGAGCTCATACATATGACAATAAAATAATGTAACTAAGAGACATTGCAAAATAAATTCTTTGTGATTTCAAACCATAAACAAACGATATCGCCACCATTTTACCAACTATGATGTCATTAGAATATTGTCCATTGATTGTTGGAGAACTTACTTTGTGAATGATTACCTCAATGATTTAAAATTTTTTTAAGTTTCCCGATGAATGAATCACTTGTGTTTGTTTAGGTTTATGGAAGGAGATATTAAGCTGTGAACCTAATTTCAACTAAAGTTATCCAAGGATATATGTATTTTTTAATTGGAATTAAAAACAATGCTTTGATCTCGAAATAAAAAGTTTTGGTACAGATGTCATATTCGCCCCATATTGGCGCGATTTTTTTCGGTTGCCAATTTGGCGAAAACATCAAACATCATATTTCTGTTAATTATTTATTTGGGTACTTTTCCATTTTAGCGCATTTTTAAAAAAAAGCTTGAAGCAATTCGGGCATCAGAAAGTGAGGTATGTAGCCAAAATATATAAACAGCCACGAAAACAAATCTAATGAACTTTTATTTTTGTTTATATGTGCACTTATATACATAGAAAAATCGTTTCTAAATGTATATAATATTTTTTTATATACAAATTACGGTACAGATTTCAGATATGAACCGGGATACCTAACTGGCGCCAAAATGGTGTTATTTTGCCTGCTATGGTAACCCGGCTATTGTTTTTTATTTATTAATAAATTGTTTATTTACTTTTATTTTCTGTTTTTAATTATATAAGCTGTTTTTTTCTATAGTTATTATTCAAACTTTTATTTATTTATAGTTATTTCCTTTTCAAAATGATAGCAAATAATTTAAAAATATATAAGTAACTGGGAACAGATGTCATATTCGCCCCATATTGGCGCGATTTTTTTCGATTGCCAATTTGGCGAAAACATTAACAGCATAAACAGCATAATCCGGGTTACCACATCAAGCAAAATAACGACACTTTGGCGCAAGTTAAGTACGTGTTGCCTATATGAAAAAAAATCGCGCCAATATGGGGCGAATATGACATCTGTACCAGTAACGGGTATTCGAAAGCGAGATTTCTGCCAAATTGGCGTCAGAGAAAAATCACGCCAACCCCTATATGACATCTGTGGAAAAATTACTTCTGTTTATTATAAAAAATGGGTAAATAGCTTTTTTTACATTAAATAAAGGTACTTGTTAGTTATCCCGTCGACCAAATTACTGCCGCCAAATTGTAAGATTAAACGCCAATAATGGTTGACATTAAACATGATCATGTGTTTGTTACGTCATCAAGTGATTTTTAATTCGACGTTATATTTGTATTTTTATTAATGTTTTGCTAATTTAATTGATCTTTCGTTGTTTAAAATAAAAATTATGTCAGCTTGCATAATTTGGCGAGTGGTTTGGCGATTTATATAATTTGGCGAAACTGGTCGACGGGATAACTAACAACTACCTAAATAAATTGCATGCATATGGAAAAAATTGCTTGTGAGTATGAAGCAGTAAATAGGTTGTCAGAAAATACGTTGGCAAACTTCTTTCTCGCCAAACAATTTTTCTCCGAAGTATTGTACATAAGCAATGATTGCTAGAAATGCATTTTTAATTATAATATGCGCTTTTATGTTTCACTACATTTATGCATACTATACTGTGCGTATAAATGCTACAGCTCATATGCAGGGCTACACAAAAGAATTCGTAAGGGTTACTGAGTATGAGAGTAAATTGCTTAAAGGTGGTTTTTAAAGGAGTTATGCGTTTTTACGCTGAACTGCATTTAGTTTACTAAGAAATGTTTGTAGAATATAGATAAAATAATATACAGGGTCACGCAAAGAATTGGATACATAACCGTCTATAGATGATAATATCTGGAAATGTTATTTCAGTAGTTTTAAGAATAGTTTAAATTAAATTTTGGCTAAATAGTGGCATGTAATAACGATACTATTGGCTATGGACGGTAACTGCTGAAATCAATTTTGAAAATTTTTTATGCGTTTTCTAAAATGTTTACTTAGTTATCTTATTTCTCCAAATAACGAAGTTTTGTTAAAGCATTCAGGATATGTTGGAAAGTGTTTCATATTTTATGCTTAACGCATGATTTTTCTTTCTTCTTTAGTCTTCTTTTGAATTTATCTTATTCTTAATTTTTTAGTCTTATACTGCTTTATAGAAACTTTGGCACAGTTGTCATATACGCCAATTTGGCGAAAACATCAACAGCATAAACAACAACATCCGGGTTACCATATCAAGCAAAATAACGACACTTTGCCGCCAATTAAGTACCCGTTGTGTATATGACTTAAAAATCGCGCCAATATGACATCGTATATGACATCTGTGCCGAAACTTTAATATTTAATTTTTAAACTCTTCGCTTCATACCCCTTGCATATAGTACAAACTATAACACAGATAGTGCAAAATAATAGACAGTTTGGTACTTTTCCACTGTAGGAGCTTTGGCGTTTTTTTAAAAAAAAGCTTGGTGTAATTAGGGCATCAGAGAGTGAGATTTAGGTTCTTTTTCGTTATACGGATATCTTTGTCGCCAAGCGTAATAGTTGGCACAAAATGAAAATCACGTGAACTGAAGCATTTGAAAAATAAAAGAAAAAAGATTGTCGATACTAAAGTGAGCATTTAAAAAATATAACATTTGAAAATTCCAGACTTTTACGAACTATTTCATTAAATCACAATTATATACTTAAAATAAGTGAACAAATAACTGTTATAAAATAAAGCAATAAAATAAAACACATATTAAACTGCTGGCATAAAATTACAAATATCTTTTAGCATTTAGAAATAATTGGCGCATTAGCATACGTTTTGGCATGGTGTCCGTATAACGGAAAAATATCGAGATTTGTCGTCAAATCATATAAACAGCTATGAAAACAAACTTGATGAGCGTTTTTGTTTGTTTTATATGTTTATTTTATATGTATATTATTGATGTTTTTATATACAAATTACATCTGTTTCTTTATAAAATTAGAGAAACGGCTTTTTTATATTAAATAAATCGTATAAATATCGAAAAAAATATGCGTGCGAATATAAAATGAAACAGAGGATAGGTTCCCGGAAATTATGTTACCAAATTTCCTTTTTCGCCAAGGCACCTATACTGGAAAAGTACCTAAAGCACATTAAAATCGCGCAGCTAGGAGCTCACACAGTACAGCGTCGTCTATTGGCGGTTATTTTATTAGTAGCATCGGGAGAAAGATGTAAAGATGTACTTTAAATTCTCACTCATAGATTTTGAAAAATATCTTAAAAGAACGGAGTTTAAATTAAATTTCGGTGACCTCCTTTATGAAAGATTAATGGTTTTAAATGGGAATTTCGCCAAATTAGCCACCTATCACCAAGTTGGCTAACATTTGGCGCTACTTTGGTAACCCTGCATTAGTTTTTTTAACAATTACTAATTTCAATGAGGCGGTCCTACCGGAAATGTGAGGGACACACAGAGACTTGGATTTTATATAAATAGATTGCAAGAAACAATGGATACAAAGAAAGCACCATAGAAAAATTAATTAAGAGCTTGAAGAACAAAAAGAAAAGAAATTTCAAGCCACAAAATTCCACGTTATCCACTTTACAATATTTTCCTGGTTTCTTCGAACGCTTAAAATATAAACTCAATAAATTCAATATCTTCCTAGTCGCAAAACCATCCATGAAAATAAGAAATATAGTATGCAAGAAAATAGATCAAATTGAGTCCAACCAATTAGCAGGAGTAAACGAAATACCTTTCACCAAAGAAGATGGAACAAAGCAGTTTTATATAGGTTTGACAAGCAGAAAACTTAAAACTAGAATCAAAGAACATATAGCAGACATCAAATACAATAGAAGAACCACAGCTTTGGCCAGATTATGCAGCGAAGAACCTTTACAGATTGAATTTAAAAATAGCAAGTTAATTTATCCATCAAGATTTTATTTTCCATCCATAGTCCGAGAATCAATAGAATATTTGCAATGATTCTGTGTCCCTTGATTTACCTAGAATTTGGAAAGAGATACTAAGTAATTGTAGAAACAATAGTAAAAATTAATCCACACTCGCAAATAGCCAAGTTAATTTTATTTTATTTTATGTTTTGAAATGTTTTTCAGTATGCTTGATGTCTCGTGACATTGTTTACCTTGTTGTTTTTAAATTATGTGAAAATTAATCCACGCTCGCAAATAGCTAATTTAATTTTTATTTTATTTTATGGTTGCAATATTTTCATTATGCTTCATGTCTCGTGACATTGTTTACTATATTATTGTTTTTAAGTAATGTGAAAATATTTTCTATTATGATTGATTTTGAAAATGTCGCCGATTGTGCGATGAAACGATCGTAAGTCTTAATAAAGATATTCTATCATTTTTTATAGCATTATTTTAACTTAATTTGTTTATAAGTGATTATTATACATGGTTTTATTTCATCACATAACTGTTTCAAATTTTCACATGCAAAATATAAAAGTTGTTTTTGACGATTAAAAAATGCTATTGGGTAGATTATCGTAAAATCTAAAATCCTAAGATATTATGGCCTTTTTTCTTTGAAATAGAAAAAAAAAATCCAGATTTCTTTTCCTGTTTGATTAAATATAAATATGTTTTATTGCACTTTAATATTAGTGCGTGCATATTTTCTTTGCTCCATGTGCTGTAATTCGGATTTCTACGAAAACATCCAACCCGTGAAAATGACATACACTAAATTTCCGTGACGTATGTAGATAAATTGTGATTTTTTATCAGATTTTTAATATAATTTTTAAACGAATTGGAACTTATTTTTCATAGTAGGTGCATTCAGTAGGTTACCCTGATAGGTACCTTCTGGTACAATCGGAACCGAAATCCGACAAATATTTTTTGAGTTATGTTTGACGAAAGGTTTTAATATCCATCGTAGCTGTTTTTTTTTTTTTTTTTGCCGGAAAGTAATATTGCGTTGTGTATTAGCCTTCGCTTCGCTCAGACAATAATTATTTATTTTATAAAACTTAATATTTAACCCTTTAATTCATATAATAGAAATTACGCAGTTCAGATAATCTAACTTTACACCAGAAAGTTTCAATGGTTAATTTCGCTTTATTTAATTACGGAACAGTGAACAGTGAACAGCAGTGTAGTTCCAGGGGCTACCTATTTGAAGATCAAATCCACGCCCTGTCGATGAGTATTAGTAGAGCACATCATAAAGAAAACAGGAAAAGTTAGTCTAAGTGCAGCGAAAAGCTGCTTACGAGTGTCGATAGCTCCCAGCACACCGAGAGCTAAAGACTAAAAGAGAGGAAAAAGTCTATTTATGTTGATGGCCAGCCAATACGAAAATGGTAGGCGGGGCTTCACTGTTACATGAAGTCCGCTGTAGAAAATAGACCGATAGAGTAAGAAAAGAGTTGTTCAAGGTTCATGAAAGCCGAAATGTCGCAAGCCAAGTCCAAACACAACAAAAAAAAAAGACACTTTTCAGTGACCATACATTTAAATTACAAAAATAAGAGAATAAAACAATTTAAAAAAGGGTAGGAGCCATAAGCGAACTTATGACTCGCTACTAGAGAAGTTAAAATTACTGTTGATCATCTCGCTGAAGGCGAGAAGTTTAGCTATAGAATTTTCTTTAGATTGTATCGCTTCGAGGACACTGTTGAGATTTATGGGGATTTCGTTAAATGAACTTACATTTAGTTCTTGTTTGATTTTAGATAGGATTTCAGCTATCGTGTTGATAGAACCTGAAAATTCCTGCAACTCATAAAGCTGCTGAGTGGGAGGCGGAGCCTTGGGTAATGAAGAAATTTTATTGGCTGAAGGTACGATGACGTCCTCAGTTTGTCTCTGTGATTTTTTGGCAGAATTTGTTTCTTTTTTACTTTCACCAACTATTTCAGCGTATGATTTTTTAAATTAGGGTTTGAGGGGAAATTGCGAACAACCTTTATAAGATGAAGGGTGTTCTAAAGAGCAGTTAGCACATTTAGGAGGAGGTTTTGTAATTTCAGTAGAATTTTCCTTAGCGGTAGCGATATCTTTTTTAATTTGGCAGTCTGGGGACAGGTGGGGACCACTACATCCCACGCATTTGGGATTTAAATGACAGTTCGTACTTACGTGGTAGAACTTTTGACAGCGGTGGCATTGAGTTGCTTTTTTCGAAGGCCGAAATTTTTCAACTTCAACCCTTAAGCTACAGATAGCATTTACTTTAGAAATTTCGTATGACGTAGCATTTTTAGGAAGTTCCAGTAAGTAGAGAGGGAGGGGTTTCCCATCTCTACGACTTTTTAGTTGAGACATTTTCAGAATAGTGAAACCTCCACATGAGAGAGTTTCTTTGACTCTTTCAATATCGAGAGTTCTAGGGAGGCCTCTAATGACCACTTTCAATGGGATATCCCGATCCGGGATAATATAGTGATATTGCTATTTTAATTTTCTGGTGTAATTGGGTATATGGAATAAAGAAAATCCATTAAATTCAAAACAGTGTTGTTTGCATATATCCAAAGGTCCGCAATAAAGGGTTAATACTACTTTTTTTCTAAGAAAATTCTTTCACCATTTAACAAATTATTTACCATAACATCACCATTAACATATTTAGCAAAAGTCTACCCAGAAGGTAATTTTTGTTGGAAAATTTTTATAACCATTGAACGAAATATTTTCTTCAGAAATACTGGTATTAAAAAAGTAAGGATGAGTAGCAGCCCCCATAATGCATTGCTTTTTATCTGGTTGAAAAATGTATATTTGACTCGATATTCGTCAAAATATGTGTACACTGTATTTAATATACATCTAAAAAATGTTTTTAATTTTAATCAAACTGACGAAAAATTAATTATACTTTTATGTTGGAATATACACTTTGATAGCTAGATATTATTAATAAGTTTGGGAATTTCGCAATAAATGCAATATTAAAATATTTTAAAGATATATTTTTCATTAAAATAAATGTATTGATATATTTTTTTTTTGTTACATATACATTTTAAATATGCTTAAGAAATAAAAATATTCTTTTGCTGAGACGAGAATATTGTTATTGAAAAAAATATATAAAGATTTAAAAACTACGGAATAAAAAAAGAATTTCCGTGATAAAAATTATGTCATTTTATGATCTATCTTTTACTAGATCAATTTTTATGTGAATTATTTCACATAAATATGTAACAAAGGCAAATATTTTTTATAGCGTATTTCGTTATTTGAATGTAACATTTTTACCTTTAAATTCATTCTGAAAAGTATAATTATATTTACGAAAATGAGCTTTAAAATATCATTTGAATTATTATCTTGGGTTTATTTTACACCTGCATTTACTACCATGTAAAGATAGATTTTGAAATGTTCTACCAGCTTAAAATGATGAAAGCTATTAAGATTTATAAAGAATTAATTCAGAAAAATTTTATAGGAAACATACCATATTTGTAATGTGCGTGGGATTTTTTTTCAAATTCTACCTTATATGTTTTAGTTTTTATAAGAAAAGACAGTGGTTTGTTGTTACATAAGTTGTGTTTTTAGATTAAATCTGCTTGTCCAGTGTGTCTTTCCTGATTACTTCACACTTATATTTATACACTTTAAAAAATAAATTATTATATTTAAACATTCGCAATTTATTACAGGAACTTTCGGACTTATCTTTATTAAAGTTCTTCGACTTTAATTATTATTGAAAAAAAAAACGCAGATATATTTTTTCTTGCATCGGGTTGCTATAATACATAGCTATTTTGCATGTAAAAAGAACAAATTTGTAATCTTTAACCCTAGATCTACCGGGAATTTTATTCAAGTTTTAATAAAACGTTCTACACCAGAATTTTTATTTAAAACTATTTAACTTATTTATTTACCTTATTTTTGTCTGGTTTATATACTTAGTTTATTTTAAAGAAATTTCTGGTTTGAATGAATATTTTGTATGTACCTGTCGCGTCCAATGGACCCGTCTGGTAGACGGAGGGTTAAACATTATGTAATAAAAAGATCATCCGTGACAACAGGTGAGTATAGATCTCCAAGTAAACCGTTCTAAATGTCTAAAATGATACAGGATTTTAAATAATGTTTTTTTTTCTTCTGAAAAATCGAAATATATTAAATAAATTTGCGAAAAAAATTTCATTTCAACATAATATAAGTATGTGTATATAATAATTGAAACGATGCACTACGCCAGAGAAATAATAAATTTTAACATTCTCTGAGTAAAATTCAGGTTTACTATTTCTCGGAGGTATTTCATCGTTTCAGTTTTTGTATATATATTCGTCTATGCTGGATTAATTTCGACTGATGATTGCCTAAGGGTTGTAGTTCATGAAATTATCCTATCTTGTGCTGCGTTTGCTGTTTTACCAACATATATGAATGAAGGGTTGCAGGTTGCAGGTTGCATCGTTCAGGTGGCTTTGTTGGCAGAGCGCTAGTGCACCGAACCAATAACCCAGGTTCGAATCCTCGAATGGGTACTTTTTTCATTCTGTTGTTTTTATACCTTGTTAGAATTGTGAATTAATAAAATCACGTAGGGTGTAACCCACAGTAACTGATACCTTATGGATTCATTTTTGTTCAAATCGCTATTGCAAAGTTTCAAACCTATTTAATACTTATCTTTATTTTTTAAACTATAGTAGAGATACATTAAACAAGAAAGAAAAAATCATGCGTCAAGCATAGATTATGAATCATTTTCCATCATATTCAGAATAATGTAACAAAACTGCACGTTTAAAAAAATTAAAATATTATGTTTAATTCAAACATATGGAAACGTATAACACATTTCAAAACCCAATATCAGCTGTTCCCATATACAATCGGAAAAATAACCGAATTTGTAGTAGCCCTGTATATGATATATACATTTATATAGGATGTATAGGATATATAGGATTTGTATCTATTAACTATATGCATGCGAAAATTTAGTTCACTTAAGAGATATATATACCCCAGTTGAAAATTTCCCTTCAGCAATTTCCTCTAATAAGGAGAATGATACGTGAATACTTTTGTGCAGCCCTATATATGAGGTATAGAATTTATATATGATGAGTAACATACAAAAAATTATATAAATTTAAAAGCGCATATCGAATTTTAAACCGTACACTCCAGCCACTATTATTCAAAGACAGTGTATCCGATTTATTTTGTGTGTCCCTGTAAATGAATAAAAAATACCATGAATGCCATATTCTAACGTGATCGTAGTGAAATTCGGTGATTTATATCTGTTTCAATACATTTAAAATAGCATAATGTCATTAAAATACTTATGATTTTTCAATATTTACTTATGATACAAGTGATTTTTCCCCATATACCATAATGTAAAGGATTACTTATGAGTACCCCTGAAAATGAACGATTAATCCTACTTCATATACAATACCAAACATGCTGTGGTGACCCGAAATAACCTTTATCAATTTCATGAAAATCCGAGTATATTTACGGGAGTTAGAGCGCGGACAGTGTAACAGACGGCCAGACTAACCGAATGCATAAACACTTTTCAAACGACGTTGGAAAGTGCTAAAAATCATTGTTGACAAAACTTCGGAAAATTGTACTTTTTATCATTAAAAATTCTTAAACATTGTCAATAACTACAGTAACTGGCACCATCCCTATTTTGAAAAACCATAAAGGACATATGGGGCATTCTCACAATCTTTTGACTTTCATGTCCCTGAATAATAATTTTTTATTTAATACACTTTTTTGTGTTTTTTTTTTTATTTCATGTACTGGGGAACATCCCATTGCATGATTTCATAACAATATTAACGAGATAAATAAGTTTTCGACGATGTTCAGGGTCCAAATACCAGGAAAATGCATCTACCGTCCCGTGTCCGTGATGCTGATTTTTAAGTTTGGAGCTGGCTAAATAAAATTGTTTCAATAAAAATAATTCTATGCAATTTATTTCTGAAACTGGAACTATTTTTTTTTATATATGTGGGGAATTTCGCAAGCAACACCTGCATCAGACTGAGTGTCCCCGTATCTTCCGCTTCGAGATTAAAAAGAAAACGAGCCTTAACGAAGCTGTGTGAAGTGGAAAGGCGGAAGAAGTAAATAGAACGAAATGAGTTTGACGACGCAAAGTTTTTGTTAAAAAAGAACAGAACATATTTCGGTGAAATAAGATTGAATATTACACGACGTAAGAAAATCTCAGAAATATTCAACGACGTTTATGAATGAAGCCTGAATTATAGACTTTAAATTAATTAAAGAACGAGAAGAGTGTTTTTTTCTGTATTTTGTTTGTTTGTTCGTCTCAATAAATGTCAGTGTTCGTCCTAAAAGTGAGTTGTGAGTTATGTATGGAGTCTCACCCCATAAATTGGTGTCAGAGTGACAGTTAACCCACCAGTATTACTAATCAGAATTATTCATCATATTCAAGCCGGATATTATTCTAACGGTGAGTTCATTATTATTATTTTATTATGAAGTTAGTTGAGATACCTGAACTGGAAGTTGCATTTAAAAACGAACGAACGCATAAAATTAAATTGCTTCATAAATTCCTATTTGATGCTGACGGTGATCGATCTAATAGAAAGAGAATACGTGATTTTACTGGTTTCGGTTTTCAAACCGACAGCACCGAATTCAAAAATAAAATAACTAAAGTTCAAAATGATTTTTCATTAAATGATCTGATTACAGTGTGCAATCTACTTTGTATTGATAATGAGGGATCTTTAAACGATCTCGCAACCCGATTAGTTACATACCTTTCAGATTTGACCTTACTACAAAATAATATTATACAAAATGAAAGTGACACTGACTCGGAACCCGAACTGCCTTCAAATAATATGACTTCAAGCAATAACACTGAATTATCAAATTTTGACAAACAGCAGCAATTTCCAGTTCAAAGTTTTATGCCATCGTCTATTAATTTTACTGATATTGAAAGTGTAATACCTCCTTTCGATGGTAGTTCTTTTAGTGATATAAATGTATGGTTTAATAATTTTGAGGATGTTACTAATATGTTTAATTTATCTGACTTTCATAAATTCATATTTTGTAAAAGATCATTACGAGGAAAAGCCCAGTTATTAGCACAAACAGAATTTCATATCAATTCATATGACAAACTTAAACAACTCCTAATATCAGAATTTAGCACCACTTATAATTCTGCCGAGTTACATGATATATTAAATAAACGAAAATTGCAAGAAAATGAATCAATAGAAGAATATTTTCTTATCATGAAACAAATATGCTCGCGTGGTAACATCGAGGATTCCGCATTAATGCAATACATCATAAATGGTATACCCGACTCTGTTTTCAGAAAATCAATGTTATATGGATGCCAATCCATTGTAGAATTCAAGCAAAAGCTCAAAATTTATGACAAAATTCCACATGACTTTGAGAACACTAAATTTCGTAAAGTCAAACCTGAAATGCCAGAGAAAGAGAAATCCTTTCGACCAAAATCTGATCTTTTTTGCTTTAATTGTGGTTTGTCGAATCATAAAAGTAGCCAATGCAGACATAAAGATAAAGGCCCTCGTTGTTTTAATTGCTCGAATTTTGGCCATAAATCGGCTCAATGTGATCAACCAAGGAGGCCTAGAGTTAAGTCAGAACCCTCCAATCTTTCCACTGTCACGTCGAACACTTTCATGACCAAACAAGTCATTATTTCGTCTGTAAATGTTACATCATTGGTAGACACAGGTAGTGAAAGAAGTTTACTAAAGGAAAGTATTTATCGCAAACTCCCTACAATTTCGAACCTTGAACATTCAACTATCACATTAACTGGATTAGGAAATACTATAATCAAACCCCTAGATTTTTTCTCTACGAACATTATGATAGATGATTTTAATTATACAACTAATGTTTATGTAGTCCCAGATTATTCCATATCTTTTGATCTTATTATTGGTACAGATATCCCGTAAGGCATGGTGACGTCACGGCGACGTCGTTGTGAAGTCACACTGTGACTTTGTGACCGTCGATGTGACGTCACGTGACGTCGATGTGACGTCATAGTGACTAGAATGCGAGGTCGTTATGGCCGTTTTAGAGGTCGTTTGTGACGTCACATTGTGACCACTCCGTGAAGTCACAGTGTGACTAATTTGTGCAAAGTGTGACATTTGTGACTACTTTGGCATTAATTTTGTGACGAACATGTGACGAAAGCGACAATGCTTTGAAGTCACATTGTGACCAATTTGTGAAATATGTGTCATTTGTGACGAACTTGTCATAAACACTGTGATGATTTCAAATGAAAATCAAATTTCAAATTAATTTCTTAAAAGGCGCAAAGGCCAACCTAGTGAAAATGATTCCATGCCGGGACTCGAACCCAGGCCATCAATATAACGCACTGACATTCTACCGACTAAACCACACGGAACGATACCCAGCCTGGAAAATTTCACACAATTACATGTTGGCAAGGCTACAAAAGCAGCACAAGATGGGATATTTATCGTGAGCCACCGACATGGAATAAACAGGAAACTTAATTCAATCTAGCATCGATTGAATCTATATTAATACTTGGAAATTTTTACAGGGAGAACCATTCGCCTTGCATACAATATTTCAAATGAAAATCAAATTTCAAATTACATGCTTAAAAGTCAATTTTAATTTGAAATTTGATTTTCATTTGAAATATTGTATGCAAGGCGAATGTTTCTTTCTGGAAAAATTTCGAAGTCTTAATATAGTTTCAATCGATGCTGAATTTAATTAAGTTTCGTGTTCGCCCATGTCGGTGGCTCACGATAAATATCCCATCTTATGCTGCTTTTAAAGCCTTGCCAGCATGTAATAGCGAGAAATCTTCCAGGCTGAGTGTCGTTCCATGTGGTTTAGTCTGTAGAATGTTAGTGCGCTATGCTGATGGCACGGGTTCGAGTCCCGGCATGGACTCTTTTCACTAGGTTGGCCTTTTCGCCTTTTAAGCAATTAATTTGAAATTTGATTTTCATTTGAAATATTGTATGCAAACCGGATATTTCTTTGTGGAAAAATTTCCAAGTACTAATATTGTGATGAATTTTAAAATGGACAATTTTAAAATAAAGTTTTGTTTGAGATATAAAATCGTATCTTTTTACCGTACTTTTTAGCAAAATATAGCTATTTTGGAGTCCTATTCTTCTAAAATAGTTTTAATTTTTCCACTTCAAAAACAATGTTTGTCAACTGACATCTTTTTTTATTAAGTTCTAAGCTTGATCTTGAATTCAAGCTTGATATTAAGAATGTATAAGATTTTAAGGTGTTGTCGTTGTGATTAATCTTTGCTTTATTAAATACGACGTAAGCCATATTTATTTAAATTTTTTATTTCCGTGTAAATTGTATTTTGTGAATATGAGCTTAAATAGATTTGGTATGTTCTATAGGAAAAGACTGATCTGGGAAATAGAAAAAACAAGTAAGAAAAATCATGCGTTAAGCATAGATTATAAAACACTTTCCAACACTTCCCGAATGCTTTAAAAAAACTTCGTTATTTAGGGAAATAAGGCAAATAAGAGAACTAAGTAAACATTTTAGAAAACGCATAAAACATTTGAAAAACTCATTTCCGCAGTTACTGTTCATAGCTAAATAGGTTTTCCAATTCTTTTTAACAGCCCTGTATTTGATCTGTAGATTGATATATATATTATATAATGGGATAATTTAGTTTAGCAAGAAAACGCATAACAGGTTGAAACTCTCTTTCAGCAATTTATACTAATATATGGAAACATACTTTAATACTTTTGTACAACCCTGTAGTTGACCTAGAACCTTCATTACACGCCACCGTTTAGTTAAAATTTAATTCAAACTAAAACACACTTAAAACAGCTGAAATCACATTTCCAGAAATTATAATTTATAGACGGCCATGTATCCAATTCTTTGTATGACCCTGTATACCATTTTATCTATATTATACAACAGTAAATTAAATTCAGTTCAGCGTAAAAATGCACAACTCATTTAAAAACCACCTTTAAGTAACTTGTGCTCATACCCAGTAATCCTTGCGAATACATTTGTGTAGCCCTGTATATGAATTATAGCATTTATATACACCATATACTATGCATAAATATAGTGAATCATAAAAGCGCATATCATAATTAAAAATGCATTTCCAGCAATCATCACAGATGAACAGTACTTCGGATACAATATAGTATCTGAACTATATTGTGTGTGCCTGTAAATGCTATATACACTTCATATTCTACATGAAAAATTTATAGTATGTAAACCTCAGCGAAGTATATCATTTTCATTATATATGAAATAGATTAACATAATTAAAGTACGCCGCAAACAATTCCCTCCACCGCTATATCATTATATATTGGAATTTCTTTTTAGCCCTGTAAATGAACAATAACTATTCTTTGCATCTCGTATTCTTCAGAATGCATATTTTAGTACGTTTCATAAATGCATATCAATTTTTTTCTGTATGAAAACGTGTAAAATCATGAAAAAACCTTTGAAACGATTTTTTTCCCATAGGCCGTAATGTAACGGAATACTTTTGACTGTACTTGTAAATGAACTAAACATGCTACAAACGTCGTTACACATAGGGACAGTGCTATGGTAAAGGTCAATAACATCTGAAAATTTCAGAGCAATCCGAGTATATTTACGAGAGTTAGAGCGCGGACGGACGGCTAGACAAACCAAAGTTATAAACACTTTTCAACTTTGTTGAAAGGTGTTAAAAAGGAAATATAAAAGTAAAATAAATGATTGAAAGGAAATATAAAAGTAAAATAAATGATTGAAAGGAAATATAAAAGTAAAATAATGAACTTTAAAAAATATATACTAAAGCAGTTTAATCTATAAGCTTCCTATCAGGCATGAAAAACACTTTATTTCAATGCTTAAATATAATATTTTATTTTTTAATGGTGTATTTCAATCCAAACTGCTTATTTTCTGATTCATTTTTAAATTCCTTTTTCTTCTCAAACGCATCAAACTGAAAAATTCTCTTATTTAGAAACTACCTAATGTGCCGTGCTTCTCGATTTTTTGATAAATGCAGAAAATATTACAAAAAAATGCTGTCAAAGTAGGCGTTTTGAACCGAATTTTTCACAGCGGAAGATCTGGGAATGAAAAAAAAAAAAAAAAAAAGGTCTTACTGAGAAAATAATTATTTAAAACTTAAATTCTAATGAATTGAGGGGAAAATGAAATCACACGGCCTCTTAAACATCTCTTCAAAAATCACCTCAGCAAGTTTCATGTTTTTACTTTTAAAAATGAGTCTGAAAATGTCTCAGAAAATATCGAGCTGTTGAAGGTGGAAAAATATTTTTTCGAATGCACCTTTAATGCCAATATTTATGTGTATCGAAAACGTAGAAAATGAGTTTACAATCGAAGAAAATTTAATAACTGATTCTGAATGTTTATAATTAAATGTTTGATTAAAATCGCAAATAGAAAAAAATGCTTACATACAATTAAAAATAAATAAATAAATATACCAATTTGAAAAACACTAAAAATAATAATTAGTATTTTTAATTGTACTATTAAACAACAACTAACTACAATAGATGAATTAAATGCATTATTAGATTTAGCAATTTCTCAAAAATCTTTCCATATGTTATAAGGAATTCCTATTATTTTATAATTTTGGCAAATGGTAAATCTGAAAACATTGGTATGAAGATTCAGGATTTTAAATAATAATTTAAAATATTATTAGCAAAAAAAAAAAAAAAAAAACTTTCAAAAGTTACGCTATTATAATATGTAAAAAGACATTTTCCCACTATAATGTTAATTTCTAAACTGAAACAGTTTCGTAATATCATACTATTCGAATATAATATTTAACTCCAAAACAATAATGACGATAAATACTGTTATATGAGTGTTAGTAATCAGAAAAAAAATAAGAAGCCGAAAAAAATTCCACATCACTGTCTCAATCTCAAGTAACTGCAAATTAATGTTTATATTCATCCCACTATGAATGTAGACATGAATTTCTTTTTTTTTTTTTTTTTTTCTTTTTTTTTTTTTTGAGCGATGGCCGATTAACACATTTTACAAAATAGTGTCGATTAGGATAATTTCGCTTCAAAACAATTCCAGATCAGTCACTTTCTATATGTATAACATAAAACTATTTAATTCATAATCGTAATATACAAACAGAAATAAAAAATTTAAATTAAATAAGACTTACCTTTTTTTGCTGTAAATTAATAATATCCGAGTATTTTTGCCCGAAAATGGCAGACGTCTTTCTCTTACATTTAAAAAAGCAAAAACAAAAGCTGTCATTGTAGACTTGGTCATGTTCTTTTCCCGCGTGTATTACAAAAAGTTCTCTGTTTACCCTGCGGTTGCGGTCCCGACGCAGACGATCTTCAGCAGCTGATTTTACTGTTTATTTGCAGTCCCAACTTTCAGGCGGAATAGTTTTATGAGTTAGTCTGTAATTAAAATTTTCTATTTGAAGAATTTTCCAATGCATTTTACCATTTCTTTTTTATCAGTTTCAAAAAAATTCATTTGAAAACGGAAGTTTATTAGATAAAACACTGCTTAAATTTTTAAAATGTGTAAAAATAAATTTAATGGTAATAATACCACCGCCCTTTTTTTAAGTAAAGCTTGTTTCATGCGTAATAAATAAAAAATATCTTCTTAATAAATAAAAAAATGTTTTCGAGGATAAAAAATTTTTCTTTGTCAATCTGTCAATCTTTTCATGTTAATTTTCTGCAGAATAAAACAATTTGTAAAATAACTTTTTAAAAAGTCATACCTCTAAAACACAAATTGGAAATGCGAAAAATTAATTATATCATGTGTTTTGCATAAATTTTGTATATATATTTTTTTTTTTCGGAAAAGGCTAATTTTATTTTAAAAGGCTGAAAGAAGTAAAATTTTTTTTAAAAAAACAGTTACTAAAAATAGATTAACAGGAAGAAAATATGACTTGAATGCAAATTATAAAGCAATAAATGCATATATGACTAAACTCTGAAGATTCTTTCTGCGTGCTCATTAAAATCTGCAGACTTAACTGCAATAGAAAATGTTTAGTTTGAAACCACAGAAGTGTTTCGACCAGTGGTCGCCAGAAAAGTTAAAAAATTTCCTCCCTGCAAACTAAATATGTAAAGTGTATAGATTTAATATTTCTAATTCTAAATACGTTTCACATTGCTCCAGCACATAGTATTTTTCTGAGAAATACTTTTATAATAATAACAATCCGTGATGTATAATTATATTAAATTGCAATGCTAGATAAAATTGAAATCATGAAAAAAGTATACTTTCACTTCTTAGATATCAAATTGATAAAATGTAGCATGGAAATCTAGCTTGTTGATACTTGTACCGTGCATTTTTCTTTTTCTCCCCTCCCCCTTCTTTTCGTGTCCGAATTTACTATTTGCTGTCCACTAATATTCATTCCTTATGCCGCTGTAACTATGGCATGTTTTAAATATTTCTCTTCATTTTCAAAATTTTTTGAAGTTAATATTTTTGTCACACTGTGATTTACAATATGGTGGTTTTTTTGTCACATATATGACGTGACGTACGTTACATGCAGTGACATAACAGTGACGTTACAATGTTTTTTTAATTGCCGGGAAAATAAAATTTTACAATAAGTAACATGTTTTGAAGAATTTTTATAATTGTTTAAAGTTTTCTAAGAAGTTCACATCTCAGTCACAATGTGACATCACTGAGTGGTGGCATTTTGGTCACAGATGTGACGTGACCACAGTGACTTACAGTGACGTCACAATGACGTCACTGTGACCATGCATGCTATGAGGTATCATTCAACAAAGTATTTTAACAATTTCTGGAAATAATATTTCGATGCAAAAAATCGAGAAAAATGACGATACGTCCAATAATTTTTTGATTAATATTGCTCATGTGTTAGACGATCTTAATCTTGATTTATCTCATATTACCGATGAAACAATACGTTTAAAAATTTCAGAACTTATTCAAAATTATTCTCCTAATAAAATAAAGACAACTGATGTTAAATTATCAATTCATCTGGAAAACGAAGAACCTGTTACTTGTCCTCCCAGGCGCTTGGCGCAAATAGAGAAAAACTTCGTCGAAAAACAAATTTCTCAGTGGCTCGAAAAAGGAATTATTCGTAAAAGCACTAGTAATTTTTCATCACCTATTGTCCTAGTAAAAAAGAAAGATGGCTCATATAGATTGTGTGTTGACTATAGGAAGTTAAATTCTAAAACACGTAAACAACGTTTCCCCCTCCCAGTAATTGATGACATTACTGATCAGTTGCATTCTGCAAAAGTATTTACTACTCTTGACCTTAAAAATGCATTTTTTCATGTCGAAGTAGAAGAAAATAGTAGAAAATATACTTCTTTCGTAACACATTCTGGTCAATTTGAATTCTTATATATGAATTATGGCCTTAGCGATGCACCGTTAGTGTTTCAAAGATATATTTATAACGTTTTTCGAGACCTCGTTAATGAAAAAGTACTTATTGTCTATATGGATGACTTCAAAATACCAGCTGAAAACGAAGTCGAAGGACTCCAGAAATTACAACGCGTCCTTACAACTGCATCCGAATATGGTTTAGAACTGAATCTTAAAAAATGCCACTTTTTACAACGAGAAATTGATTTTTTGGGTTACCACATTAAAAATGGTCAACTGCACCCATCCCCCTTAAAAACCAAAGCTGTCCTTAATTTCCCAGAACCTAAAAGTATAAAAGATGTACATTCATTTGTCGGATTAGCTTAATATTTTCGTAAATTCATTCAAGATTACTCTTTAATAGCTAAGCCTTTAACGGATCTTCTTAGAAACGACACTAAGTTTCACTTTGGTGACCAGCAACGAAATGTATTTAATCAGCTGAAACACATCCTTTCTTCAGGTCCTGTTTTAAGCATTTATAACCCTAGTAACGAAACAGAAGTTCACTGTGATGCATCTATTGACGGTTACGGAGCAGTCCTCCTTCAAAAGTCTTCTATTGACAATCAATTTCACCCTGTCTATTTTATGAGCAAAAAAACCACAGATGCCGAACGTAAATATCCGAGTTATGAATTAGAAGTTTTAGCTGTCATAGAAGCCCTTAAAAAATTTCGCGTTTACATTCTAGGTATTCCTTTCAAGATAGTCACAGATTGCAACGCATTCGCACTTACTATGAATAAAAAACATCTTTGCACCAAGATTGCTCGATGGGCTTTAATGTTAGCTGACTATAACTATACAATCGAACACAGACAAGGTACACGCATGCGCCATGTCGACGCTTTAAGTAGAAATCCAATATGTATGCTCATTCAAGATAGTTTTACTACCAAAATCATACAATCACAGAACACTGACGAATATATACAGGCCATCAAAGAAATTTTGAAAACAAAGCCATATGACAACTATTTCCTTAAAAATAACGTTCTCTATAAAAATCATAAAGGTATCGATCTGATAGCTGTGTCGGATGAAATGCAGCTAAATGTCATTAAACACGTTCATGACAAAGGACATTTTGGCCGTAAACGCTGTGAAGAACTCCTTAACGAAGAATTTCTCATCCCTAATATGTCAAATAAAATTGATAAAATTATAGCAAATTGTGTAACATGCTTTTTGTATAATCGCAAACGTGGAAAACAAGAAGGTGAATTGCACCCCTTACCTAAAGAAGAGACTCCTCTCCAAACCTACCACATTGATCATTTAGGCCCTCTTGAAACAACCAACAAAAATTATAAACATATTTTGTCTTTAATAGACGCATTTACTAAATTCGTCTGGTTGTATCCATGTAAAAGTACTTCTGCTACCGAAGTTATATCAAAACTACGACAACAAAGTCATACTTTTGGCAATCCTTCCATCATCATAAAGGTCCTGCATTTACAAGCAAAGAATTTGCTGATTATTGTCAAGATGAAAATATAAAGCACGAGACAGTTACAATTGGCCTTCCCCGTGCCAATGGTCAAGTAGAGCGACTTAATTCCACCATAATTTCTGTAATCTCTAAAATGTCCAAAGACGAACCGACCAAATGGTTTAAACATGTTCCTAAAGTTCAACAAGTCATTAATTCAACTTACCAACGAAGCATTAAGAAAACACCGTTTGAAATATTATTTGGTACAAAAATGAAACAGAAAGAAGATATATAAATTATTGACCGCTTAAACAGTGCAGTCGAAGAGCAATTCATGAAAGACAGAGAAAAGCTCCGTAAAGAAGCCAAGAAGAATATTCTGGAAATTCAACAAGAAAATCGCAAGCACTATAATTTAAGACGTAAGAAACACCGGAAGTACAAGCTTGGTGACCTTGTAGCAATTAAGAGAACCCAGCAAGGACCAGGTTTAAAGTTGAAATCTAAATTCTTAGGTCCGTATAAAGTAATCAAAGTGAAGTCTAACGACACCTACGACGTAACGAAAATCTCATCAACTGAAGGACCGATACATACTAGCTCCTGTGCTGAATATATGAAACCTTGGCCTGACGAAAACTGAAACTTCAAAAAAAAAAAAAACACCATTTTTTTAAATCGTTTCTTCCCGTGTGCTATAAACATTTTACAAGTCACTGCTTTCAAAGAAACCTCTATATGATGTTACGCTACTTCAACTATGATGTGCAGATTAATTTTTTTTTCTTTTCCCCTAAGAACAGTTACTGGTTTTTGTTTTTTGTTTTTCAGATTCTATTTTACCACATGTCGCTGCGGCAGCTCCAGATGTCAGGACGGACGCTTGTGGGGAATTTCGCAAGCAACACCTGCATCAGACTGAGTGTCCCCGTATCTTCAGCTTCGAGATTAAAAAGGAAAACGAGCCTTAACGAAGCTGTGTGAAGTGGAAAGGCGGAAGAAGTAAATAGAACGAAATGAGTTTGACGACGCAAAGTTTTTGTTAAAAAAGAACAGAACACATTTCGGTGAAATAAGATTGAATATTACACGACGTAAGAAAATCTCAGAAATATTCAACGACGTTTATGAATGAAGCCTGAATTATAGACTTTAAATTAATTAAAGAACGAGAAGAGTGTTTTTTTTCTGTATTTTGTTTGTTTGTTCGTCTCAATAAATGTCAGTGTTCGTCCTAAAAGTGAGTTGTGAGTTATGTATGGAGTCTCACCCTATATATATATGTAGCTAAAAATTAACCTGCACAAATTTTTAGAGTTGTTATTATTTTTTAAACTCTGTCCCTGGGTTTTAGATTCCTTACTATCCCTCTTCTAAAATTATACAGAAAATCATTTCAGATGCAGCAACAGATTTTTTTCAAGATTTTTCTCATGCAGAAGTATGCTAGAGAAATAATGTCCAAAATTCTTTGGCAGGAAATTTACTGCAGAATTTAAATCAGCATTTAAATAACAATTTCAAGCATCGTGGCTTTATTGGTAGTCTCAGCGTTTCCAAGGTTTATTCCTGCACTTTTCGAGGTAAATAAAAAAAAATAATGATAATGTAATCCAATGTTAACAACTGTTTCTAAAAATCAATGAACATTGTGGCTATCACTTAGTCTTAACATGATTTTCCTAAAAATAGTTGGTAATTTTCCTTACCGTTCCATCCTTACCGTCCCTTTTTAGGTGCGTTCGTAATTATATAAATACGTAGCACCTATAGTCGTCGTTCAGTCCGTCCGTCTGTCCGTCCGTCCGCATATAACAGAGCTAAAACTACCCAACCGAATGGTATGAAATTTTAAATATATGATTGTTGCGAAATTTTGTCGAGCCATTTCAAATTTTATGAAAATCGGATGTATAGTTTAATTACAGGGACATTCAAAAGTTTTTCTTTACATTACGTCCAATGGGAAAAAATATTGCAAGTGAATTTTAATGATGTTACAGTCTTCCGAATGGTCCGAAATTTTAAAGATATAATTGTTGCAAAATTTTGTCGAGCCATTTTCAATTTTATGAAAATCGGATGTGTACTTTAATTACAGGGACAGTCAAAAGTTTTCCGTTACATTACGGCCAATGAGAAAAAATTATTGCAAGTGCATTTTAATGATGTTACAGCCTCCGAATGGTCTGAAATTTTAAATATATAATTGCTGTAAAGTTTTGTCGAGCCATTTCAAATTTTATGAAAATCGGATGTATAGTTTAATTACAGGGACAGTCAAACTTTTTTCGTTACATTACGGGGAATGGGAAAAAAATATTGCAAATGCATTTTAATGATGTTACAGACTATGCACTTATGAAGCGCAAAAAAATATACATTCAGTACAATATGGGGTGCAAAAAATAATTATAAAACTAGTTACAGTACGAACGCACCTCATTTGCCACGTTTGACGAGCAATTTCCTACTTGTTTTACCATATCGTCCTTTTTTCCAATACCATCCCCTTTTTTTTACCTTACCGTTCCTTCTTTAACACCCCTTTAAGACAATGTTATACAAAAATTCTGTATTAAAAGTACTACATTGTTTTTATTTCTTATTTGAATGTCCTGTGGAAACTATGCAAATTCATTATAAGTAAAAATTTAGAAGAAAATAAAATGTTATAGTGGTAAAATGGTAAGGAAAATTAAACTCGCAAGTTTAACTTAAACCTCAGTTAAATAAAAAAAAATTTCGCTGCTGATCATTTTTTCTTTATTTTGAATCATTAAGGCATTCGTCTATCAGATTAAAATGTTATTTTAGCAAGTTTAATTTCTCCAGATTTCCCCCCCCCCCCCCAAAAAAAAAAGTCTAATGGTTGTGAGAATGCCCCATATGCGTTATAACAGTTAAGACAAATAAGTTACCACTAGATGACATTACTTTGAAGAATTTTACAAGAAATGTTAGATTTTTGCTCAAGACTCAGTTACTGGTTAGGTGTTAAAAATTGGTGGTTTCGCCATACTTAAATTCAGATTTATTATAAAAATAAAATTTAAAATTTCTTTATGTAAACTATTTTCAATTTGCAATTTAGTGTTGTATCTTTTCAGAACTGTACATTTTCAATTTTAGATGTACAGTCGAACTTCGTTATCCCGGCACTCTAATGACAAAGAAAAAATGTCGTCATAAGCGGAGTGTCGCGATAACCTGAATTGGAGAAAAATATGTTTATAAAAAGCTGTATTTTTTAGTAATTTAAGACAATTTTAAATTCATAACCATTCTTGAGGTTTTAAGTAATAAAATATTATTATTAAACAAAGAGAAAACACAAAACAGAATTGAAAAGAATAAAAATCAGTTTTATCATGACTTTATATGAAGTATGGTTTGCTTATCCCTAGATGTGCTTCCTACAGTTCTTTTTTCAGTATTATCCAATGAATTGAAATCAATACTCGTTGTTATAGAAATGGATGTGAGATAATTTCTGATCGTTTCAATGCAATGCAATGCTTCGGTTTTAGTCGGATGAAAAACGCCGTGTAACTACAAGAAAGCGCCGCCTGACCAGAACAAAAATACCACGAGTAGACTGATACGTCTTCTGGAGCTTAAGTGTGTCATTCAAAGTGTGTGGGCTTATTTTTTCAGATAAAGGATTGAAGTAAAATTTCTCATTTACTTCAATGGGTATTTTAGACACTTCTGTGAAAAGTATGGCTAAGACATTTCTTACCGCTTAATTTCCGCTCTTAAAAAGAGAAGAATTTTAAAAAGAGAAGAATTCATTAGTAATATATATACACTGGTTATCAAAAATTAAGGAAAAGTCACAAAATGCTAATTTTCAAATACGCGAACACTAAAAAGGAAATAATATAATTCGAGTAATTACTATCTCTATAACACAGCCAGTCCATATAACATCTCATTCATGTCACACATGGTCACAAGTGTCACAGTTACTACGGTGAAGCAAAAAAAATAGGAAATTCCATACATCTCATTATGAGTCACAAATGATCACTGTATGTGATTCCACTGAGAAGTCAATTGGACTGATGCTTTGTGACGAGTCACCAGGTGACTTTACAATGTAGTTAAATTGTGCCTCTCATGTGCCTGTCATTTTTAGACTCAATTTCATAGTCATCATGAACTTTGCATTATGATAAGTCACCAAATAATACCATATTATAGTAGCATGGAGACTTTTCCAAAAAGAGCACAATGGTGACTTCACAGTAGTCTCTCTGTCACCTGAAAGTCATCATGTGACTTTAATGTTACATTATTTGGTAACTTATCACAATGCAGCATTCACGATGACTTTGAAATTGAGTCTACAAATGACAGTCACATGAGAGTCACATTGTAACTATATTGTAAAGTCACATGGTGACTCGTCACAAAGTAGCAGTCACAGTGACGTCTCAGTGGGGCCACATATAGTGATCATTTGAGACTCATAATGAGATGTAGGAATTTCCTATTTTTTTGCTTCACCGTAGTGACTGTCACACTGCTGACCATGTGTGACATGAATGTGATGTTATTTGGACTAGCTGTGTTGTAGAGATAGTAATTACTCGAATTATATTTTTTTCCTTTTGGGTGTTCGCGTATTCGAAAATTAGTATTTTGTGACTTTTCCTTAGTTTTTGCCCACCAGTGTATTTTTTAGAATCAGCTTCTATAAAGTTATGAATCTCCTACTAGAATGAATATAAATTTGTTATGCAGACGAATTCTTTAAAGCGATGTTATTTAATATTTTATATAAAATAAAATCAAGAATAGCATTTCAAGGGATTTGTGTAACAGAGAAACTTCCTGTTAAATAAAACTGCCTTTCTAAAAGATCTGAAAATTTAATTACAAATATTAATCTTTTACAAGCACACTGCTCGTATAACAAGGCGTTAAAATTTAACATAGAACGCCTCCCAGAACAAAATTCTACCTTCGGGTATCTGTTTACAAACAATGGAACCTTATCTATTAGAGATGTTATGAATTTTGCTGCAATTATATGAAACAGCGAAACCTGCATTATGGTCAAATCCTCAATACAATGTAATCTAGAAAAGCTTCTGTGACAAAAATGATAATAATGGAAGCTGTTTATTTTAAATTGGATATGTCACCTACCATCTGTTATTATCCATCATCGAACGTTGAATATTCCTTTCAACAATTAAATGTTTCAATTATGTTCAACTTTGCCTTATGGAATTGTTTGGAATACGAAAATGTTTAACAGAATATTACTATAAAACTTTCTGCATTGCTCAAAATGCTCTAGTATTTAAAATTTGCTAGATAACATTTTTCAGTCCCAAAAATGACACATGAATTGCAGTTATAACATTTTAGAAACTAAAATGGTTTGTTGTAATTGGAAATTAAACCTACCGTGATTGAAGGTATATAATGAAAACGACAAATATATTTTTAGTCAATGTATAATGAAATGATTTGACACATGCTATCCTAGGATAAAATAACACAATGAAATTCTTTCTGCATGTACTGTGTTTTGAATATTGATATGTATTAGAAAACGACGATCTATTAAAAAATTATATTAATAAACTAATTAATGTTTTAAGTTCGAAAATTACAAATAACTTTTGTTGTGTTTTTGAAAATGTTAACAACACATTTAAGGTTTCTTTTCACAATTTTTACCCGTCTGTCAAGAAGGGTTATGCGTTTCACGTGTATCTGGGTATGAGGATTCCTTTATACCCTCGAAACATCCCAACAGCTGTACGGATTTTAAAGAATGAGGTTTCTATCGATTTGCCTTAACCGTCAGATGGTTATAGGCTGGGTTTTGTTTTTATAAATTCAAAATAGTGGCCGTAAAATAAAAAATGGCTGTAGAGATGAAAAAAAATTTTCGCACCCTATTGAGTGGCATATCATTGGATAGGTCTTTCAAAATGAAGACGATGTTCCATTGACTATTTTACAGTCAGAAGCTTCGTTTAAATATTACACAACCTGGAAGTTGTATAGGTCGGATCTCTAGCTTTATGCAACTCCAACTATCATAGGCCTCATCAAAACAGTGTTTATACATAGGAACTAACAATTAAACACAACTCAAAAGTCATCAATATAAGTAAATAAAAAAAAAAGGTAAGTAATATAAAAAATAGTTTCATATTGATGAGAAATAATTAATTAGTTCGCTTTTTACGCAGTCAGGTTTTTTGATTTTTTAAATTCAAATTTTACTTGTTATCTTAGGATTCCAAATAAGAGGTCATTTGGTCAAGTAGATTCGAAATTATGAATGTTTTAAATTTTCAACTTCTAATGTTAAATTCATTTGGAGCCGTCCCTAAACAGATTGCAATGTATTTAGTTTTTTAATCCCTTAATTCTCGCTCCCCTGATATTCACGGACTGTGTCTTTTACTCATATTGTTTTATTCCCACCAGTGTTATAAAATATTGTAATTGGCTTTATTATGGTATCGATTTACCTGTCATTAACAAAGGTGAATATTTCTATTTAAATAAAGTAGTGCCAATGAGCAATTTGAAATTTTTAACCGCAATTTAATGCGACAGTTAAGGGGTTTAACATAACTGAAAAACTGTTTAGTGGAAATAGCTGCAATTTTGGATTCTCATATTTGAAACTTACTAATAGAAATTGATTTCTATTAAACAATTTGTTGGTTACAATTCATATATGTTTAGAAAATGTATACAGTTTTTAATTAGTTTTCAAAAATAATTTTGATTGTAATCCTACTATATATTTTTTAAGAAATTGATTTTTATAAGCTTCAAAGAAGTGAACCTAAAATATTAGCTAACATCGTGGAGTAATTTTTTAATTGCATTTAAAACACGATCTGTTGGAAGTTGATGTGCCATGACTACAAATGATTGTAACATTAGGAGTCCTAACTTAAAGCTTTCATAATTCCAAAACTCCTAGACCAAATAACATCCTGCTTAGTATCCTAGGGTAATTTTTACCGAAAATCTAAATATGATGTCAAAATTAGGTGATCGCATTGGAAATTTCAGAGCTGATTCAATGTCTGCATGAAGGCGACCCCCCATATATATATATATATATTTTACATAAATTAAAATATGACTTAATTTCCAGTCAATTGCTATTTTGATTGTTTAAAAGAGCTTGTTTAAAAGACCTGTAAAAGAGTGGGGTATTCTTTTTTTCTCATTTTACGTTAAATGATCGAGTGTCACGTTCTAATGTCGTCTTGTACACAAGCTTCTATTTTTTTGAGATATATAAGTTTAAGATAAACGAGAAATAAAATCAAAAGTGCCCAATAAAACTGATGGCATTGAGCTCGCAGGCAATTCACACTAATGGTATATTATACTCTTATTTCAAAGAATAATCTTAGCGGCGTTTTTTTTTTTTTTTTTTTTTTTTTTTTTTTTTTTTTGTTACAATACAAACTAATACACTTCAAATGAGAAAGAAAACTCCAAAACTAATCAGGGAAGCGTCTTATCAGAATAAAACTTGTATATCAAATTTCAAGAAAATCGGATAATTCTGTATGAAATACCCATTTAGCTAAATTAAAGGGGCGTGGAATTAGCCCCCTTTCCCCACTTTATACTTAACTAATGAACCTCCAAATCTAATCAAGTAACCGCCTTATCAAAATAAACCATTATACCAAATTTGAAACAAATCGGATAACTCTGCATCAAAAAAATGTTTAGCTAATCAAGGGCGTAATTAGGTGCCCCAATTCCAATATACCAATATTCCAATATTCCAAATTTCAAGTAAATCGGATAATTCTGTATGAAATACCCCTTTATCTAAATTAAAGGGGAATGACTCCCTATTACATCCTTTATACTTAACCGAGGAATCTCCAATTCTAATCAGGTGAGTGCCTTTCAGAATAAACCGGTATACCAAATTTGAAGCAAATCGGATAATTCTGCATGAAAAAGCACTTTATCTAAATTAAGGGGAGGGATTAGCACCCGTTTCCCCTTTATACCTAGCGAATGAATCTCTAAATCTAATCAGGGAAGTGCCTTGTCAGTATGAACCTATGTACAAAATTTGAAGCAAATCGGATATTTCTTTCAAGAGTTATCGCTTAACGTACATACATACGTACGTACAGTGGTGGAAAAAAGTAAACACCCCTTACTAACTCAGCAAAATATTATCCTAGAAGAAAGTTACTTGTACCAGGCGATTGATAATAAAGCCTACTTTTAAATGATGTATATAAAATTTGCTTACGAGATTATCTACATATAAAAACGAAGCTAATTTTGCTTTTTTCAATAGCAGTACACAATTCTGACAGCATAAATTAACTCTACACTTTTCAATTAGCCTAAAAACAAATTTTTATGCAATTCGTACGATAAGTTTCCGAGAAATTAATTATTTTAAAACAAGCGTATTTTAGGGGCTGTATCCAAATTGAAGTTCGGTACTCGATTGTTGACCAAGAGAGCCCCCTTCTTGATCAAGGCATCTTAAGTGCCACTCGAGCAATTATTGAAGACTGCTAGATTATAGGATAGCATAAGAAATTTCAAAATATCTAGTCGTTTCTATCATAGACAGCCCCTTAAACGATCATTTTGTCTTTTTTTAAGCATAATTTGAAAACTACTTTGAATAAAAATGTGAAATTTTGGATTTCCATAAAGCAGGACTTAATAAATCTAAATCCACAAAAAAGTTGTAGGTTGCAATTCATAATTTTTTTCGGATATTAATTTCATAATTCATATCATAAAATTATAAAAATTACAAATTCAACGTATTTATGTTTGTGTCTTTTAGTATTATTGCTATAAAAAAATTAGCACATTAGGAGTATAATTTCAGGAGATATTTATAAACATATATGAAAATGGAATTTAACATTAGAAGCACTAAATTTTCAATATTTATATTCAAAAACTTATCATTCTAATGTCTTGAAATTTGGTGTCTAGGCATAGTTTGAATTGAAGATTAGAAATATCCTGTTAAAATTGGGTATTGCCACTGAAAAGAATTAAGTTTGTGTTTGTTTAATGTCATTTGTAGATGTCCCGCTAAGTAAATTTTATATACATCATTTAAAAGTAGACTTTATTTCCAATCGTTCGGTACCAGTAACTTTCTTCTACGGTAATTTGTTGAGGAGTTAGTAGGGGGTGTTTACTTTTTTTTCCGTGACTATACATATGGAACCTGCGGACACGTTATATTTCAGGCTTTGATAGCTTCTGAGCTAAATAAACAGAAATATTTTTTTTTTAACTAATAAATGCGAAAAAAAAAATCATGCTTCTCCTATCATTTAAAAGGAAAGTAAAATACAAAATTTATTTATATGGATGAGCCTCTCATTTTTTTAGGTATTTTCGCAAGTTTGACAGTTTTTATGCTGTAAATTCTATATATATAGCTTTCAAAAATAAATAAATAAAAAAATAAATCTGTTCCGAAGAAAGATTCTCGGCAGCAAATAAAGCAAAATGTAGGATTTACATTTTAATAGAGATAAAAAGGAAGTTTCGAGAGTGTTTTTTTTTTCTCTCGTATTTTAGTAAAAGTTCTTTTAAGAAAATTATTAAATCTAAAAGTTTAATTATTTCCGTATTTACCACAAATAAGTTTCCACTACATCCGAATTCAAAGAATTTTTAGGCTCCGTGAATGCAATTATAAGCAAATTTGAATGCGCTCACTACACGCATGGCTTTATATATAAATTTTGTTTCCAGTATTTGTAAAATGTAATCTATTTGTACCGACTTGATATCTTAGAGTGATTCCTCTCAATGCGCTAAAATATTTATAAAAAACCTACAGATTTTTTATATTATTTGATGAAATTTAATTTTTTTAAAACGTCATTAAGAACAGGAATTACAGGGAAACCTACTAAAATGGACAGCACCACTAAAATTGTCCAATTTTGTGAATGTCCGTTTTAGTAAAAGGACATACAATGGTTTATTAGTCTCAGAGGACATCCGAAAGTTTTCCGTAAAACGAGGGTTTGTTAAAAGGAATTAGAGGAAAACATGGTAAAAAGGACAACTTGAGCACCATTAAAACTGTCCAGTTTAGTGAATGCCCGTTTTAGTTAGAGGACATGCAATTGTTTATCTGTCTCTGATATATCCGAATGTTTTCTGTAAAACGAGGATTTGTTTGAGAGGGATGACCATAAAGGGCGCTTTATGTAAATTTATTAAGTAGTATTTGCAATTATCGTGCTTTTGTTTTAAATAAAGACATATTTTTGTCACACATTAATTTTAAGCTTAAAATTTTTAGGCTTTAAAAGTCACTAATTTGTGCGATATGCGTTTTCGCACCGACTTTGTTTAAGGAGTAGTTTACCCCTTATGTATAGGTATTATAGGTATTCTGCGTTCAATTTGATGATAATTACTGTTTTTTTTTAAATGGCAACTGGGGTCCGAGGCCTTGTTAGTTATCGCCACGGTTTTAGAATTTTTTTCATATTGCCATTTTTAAAAAAAGAACAATACAATAAATTTTATTTTTTTAATTGTATGAATTTTTGCATAGCTAACTAGTCGTAAAAATCATAGAGTGAAAAACTGATCAATACGAAACTCTAACCCGGATCACTGGCATAGTTAATCAATGTTTTACCATCTGATTTACTCGAAATTATTACTGTAGCGTACAATAAAGGCAGTAAGACGATGCAATTAAAAAAAAAGAAATATTTCAGTCGTATTTCATTACTACAAAAATATACCTAAAAATAATATTTACAGTCTATTTTTTTCACGAAAAATATATAACTTCATTTTATCCCATTATAAATCATATAAAATACTGAAAATGTATAATTTTTTTAAAAATATTCTGACAAAACTTTACAACATAATATACATTCACAAAAATAACACTCTATAATTTACGTATGCATTTATAAAAATACTTTTTCTCTCAATACCAAAGTTTGTTAACGCATATTGTCAATATACTCTGTGTATTGAATCTCTGTAAATTATCTGACACATTCAAGAAATGCAATTCATTATAGGTTTTCACATCAGAGACATTTTTCAGGTGTATTTCTTCACTACAAAATTATATCTGTAAATATGTTTTACAGTCTGTTTTTTTGACGAAAAATATATAACTTCAATTTTATCCCATTAACATTTATATAAACCACTGAAAATGTATATTTTTTTCTAAGTATCATGCCAAAATTTTACAACGTAACATAAATGCACAAAAATAACACTCTATAATTTACGTATACATCCTTAAAAATACCTTTCCTATCAAAAACAAAGTTTGTTAACCTATATTGTCAATATACTCTGTGTTTCGAATCTCTATAAATTATCTGGCACATTGAAGAAATGCTTATCCGTTACAGTAAAAAATAAATACAGTAAAAAATAAATCGGTTTTCCCTTCAGAGACATTTTTCAGGCGTATTTCATTATTACAAAATTATATCTATAAGTATATTTTACAGTCTCCTGTTTCCAGGAAAAACATCTAACTACAATTTTGTCCCATAAACATTTTTATAAACCATTCAAAATGTATAATTATTTTACATATGGTGTCAAAATTTTAAAACATAATATAAACGCACAAAAATAAAACTCTATAATTTACGTATACCTTTTTAAAATACTTTTTCTATCAAATCCAAAGTTTGTTAACGTATATTCTCAATGTACACTGTTGTTTGAATGTCTGTAAATTATCCGAGACATTCATGAAATTCTCTTCATTATTGGTTCTCAGAGACATTCCTTTATACTAATTTATCATATTCAGAGACAAGAAGGATCACTGTCTGCTTTGCGGATCACAATTAGCTTCCTTACATTGTAAACACACAATAATTTATGATGTTCAAAACTATGTAAATTATGAAATTAGTGTGATATATTATTGTCATGAAATATATTGAAAAAGTTTTTTGAATACTAAACAATTGCTTTTGTACATATAAAATAAGAAATCATTATTTAACTAAGCATGATTTAAGAAAATGTATGTACATAAATATATACAGTAATACCCCGACTTACGTCAACAACTCGTTCCAAGACTGGCGACGTAAGTCGGGGTACATTTAGATAATCTAAAAAGGATAAGTAATAAAAATGCTCCAAAAACTAATGAACACATTCTATTGTATATTTAGTGAGTATGTTACCTACATTTAACATAAAAAAATGCGTTTGCAATAAAGGAATTTGTAATAAATCAATAAGTTGTTAACTTACAATTTATTGTTCTTCTAGCTGTCCCGTTCGAGTCTTTGAGCATGTGAAAATATCTTGCAATGTAGTTTGAACCGATATTTTTTTTTCTTTTTTTTTTTTCCTTAGAAGCTCTTTGTAACAGCAGAGTGAGTTTTCTAAGTTTGTTCTAGTGACTTTTTTACTTGTTTGTCAATATCACTTGCAGTAACGGAAAAGTTTCCCTTCATAGAAACAAAAGTCTTCAAGAAAGTTCAAAGTATGTCTTTAATTAAGGAATTTTTTTTCCCATGCAGTCTTACCAGTGGGTTACTTTTTTTTAAATTCAGATTGCTTGATTGGCACAATTTATTTGAAATAGTATAATAAACCTTAATTTTATCTTATTCAACTTGTCATTAAATAAGACGAATTTCACTATTTTAAGAAACTGATGGCAATAAAGAAATCTTAATTTAAAAAAAGTAGCCCACTGGCAGCGCTGTTTTCAAGCTAGACGACGTAAATGCGGGGTGACGTAAGTCGAGGGGCCGCAAGTCGGGGTACTACTGTACGTATATAACCATGATAAATCAATACAAATAATCATCTACAATAGTGAATATACAAATTAAAAATGAAGCTTTATGCTTTATAATTTTATCTTTTTTAAAACATATCAGCATATCAAGCAAAACAAAGAAATCAAAATACATTTTAAACATTGGAAAATTAGAAATATTGTGGAACCGTGGCAGTACCTTCAGGCCCAAATTAACTTAAGTACCACAAATAACATAAACGGTGTAACCCTTGCATGGGCATAACATGTTACAGAATGCAAAATTTGGACTACCGTACATAGTAAATCCAGAAAAAGATATCAAAAATCACAATCGTAATAAGTAAAATAGATTTAAGAAAGCATTTCCTAATTTTCCAGTGTAAATTAGGTAAGTGTTTTCTACAGATCTCAGCTCCAATGAAACCAGTAATGACCAAACAAATTTAAAAAGGGCTAAGAAAACATCTGTACTTGTTGTCAGAAATATTATATGTATAAAACTACTATTATAACCATGGAGTTCAGAAAAACAGTGCAATAATGTTGAAATATATCAAATTGCAATAATTTATATTGCAAAATTATTGGTATTACTAGAATAATATATTTTAAATACCTATGAAATCTATAAAGCTATTATTAATAGATATGTAAAATTAAAAAAAACTATTTTCATACTATAGTATATAAGTATCTTATACAGGGTGTCCACTAAAGCCATGTTCACCCCCATTATCCTGGAAATGGCGGGATCTAGAACCTTGACTGGATTTCTAGGTATACATAGTTAAATGGCTAAGTACTATCCGGGAAAGGCGAATCTATGGTATATGTTGCAAGAATGACACATAACAGTATATTTTTGGCACGGTATTTATTGAGGCTCTAAATCAAAATAGAGTTAATTTACACAGAATGCAGAAACTTAAATTAGCTGAGATTGTCTGTTTTTCACTGGTTTGAAATTGAAGAAACTGAAATGCAACTTAATAATTTGCAATGTATGTAAATTTAAAATTTATTAAATCAAAAGAAAGTTTGAAACCTATCGAAAACGAAACAAAGATCTTCTCACTTTCATTAGATCAAATATATTGCTGCCCTCTATAATTGCATAATGTATAACAGATCGCTCCATTGCTTATATAGGAAAGGGAGGGGAAAATCTATTTATATAAAATCCAAGTCTCTGTGTGTCCCTCACAATTCCGGTAGGACCGCCTCATTGAAATGAGTAATTGTTGAAAAATACTAATGCAGGGTTACCAGAGTAGCGCCAAATGTTGGCGACAAAAATAAATGTTCATATATAAAGCTAACTTGGCGATAGCTGGCTAATTTGGCGAAATTCCCATTTAAAACCATTAATCTTTCATAAAGGAGGTCACCGCAATTTAATTTAAACTCCGCTCTTTTAATGTTTTTTTTTTCAAAATCTATGGATTAGAATTTAAAGTGTAATATTCGAAAATGTACATCTTTACATCTTCCTCCCGATGTTACTAATAAAATAATCGCCAATAGACGACGCTGAGCTCCTGTCTGAGCTCCTAACTGCGCGATTTTAATGTGCTTTAGATACTTTTCCAGTATAGGTGCATTGGCGAAGAAGGAAATTTGGCAACATATTTTCCGGGAACCTACCCACTGACACGCATTTTTTTCGATATTTATACGATTTATTTAACATATAAAAGCCATTTATCTAATTTTATACAGAAACAGAAGTAATTTGGACATAAAAAACATCAATAATATACATATAAAATACCCCGTCGACCAAAAATCTATCACCGAACTATAAGATTAAATGCCAATAATGGTTGGTCGTAAATGTCACATTCATTTGACTTAAGCAAGTTACACGTGTTTACGTCATCAAGTGGTTTTTATTTCGACGTTTTTTTTTTTTTTTTTTTTTTTTTTTTTTTTTTTTTTTTTTGTATTTTTATTAATGTTATACTAATTCCTTTGTTTTTTCGTTAATTAAAATAAAAATTATGTCAATTTGTATAATTTCGCGAGTGGTTTGGCGATTTATATAATTTGGCGAAATTGGTCGACGGGATTACTAAGTAGGGCCAAATGCATATATAAGCAAACAAAAAAGCTCATGAAGTTAGTTTCCATAGCTGTTTATATGATTTGACAACAAATCTCACTTTTTGATGCCCGAATTACACCAAGCTGTTTAAAAAAACGCCAAAGCCCCAATCGCGGAAAAGTACCAATTTGTCTATTATTTTGCGCTATCTGCGCCATAGTTTGTACTATATGAAAGAAGGTTGGGCGAAAAGTTTAAACAATTGAATATTAAAGTTTCTGTAAAGCAGTATAAGACTAAAAAATTAAGAATAAAATAAATGCAAAATAAGACTAAACAAGAAATAAAAATCATGCGTTAAGCATAGAATATGAAACACTTTCCAGAACATCCTGAATGCTTTAACAAAACTTCCTTATTTAGAGAAATAAGGTAAATAAGATAACTAAGTAAACATTTTAGAAAACGTATAATTTTTTTTTAAATTGATTTCAGCAGTTACCGTCCATAGCCAATAGTACCGTTATTACACGCCACTATTTAGCTAAAGTTTAATTTAAAGTAAAACACTCTTAAGGCTACGGAAATCACATTTCCAGATATTATCATCCATAGACGGTTATGTATCCAATAATTTGCGTGACACTGTATATCATTTTATCTATATTCTACAAACATTTCTTAGTAAACTAAATGCAGTTCAGCATAAAGGTGCATAACTTCTTTAAAAACCACCTTTAAGTAATTTAGTCTCATGCCCAGTAACCCTTACGAATTCGTTTGTGTAGCCCTGTATATGAACTATAGCATTTATACACACAGTATAGTATGCATAAGTACAGTGAAACATAAAAGTGCATATCATAATTAAAAATGCATTTCCAGCAATCATCGCTTATTTACAAAACTTCGGAGAAAAGTTTCCTGGCGAGAAAGAAGTTTGGCAACGTATTTTCTCCTATTTACTGTTTCATATTCACAAGCAATTTTTTCCATGTGTATAAAATTTATTTGGTACTACTTAGTTACCCCTTCGATCAAAAATCTAAAGCCAAACTATAAGATTAAATGCCAATATGGTTGATCGGAAATGTCACATTCACTTGACTTTAAGCAAGTTACAAGTGTTTACGTCATCAAGGGATTTTTATTTCGACGTTTTATTTGTATCTTTATTAATGTTATACTAATTTATTTGTTCTTTCGTCATTTAAAATAAAAATTATGTCACTTTGTATAATTTGGCGATTTATATAATTTGGTGAAATTGGTCGACGGGATAACTCAGTAGTACCATTTTTATATAATATAATAAGCTAAATATCCATTTTTAAAAAGAAACAGAATTAATTTTTGCAGAGATTCATATACGCATCGCGTTTGTCGTGATTTTTTTCTGACGCCAATTTGGTAAAAATCTTGCTTTAAAATACCAGTTGCATATACATTTTAAAATTATTTGCTATTATTTTGAAAAGAAAATAACAATAAATAAATAAAAGTTTAGGCACAGATGTCATATACATTGGCGCGATTGTTTTCAGACGCCAGTGTTATATGCGCAATGGATACTTAACTGGCGTCAAAATGTCGTTATTTTGCTTGATATGATAACCCGGATGTTGTTATTTATGCTATTATTGTTTTCGCCAAATTGGCGTCGGAAAAATATCGCGCCAATATTAGGCGTATATGACATCGGTACCAAAATTTAATTAATAACAATAGAACAAAACAGTTTATATAATTGAAAAAATAAGGCACAGATATCATATACGCGCGATTGCTTTTTACGTCAATGCCATATACGCACCGGGTACTTAGCTGGCGCCAAAGTGTCGTTATTTTGCTTGATAGGGTAACCCGGATATAGATGATATGGTAACGATTTTTTTGCGAAATTAGCGTCGAAAAAAAAATCGCATCAATATGGGTCAATATTTATATGACATCTCTGCCAAAAAAAAAAAAAAAAAAAAAGTAAATAAACAGTTTATTAATAAATACAAAACAATAGTCGGGTTAGCATATCAGGCAAAATAGCACTATTTTGGCGCCAGTTAGGAGCCCCGGTGCATATATGACATCTGCGCCGTAATTTGTATATATATATAAAATTATGATATATATTTAGAAATTATTTTTTTATGTATATAAATACACACATGAAAAAAAAAAATAAAAGTTGATTAGATTTGTTTTCATAGCTGTTTATATATTTTGGCAACATATCTCACATTCTGATGCCCGAATTGCGCCAAGCTTTTTTTTTTTTTTTTTTAATGCAAAGTGCCCTATAGTGGAAAAGTACCTAAATAAATAATAATAATAATGATGCATGTATAAACAAAAATAAAAATTCATCAGGTTTGTTTTCATAGCTGTTTATATATTTTGGCAACATATCTCACTTACTGAAGCCCGAATTGCGCCAAGCTTTTTTAAAAAATGAGCTATAATGGAAAAGTACCTAAATAGAATAAAAGTTAATAGAAGTAACCAATTATATAAACTAAAACATTTTATTTCGAGATCAAAACATTGTTTTTAATTTCGATTAAAAAGTACATGTGTCCTAGGGTAACTTAAGTTGAAATTTGGTTGACAGCTTAACATCTCATTCCATAAACCTAAACAAACACAAGTGATTGATTCATCGTGAATCGTAAAAAATATTAAACCATTGAGGTAATCATTCACAAAGTAAGTTCTCCAACAATGAATGGACAATATTCTTATGACGTCATAGTAGGTAAAATGGTGGAGGTATCGTTTGTTTATGGTTTGAATTCACAAAGATTTTATTTTGAAATATCTCTTAGTTACATTACTTTATTGTCATATTTATGAGCTCAGAACAAAAACACATTTTTTCATGATTTAGTTATTAAATAATAAAAAAAATTATAAATATATGATTTGAAAAATTTAAATAATTTTCTTTCTTAATACTAAAAAATAGCATTGGTGTAACAGAGGGTTTAAGTTAAATAAGTGTAACTGTTTAATTCTGTTGTAACATTCAAAATAACTGTATTTATTAGATTTCAGTAAGCAACATCAGGGCCCGATTAAACTTTGAAGTTAGAGGAATTACAATGTCATTTCAGGACCTTTCTTTTGAGAAGTATTTCTAAGTTCCACATATACATGGAAACGGAAAGTCTTCAGTGTTACAAATATTATTCCTAGGACTGATATAACATCAGAACGGCCGTCAATTTTACACAAGTTTTCGAAAATTAGTTTATATCAGAAATTTTATTAAAAACTGGTTACGTCTTTGTTATAGCGGCCCACACAATTATGATTATGACAAGTTGTAGCCAATTTCATCAATGTCGTAATCAAGATCGTGAAGCACACACGTATAATACCATTTCATTAAATCGTATACGATAGTTTAATAGTTTTTACCTTACTTCAAGTGTATAATTTATTTATTTTTAAGAATTAACAATCTAAACTGTCCAATATCTGAATTAAAAAAAAATGTAAACAAAGATTGAATAGACATCAAAAAGCCTCAAATCCGGAAAACACTTGGAACTAAACTGTGCAGATTAGTGGTCTTCTACCGTACACAGTTTTTCATAAATGTATTTCGTTCTTAAAATGTGTTATTTTCATCTATCACTGCGGAACAAGCGAGAAAAACTCATATTCCTGCAGATGAGTTGTATATCTTTATATCTAATTTTCCGTCATTTTTGACGGGTTACCTTTCTTGTATATATATATAAGTCGTTCTCTGTATGTATGTCCCTTATACAAAATCTTCAATTTTTGACCGATTTGCACGAAACTTGCTGTACATACGTTTTAGAACGTGGAAAAGTTTGCTCTCGACTTGAAAAAATCATCAGACCACTCTTTACTTCTTTTTACAACCACAATCCATAATTTAACGTTATAGAAATTTCCCTTTTTAAATTTTCTAATCAATCATTTCTTTCGTGTTGCCACAAGCTAAAAAGGGTGTAATAATTTTAAAATATGATAGCACGTGCTATTGCTTTTTATAATCCAGTAAAAATTCAGACTATGTCACTATATTTTTGCAATTTTGAAAATGACATTCATTCCAAGCTGAAAATGCACATTTTTCATATTAAAGAAAACCATTATTTATAACTGCAGTACAATGATGTAGTACCTTAATTTGAATGTTTTTGAAATTAAAACATCTACTTTAACAGAAGCATTTCAATTTCAAGGAAATAAATTAGGAAAAAGAAAAAAGAAATAAAAAGAATAGGGCATGATATATGATGTCACATTCCATCAATACTTTTCAACGTGTAGTCAAACTGACTCTAAATAAATAGTTTCTATATTTTATTTACTACTTTGATTGTATACTACAGCCATTATTGATTTATGGTTCGATTTAGTGGTAATAGTTTCTGTGATTTATATTAAAAAGAGAGCAGTCATTTCCCTTTTCAAACAAACTTCATGCTCATGCCGCGACTAAACATTTATGGAAAATGACATCACTTTAATGTAATCATTGTAGATTTAATTTGTATAAATGAAAAATTTAACTTGACATTTAAGAGTGGTGGCTTATGAAGAGTGGAAACCCTCTTGATCTAAACCTCTAATTAAAGCTTATAATTGCATATAAAGTGAAGACTGTGTGCTTTTCTATTAGAGCTTTTTGTGTTTTCAACGGCCAATAAAATTTCTGTAAATGCTACCTCATTTGGATGCATTGATTGAATTTTTACCCGTATTGTGAGAGAAATCGTATATTTCTGTCACGCGTGCCAAACAAAATATGTTGTTACGAAATGGCTTCTTCCTTGTGCTGCGGAAGAATCTAAAAATAGCCGAGGTCACGTGGCTCAGTACATGTAGAGTAAAGAGCGCGCGCAGCTTGATGCTAGAATTCTTTTTATAAGTAAAGAAAACTTGACATGCTTGGTCGGGAAAAAATGTTTTTTCGGAATTGTAAATGTTTATATGAATAAGTGTGATTTAATAATGAAGTGATGCTTGAATATATTTTTTCGAAATGATCAGAATATATTTATACCTGGCTGAGATGCATATTTATATGGCATTCTCGGAAATTATTATCTTATTTTTAATGTTAAATGTGCTTATGTGTCATTGTCGTGCTATGTTGTCACAAATAAAAAATGAAAATACCATCAAGATTAATTATTTTAAAGGAATCACCTATGATTACAACGAAATATGTTTTTTTCTAGAAATTATTTTATTGCTACGAAAAATATTTCTCGACAGTTTTGATTATGAATAAGTTTTATGGTGCCGAATACCCAAAGAGTGTTTAGAAATTTGCCAGTATTCAAGTATTCAATTAGTGAGTGCTCCATAGGATTTCACAGTCTTCGAATTTGGATTGCAAACTTGGAATATCCGTCCATAGTTTATCTGCCTTCTCTCGTCGCGGATAGAAAAAAGGTACTGTACAGAATTTTGTTCTATGCATGAAAATAATTGTAAAATTGTAAATAATGGATTTAGATAAGTTAAAAGGTAAACGAAAGGTCATGAAGCCCTCAATAACGAAATTTATAACAAAAATTGAAACTTTTATAGAAAGTATTGATTTTGAAAATAAAAGTAACTTCGATCAGTTGACTGAATATTTAAATAATATAATAGAAAAGCAAAACGAATTAAAGTTAGTAAACAATAAAATTCAGGAATTAATAGATGATGGAACAGTTTTCGAAAATGATGTTCAAACGAGTATCGATTACGATGATGTCATAAATGAAATTATATTTAAAATTAAATTGAATTTGAAGAAATTTAAATCTAATTCTGATCAATCTGATACTAGTTCTGTATTTAATGCGAGTACAATTCCTTATGTTAGTGCTAGGCCGGCAACAATAAATTTGCCAAAAATAACTATACCAGTCTTTAAGGGGGAACCAAATACCTTTTTAGAATTCATGAATAGTTTTAAGAGTACAGTCGATTCGAATGAGAATTTAACAAAATTGACAAATTCAATTACTTAAAATCTTTTTTGTCAGGTGAAGCGCTTAGATCAATTTCCGGTTTGGCCCTAAACGAAACTAATTATCGGATCTCTTTAGAATTACTGCAGAATCGATACGGTAAACCAGAAATTTTGATAAACGGTTTATAAACAAGTTGTTAGAGCTAGAACCGGTAAAATCAACCGCGAACATAAAATTGTTACGGGATTTATATGACGAATGCGAGGTTAGCATTCGAAACTTGAAAGTCATTGGGGTGGCTTCAGACAATTTTGTGTATTTATTGATACCAATTATCTTAAAACAGTTACCACATAATTTAGTTATAGAATTTGAGAGAAAGAAAAATGCGGAAAAAGCTGGTGACGTGAATGAATTAATGAATTTCATAAAGTTTGAAATAGAGTCGCGCGAAGCAACTAATGCAGTGTCAGGGATTTCCTTAAAAAATCAAGAAGTAACACGATGGAAAAAAAGGGCTCCTAGGATAAAACCTAATGTCCCCACTTCAGTTGCGCTTAACACTGTTGTGAAAAATGTTTGCATTTTTTGTAACTCGAACCATTTAAGCTTAAAGTGTAACGAAATTACCGATGAACAGAAAAGATATAAGTTGAAAAAGATGGGAGATGTTATCGATGTTTCTTGAAACCGCACTTAATATCTTTGTGTAAGGTAAAAATACCTCCCTGTGAATTGTGCAAAAGTAAGCAGCATAATTATTTATTTTGCCCCACTAAAAAATTGCCAAACACGCATCCCGAAGATGGCTCATCGAAAGGCGAAACGTCTAAAAATGACAAAAGTCAAGCCGTGTTTTCATATGTAATAAAAACAAATAATTCACCTGAAAAGTATTCAACATTGTTGCAAACTGCCTGTGTACAAGTGCAGGGAACAGGAAATCAATTAAACACGACAATTTTATATGATTCTGCGTCCTCTAGAACATTCATTACAAAACGTTTAGCCTCAGCGTTAAAATTAAAACCTGTTTCTAAGTTAAACGCTTTTGGTTTATGCTTTTGGTTTATACTTTTTCGAATCGCGACGCCATAGAAAAGGAGTTTAATGTAGTAAGTTTAACTATTATTAGTTGTCATCCTCCTTATGAAAAAATAACTCTAAAAGCGCTGGTTTCTGAATTTATTAGCGGTACTAAGATAATGACTTGTGTTGATTATCAGTTAATAGATAAACTACGTTTAGATAAACATGAATTGTCCGACACATTTATTCATTCGAAACCTGTTCAGATATTGATTGGGGCAGATTATTTATTCGAAACTATAATAGGATCTGTCGAAAAAATTAATCATCAATTATTTATGCAGCCAAAAATATTTGGTAAAACCTTGGTCGGTCCCCTCATAGCATGCATGGTCACGGTGACGTCGTTGTGACGTCACTGTAAGTCACTGTGGTCACCTCACATCTGTGACCAAAATGCCACCACTCAGTGATGTCACATTGTGACTGAGATGTGAACTTCTTAGAAAACTTTAAAAAATTGCAAAAATTCTTCAAAACATGTTATTTACTGTAAAATTATATTTTTCTGGCAATTAAAAGAAAATTGTGACGACACTATTATGTCACTGCATGTAACATATGCCACGTCACATATGTGATAAAAAAAAAACACCATATTGTAAGTCACAGTGTGACAAAAATATGAACTTCAAAAATCTTTGAAAATGAAGAGAAATATTTTAAACAGTCCCGAGTTACAGCGACATAAGGAATGAAAATATATTAGTGGATAGCAACTAGTAAATTCTGTCACGAAAGGGGGAAGGGGCATAATAAATAAAATGCACGATACAAGCATTAATAAACTAAATTTTCATGTTATATTTTATCAGTTTGATGGATTAAGCGGTCTCACAGACCGCTCACAATAGTTATGCGACAATTTTTGTCACATCAGTTGAGGGTTAAACAGTATTTTAAACAGTCCCGAGTTACAGTGGCATAAGGAATGAAAATATATTAGTGAATAGCAAATAGTAAATTTTTTCACGAAAGGTGGGGGGGGGGGAGAGGGGACATAATAAATAAAGTGCACGATACAAGCATTAATAAACTAAATTTTCATGCTATATTTTATCCATTTGATAGATTAAGCGGTCTCACAGACCGCTCACAGTAGTTATGCGGCAATTTTTGTCACATCAGTTAAGGGTTAAACAATATTTTAAACAGACCTGAGTTACAGCGGTATAAGGAATGAAAATATATTAGTGGATAGCAAATAGTAAATTCTATCACGGAAGGCGGGGGGGGGGGGGGGGGAGACATAATAAATAAATTGCACGATACAAGCATTAATAAACTAAATTTTCATGCTATATTTTATCAATTTGATATCTAAGACAGTAAAAGTATTCATTTTTCATGATTTCAATTTTATCTAGCATTGCAATTTAATATAATAATCCTCCACTGATTGTTACACTCCCATATAATTATTGCGCATTTCAGATTCAAATCAGTTGTTTACAGAAACAAATAAATGATAAAAACACACCTGCTCAAATCGTCTGCTTCGCGATATTACCATAGAATAAACAAGAGAATACGCGGGAAGTCACTTCACTCCACTGTTTAGAACACCAGCACGCCTACAGCACTTCTTTTAATATAAAAGAAAGACATCTGCCATTTTAGGATATTATAAATATACGGATATTATTGATGAAGCATATATGTAAGTCTTATTTAATTTAAATATTTTGTTCCTGTTTTGTATGTACTATAATGATGAGTTAAGTAGTTTTATGTTACACATATAGAAAGAGACTGGTCTGTATTGTTTTCAGAAGGATATTTTTATTCGATTTTGTTGTATCTTAATCTGCCATCGCTCGAAAAAAAAAAAAAAAAAAAAAAAAAAAAAAAAAAAAAAAGCTAGCGCAGAGACTGATTTGTGCCTACATTCATAGTAGAATGAATGTATATATTAATTTTTAGTCTCTTGAGATTGAAAATGTGTTGAAACAGTGGTGTGGAATTTTTTTCGGCTTTTTAATGTTTTCTAGTTACTAACACTTATAGCATCATTATTATTTTGAAGTTAAATATGAAATTAGAAATTGTTTCAGATTAGAAATTAACAGTATGTAAGCATTTTTTTTTCCTGTTTGTGATTTTAATCAAACATTTAATTGTAGACACTCAGAATCAGTTATTAAATTTTCTTCATTGTAAATTCATTTTCTACGTTTTCGAAATATGTAATCACTGGAATAAAAAAATTAAATATATTTAAGCATTGAAATAAAGTGTTTTTCATGACTGTGATAACAAGTTTATAGCTTAAACTGCTTCAGTATATTTTTTAAAAAGTTGGTATGTACTTTCGTAATATAGGACTGAATATTTTTTAAAGCGATTAATAACTACTTTCTACATTAAAATGTTTTTAAACAATAAAAATAGTTAATATGCAATCATTTATTTTACTTTTATATGTTCTTTTTAATACTTTTCAACAAAGTTGAAAAGTGTTTATGACATCGGTTTGTCTGGCCGTCTGTCCGCGGTCTAACTCTCGCAAATATACTCGGATTGCCTTGAAATTTTTGTATGTTATTGACGTTTACCATAGCACGGCCCCTATTTGTAATGAAGTTTGTAGCGTGTTTAATTCATCTACAGAAACAGTCAAGAGTATTTCGTTACAGTACGGCCTACGGGAAAAAATCGTTTCAAATGATTTTTAACAATTTTACACGCTTTCAAACAGAATGAAATTGATATGAATTTATGAAACGCACTAAAATATGCATTCTGAAGAGTATGTGGTGCAACGAATAGTTATTGTTCATTTACAGGGCTAAAAAAGGGATTCCAATACATTATTATACAGGGATAGAGGGAATTATTTGCGGCGTACTTTAATTATGTTAATCTATTTCATATATAATGAAATTGATATAAGTCACGGAGGTTTACACACTATACATTATTTCATGTTAATACGAAATGTATATAGCATTTACAGGACACACAAAATATTTCCGATACTATATTGTATCCGAAGTTCATTAGGGATGATTGCTGGAAATGCATTTTTAATTATGATATGCGCTTTTGTGATTCACTATATTTATGCATAGAGTATGGTATATATAAATGCTATAATTCATATACAGAACTACATAAAAGTATTCGTAAGGATTACTGGGTATATGCGCAAATTGATTAAAGTTAGTTTTTAAATGAGTTATGGATTTTTACGTTGAACTGCATTTAATTTACCAAGAAATGTTTGTAGAATATAGATAAAATGATATACAGGGTCACGTAAAGAATTGAATACATGGCCATCTATAAATTATAATTTCTGGAAATGTGATTTCAGCAGTTTTAAGAGTGTTTGAATTAAATTTTAACTAAGCAGTAGCGCGTAATAAACGCTCTAGGTAAACTACAAGATTATACAAAAGTATTCAAGTATGTTTCCATATATTAGTATAAATTGCTGAAAGAGAATTTCAACCTGTTATGCGTTTTCTTGCAAAAATAAATTTCCCCATTATATAATATGTATATAAACTTACAGAGCAAATGCAGGGCTGTTCAAAAGAATTAGAAAACATATTTGGCTATGGACGGTAAATGCTGAAATCAGTTTTTCAAATGTTTTATGTGTTTTCTAAAATATTTACTTAGTTATCTTATTTACGTTATTTCCCTAAATTACGATGTCTTGTTAAAGCACTCAGGAAGCGTTGGAAAGTGTTTTATAATCTATGCTTAACCCATGATTTTTCTTAATTGTTTTTTCTATTTCGCAGATCAGTCTTTTCCTATAAAACATACCAAATCTATTTAGCTCATATTCACAAAATACAATATACACGGGAATAAAAAATTTAAATAAATATGGCTTATCATGTCATGTTTAATAAAGCAATGACTAATCACAACACATTAAAATTTTACACATTCTTAATATCAAGCTTGAACTCAAGATAAAGCTTAAAACTTAATTAAAAAAGATGTCAGTTGATAAGCATTGTTTTTTAAGTGGAAAAATTTAAAATGTTTTAGAAGAATAGGACTCCAAAATAGCGATATTTTGCTAAAAAGTACGGTAAAAAGATAAGAATTTATATTTCAAACAAAACTTTATTTTAAAATTGTGCATTTTAAAATTCATCACAGTGTTTATGGCAAGAACCATCACAGTATTAATACTCAGAATTTTTTTCAGAGAGAATCATTCGGCTTGCATACAATATTTCAAATGAAAATCAAATTTCAAATTATTTGCTTAAAAGGCGCAAAGGCCAACTTAGTAAAAAAGATTCAATGCCGGGAATCCAACCCCTGCCATCAGTACAGAGCACGGACATTCTACCGACTAAACCACGTGGAACGATACCCCGCCTGGAAAATTTCTTGCTATTACATGTTGGCAAGGCTACAAAAGCAGCACAAGATGGGATATTTATCGTGAGCCACCGACATGGGGCAAACACGAAACTTAATTAAATCCAGCATCGGTTGAAACTATATTAATACTTAGAAATTTTTCCAGAGAGAAACATTCGCCTTGCATACAATATTTCAAATAAAAATCAAATTTAAAATTAAAATTGCCTTTTAAGCATGTAATTTGAAATTTGATTTTCATTCGAAATATTGTATGCAAGGCGAATGGTTCTCCTTGGAAAAATTTCCAAGTATTAATATAGTTTCAATCGATGCTGGATTTAATTAAGTTTCGTATTTGCTCAATGTCGGTGGCTCACGATAAATATTCTATCTTGTGCTGCGTTTGTAGCCTTGGCAACATGTAATAGTGAGAAATTTTCCCGGCTGGTTATCGTTCCATGTGGTTTAGTCGGTAGAATGTCAGTGTGCTGTATTGATGGCCCGGGTTCGAGTCCCGGCACGGAATCTTTTTCACTATGTTGGCCTTAGCGCCTTTTAAGCAATTAATTTGAAATCTGTTTTTCATTTAAAATCATCAGATTGTTTATGACAAGTTCGTAACAAATGACACATATTTCACAAATTGGTCACAATGTGACTTCAAAGCATTGTCGCTTTCGTCACAGGTTCGTCACAAAGCTAATGCCAAAATAGTCACAAATGACACACTTTTCACAAATTAGTCACACCGTGACTTCACAGAGTGGTCACAATGTGACGTCACAAACGACCTCTAAAACTGCCATAACGACTTCGCATTTTAGTCACTGTGACGTCACATCAACGGTCACAAAATCACAGTGTGACTTCACAACGACGTCGCCGTGACGTCACCATGCCTTACGGGTCTAGTTGACAGTAATAATTCTCGCACAACTCCCTGTTTAAATGTAATTTGTTTCCCACCAGAAAATGATCTTAGAAATTTATGGCACATCGAGTCTTTTTTAATCGATTCTAATGATCAAAAGCACGAAGAGACTTATGAGGTGATTAATCAATTCCTGAAACAATCATTTTAAAAAATGATAGATATATGACCCCCTTGTTATGGTGTAATGGATTAGATAAACAAAATTTGTTTAATAATTTCGAGGTTGCAAAAAAGTGTTTTGCGGGTTTGGAAAAAAGATTAAAGAGTGATAAATCTTTGTTTTTGAAATATAATGAAATTATGAAAGAGCAATTAAATGAGGGAATTATTGAGAAATGTAGTGATAATTGTTCTATCGATTATGTAATGCCCCATTCAGCTGCTTCAAGACCAAGTTCTTCTACCACAAAAACCAGGATAGTTTTTGACGCGAGCAGCCGAAAAAATGGGGAAAAAAGTCTAAATCAATGTCTTTTTGCGGGGGAATATTTGAATCCTAATCTTATAGATGTGCTATTAAATTTTAGACAGTTTAAAATTGCATTCACGGGGAATATTGCTAGGGCCTTCCTGCAAATACAGGTATCAGAAAATGATAGAAATTATTTATGTTTGTTGTATTTCGATAACTGCGACATAGACCAACGCAGCGTTTTATACCATTTTAACCGTCACTGTTTCGGCGTGACCAGCTTCCCTTCTGTTTTAGCCTGTACAATTAAAAACATATTGGTAATTATAAGGAAATAGAACCCGTAGCTTATGAAATGATTAATAAATATTTATATGTGGATGACTTAATTTATGGAGCATCCACGGTTGCAGAAGCCATGAAACTAAGTACAACTGCAGTTTCTATATTTAAAGATGCTAATATGCAATTGCGAAAGTTCGTTACTAATTCACCAGAATTAAGGGAATCGTGGAATGGTAACCCGGTTATAGAAATTAATGAAAATTGTGCAGAATCTAAAGTATTGGAGCTAAACTGGAATATTGAAGAGGATTTTTCTGGCCATAGATTCGGCGTCTTTAGTGTGAATTGGTGACAGCTTGGAATTCACCAAAAGGTATGTTCTCCAAACTGCCGCCAAAATATTTGATCCTATTGGATTTATGTCACCATTTGTGATTAGAATTAAGATCTTTTTACAAGAATTATGGCAGAGTGGGTTGGACTGGGACAATGAATTTAAAGAAGAATTTAAAATTAAATACAGAACATTGTATCAAGAAATAGAATTGCTTGAACAATTAAAAATACCCAGGTATTATTATCACTCGGGTGAAGTGCAGGACAGTGTACAACTTCACCTATTTTCTGACACTTCCTTAAAATCCTATGGAGCGGTAGCCTACTCCCGGTTTAAATCATCCGAAGGGCTCTTTAAGACTTGTTTTGTTATGTCTAAGGCTCAAGTGGCCCCGTTGAAGAAAGTAACTCTCCCAAGACTCGAACTTTTAGGTGCTCTAATAGCTGCTAGGATAGTTAATCACCTTAAAGGTATTTTCTCTAATCTCGAAAAAATAGTACTGTGGACAGATTCGACAATCGTATTACATTGGATCCAAGGAGCGGCATCCAGATGGAAGCCATTTGTAGCCAACAGGGTTACAGAAATTCAGGGATTGTGCGATCCTAGTTCTTGGAGGCAGGGATTAGCAGGGTTAATCAGCAGGGATAATCCTGCAGATATGCTCACTAGGGGGCTGTCAGCGAAAGAGTTAATAAGATCTAATCAGTGGTGGTATGGCTTTGAATGGCTTAGTAAAACTGAACATTTTTGGCCTAAGGATGATAAGTATAAATCAAAATCAGTCAACCCTGAAATTGAAATAGAAGCTAGAAGTAAAATTATTGTTAATGCAATAATTGTTAAGGAGAATTTAATTGAAATAAACAGATACAGTAGCCTGAAAAAATTATTGCGTACAACTGCTTATGTAATGGTTTTTGTAAAAATGCTAAAGAAAAAACGCGACAGAAATTGTAATCTTACGTCAGAGGAAATCCGAGAAGCATAAATTTATCGGATAAAATATTGTCAAAACGAAATTTTCGCGAAAGAAATTGTATGCCTGAAAAATTCAAAACTACTTCCTAGAGAATCAAAATTACTTTCCTTGAACCCTTACCTCGATTCAGAAGGAGTTTTGAGAGTTTCTGGACGACTCGATAAGACTGACTTATCGATGGATCAAAAACATCCTACAATTCTAACGCCAAAAACTAAATTGGCAGAGCTAATAATTTAGGATGCTCATTATAAAGTTTTTCACTCTGCTGTTGCACATACGCTTCTTCAAATTCGTGAAAGATTCAGGCTCATAAGGGCTAGACAAACCGTGAGAAGTGTGCTAACAAATTGCATTATATGCAAGAGGTTTTCTTCAACTCCAGGAGACCAAACGGTAGCTCCATTGCCAGCTGATCGTGTAGAACAGGCAAATCCATTCCGTGTGATAGGATGTGATTTTGAAGGACCTTTGTACATTAAAGATAGTGGTGATAAACAATACATCTTACTGATTACGTGTGCAGTAACTAGAAATTTCCACATGGAGCTTGTCGACAACTAGTCGACACAAACATTTTTACTAGGCTTCCGTAGGTTCATTGCTCGGCGAGGATTACCATCTACAGTATATTCCGACAATGCCAAGACATTTAAACAAGCAGAAAATGACTTGAGAAACTTTTGGTCCATTATAACTCATCCAGATGTACAAGAATTTTTTTCTTCCCATCACATTAAGTGAAAATTCATACTCGAACGAATTCATACTCGCATGGTGGGAGGGATTTTATGAACGTATGGTTAGGACTATAAAAACTGCATTAAGAAAAACTCTTAGCAAATCTTCGCTAACTGTTGACGAACTAAATACTCTTATAATCGAAATCGAAGGCATGGTCAATTCTCGGCCTCTTACCTATATCTCGCCAGAAGGCCCAGACCCCCTGTCATTAACGCCTGCTCACTTCCTAATTGGGAGAAGAATGTCTTCTCTGCCACCAGTTCGGCTTCACCTTGACTCGAATATCTCATCCAGGAAAAAGTTAATTAGATCTTATAACTATCGTGAAAAATTAATACGCTTGTTTTGGTCTAGATGGTAAGGGGAATATTTATTAAATTTGAGATCAGCTCATTTAAGTTCGAACAAAACTAATTTTCCTCAATTTAAAATAAACGACATTGTACTAATCAAAGATGATAAATTACCCAGAAATTTCTGGAGTCTAGGAAAAATTATTGAATTATTTCCTGGAAGAGACGGAGAGGTGAGGGCCTGTAAAGTCAAAACTGAGAAATCTATTCTCAGACGACCAGTACAGTTACTGCATCATATGGAACTGGGGATTGATTGACTTTAACATTCATATACTAATGTTGTTTTTTCTTCTTATTTTAGTTTGAATTTGATTGTAAAGTGTTTAAATACTGAAGTATGTATAACATTTCATATTTTATATTTATATTTCTGTTAATTTCATATATTTAAATTATTTGTGTTGAACACTCATATGTTCATGGGTGGGCAGTGTTACGAAATGGCTTCTGCCTTGTGCTGGGGAAGAATCTAAAAATAGCCGAGGTCACGTGGCTCAGTACATGCAGGGTAAAGAGCGCGCGCAGCTTGATGCTATAATTCTTTTTATAAGTAAAGAAAACTTGAAATGCTTGGTCGGGAAAAAATGTTTTCTCGGAATTGTAAATATCTATATGAATAAGTGTGATTTAATAATGAGGTGATGCTTGAATATATTTTTTCGAAATGATCAGAATATATTTATACCCGGTTGAGATGCATATTTATATGTCATTCTCAGAAATTATTATCTTATTTTTAATGTTAAATGTGCTTATGTGTCGTGGTCGTGCTGTGCTGTAACAAATAAAAAATGAAAAGACCATCAAGATTAATTATTTTAAAGGAATCACCTATGATTACAACGAAATATGTTTTTTCTAGAAATCATTTTATTGCTACGAAAGATATTTCTCGACAGTTTTGATTATGAATAAGTTTTATTGTATTTTAATTTTAAAAGTAAAAAATTGTGTCAATTGTGTGACAGTTGTATCAAATGAACATCCTTTTTTTCTGAATTTAAATTTCGCAAGTTCAAAATTAGTACTAAAAAATATGAATATTTTCATAAACGTCAAGTTAAGGTTGTTCTCATATCCAAAGGAGATAATTTCTGACATATTTTTAATTTATTTTTGTTTGAAAACGCATGAAATTGGCAGGTATTTTTAATCAAAACTAGATCTAGAAAAAAGAAAAAAGATCTTTTCTTTCTTCGGCAAGTCATAAGATTCCTTAGTCAATAAATACTGACAAACTTGGCGTTTCAAACTGAATTTCGCAACACCGCGAGGAAGGAGAAAAATCGGTCGTCACGTGACTACAATTGCTCATAAATCAATAAGTAATTTATTTATCAAAAAGTTAAAAACTCATTTCGATTCCAAATCGCTTCAATAGTCAGGTTTTGGAATTTTAAGTCTTTACGTTTAATGAGTCAGAAAGATTGAGTTGTTGAGCAGTTAATTGGAGAACTACCTTAAGCATAATTGCATATTAATATTTTGTAATCGAGTAGCATACTTGCATGCCAAATATTCGCTTAAAACATAAATGATGATGCATTGTTTTCAACAAAATTGTATGCCATAATAGGTGTGAGGCATAGTTTATAATATTCGCGTTCGATCTTTATTAAACTATATTAAACTATTATATATATATCATAGAACTCTTTTTGTGTTAATTACTCTGTGAATACATACAACGGGTGTAATAGCTCATTACTTTTATAATTGAAATACTATTCTAAAATTTCTGAAATAGTTGTCTGAATTTAAGCGCACTTAAGTAATACGCAGAGAGTCTCAAAATTATTATTGGAAATGTTCAGAGAATATTTAACACACCTCATGCGGAGAATCTGAACAACTTAACCAGTGAATCGCTAGTATGTCAAAACTAAAAAAAAAAATGGAAATGAATGTGGTACGAAGTCCCATTTATGTGCAAAAATTCTTAAAGCTACAAGTAAAATTAGTCGTATAAACAGTATTTTGTCATTGTTTGCGCTTTTTTACATTTTATTTTTCAATTCCAAAATTTCTTTCTTAACGGTATTACAGAAAATAAATTTATAGTACCGAATAATTTATAGTATCTCTATTAGTACCGACCGGTATAACAGAGGGAACCAAGCCCAAATCAAATAATCCATTGGAATGAAAAGTTCCTCATCCGTGCTTGTCATCATTCGATTTCTTCTTAAATTTTTAGATAGTTTCGGCTTCGGTTGTTCTTTTTAAGTTGAGGGAATGGACTTTGTTTTCTGATAATAAGGTTAAAATTAGCCTTTCAAATACATGGTACCTTTTGGATGCTGTTTGATACTGTGCTCGGTCTCAAAAATTTTTAATATTGAGAATGGGTTAGTTTTGTTTTCGGATCTTCCGAAGGATTTTCTTTAATAAGATCTTTAAGGAACTTCTTTACAGTTGCTTAATCCGTTTCTATTCGCGTTTGTCATTTATGGGAATTTTTCACTTAAAATTGTTTTATTGTAATTTTATGCGATCAATACTTTTTAATTTATTTTTTTTTTGTTTTTAAGTGTATGATTTTTTTTCTATCTTCATGTCCTATACTGTAAAAAAATGCAACAAACTATCACTCATTCGCAGTTATTAATTACGACGATTATTAATTAACGATAATTTAACTGTAATATAGATCCTGACGAAACAGAATGCTTCATAATATGCTGAATCAAAGTTTTTTCATAAGCGGTTAAATGGCTGGATAATTATGTACGTTTTTTCATTCTCGAAACCTCAGAGAGTGTCCGACATATTCAGAAACCTGTGTCCAATTGTTACTTGGTTTTTGATGTCTCTAATTTAATTAAATTTGCTTTTAAAATTTACCGCTTTCCTGGTCAGTGTTTTAAAGAGAGTGATCATATTAAGGGAAGTTTCGAGATTTCTACGCCTATTGAAAGTCTCTTTTTGTCAGTGGTGGCGGAGAAATCTCCAAACTGCTTTGAAGTATTTTAGTTGAATAAGCAGCAGGTTTATCCAAAAAAGGCATAGGTTCCTCAACATTTTGGAATATCCAGGCAGCTAGGTTGAAATTCTTCCGTTATGAAGGACGCAGGAACATCTTCCTTGAGAAAAACAATTCTATACAGAGGGACAATTCAATTGGACTAGTATTCCAAATAATTCGCACCGTTCAATTTTGAAAAAAAAAAAACCTCTGTTTAATGGGATAAATCGCGAACTAAATGAACACTATGAAACATTGTTACTATTTGGGTATTCTTTATGATTAAATTCAAAATAAAAATATTAATTCTATTAATGAATAAAAAGTATTGAACACTTATTTTCTGGAATGTTTCAAACACGAAAAACAAATAGTTATTCACACAACGCATCCTGACACTGGCTGACGAACGAAACTTCTGTTGGGCACCTTCTAACGTTCTTAAATAGTTAATAATATTTCTGTTTAGTTGAAGCACGCTTCGAAAGAAAATTCTTTGCATTCCATATCAGCCGACAACTCTATAACAACCGAAGTGTCGACCAAAATTTATGTTTTTAATATTACTGTGTTGCTTCCAATGTTTACTCTCTTCTTCTATAACAGTTTTTGAACAGAACAGTTTACGTTGTTTAATTCTAAATTTTTGCGATTAAGCAAGATTTTTCTGTACAAAATTAGGTGCAGGAAAAAAAAAAGATTATATTTTGCAGTTAAGTTACTGCCATCTCTTAGATAAAAAGTTTTGTCAACATACGATTTTAGTTCTTTTGAGCATTATAATTATTATCATTTTAATTAGATTTCCAAAAATCCATGAACACCGTAGAAAATTTATGTATATTTTCTCCAAAAAGAGTCTTTCGGAACCAAAGTAAAATATGTATATATATTCATAATAGTTTTATTAGATTAAAATTACGTAACACTATTAGTATAACTTATATGTCTTACATTTAAGTCAGTGTTTGTTTCTGATAAAGGTTTTAAGATAATATATATTACAAGGATAGCTACAACACTTTTGAAAGAAAAATACTTACTTTCCATAAATTACCCTAATGGTTCCCTGATGATACCAAAAGAGTTTAATTGCTAGATAAAGTATTTAAAGATATCCACTGGATAAATAAAAGGGAATTAATTAATTTTACCATTTTATATTACAGTTACCGCAGAGACTATTCCATTGTAATGAAAAATCGTAATCATTTCAAAATAAAGCTGTAGTTAATTAACAACACGTTGAAACTGATATTCAGAATATTTTCTAATATTACTAATAATTAATCGACTTCTAAAAAGAAAAAAAAAAGAAAGAAAGCATACTTAACCCTTAAATGCCGGTTGATGCTTTTCGGCAACATCCGCAATTTAAGCTTCTAAAATACTATTAGAACAATATTGAAGCTATAATTTTTAATGTTGCGAATAAAATACATTCCTAAAATATTATTAAATCGATTTTCAAAATGTAGATGGCAAAACGTGTGCAGTTAAAGAATAAAGAGAGATTTATTTTTTTCAATTGTTGCTACTTGTCCTTTTTGTTTTGTTTGGAAGCTTGCGAAATACCCTATTTTGTTTTGCAGTGAGCAAGTAAAATTTATTTCTTATTATAGTTCCTAAAATTCTTGTGTGTTTAATATCATAGAATTTTATCAAGGAATATTATTTTTGCAATTAAACACCAGTATTACCGATTAGTAACAAACTGTTTTTTTAGTCGTAAACCATAGTTAAAACAAAATATGATTTTTTTAAGTATTTTTCACACGATTTATTTAAAAAATGAAAGCCGAAAAACATTATTGCAATGATTTTTGAAAAATCAGGCATTCAAGGGTTAAAATGCAGCTATTACACGCTCTTTTTTTTTTGTTCATACATCAGTTTTTATCAGTGTTGCCGAATTGGACCGACAATTTCAGAATGGTGATAGTAGGCATCAACAGGATGAAAACCTTCTTGAAAACCAGTACCTTGTTTTGCGTGAAATGTTATAACATAATGAAACATTCAGGAAAATTTTAAGTTTGTCAAGCAATCGATGATACCGCATGAATTGGTAATCGCAGTCCAAAATGCTGAGCGACAAGTGCATACTGTTGTCGCGCATAATGGAAACTTCTACCACTTTTTTTTTTCCAATTCCTACTATTAATTCACACTCTCCCTATATTTATTTATTTATTTATATATCTTGTTCAAATTTTGAATCGCTAATAAAATACTTATTAATCACCCATCAAGTTAAAATAATTTTTTAAAACTTGTACTGGATGACAATTGATGTTAATACAGTTTCTCAAATAAAAAATTAATTAATTAAATTTTAATTAATTAATTTTACTTTTACATGGGAGACAAAATTGCGGCCATTGGTTATTGAAGCATTTAATGCATCTTCATATCTATAAGGGGGGTTACCATAGGAGGGAAACTGTTTGTCGCCAAAAGTGACGCCAACTTGGCGGCATCTCTAATATTTCGCCAAATTCCCATAGACTTTCATTGTAAACCTACCTGCTTATAGAAAAGCAACAAATTGAGATATTTTAAAGCAACAAAAACTACTATTAGCTTAAGGGATTATATTAAATTTTTCTTTGATGACTTAAATAGCAATTGACTTTAAAAATAAATTTTTTATATTACTTGCTATATTATCCCATTAACAATAAAGGCGAGAATGTCTATTAAAAGTTTTAATATAATATTCTTCAGTTTTTTTAAAGTTATTACCGTCAACCCAAAATGAATTATGGTAGAACACACTGTATTTTTTATTACATACGGGGTGCGACCCCATGTTCTATGGTAATTTTTTACACTCTTACTTCCTTCTTTCACAACTCTGAATTCGTCGTTCGAATTCGGTAATACCCTGTATTTTAATTTATCAATTTTATTAATTAAAATATTTCATTATTGTAGTTTCAATGGAAGTTGGCATATTTTGACGCATGTGGATTGGTATATAATTAATTCCATTGCTGTTGCAACTTGTATACAGCTGAAACCATAAAGAGTATTTTCCAATTTACATAGCTGCCAACGCTTCCGCTTTTTCAGACCACAAAAATTTAATAGAAATTTTTGCCTTATTTAATCGGCAGATTTCGGAGATTTAAAAAGGTAAAATTTACTATAAACTTTTTGTGGTCTGAAAAAGCGTAAGATGTTGGCAGCTATGAATTTATCACTTGCTTGAAGCTAACGAGAACATGCTTCAAAATTAATTTATTAATTTATAATTCAGTTCTAAAAATATTAAAATGTTGTTTTCTCATCTTAAAAACACCTGTGTGCATAATTTTAAAAATGCAAGCATATCAGAAAGTGCGGGGAAAATCATTAAAAATATTCCTTCTTTTCATAGAGAAGCCAACTTAACCCCTTCGGGACGGGAGCCTTTTACGAAATTTTTAATCTTTTGTCACCGTTTTTTTAAAAACATAAATTTGTGTCTGCTTGAATCAAGAAAATGCGCTGATTAAATATAGCAAATTTTACATTAAAATTTTACTGGTGAGGAAAAACAAGGATTCTGAGCACTTCATGCGGCACGTATACGTGCCGCTCGTCCCCAAGGGTTTAAGTAAAAGACTCTAAAACATATATGAAAAGGATAAAAACCCTTTCAAAATTCGAATTAAATTTCAAAAATTAAATTAAAATCCGTAGTCTCTTTCTCCTAACTTTAAATCTCTTTCTAAAACCAGTTTAACCCTTAAATACCTGATTTTTCAAAAATCTTTATAATAATGTTTTTCCGCTTTCATTTTTTTAATAAATAATGGGAAAATACTTAAAAAATTCATATTTTGTTTTAAGTATGGTTTACGGCTAAAAAACAGTTTGTTACTAATCGGCAACTCTAATAGGAAAAATAATTTTCCTGGATAAAATTCTATAATATTAAACACACAAGAATTTTAGGAACTTGGGAATAAATTTTACTTGCTCACTGCAGAACAAAATAGGGTATTTCGCAAGCTTCCAAACAAAGCAAAAAGAACATGTAGCAACAATTGGAAAAATAAATCTATCTTTATTCTTAAATAGCGTAAGTGTTGCCATCTACATGTTAAAAATCGATTTAATAATTTTTTCAGAATGTATTTTATTGCCAACATTAGGCATTATAGCTTCAATATTATTCTAATAGTATTTTAGAAGCCTAAATTGAATATGTTGCCGAAAAGCAACACCAGGCATTTAAGGGTTAAGCTTTGTAACTTTGTTTCCCAGCAATACATTCTATTACTTTCAGATATCATTTTCGGTCGATCTTTAAGAGTAAAAATAGCTGAGTTACAAATTTTGTAGCCATGTGTGATTAGCTTATCCCTGGCATCTGAGCCTGGACAATCAATCAATAGCTAATCAACCAATTAAAGAAATGTTCCTCCTAAATTTAAGGGGACACAGTACCTTTTAAACTACTTTTTCGATTTTGAACAATACTGTAGGATACTTAAATATAATGTCACTACAGATATTAGGTACTATAACGCAAATATAATTTCATATAATTTAAAAAAAAAATGTTGTAGAACAGCCTATTTAACTAAAATTTAAATTAAAAAAAATAAATCCCGGCTAATTTTTTAAATATGAATATTTTTGCTTCAATTTTTTTTCCATATTCCTTAGATTATACTACATAAAACTGTGCATGGATTTTTAGATGTATGGGATATTACATTTAATATCAATGTTTTTCTCTTTTGTATAGTAAAAAATCAAGAAAAAAAAAAAAAAAAAAAAAAAAAAAAAAAACTATAGCCTTGAATGTTAAATCCATGCACAATTTTATGCAGTATGTTTTTAGGATTATGGAAAAAAAAATTTAAGCAAAAATATTCATATTTAAAAAAGTAGTAGGGATTTAAAAAAAATATTTTTTTTTAATTTAAATTTTAGTTAAATAGGCTGTTCTACAAGATTTTTTTTTTTTTTTTTGAAATAACATGAAATTATATTTGCTTTATGGTACCTAACATCTGTAGTGACATTATATTTAAGTATATTACAGTATTGTTCAAAATCGAAAAAGTAGTTTAAAAGGTACTGTGTCCCCTTAAAAACGTGCCCTCTGCTGGAAAGTATGATAAGCCCCAAGATATTAGCTAACACGCGCGCCAAAATTAGAGATCTTGCAGATTTGCGATACCTGTAAAACCTACGGTCATGTAACTCCTGAAATCAGCGACGTAAGTGGCTCGAGGAACCTCCGGTCTGACTCGCGAATAAAGCAGTAAGATGGAACGCCTAAATAAATGAGTTCGATCCACCAAGAGATTCCCGAGTCCAAATTATTTATTCCACAAATTCTGTTAACCACAAGAGGTCCATACATATGAAAAGTACGGTCACCAGCCGAGAAAGTGAACTTGCCGCGACTCCTCTACAGTTCCGGGAAACGCGATATATTACATATATATACTTATACTTACTAATGAAGGGAGTGAGTACCTTAAAATATATATCCTATACCATTCATCTTGAAAATCTCAATACTCCTTATTAAAAGATAAGTCTTATATTATGCTGCTGAAATGAATTGATTGAATTAATTAAAGAAAATAAATTAATAAAAAAATAATTTTAGTTTTTATTTTGTCGGAAAAAATGTAATCTAAATTTATTTCTAGAAAGATTAAAATTTAAGTTCTACGTTTTCTTTATTTTTAGGTGCGTTCGTAATACTCGCGCGTATAAATACGTATCATCTATAGCCGTCGTCTGTCCGCATATAACAGCGCAAAAAATACCCAAACGAATGGTTTGAAATTTAATATATAGCGTCGTTGCAGAATATTGAATAGCCATCATACATTTTATGGAAACCGAACAAAAAAATATACTAATAAAAGTTTTCTTCATTCTGTTAAATCCTATCATAATTTATTCAATGATATCGCACATTGGGTAATGATTCTATGTTGCCATGGTAATTACGTCGTATTTTAACCCATTTACGCCTAGCGTCCCATTTTTGGGACGCTTCGAATTTTAATAAAATTGTATAATTTTCTTCTTTTTTATAACATGAAAACTGTATGAAATAATTATCTATAAATGTATTTACCTGTTACCGAGCGATGACAGCATAAGGAGGATATTTATTTGCTTAAATGAAGGCTTTTTTCGGTGTTTATAGATTTTTCATTTTTCAAGATGGCGAAATGAAAAATTGAGTTTATTTCTATTTTTACTATCAAGGATTCAAATAAATAAGCTATAACCTTAGCTTGTAGTCTTCTTTGGAATACGATTTTTTTTAAATTGTGAAATTATATGTTCAAGCCTATTACATATGCATTTTTGAAAGTTAAAAAATATAGGGCGCTACGCACAAATGGGTACATATTTTTATTAGCCATTTAGGGGATAGTTATTGATGTAATGTCCTTTTCAAGATGATTATGAAATAAATTGTTTTTAAGCCTCAAATACAATTATTCTTAGTTTATTTTTACTCATACTTATAATGTTATTGGTCTCTGTAAAGAAATAAGTATATTTCCCTATTAGTTCATAAAAAATACTAATTTTAGTATATAATACACAATTTAAAACCTTTATTTATATAAATTTGGACAAAACATACAATCATGCATATTATACTATTATCAATATTATGCATTTTCCCATATTTAGTACGCTTACATTTTATCAAATAAATACAAAAATCTTGTAGCGTAATTTTTTTTTAGTATTTTTTCAGTTCATTTTGTAACATTTTAAAGTGATTTTACCAACAAATTTGAGAAAACAAAAATCCTGGTACAAATGGCTTAAGATAAATGTCATATTCTTTCCGTATTACTGAATTTAATATATATAAATTTAATATACATTATCTTAATGCATTTTGCATTCATGCACTTTTGCTTAACAACTTGAGGGGCAAGCAATTACGTTTGTGTAATGCTGAATTCCCACCGGAAAATTAAAAAAAATTTATTTCAAAATAAGGAAAAGCAATTTTACGGCTTTTTTCGACCAAAGCTAAAGAAGTAAAACTTCATAATTTTTTTCTGGTGTAAATCTTCATTTATTGTAGGTGGGATAAAATATATCCCACCGCCCCTCAAGAGAATAACAGAGCAACAGCCGTTGCACCAAGATATGAATATTTATAAAACTAGTTTAGTACGAAAGCACCTCATTTGCCACATTTAACATACAATTTCCGACTTGTTATTATTATTATTATTATTGAAGCAAATGTCAGTACTAAATAATTAAAAAAAAATCACGTCATTAGCGTCCGAGAAATGTAGGGGAGACTAGGGTGGGTTGACCCACTTTTTACAAAATGATTTTTTATTTTTTAAATATTGATCGTAGAATAAAGTTTTATATATCATTTTATTCTTTATACAATCAGTTATCAAAATAAAATTGCTACATAAGTGTAATATATAAGAAATTTGAAAAATGAATGATTTTAATCATGACAAAATAATGGGTCAAGGCTCCCCACATACGAGAGGGTTGACCCAGTATATGGGAGGCTTGACCCACTTTGTATTATATTGAAATATTTGAGAAGAGAATAAAATCAATTTAAAAAAAAACAGAATAACTTTATGCTACATGCTTTAATTATTAAAAAAATATTTTTGAAAACATCACGCTTAAAAAAATCTGTTTTGACGCAATCGCAAGTCATAGGAGAAAACATTTGTTTTAAACATGATTTTGTCTGAGCATATATAATTGTACAGCAGGGAAAATGAAATTTTAACATTTAAGACAATATTCCGGTAGAGACAGGTTCCGTTTTCATAGGGTTTCATGCATGAATATGTCTGGATTTAGGAAGCACTGTCCAGCCTTTTTTTTTTTTTTTTTTTTGTCTCGTCCTACTTTTTGTGACACTCAACCTAACAACATAGTTGTCACATAGTTTGGCTTCATCTAACTTTATTCATCCTGGTGAAATTTGTCTACATGCCTTCCTGAAGTTTTTCGATCAATGCTATTTTCTTTTACAGCCGCATTGGGCACTTAACTTATTAGTAACATCGTTTAGGCCTTTCGGGAGCAAAGTACTTTCAGTACTAAAATGTTGAAATAAATGACTGGCACCGGAATTTACGAACAAATTTATTTGGAAATAAGAAAAAGGCTATATTTCACATACATAATAAATTGAAAACATTTTAGTAAAATTCTGGTGTCATTCTGGCGTTTGGGAATTAAAATTAAGTGGTTTCATAAACATGCCACTGTCCCTGAAATGGTTAAGACTGCTGTTTGCATACTTTCTATTCTTTTCCACTGTTTCTATTTACCTATTTTAAGTAATATTTAGATGGAGAAAAGTTCCTATCAACTTTCCCATTTATATTTCATTAAGTATTTTCTTGCAGTGGATACTACAGCAATTTTTTACATCTTTCTTTAAGCAGTTTCAAACACTTTCTTTTCCATCACCCCATTTTACAGTAGCTTTACAGTATAAATATATATTCTTTTTTATATATAACCCTTTTCATTATGCACAGTGTATAATAAACAGATTGCCAAAACCACTTAATTAAGGGAGCCTTGAGCATCTGGTCAACCCACACTCACATTGACTGGGTCAAACCTCCCCACATACAACTTTTCTAAATAATAGCATATTGTTATGTTAAGCCTAACTTATGGTACAATCTTTATGCGTGGAATGAAAGCTCGTTATTTCTGCATTACTTTAAATCTACTTACTTAAATTTGTATGATATATTTTATCTGAAAAAAGCTTACAAACTATTTCTAAAAAACGCACTTTTTAGGTTGAAAACGCTCCCCATTTGATTTTTCCACACCTATTTCGATTAGCTGTATGAAACAAAGACTGTTGTTTGAGCATTCCAATAGCTTTGGTTGACACTTTATTGGTAAAACTCTGAAATTATTTTAAATATGAAAACTGATGGGTGGGTCAAGCCTCCCGTATGGTCAACCCTCCCTAGTCTCCCCTAAATATACATTTTTTTTTTTTTTTGAAAAATGAACAATGTGATTTGTGAATTTTTTCTTAAGTGCTTTGAAGATGATTTCTGTTATATCCTTGAATGATACACATTCAGCATAATGTTCAATCAAAAATTTAAAAGATGTTTCTAGATAAATAAAAAGAAATGTAAAGAAACAAGAAAAGTAACCTCTTAAACAGACCAAATATAAAGGGAAAATTTGTTTAATATGGAAAAAGGTTGATATGTATTCAAAAACTGCTAATCTAGAGTGAATATATTACGTTGGATATATCCTCATTTAAATGAGAGATATTTCTTACGAATATATATAACATTGACCGAGATATTTAATAAAACAATATTAGGTTAATATTTTTTCCTACTAAAGTAATTAAAAAAATATATAAATTTAAAAAAGTTATAAAATTTTATAAAATCTGAAGGGAAGCATGTTTCTTTTCATTGATTTTTTTTTTTTACAAAAGCATAATGTTTACAAGACCATATTTTATAAAAATATAGATTTTTGAAATTCTTGTAAAATCTTAACATTTTTAAATTTACTTTTCTAACTCAGGCATGAAGATATTTGTTCCCTTTTAATCAAAGTATGAAAATTTCTACCTAAAGCTTCAAAAGTATTCCCTCCAAGAAGCTTATGTAGATCTAAACGCATTCAGCATGTTTTGCATATATAATCTGAGTATGAAGGAAAACATTATATAAAATATTTATGTAGTGTATTGAATATTCAATGAACCATTCTTGTCGAAAATGTAATTTAAATATGAATTCCACATTACATTAAGATTTTTTATAAAATATTTGCCCTTTGAAATCCGTTGAAAGTTTTATCTTAGAACGAGGAAAAAACAAAGAATTTTATTGATAAATTAATATTAAATCTCATGAGAATTATAACATTGTTGTGAATTTTTTTTCATGTCCTAGTCAACAATTTGGCAAAGCAACCAAAATTACTTTAAATGAAAATACTATTTCTGTTAACTAAATCTTCATTTTCAAATGGGAAAACCTCTATAATATGTATTTCCTTTTTATATATATAAAAAAAATGTGAAAATAATTCACAATACTTAACTAATTATAAACTTTCTCAAACATTTTATTCGAGTTATATCAAATATTTTTTAATAAGTCGTTTCTCGTTCCGTTTCTCTACGTGTCATTGAATATGACGTCATATTCTTACAATGACAGCAAAATATTTTATTTTCATGGATTATACGCGTTAGTTCTTTGGAGAGTGGCACAATTTTGAACACTGGAACAATTTATCCCTTCCGGAATCAGGGTATCATTTAACTCTCCAATAATATCTCTAAATATACTCATATGAATACTCTCTAATAATATCTAATCAATCGCTTTAAAATGTTTGAACTTTATGAACGCTATTATGCAGCTTTTTTCTTTATTTGGAGCCTTTTTCACTGATGCTAACAGGCTTCTGATTGATGGAATATTAATCATGAAAATTGGATTTTATGTTATACAGTCGGACCTCTATTTAACGAACCTCTATTTTGCGAATTTCTCTATTTTGCGAACTTTTACTTGGAACCAAGAACATTTTGCAAATTTCTTCGTAAAATAACCTCCAAATAGCGAAGTGCATTCTCTATTTAACGAACTTTTCTTTGGGATCTAATTTTTTCTTCTTCCTATTTCCTAAAATATTACTGGACATTTCAAATTTATTCTTTCTCTTAACACATTTTATGATGATCAATGACGAAGAACAGGTCTTACCAGGCACCTAACTCACCGAGAGCAGTAAAATTGCTGTGATTCTTTGCTTTCTATCCAAGAAGTGCAAACTTTCAATATTCCCTTTTAACCCTCAATGGAGCTGCCCCATGTCCTTAAACTATAGTTTCCCGTTTTCTAGATTGTTGATCATGATCAATAGTGTTGATAATTTCGGTTCTTGTAGCTCAAAAATGTCAAAGCGAATGTGCTTAAGCATCAAAGAATAAAAAAAAAGGCGTGAAGAAAAAGAATACTGCTTTAAAATTTGGTATTCCTCCAAACAGCTTATCAACCATAATAAAAAATCGTGATTTTAATGTAAAATTATTTTTTCTACTGAAAACACAATGTATTTCCAGACAATGTTTTGTTTCATTCTTATTTCCCTTGCAATTTTCTTTTTGATAGGTAAAATAAATAAAACAAATAGATATAACTTATAAAAAAAGTGTAACTAATTACTTTTTTTTAATTATATTTAGTTTTTATGGACTTAAATTGCGTTTTATATAGTTTTAAGTATTTTAAAAAGTGACTCTCTATTTAACGAATTTTCCATATAACGAACTTTTTTCGGGATTTAGCTACTTCGTTAAATAGAGGTCCGACTGTATTAGAAATAGTAACGCTGAACCAGAGAATGTTAGCCATAACAGAAGTCTGTATAGCTGTTCCGGTCGGAAAGTGACATTATTTTCGACGAATAATTAAACCCTTTTTTATACGAAGAATTTTTTTATTGTAAATAAGCCGAAAATCACTGTTTCTGAATAGTGATGAGTCTGTAAACCGTGGAATCAGACACTGCGCTGAACATGTCGTTTTACATGCATGTTTTCCAATGGCAGGATTTGAATTAACCCCTTGGGGACGAGCGACCGGTATTCGTGCCACGTAAGTTGCTCAGAATCGGTGATTATTCTCACCAATAAATTTTTATTGTAAATTTTGCCTTATTTAATCCGAGCATTTTCCCGATTCAATTGGGCAAAAATTTCTATTTTAAAAAACCGGTTAATAAAGATTAAAAATTCTGTAAAAGACGCTCATCCCTAAGAGGTTAAAGGAAAATTAGCAAATATTCACAGTTTTTAATTATTAAACTATTCACATTATCTATATGAGATTAAAAGCTAATCTGCGAAACGTCTCTTAGAATTGAAATTATTGGGTCGTTCGGAAAGTCGTGTCCGTTTGGAAAATCAATTCATATCGGAAAATTATATCATTTATTTATTAAACATTCCGATATGTAATGTCTAATAATTACCGTGCAGAATTTTCCGGTATGAATTGATTTTCCCTAATGGACGCGATTTTTGAACGAACGATCCAATAGTAAATGTCCCATGGCACATACCAACATTACAATATTGTCTTTATGAATACAGTTTCGTAAGACCAAAGTAATATGGGACCAGTTATGAGTAAAATTTAAAAGAATTTTTTGACTTACTTAATCAATGATTTTGTTCGAATAAATAAGGGTACCTTCATTGGCCCTTCGTGTATATTTACTTGTATATAATAATTAAAAATCTTACGATACTCATCAGCGTACATGTAAATAAAAACTATATTAAAAATACATTATAAATTATTCCCAACGTTTCGTGCTCTTTCTAACGAGCCATCTTCAGGGGAGAGAGTCCTGGTCCTCCTCGGAGCGAAGTTTCCAACTGCACTTTCACGGCATCACAACTAAAAACATTACGGTAACTGATCATTAACACAACCAAAAATGTTTACCGTAATGTTTTTAGTTGTGATGCCGTGAAAGTGCAGTTGGAAACTTCGCTCCGAGGAGGTCAAGGACTCTCTCCCCTGAAGATGGCTCGTTAGAAAGAGCACGAAACGTTGGGAATAATTTGTAATGTACTTTTAATATAGTTTTTATTTACATGTACGCTGATGAGTATCGTAAGATTTTTAATTATTAAATTTTAACAGCGTAAGTCCAAGTTTTTCTTACTTGTATATAGATTTTTGTTTATAGCATTTTTCTCTCTTTGATATATTTCTTAACTGTAAATATTTAGTAGGCTTATTTTTAAATATTTTATTTCTATATCATTAATTTAATTTAATTTTTCTTTATTTTTGACCGAAAATTTCTTTTTGTTGTTGAATGAAATATATAGATTCAAATAAGAAATACAATTTTTTGTCGCAAAGTTTATAAGGAGATTCGACGATTAGAATCAGGGTCTGATGACCACCGCTGCAAAATTCCACCAGTAAAACAGAATATATATATATATACTTTTTAATGACAGAGATTTTTCATGAATAAGGCTTTTAAATGAACCAAAAAATTTCTATTTAAATTTACTGGAGAAAATTTGCCCCTACTGTAAATCGGGCCATGGATTAAATGCATAAATATATGTAAGGAGCATTTTCTCAACTTTGATAAACATACATTTCAAAGCATCATTATTTTTTCAACTTTGTTAAAAAAGATTATTTAAACAACTTCAAAATTAACAAAATCAGGTTCATTAAGTTGATCTTTAATACACTTGATGCTGTTTGTCATTAGTATAAAAAAAAAAAAAAAAAAAAAAAAAAAAAAAAAAAAAAAAAAAGATTCGATGTTTACTTTTGTATATTTGAAAACTGTTAGAAATACTCGATTTAATTTCAACTTTAATTTAAAAATTTAATTTTTAACGAGAAAGTTGAATTTTTTATTATTTTATACATATATGTTTATAGTTAACATATGCTATTCTTCTTATTATAAAAAATTTATAATTTTTTAACTAAATTTAAAGCCCTTTTTATTTGTATAAGTATTTTAAATTATCCTTTTAAAACATTATTAAAAAAAGAAATTTCCCAGCTGAATTAAAAAAAAAAAATAGTGGGGATAAAAAATGTTAATTCCAAAATTCTTCCTTCATATATATTTTCAATATTGATTTCATCACATCTCTGGGAAATTTCTATTGTAAATTGAAAATAAATCAATTTTTAATCTTCGCAAAGTAGGTTATCCAGTTCTGAAACAATATATTTTAGAAATAAATTCAATTTTAAAGAAAGTTAAAATATATTGGATATAGAAGATATAGTTAGGTGGTGTTATAAAGAAAAAAAAGAAATATTAATGTTTTTGTGATTTATTCATGTTCTTTAAAAAGTTTATTTCAAAGTATTTAATGATTCAATATTTCTGTTAAATAATTTTACAAAATAGAGATTTAATTATGCAATGTATCTACTGAAAATTTCCAATAAAGCCATTTTTAAATCTTAGCGAATCATGTATATTTAACACATAAAAAGTATCTATTTTAGAAATAAATTCAATTTCAAAGTAAGTTAAGATACGATGAATATAGAAGATATAGTGAGATGTTGTAATAAAAGATAAAAAGAAACATCATTGTTTTCTATGATTTATTTTTCGCATTATTTAAAAAGATTATTTCAAAAGATTAATTAGTTCAATATTTTTCATAAATAATTTTACAAAATAGATATTTAATTATGTAATGTTTCTATTGAAAATAAAATTCCCAATAAAACAACAACAAAAAATTATCTTTTTAAACGGTGACGTTATTTTGCAGCATTCGGGAAGCGTCGGAAAGTGTTTCATAATCAGTGTTGCCAGATTGGGAACTTTTTTAATTCAGTTTATTTGACTGTCACCACTTTTTTTAAATAGTATAATTCGCCTTATTTTTCAGAATTTTCAATCTATTTTTAAATCGGTTAAATATTTCTATTTTTAAAAAAGCGGTGACAATCAACAATCTAAGGACAAAAATGTCCCCAATCAGGCAACACTGTTCTTAATGTATACTTGCCGCATAGGTTTTCGTTCTTCTTTTTATTATGAAAAAGGTATTATTATCACATGTTATCAGTATAAACCTTTAAATTTATGTTTACCTTTCAAAATTCATAACCCGTTGAAAGTGAAATCGAATAGCTCTGAAATATAATTTAACAGTCATCAATTTAGTGCTTGTGTTTGAAGGATTCTATAAGCTTTGAAATTAGTTATTTGTACTAGAAACTTTAATCTCATAAATTTTTAAATATTGTCAAAATGGGAATAAATTATAAATTTTGAAAAAGTTGTAATTATTTTCACTCGCTTAATTTTATTTATAACTTTTTTCTTTTCTTGTGTCACTGAGGTGTTTTTATGGGTTTTGAAAGTTTCCCCTGAAATCTTCCAGTTTGAATTTAATTTTTAAGATGTAGCCTTTAGATTGTTTTCCTGCCGATTTATATTTTAGACAATTTTACTCCTGATGATGGTTTTAAAGATTAAACTGAAACGTTGAGATTTATTGTATTCATGTGTTTGTTTTATATCATCTTTTAATTTGTGAATAAACTGTACGTTGGAAAGAAACATCTATTTTGTTTAGTATTAGTTATTTGTACTAAAACATTAATCTCATAAATTTCAAAATATTGTCAAAATAAGAATAAATTATGAATATTGAAAAAGTTTTAATTAGTTTCTGTTGCCTAATTTTAGAGGCTGTGTAATCTAGATACAAGAATAATTAATTATGGATTCTAATGAATCAAGAATTTCTCATGCTAATTTGGTTTTGATTTATACTCAACATTTTCTGTATATGTATTATTTTAAATATTATTTGTAAACGTTTATAAAGTAGTAAAATTTTAAAAATCTTATTTGTATTAATTTGTATAGCGCAAGACAAACATTAGAGTGCAAAATTCCCGCAAGATGGCTTTTAGGCAAATGTGAATTTCTTCTATAGCATCCTTTTTTTTTTAGCTTCAAACATACAACTACTTGCATATTTTATTTAAAAATCTTATAATCACTCAATTTCTGCGATAAAAAATAGGAACTTTTTTATGGTTTTTACCCGACTGCCAAGAAGGGTTATGTGTTTCACGCGTATCTGGGTATGTGGATTTTTTTATACCCTCGAAACATCCCAACGGCTGGATGGATTTTAATGAATGATGTCTCTATCAATTCGTCTTAACCGTCCAATGGTTATAGGCTAGATTTTGTTTTTATAAATTCAAAATGGCGGTAGAGACGAAAAAAATTACGCACCATATTAAGTGGCATATCATAGGATAGGTTTTTCAAAAAGAAGACGATGTTTCATTGACTATTTTACAGTCAGAAGCTCCGTTTAAATATTATACAACCTGGAAGTTCTGTAGGTAGGATCTCTAGCTTTACTGCAACTCTAACCATCATAGACACCCATAGGCCTCATCAAAACAGCGTTTATAGATAAGAACTAACAATTAAACACAAGTTAAAAGTCATGAAGACAAATAAATAAAAAAATAGGTAAGTAACATAAAAAATAGTTTCACATTGATCAGAAATAATAAATTAGTTTGCTTTTTACGCAGTCGGGTTTTTTGATTTTTTTAATTTATTATAAATATAAGCGATCCTTAAGGGGTTAAATAAAAATTTTCACCTTTTTATACGGTGAAGTTTTATTACGGTATTCTAGAAATGTTGGAAAGTGTTTCATGTTCTATGTTTGCCACATAGGTTTTCGTTCTTGTTTTTATTATAAAAAAGGTATTATTATTAATACTTAGCAACACAAAACTTTAAATGTATGTTTACAACTCAAAATTTATCACCCTTTGAAAGTGAAATTGAATAGCTGAAATATAATTTAACAATCATCAATTTAGTGCAAGTGTTTGAAGGATTTTGAAAGCTTTGAAATTAGTTATTTGTACTAGAAACATTGATCTCATAAATTTTAAAATATTGTCAAAATGGGAATAAATTATGAATTTTGCAAAAGTTTTAATTAGTTTCAGTCGTCTAATTTTAGAGTATAGATACAGGAATCATTTTCCTGGATATTATGATTTATTTTTATTTAACAAAAAATAAATAGAATTACACGAGTATATGTCAGATGTGGACAGTCTATCCCTGATTATATAAGGAAAAAATAATTAATTAATGGTATTTTAATAGTAATCAAAGTTTGTTTTTCATTAATATTACCCATTTCAGTTAATCTTATTGTCATAAATGGTATGAATTATAAATTTTGTATTAATGTGAGTTAATTAGACATAATTGACCGTGTCGCATTTCTGAACAACTTTAAATATTTAAATTAATTTCAGTGTCTTTGATATGTATATGTATATATATATATATATATATGTTTCTAATAATTAGGTGCGTATTTGTGTACCTGTAAACAATGAAAATTTCTCATTATTATTTTAATTTCAAATGCACCTTGATTCACACATTTTATGCAAGCTGGCGTTATTAATATCTAACAAAAACATAACTGTGAAAAAAGGGGGCCAAGTTCCGTAAAAAAGTAAAAAAACAAAACAAAAATACTCCCAAGAAAAGAAGTGATATTTAAGTGAGTGCCAAGTTCAAATAAAATTCACTCAAACTTATCTACTGAAGTATTATAGCATTGTGTTAATTGTTTAAAAATAAAACTTATTGATAGCACATTAATAATAAATCTAGAACTTGGCAAGTTTTTATCTACGAGTCATTTATTTTTATTAATGGCATTATTATATCAAAACTTGATATTTCATGTTTGGAAGCCTTAGGCTAATATCAGAAGAACGTCTATTTGCACGCTTTTTTCGTTCTTGCAGCCTCCCTAGCGAAGGTGTAGGGAGGCTGTAAGAACGAAAAAAGCGTGCAAATAGACGGTCTTCTGACATTAGCCTTAATTTGAATGAACTGAGGCTCCTGAAAGGTGTGGAGTTTCTAGAGTGATGACCAAGGACAAGCGTAAGTGTGCGTAAGTGTGCGTAAGTATATCTGTCTCTTTGTCAGACATTAGTCTGTTTGTAATGAGGTTTCTGGAGGGGGGGGGTCGCTAGAGATATAATCAAATGCGAGCGGAAGTGTATCTATGTGTGTATTTGCTTATCAAATCTTTAACATGACTCATTTGTTTATTATAATAACAGTATTGAACATTATTATAATGACATTGTTATTAATATTATCATCATCATTTTATTAACACATGAAAATGATAGGCATAGCATTTATCAAAATCTTGTCAAGTTCTAGATTTATTTTTGATGTGCTATCAATAAGTTTTATTTTTAAACAATTAACACAATGCTCTAATATTTCAGTAGGTAAGTTTGAGTGAATTTTATTTGAACTTGGCACCCACTTACATATCAATTCTTTTCTTGGGAGTATTTTTTTTTTTTTTTTTTTTTTTTTTTTTTTTTTTACTTTTTTACAGAACTTGGCTCCCTTTTTTCACAACTATGTTTTTGTTAGATATCATTACTTTTTGTAAAGTTACAATATACATAGACACTTTACTTAATGCTTTCTAATGCGTTTACAAGTGACTATTTTAGGTGCTACTTGATTATCCCGTCGACCAATTTCGCCAAATTATATAAATCGCGAAACTACTCACCAAATTATACAAATTGACATAATTTTAAGAACAAATAAATTAGTATAACATTAATAAAAATACAAATAAAATGTCGAAATAAAAATGTGTTGGTGACATAGCAAACACATATAAGGTGTTGAATGCCAAGCGAATGTGACATTTACGATCAGCCATTATTGGCATTGAATCTTATAGTTTAGCGACAGTTTTTTGTTTCGAAGGGATTATCAAATAGTACCCTATTTTATTCAACAAGCAACATTCAATTTAATTTAACTTTCCTACAACAAAGTTTTTGGCTGTCAGTTTGCGGCAGAAATCTAACAATGCACCTTTTGCTTAATTATAACATTTATTTGACACACAGCTTATAAACTTGAATGTAAACGGACAGTAATTATTCAAAAATGTAAAAAAAAAATCGTTTCTCTGATTCAAATAAATATTGATCATGCATGTGCAACTACCATGATGAGTCTAAGCAGTAGTTGGTACTTTCAGAGGCAGAAACGTCATTTGTTATTTCAAATTTAAATATTTCAGTGCTACATTCTAATTTTGTTTTAATGTTTCAAACTTTCTTTTAAACTGACGTCATTTTCACCGATAGAAAGAACTCTGATGCATTTAAGGACGTGCTACCATGAAAACTGCCACTAAAATCAAAATAAAATAAAAATAACGTGCTTTCAAATGTGTTTGCTTAATTAAATTTTACATGTTCTGTTTATTCCATTTGATTTTAGTTTGCAAGAGTTTGCTCATTCCTTTAAGTAAGTGTTTATGGGATTTTGATATGATTAGTTTATTTGAAATTTATCATTTTCTTTTTTGCGTTAACCATTTTTTATGATTAAATAATGACTAAAAGAAAAATTGATATTGGACGCAATGCAAGGCATAGTAAAAGAAAAAAAAAAAAAAAAACGAAAGTTGGGTGTCCACAGCTAGATTGCCTAGATCAATATTTATTTGAATCATAGGAATGACTCTCTTTTTTTTTACATTTTTAATTCTGGGATTAGACGAATTTCAACTGAGGATGTCTCTAAATATATGCGTATTTCGACATATCAATTCTCTCAAGATGTTCTTGTTTTTTCACAATGTGTATAAAAAGGTAAATTTTAAGCGCCATTATTCAAAAAATCAATTCTCTGAAACTAACAGGAAATGGCTGATATTCTTGTGATTTTGCTGCATGGTCAACCCGGATTCAACATTTGGCGCTTTTTTGGCAAATTAAAATTTCGCTCAATAAGCATAATGATAAAGTAAAAATGGACACCAACCAAGTGGGTAATTAATCGATTTTCACAAATATTTTTCGATTCCTTAGTTTTATAGTGTGAACGAACTTCGCACCAAATTTGAAGTCTGTAGGTGCAGTAGATATATGAGATCATTTTGATGAGTGAGTCAGTCACTGATAAAATTATCGATTATCAGACATTTTCAAATGTCATTATCTCGGAAACTAATTATGCGTTACTTATAAAATTTTGGATTCTGGGTAATTAGGGAGGGCTTACTATGTACTTCGTAGTACAAGTACGTAGGTCAAATAGATTTTCAGTAGTAGAGTGTCGAAATTTGGCGAAAACAGCTCGAAATCATTCGTGTAATATAACACACTAGTATATCAGACGAATTTGGCTGACACACTGCCGTGTGTCTAGATAAAGTTCAAATATGTATCATTATACATATTAATTGAATAGTTCCAACTGAGCGAAAAAATGCCCAGGCTGGGAATCGAACCCAGATCCTTGGCTTACAAGGCCAATGCTTTTCCATTTAAGCTAACTGGGCCGACAACCAGCCAGCATATTTCGCTCAGAAAACCTTTTAACCAATCAGTTTGATTGTGTTAAAATAATAGTTCATTATACATATTGTTGATGTGTCAACCATATGAAAGTATTTAATTGCTTAAATTAATAACCCTAGAAAATAAGTATCATATTTTTATATTTAGTAGATATTAGTATACTAAGTATTTAATTTTAGTATTATATTTAGTATATTTATCAAAAATACTAATTGATTTAAAATGTGTGTTACTTCGATTACCTCTTAAATCGATGATAATAAAAAGAAATTTCCAATTTAATAAAGTGAACAAATCATGTGCAGCTTTTACATAAGGCATTTATTTTCCAATGCCATCTATACTCTTTAAAGCACACACTTGTTGTCTATGCTCTGAGAAGTAAAACAGGGAAATTTGCATTTTCCTACTAAAAAAACTATTTTTAATTATAATATTTTGTTTTAAATGTAATTATGGGGTACAGCTGGCCAAGTGAACAGAGAACAACAGGATGTAGTTTAATCCCCAAATTGCCACATATACAACGGCAATAGGCAATCGATTATGCATTATATTTTCTCTAAATTTACGTTAAAATATTATTTTTCGGTGGGCTTCATCCTAAAATTGTGTGAAACTCTGAAACTTTTAATACAAACATCAAATTGGAATTCTTTAGTAAATTTTACCAGAGGATTCCAGACTGGAAAGTCATTCGGCTAAGCAGTTTAGAAATTATGCGTGTTTAAAGTTTTGAACTTCTATTGCTAAAGGTGTTATTAATAATTACAATATGAACTGCATTACCTCTTGGCTGAATTAAGTGCTGTTTTAAATTAACATGTTCGAGACTTCTGAAATCTATTTCACTTAAAATTGTTGTAGATAAAAATAAACACTAGGTTTCCTGTTCGGATCGCATGAGTCACATGATGCTCCTTTCGTGCACTTGTATTCGTGCTTTTCTTGTACTTGCGTCACAAGAAAAGCATCACCTGATCCAAACGACCCAAAAAGGAAATAACGATTAACGCAGTGTGGCAGTATTTCTTTTTCATTATCCTCGGATTGGCTATCCATTTTAAACACACAGTTGTTGTTTGTTATCATATATTAGTTTATAGCTGATTATATATCGCTCACCCGCAAGAAAACTGTCACATCTCGCAAAAATTCCTTTTGCGTTTTATTCCACCAATAGGTATGTATTGCTACAGGAAATGTTTCATATGTGTTTATCCAGAAAATTGGTTTATTATGCAATATGTCCATTCGTGACCACAAAAGGAGAGAAACTGTTAGGGGAGTAAAATTATTCAGCCCTCCAAACCTAATCTTTGTCTTCATCCTTAAGGGGTCTTGTACCTCTAAACGCGTTGAAAATGAACGAAAAACTTCAAAGTTTGAATTAGTCTATCTTCAAAGCCTTTTTATTTATAAACATGAAATTTTGGGTATTGATTAAACAGATTGTGCTTTGTAATATGCTACCTTTAGAAATTTATTAAAATTATTACAGAATTTGTGTATTGTTGAAATCATAATAGCTCTTTTTTTTCCCATAAGTCATTGCGCGCATGATATCTTGAGAAAGTATGTATGGATTCGCAGGAAATTCGGTAAAGATACTAATCATATATGTCTGTTTAAAATGATCTACTCTTAGGATAAAATTATTTCATTAACTATATAAAAAAATATTTTCGTAAAAAAATAAAAATTTTGTGTTTTTAATGAATAAAAATAGTCATAACTAAAAATATTACCATTCTAAATACTTAAAAGTAGATCATTTTAAACACACCTATTTGTTTAGTATATTTACCAAATTTCATGACAATCCATGCATACTTTCTCAAGATATCATGCGCGCAATGACCTATGGGGTAAAAAAAAGAGCTATTTTGATTTCAACAATACACAAATTCTGTAAAGGGTTAATAAATTTCTGTTGGTAGTATATTACAAAGCACAATCTGTTTAATCAATATCCAAAATTTCATGTTTATACATAAAAATGTTTTGAAGATAGACTAATTCAAACTTTGAAGTTTTTCGTTAATTTTCGACGCGTTTAAAAGGTACAAGACCCCTTAAGGTTTTTGCGCTTTTATGCACGAATTTACTGTTGCATGCAGAGCTAAGTGCAATAATTTCATGTTAATAGTAAAAGCATGCGAATTTTCTTTTGCTTCTCCTTTGAAATCTACATTTGTCGAGACGTGTCACTTTTCTTCAGTGAGCGATATTATCCAAACTAGGTATTAAAAACACATTTATTGATGAAACAAAATTAGAACACAGCTTTTTTTTATCAAAGTAAAAAGGTTTAACTGCGACTCATAATCTCAAGCAGCAACACATTGTAGAAAAATTCCCACAAGTAAAACAACATTCTCTATCATTTCATTGATATTATTCTTTACAATAAAGTAGCTGCATTTAATGTATGCGCGCGTTTATTAATTCTTGTATGAAAATACAAAAGTAAGAAAAATGTATAAATATCAGTATCTACGAAGCAGGATATCGCCTTTTTGGAAACATACTGCAGTAAATGAATCTGAAATATATCCAAACCTTTTAGATATAGCAAACTATAATTCAACGGCTGTTTCTTTATATCATTTATCTTTTGGTAGTAACATTCCACCTGCTTGTTTTAATACTATAAATCACCTTGGTTACAAAGAAAAACTTTTGTATTGTTCGAAGCTATTTCAAGTAAGGTTTAGAAAAAGAGTTTAGTTGCCTTTTTTTTTCAGATGGGTATAAGAGAATATTTTAATACTAAAGTACAGAAAAAGTTTTTATAGTTATTTATACGAAATATTTCTTATTACCTTTGTAATAGTAATATTTAAAACTAAAATATTCGCTATTTTTTTAATCTAAATATTAATTACGTTCTTTTTAATAAATATTAAAAAGAACATGTGATACAAATTACAATTTTTTTTTTTTACTTCTAAGTGGTAAAAATAAATAATAATAATTAATAATTACTGAATCTGAAAATAATTTATGCGTATTTAATTAAAATTAATGTCATTGTTATTTGTTTGGTTATTCGATTATCTAATTAAATTTTTGTGCTAAAACATTATATTCATTAAATATTTTATTTGTTCTAAAATTAAAAAAATAAACCTCCTGAATAAGAAGAAAAATATTCCTTGAAAACTTTAATCTCATGGTAGTTCTTTATTTGTTTATTTATTTATTTTTGACTTATGTTTATAGAATCAGTTGATATGATATGTGCACCTCAGCATAAATATATTTATTTTTATTTATTTATTTTTTTTAATATGATTTATGACACTGAAAAGAAATTGTTTCTTTTAAAGGAATAAAATACTATCATCCATGAATTCAGTAATATATGAAAATGTAGAGTGAGGAAGTTCGTGTAGGGTAATTCCGGGATTTATGCCGCAATAAAGTACCATGGTGGACATAAAAAAAAAAAAAAAAAAAAAAAAAAAAGCATGCTGTGCTATTTAATGTTAAATATACAACGCGTGTAGTGCGACAAAAAATTCAAAACAAATTATTAATATTTTTTAACAATTTTTTTCTAAAACATTGCGCTGCGGCGGGTCACCCGCACATTCAGGCTGAGACGCCGCACTTGTGCGGTAGTTATGCCGAGCTTATAATAAGAACAGAATGAAATTATAAATAAAAATATTTAAAAAAATTTCATATCTGGGCTATAATTAACGATGTAATAACAAAATGAAACTGAGTACAATGAAACGTATTAGTACATTCAAATCAAAAACTGCTGCCTACTTTCACTACCCTTTAACTATCTGGCCCGGATTTTTCCGTTCCTAGAAATCATGTTAAAATGGCTGTAGACCAAAATATTTTAAACAGAATTTTATTTTTAACCTTATATAGAAAGAAGTGATATTAAAGATATTATAGCATCAAACTGAGATTTAAAAAAATATATATCCTGGGATTTACAAGCATTCTTATAAAATTACTACAAAACCCTCGGACGGTGAAAGGGTTAAAATTATCGACTTATTTTTTTACATTAAATTTTAATTATTATTTCAGCAACAACGTAACATCAATGTATTAGAAAGGAAAAAGAAAAAAAGTAAAATTGTGTTTACATAATTTATTTGTTAACCCTTTCGGGACCGTTGGCTTTTACAAAAATTTTATTCGGTTTGTACCACTTTTTTAAAAGAAGTTCCTTGTACTTAAAAATCATGAAAATGCTCTAATTAAACAAAGCAAATATTATTTTTCTTTTTTACTGGTGCCAGAAACAAATTTTGTAAATTCTTTATGAAAGTGCTTATCTGCACCTACGGTCCCGAATGGACTAAGAAACCTGTTTTTTCGACTACAATCTACAGAAAAAGTACAGTCTTTATGTTGCTACATTTAAACACATAATACAACGAAGCTAATTACACGTCCTCTTTTTTGGAGTAGTTTGCAAAGAACGCGTAATCCAATTTTTCATTATTATCATCGTGACTTGCATCTTTCTTGCCCTTTTTAATTTTTATTTCCCCCTTTTTCTCCTTTGGTTTTAGAAAACTTGATAACATGCCTAACATGGTTAGTCTGTGCAAAAAGAAAATGAAAAGTTAATAATACTTAATCATCCCGTACAAAAGAAACTGCGGCATGTATACAGGAATAGCAGTGCGACATGTATCGCAATTTCATGGTGCAGACATAAGCCATCACAGTTACCTGCAGTCGCTAAGGGGAATGTCGTAAACATACACACAGTACTCTATACAAAGGCTACATTTAGTTTTGACTTCGTAATCATGCATGCATTTAGTAATTAGTGCATGAAATGCATTTAAACATAACGTGTTTAAAAGTTTGGACAATGAAATCATGCACTTACGTCAAATTAAGGATTGTACTTCTACAAGTAAACATCGAAATGGGATTCACGCTATACACTGGTTAAAGTAATCTCATTGCGCACCTATACTGTGCGTTTGACGATCATCTATCGATAATTACAAGAAATACAAGGGGTGCGGCATCTATCCCGTATGCGGCGACTCTCCCGGAGTTACACTATTATGGAACACCATTTTATTTTTAGTTGTAAATCAACATAAAAAGTTGAGATACACTAACTTTGGTAAAGAACAAACTTTGACTATTTCTTAACACATTTTTTTACGCGTTTAAAGTGGAAGAAATAAATATATATTAATATTAAGCTTAACAAAATCTTACACTTTTCAGAAATGGCAACTAGTCGGGAAATATGCACGGTAAAAAAAAAAATATATATATATATATCTGTAAAGTTACTAAAGATTTTCTAGGAAACTGGGATTCCTAGAACTTTTTATGTAACGGCAAGAACAAAAATTCATGTAATAAAAGATACACTTCTGCACCGAAAATCAAAAAATCTGTAAGGTTACTAAGAATTTTTTAGGAAACTGGGATGGCTAGAACTTTTCATGTAACAGCAACCAAGGTTACAGATAAACTTTTAGTAAGATTACTGTAATTTTAGCAGATGTATTTGAACAGCTACAGATTTCTGTAGCTTTACAAAAACTAGTTTTGTAGATTTACAGCTTTTTTCGTACAGTTACAGATAATAGTTTATTAAGCATGTAACTTTTCATCTGTAGAACTACAGATTTTTTTTTTTTTTTTTTTTTTTAGTGTGGAATAGCATTGTAAGGAATATTAAAATTATAAGAAAAATCACTATTTAAAAGAATACCCAAAATTATTTGATGAGTAAACGATAGTGCATCATCTATAAATCATTAGATTCTTTGAAAAATTGTTTTAATTTTTAGACTCGTCTTGAAACGTTTGTCTGGCTGATATTCTATACTTGCCGAAACAACATCTTGTAAAACAACACCTCTTCCCTCGCCAACAAATCAACATAGAGGGAAATTGACTAGCACAGCGATACCTATAACTGCTCAAGTTTATATTGAACTTGGTTAACATCATTGACAATGATATTTGATAATTAATATTATACATAATAATTTTATAAAATTTCCTTGCAAAAAAAAAAAAAAAAACTGCAAAAATTGAGATTAAGATTTTATTTCATCTTGTCGCTCGAAAAACAGGTATGGGGCATTCTCACAACCTTTTGACTTTCATGTCCCTGAATAATTATTTTTAATTTAATACACTTTTTTGTGTTTTTTTTTTTTAATTTCATATACTGGGGAACATCTCATTGCATGATTGCATAACAATATTAACGAGATAAATAAGTTTTGGACGATGTTGGGGGTCCAAATACCAAGAAAACACCTATACCGTCCCGTGTCCCTAATGCTCATTTTTAAGTTTGGATCTGTCTGGATAAAATTGTTTCAATAAAAATAATTTCGATGTAATTTTTTTCTGAAACTGGAACTATTGTTTTATCTAAATATGTAGCTAGAAATTAACCTGCACACATTTTTAGGGTTGTTATTATTTTTTAAACTCTGTCCCTTGGTTTTAGATTCCTTACCATCCCTCTTCTAAAATTATACAGAAAATAATTTCAGATGCAGCCACAGAATTTTTTTCAAGTTTTTTCTCATGCAGAGGTATGCTAGAGAAATAATGTCTAAAATTCTTTGGCAGGAAATTTACTGTAGAATTTAAATCAGCATTTAAATATCAATTTCACGCATCGTGGCTTTATTGGTAGTCTCACCGTCCCTAAGGTTTATTCCTGCACTTTTCGAGTTAAATTAAAAAAAAAAAAATTAATCCAATGTTAACAATTGTTTCTAAAAATCAATGAACATTGTGGCTATCACTTAGTCTTAACATGATTTTCCTAAAAATAGGTGGTAATTTTCCTTACCGTTCCATCCTTACCGTCCCTTTTTTTACCATTTCGTCCCTTTTTTCGAATACCATCCTCTGTTTTGCCTTACCATCCCTTCTTTAACACCCCTTTAAGACAATGTTATACAAAAATTCTGTATTAAAAGTACTACATTGTTATTATTTCTTATTTGAATGTCCTGCTGGTACTATGCAAATTCATTATAAGTAAAAATTTCGAAGAAAATAAAAAGTTATAGGGGTAAAATGTTAAGGAAAATTAAACTCGTAAGTTTAATTTAAACCTCAGTTAAATAAAAAAATTTTCGCTGCTGACCATTTATTCTTTATTTTGAATCATTAAGGATTTCATTCGTCTATCAGATTAAAATGTTATTTTAGCAAGTTTAATTTCGCCAGATTTTTTCCCCCAAAAGTCAAAAGATTGTGAGAATGCCCCGTATACAAACATAATTGAGCACAGTGCCTCATGGGAGTACTTATACATTTTAAAATAATTTTTTTTGTAAAGTAAAATAACAACGAAACTAAATTTATTATATTTAATATTGGTATTTCTTTCTAGGACTTCACTGATCATAAGGTATCTTCAAGTGTTTGCAGATAAGGTATCTTCAAGAAATTACCGGGCTAGGATATCGGCCAGGTTAGCTCAGTGGTTAGAGCAACGACGCGGTACGCTGTGGACCCAGGTTCGAGTCGTGTCCCTGGCGAATTTTTCACTCCTGTTGTGTTATAGTATTAATTCTGTTCAAGTCTGTATTTATATATGTACCTTTAATAAGATATCTTAAAAATTCATCAAATCCTAGAGTGTCCTTCCCCTTTATGCATTTTATTTCTACCCCTTCTCCTCCCATCCCCCAAAAAAGTTTTATTTACTTTCGAATAATATTATCTTTAAAGGATTTATGGAAAGTATATGCTTTAAATAAATAGTATACATTAATCAAAATAAGCATATAATTCTTATATGTGGTTATGCATCATAAGAAATACGGAAATTATTTTACTGGGCATTGCGGTATTTTAATAATCTAGGCTGTCAGTTAAAGGGACTCTATCTCGCTTAGTTTTCTTCTTACAATATCAACTTTCATATTAGTATCCACTGGATATTATTATCAAATGCTTGGTTTAGTTTCTGTATAGACAGACATCTGCCTTTTTTCTTCTTTTTAGTTACGAGGTCAGTATTTATTGCAAATAATGTTAAAAGAACTCATTTTCGAGAAAAATTATAGGAATTATGTGAGAGCTTAATATATTTACTATATTTTATTAGATTTAACAGACTAGTCATCTACTTTCTGTTAGTTGCTCTTTTATTTTAATACTGGTCAAAATTTACTTTATATGAATATATGTATTCAACTTTTCATAAAAAGTGAATTTATTTTACAATGCTATGAGGTTTTTTTTTTATGAATATAAGAGTTAGCATAATTAAAATATCTGTTAAAAAATATATTGACTTAATTAGGAGTAAAAAAGTTTTTTGAGATTTATTGTTAAACTAGGGGGCTCTGCCACCTGCAAGCTACGCTCGCCAACACCCGTTCAGACACCGCAGAATCTAAAAACACGCTAATCTGATCGGTTTTAAAAATATTATAGAGGATTGAATTATACTGAAAAAAAGCTGCACAGTTCTCCCTGTAAACGGGTTTCCGTTCAATTTCCTTTGATTTCAAAAATTTAAGGCCAAATCAGTTGCTGTTAAGACATCCAATGGTTGTTTTCATGTTTAATTAAAGAGGATAAGTTAAACATTTGAAAAGAAGCTAAAAAAAATGAATTAAGTGCACAGAGTCTTTGTCTCCCGGAATTTTAAAACAATTTCTATAACAATAGCCTAAGTCATGTGAATATCATCAACAGTTCCGGGCGAACCACTTCGCTTTTTATATTCCTGGTGCCATTTTGGTATTTTAATGTTAGCCAGGTACAGGTGATAAGTCGCCAAACATTATTCTATCGCCATCATTTGATCTATATTATAATAGTCCAAGTCATGTAACTGCCATAAATAAATACGCTCTGATCCCTTCGCTTTTCATATGAAAGTTAGGCTCAGATATCATATACGGCCCCATATTGGCGCGATTTTTTTCCGACGCTAATTTAGGGAAATATCAACAGCATAAACAAGAACATCCGGCTTACCATATCAAGCAAAATAACGATACTATTGCGCTAGTTAAATACCCGTTGCGTATATGACATTGGCGTCAGAAAAAAATTGCGCCAATATGGGTCCGTATATGACATCTGTGCCGAAAGTTTTCCCTTTTGATTAAAAAATCAAATTTCTTTTTCGAATAAAACTACTAAAAAGTTTCCATGGTCTCAAAGAATTCTTGGTACTGTTACGCTAATGGATGCAAATCTCGGCAATAGCTATTTTTCAACTCGCCAGTTAGCATTTTTTTTTTCAAGTGGTAAGTTAAAACATTGCTTTGAAGTTGAAATTAAATGTCATCGTTTGTTACGTCATTTAATATTTGGCCAGATGCCATATACGCACCGGGTTTGGCGTGATTTTTTTACGAAAATTTGGCGAAAACCTCATTTTCGAATACCAGTTACATATGTATTTTTGGTACTACTTAGTTATCCCGTCGACTAAAAATCTATCACCAAACTAAAAGATTAAATCTCAATAATTGTTGATCGCAAATGTCACATTCACTAGACTTTAAGCAAGTTACACGTCTTTACGTCATCAAGTGATTTTTATTTCGACGTTTTAGTTGTATATTTATTAATGTTATACTATTTTCTTTGTTCTTTCGTTATTTAAAATAAAAATTATGGCAATTTGTATAATTTGGCAATTTATAAAATTTGGCAAAATGGGTCGATGGAATAACTAAGTAGTACCGTATTTTTTAATTATTTTCTATTATTTTTAATGGAAAATAACCAAAAAATAATTAACTATAGAACAAAACAATTTATGTAATTAAAAAAAAGAAAATAAAGTAAATAAACATTTATTATTAAATAAAAAACAATAGCCGGGTTACCATGTCAACCAAAATAATGCCATTTTGGCTCCAATTAGGTACCCTGGTGAGTATATGAAATCTGTGCCTAATATTTTTTTTTCATTTCGTTTAAAAAAATAAAGAAGTGAAACCCATTTATTGCCGAAACGTCAGTGAAGGCTTACTGTGGAGACACGAAAAGTTTTGGTTTCCGTTAGTCTGTCTGTCTGTTAGTCTGTCTGTCTGTTCCGCGATAACTGCCGCAAAAAGAATCCGATAGGCTTGAAATTCACTGGGCATGTTGATGAGGTACCCGGACTTAGCTGTATAGTTTTTGGTTAAATTTGGTTCATTCGTTCGGGAAATATGGAACATTTTATTTTGCTCTATAATGCTTTTCAATGGCAAGTCAGACGATTTTCAGATTTTCATTTGTTGAAAGAAATGGCTCATATGAAAAATGGATTTAAATGGTAAATTTTTGATGCTGAAATTTTTAAATAACATTATTAAATTATTCCAATAAATTATGTCAATATACTTGAGAGATTTTTTTAATTAGGTTTATAATATTGGGGGGAATTTTATGCATGTTTTCCAATAATATAAAGGATTTTGTTTTATCAAATTGACATAATGCATATTTCATTTTTTTTTCTTTTCATTCTGTGTTGCCTAGCAACGTATTAGGTCCTAATAATATTAGTATATTTGCGTGTATAATGCTTGAGTAAAGCCAACGTCAAAACAGATGAATTAATGCATTTGCATCTTTGCATATAGAAGGATTTTAGCCCAGAAATAAAAATAGGCAATATTTCATTTATTTTATTTATTTTATTGAAATATTTTGCTTAAAAATACAAAAGTTCATTATTTTCATCGAGAATAACGTAACATTTTCCCATAACATTTACCAATATTTCTTTAATTGTTGCCAAGAAAATCAAAACCCGGAATAATATTTTCTTTTAAACAATTTTCAATTGAAATGTTTTCTCGTTAAACAGGAAAATGAAAAATAAAATTAAGAATAGAAAAATTAATATGGCTGCATATTAAAAATAAAAAGGAAACTCTCGAGTATTTCTTAATATAACAAGATGAAAAGTTTTGAGTAAGTACGCATAGCAGGTGAATTAGACGTCATTTATCGAAAACAAAGATGTTGGAATAAAAAGATCTTGGGTAAAATAAAATTAACTATTATTCACGGAGGAAAGAGATAGATGGAGATGCAGTAAGCCGTAAAAACAGTTTGCAATACGATGTGCGTTATCGCTCAGATTTAAATGCCCTCATTCGGCCCAAACAAAACAAGCACGTGGAACAGGAACCAAATTCTTTGACTTCATCCGTTTTTTTTTTTTTTTTTTTTTTTTTTTTTTTTTTTTTTTTTAAGCAGGTCTTTGTGTTATGCCGAATGTAGCGGATTTTAAGGTTACATTTTTGGCGTTACTTCAAGATTTATTGTCTGTGTACGGTTAACATGAATATTTTATTTTAAATTTAAATTTTATTAATTTATAAAAAAAACTTATGCTTATCCTTATAAATCACAGCGTAAAAAAAATAAATCTAAGATATACTATAACCATCCGCACAATCAATAAAAAATTACGAATGTAAATTTAAATAGACTACGGAGGGTTCAGGGGGGCAGAGCCCCCCTGAAGAAATGCAATTTTTGATTTTAAAAGTTACCAGAATAAGTAGCTCATCAGAATTTCAGAACATCAATGTACAACCACTTGTTTAACACTTTTATTTTCTGAAACTTTACGAAGTATCTTGTATGCTCATAAATATTTATGTAATTTGAAAACTTTAAAAAGCGATTTATAGGAAGTTGAATATTATGCAATGAGTGTTAAAAAAACAATGACTTGCAAAGATGACGTTGAGGCTCCTGATCTGCAGATTGACTAGTTTTAAATGTTTCAGTTTGTATTAAATAAATTGATAATGAAATACAAATTGAATTATGAATAAAAGTAACATAATACATTTCTTAGCATACATTTAAGGGAGGCCAAACTTCTCGCCAAATTAGTTTAAAATTGTAACCTTTTCTAAAATTAAAAAAAATAATAATATGTTATGATTAAAATTTGAGTTGCCATCATTAGAGAAAAGTATATAAAATTAGAAAAAAATTAATATTTCGAAAACTAATTGGAATTTAAAATTTCTAATACCAGTTTTGAGATCTGCAGATCAATACGGATTTTTGGTGTTAATTTCATCGCAAAGTATTCCGTATTTTAGGAGAAATCGCCGTGAAACATAATCAGTTATTTAATCAATCGTTTCATAGAATCGTTACATAAATTCGTTTCATAATATCCGTTTCATTAGGATTTTATATATATAGGGTAGATATACACAATGCATTTTGTTTCTACCCCTTTCCTCTTCCCACAATTTTTTATATACTTTCAAATAACATTCAGCTTTAACTCTTTACGCCATGATAGTAATTTAAATACCATTAAATTAACTTGTTAGAAAATTCATCATCGATTAGTAGTAATACAGTTTAGAATGAGTTACAGAATAATTTACTTTACCTTGTTCCAAAAGCAAGCTCAATGTAGCTTAATGCAGCTTAATGGAAGTACTGCTTTTTTAATTAGATTTAACACATCCACTTCATTAGGAATAAAAATATTTTTTGACATTTATTTTTAAATATACATGTAATAAGTTTCTAGCCCTTCCTCTCCCAACTAAAATTTTTTTTTTTATCTGCTGTCAAACAATATTTTGCTTAAACTGATTTCTGAAAAGTAAATGCTTTAATTAAATAGCTTATATTAATGAAAGTAATTATATAATTGTTATATGTGGTTATGCATGATAAGAAATAAGGAAAATATTTTTTATTGAGCATTGTGGTATTTTAATAATCTAGTCTGTCAGTTAGAAGGGCTCTGTCTCGTTTAGTTTTCTTCTTATATGAACTTTCATATCAGTGTCAACTGCACATTATCAAAACGCTTGGTTTAGTTTCTGTATATACAGACATCTGTCTTCTTTCTTCTGTTTAGTGACGTGGTCTGTAATATTACTTATTTTTCCATAAAAAAATATGAATTGTGTTACAGCTTAATAGAAGTACTACTTTTTATTAGATTTAACGAAGATGCCATCTCTTTTTGTTAGTTTTTTTAATTTAATGTTTTTTTTTAATTTTTTTTTTTAAGACTGGTCAAAATTTACTTCATATGTATTCAACTTTTCATAAAAAAATGATGGAACATAAATTGTTCATTACTGCTTTGTTGGGGAATTTTATAACAATACATATATTACGAATGTATACATATAGCATATAATAAGACTTGATAACGACTAATAATTTTTTAACTGTTAAAATTCACTCTTAATATTAAAAAAATCATGTCCAGATTAAAATAAACACGTTCCTTACACAAATATAATATTCGTAATATTGGTTAAATTGGTCCAATATTGCGCCTGTATTACATGAATTGCACATACGTTTAGAGGAAAATATAAATTGGTTAATTATTGCCTTTGCCTTAAAAATATTTTCAGTGAAATCGTTCTAATATTGAAACTTTCGTTTTAGATTAGAAATATTGACAAAAAATTACGAATTAACCCTTCCAAACAATGGTTCATTAGTGGCAAAATGTATGCATCCAATATAATGCTAACATTTTATTCTAATATTGGCAACATACAGCCAATACAAATATACTGTTCCAATATTTTTCCACTGAAAAGGTTATGAACTATATAAGCAAGGAAATGTAAGAAAGATTTGTTTTTGAAGAATGACTAAAAATTTAAGTATTTATATTAAACATATACAGAATAATATCTTTTTTCTGACAATAAATGCATTTTTAGCATAAGAATCATCTAGGGTTAAAACTTGTACTTTTTTTAGATGATTTAACCACTTTTAAGATATTATTAAAATTTTATGAATTAAATCAACCAATATACATGCAAAAAAAAAATTTTTTTCTGAAATCAACAGGCGATGTACGAGTATGCAGGTGACATATTTACTCAGTTAATTTCCGTTTACGGCAGTATTCTACGAGGGAAAGTCTGTAAGTAGGTTAACGCCTTAACCTACGATTTACTCTCTCCAGCTCCACGGTTAGCAAATCCATAAATACCACTAAAATTTAAAAGAGATTTTTGCCTTGTTTAATCATGGAATTTCGACGATTAAATTAAACTATATTTACTGTGAAATTTTAGTGGTAAGAAGAAATTACATTTGGCTCGATCATCGTACGCGGGCTATTCCCGTCATTGCAGGTTAAGGGGTTAAAAATCGATAAGAGAGGTAGGAAATTAGCAGTAAAGTGTTTCTAAATACGCCAATAGGTGGCAGCAATATCCAATTGCAAGATGTTTATTTTTAATTTATGAGTCAACAGATGAGCAGTTACATTGGAAAATTCCCATTGTGCTCGAGTGGTGCACACTAGAACAGTGTTGCCAGTGGGCTACTTTTTTTAAATTCAGATTTCTTGATTGTCACCACTTCTTTGAAATAGCAAAATTCCTTTTGTTTTCGCCTTAATTAATATTTCATTTAATAAGACGAATTTTACAATTTCAAAAAGTGGTGCCAGTCAAAAAATCTGAATTTAAAAAAGTAGCCCACTGAAAGTGTCGACTGTGCTCGAGGAGTGTGCACTAGAAAAGTAGCATGCGTTTCTTGTGTGCAAAAGGACTTCCGGCACACAAGAAACGCATGCTACTCTTCTAGTGCACACTACTCGAGGACAGTCGACATTTTTAAATGCAGCTGCTCATCTTGTACAACTGTTGTCTCATTAATTCCAAATTAACAACTTACATAGTGCTGCAATCTATTGGCATAGTTGGAAACAATTTATAACTAATTTCCGACAGCTCATAATGGTTTGTAACCTACTTACTTACTTTTCCTCGTATTATAAATACGTTTCGCTTACGCAGGTTTTACTATATTTGATTTTTCAATTTGCAGATTTATGAATATGTAAATAATTCTCCTGAGTACGTACTAACTTAGTATAGAAAACATACTTACGCGTTATCCATGCCAAGACGGTATTAGATCACCAAAAATAGTTGCAAATATACCAGTTGGAGTGCATAGGTTACGTAGCGATTCTTTACATGTTGTTTTCTCTTTTTGATCAGAAAGATTTTTTAGGTCGACTTAAAATCACTTTAACCCTTTATGTACTTAATTATGAATCCATGAAAATTTTATCTTCTAAAGCATTTTTCGTGAATTTTTGAAACTACATTAGAAGATTTACATAATCATTTAACAAATTTTAGAAAGTTTTTAAAGGGATTGAAGGATTTAGAAGGATTAATTAAAGTTAAATTTATAGGTATATTGTGCAATATTTAAAACCCCTCTCAAACCTTTTATTTTAAATATTTTTCATAGTATTTACTAGAATTAGGAAATGTACAACTATAATGTTCTTACAATAGAAATATAGAAATATTTTCGAATTGGAAAATCCCCCTCCCCCTCCTAACGCCAAGAAAGCTGAAAAGATGCAAAGGCAAAAGAAATCATCCTTTTAAAGATATTTTTGTTTTGTGTAATCAATAATGCTTTTGTAACAAGATAAACTAATGCATCTATAACTCATTCTAAACTCTATTACTGGTAGTCGATGAATTAAATGAATTTTATAAAAAGTTATTTTAATCTTACTTATAAGTACCGTTAGTAGATAAAGGGTTAATGTTACCCAAAAATTGTTAAGCTTGTAACTAAATTAATATGAAACTTTATTGCATTATATAAATCTCGACAAAAATAAACAAACTTTATTGAGCATAGTACAGCGTTAGCCTAAATGATACACCGGGTTTCAAAATACTGTTTATTTTCAAGTATACGACGTACAAAGACGCGTGATGCATGAAAATATACATATACCAGGGGTCGTACGTGTCCTGAAATTTCAAGACTGGTAAATTCTTCGGTACCAGTATTTTCTTATAGTAAATCTCTTCTTAAATAAGGTGAAATTTCAAGCGTCAACCCTCTCACTGCGTAGTTGTTTTATCAAAATAGCTTCAAAAATTGCGCATTTAATTCCTTTGCGAGGAGCGTCTTTTAAGAATTTTTATTCTTTTGTCACCGGTTTTCCAAAACAAAAATTTTCGTCTGATTTAATCGGGAAAAATGCTCCGATTAGATAAGGCAAAATTTACAATAAAAAAATAACTGGTGGAAATGATCAAGGAGTTGTTAATTAGACGGAAATAATGCATCCTCGATGAAATCTCGGGTTGCGCAAATTTTGCTACTTATACGCTGCCAGACAAACTCTCGGGCTGCGCAGCGAGAGGTTTAAACCTAGATTCTTTTTTCTATAAAAATTACTGATATTGGTCATGAAAAATTTCCTGAAGCGTACGACCCCTGATTTACATGTAAAGTTTCTAATACGTACTACTGATAATCAATATCCTCGCCTATAGCCACCGGACACACATCGCAATGGTAATCCATTTCCGTCAGTAAGTTCAATAGCATGTTTCTGTCAATGTCCGTAACAGCAATGTTGATGCATTCCTGCAAGAGAACCAAGAGACGGGCTATCAAAATTGGTAAGTGTATGTTTCTTGTCATATATCACCCGTCTTTGTAGGTCGTATACCTCTCAATACACAGTGTTTTTTAACTCAGATCAATAATTTAAGCTAACCATGTTTTATCATTTTTAAAAACTTTACTCAATATTTAAATTTATTAGATGTAAATTTCCAACTGGGCGAAAAATGTCCGGACCAGGATTCGAACCCGGGATCTCCTGGCTGAAGCCGCCAGTGCTCTGCCATCTGAGCTATCCCGGACGATTCTGGTCGAACTTTTTCACCCAGCTAACCTTGAAGATTACAGCATCTGGTCTGAAACCTGGTTCAGCTCAACAGAATAAATCTCAGGTAATGGAACTCCAGAAAACGCTGGATACGAAATTACACTAGATTAATTTTCACACAATTATTCTAATTGGTAAACAAATCATATTAGATGTAAATTTCCAACTGGGCGAAAAATGTCCGGACCAGGATTCGAACCCGGGATCTCCTGGCTGATTACATCTAATATGATTTGTTTACCAATTAGAATAATTGTGTGAAAATTAATCTAATTTAAATTTATGTCTATCGACTGATTTATAGTTAACTTTTAAACCTTGAAATTTAGTAATAGCGTTACTTTTGTATTAGCTTTATGCTAGGTCTAATAATAGCTGATGAAATCATGAAAGATTTCACTATTCACGTCAGTGTTGCAAGTGGGCTACTTTTTTTTTGTTCCGATTTCTTGATTAGCACCACTTTTTTAATATCCAATGAGATATTAATTAAAGCGAAAACAAGGGGAATTTCACCATTTCAAAAATGTGGTGCCAATCAAGATAACTGAATTTTATAAAAGTAGCCCGCTGACAATACTATTTTAGTGTTTAAGCTTCAACATAACTGTTAAAGTTGTATTTCATTTATTTATTCATTTTAAGATGTTTTAATTTTGCCATAGAATATTAGCCCCAAGAAAATTCTGAACTATTTATATTATTTTAAGTTCAAACGTATTTATTAATCTTCGGTGATCAGACGACATTCGATAAAGGAAGATTTAAAATATATATATGCTTAAAAACTTTTTTATAAATCATATTAATAGAGTAAAGTGAAATATCATTTTCAAACAACATGAATTTGAAAGTACACTTTTCTGCATATACAACGATGTAACAATTTAAATTGTGCGATGGTTAGAGGTTAATAAATTTGCTAAAAAAGAGAATGAGATAATCAATAAGTTGTTGCCGTCAATATGGTGTAGGCGTACACACGGATATGTTTTTGCTTTATAATATAGATTTATATATCCTTTTTAGAAATTCCCTCTTTTATATATTTCATTTTCACTTCAATGTATCAGATATACACATAAAATATTTTTCTAATTAATGGACACATTACAAAACACCTTTTAACTATAAATTAACTTGGCATCATTATAGCAAGTGTCAAGTTCATTTTAGTTAAAATGAGTTGAAAGAGATAAACAATATTTTTAAATATTAAACTACTGTTCTTCAATAACATTTTACTTACTATTTATTTTTTTGTATTTGCAAACGAACAAAATTAAGTAAAAACTAATAAATAATTCACTTATTTAATTTTTAAATGTATAATAAACATTTAAAATTATTCATTTACCTTTTGTATAAAAATGCCTATTCAATATAGAAATATTACTTAATTTCAATATTATCCCCAGAAAGCACGTACTTTAAAACAATTCCTATTTTATCCTCATTCATTTTACTCACAAAATAAGGAATTTCCCACCACTTATTTCAAGAAAAGTAAATACGACAGCTGTCAACAAAATTAGGATTTATAAGTAATTAGTTTTATTCTGTTTTCGTTTTTATTCAGTACAAAACTAGCATGACAGAAAATAAAATAAATGGAGCAATGTGCTAAAAATAGATATTTTTCTTCAGTATTCCCGAGAGAAACTCAATGAATGTGCATAAAATCAACTGACGGACAAAACCCCCCATATATTAGATATATTGGCTGCTAGTATAGCATTTATCCAAATACTTTCAGTAAAATAGCAATAATTGTTAAACATTGTACGGATGGATTTATTTACACAGACTTAAGCTGGATTCATTATTTGCTTTGAAAGGGCACCATCGCAAAGTTATTGGCGTATATACAGGGTGACACATAAATACTGTGACGTGATGAAAATGCCAATTTATTTTAATATTTTTCCCATTTTTGAGATATACTATTGTTTCCTTCGTGTTCCTCGTGCTTTTCTGTTGTGTAATTGCAATTTCAGCTGATATTAATTCACTGTTTTGAAGGAAAAGTTATTGTGAATAAAGATCGGCCAGCCATCGTCCCCCACCACAATTGGGGAATGCCAATTCCTGCGATCGCCGAATTGCACCAAGAACGAGTGCATCTCGCCGTCAAAAATTTTTAAGAGACCGAAGGGATCAAAGACCATCAACAAAGTGGAAGACAGCTAACAACAAAGACCTCAGTGATCCTAACATAGTCAAGAAAAAGAACCAGCGAAATCCACAAAGAAACATCCGAAAATTGGCCAAGGAGCACAACGTCGACCGCGAATCCATGCGAAGACATGTCAAAGACGATCTGCAACTCGTCCCGTACAAACTGGCAAAAGGACACCATCTCGCGGGCCAAATGAAAGCATCAATCTCGAAATCTGCAAGAAGATGAACTCCCTGTGCCGCGACGATACCTTGAATCGGATTTTCTTCACCGATGAAAAGAGTTTTATGGTCCAACCTTTCCAGAACTCGCAGATGCAACGCGAGTTGCTACTCAAAGGGGCTCCGCGCATCATAAAGGTGGAAAAGGTTCTTTTTACGAAGTCTGTGATGGTGTGAGTGGGGTTTTTTGGATTGGAAAAGACAAAACTCATTTTCGTCCCAAAAGGCGTCAAGAACAACGCAGAGACGTATGAGCTAACATCGGAAGGCTCCCTGATTCCTTAGTCCGAAAAGAAAGAGAAAAACACCGACTGGAGGTTTTAGAAGGACTGACCGACTACCAATTGAGCTAAGAAGACGCTGTAGGGGTGCGAGACCAATCTCTCATGATTTTGAATGAAGGGCGTTTGGCCTTAAAACTCCCCTGACTTGAACAATATAGTCTTCGTTATTTGGAGGACCTGGAGCAAAAAGGCTTCGCAATCAAGAACAAGTCCCTAGATTTCTTGAAACGCGCTCTGAAAAAAGCCTGGGCCGAAATCACGCCGAAAACAGTCACGGACATCTTGAAGAATTTACAGAAGCGTCTAGACGCCTGCATCAGTGCTAAAGAAAACCACTTCTAATTTTCTTGATTGTTTCTTGTACAGAATTTTCTCCTCTTTAGAATGGCGAGTAAAAATAATTACTTTGTTCGTTCAGTGAAAAGTTATAGTCTTTTATTTGTGTCACAGTACTTATGTGTCACCCTGTACATTGCAAATATTTATAATGGACCACATTTTTTCAATGAAAATATTTATTATAAAACGCTAATTCTGACACTAATATATATTTAAAAACTTATATTTGAAGATATGCATAAGAATACAGACATTTCTTTATATTACCGACTTGTCATTTTAATAGTTTTTTCTGTGCAATAAATGTTGTCAAATATATGACGAATATTGTATCTCGTCAATAGTGATGCAACACTGGTAAAATTATATATATAATGTCGGAGTTTCCTCTTAGTCCGCACAACTTTGAAGAAATTCCGTGCTATTTATATGCTGCCACCATCGATATGATTACGTGATATCGGTCACGCACTGAGAGGATTGTTTAAATGAAAACCAACGCTTTCAATTAACTAAATTAACAGTTTATTAACACACTATTTACACAATACAAAACACTATTTACACTTAAAACTCGAATGTAGGTGATCCGGTTCAACATTAAATTAAATACAGTAAATGCTGGCTGTGTACTGTTAAAACTACGTTATCTCACTCTCACTCTATACACGTTAAATAAGCTTTACCGGAGATTAGTCTCAATCTCCCAACACATGGGCTCTAAGCCTAAACTCTCTGAGCCTCACTCAACCATAAGCCCTCTCTCAGAGCTATCCAAGGAACTCACCTTGCACTTCGCGCTGTAGGCTCCAACTCACTGTCTCAGCAGCAGAGACTGCCACTTGCAAACTTCTCCCTTTCCTCAACGTAACCCCCTCGGGGTTTTCTACCTGGCTCGCATTCCAAGCTCTTTTATTCGTTCGTGGAAGGTTTTTGTCTCCTCATCTTCCACAGACATCTCAATAGTTTGGGCAAACCCCTTTCCAACTATCTTTTTTCCCCTTCATTCCATCTATACATTTTCACCGGCTTAGTTCCAGTTTTAGACAATGAAAGAATGTTATTTTGAAATTCCAGTACACTGGCCATACAATATATAATATATTAAAATAAAATAATATAGAACCCGAGTTCTAATAGCAGATGTTTCTCAGAACCTGACATATAATTTCTGTTGTCAACATCAATTTCTTATGCATTTACAAATTCAGAACGATGAATGAGTTATCATTCGATATTTTGAACAAACTTCCGGCACAGTGCACTCATATTTCGTCTAAACATATTTTTGATTAAATGTTGTTGTTAATTTTAAATTAAATTAGCTTTGTTTTCATAAATGAAATGGAAGTCACTGTTGCCACAAAATAAAATACTGTATTATAGCATGCTCAGCAACGATTATAAAAAATAAATATTACAAAAAAAAGATAAAACGTGACGTCAGCGCACGGTTTTACTTCATATTTATGAAGAAAAAGCCAATTTGAAATTGAAATATTTAGATTAATAGATACAATGCATCGACGAAAGCAGTTGTATCAAACGTGTAAGTTTAAGAGCTGTGATTTATTATATTAATTAAATTGAATTTTATGTATAGGGGAAAAATCTACTTTTAAATGCAATTTGTTTGAAACCTGTATCTTAATTGACTGATTTATTATGGTTTAAAAAATAATTTTCAAGCATGATTTTTTTTTTTAACTTTATTTCTATCGCGTGCTGGTTCCATTACGAAATAATAATAAACAATTTGCACATAAAACAATAAAAATTGTTCAGCATTTGTCTCCGTCTAATGTTTCATAACGAAATTAAAGCTTCATCAATAAGTTAATAAAATATTAATAGACAAAAACACAAGTTTAACCCTCCGTCTACCAGACGGGTCCAATGGGCCCGATGGGTACATTCGAAATATTTATTCTAACCAGAAATTTCTTTAAAATAAACTAAATATCTAAACCAGACAATAATGAGTTAAGTAAATAAGTTCAATAGTTTTAAATAAGAATTCTGATGTGTAATATTTTTATAAAACTTGAGTAAAATTTTCGGTAGTTCTAGGGTTAACATATATGTAATCGAACAATTTAAATTTTTACACATCCAAATAGGAAAAAAAAACCTTTCAAATAAAATTTGTTTGAAACTGTATCTCTGTTTACTGATTGTCTAATGTTTTAAAAATAATTTTCAAGCATAAAAGATTTTTACATTTATCTTTATCGCTTAGAGCTCGTTTACGAAAGATTAGCAATCCGTTTGCTTTTAAAACAATGTAAACAGTTCAGCATTTGTTTTCGTCTAATATTCCCTAAGTAAATTGAAACTTCCTGTATAATTAAATAAACAAAATAATAGAAATTAAATACAAATTTAACATACATGCAATTGCACTATGCACTTAAAGCAATGTAATGAGCATAATTTAAAAAAAATTGCAGTAAGTAGCGATACCTTCGGCTAATACCTCCTAGCATGCGGCTAATACGAAAGTATTGCTCTTGAAAATTTCAAAAGCTTATTTGATTGCATAATTGTTATTTTTCATACAAAAATGCACTTTGGTGTTAGTGGGCAATATAAAAAATATTTCACACGTAATTATTTTTTGAGTTCTCAATTAAAAAAAATAAAATGGTTTTCACATGTACTCTCTAACCCGGAAAGCCCTGATTCTGTCTCTCAGTATTATTAAAAGAAAGATGTTTGTCTGTGTGGATTGGCTAAGAAAGAGTTTCGCACATATAGGTCTAAAAATTTCGATACGAATAGAACATGCATCTGAAGCTCCGATTTTTCATTTTTTTTAAATAATTAGTCGAGATATTAATTAAAAGCCAAAATTAAAAAGCCGTTGCTGACAGGGAGCATCCGAAATCCTGATTATGGGGCACAAAAGTAGAGAAAAACCAGGAGTGATGTAGAGGCTATTCTTTCGGCCTTTTTCCAAAACGTCCATAGGCAAAACCGCTGAAAACACAACTAAAAGGAAGACATTTTCTTAAATTTGTAACTTTTACGTTTAAAACACCACAATCCATTTGAAGAAATATTATTTTTAATCTTTAAGGGGGCTGGTCTCTCAGCTTCGGAATTCTCCTCCGCAATGTTAAATCTATGGACTTTTGATGCATGCGTATATTTAAAATATCTTCTCAGGAAATTCATATTTTTAACATCCTTTTTCTGTGTACTCTTCTTAAAGGATGTCTCTGTTTTTCTTACTTTTCAAAATATTTCTAAAATCTAAGCTGAATTTAATATTTTATGTTTTAAAAGCGGGCGAACTGTGAGTAAGATTTTAACACTTCATATAAAATCAAGTCTATACTTTAGAAATATTTTGAGAAAAAAAAAAAACATCTTTTACGAAGTGCACACAAAAAATAGAACCTAAAAATATTAATTTCCCGAGGAGATATTTTAAATATACGAATGCATCCATTGCCCATAGACTTTACATTAGTGAGGGGAAATCGAAAGCTGAGTAACCATCCCCCTTAAAGAAATAAAAAAGTTTAATTTCTTTATTTTTCCCCCCTTCATTTTGTCGAAGCTCGCCTCGAGCTCAATTTCAAAAGTACGAATTAACAAAAAATACCCATTTAAAAAGCACAACACTTTCCCTACGACAATGCATTTATCTTTTCAAAAATACGAATGTTATCTATTTTCCCCGTCTGCAAGTTGCTCTTTTTTCTACGCTAAAAGTAACTAAAGTTGGGAACACAATCATTTTTACACTATCTTATCCCTCTCGCTGCGTAAGTAATTCATCGCGGTGAGCGTCTTTTGCAGAATTTTTAATCTTTATCAGCCGTTCTTTAAAGGAGAAATTTTTTACTATAGTAATTGGGGAAAATGTCCTGATTAAATCATACAAAGTTTTCGCTAAAAAAATAACAACCAAATAATATTAATTTGACGGGAAAATGCATGCCCGAGCATAACCCGGGCTGCGCAGTGAGAGGGTTAATGAGCAAGATTTGGGTTTGTTATAAAAAATCTCGAAACATTCTGAATAAAAGAAGTAATTAAAAAATTTTCATATTTTTGAACGAAATTTTTACGCAGGCTTCAAAACCGATTTATTTATAACCGATAAAACTTCAAAGATTTTTGTCAGTAAGAACTATTTCTTTTAACTATTAAACGATAAAACGTGGGAAAAAAAATCTTCTTACAAGTGCTTTTACCACCAAACATCAAGTTGTTTTCAGGATTTTTGTACGCAGGCTGAGGGAAAGTTATATTCTTGATTCTTAAAATTTTCTAAGAATTTGGGATATAACAAATATATTTTTTAAACATTTAATCTTCTCGACGACTTTTTTTTGGGGGGCATTAAAAAAATTGCTCATCAGCTTGGGATATAAAAGCCTAAAACGAGGAAAATGCCATACCACATGTATATCCATTTTTCTTTCCAACAGTGTGCTCAGTTTCAAACAATACAAATATTAACATTTTGAAAAAAATCATTTCCGAAAGTGAAGTTGCCAAATTTTCATAGGATTTCAATGTTAAAAATAAGTGCGAAAAAAAAAAAACACTGAATTTTACAACTAAATGTCAAGCACGAAGTTATAGACAGGCTTCGGAAATTTTATATTTATAATTCATATTTCAAAGAGTTTAGCAAAAGGAAATATATATATATATTCAACGTTTATTTTAGGTATATTTAAAACTATTATCACCAGTTCCTTTTAACACCGGACGGGTCTTCCAGTAAAATATAAAATTAGTCAGCTTCAGAATTTGAATCAATGTTCTATATTTCCAAGGGTATCGGTTCTGAAGTATCAGGTATTTTAAAATTACTCAATAGATTTTGAGAGATTGCTTTGGATGAATAAATTTAAAAAAATGTTTCAGGTTTAGGAAATAGTGAGTATAATTATTTTCAATTCGACTTCAGCAATATCAAAAAGAGTATTATACACTATCCTCTGATAAAAGTTATGAAATGTAATATGATTAGATTTTGGAGATTCTATCTACTCACTTTTCCATGGGTATGGATTCTGAAGTGGCACACATTTGAAATTTACCTAAGCTTTTTTTCAGTGTTTGTTTTGGATTAATAATTTTTTTTTTTTTTTAGGTTTATAAAGTAGTGGCGGAGATAAACTTATATATAAACAGTCAAATTCGGTTACGACGAATAGCAATGGAAATATAAAAGTCATCATATTGCGCAACTCGTAATATCCGGGATGATAGTAAAAATCTTAAAAATACTCACATAATTACTCGTAAATTAATAACTATTATTAATTGTTGTAATTATTTAGATGGTAAAATTCATTTAATTTCAGAAAACTCCGTGATAGTTAAAACATATTGAACAATATAAAAAAAGATTAATTTGGCGACGCGCTACCGTTGGCTGTCTCTGATTGGTTGCTTTCGAGCCGAGCTTCCTAGATATTAACGTCTGATATGACATCTATGAAAGACACTACTGCAATCATAAAGCAGAACTCGTAAAAGTAGAAGACGTTTAGAAAAGACGTCAACATGACTATGCAATTTGGCATGTTTTTTGGCAGTGAATGTTTTTTGGGAACTTTCTGTTTTCATTCTTGAAAAAAAAAAGTAATAAAGATTGAAATGTGAAATAGAAATTCCATGATTAGTGTTGCCTGCTGTGGACCTTACACTCAAGTAGGGATTCCTTTAATAATTCTACCCTACTTTATCCGAAATTAACGATATTTTGCTCTTACCAGCCATGATCCCACATTTGTAGCTCGTAATAAGTGGTAAATCTTAATATAAATTTAATGAAGGACCTTTCGTAATATGCGAATTCTCCGTTTTTACCCTTTCCTTCCACTAACCAGGCCCGTATTAACAGAGTTCGACTGTATATACGGAAATATATAATACCATATTTCAACTAAAACGTTCAGATAGAAATATTTTCATTTTCATAAATTTATATTATTCATAGCGGAACATTTCAATGAAAACTTCGCAATATCAGATGAGTTAAAATTTTCAGAACATAACTCGAACAGGTTTATTATTTGAGAATTTAACAAAGTTTTTTTAACACTTACTCTACTTATCTCGAAACGCAGACATTAGTGCCGACACCAGCATTTTACGCTCAGGTTTTCCGATCGACGTGATAAAAACAACACACATGATGATTTCGGGAATTTTTGTTTCAATTAAAAAAAAAAATGTTCTGGCCAAAAAAAATCCAAATTTTTCTTTCTCCACTTAGTATTCTCATTCACACAAGAATTAATATTATCCTTGATGTACAGTCGGACCTCTATTTAACGAACCTCTATTTTGCGAACTTTTCCTTGGAACCAAGAACATTTTGCGAATTTCTTCGTAAAATAACCTCCAAATAGCGAAGTGCATTCTCTATTTAACGAACTTTATCTTCTGATCAAAAATTCTTTTCTCCCCATTTCTCAAAATATTTCTGGACATTTCAAACTTATTCTTTCTTTAAACACATTTTATGATGTTCAATGGCCTTGAACTGGTTTTACTAGGCGCCTTCTTTGTCAGCAGTGAGAATTCGGTAAGTACGGAGGACGAAGATGATAATCCCTTAGAGTAACTTTAAAAAATGTGGATACACTGAGAAAAAAAGAAGAAATTAACATTGATGTACTGATTGATGATTGTATTTCACTTAATTCTGAAATTGAGACCTCGGAAACACTATCCGAATTAGATATTGTCGACAGTGTGGAAAAATAAAAAGAAAACAGCAATGAATTGCGATGAGGATGAATATGGTGATGATGGAAATGATCATTATGCAGGAATTAACGAAACTTCGTATGATGAAATGCTAAAATCATTTGAAACAATTCGACGCGGATTATAGTTAAAAGAACATAGCATGAAGAGGTTTTTGGTGCATTGCAAAGATGCGAGGCGTATTATGAGAGACAGCACTTTTTTAAATAAAAAACTCTGGCAAAATTAACAGAGTTTTTCAGAAATTAAATTTAAGGACGCATATGTTAATGTATGGTTAAAATTATTTGTTATAATAATAATAAATACGATAATGTCATTAAAATTCCTTAATTTTAATGTAAAACTATTTACTTTGAACAGAAAATACAGTGTATTCCCGGACATTGTTGTTTTCCTTGCAGATTTCAAAGATTTAAACACATAGAAAAAATGAATTGCTGATGGATATTGGTAGGTAAAATAAATAAAGCAAATCGATATAATTTATTAAAAAAATGTGATTAATTACTTTTAGTAAAAATATTTAGTGTTTATGAATTTAAAATCTGTTTTATGTAGTTTAAAATATTTTAAAGGGCGAATCTATTTAACGAATTTTCCATATAACGGACTTTTTTCCGGGATTTAGCGACTTCGTTAAATAGAGATTCGACTGTATTTTATATGTTCTGGAGGTTGCAGAATCCTGAATAAAAAAAGCTCCCCTCCCCCATGCAATTATCAACAAAGATTTGCAGATGGATGCGAGAGATAGCGTTCAACTGTGAACTCTGTCTACTTCACGAATAAGAACACAATTGTGAAAACAGGGGACGTATACATATTAAAAGTTGTATCAGTTTCGAATTTTCAAATGGTAACAGCCGCCTTTGACACCGTATTAGGTTTCGTTGGATCAAGGTTGGGCAGAGGAAGGTATAATTGTTATAATTTTATAAAAACATTGATAATATATTCCCTCTCAGATGATTTCTCTTTTTTTTTCAATAATTATAATTCCAGCCTTAGAAAAGGGTCTCTTAGTTGGGACAAAATTTGCCCAATGCCTAATATATTTTTCATATTCCGAAACTTAAAAGAAAGACTATTACTTTAGAGTTTTAACCACATGTTTTGATAAATAGCTCGATATCTGTGGATTTTGCAAATTATTATGCGCTGCTTGTCTGGCGGTATGAAGGATATTTTAACATTACTGAAAATTCTTAGCTTTATAACCAATAAAAGTTTTTTTTTAAATATAAATTCATTTTTATGCAAGATTATCCGCAAGATTATTTATTTCAATTTGTTTATACAAGCACGTGAAGAATGCATAAAGATGGTTTCACACGAAAAATATCGATTTCTAAGAAGCATCGATGTATTTAATGGACTTAAATTACCGATATATTGATGTATCGAAATAGTAACATTTATGTCAAAATATCAATCGTTTTGATCTAATTTATAAGTATTAAAAATTATGTCAAAATATCAATACTTTTGATCTAATTTATTATTAAAAATATATCGATATCTTGCTATCATTGCTAATACCAACGCTTAAAATACTTTGTACAGAAACAGCTCTATAATCATAACTAATTTTGTTCGCTTTTAAAAGAAATGTAATACAATTTACTGAGAAAAAATATCGTTTTATACTATCCTTTCCTGAATAAAACAAATACCATATGTTCTTTCAAAGCTATTATAAAAGTATTCTCATTCTGAAATTTCTATAAGTTATTTGTACTATAAATATGTCTAGGTACACGTTATATTGAAAACGTATGTAAAATAATTTATACTTCTTAACATAACTGCACAAGAGCTTATTCTGCTTAAATGTTGTTCGTTAATATTTCTAGCGTAATGCTTATAAATTGTTTAAACAATAAGCTATCAAAGTGCACCTGCAATATTCCATTTAAAAGATTAATGTATGTAATGGAAGTTTTATCCAAAGTATCCAGCAAGTTATAGTGAACGAAATATGCTTTATTTATAGTTTTAATGATTTGTATCCGATAAGATAAAAAAATTAAAATTTAAAAATCAAATAACCCGACTGCGTAAAAAGCGAACTAATTAATTATTTGTCATCAATGTGAAACTATTTGTTATATTACTTACCTATTTTTTTTATGTACTTGAATTGATGACTTTTAAGTTGTGTTTAATTGTTAGTTCCTATCTATAAACACTGTTTTGATGAGGCCTATCGATGTTTGTGAAGGTTAGAGTTGCAGTAAAGCTACAGATCCTAACTTCACAACTTCAACTTCCAGGTTATGTAATATTTAAACGGAGCTTTTGACTGTAAAATAGTCAATGAAACATCATCTTCATTTTGAAAAGACCTATTCATTGATATGCCACTCAATAGGGCGTGTCAAAAAATGTTTTCGTCTCTACCGCCATTTTGTACTTTTCGGCCCCCGTTTTGTATTTATAAAAACAAAACTTAGCCTATAATCATCGGAAGGTTAAGACGAATCGATAGAGACCTCATTCATTAAAATCCATCCAGTCGTTGGGATGTTTCGAGGTTATAAAAAAATCCACATACCCAGGTACGCGTGAAACACATAACCCTTCTTGGCAGTCGGGTAAAAAGAAAATTCGGAAAGAAAAATTTATGTTCTGAATTGTAATGACGCAATTGGAATGACTACATATACACTATATAGCCAAAAAATACCGATATTAAAGGGTTTGCAACAAATTGAAGAAAAAAATAATATTCGGGATCACCATGTAAAATGCAATGCACGAATTTTTCTCTAGCTACAGCACATGACAATATGAATATTATAAAACATTTTTGTTGATTTATGTAAGAATAGAGCATATATTCATGGAGATATACATGTTTCTTGAAAAAATTCAAGAGATTTTCGCAAGTTTATTGTTTAATCATGGAGGCTTTGGAACCAAATTTCATTTACTTTTAGAAAACTTTAGAAAGTACAATAGAAATACTAATTATAATTAGAATACTTTAAATATATAAAATTATTGGAATATGGATATCTGCATCAAATAATTTTCAAATGCGGATGTGCGAACGATACCAAAAATTGCTTTCATGATACGGTTGTAAACTCTAAAGAATAACTCAGATAAAAAGACCAGTCGAATATCGTAAAAATTCAGAAAGACATCGGCAATAGAATAAGCTAAATTTCAGTTAATTTTTAAAAGTAGCTGGGTGATAAGGGATTTTCCACAAATAGTCGTTTTAAATAAAAAACATTAAAATCTTTCATTTTTTATTCATGCTCTTATACTGAATGGTAAACAATCAGAAGACGTCTATTAAAAAAATAATTACCTCCATTCCAAAGCTATTCGTTGACATTCATCAAATACTAACTTCTTTATTGGAAGTTAGTTAACTAAAATTAGCAAATTGTGGAAACGTTTATCATACTTTTACTTTTCAAAGGCAACCGAAATTCAGCTAACAGTATAGCCGATATCTTTAGGAATTTTCAACAATTTCGACAGTTTTTTTTTATACGTCTCTATAGAGTTGACTCCCAAATGATAGAAAAAAAAACTTGGCTACAGCTATTTCAGACAACTACTCCTATTTACATAAATATGTAGCATGTTTATATTCTAATTGTATTATGCTGTCCCAACTATATTTTATCAAAATTTCTGAAACTGGCTTTTTTGACTGAAAACAATGCATGCTATATACAAAAGAAACTCAAAATATTCTTGAGTTTTCTATCTTTATATCTCAATGGATTTAAGTGCTATGCTTATGAAAATAATAACAAATAATGTATAACATCAACTTAGTCATGTGCTATAGCTACAGAGTGTTTCGAGCATCGTATTGTACATGATTATTTCAAATAATATGTACTACCTAAAGTACCCGGCGTTGTCTGGAATTTCAAGGATGTTTGATTTGAAAAATCAATTTGAAAATTAAACATACAGTAAAAATAAACAATAAAAGAAAGCAGCAAAGCCATCTTTATTTCAGTTCTTTAGTAAGAATGAGCACTAGGGACTAGAGCTGAACGATATCGGAAATGTAATATCGCAATATATCAATGAGTTAATATTGATATCGGTGATATAATATTACAGAAAAAAGAACGGAAAATATAAGAACAGAAAAAAGCCCAATTTGGAAAGATAAAAGGTAGGTCGCAGTAATTTTTGTAAAAACAGATGTAGAAAGCAACGAATAAATGTTTTATACCTATCTGCTCGCACAGCACCCTTTAAATACACGTATATTTATACGAAATAGAAATATCTTAGAAAAAAAAAAAACAATGTTCGATATCCATTTGCACTTATACCATTGATTGCATAGCGTTTTTCTTTAAAAATAGTATATCCCCATCCTTCCTATTTTATACATTATTCATTAATAATATGATAACTATTTAATTTCCTCATGGGTGACTGAGTATATTATGAAAAATAAATTAAAATGTAATATTCTTAAAGACGTTGCCTATTTTTATATTATTAAAATAAGTGAAAAGCAAAGGCAAAAGCTGAAATAGATTTAATGTCACATGTCATACATATAATTAGATGGCTCACATTACATTAGATTACATTAATTGGATGGCAGATACAGCAGAAATGTTTTTTCTCAATCTAAGAAGAAGGAAGCAGGAATTCTGCTTTTTCAGAACTTAGTGTCCCCCCCCCCCTTGAAGGAAAAAATTATTATTAATAGTATTTTTACGAGGTGGAACCCGTCGAATTTCGACGAAATTAATTTTTTAAGAAGGAACTGTTATATTAATTTATAGAAAACTACAAAATTAGTTACAATAAAGATGCATCTTATATTGGTTAGTCTAACTCTCAAACAAGTATTATTTTAATGCAAAGGTCCCTGCTGCTCTATAAAGACACTCTAAGTTTTTGTGAAACTTTGCGTTTTATCAATGTGTGATTCCAATAGCGTTATTTTCAAAAGTGAAGCATTTCCACATATGAAGAATTTCAAAGCCACTGGAGTGAAAATGATGCACTTCTACATTACTTATTTCAGTTTTAATAAGAAATGTATGCTTTTATTTTATATAAAATGACGCCATTTGCATCCGCTGAAGAATTCCACATTTACAGTCCAGTCATAAACAACATCTATAGAAAAGTATGCACAGGACGTCACTATCGCGGAATATTACAGAAATCCAGCAAAAAGCGAAGTCGTAAACTCGGCAGAAAAAATCGGCTACCTAATGATTCATATACTTTCATTTGTTTGAAACATTAATAAGGATACTTAAAGTTAAACATAATTTATAATAGCTTGATGTTTGGTAAGAAATCATTTATTTTCATTCTTTAAATAGCCCATATTTTAATTTAAAAAATTTTTTAGTTGATTTGAGAAAATGGCAACAAAAAGCTATAGTAATCTACTATTTTCCAAATATTTTCCCTTTAGTTTCTACAGAAATGCAGTACTTCAGTCGCCACCATTACAGAAATGGTATTAAAAATTACAAAAAAAAAGAATATCTCAAAGATAAATTTAGATGCAGTTTTCAAAAAAATCGCAGTTAAATGTACCCCCCACACCCCCATACGAAGGTGTAAAAATTGAAAATATGTGATGCTTAGAATTTAAAAAAAATTGCAGTAGAGATTATCAGTATTTAATGGGACAGTTTACCTCAAATTTGGTCAAGAAATCTATTTTCTTTTTTTAAACATTAAATGAAAGATTGTTTCATTGTGAATATTTTGACTCACCATTTTTACCCATACGGCAATAATATCGCGAGATATTGTAAATTTTGTCAATACACCCAGCGCAATCACTCATTTCAATTAAAACTTTAAACGGCTTTTTCTCCATGTTCATATTTTTGTCACTTTCCAATTTAAAAATGCTAAGGTATTTTTTGTATTTGAGTTAGAGATTTAAAATTTTTTTGTGTACATTTTTTATTATATATGTGATAAAGCTACGCAAGGAATTAACCTTCAGTTTTTTTTTTTTTTTTTTTTTTTTTAACAATTTGGAAAAATGGTTATTGTTCTCGTCAGGGTAGGAGATCAAAAGCATATCTGAAGGTTTTTATTGGTTTAATCCGCATTTTATTCGTTTTTTGATTGGTCTATACAGTAATCTGTATTTCCCTTAACTTTCCACAGAGATGGATACCTTCTGTTGCCACTATGACAAAAAAGTAATAAAAACTACAAATAAAATTAATAACTCAGAAACAAATTGAGATACAGCTTTCAAACAAATTGCAAACAAATTGCATTTAAACGTAAATTTTTTTCTCTATACGACGGTGTAAAATGTAATATTGTGGGATGTTTAGAAGTTTAAGAATGAAATTTCATTTAAAATTGGTCGTCCGATTTCTACGATGGAAAAGCCTTTTCCCGAACAGCCAATGAAATGCTTGGATAATACGTAAGTTTTAAGAAATCAGACGGGTCGCAGGCGATTTTTGTCGCTTGCAATTTTTACGTGTAAAAACAATATTAATGTTTAACTCATTGCGTACGTAATGTATGATCAACTCCGTGCGATTTTTTATGTCTTAAAATTTAGTCATTGAAAAAATCATTTTCCAAATGGTGGTTGTAACTTGTGAAATTGCTTTGTTTTTTTTTCTTTACTTTTTTTAAAGTAAAAGTATATAAATATGTGTTAGATTTCATCGCTTTTCACTATATACATATACACGTATATAAGTAAAAAAAATATATTAAATGTAATATTAGATGTATCTGAAAATCCATGCGCATTCTTATGTAATATTAGATGTATCTGAAAATCCATGCGCATTCTTATGTAATAAACATTTAAAAATCTTAAAATAAAACATTGGGCAAAAATATCAATATTTAAAAAAGTAGTAGCGATTTTAAAAAAATGCTTTTTTTAAACTTTTAAAATTTTTTAATTAAATATGCATTAAAAATTCACTGTTATTTGAACATTGAAATGCAGTGAGTTCACCACTTAAGCAATATTTTAAAAAATAAACTAAGTTGTTGAAAAGGTAAACAGTCATTACATGAATGGAACTTTGAAACCTTTTTTGAAAGATAGTCTCCAAATCACAATTGAAAATAGTTTTATACTAATTAATTTTTTTTAAATATAAATATTCATTTTAAACTAAAATTTCAAGACAGGATGTAAAAAATTCACTCGGGAAATCACCTTTATTTTACCGATAATACTACAGAAAAAGAAAAGACAAATGAATGATCATTGAGCGAAGCATAGAAGTTTCTAGCTAGGAAGCTCAGCTTAAAAGTAACCAATGAACGAACAGAGAATCTTCGCCATTGTAACGAAAAAAAGCAGAAACAAAAACGTTATCATTAGCAGATTTTGACTGGTTATTCCGCAGCCGAGTTTTTCAGCTGCTAAGATATAATAAGTGAATCGACGGAGTCCAGAATAATCAACACGTATTTAATTTGTTCACGTTTGTTATTGAAACATATCAATGCCATATGCCATGACATATCTAGAAACGCGTTGATATGTCTAGACCAATAGCAGCAGCAGAATTAAAACGTGGGTGATATCAAGATTCATTATTCACTAACGAACGGAGAATGATATTTGCCGTTGAAACAGAAGAACGTAGAGAAAGTATTGGGATAGATTAGAATAGTTAGTATTAACGAAAGACAGATAATCACTGTAAGGGAATATTGTGCTTTGAAAGAAGATGGGAATGGATTGCGCTAATGAAACGATTGAAAGTAGGGGATATTGATTTAATGGTTCTGAATAATCGGCGCTTTTTTAGGTGTTTGAAGTCGCGGTCGGTAAAAAAAATGTTCTTGGGATGTATGGGTTAGAGTAAACGCCTAGGTATCGGTATTGTGATATATTCTTAGAGTCAGAACTCGGATATTGTTATTGCGATAATTAAAAAATATCAATATTTGATGATATATTGATAAATAATCCAGCCCTACTAGGGACCAAAACCTTTGTGGATATTCTAATACACACGCATACACAAACGGATATATATGGAATTAAAAATCGCAAAAACAAATTCTCAGAACCTCAAAATGTTAAATATGCCAATATTTCCATAATCAAGATTTTATCATGTTGCAATACATTTTTCAAACTCATATGACGTAATATATTCAATTGCTAATATCCATTATTTTTACAATATGACATAATATTCATTTTTTTTCAATTCCTCAAACTGTTGTGCAAATTTCTGAATATTCTCTCTAAGTCCACCAATCGCCGGAAAACATCTGAAGTTTCGATAGATCACAACCTATCCTAGAGACTCGACAGCTGTGACAGTAGCACTTAGTCGAGATGTCCCTTCGGAAACCAGATGAACGATCACTGATCAGTGATCAATTTCAGTGCCGAGACAGGCTGTGAAAGCACTCTTAATTCGCAAGCCGCTAAGTTATTCTGTGATCAGGCCGACTTTCACTTTGAAACATATGGTCCCGGAAGCGTGGGATAATAGGGTGTAGCCTACCTGAAATGACACGAGCGAGTCAAAAATAGAGAGAACAGGGATTGGCTGAACCCCCGACGCCCAAGAGAGACAATTTTGAACTTAGAAGGAAGTTCTTAATGAGTAGTCAATTAATGACATGAAGGCGAGATAGCAAGTTGGACTTGCAGGTTTCGCCGAGGTTTTTTTACGGAGAAATAGATTCTCCGGGTTCCATTAAGCCTCTCACCCTGAGAGCAGCGAGCAGACCGGGTCTGCAGTCTACACGTTCTTTTGTGAACAACTAGCTTCCTGACAAACAAAAGGTACTACGGTTAGAGCGGGAGTACGCTTCATTTCAGTACCAACGGGAGATTAGATCTTCCAGCCGGGACGATATTCTACCGTAGATCAACGAAGATCGAATCAACTAAGTGGACTGATTGGACAGTCTATTAATGAACTATAGTGAACTCTGTTTAAGGCTGCCACATTCAACCCAAGACTTTCTCAAATTTGTACGCAAACAATTATTGTTGCGCAGGAGTATTCAAGAACAACTCTAATCACAAGAATTTTTTATTGTTATTTCAAATTAATGAATTTCATTTTTATTCTTCATCAATTGAGTTATAATCTGAATACCTTCCCTTCGAAACAAGCCTAACTCACTATAGTTCATTAATAGACTGCCCACTTTAGACAGTCCACTTAGTTGATTCGACAGACCACTTAGTTGATTCGATCTTCGTTGATCTACGGTAGAATATCGGAAGATCTAATCTCCCGTTGGTACTAAAATGCACCGTACTCCGCTTTAACCGTAGTACCTTTTGTTTGTCAGGAAGTTAGTTGTTCACAAAAGAACGTGTAGACTGCAGACCCGGTCTGCTCGCTGCTCTCAGGGTGAGAGGCTTATTGGAACTCGGAGAATCTATTTCTCCGTAAAAAAACCTCTGCGGAAACCTGCAAGTCCAACTTGCTATCTCGCCTTCATGTCATTAACTGACTACTCATTAAGAACTTCCTTCTAAGTTCAAAATTGTCTCTCTTGGGCGTCGGGGGTTCAGCCAATACCTGTTCCCTCTATTTCTGATTCGCTCGTGTCATTTCAGGTAGGCTACACCCTATTTTCCCACGCTTCCGGGACCATATGTTTCAAAGTGAAAGTCGGCCTGATCACAGGAATAACTTAGCGCTTGCGAATTAAGAATGCTTTCACAGCCTGTCTCGACACTGAAATTGATCACTGATCAGTGATCGTTCATCTGGTTTCCGAAGGGACAGCTCGACTAAGTGCTACTGTCACAGCTGTCGAGTCTCTAGGATAGATTGTGATCTATCGAAACATCAGATGTTTTCCGGCGATTAGTGGACTTAGAGAGAATATTCAGAAGTTTGCACACTGTTTATTTCATTTTCATTTTTCACGTTGAAATCTTGGAATAGAAAAGTTATGACGTAATATTAACGTCTTTTAAAATTCGTCAAACTATTTATTTTATTTTCATTTTTCACATGGAAATCTAGCAATAGAAAATCAATTGATAGCAATAGAAATTGTAGTAAGAATTTTATTGTGCATTTTTAATTATTGGCAACTGCTATAACAAAAAATGTTTAAATTTTATAGGAAATTGCTGTTAAATTTGTTGCTTTTTATTAATTAAAAATTAACTATAAATTATTTCGATTCCGAATTACTTTAGTTTCCTCGACCATGTTTTAAAACACATGTACGTAAATTTTCATAATTCTGGCTTCGAAATTATGGATTTGTATAGAATTACAGACAGAGAAATTTTCACTTTTGTATATTAGATTTGTTATTTGTCCACGAAATGCCCTCGTGATCAAATCTTCAATAAAAAATACGAGATCAAAAATTCTCTTTATATTCTTGGATTTCTAGGAATATTCGTCAAGTATTTCGCCAGCTATTCTATATAATGTCTAAAACCTAAAATTCCAGGACATTTTTTACTATATAGAGTATTTAGTATACATATTGAAAATCCAACTGCAGAATAACTATAATTAAGTATAGCATCGAACCCATTATAATCATATCTGTTTTACAAAACTGGCATATTAGTCTTAAAAGCACTATATTAATATAACTAAAATCTTATGTTTCAACCTTTTTAGTTATAAATAATATATTAGGATGGGCTTCATTTTAGATAAAAAATATTACCTTGTTAAAGGGGGTAGAATACATTTAAACACATTAAATTTTCGAAATTCTTTTTATACATATTTTGATTCTGTAATCATTTCTGAACAATATGCAAAAAACAGCATTAAAAAATTCCCATTAGTTTACTAATTATGGCAGTTTTATTAAGACTATACATTAAGACTACATACGATAACTAGGACTTCCCTCAGAGGGATTAGTCTGAGCGATATTACTGAGAACATAGATTTAATAATAACATGTGGAAGCAAAGAAAATGAGATGTTATCTTTAATTGTCCATATACTGCGAAAAATTGAAATGATGACAATAAACGAATTGTAGAATTACAAAATCTTATATATAAATTCGTATACACTGTTTAAAAAATGGGAAATCAAACCATTCAAGACAGCCATGCATGGATATAAAATTCAAAGTACGCAATATATTAAAAGTAAAATAGAAAATGAAACACTAATTTACTTATATCGGAATTTTAACTGTATAAAATGATGTCAAGAGCATAATCAGACGCTCCGCACCAATTTGAGTAACTTTAAAGGACAAATATATGATGTTGAAAAAGAATGGACTATACTTTATATGGTGTGTGCTCCTCCGGAATAGTTAATATTGTACAATATCTGTTTTCCGCGGATGCAATGAGGTTGTCGATAACATTTAAGGAATTCTCAAAATCTAATATAGTATCAAAGTACCGAATACATCAAAAGTGGCATGCAATGCTTCGTTAGAGTGTGTTTTAGATATGCTCGATCGGATTTAAATGATGAGTGTATGCTGGCCACTACATACGCTGTATTGTTTTGTTTTCAAACATATTCTGCACAAGTTGAGCTGTATTTAGCATGTATTAAATAAAAGAAATCGGCAATGACTACAACATAAAGTATGACACAAGATCTGAATATATCGTCTGCATAACTTTTGAGCTGTCAAAGTGTCATTTGAAGTAATTTACAAATCCATACATATTTATTCAGCAAATCATGCAAGCTAACATACGCCAATATGAACCCGATTACTAAATTTCACCAGAATAAGTTAATATATAAAAAATCTACTAATGATAATTGAGAATATGACCTTATGATAAAATGTCTAGAAAAATGAATCGGATAAAAAATTCATATCACATTTAAAACGGCACTTCCCTTTGTTAGTGGCCTTGGCGAGAGAGAGAAAAGCCTAGAGAAAGAACACTTTAACAAGTACTTTCGGGCAACCTACTCACTGTTTCATACAGGTCTTTATTCAATATTTACACAATTTATTTAATGCTAGGTGGGTATCTATCAGTTTTGTTGCATTTAAATCGCATGTTTTGCGGAGGAAATGCAGCATTATGAAATATTTAAAGTTGCTCTACCTAATAATTCCAAATTAATGGTAATTGAGATCGCTTTCGTTAATTTCATCTCTTTAAATTTTAAATTTTTTAGAATTCATTCTACAACGAGCATTTACATCTTATTAATTACTACCATGCCAAAGTTCTAGTTTCTAACCCCAACAGTATCCCAAAAATTTCAGTATTCCAAATAAATCATAGTTTAGAACCTTTCTAGAAATTTTTACGTTTATCCGTGAAATTGAACCTTTTAGAGAGCGTTAATTACGAGTATTTACATCTTAAAGTAACTACCACACCAAATTTAAAGTTTCTAACCCAATCAATATCGCAGAAATCACAATTTTAGAACTTTTTTGCTCCTGCAGCGATGTAGGTTCTTGCACTGACATAAAATAGTCTTTTTTTGGAGCAGAGATGGCCACCAACATTTTTTTAAGTTGGCTATGTAGTTTCAGAGATAACACCTCACAAACGTACAAGCATTAATAATATTATATACTCTATAATATTATAACGCTTTATAATATTAGCATTAGATGTACAGATACAAAATCCATTTATCTGTTACAAACTAAAGTACCGGCGTTGCCCAGGATTTGAAGGATGTTTGTTCTGAAAAATCAATTTCAAAATTTAACATACAACACAAAACAAATATTAAAAAAAGAAGTCGAAATGTTGTTGAATGAATCATATGAAAACGCTATATAAAAATGTATAAATGTATATAACAGACGCAAAAGAATACAGCTATAAATGAACGTATTTCAATTTATAATTGGAGCAATAATGTTAAAATACGCCAATATTTCCCTGATCGGGTTTTTATCATGCTTAAATACTTTTTTCACACTCATATGACGTTATACTATATCCACCATGCCCTTTATATTTCCAATATGACGTAATGTTTTCCTCTTTCACGTGGAAACCTTGAAATAGAAAAGTTATGAAGTTATATTCACTTTCATTTAAATTCGTCAAACCATTTATTTCATTTTCATATTTCACGTGAATATCTTGCAATAGAAAAGTTATGACGTAATATTCACCCTTTTTTTAAATTCGGCAAACTATTTATTTCATTTTCATTTTTCACGTGGAAATCTTGCAGTAGAAAATTAATTGTTGTAGTAATAATTTTATCGTGTTTTTTAATTGTTGGCAACTGCTATAACGAAAAATGTTTAAATTTGATAAGAAATTGCTGTTAAATCGGTGGTTTTTTATTAATTAAAAGTTAACTACAAGTTATTTCGATTCCGGATTACTTTAGTTGTCTCGGCCATGTTTTAATACACATGTACGTATCTCTTCACAATTTTGGCTTCCAAATTGTGGATTTTTTATAGAATTACAAACAGACAGATAGACAAGTTTTCATTTTTATATATCTCTCTATTCTATAAAAAGTTACTAACGCTGTCACCGTCGCCACCGGTTTTGAATTTTTTGTGACCGGAGGTCTTTCTTCGTTAATATTAAGAAAACTATTGCATACAAATATATGAAAATCGGTGGTGTTATAGCGAAATGTTTGATCAACACACTAATGCATACAGTTTTCAAATCGAAGAATTATTTTAAGAGATATTTAATGCTAAAGTTGGACAAAATCGTTCCATTAAAAAAAAATTATAAGAGCAAAAGCTATACATGGGAATTTAATCATTTTTAGATCATTTTATTCAATAGAAGATCCCGGTCTGCAGATTTCATTAATTTTTTTTAATTTGACTCATTTTTTGAGGTTTTATTTCTGTTTTAAATTTAAATATTCAGCATTTTGACAGATATTTTTTACATATTTTAGAAAATGGTATTAATTTAAACTGTTGCCAACTGTATAAACAGCGCAAACAATAATGTTTGCTTCAAATAAAAAAAATATTTACACGTTACTATTATAAACAGAAAAAACCTTCAAATTAGAATGAAATAATTAGGTATAAAAAGCAGGCACTTATTGGAAATTACGCCATAAAAACTATATTTACATGCGAATTTTGAAAGAGAAAGGATATTGTAAAATAAATTCATTAACATGCGTTAGAAATCTGAAATAGAACAAATTACGTCACATTACACTTATTATGCAAAATGAACAAAAAATATATTGCAAAACAGTTTAAATTTAAAAATTGCGCGAGACAAAATATTAGAGGTTAAATATTAGATTTTTTCAAAATTTTATTATTTGTCGTTTGATGTGAGGTGTTCAGATATAAGTATGCAAATTTTTATGTTTCCAACATAATTAGGGGCTGAGTTAGAAAAATTGCTTTAAATACACAAGGTAGAGCCCAGAGCGTTAAATATCAGACATTTTTCAAAATTTTATTATTTGTCGTTTGATGTGAGGATTTCAGCTATAAGTATGCGAAATTTCATTTCTCCAACTTAATTAGGGGCTGAGTTAGAAAAAATTGTTTAAAATACATAAGTTAGAGCCCAGAGGGTTAAATATTAGATTTTTTCAAAATTTTATTATTTGTCGTTTGATGTGAGGTGTTCAGCTATAAGTATGCAAAATGTCATGTATCCAACTTAATTAGGGGCTGAGTTAGAAAAATTGTTTAAAATACAGAAGTTAGAGACCGGAGAGTGAAATATGACTTTTTCAAAATTTTATGATTTATCGTGTTATCGCAAGTGTTCAGCTATAAGTATGCAAACTTTCATGTCTCCAACTTAATTAGGGACTGAGTTAGAAAAATTGCTTTAAATACACAAGTTAGAGCCCAAAGGGTTAAATATTAAGCCTTTTTCAAAATTTTATTGTTCGTCGTTTGATGTGAGATGTTCAGCTATAAGTATGCAAAATTTCATGTCTCCAACTTAATTAAATTATGGGCTGAGTTAGAAAAATTGCTTAAAATACACAAGTTAGAGCCCAGAGGGTTAAATATTAGACTTTTTCAAAATTTTATTATTTGCCGTTTGATGTGTGGTGTTCAGCTATAAGTATGCAAATTTTCAAGTCTCCGACATATATAGTTTCTGAGAACGGGCACTGTGACAGACGGACAAACAGACAGACAAAGGAGTGAGACAGGTAGGGTTTCGTTAGATGAACGAAACTCTAAAAACATGCTGCGGATGACTGTAACAACATGCTAAAATTACATTACCATCAGCGATCTACCAATCCCGAATTTAGTTTATATTCGTTTCATATATTCTTATTCCTTTGTGCGGCCCTGTAAAATAATTATGAATATTATATACAGTAAAACTTCTGAATAGCGGAAACCCCGAGAATGCAGAATTTGGCCTCTATTTAGAGGTGACCGCTACTGAGAGTAAAACATGTACAGTTATTTAAGAGTTTGCAATCGAAAAAATGTCCGCTAAATAGAGGTATCCGCTAATCGGGTGTGTCCGCTATGGAGGTTTTACCAGTAAAACTTCTGAATAGCGAACACCTCGGGAGGGCAGAATTTGTAATCTATTTGGAGGTGTCCGCTACTGAGAGTAAAATATGTACAGTTATTTAAAGGTTGGTAATCGAAAAAATGCCCGCTAAATAGAGGTGTCCACTAATCGGGTGTGTCCGTTATGGAGGTTTTACTGCATAATAATATCATCATTTACAAGAAAATAGCATGCTGTATGACAGACAGACAGACATCCAGAGAAAGATAACCTCCCGGATCAATAAACACTCATGTCTTTTGTTTTAATCATCGAAAATTGTATGTTATACAACATGCCAGATTTTATACAACAGGCTAAAAACGGTCACCGTGGTACGGAATACTGTATTATTATTTGTTTGTCCACCAAAACTGGTTGCCACGGGTTGTTGCAAGGTTTGTGATCACGTGGTTGAAACTGATCTATTCAATATTACTGCGTGCGTATTTTTTTTTATTTGCTCCATGTGTTCAAACCAGTTGTCTACGAAAACATCAACCGGTGAAAATGACGCACACCAAATTTCTGTGACGAATGCAGATAAATTGTGCTTTTTAAAGAGTTTTTTCTATATAATTTTTAAACGGTTTGGAACTTATTTTTCATAGTAGGCGCATTCAGTAGGCGACCCTCATAGGTACCTTCTGGTGCAAACAGAAACGAAATCCGACAAATATTTTTTGAGTTATGCTTGACGAAAGGTTTTTATTAGGCTTTTCTTTAGTAGGACATGGCGTTAATATCCATCGTAGTAGTAAAGTGTCCGGACCGTAATATTTCGCTGAGTATTAGCCTTCGCTTCGCTCAGACAATTAAACTTTGCGTGGCGTTTATTCAAAATGGGGAATTTTGATACTGCGCGCAGTGTTACTAAAAAACTATGCATGGCAGTCAAAAGAAATTTTCAAAACATTTTCATTTCTGTATTATCTACAACTTAAAACCAGAAAAAGGTAATATTTTATTGTTTTTTCTGTTTTTTTTTTTTTTTTTTTTTTTTTTTTTTTACGTTGAAAATATTTTTTTAAAGTGAAAATTTTTAATTTCCTGTTAATTTTTTAATTTAGTCAATATGTTTTTCAAATATTCTGGTTTTAGTATAAAGGTTAGTTATACTAAAGGCTATTATGCATTTATTTTAACCAAAATTATCTCTTTAAATGCATATTTTCAGATTTTATCATGCGCGCAAGATTTTCTTCTCTTATTATCATACATTTTTAAACTTATCATTTCTACAATTAATTATGAATTTACAAGTATATATATGTATATTTAAATATAAATTTAAATATGAGCTTTATATTTAAATGAAGTTTGATTTTTATTTTTCACTTATTACATAAGTTTTGAAGCTTGGAACATAGTGATATTTTTTACTTTTTCGACGTATTCAAAGGTATCCTACCCCCTTAAATAGTATCCGAAAAGTAATTTGTGAAAATAATTTAAACGTTTTAAGCAGACTGAAAGAGACTTTCGAATATGGCATTCTAAACCTGGCGTATTCGAAATAAACTAGAAAGTAAGATCACGAGTCAAGTTTAGATTACGAAACATTTTCCAACAATTCCTGAAATTTTAACAAAACTTCCTTATTTGGAGAAATAAGTTAAATAAGATAAATAAGTAAACATTTTAAAAAACTGATAAAACATTTCAAAAACTGATTTCAGCAGTTACCGTCCATAGCCAAATATATATTCCATTTCTTTTGAATTGTCCTGTATTTGATCTGTAGGCTGAAATATATTATATACTATATAATGAGAAAATTTAGTTTAACAAGAAAATGCACAACAGGTTGAAATTTCTCTTTCAGCAATACTATTTCCTACCATCATCGCTAATATACAGTGCTTCGGACAGAATATAGTATCTGATATCTTTTGTGTGTCCTTGTAAAGGCTTTGCACTTCGTATTGTACATGAAATAACTTATAGCAAGCCTCAGCGTCGTATAGCAATTTCATTATATTAGAAATAGTTCAAGATATTTAACCCCTTGAGGGGCGGTCGGATATATTTTATCCCATCTACGATTATATTTGATGTACTTTATATTTAATGAATGCATTAAAAATATTAAGCAAAATATAAACAAATTTTATTCAGAAATGGGTCGTGTAACATCTTTTCAAGTTAATTAGACAGGGTTTTAAGCATCATGAATTTCATGGGATTTTAGGTGTTTTAGTACCAGGAATTTCGTAAAGTACTGGTAGCTATATTTGAAGATAGAATACTTTTTTTTTTTAATAAATAAGGGAAATATTGCTTTACACAAATTCTGGTAAACAGTGCTTGAAAGTCCTTGAAGCGTACGAACCCTGTTAGAAGTCGAATAAAAATCTTTTTCAAAAAACTTGGTAAAAATTAAATGTATTATTTTGATAAGGCATTTAACAGCCTTACAAAAGTATCACTATCAGAGGTTAAATAAAAATGTATTTTTGTTAATTTTTTTAATATCTTAAACAAAAAGTTATTTATAAAAATGTTGATGGATCAAGTCTTACACAATTGCTAAATGCAACATACCCATGATACATTTTCTTATATGTTAGATCTTCTCCAAATTATTTTTTTTTTATTAAAAGTGTATATTCAACTGCAGTATTATTCTTTGAGAAAAAGGCAGATTTATTAATATCAAACATATCTAATGCGCGATATATTTTACTAGTGATAAAAGTCACAAACACTAAATCATTGAATTTGACAACTTCTGAAGGAAATCTCTTTTTTTATTTTTATCCACTTTTCGGACTATAAAAAATGTGATTTATTAAGCTGAATTCAAATTACATAATACGTTCGCCAATTTATTTTCCGGTTGCTGGCTCTCTTACTGTAGTGTTCTATATTTATTACAAGAAAATAATTTTATCATATCTGTATATATTTTTATTTTAAAAAAAAGCCATTTCACAAACCACGAAAAAGAAATTTATCATATTTGGGTGTTCTAAATGTAAAAGCGTTATCTGTCGACAGTAATTACATTAATAATAATTTATTGTTACTAAAAAAATCCACAATTTCTCTTTAGAAATTTTACTACAAATATATAGAGAAAAGTCCAATATATGTAATATTTAATAGAGCTAAAAAAAGTCATAAAAGCTTAGTCATAACTTCCAAAAGAAAAAAAAAACTTTCTTGATTTATTTTTTAGTTTCATTTTTGTTACAGCAAGAATAAAGTAATTTATCAAACTGAATGCAACTTTCAAAATAACTTGCATGACTCACGATGCTTCGGTTTTTGGAATCAAGGAATGTTTAACCCTTAAATGCGCGATTTGTTTATTTTGTTTCGAAAAAAAAATATATGATACTCTGAAAGGTTTATAGCACAGGAAAAATAATGAAAATTACGTAGTTCAGAGAATCTGACTTCACACCAGAAAGTTTCAATTGTTAATTTCGCTTTATTTAAATGCGGAATGTCTGTTTTTTAATTACAGCAAAAATTTTGCTACTTCAATTTTCTGGTGTGAATTAGGAATATGTGAATAAAAAAAATCTATTAAATTCAAAACAATGCTGTTTGCATGTATGCAAAGCTGCGCACTAAAGGGTTAAGAAAAAAAAAATCGTTGTCGGTATCTGAAACAATTGCATAAAATACACCTTTCCAAGTAAGTAAAAACTTTATAAAAAAAATATTTTCCATTGAAAAATAGTGTAATCAAATCACTGAACTGTAGGGTGTCCTGATGTTGTTAGTTTATTTGTTTTATGTTTTTTCTGGTGCTAATATTCTAAATTTAAATTTACATAATTTTCGGCGTATAATCCGGAAATTATGTAAGCCTTTGCTAAAATAATTATGCTTTAAACCAGAAATTTTAAACAATTCATGCACTTAAATAATTACCAAGTAAAAATAAATTGTATATTAGAAATAAAACTTAAGCTCAAAAAAATATTTATTTTACTCTCCTCCTGTACGCCAGGAATTACGGAAACAACTTTTTCATGTCCTAATGTCCCCATGTATCTGATTTAATGAAACAGGAAAATTAAGAAATGTCGTCAATATATCAGTATTTGTCATCGTTGTTGGGTGAACGAAAATTGTAAAACGTCGACATTCATTGTATAAAGGTAATTTATTGTTGTGATTTTTTTTTTTTTTTGCTTTATTTATCTCATTTTATACGTTCAAAAATGTAACGATAAAAAATAAATTATTTTATCTTTATCAGACAAACAAAGTCGTGATGTCATTTTTAGAATAGAAGTAAAATAGTTCATACATATTGATCCTACAAGATACACCTTTATAATTTACTATCAAACCCCGCGGCTTTGCTCGCGTAATATTTGAAATATACCAAGTGATATTTATATGTCTAATTTTTATTAAAAGGTACTAACTAAATTTGTATTTTATTAAAAGGTAATATTTTATTTTATTAAAAGGTACTTATTACTTTTAGGAATAATTAAAAGAATTACTATTTAAAACACAGTTTGATTAAACATCATCGTTACACTGCATAAGGGAGAAATGAGACTTAAATTAATAAAACGAAATAAAACTAAATAAATAATAATTTAGAAAATATTTTGAAACTTTTATGCTTAATTAACACGCTCATTTCAGTATTCATTTGAAGTTTTGAATTTTTTAGAAACCATCTTCTTACATCTTTAAATTAACTAATCAAATTCCAAGTCCTACCACCTCTCTCAATAAAAAAGGCTATGTTGAAATAGGAACTGTCACCATTAATTTGCCAACATTAATTTTGAAATAGGTTTGTTATTTCCTAATATTCCACAGAAACGTAATTTAGAAATCTTTTAAAGGCCTTTTTTACAACGTTTGTGGTGCCAGTGAACCCAAGGTGGTAGAACCATCGGCATAAAATATAGCCTGTGTAGGATCAGAGACTGTTACTATAGATTCGCAACTATTACTTTTATAATCGGTTTATATTCCCTGAAATTGCATAGAAATCGTAATTTAGGACTTTTTTAGAATGCTTTTCTTACCACCCCTTCGCTTCACCCCTTTTTAATTCGAATTTATTTTGACAGTCCTTCGAGGGCATTTATATTTTATAAGTATCTACCATACCATATTTAAAGTTTCTAGCCTTTTCAGTATCACAGAAATCGCAATTTAGAAAGTTTTTAGCTCCTGCAACCCTCTGGTGGTAGTGGCACAGACATGAAATATAGCTTATGTTTGAGCAGGCTCTTTCACCAACAATTTATCATCATTATTTTTTTAATCGGTTTAGTATTTGATAAGATTACATAAAAATTGTAATTTATAATGCTTTTCGCTCACTTCATCTTTTTAAATTTGAAATTTTCTTTCGACAGTTCTTAGAAAGCAGTTGCATCTTGTAAGTAAATACCATGCCATACTTCAAAGTATTAGACCCTTAAGTTATGCAAAAAACGCAAGTTAGAACATGTTTTGCTTTTGCAACCCTCAAATGGTAGTGACAGCAACATAAAATATAATCTATGTTATAGCAGGGACTGTCACCATTGATTTGCAACCATTACTTTTGAAATAGCTTTCGCATTTCCTGAGATTGAGTAGTAATCGCAATTTAGAACGTTTTTAGAACGCTTTTCGCGCATTTTCACACCTTTTTAAATTTCCAATTTTTTCGAAACTGTTCTTAAAGATCATTTATATGCAATAAATATGTACCTTGCCTAATTTTAAGTTGCTAGTCCCTACCGATCACAAAAATCGAAATTTGGAACGCTTTTTTGCTCCTGCAACGTCTAGGTGATAGTGATACCGACTTAAAATAGCGTCTATGTTAGAGCAGAGGCTGTCAGCATCAGTTTCTTACCATTACTTTTGAAATCAGTTTGATTCTTCCTGAGATATTGGTGACAAATCGGCATTTAGAACGTTTTTAGAACGCTTTTCGCTCATTTTGCTCCTGCATCTCCTCTGGAGTAGTGGAAACAGATATAAAATATAGCCTAACTTGGAGCAAGATCTGTCACCATCATTTTTACACCATTATATTTGAAATCGGTTCAGTATTTCCTGAGATTGCATAGAAATCGCAATTTAGAACGTTTTTTACAACGCTTTTTGCGCATTTTGACCCCCCTTTTAAATTTCGATTTTTTTAGGAAATGTCATTAGAGATCATTGATATCTTAGAACTAACTACTATTCTAAATTTCACGATTCAAGGCCTTTCCGTCATGCAAAAACCGCAATTTAGAACGTTTTTCTCCTACTCCCCCATTGGGGTAGTGGCACCGACTTAAAACATAGCCTATGTTGGAGCAAAGGTGTTCACCATCATTTTGACGCCATTATTTTTTAACCCTTTCGTGGTCACGCACGCGTATACACGGTCGCACTTTGGTACTTGTAAGTGGTCGTGAACGCATATAGGCGGTCAGACTTTTGTACTTGTAGATGGTCACAAGCGCGTATAGGCGGTCAAAATATTCTACTTGTAGATGGTTATGAACGCGTTTGCGCGTTTGTGCTTCCCCCCACTTCTCGAGACTGGGAGTTAAAGAAGGCGTTTATCAATCACCCCCTCTTTCCATGCACACAATAGGCGTTAGGCAGACTATTTGTCAACTGGATTACCGTATTTTAAGTCGAATGCCTTAGGGGATTTCGTTTTCTGTTAATGCTTAAGAATGGCATTGTATTTCGAACCATATACTAGGCAATTTTATAGAATATCATCGTTTACTTATTTTACTTTATTATTTCTGTCCATAAGATTCTAATTTATTACTATAATAATTATTATTTTATATCATTTGCCATATAATATTTATTTATTTTGCATGTTCATTATTTATTATGTAATACAGTCGAACCTCGTTAACGTGAACACGCTTAACGTGAATTACTTTTAACATGAACAGTTCCCACTGTCCCCGTCAAAATGAATACGGATTCTAGTGTTTTTTTCTCCTTTTAAGATGAACACGTTTAACGTGAAATTTCGCTTAATATGAACAATTCTCGATGTCCCCGTGTGAGATTTTGACGCTTAACGTGAACGAAATTGCTTAAAAAAATGTGAAAGCTTCCTTTTGCATAGGGGATCAATGGGTTATTCTTTAGAGATTCGTGAAAAGGATTATTCTTTAGAGCGACGAAAACGAGTACTATTGCCATTAAAATGTTTTCACTTGTCATCAACGACATGCCACCAGTATTGGAGAAGTCTGCTACTTAAACAGAATATTTTTATGCATTGTACCTGTCTTCACACGTGGAAAATTTACAGTTTAGTATTGCAGTATTGCAACTTTCATGTGAAAGGTAGCATGCGTTTACTCTTTTTAGCCCCGGTACGGTATGCTATTTCTTTCTCCCAGCTTATTTTGTGGCCAAAAAATAACGTTAGCTTACAGACGCTAGCAATAAACAAAGTAGATGTATCATTGTACAATTAAATGCTCTATAGCATTTTTTTTTAATTTCTAAACATCGCACATTTTCAGTTTTTATACCATCGTATTGGGAAAAAAAAGTACTTTTAATGCAATTTGTTTGAAAACTGCATCTCTATTTGTTTTTGAAATATTAATTTTTTTGTAGTTTTTAGCGACATTTGTTTCATTTTGGCAACTCAAATACGCCATTTCTGTTGAAAGTAAAGAAAAAATTGCTGAAAAATAGCAATTATATCTTTTTGTTGCCATTTTCTCATAAAATGGAAAAAAATTAACTAAAAAAAATTAATTAAATACGTGCTACTTTGAGAAAAATATAAATTAAAGATTTATGATAAAACAGGGAGCTATTATAAACTATATTTAATTTTAAGTTTCTATATTATTGCAAATGACGTCATTTTACATAAAATGACGTCATTTGCATTATTTTCAGAGTCTGCTTTAAGTCTTAAAACTGAAATATGTTTTCCAGTAGAGTCCCGATTGTCCGAGTCACGCTTAACCGAGTTATTTTCTTCTGATGGGCTGGTGGCTTCTATTATTATGAAACAGCTATTATAAATGAAGCGTTAGGTGAACGTGAAAGAGCTGCCGTAAAAAGTTAGAACTCTGATTTTCTGGCCAGAATGGGGAAAAAATGGCCATAATTTTTTTAATGCTTCATTTATAATGACTGTTTCATAATAATAGAAGCCACCAGTCCACCAGAAGAAAATGAAGTAATGGAAATGCCGGGGCGACACTTAATTCTGAAAAAGCAGAATTCCTGTTCTCTAGTTTAATTTACTTCTTTTACCCGTATGAATTTATAAGGTCAATCACATGTACAGTGTAGTTTTTTTTTTTTTTTTTTTTTTTTTTTTTTTTTTGTTACACAAATGACTTCTAACAGTTTTCTATTAATGGATTAAAAAATATAACTAAAAGTTTAATTATTAAAATAGAAAATAAGTGTTATGTGTTTTTGTGTAACACTGGAAATGACATTTAATGATAAATTTTGACTGTTCTAGTTTACGAGAAAACCTTGTTGTCCCGTTAGCTCCCATGTCCCATTAGCCCCTAGTCTCACCTATATATATTTTCTCAATATTTTTTATCTGGATTTTTTGTTACTGATAGCATGAACTAAGGATAACATGAACAAAAATTTAATTCCCCTTGAGGTTCATGTTAACGAGGTTTGACTGTATTTATTTATTTTGCTCTTTTAATGAATATACACGTTCTTTTCTTTCCTTTTTACTTCCAAATGTCCCTAGTAGCAGCGACTGGTCGCATTTTGCTAGGCCTTTCATCAATTCCTCGAAAGTTGCTCGAGAAATAATACACGTATATCATTGCGAGCAACATATGAGAACCGGTTTTGATGAGGCTATATTTCATCAACTAAAGCTAACACTATGAGCTCATTTGCCGATGAAAACGTGCTGATTGGTAACTCACCAACGACATATAACTGCCCAATATCGAAACACGGTGAAAATTGGGCGAAATCACAGTTTTTCTGGAAGCGCAAATCTGATTGGTTGAAAGACGAAGGCTGCGCGAAGTCCCGGATGAAGTCGGTGTTGTTGTTTTGATGAATTCTCCAGCGAGGAAGGAGGAAGCGGACGCCATTGCTACGGCAACAGTGAGCTCCTTGGAAGTTGAAAAAATACTTTTTCTCGGAAATATGTAAGTACCTATTTCATTCATTCTGATGTTATTACTTTTTTCACAAATAAATGTTGTGAAAATATTATACAGACTTGCCAATATTTCTGATTTTCCACGTTTTCCTGTGCCCTTGAGTTTCATACACATTTTTTAATAGCTTGAAATTTTTATTATCATATCGGTAATTTGTCTCGAATAATAATGAAGTTCTTCATTATTGTTTCGTAATTAAACTGGTACAGAACGTGATTACATTTTTAAAATAATGTTTTTACTGGAAAAAATAAAAACCCGAATTCTGAAATAAAATCCGATTTTTGGGTCTCGGAGATTGGCAAGTCTGTATGTATAGTATGTTGTTTCTGGTTGCTGTATGTATAAATCCTTTTACATTTTCTGATCGAATAAAGAGAAAAAATATTTTAAAATAAGCAAAAAAAAAAAAAAAAAAAAAAGTACCAATCATTCTGGCAACCAAAATGCTTTAATATTATTAAGTCAGGATTTAAGAAAAACAAAACCCCCTTTTAACACCTTTTTTTCAATAACACCCAAAATAACCCCTACAGCTGCGATTTTCAAAAAGAAACAGGCAGAGGAGGGAGGGGGGATGATATTAAAATCCAAAAAAGTTCATAAAATACTCTATCACTTAAGATAAAAAAATTTTTGGCAGGGTTCGCAAATATCAAAATAGTCAAATACTTAGTGCTGATTATAAATATTTTAAGATTTTTGTGTTAAAGGAAAAAAATGATTAATTGCTGTCAAAGCTTAATATATATATATATATATATATTTTTTTTTTTTAACTGAAAAAGGGTTATTTTGTATACTTAAAAGTAGGTGTGTGTACAATTTTCTTATACAGAAAGTAAAATTATTACAGTGCAGATAATGTATGATTTTTTTTTTTTTTTGTCTATTTTCTGTGTTTTAAAATGTGTATTTTTGCTTTATTTTGATTGTCGCCATTTTAAAATGCACACTTTTGCGTGTTGTCTCCTAGAGTTTGGTAATCTGGGAGACAAAACGAAAAAACATGTCGATTTTGTGATTTGGTTTGGGAAATGCACCAAGAAGGGGGGATCAAAGTTTAGTTAAAATATTTTTGTTGGTTTTCAAGGGGGGGGGGGGGGTCATGACCTCTGTCACCTCCCCCTTGGATCCGCCATTCTAAATTACGTAGTTCAGTATTACATATTTTATGATTTCATATTTTTAATTTTAAAATAAGTCGGATATTAGAAAATTAGTAAAATTATCTTTCTAAATATACTTTGCAGAAGAGGGGGGGGGGGGTTGCCCCGCCCGTTCCATGTTTGCACCCGGTGCAAAAAAGTCTAGTTTCGTTCCTGATCCAAGAGGGGGTGATTACCCCCCTCCCCCTGAACAACATAAAAATGCTAAAATTTATTTAAAAAATGAAATAATTTTTAATTTCTTTAAAATTTTAATGTTATTTTATTAAGTATTAAAGGAAAAAAATGATTAATTGCTGTCAAAGCTTAATATATATATACTTTTTAAACTAAAAAATGGTTGTTTTGTAGTATATAACCTTTACCGGTGCAGAGTGATTCTGTTCATAAACCGATGCAATAATGGACTGACACCCAAATTTATTAGAAAATACGAACTTGCTTATTTTCACGTACATTATAATAGGAAAATTTTAATTAAATATTCTTGATGCCATTTGTCAGTTTTGGAATTAAATTTAGCTGTCCTTTTTTAAGGACGCCACCCTCGAAATTGTTAAAAGTAGGCGTGTGTACATTTTTCTTGTACAGAAAGTAAAATTATTACAAGACTCATAATGTGTGATTTTTTTTTTTTTAAATTTTTGTATTTCCTGTGTTTTAAAATATGTATTTTTGCTTTATTTTTATTGTCGCCATCTTAAAGTGAACATTTTTGCGTGATGTCTCCTAGAGTTTGGAAATTCTGGGAGACAAAACGCAAAAACGTGCCGATTTGTTGATTTTTTTTGGGAAAAAACTAAGAAGGGGATCAAAGTGCAGTTTAATTTGGGTACTCTAACTCAGTAGCAGAACGGCACCAAGCACTGCATTTTTTTATGCCTCGTAAACAATGGCGGATCCAAGAGGGGGGGATAATGACACCCCCCCCCCTGAACAACAGAAAAATGCAAAAAATTATTTAAAAAATGAAATATATTTTTAACTAGTTTTGAATTTTAATGTTATTTAATTATGTATTAAAAGAAAAAAAGGATTAATTGCTGTCAAGTCAAAGCTTAACATATATATATATATTTTTTTAACTGAAAAAGGGTTGTTTTGTATTTAAAAGTAGGTGTTTGTAGTACAAACTGTACATTTTTCTTGTATAGAAAATAAAATTATTACAGGGCGGATAATGATTTTTTTTTTTTCAAAATTTGTGTATTTTCTGTGTTTTAAAATATGTATTTTTGCTTTATTTTGATTGTCGCCATCTTAAAATGCATACTTTTGTGTGGTGTCTCCTAGAGTTTGAAAATCTGGGAGACAAAACGCAAAAACATGCCAATTTGGGGATTTTTTTTTTTTTTTTGAAACAGACCAAGAAGGGGATTAAAGTAGAGTATTTTTGTTGGTGTTCATGACCCCCCCCCCCTCTAACGCCAGTCATCTCCCCCTTGTATCTGCCATTGTAGATTACGTAGTTCAGTATTACATATTTTAAATTTTAAAGTAAGTCTAATATTAGAAAATTAGTGAAATTCTCTTTCTAAATATACTTTGCAGAAGAGGGGTGGGGGGGAATCCATGTTTGCCCCGGGTGCAAAAAAGGCTAGTTTCGGCCCTGATCCAAGAGGGGGGGGGTAATCCCCCCCCCCCTTGAACAATAGAAAAATGCTAAAAATTATTTAAAAAATGAAATATATTTTATATTCTTTTTGAATTTTAATGTTATTTAATTACTATGTATTAAAGGGAAAAAAAATGATTAATTGCAGTCAAAGCTTAATATATACAGTAGACTCCCTCAAATCTGCAAACCTAAAATCCACACATCATTAGAGATGTAAACAATGAATGTTTTAGTTCAGATGCCAGAACACAATTACAGAATTTTTTAGTTTTATATAATTATTCTGCATGTATTTTAATATGTAATTATAGATAATATGACTGAACTCATGGTTTTTCATGAAATAAGTATAAATTTATTTCTGGTAAAAATCAAGATATTGCCAATATCATTGGTAATAATCACAATCTTTTTACTAAATATATATATGTATCAATCAAACTTTTTTGCATATTAAATCTGACTAAACCTTAAATAAACTTCCTTACTTTGATTTTTATGTGAAATTATTAACATGGTACCTTTAAGAGGAAAGTTTCATTCAATAATTCATCTTTATTATGCATATTTAATTATACATTAATTTTTAATAATTTAACTTTATTTTTATTTAAAAATATTAATAGTTTTTTAAATTATCTTACTGTTTATTATTTTAGTTTAATACTTTACTATTTTAATATTTTTGCTATATTGCAAGCATTCATATAATTTCGATTACATCATTAGCTACATTCAAATTACTGTTTTAAAAATGTAAACAAAACAATAACCAGAAATCTGCAAAATTATAAAATCCGCACAACCTCTGGTCCCAAGCTGTGCGGATTTGAGGGAGTCTACTGTATATATTTTTTAACTAAAAAAGTGTTGTTTTGTATTTAAAAGTAGGTGTGTATACATTTTTCTTGTACAGAAAATAAAATGATTACCAGGCGGATAATATAGGATTTTTTTTTTTTTTCAAAATTTGTGTATTTTCTGTGTTTTAAAATATGTATTTTTGCTTTATTTTTTATTGTTGCCATCTTTAAATGCATGCTTTTGCATGATGTCTCCTAGAGTTTGGGATTCTAAGAGACAAAATGCAAAAACGGGCCAATTTGGCGATTTTTTTGGAAATGCACCGAGAAGGGGATCAAAGTGCAGTTTCATTAGGGTACTCTGCAACTCAGTAGCAGAACGGTAGCAGGTACTGCATTTTTTTTTTTGTGCCTGGTAAACAATGGTGGATCCAAGAGGTGGGTCATGAGCATGACCCCCCCCCCCCTATCACCTGAACAACAGAATAATTCTAAACATTATTTAAAAAATGAAATAATTTTAAATTCTTTTTGAATTTTAATGTTATTTAATTATGTATTAAGGGGAAAAAATGATTAATTTCTGTCAAAGCTTAATATTATATGTACTTTTTAAACTGAAAAAGTGTTGTTTTGTATTTAAAAGTAGGTGTGTGTACTATATTTTTCTTGTACAGGTAGTAAAATTATTAACGAGCGGATAATGTATGATTTTTTTTTTTTTCAAAATTTGTGCATTTTCTGTGTTTTAAAATATGTATTTTTGCTTTATTTTTATTGTTGCCATCTTTAAATGCATGCTTTTGCATGATGTCTCCTAGAGTTTGGGATTCTAAGAGACAAAATGCAAAAACGGGCCAATTTGGCGATTTTTTTGGAAATGCACCGAGAAGGGGATCAAAGTGCAGTTTCATTAGGGTACTCTGCAACTCAGTAGCAGAACGGTAGCAGGTACTGCATTTTTTTTTTTTTTTTTGTGCCTGGTAAACAATGGTGGATCCAAGAGGTGGGTCATGAGCATGACCCCCCCCCCCCCCATCACCTGAACAACAGAATAATGCTAAACATTATTTAAAAAATGAAATAATTTTAAATTCTTTTTGAATTTTAATGTTATTTAATTATGTATTAAGGGGAAAAAATGATTAATTTCTGTTAAAGCTTAATATTATATATAGTTTTTAAACTGAAAAAGGGTTGTTTTGTATTTAAAAGTAGGTGTGTGTACTATATTTTTCGTGTACAGGTAGTAAAATTATTAACGAGCGGATAATGTATGATTTTTTTTTTCAAAATTTGTGTATTTTCTGTGTTTTAAAATGTGTATTTTTGCTTTATTTTGATTGTCGCCATTTTAAAATGCACACTTTTGCGTGTTGTCTCCTAGAGTTTGGTAATCTGGGAGACAAAACGAAAAAACATGCCGATTTTGTGATTTGGTTTGGAAATGCACCAAGAAGGGGGGGGGATCAAAGTTTAGTTAAAATATTTTTGTTGGTTTTCAAGGGTGGGGGGTGTCATGACCTCTGTCACCTCCCCCTTGGATCCGCCATTCTAGATTACGTAGTTCAGTATTACATATTTTATGATTTCATATTTTTAATTTTAAAATAAATTGGATATTAGAAAATTAGTAAAATTATCTTTGTAAATATACTTTGCAGAAGAGGGGGGGGGGGGTTGCCGCGCCCGTTCCATGTTTGCACCCGGTGCAAAAAAGTCTAGTTTCGTTCCTGATCCAAGAGGGGATGATGACCCCCCTCCCCCTGAACAAAATAAAAATGCTAAAATTTATTTAAAAAATGAAATAATTTTTAATTTTTTTAAAATTTTAATGTTATTTTATTAAGTATTAAAGGAAAAAAATGATTAATTGCTGTCAAAGCTTAATATATATATACTTTTTAAACTAAAAAATTGTTGTTTTGTAGTATATAACCTTTACCGGTGCAGAGTAATTCTGTTCATAAACCGATGCAATAATGGACTGACACCGGAATTTATAAACAAATTTATTAGAAAATACGAACTTGCTTATTTTCGCGTACATTATAATAGGAAGATTTTAATTAAATATTCTTGGTGCCATTTGTCAGTTTTGGAATTAAATTTAGGTGTCCTTTTTTAAGGACGCCGCCCTCGAAATTGTTAAAAGTAGGCGTGTGTACATTTTTCTTGTACAGAAAGTAAAATTATTACAAAACTCATAATGTGTGATTTTTTTTTTAAATTTTTGTATTTCCTGTGTTTTAAAATATGTATTTTTGCTTTATTTTTCAGCGGTAGAATTCATATAAAAAAGTCACTGGTCCCAAGGACCAGTAAGCATAAGAATTTTCTGGTCTGCTGTAATCATCACTAGCCTGCTACATAAAATTCTATTACGTCCCTTTAACCCTTTGAGTGACTCTCTCCCTTCCTAGGGTGAAACTTCCTTTGCAGTTATCCAAAATTTTCATCATAATAAAATGTAAAATAATAATTTGTTAAAAATTAAACAGTACATAAAGAAAAACTATAAAATTATTAATTAAATATTTCATTTCAGATTATCTCTTTCAACTAGAGCCGTACCGAGTACTCGGTAAATACTCGGTACTCGGTGAAATTTTGGCCGAGTAGTTGTAAGAATTTCATTTTTTAAGCATATGAACTTATAACTGATCTGTAAAAAGTTATTCGAATATCAATGTATAATGTATGCAATAATTCATAAAATTATTTACTCTGTATTTAACAATATGTCTACAAAATATAGAAAAAGTTAAGAACAAAACCCCTCATAAAATAATTCCAGATTAAAATTTAGTTTCACATTTATACAAATAAAAATAAGTTTTTTTTAAATATATAGGAAAACAGAAAAGACTTATTTTGGATAAAGAAACTGAAAATGCAATTAAAAAATTAATAATTAAATTTATTATATTTCAAATTATGGTGCAAAAACACCAAACGCCAGTAAACAGGGCATTTCTTTTACTACTGTAAATTTATCCTGCCTCTGAAAATATACGTTCAGAATAAACAGTGGTTGAAGGTGCACTAAGAATTTTTTTGCAAGGCTGCACATAATCTGAAATCCTCCCTCCCCCCTACCATGCAAGTGGGGCGTCAGTTTTACATAAGTCTTCTGTTAAGAAAGTCTGTATCTCTTTTTGTACCCTTCTTTTTATTTTTAATCAAAAGAAAATAAGGTACAGTTACAAAATAAATATGACATGTTTTGCATTATTCAATGAATTGTTACAGTAACCAACAAACATTTTTATTTTTCATAAACAGATTTCGGGTATCAGAATAAATTGAGGGTTGAAGAATGTTTTAATTTTATATCAGTTAATAATTGTACTTGTTATGTGTCAATTCTCTTTTTTTGCTACCGTTTTGAATTGTCAAAAATTGTCTTTAAAAAGTGCACAAATAAATTTCAAATTTAATTAGTTAATTTATATATACTATATATGTATATTATATGTATGTACACACAGGTGTATATATATATATGTACACACAAGCTCACATTATGTGCACATCAGTGTTTTTTTCTTATTACACAACTACTCGGTACTCCGCTACTCAACCAAAGTACCACTAATTTCAACTGACTAAGGTTTAATGCTATTTTTTAAAATTTATTGTTTTAAATAAAATTATGCGATTTGTGTTTTATTGCAGTTTTCTCAGGGACAGGAAAGTTTATGTTTACCTTTCAGAGAGGGGGGGGGGGGGGAGGGGAAGTTACTGGTCCTGCGGACCATTAAATTTTTCAAATTAGTGGTCCGATTGAATTTTTGGTGGTCTCGGACCAGCGGACCACCAAGGATTTCGAACGCTGTTTTTATTGTCGCCATCTTAAAGTGAACGTTTTTGCGTGATGTCTCCTAGAGTTTGGAAATTCTGGGAGACAAAACGCAAAAACGTGCCAATTTGGTGATTTTTTTGGGAAAACACCAAGAAGGGGATCAAAGTGCAGTTTAATTTGGGTACTCTAACTCAGTAGCAGAACGGCACCAGGCACTGCATTTTTTTATGCCTGGTAAACAATGGCGGATCCAAGAGGGAGGGATAATGACACCCCCCCTGAACAACAGAAAAATGCAAAAAATTATTTAAAAAATGAAATATATTTTTAACTAGTTTTGAATTTTAATGTTATTTAATTATGTATTAAAAGAAAAAAAGGATTAATTGCTGTCAAGTCAAAGCTTAATATATATATATTTTTTTTAAACTGAAAAAGGGTTGTTTTGTATTTAAAAGTAGGTGTTTGTAGTACAAACTGTACATTTTTCTTGTACAGAAAATAAAATTATTATAGGGCGGTTAATGATTTTTTTTTTTCAAAATTTGTGTATTTTCTGTGTTTTAAAATATGTAATTTTGCTTTATTTTGATTGTCGCCATCTTAAAATGCATACTTTTGTGTGGTGTCTCCTAGAGTTTGAAAATCTGGGAGACAAAACGCAAAAACATGCCAATTTGGGGATTTTTTTTTTTAAACACACCAAGAAGGGGATTAAAGTAGAATATTTTTGTTGGTGTTCATGCCCCCCCCCCCCTCTGACGCCAGTCATCTCCCCCTTGTATCTGCCATTGTAGATTACGTAGTTCAGTATTACATATTTTAAATTTTAAAGTAAGTCTAATATTAGAAAATTAGTAAAATTCTCTTTCTAAATATACTTTGCAGAAGAGGGGGGGGGGGGGGGGGCAAAATCCATGTTTGCCCCGGGTGCAAAAAAGGCTAGTTTCGGCCCTGATCCAAGAGCCCCCCCCCCCCCCCTTGAACAATAGAAAAATGCTAAAAATTATTTAAAAAATGAAATATATTTTATATTCTTTTTGAATTTTAATGTTATTTAATTACTATGTATTAAAGGGGAAAAAAAATGATTAATTGCAGCCAAAGCTTAATATATACAGTAGACTCCCTCAAATCTGCAAACCTAAAATCCACACATCATTACAGATGTAAACAATGAAAGTTTTAGTTCAGATGCCAGAACACAATTACAGAATTTTTTAGTTTTATATAATTATTCTGCATGTATTTTAATATGTAATTATAGATAATATGACTGAACTCATGGTTTTTCATGAAATAAGTATAAATTTATTTCTGGTAAAAATCAAGATATTGCCAATATCATTGGTAATAATCACAATCTTTTTACTAAATATATATATGTATCAATCAAACTTTTTTGCATATTAAATCTGACTAAACCTTAAGTACAACTTCCTTACTTTATGATTTTTATGTGAAATTATTAACATGGTACCTTTAAGAGGAAAGTTTCATTCAATAATTCATCTTTATTATGCATATTTAATTATACATTAATTATTTAATTTTTAATAATTTAACTTTATTTTTATTTAAAAATATTAATCATTTTTAAAATTATCTTACTGTTTATTATTTTAGTTTAATACTTTACTATTTTAATATTTTGCTATATTGCAAGCATTCATATAATTTCGATTACATCATTAGCTACATTCAAATTACTGTTTAAAAAATGTAAACAAAACAATAACTAGAAATCTGCAAAATTATAAAATCCGCACAACCTCTGGTCCCAAGCTGTGCAGATTTGAGGGAGTCTACTGTATATATTTTTTAACTAAAAAAGTGTTGTTTTGTATTTAAAAGTAGGTGTGTATACATTTTTCTTGTACAGAAAATAAAATGATTACCAGGCAGATAATGTAGGATTTTTTTTTCTTCAAAATTTGTGTATTTTCTGTGTTTTAAAATATGTATTTTTGCTTTATTTTTATTGTTGCCATCTTTAAATGCATGCTTTTGCATGATGTCTCCTAGAGTTTGGGATTCTAAGAGACAAAACGCAAAAACGGGCCAATTTGGCGATTTTTTTGGAAACGCACCGAGAAGGGGATCAAAGTGCAGTTTCATTTGGGTACTCTGCCACTCAGTAGCAGAATGGTAGAAGGTACTGCATTTTTTTTTTATGCCTGGTAAACAATGGTGGATCCAAGAGGTGGGTCATGAGCATGACACCCCCCCCCCTCCCCCACCCCACCACCACTACCATCACCTGAACAACAGAATAATGCTAAACATTATTTAAAAAATGAAATTTTAAATTCTTTTTGAATTTTAATGTTATTTAATTATGTATTAAAGGGAAAAAATGATTAATTTCTGTCAAAGCTTAATATTATATATACTTTTTAAACTGAAAAAGGGTTGTTTTGTATTTAAAAGTAGGTGTGTGTACTATATTTTTCTTGTACAGGTAGTAAAATTATTAACGAGCGGATAATGTATGATTTTTTTTTTCAAAATTTGTGTATTTTCTGTGTTTTACAATATGTATTTTTGCTTTATTTTTATTGTTGCCATCTTTAAATGCATGCTTTTGCATGATGTCTCCTAGAGTTTTTGATTCTAGGAGACAAAACACAAAAACGGGCCAATTTGGCGATTTTTTTGGAAATGCACCAAGAAGGGGATCAAAGTGCAGTTTCATTTGGGTACTCTGCAACTGAGTAGCAGAACGGTAGCAGGTACTGCATTTTTTTATGCCTGGTAAACAATGGTGGATCCAAGAGGTGGATCATGAGCATGTCCCCCCCCCCCCCCCTATCACCTGAACAACAGAATAATGCTAAACATTATTTAAAAAATGAAATAATTTTAAATTCTTTTTGAATTTTAATGTTATTTAATTATGTATTAAAGGGAAAAAAATGATTAATTTCTGTCAAAGCTTAATATTATATATGCTTTTTAAACTGAAAAAGGGTTGTTTTGTATTTAAAAGTAGGTGTGTGTACTACATTTTTCTTGTACAGGTAGTAAAATTATTAACGAACAGTTCATGTATGATTTTTTTTTCAACATTTGTGTATTTTCTGTGTTTTAAAATATGTATTTTTGCTTTATTTTGATTGTCGCCATCTTAAAAGGCACACTTTTGCGTGGTGTCTCCAAGAGTTTGGAAATCTGGGAGACAAACTGCTAAAACGTGCAATTTGGTGATTTTTGTTTGGAAACGCACCAAGAAGGAGATCAAGGTTTATTTAGAATATTTTTGTTGGCCATCACCCCACCCTGGGATCTGCCATTGTAAATTACGTAGTTCAGTATTACATATTTTATGATTTCATATTTTAAATTTTAAAATAAGTCTGATAAAAAAACAAAATTAGTAAAATTCTCTTCGTAAATATACTTTGCAGAAGAGGGGGGAAGGTGCGTCAAAATCCATGTTTGCCCCGGGTGCAAAAAAGGCTAGTTTCAGCCCTGATCCAAGAAGGTGGATAATGACACCCCCCCCCCCCCCTGAACAACAGAAAAATGCTAAAAAGTATTTAAAAAATGAGTGCAAATTAGTGATATTTTTGCGCAACCGATTGTTGATACATTTGCAAGTTTTTTACTATGAAAGGTTGTTGAAATTAAATTTTTTTTCCCTTGACCGATCAACAAATTTTGTGGGGTTTTCCCCCAAGATTGATTGACAAGTTTTGTGTTATTTTTCATGGCCAATTAATGAATTCGGGTGGGGGGGGGGGTGATTCTTATCCGAATTTTTAGAAAATTTAAGGCATTAAGTTCAAAAAATTATGAAAAATCAGTCATCAGTCTGGAAATTCAGACATAAAAAATATATAACTGAAAAAGTGACAAATGGTCACCAAAAAAAATTGATTTTGTCAGTTGTTCGCAGAAAAAACATTTTAATCAAAGCATCATGAATAAAACACAAATTTCATCAAAGAATCACAGAAAAAACATGAATCTCATTAAAGGATTGCGAAAACTTAAATTTTGTCTAAAGATCGCGAAAACTCAAATTTTGTCAAAGGATTGCAAAAAATCAAATTTTGTCAGAGGATCGAGGAAACTCAAATTTCTTCGAAGGATCACGGAAACTCAAATTTCTTCGAAGGATCGCGGAAACTCAAATCTCTTCAAAGTATGCTGAAAACTCAAATTTCTTCGAAGGATGTCGAAAACTCAAATTTCTTCGATGGATGTCGAAAACTCAGATTTCTTCGAAGGATGTCGAAAACTCAGATTTCTTCGAAGGATGTCGAAAACTCAGATTTCTTCGAAGGATGTCGAAAACTCATATTTCTTCGAAGGATGTCGAAAACTCAAATTTCTTCGAAGGATGTCGAAAACTCAAATTTCTTCGAAGGATGTCGAAAACTCAAATTTCTTCGAAGGATGTCGAAAACTCAAATTTCTTCGAAGGATCGCGGAAACTCAAATCTCTTCGAAGGATCGCGGAAACTCAAATCTCTTCGAAGGATCGCGGAAACTCAAATCTCTTCGAAGTATGCCGAAAACTCAAATCTCTTCGAAGGATGTTGAAAACTCAAATTTCTTCGAAGGATGTCGAAAACTCAAATTTCTTCGAAGGATGTCGGAAACTCAAATCTCTTCGAAGGATCGCGGAAACTCAAATCTCTTCGAAGGATCGCGGAAACTCAAATCTCTTCGAAGTATGCCGAAAACTCAAATTCCTTCGAAGGATGTCGAAAACTCAAATTTCTTCGAAGAATGTCGAAAACTCAAATTTCTTCGTAGGATGCCAAAAACTTGAATTTAGTAGTCAAAGGTCCTCTTAAAAAATACAAATTTCATCAAAGGTCATCGTCGAAAAAACGCAAATTTTGTGAATGGTTTGCAGAAAAAAGTTGCGGTTTCTTTAGAAAACAGCACACACACACACATACAAATATTTGTTTATTATTATAGGTATAGTTTTTCACCCCTTGGTGATGAGAGCCCTTTGAGGCTTAATTTTAATCTTTTACCACCGGTTTTTAAAAACAGAAAATTTTCTTTAGTTGAATCGCGAAAATGCTCTGATTAAATAAGGTAAATTTTACATTAAAAAATAACTGGTGAGAATAATGAAGGATTCTGAGTACCTTAAGTGGCACATATACCGATCCCTCGACCCCTAGGGGTTAATCTGAAATAATAGACTGAACTAACTTTTGAAAAATTGGTTTTAACCTGAACCCAACTTGCAGGAATGTATGCTCAGCCTGAAATCGACCCGAACCAAAAACAAAGTTTACTCAACTTGCAACAAAAATAATTAGCTCCAGAAGAGGATTGATTGCTCTCCCTTCCCCCCCTCACCTATCTGCTGTAACCTTTCAGAAAATTTGTTGTAAATTTCAGATTTTGATTTTTTTTTTTTATTCTGAATCAACTGCAAATTTAACGGTTACTTTTTGCCATAGATTGGATGAAATTCTGTTTTTTCAACAGTCAGTTTGTTAATCAAAGAAAATGCGAGGGAGTCCTGTTTTGACTATAATTTCGTTAAGGATATAATAAAACAATTTCATTCTGAAATGGATATTCATGATGCATATTCATGATGCCATCAGCGAATATACATTGTTCATGCAAGTAGTTAAAAGTGGAGGCACGTTAAATATTGCAAAGTTTCCTGAAATTTTTTAAAGCGAGCATAATCATACGTTTTCAATAATTTCCAAAGTTATAAATGTTGAGCTTGTGCTGTCTGTCACAATTTTACCTTCTGAAAGGAAATTCAGGGCACAAAATCGAATAAAAACTAATTTCTGAACTACATTTAACAACCCCATTGTAAGAACTCATGACATTTGATTGAAAGTTGAATAATAGACTGTATAACAGCTTGATTTTCTTCCTTATTGAAAAAATTTTGCATACTAATTATTCTGAATTGTTGATTTAAATTGCTTCAATGGTATTTTGTCATGTCCGTGTTAATGTATTACTTTAAATAGCATGTAAAATAACAGTGAATTTTAAAGATTTTTTCCCTCCCCCCCCCTTCCTCCCTTAAACAGCTCAACTCCACCTCCATTTATAAATGTTAGGAGGGAGACTCTCTTCCTAAGAAAAATTTAATTTCAAGCCCTGTCTTGACCAATTATCAAATTTTTCGACCGATTTATAAATCCTGCCATTTCGTCTTCTGACTGATTCACAAAATTACTCTGTTTTTCCTCTGTTGCATTGAAAAATTGCATGATTTTTTTATTCTGAGGTGGATAGACAATTTGATATTTTTTCCCCATCAATCGATCACAATTAATTGATTTTGCAGTTATATTCTTGCATGGAGTTGACAAATTTCTCGATTTTTCCCCTTCTCTATGACCAATTGATAAATTTCGCATTCCCTTCCCATATTCGATGAATTTTGCTATTTTTTTCCCCTCAGCCAATTAGTGAAATTCAAATTTTTTTATTGCAGCCGATTGACGTACTTTGCAATGAAATTAAATAAAAAGGGTGCATCCAAAAGAGCAGTAAGGACCACTGGGTGCATAACGTAGTTTGAAAAGGTCCACTGTGCTTTTTTATGCCCTTCCAAATTAGCCTAGAGTCAATACTATTTGTACGTTAAAATTCCTTATCTTTAAAAAAAGAATTCTATTTTATGATTCTTAACTTTTAGCGTTGCACCTGAAAAACATCAAGAAATCCAGAAATTTTATGCAATTGCTTTTTTTTTGTGTCTCGGTACTTTAATGAAATGCAATACATTTTATTTTTTTTATATTAATTTTTTTTTTATCCTTAGGATGTTCTTGAAATTCCTATGAGACCACTCTCTGAGAATGCAAACAGTGTTTCCTTGCATCGTGATTTTTAAGAGAAATCTAAGGGTAATTATAATTATGTTTATGCTAAAGAAACTACTTTTTGCAGCAGATGCTGCTTAATGTGATTATGTGTAATATCAGCCTGTTAGTGTTATCAAAATCATCATGTCCCGACCTAACAATTCATGCTAAAAGCATCGCTCTGTGTGATAAATACTTTGTTTAATGGTATTGCCTTTTCAGCAGCAGTTACAAGCGAAGTTCTGTTAAAAAGCCCTTTCAAGGCATGAATTCTAAATAAGAAAAAATGTAGCAATTTATCCCTATGAATTTTTTGTGATCACGTTGCAGATGCATGCATGACATGGGAATATGCAGTCAATTAAGGAATGTAGGTGAGTAGCTCGCAACAGCTGCTGCAAGGGCAAAGCTTCAGTAAACCTCGGAATGGGAACAAAAATTATGTACCTGCTAGCAGCGCCACGTAACCATTTATTTCGTTATCAAATAAAGTTCTAGTCAGACAATAAAGGTCAAAATTAGCACTAGCCACCGGCCACAGGTTCCAGTAAATGAGAAAAAGTGGCCAGTGAAAAATTGTCTATCAACGGCCACCTTCCAGTCACTTTTTTACAAGGAGAGAATAAAATTTTCTTGCATTTCATCAAGGATTCTGCTTTTTTGGGTTCCAATATATTTACATTAACATATTTATTTGGGCTGTTCAGTTTTAGATGAATATTTATAGAAATTTTACTGTTTAGTATATTTTAATAAAAAAGTGGCCACTTAAAAAATTAGTTCTACCAGCCAGTGGCCGCTAATGAAATTTCCCAGTTTTGACCTATATCAGACAACCAGTTGCGGTAAGTTGTATATTGTTCAATTATCTTTGAAAGTCAATGGCAACGGCTACTATGAATAAAAAGCAAATGGATTTAAGTATTAAAAAAAAAAAATAGATTTTACATTGTTATATTTTACCTCAAATGAGCCAACACAATGCTGCAGTTCAATTAAAAATTATTCAACCTCTTATGTGCAAAATCTTTAAAAATCGAAAGTTTTTTAATAAAAAAAAGAAAAGAATGGTAATACAGAATATTACAAACTGAAGTGGAAAAGATGATGACATTTTTGTTTTCAAACAATCGGCAAAAAAGATGCAAGAGTCAGTGGTCTACTCATGTGACAAAAAGCAGATGATTTAGCAGAGAAAATGGGAGAAAAGTGGATTTGTTGCAGTTGATGGCTGGTTTCAGCATTGGCAGAAAGAGAAAACATAGATTAAAGCAGATGGCTTAGTAGAAAATAGGAAAAAGTAGATTTGTTGCTAGTGACGACTAACTTCGATATTGGAAAAAATGTGAAAGCATTGTTTAAAGCAGTTAGTATAGAAAAATGGATTTATTGCAAGTAATGCCAGCTTCAGCATTGGAGAAAACATGAAAAATAATATTTTAAGAGTCCATAGAAAACAAAAAGATGCTAATATGACAGCTACAGAAAAATTGGTAAAAGGGGAGTAGCCAAAACTTATGTTTTCATATATAGCGTTTAACCCTTTCGAGGGTGGTGTCATTAAAAAAGGACACCTAATTTTGGTTGAGTTGGAAATGAGTTGATGAAAAATGAGTTGGAAATTTTGAAATGCGGTTTACAACATTGGTCGGACAATTTTCAAACATGGTACAGATATGAAAAATTCATTATTAAAATTTTCAGGGAGAATTGTAAAAAGCAAAAATTACCGAAACCCTTCAATATATTTTATCCCTTTTAAAGTCATAATTTCAACAAGGATGAGTAATACTTTTCTACATAATAGTATTACTGGACATAGTATTATCTTAAATCACTTATTCTTATCAATTGGAAGGTTTGCGAGCAGGCCTACTTGAAAAAATCCACTGTCGTTTTTTTTTTTCAAATTCTCTCATGCTTTCACAACTATATCATTATTTAATCTAAGTAAAATAATGAACATAATTTTAACAAGAGTTTATTAAAAGTAATTTATTTGATTTTTAATTAATTAAAGAATATTTTTAATTAATCAATTCTTGATTGAATTAAAGTTTTAGAAAATGCAAAGATAAATGCCAATTTGGGGGTGGGGTGGGGGGCTAGCTTTTTCAAGTGTTTCTCTGAAGGGCATTATTTCCACTTAGAAATATTGATTTTGAAATATATTTTAAATTTTATAACACAAATTGTGAAAATTTGGCCATTTTTTTTCTCCTCGGGTTTGCAAGAATAAAATTATACAAAATTGTAGATTTTTTTTGTTTGTTTGTTTGGTTTCTGCACATGGGGCCTGAAATAAAACAGATATTGTAAAATTTTAATCTGTGTGACTGAAAATAAAGCCAAAAATGTAAAATTTTTGCTTCAAACTGTCTGCAATCTGTCTCGAATCGAAAGGTCTGTGTGACATAAAATAACAATGGTGGTGTAAACTTTTTACAAATTTTACAGGAGCTCATTGAAATTTAATTTTTTGGTGTGTGTGGGGGGGGGGCGGGGGGGGGAATTGTTTTTAGAAAAAAAGTGTCATCTTTTCCAACCTTTTTTCTCTAACTGCAGTGTAGCTCAAAGAATATATTATTACTAGAAAGGTAGCCCGTCAAAAATGACGGAAATTTAGATATAAAGATATATACAACTCATGTGCAAGGATATGAGTTTTCTCGCTTGTTCCGCAGTGATAGATGAAAATAACACATTTTAAGAACGAAACACATTTATGAAAATCTGTGTACAGTAATCTGCACAGTTTGGTTCCAAGTGTTATGCAGATTTGAGGCTTTTTGCGGTGATGTCTATTCAATCTTTGTTTACATTTTTTTAAATTCATATATTGGACAATTTAGATTATTGAGCCTTAAAAATAAATAAATAACACACTTGAAGTAAGGTTAAAAGCTATTAAATTATCGTATACGATTTCATGAAATGGTATTGTATGGTATTATATGTGTGGGCTTCACGATCTTGGTTACGACGTTGGCGAAATTGGCTGCAGCTTGTCATAATTCTAATAGTGTGGTCCGCTATAACAAAAAAGTAACCAGTTTTTAGTAAAATTTCTGATATAAAGTAGCTTTCAAAAACTTGTGTAAAATTGCAGGCCGTTCTCGTGTTATGTCAGTCCTAGGAATAATATTTCTAACACTAAAGATTTTCCATGTATATATGGAATTTAGAAAAGCTTCTCCAAAAGAAAGTTCCTGAAATGACATTGTAATTCCTCTAACTTCAAAGTTTAATCGGGCCCTGATGTTGAGTACTGAAATCCAATAAATACGGTTATTTTGAATATTACAACAGAATTAAACAGTTAAACTTATTTAACATAAACCCGCTGTTACTTCCCGATGTTATTTTTTAGTATTAAGAAAGAAAATTATTTAAAATTTTCAAATCATGCATTTATGATTTTTTTCCGTCTTTAATAACTAAATAATGAAAAAATAGGCTTTTGTTCTGAGCTCATAAATATGACAATAAAATAATGTAACTAAGAGACATTGCAAAATTAAATCTTTGTGATTACAAAACATAAACAAACGATACACTTTACCTACTATGACGTCATTAGAATATTGCCTATTGATTGTTGGAGAACTTACTTTGTGAATGATTACCTCAATGATTTAATATTTTTGACGTTTCACGATGAATGAATCACTTGTGTTTGTTTAGGTAAATAGAATGCGATATTAAGCTGTGAAACTAACTTCAAATGAAGTTATCCAAGGATATATGTATTTTTAATCGAAATTAAAAACAATGCTTTGATCTCGAAATAAAAAGTTTTAGTTTGTATAATTTGTTATTTCTGTTAATTATTTATTTAAGTACTTTTCCATTATAGCGCATTTTTAAAAAAAGCTTGGTGCGATTCGGGCATCAGATAGTGAGATATGTTGCGAAAATATATAAACAGCTATGAAAACAAATCTAATGAACTTTTACCTTTGTTTATATATGCACTTATATGCATAAAAAAGTCGTTTCTAAATATATATATATTTTTTTTATATACAAATTACGGCACAGATTTCAAATATGAACCGGGATACCTAACTGGCGCCAAAATGGTGTTATTTTGCCTGCTATGGTAACCCGGCTATTGTTTTTTATTTATTAATAAATTGTTTATTTAATTTTATTTTCTGTTTTTTAATTATATAAACTGCTTTGTTCTATAGTTATTATTCAAACTTTTATTTATTTATAGTTATTTCCTTTTCAAAATGATAGCAAATAATTGAAAAATATATAAGTAACTGGTATTCGAAAGCGAGATTTCTGCCAAATTGGCGTCATAGAAAAATCACGCCAACCCCCATGCGTATATGACATCTGTGCAAAAATTACTTCTGTTTCTTTATAAAAATGGGTAAATAGCTTTTTTTGGTACTTTTCGGTTAGCCGGGCGCAAGTGTTATACATACATATATATTTACAAACATATGTGTATATGTTCATATATTTATATATACATATATTGTATACATACACACATATATATATGTATATTTATATGTATATGTATATACATGTATATATACATAGGCATGTATATATAACACTGGCGCCGGGCTAACCGAAAAGTACCCTTCTTTTATATTAAATTGTCGGCACGGATGTCATATACGCCCATATTGGCGCGATTTTTTTTTTTTTTTTTTTTTTTTTTTTTTTGACGCCGATGTCATATACGCACCGGGTACTTAATTTGCGCCAAAGTGTCGTTATTTTGCTTGTAATGATAACCCGAATGTTGTTTATGCTGTTGATGTTTTCGCCAAATTGGCGTCGGAAAAAAATCGCGCCAATATGGGGCGTATATGACATCTGTGCCAAATTGTATACATATGGGAAAAATTGTTTGTGAGTATGAAGCAGTAAATAGGTTGTCAGAAAATACGTTGGCAAGCTTCTTTCTCGCCAAGAAACTTTTATCCGAAGTATTGTACATAAGCAATGATTGCTATAATGCATTTTTAATTATGATATGCGCTTTTATGTTTCACTACATTTATGCATATTATACTGTGTGTATAAATGCTACAGTTCATATGCAGGGCTACACAAAAGAATTCGTAAGGGTTACTGAGTATGAGAGGAAATTGCTTAAAGATGGTTTTTAAACGAGTTATGCATTTTTACGCTGAACTGCATTTAGTTTCCTAAGAAATGTTTGTGGAATATAGATAAAATGATATACATGGTCATACAAAGAATTGGATACATAGTCTATGGATGATAATATCTGGGAATGTGATTTCAGTAGTTTTAAGAGTAGGTTAAATTAAATTTTAGCTTAATTGTGGCATGTAATAACGGTACTATTGGCTATAGACGGTAACTGCTGAAATCAATTTTTAAATTTTTTTATGCGTTTTCTAAAATATTTACTTAGTTATCTTGGTAGTTCTTAGTTATCCCGTCGACCAAATTACTGTCGCCAAATTGTAAGATTAATTGCCAATAATGGTTGCCATTAATTGATTAATTAAATGCCAATAATGGCCAATAAAACCATTAATTCGACGTTTTATTTGTATTTTTATTATTGTTTTACTATTGATTTGACGATTTATATAATTTGGCGAAATTGGTCGACGGGATATCTAAGAAGTAACGTTATCTTATTTACCTTATTTCCCTAAATAGCGAAGTTTTGTTAAAGCATTCAGGATGTGTTGGAAAGTGTTTCATATTCAATGCTTAACGCATGGTTTTTCTTTCTTCTTTAGTCTTATTTTGCGTTTATTTTATTCTTAATTATATTGCTTATACTGCTTTATATAAACTTATAGAAACTTTGGCACAGGTGTCATATACGTTATCATATATTGGCGCGATTTTTTTCCGACGCCAATTTGGCGAAAACATCAACAGCATAAACAACAACATCCGGATTACCATATCATGCAAAATTACAACACTTTGGCGCCAGTTAAGTACCCGTTGTGTATATGACATTGGCGTCAGAAAAAAAATCGCGCCAATATGGTGCGTATATGACATCTGTGCCGAAACTTTAATATCTAATGTTTAAACTCTTCGCTTCACTCCCATTGCATATAGTACAAACTATAACATGGATAGCGCAAAATAATAGACAGTTTGGTACTTTTCCACTGTAGGGGCTTTGGCATTTTTTTAAACAAAAGCTTGGTGTAATTTGGGCATCAGAAGGTGAGATTTGGGTACTTTTCCGTTATGCGGACACCATTGTCGCCAAGCGTAATAGTTGGAGCAAAATCGTGAATTGAAGCATTTGAAAAATAAAAGAAAAACCATTGTCGATACTAAAGTGAGCATTTAAAAAATTTAACATTTGAAAATTCCAGAATTTTACGAACTATTTCATCAAATCACAAATATACACTTAAAATAAGTGAACAAATAACTACTATAAAATAAAGCAATAAAATAAAACTCATATTAAACTGCTGGCATAAAATTACAAATATCTTTTGGCATTTTGAAATAATTGGCGCATTAGCATACATTTTGGCATGGTGTCCGTATAACGGAAAAATATCGAGATTTGTTGTCAAATCATATAAACAGCTATGAAAACAAATTTGATGAGCGTTTTTATTTGTTTTATATGTATATTATTGATGTTTTTATGTACAAACTGCATCTGTTTCTGTATAAAATTAGAGAAATGGCTTTTTTATGTTAAATAAATCGTATAAATATCGTAAAAAATGCGTGTGTACATAAAATGAAACAGTGAATAGGTTCCCGGAAAATATGTTACCAAATTTCCTTTTTCGCCAAGGCACCTATACTGGAAAAGTACCTAAAGCACATTAAAATCGCGCAGTTAGGAGTTCACACAGTACACCGTTGTCTATTGGCGGTTATTTTATTAGTAGCATCGGGAGGAAGATGTAAAGATGTACTTTAAATTCTCACCCATAGATTTCGAAAAAATATCTTAAAAGAGTGGAGTTTAAATTAAATTTCAGTGACCTCCATTATGAAAGATTAATGCTTTTAAATGGGAATTTCGCCAAATTAGCCAGCGATCGCCAAGTTGGCTAACATTTGGCGCTACTGTGGTAACCCTGCATTAATATTTTTCAACAATTACTCATTTCAATGAGGCGGTCCTACCGGAATAGTGAGGGACACACAGAGACTTGGATTTTATATAAATAGATTACAACAAAATATTCTGCTATTTCCAAAAAGAAAAAACGTGATTGGTTGATCCATTTAAACTGTATATTTTACATGTCAAGCTAAAAATGTTGTATATGCAACTGACAATATCTCTATCAGTTGTAATAGTTGTTGTTGTATAATAAAAATATCTGTTATACTACAAACTATGAATAATAACTGGGTAAATTCAGTTTTTATGTTACTTTATTCTTTCTATGTAAAAAAAGAAAAGAAATTGACCTACTTTTCGACACAATGAATGGTATACTGCCTTTAAAGAAAATTATAGAAAATCCAATGAAATCATAAAACCACCTTTTCTTCATAGCAAAAAGCTGTTTTTTTTTTGTTGTTGTTGTTTGAAATAATATTTTGGGTGAAATCTGTAGGGTATATTGATATAAGTGCCAGGTTTCAATATGGAGAAAATCTCCATCTTGCTTCTTTGTAAAATGGTTAATAACGCTGAAACTGTTTGTAGAAACAAAGTGTAATTTTGTATATGAAGTCTTAATTTTTTTTTCTTTGTAAATTTGCAGGTTGCTATTGGAAAGTTTTATCTTTGTTAATTTTAGCTTGTATATAGAAAAATTAACAGATGTTAAATAACAGTAGGCATTAAAGGTCTGCACAGACCAAAATTTTTACAATTATTTCAAATTGTGCAGACCCAAAAAATCCAAGATAAATAATAAAAAAAAAAAATGCTAAGCTGGGGCCAAAATCATAAATCCACCTTCAGTTTCTATTTTTGAATTAGTATTCAACCATCTCAAAAGATATTTTTTCTTTCTTAAAAATTTCAAAATGGACTTTTTTTTTTTTTTTTTTTTTTTTAGAATGACCCCATATCTCTCCCATGGAAATAAAATACTACAAGTGTACTTAATAAAGCTAACTGAAATAAACCACACTTTTATATGTATATACATACACATGATTATGCATAAAAATTTACTATTTTGTTCTCTTTTTGTCTAGCTTTGTGAACTGCATTTTACATCTGCTGACATTCATGAGATCTCCCTCTATACTGCAGAAAATGGAATATGTTACCTACGCTTAAGAAAAGGTGCCATTCCGTACAGTTTGATACTTTGACCAGAACACTTCTAAAACAAGATACTTCATGTAATTCTCCAGATACAAAATAAAGATCAATTTCTCTTGAGAATTTTTTTTCCAAAGTTATTTTAAACGCATTAGTTTTTGTTTGTTCCTGTTGGAACATTATTTATAAATAAAAACAGTGTAATTGATGCACTTATATATTTAATCTTACTTTGAATTTCTTTTGATGTGTATGTTATGTGTTATTTAAAAATAAATAAATCTTAAATTTATATCAAATGAGTTAATTCATGTTTGATTTGGAAATTATTAGCTATATTTGAGTATGTGAGTTTCAAAATTTGCCTTATCCAGTAAATCAAATTTTGGGAAATCGTGAAAAACCTCTGATCGCGTCCATTGGTTTTCATTGTAAACCAAGATTTTACAATGCCAGAAATACATAATAAAGCTAGTGTTTTGCAGATGGTATTGTTTTCCAGATTCATGTCCACCAGTACCAGTAGAATGGAATGACAGAGAAAACTCTATTTTTTAACTTTTAGATAAGGAGTTTTGAAACTGGTGTCCTCATTAAATTCTTATGCATGAATATTCAATAAATATTTTATTATTTCTACTTTTTATGGGATGTGAATGTACAAAGCAATATTTGAGTCATCTGTGACAATTAATTGCTTCAGAAACTTTTTTAACTTGGAAGATTTTTGTTTCGATTTATACGAAGGGTTACAGGAAGAAGCAACAACATTTTTTTTTTTTTTTTTCTGTCATTGTTTAACCTTAATAAAACTTTCAAATAATACATTTATATTAAATGAGTAAGTTAATTGAACAGAATGTAAGTACTTTTTGTGTACGCTAATTTCAGATGTACATAGTTTGCAGCCAATCAAATAAGTTTTAGACCAATAAAGTTTATTTAAATATGTTGCATAATATGTAAAAAATAGAAATAACATAAATCTTATTTATTAAAATTTCTCAGCAGATTATGCACTAGAAATTAGGGTATTTTATTCATTTAGTAATTAAAAAATGCAGATAGTATATGTAGATTCTTAAAACAACACTTCAAGTTTAGAAACAATAAGATAAAATAGCTAACATTAATGTGATATTTTATATAGGCATAGAGATATAAAACTGAAAAAAAATCTAATTAAGATAATGTATTTTTTTCAGTTATCTACCCTAATATCTAAACAGAAAGTAACAGGAGATGGCTGTTGCTATTAAACAACAAAAAGTACATTCAAACCTCATTAACATGTACAGAATTAACCGGGTGTACTTTTAATATGAATTTTTCCTACAATGCCTGTCAAAATTAATACAACGGTTTTATTAATAATAATATAAACTATTGATGATAACATGGGGAAAAAACTTTTAATTTGCCTTGAGATTTATGTTAACGAGGTTTGACTGTATAACTACTACAATGGTATTTTAAATTTTGTTTCAATCAGAAATTTATGGATTAATAAACAAAATCAGTTAAATGTTAAACATTTTAAATATCACGAGCATTAAAGCCTTTGCTTATTCCACTTTGTGTGGATTTGTCCGCATTCAACTATTGTGACCTATGGGGATGCATAAGTCTAGGTGTTGAAAATATTTTTTCCTACACTTCCAGAGAATGTTGATCCTGTGCTGCTTAACCCTTTGAGCTCTGGCGGGTAAATTTCTTCAAAATTCCAACTGTCACATTGGCACCAGTATCTTTCTAAGAAAAAATTCGGTTTACGAAATACATGAAAAAAGGCATTAAACCTTTTTCAAATAAATTTGGTCGAATATTCCGGTGTCATTGTGACATTTTTTAATTAAAATTAAGTGGTAGAAAATTCAACCATCAGAGCTCAAGGGGTTAATGAAGCCCAATTCCATAATAAATATAAATTTATGTAAATGTTTTGAATGAAAAAAATCATAACAGCAGTGTTGTAAGAAAAAAATTATCAGAAAGTCTCAAAAAGTTATTTTCAAATACTTTGACAATTAGATTGATCAATAATTAGTAAAATATTAATTTAAATAGTTTTTCTGTCAATTTTTCTTAAATCATATTAAGATACAAATATTTCAGAGGGGGAAATCCCCTACCTTCCCTACAGTTAGGGTTTTCACAGACAATACAATCGTGAAGTATCAGCATGACATAAGACTAATAGAAAAGAAATTAACCGTAGGTGTGAAAGTTGTGAATATTAACCCCTTGAGGGACGATGGGATATATTTTATCCCACCTAAGTTTAATCGAGATTTGCACCGGAAACTTTTAAATAAATTTTATTTTTGTAACTTTGATGGAAAAAACTTGTAAAATTGCTTTTCTTTATTTTGAAACGGAATTTTTCAAAGATCCCGGTGTGAATTCAACATTACAGGAACGCAATCACTTGCCTCTCAAGGGGTTAAATGAAATTGATTTGACTTAAAAATGGGACTTGCAAAGCTGAACCTAATTCATACATTTGTTTTAGAAATATAATCTGTTATTACAGTGTGCTTCTTCAAGAGTTTTATTTTTTTGCACTTTACAGATATGAATTATCAAATATTTAACAAAGAAATTGTAATAAGTATACTTATTACCACCTTCCCACGTAGTGAAAGAAGAAAAAAACTTTAAACCAGAAATTTATTTAATGAAATAAAGTATATTTCAAATCACTACTAAATAGAGGCAAGGCACATTTAATTAAATAATTTTTCTGGTTCAAAGTATTTATTTTTGGGAAAAACGGTTTATTGCCAAATGTGGGTATGTGTTTGGACAGTTCGTGTGATAAAAAATGGTCTTTATTTAAACCAGGAGGGTATGATGCCCTTTGCTTTTGTACGCCTCTTGTCAAGGATCTCTGAACAGACCGAAATTCTACCTAATTAGACACCTGAATCCCCCCCCCCCTTTCCAATAAATATGCTTAATTAAAAATATATACTCTTTTGAGTTATGAGTGTTTATACAATAGTATAACTTACTGAATTATTCATGTACCTTGGTAGAAAAAGGCCCAATTGCATTTTTCGTCTTTTAAAGTCTAATAAAATGAAAGGAATAACCTTTCATATTTTATAATGAAAAATTTAAGGGGCAAAAACTTATCAAAGCAGAACAATAATTTAGAATTAATAAAATTCTTTTAAAATATTTCTATGAAACATAATGATAAACAATAAGAGTGGTAATTGTTAGTCGAATATTAATATTTAAAAAATGCATTTGATTTTTTTTTTAATCAGTTTGTTGAAAAACAAGCAAACTTAATTGATTTAAAATAAAAGGCTTTAGGAAGAGGTTAAATAATAGAATTTAATAGGATTATTTAAATGAAAGAGTAGTATTTGTTAAGAAATAAAAAAATATGGAACTCTTTCTAACTCAGCTCACCCCTCCCCCTCCTTCAAAAAATAAAAATACAATTTGGATAATTTTGTTTAAATATTTTGTTTCAAACGATTGTAGTAAAGCTAATAGAAATTAAAAGAATGTATTTACATTTTTGACGCTTAAAATTTTAATGTATGTATATTTCGAAAATAAATATTCTGAAATCGCTTTCATTTATACACCCAACCAACCAATCTATAATTCATCGCTTTCTAATCAGAATTTGCTTGATAACTCATCTAAAAGTCATCGCAAGTTCATCGTTATCAAATCGTACTCCTCGGTGTTTCATCATATATTTTTCTAAAATTCATCAGATTACGATCATCCATAGATCTCAGGCCGATGAGACATTTCTGAGTAATTGCCGATGAAATTCATCCGATGAGAATGCGATAATCGGCCACTTATCGTGTCATCGGAATTCGATAAGCGGCCATTCAAGGGCCATATACATTTTGCTACTAGGGGTATGTCATTTTTTTCATTTAACTATAATACTAAATAACTAAACTGTTTTTTTTTCTTTACTTACAGCACTTTTGTTGTGTAATAATAATAAAAATCTCAAATATCCAATTTAACATTACACTTCAAAAATAATATTTTTATATATTATTGTTGCGCAAATTTTATTCAAATTCTAGCATAATTTAAAACTAGCACCGTGAAACCTGTCTATAATGACGCTGAATGGGCCAGAGAAAGCATCGATGTAGATAGGTTTTCAATTTCATTATAGGTAGATTGGTAAACGGAAAAAAGGTGACCGGAAAAAACGGGACCGGAAAAAAGGTGACCGGAAAAAACGTGACAAGGAAGTGTTAAATATTGGATTTCGAAACAATGAACCTGGAAAAAAAATTAAAGCAAATCGGATGTTTCTGTCAAGAGTTATCGCGTTACGTACATACAGACGTAAGTGCATACATACATACATACAGAACCTGCGTGCACATTAATCCTTGGGCTTTGATAGCCTGCGAGCAAAAAGCGGGATAATGAAAAAATTCCTCTAAAGAAAATGCCTCCTCTCTTCGTCTTTATTTTGTTCCCTTTACAGGCTGTGTATGTAATTTTTTCCCTCCCCCTCCGCCTTATAAAACATCTTTACTCATATATAAACTATCAATAGCGAATTGAAAGAATCAATAAATTGTATTTCCTTAATACCCCCCCCCCCCCCCTTCCGTGGATAGCACTAACTTGTCTTTTGTAGAAGTCATAATAAACTTCTCTTAATGAAATGTTAAAATTGTATTTTCTTGGACCAAATCTTAGAGTTGTCAAACTCACCCATTAACTCTGCCCCCCCCCCCCCCCCCCTACGCTGTAAGAAACTGACAGTGGAAAAACTTTACTTTAGTTTTTAGCATTTATTTATCGACAAGTTCAATATTTAACACTTCCTTGTCACGTTTTTTCCGGTCACCTTTTTTTTCCTTGTCACGTTTTTTCCGGTCTCGTTTTTTCCTTATCCCGTTTTTTCCGCTCTTGTTTTTTCTGTCACGTTTTTCCCGTCACCTTTTTCCTGGATTCAATATTATTCCTAAGGAAGAATTTTTTAAAGATAGCGTGCTTGCATTTCAGTATTTTTAAACGATTTTCTTTGATTTGAGTAGCTGAGGTCGATCTGTACAAAGGACTTTTTTACTCCTTCTATTTTATTTGCAAGGTTTTTTAATGGGTATACTTTTACTTTCGAAACCGGTTCCGAAAGTAAATGTATCCTAAATAAATTTAAAAAAAAAACTTTAAACAAAATCGAAAAAGAAAAAAAAAGCTCTTTCTATAGATCGATCTTAGGTAGCCAATGCAAAAGATTCGTTTAAAAAAATGGAAATAAAAACGAGGTATCTTAAAAAAATTCTTCCACCAAATAAACATTAGCGAGCGGGTGCTTTCGCGTGAGTGAAGTAGCCTATTAATTGTTGGAAGTAGATCAAAAACTCCACGCAATTAAACATCATAGACGGCTTTATTAAGTGCAATTGCTCGCAGTAATCTGCAATGCTTTTTTAATATTTTAGAGCAAAAGTAAAGTAATTTTATTTTTCAATTTGAAACTTTTCCTTAATCATATGAGACAAAGTTAATGATAATTCTACCGTGAAGGCTGTATTTCAAAATCTCTACAAACGTATCATAATTTTTTTTTTTTCTGTTCTTATCTCGATTTTCCTTTTGTTTATATGGCAGTTTACATACAAAGAGATTTGCCATGAAAGAATTATTTCAATCAATAAAATGATGTTTACACAGTACTTCTCATGTTGGGAGATATAACCTATCATCTCACCAATATGATTAAGCAAAGTAAACAATAATAATCATTTTAAGATAGGTAATGCATTCATATGCATTAAAGACAGATAATCTTAACAAAAGTTACTCTTCCTTGTTTTTACTTGCATTAAAAAATAAATAAAGGTGTATTTTTACACATATTTATATGTGTGGTTTTCATTATATTCGACCTACTTATATTTTTGAATAACTGGATACTTGTACCGTGCATTAGTATATTTATAAGCAGTATCCCATTTTTAGCATTACTACAGCAAATACTTGGCTTAATATGAAAAAAGTTCTATATTTCTTTTGAAAGTTGAGGGGGGGGGGGAGAGAATCCAAAAACCATTCTTATGTTTATATCACTGGCTGTGTCCGCTTGGAAAATTAAAAACATTGTGTATTATTTGTGCTTTCTTTATATAACGAGCCCCAATATAGCGACTCTTACATTAAAACTGCCATATTAAAAAGCCCTAAATCTTATTTATTCTCACAGTTGTGTTTCACAGAGAAGAACCAGAGGTGTAGCCAGAAAAATGCTTTTGAGACTACACTTCCCTGAACGATATCTACAATTATCATTATTTTTTACCTAATCATTCTACTAAATACAACAGAGTTGACCAAATATTCCAGTGTAATTAATTCCAATGATACTTTAAAAGTTTCTATGAGTTTTCTTTGAAGTAAGGTTTGAAAGAGAGTAAATATCTCCCATTGTTATCTAATCCAAACTCTTGCAACCCATGAATGACATCGAAATACTACCTGTAAGTGACGCTTTGAGCTTTGAGAAAACTATGATTGACAGCCCCACCCCTTCCCTTGTAAAGATGATTTCTAAAGAAAACAGTTCACAGGAACAGTAAAATTCCAAATAGTGGTAGCTTGCTACATATTTTTTTCATTGTCGCTTATTTAATAAAAGGATTATGAAATGTTTATGTTTTAAACTAGTTCTTTTAAAATTAGTATTAATCAATAATTATTAAATCATGAATATTGCACAATGTAACATAAAAGATTGTTGATATAAAAATAAAGTAGGGCATCATTAAAAAAAAAAATCTTTTCTGACATCACAGCAGAAATCTTAGAATAACTCCCCCCCCCCCTCCCCAACGGAAAATAAAAACTGATAGCCGAAGAGTTATCTTTATTGTAGCCTAAGAATTATTATTAAACTTATGGTTATTTTTAATAATAAAAACTTTGTTGCACATTTTCTGTATGTTATCAAATTCTGCCCCATTCCGCAAGCGTGCTTATAGAAGAATTTAGTAATTTAGTTATTCTACCTAAATACTTTTAAATAATCACTTTCAATGGTCTACTTAAAAAAAAATCAAATTCGTGATATTTGATATGCGCATGTTACCTCCGATATCCTAAAATCAAGAAAATTTTTCTCCGATTAAGTCACACACTAATGACAATTTGTAATTCTAAATTATGAGGAATTTATTTATTTTACATTTTCCAACATAGTTGAAAAGGGTTTATGACTTCAGTTTGTCTGTCAGTGCTCTATCTTGAGCAAATATAATTCGAATTCCCTGAAATTTTGTGTGTTATTGACATTTACTATCGCACGATCACCATTGAAAATGAAATATGTAGCATGTACAGTTCCCTTACAGGGGCATTCAAAAGTATGCCGTTAAATTACGACCAATGGGAAAAAATCGTTTCAAGTGCAGCACTAAAACATGCTTTCTGTAGAATATGAAATGCAAAGAATTTATTATTCATTTCCAGAGTCGCACAAAAGAATTCCGTTACATAATGATCTACGCGGGAAAATCGTTTGCAGTATATTTTAATGTAGATACTCTATTTCAAATGAATTTAGGTAAAAAGGTCAACGGTGAAAAGGTCTTAGCAAAAAAAAATCAGTGGTAAAAATAATAATTATTATGTATACTTAGATGAACCTAAAATTCAGATCTATTAGTTATTAAAGTTACATATATTTTCAGTTATAGAAAACTAATTCTAAGTTGCAACTAAAGCCCGTGCTAAGTCCGCATATCTATTATTGATATAAAAAAAGTATATTATACATAGCGTTACACTTAAAGGACACTAATAAATAGGTGCTGTGTATTGAAAAAATATATTCTGCTGGAGACGCCGGCTGTTCATTAGTAAGCCCTTAGAAAGGGCGGGGTGGTAAACAGAAAATACAATCTATAGATTCTCTCAATTTAGTACATGGATAGCTTATGTATAAGGCTATTAACTTTTATATATTTATGGGAACTTTGACCAAAGACAGCCTTTTGGTGAAGAGAAAGGGGGAGAACATGGAATTAAAAGAAACAAATTTTTACATACATTTAAAGGGGTCAAAACATAAACAAAAGTACTTTTTTCAAAAGTGAAGGTTTTTCATTATCTTGATTTTTATAATGTAAGAGGGGAGCAGAGTTAAGAGCGGGGTGTACGTGTGTGTGTGTGTGTGTATGGAAGGGGGTAACAATAAGTGGGAGTCAAAATTTTGAAGTTTCAACAAAGAAAACAAAATTTAAGGAATGCACAGCAGAAATGAAAATATTTTCTCGAAAATAATTTAAATAATACTTAGGATCTAAATTTATTGAGTATGGCGTAGAGTCCTGCATCGGGTCGGGAAACCTTTCTTTTTTTGTCGGGGGTTGGGTTAACTTCTACAATTTTGCTGCAAATCGGGTTGATATCCATTGTTTCGGGTTAGGTTTTGTCTCTTGCGGGTCCGGTTCGGCTTGACCCGATTTTTCAAAGAATTTCTAAAATATTTTTTCTGTTGAAAAATCTGCATACAATAACAGTTTTTAAAGAAATGGAAAAATTGAATACACAAGGAAAATTGTAAAATCTAAATAATTTAGAAACTAGTTTTATTAAGCTTGTCTTAACACAATTTAACAGACATATTACAAAAATGGGATCTGTAGGTCGAAGGGAAAATTTATGATAGTCATAGACCGTTTATTCAGAGCTATATTTCAATTTACATTTGTGAATATACGATCTTCAGCTGTGTATCGACCTATCTTTAACTACATTGTCAAAGGACTATTTCATCTCATTCCTCTATCTAAGATAAGCAAACGATATTACGTCGTTCAAGCCATTAAATAAAACTGTCATACAAAATTTCGGACAATTGGACTATTATCGTTCTTCCTCTTAATCATTTGATTTTCCTCTAATTTTTTACGCACACGCAAAAAAAACAAAACAAAAAACAAAACAAAAAAAAAAGAACTGGAAAGTAAAAACTTTTTTTTTCTTCACCATTTGAAAAATTAAGAATGATATAATGAAAGTAATGTTTTATTAAAATTTGAACTCGAGTGTGAAAACCAAATTTCAAAATAAGACAGTTTTCTTTATAGATATTAAAATTATTTTAATTTCAGCAATCCACCCTTTACTAAAAAATATTTTAAATATTCACAAAAGTGCCCTTTTTCAACCGTCCTTTTTTAGTGCACTGTTCTTCGGTTGTCTTGGAATTCCTCTGTTAATGATCAGTAAACACTACGCGCATTATTATTACTATTAATTTTTATGGCCCTTTTTCAACCGTCCTTTTTTAGTGCACTGTTCTTCGGTTGTCTTGGAATTCCTCTGTTAATGATCAGTAAACACTACGCGCATTATTATTACTATTAATTTTTATGGGAAACAGACTGCAGTGCACATTAGAAATGTGTATCAAAAAAAAAAGAAGAACTGGAAGGTAAAAACTTTTTTTTTCTTCACCATTTGAAAAATTAAGAAAGATATAATGAAAGTAATGTTTTATTAAATTTTGAATCGAGTGTGAAAACCAAATTTCAAAATAAGACAGTTTTCTTTATAGATATTAAAATTATTTTAATTTCAGCAATCCACCCTTTACTAAAAAATATTTTAAATATTCACAAAAGTGCCCTTTTTCAACCGTCCTTTTTTAGTGCACTGTTCTTCGGTTGTCTTGGAATTCCTCTGTTAATGATCAGTAAACACTACGCGCATTATTATTACTATTAATTTTTATGGGAAACAGACTGCAGTGCACATTAGCAATGTGTATCAATTATTACGGTTGGAATAATGTACTACTATAAAAAAAAGTACTACAAGCAGATATCGATCTAGACCGTAATTCGAGTTTATTCGAATTATTTTATACATCCATGTAAACGAACAATAAAGGCCACACTCACTATTTCCAATAGTGAACAGGCCTCCATATCATATATCGATTTCATGGCAATGCAAGTAATATTTACAAAGGTCAGATGGAAAAGCAGTACTAGACTTTTTCCGCGATGGCACCCCAAGCTCACAATTAGCCTAAAATATTCAAGTGTAACTATATATTGTTTAAAAAGATACCAATGAACAGTACAAGCATAGCATTATTCAAAAATATCAATAGAATGGATGCAATTAAAGCAGTAGATATGATTAAGTGTAAGTATATGTCTTTAAAAACAGGGAAGAATCATTATCTAAAAGATTCTTACAATAATGCAAATGAAAGCATTCTCTTTTTAAATTTATTGTTATTATTATTATTATTACTTTACTTTGTACAATCATGTTTGTTAAATGACAAATTAAATCATGGCAATCTATTTTTTTATAAATATATCTCATATAGACTAATACTATATGATCAGAATTAATGCTAATACTATATGATAAGTATGATTAAAACAATCATAATGAAATGACTGTATTGAAACTGGAAAAAAAAAGTTAAACTAGATTTTGATGATTGAACTTTTCATTTCGTTACCATGAGAATTAAACTAAGAAAACATTTATTTTAATGCATTAAACTACACTAATACTGTATAATGCACATTTATTTTAACGTATTTAAATATCCATTTTTAATTATAGATTACTTAGAGATCACAAATATATTTTACAATTAATGTTGATTTCTTTCCTGCTCATGCTGACTGATAATTGTTACATCATATAAATCCAACTTATTGCAATTGCTTCAAGGTCTATGACACTAAATTTGGGGGGCTCTGGGCGAATGCCCCGTACAAAAACTGCATAATCTTCCAAATTGATTTTTTTTTTTTTTTTTGTGACACATTCCTGAATTCAGTTTTGTTCATAAACACATGGAATTGGCAGGTACTCTTATTCAGAAACTATAAAGTCGAACAATTTTTTTCAATTTTCGATAAACATAGGAAGGAAGTCTGTTAGAAAATGCTGTTAAAGTTGGCGTTTTGAAAAAAAAAAATTCTGCACACGGAAGCCCGATAAAGGTTACAATGGGAAAACGCTTGTATTTCTCATGTAATTTATTTGTCGAAAAGTGAAAAAAAGAAAAAGTGAAAGAAAAAAAAAACATTTGGTCTCAAATCATTTACATAGTCATACCTGCATTTGTCAAGCTTTTACACTTATATATTAATTCGTTAATGTGTCAAAGTTTTTATTGTTAAACGAGCAATTTTTTTTTCATCTAAATAATATTTACAAAAGTTAGTGGCAGGGCAGGCGGAAGAGCATTAATTAACCACCACCATATACAGGGCAGGGTCCGACTTAGGCTATGGGGGGGGGAAGGTAAGAATCATTCTGCCCCCCCCTCCCCCTCTATCTATCTATCTATAGATTTTTTTGTGAATAATGTGGAAGTAGCTAGTAATAAACTTCATACTATTGTATTATATGCATAAGTTTTATATCCGGTACTGCTTACATCTGTATACAGAGTGTCACAAAAAGATAATCACAACTTTAAGAAAAAAAATTCTTGTAGGAAAATAGTAGGAAAAAAAATGATAGATTGTTTGATACGAGTATTTCTTTGCAAACATTTACTTTGCTTATCTACGTACGTTATAAGATGTCTAAAAGAAAACGTCCCAAATTGGTTATAAGTATTGGTTTAACTTGCCACGTTAAGAGAAAAACGTTAATAAAGAATTGCTTTTGAAAACTATAGAATACTAAATTGTCATAATAAAATATTAATCATTAGTTTTCTAATGATATTTGCGTAGGTGGAGAGGTTACTGAAAGCGGAGGGGGGAAGGGGACCGCACTTCCTTCTTAAAAGTTCGAAAATGTATAAATTTTGGTCACTTTTATTTAATTTTAAACATTTGACACCATTTAAATAAAAATCCTGACTACTCTCATGGGAGTCCCCTAAAAAGGGGGACCCGGGGAAGCTTCCCCGCATGCACCTTTATAAGTCGGTCCCTGACAATATATATGTAATATACATATATATATATGTATTTAATGGACCACCATAACCAATAATTTTATATATTAAACTTTATTTTCAAAGATCTTTGTAAAACATTTTTATTTATGCAATGTATTGCCTAAATTGTGTTTCCTTGCGCTAAATACTGAATTTTTTACTCATACTTTGTTACCCACCGACCCCATTAACTCTGCCCTCTCCTACATTGTAAAGATCAAGATGATAAAATTTCCGTTTGTTAGTCAACATGTTCATTTCAACCCCTTTAAAATATCTGTATGTAAAGTTTTTTTATGTTCCCCCACTCTTTTCCTTCTCACCCCAAAGACTATCCTTGGTCAAACATTCCATAAATATATAAAACTCGCTGTTCTTATACATAAGCTATCAAAGTAGCGCGTTGAAAGAACAGATACACCTGCTTTACTTGAAACGCAGAAAAAAATATAAGTATTACTGACTATGGAAGTTGCTTAGAGAATAGTTTTAATTGTGTGATGCATTTTCTCGCTGAACTATATTTGTATACCAATAGAAGTTTGTGGAACATAAAAAATTTTATACAGGGATACGCAAACCAACAAGATACATGACCGTTTGGGTGCGTAATTGACTACTTTTTAAAATTATTATAGAAGGTAATTGATAAAACTGGATTTCTAAATGTGTTATATGTTTACCATACTGTTTACTCACATATCTTCCAGCCACATATCTTGCGCCTTATTTACCGGTAAAATTTCAGTACAGTTTTATAGATAGATAAATGTGTTGGAAAGTATTTCACAATCAATTCTTGAAATCTATTCTCACAATCAATTCTTCGTTCTTATTTTTATGAGCTTTTATTTTTTATGCTGGAGAAAGTTTTCAAAGTTTCCATACATACAAATACGCAGAGATAATAATTACTACTATTTGTTTATTAATATTATTTGTTTAAAAATTAATTGAAAAAAATAAAAATATCTTGAGAAGGAAAATTAAAACTGGTTTCATCCAAATCCTAAAACTTAAAAAAGGATAAATCTTAAAAAGTGATAAAAAGTGTCATTTGATTTTTTTTTAACTCTTTCCAGTATAGTTGAAAAGCGTTTATAAATTCGGTTTGTCTGTCTTTCCTTCTGTCCGTGCTCTAATTCACATAAATTTAGTCCAATTGCCATAAAATTGATATATGTTATTTTTGTTTAATTTGGCATGTTCATTATTGAAAATGAAATGTGTAGCATGTAAGATTCGTTTACAGGGACACGCAAAAGAATGCCGTCACATTACGGTGAATTAGAAAAATCGTGTATGGTGTAGTTTAATGATATTACACTATTTTAAACATATTGGAATTTTTATATTTCACTAAGGAGTTGTACACTACAAGGCGATTACTGTAGAATATGATGTGCATAGAATTTATATTTCATTTTCAGGGACACACAAAAAAATTTGGCCTATGACCAATAATTGCTATAAGTTCGTTATCAGTTGCGGTATACGTTTTTAAATTTGACTGTTGTTATTATTTTTTTTTATATTATGTGGTGTTTATAAATTCAATAGGTCATATACTGGGAATCTCTATCGCAAGTACAATTCCGTTTATTGACAGAAATTGCTGAATGGGAATTTTCCTGCGGAACTAAATTTTTGCATACATACATACAAAGTTATAGAGCATATACAGGGCTGCACAAAAAATAGATATTTTTCCAACTAACTGACAGCAATTGCAGAAATTGGGTTTTCAAATGCGTTATGTGTTTTCTAATTTATTTATTTAGACACCACCTTTCTCCGTAATAAGCTGTAAAGTTTTGTTTCAATATTCTGAATGTATTGGAAAGTGTTTCATAATTTATGCTAGACACATGATTTTTAGCTCATGTTTCTTTTTACAAATATTCTTTTTCAATTTCTCCAAAGAATTTTTGAAAAAATACGGAGTCTTACTGTACTAAATATAAGAAAAAATACATGAATACATTTCGAAATTATTAAAAATAGTGCTTAGTTTCCATCTGGTCTAAGAATATTCAACTTGTGTCCCGCGGAGTTGTGAACTTATTGTTGTAAAGTTTAAATCCTTTTTATCTCTTTATGGCCGATGGACGCTGGAAGTTTTATGGGAGATAAAGTGAGGGGGGGGGGGGAGGTATTACTCTTCACAGATATTTGAAATGGATTGTATTTTTCTCATTTTCAATAGGAGAATATATTAGGTACCTAAAATAATTCCTGTTATCGGAAAATTTTAAATGTAATTATTTTTCCTAGGTGGTGAGGAGAAAAATGACACCCGAAAAAAAAGGGCACTTTTATTACAATGGAACTTACAAAAAGCACATTTATTTTGTATATTACTATGCAGACTCTCCATTGACCTATTTATACATAGTAATACCTGTACTAAGCGGAATCTTGCCTTAAAAAAAAGCCAAAGTTCTTTGGAAAATTTCTAATTCAAAATTATTATATTGCCCCTTATCATTTCGTCTTAAAGGGTTCCATTGTTAAAATTAAAACTTGCATTTAATCAGTAATACAGTCGTTCCCGTTTAAACGATTATTTTTGGTTCCAGAAATAATATTCGATTAAGCGGGGTTTTTGATTAAACAGGGAATCATAACAGTAATATGCGTAATAAAAAGGGAAAATACCCATCTACGGTATGTTTAATTAACAAAATAATAAATCGTTAATAGAATAACATAAACTAAAATAAATACGAATGCTAATATAAAGTAAATACTTATTAATTTAACGTCAGTATATGCATTTATATGGTTTACATCACACTTAATGCAGCTCGTTTGAGTTTGGTCAAAACTTTGCTACTTCTAATTTATGTTACTTATACTGCCTTTAAAAAATCGTTTAAAGTGGTTTGTTTAAGTGAAATTTTAAAGGAGTAAATATAGAGTTATTTTTCGAATGAGTGCAAAATATCACAACGACCATCTCGAGTCTCGAAGTGACGACGCATTGCCATTAAAGCCTGATTAACAGCAAGAAGCGATGGTGGTGAGATCAAGGTGGGGAAATCATTTGACCTGTCCTGGTATATACCTGCCGACCGAAATCATTGCAGGAAGAACTGAAAATTTGTTTTCAGCGTAAAGGAACCGTAAATGACAAAAGGTGGAAGGAAATTCTAGCTGAAACGGGCATTCCGCGCCTATTTTCAAACATCGGTCACACAGTTCTTATTCGATTAAGCGGGTAGGTTCGTAAAAGTTATTTGGTTTAAGCGGGGGAAAATAACATAAAACCAATAGGAATAAATTCGGTTCCGGAGAATTCTATTCGAATAAGCGGGGTATTCGATTATCCGTGACCCGATTAAGTGGGGAGGACTATTATACATATGCACAAGTATTACACCTATAATTCATTAATGATGCAATACTATGATCACTAATTAATTACAGTAAAACCTGTAAAAATGAAATCCATGTATAACATAATCCTGCCTTAAACGGAGAATTTTATGTTCCCAAATACAAAATACTACACAATTACACCTAGTAAAACCTGTCTAAAACAGAATTTGTTTTCGTACCTAGTGATCTCGTATTAACCGGTTTTATTGTAATATACAGTGGTACTGTGCAGTGTTACTGATTAATTAATTCTGTAAAACTTAAATAATATATCTTTACTATCTCTAAACATGATTTAAGTATAAGAAATAGTGTACTTTATAAAAAAGAAACGCCTTAACATGTTTGGTTTTACTGTACTCAAACAATTGCCTGCCGAGACGAAAGGAAAGGTTGAAATAATTACTGCCACTTTGATTACATCAATAAATGTTTTTCTTTTAATGTTCTACATTTATCAGTAAAATAATAGGAATTAATAAAAATTCAAATTTGTTATCTGGAAGCTAAATTATAAGATCCAAAAATCCGCCTGTTTTTTTTTTTTTTTTTTTTTTTTTTTTATGTATAGCTGGAAAAAAGGTTGTCAGTTTGTATTTTTTTTCTTCTTTTTTTAAACAGGAATTTGCACATTTTGAAAATCTTATTAAAATTTGTTTTAATTCTTTTATTGCTCACAAAAAAAAAATAAGTTAGAAGAATTATCATTTAGAAGAAGATTTTTTCCATTTATTTTGAATGCGCATTTGAAATACTTTATAACAAATCACTTTTTTTTTGGTGGGGGGGGGGGGGGGGGGTTAGAATATTTTAATGTATTTTCAACTGGTATATTCATCAGGATAATGTACAATATATCAGCTATCTCAGATTTATATCACAGAAAATCAAAGAAAGCAGATGTTACACTAATTTGCATAATGAGAAATTATTATTATTATTATTATTATTGTTTATAAAAGAAAAAATAAATAATATTAGCATTAATTGAAATTGAGATACGATGAATAACCCTATCTAAAAGTGTAACTAAAGTGTACTAAACGTTTAATTGAGATTCGTTGTATAGTGAGATCTATCGCTATGCGTGCGTTTTATAAAATGTAAATTTATTTAAAAAATCGATTACTTCCAGTTTAATTTTGTAATTAAATCATTACAAATTAATAAAATTTACAAGTTTATGTAACAGAAACTGTTTAGGAAAAAAAAATGCCTTTAGAGGAAATGAAACATGCTTGTTATTACGAAGATATAAATTCTTTTCAAATTTAGATAAAATTTAATAGCATATAAAGCAAATTATACTACATTAACAGTTTGCAAACATTATTCTAAGCAACACGGAACACACACCTGTATTCCTGAAAACTGCTATTTCGTTACATACTTTCAGATGTTGCCTGGGATTAACCAGACAATCGTTTTCGAAAGCTATTAGTCAACTAGTTTTAAACGCCCATTCACGCCTCATAAAAGACAGTGGACAGCAGTTTCAATCATTCAGTGTCAGAAAGAAGGTGAAAGAACTAAATCCCTTAGCACTTTTCAACTACAAAATCACATAACCCCTTCTACCTTTTCGAACAGGTTCTTTTTTCCTATTCAAGGCCTTTTTAAGGTACATTTTTATAATCTAGTGAAACGCTCAATGTGTTATATCGGTTTGGTATTTCCTGAGATTGTGTAGAAATCACCATTTAGAATGTTTTTTAGAATGCTTTTCGCGCATTTTCACCCCATTTTAAATTTCGAATCGTTTAAGAACTGTTCTTAGAAATCCTTTATACCTAATAAGTAGCTAATATTTCAAATTTCATATTTCTAGGCCCTTCAGTAACGCAAAAATCGCATTTTTAGAACGTTTTTTGCTCCTGCACCCCCTTTGGGGTAGTAGCACCGACATAAGATATAGCCTATGTACTAAGTTGGACTAACACAATCATTTTCATACCATTACTTTTGGAATCGGTTCGGTAGTTCCTGAGCTTATCTCCTACAAATAAACAATTTTTCCTCTTTATAATAGGAGTATAGATAAGTCCTACTTCTACTCTCAATCGTAATTCCATGTATTTTTTAGCTGCCACAAAAAGGTACAGTCATGGAAAAAAAGTAAACACCCCCTAGTAACTCTGCAACTATTTATAATAGAAGAAAGTTGTTGGTACCAAACGATTGCAAATAAAGTCTACTTTTCAATGTTGCATATAAAATTTGCTTAGGGGGCCATCTACAAATCAAAACCACACCAACCTTTTTTTATTTATAATAACACCCAATTTTAACAATCTATTAGTAATCTTCGATACAAACTACCCACAGAAACGAAATTTAAAGTCATTTGGATGATAAGTTTTTGAATTTTCAAAATTTAGAACTTCTAATGTTAAATTACATTTTTATATTTTTATAAATATCCCCTGAAATTATAATCTTACTGTGATAACTTTGTACGTGGTTATAATCAGGGCTTAATTTACGCCGGAGCCCAGCTCCGGTACTTCTCTGTTTTTAGTAAATTTTTAAATACTGGTCGGAATTCACCGGAGCTCATAAATTCAGGGCTCCGGAGCCCAGTCCAATAGCGAAACCTAAATTACCTTTGCCTTTGCTTCCCATCTCCAAGATTTTGCATTCTTTTTTATTAAAGCACTTATATGTACCGTAATGTGTCGCACACGTAGAGGAGGTGGAGATAAAAAAAAAAGGCTCAATTTTTATATCAGTTTTTGCGCTTGGACTGACTCAAGCTCAATCACTCTTACATTCAAAATTTTAATTATTCATGTATAGAAAAAAAACTTTTCCTCCTTCAAAATTATGTTTTATAGTCTATTTCAAATCATTTTAATGTTATTTTGATCAGAATGAAGGGAAAACAGAAATCGAGTTTTTCTATTCTACTGATATTTGCAAATTTATGTGGGCGACGTGTTGATACGCCGCAACTCAAGAGACTGAATAATGAATTTGCTTTCAGTTCAATTTTCTTTTATGACAGTAGGATAATTTCTAATTGGCTGTTTTTTTTAAACAGGTAGTTAGAGAATATTTTCTGTTTTTAGCCAACGAGCATCAGCTTCAGGTTTTGTTTGTTTGAGTTTTTTTCATTTATATTGCGTACGAGTATAAAAATCACGTTAGGGATTTTTTTTTTTTTTTTATCGTGAACGCTACGCATGTTAAAGCTCTGCTCTGCTCATTTATGAAATCGCAAAGATGAGGGGTTGCATTCATATATCCATTAATTAGTGCCAATATAGCATACACAATATTGCACGCACTTGGATGCATTTGGATACAGCCTCTCATCTTTTTGCTTCTTTTTGGCGAATAACTGATTTTGAACTTACTCTGTAAACGATAATTTTCAGACTTTTCAAACTATGTATTTGATACTTTTACAAAAGATGCTCTGTACCATAGCTTCCCAACCTTTTCTAGTTCACCGCCCCCTTTACAAGAAAAAAAAATATTCCAAAGCCCCCCTATTCCATAATATTTAATTATAGTAATTGAAATATTGTTTCATATTATCTATACCAATTTTATCTGTCTATCTATTTATTAAGGATCACAAAGTAGAAATTATATTTAAAACGACCATCAAATGTAATAAAAAATTGTTTAATAAAATTTTAAAAAGAAACGCAAATCAAAATTAAAAAAAAAAAAAACTTTCTAGAAGGTGCATTTAATTCGTTAAAGATGACACATATCTAAAAGATGTTATTACATATAAAAACACAGTTTTAAAAGCTTCAAATATTATACGGCGAGCGCTTTCGATCTGTAATTCATCATCCTCAGAGCAGCTTTGTTTACGTACTGAAATTCCTTTTCGTACTCCAACGTAACAAAGCCGCCCTGAGGATGATCAAGTTCTGATCGAAAGCGCTCGTTGTATAATATTTAAATTTTTAAGTTTTTAAAACTTTCTTTCTATATGTGATAACATCTTTTAGATTTGTGACGTCTTTAACATATTAAATGCTTCACAAATAATAATGTGGATAAACACAAAATCAACAAGAAATTAAAACTAGTATGTTGTGGCATCAATTTAGAACCAATTCGTATCAAAGTACACCTGAATTCGAAGTTTGATGAAAATTCGTGCATTAGTTATTGAGATAGGGCTGTAGGGGAAATTCTGAAAAAATCAGCATAGCAGCGCCACCTGTTGGGCGATTTGCACCAAAACACAAACAGCACTAATTCATATTAAGGTATACCGGAATCTGAAGTTTGATGAAAATCGGTGCATTAGTTCTGGAGCTAGAGCTATTGTGGAAATCACAAAAAATGCAGCACAGCAGCGCCACCTGTTGAGCGATTTAAACGAAAGGTACAGAACATCATTTCATGTCAAGGACTAACTGAATCTAAAGTTTGATGAAAATCCGTGCATTAGTTCTGGACATTGAGATATTGTGGAAATCGTGAAAAATGCTGCATAGCAGCGCCACCTGTTGAGCGATTTACACCAAAACATAAACAGCACTAATTCATATCCAGGTATACCTGAATCTGAAGTTTGTTGAAAACCAAAGTATTAGTTCTTGAGATAGAGCTATTGCGGAAATCTCAAAAAATGCAGCATAGCAGCGCCACCTGTTGAGCGATTTACACCACAAGAAGCAAAACGTCAATTCATATCAGGCACTAACTGAATCTGAAGTTTGATGAACATCCGTGCATTATTTATTGAGATTGAGCTATTACGAAAATCGTGTAAATGCTTCAAAATGCAGCATAGCAGCGCCATCTGTTGGGCGATTTTCACCAAAACGTTACCAGCACCAATTCATATCAAGGATTAACGGAATCTGAAGTTTTATAAAAATCCGTGCATTAGTTCTTGAGATAGAGCTTTTGCGGAAATCTTGAAAAATGCTACATAGCAGCGCCACCTGCAGGGCGATTTACACCAAAAACTAATCAGCACCAATCTATATCAGGGACTACCTGAATATAATTTTTTATTAAATTCCGTGCGTTAGTTCTGGAGATAGAGCGCCCACAAAATTTGTGTCACATACACACAGACAGACGGACGGACAGACAGACAGACTCACAGACAGACATTTTGTAAAAACATGTTTTTTGGAATCTCTGACCCCTAAAACGTATAAATCCGTCGAAAACTGGAATTCGAAAATTTTCATGAAACCAATACTTTATTCTTGTCAAGATAGAAGAAAGTAAAAATTAATGAGATAAACACAAAATCAATAAGAAATTAAAAACATTAATGAGATGGTTGAGGCTGCTGGAGTTTTAACAATTTGTTAATGTCGGGTCCCAGTTTTGTTAACACCAGTCGCAAATCGCCACGTTCAGTGATGTGCAGTCTATTTCTTTTCTTAGCCAGTAAATTAGATACTGCACTGAACCCACGCTCAGCCAAATAAGGTGACGGAAAAACAATCAAAAATTTTTGTGCCTTTGCCCACAATTCAGGGTAAAGAGCTGGTATAGATTTTTGAAGCCAGAAATATTGGTATCCACTTCGAAATTTTACTTTTAGTTCTTCATTAGTTGTGAGTTCTATGAGTTCCCCTTCTAAATTTGATGATTCTGCTGTATCTGCATTTGGAAAAGGATCTAAAACCCAACTAGAAGTATTCATGTTTAAAATATCCTGGAATTGCTCCATAAAATCAGTATGAAGAACGTCCAAGTGTTGGCAGTAAGTAACTAAATCTTCCTGTTTTGCAGAGACTGCTGATAATGTGGGAAATTGGCTGTATTCACCTCTACCTAGATTTCGCTTGAACAAAGAAGTTTTCTCACAAAAGCAGCTATGACATTTTTTGTTTGAATTAAGTTCAACTCATCACCTTGCAATTGAAAATTGACTTCATTAAAAATTCTAAACAGGTCTGTTAAATAAGCAATGTCATTTTTGGATGTTATCAGGTTTTGGCGCAATTTTTCATCTCTGTTTTCAAGGACGTCCAGTACTGAGTCAAAAAGCTAGAAAAAACGATTCAAACAAATACCTTTCGAGAGCCAATGAACTCCTGTGTGCAGGAGCAAGCGATTGTAATCTTCGTCATTTTCACTACAAAGTTGGCCAAATAATCTGTCATGCAATGAATTGCTTCTAATCTTATTGACTGTTGTATGTAATAACGTAATAAAGCGACGTATGCAGACTTTCATTCAGATTTTTTGAAATCAAATACTGACGATGAATAACACAATGTACAGCGAATACATTTGGTACTGCTCGTTTCAAATGCGCTATGAAACCCTTATGGCGCCTCGTCATTGCTGGGGCACCATCAGTAGCTGCTGACAAAATATTATGAATTGGAATTTCTTTCTCTTGAAGAAACATGTTCATGGTATTAAATATACAGTCTCCCTTTGTATCAGTTTCCAAATTTTTAGTAAATAATAACTCTTGACAAATTGTTTCTTCTTTTATGAACCAGACATATGATAAGAGTGGTGCTTCGTTATTTAGTAGGGTTGATTCATGAAGTTGAATGGAAAATTTGCAAGTCTTTAAGTAATTGCATAATGATATTTCAACGTCTTTGGCCGTTTCATCTATTCTTCTTTGTACCGAATTATTACTCAGTGGGATTTTTTTAATGATATCTGACGGTGCCTTGTGATGAAGAACAGTTGTTAATACTTCTTTGACTGCCAGCAAGATTAATTCTTCACCAATTGTGTGTGGTTTTCTCGCTTTTGCGATTAACAATGCAATATTATATGAAGCTCGTAGGCCGCCATTTTCTTGTTTAAAAGACAACTCAAAGAGGTTTGATACAGTTGGGTGCTTTAAATATTTCTTTTCCAGGCCTTGAAAATAGGATAAATCTTTGTCCTTTTTATCAGCATGCATTTTATTCAAATGCTCTTGTAATCTAGAAGGCTTCGTGGCTTCATTTGAAAAAACTTTTTGGCAAATTAAACACATAGGTAAGAATTGGTTTGTGGGAGAATACGTAAATCCATATTTCAAATATTCAATACTATACTGCCGGCATTTTTTCTTAGATTCAGACATTTTGAAATACAAAATTTGACACAGTTTAAGTTTAAATAGATTAACTTTGCAACATATTTATAGATTATAAAAATAATGGCTATAATGTCTTCTATAGCTTTCACTCAGAATAAACGAATTTCTTGAGCAGGTTCAAACCACAGTTTCGTTTAAAAATCTCTATTCAGGCATGAGTCTTTATATTTCCGACATTTTTCAAAATACTTGTTATGAAAAAAGTAATTCTGCTTTAAACTTTTAGTCAGATTAATATAGCAAATTTTGTACTAGTGATCGTGATAATATTTTGATGAATGCGTTTATTACTCAATCAGAAAGTTAAATTTCCTTTTTATTTCATCAAACACAGCAAAACCAATTTATTCCTCGCTGCCAGAATAAAAAAACCGTGTTCATAGCATAAGCTTCCGAGATCCAAATGGCGTACCACGTGACCACGAGCGGGGGGAAAAGAAAGCACTACACGCCATTGGCCGAATGGAAAGTTCCCATTCGCTACAAGATGCGACAGGTGAGAGCAAATCCCAGTTCTACGTTCGTTTTTGTAGGTTTTCATTTAATGGCATATAATAAAAATCTTAAATATATTTAAGATTTTTATTATGCGGCCGGGCAACGCCGGGGAGGAGGGTCAGCGCTAGTTTTATTATATTAATTTCTTAAATAGGTAGATACGCCACGGCCGCCCCCCCATTTGCATCTGGACACGTTACCGCCCCCATTGAATGCTCCAGCGCCCCCTGGGTGTGGCGGTACCGCCCCCGTTGAGAACCTATGCTCTATACATTTAGCTAACACATTATGCAAATTATATTTTGATTACATTCGGGCATGCGCAATGAATCATTATTTAGTAAAACTGCTCATTTTTCATACAATTTTTATTATTTTTTCATTCTAATTGCAGGGTCACGTGTACATTGTTGTTTGTCATATTTTCCGAAAAGAACTTTTTTATATTATGAATTCTACAAATTATAAGCAAAAATCTTGGCATTATTTGGGACTCTTTTTATAAAAGCCTTAATTTCTCTACGAATATACATGTTATTCTCATACAAATGAACACAGTTTAATACAATACGGCACTTAATCATAATTTATAGTGTGAATGCGTTTGCTATATTAGTTTTTACAGGGTTATCCAAAAGATATTCGTTTTTTTTTTTTTCAATTTGTTGGCGGTCCCCTATGGGGTTTCAGAACAAAATCTTAACGGAAATATATGACCTGTACTATTTTGTTTACACACCTGGAATTTCAAGATAATTCCTCATCCATTTTTCTAGATATTTAGGAAAACGTCTAAAATCGCAATTGGCGTTTATTATGAACTGCTTTATGCGAATTCTCAATTTCATTTTTTTTTCCAAGTAGTTTTCGAATTATGATTAAAAACGTCAAAATGATGGTTTAAGGGGCCGTGTATGTTGAGCAAAAAAGCATAATTTGAAAGAAAAATATATATATTTTACTCATTTTATAGAAATGTTTAGGCTGGCAACAGTCAAAAAATGTTAAGCGAGTGAAATGATAATATCGGAAAGAAATATACCGAATTTCAATTTGTATACAGCTCCTAAAATAGGCTCATTTTAAAATAATTAATTCCTCTGAAACTAACCGCGCGAATTTAATGAAAATTTGGATTTAGGCTATTTAAAGGGTGTAAAATTAATTTCTGGCGTCATACTTGAGTGTTGCTACTGTAAAAAACGAAGTTTTAGTTCGTTTTTATATGTATACAGTCCCCTAAGCAAACATTTAAAAGTATATTTTATTCCCAATCGTTTGGTAGCAGTAACTTTCTTTTAAAGTAATTTGTTGCATAGTTAGTAGGTGTTGTTTGCTTTTTTTTCCGCGAGTGTACATGGTGGTGATACTTTGGAATATTATTGTCAAACTAATAAAAAGACTTGTAACGAAAGAAAAAATTAATAACCATCAAAATGAAAATATAGTGGAATGATACATTTTATTTAGAAAAGTTAAATGTGGTGAATTTGTGTTTAATTTTCATTAAAAGTATATATACATATTTGTATACAACGAGTGTTCTGTTATAGATAACATTTAGCCAGATTTAATCAACGGAGTAAAATGTGTTTATTACTTTTTCTTCAGCGGTCGAAAATGAGCTTTATATGCAATCTCAGGGCTGCCACAGGCGACGATTTTTCTATTCTATTCGCACCACTATTAAAAAAAATTAATTTTCTAGTATATTCCTCTTGCAAGTGTTCTTAAATCAGGAATTTTTGTGTCAGTAATTTTTGTTTTGCGAAAGTGGCGTGAGGTAGAATTAAAAAATAGTCGCCTGTGACCGCCTTGTATCTTCATCGCTCATTTTGCATTGATTGATGAAGACAAATCGTTTGCTATATCACTTCTTTAATTACAGATTCCCAAAAGATCTTTAAATAATTTGTGTAATTAAATCATTTTTGTATCATTATTTAATCTTGTTTATTTACTTTTTGTTTTGTGGCTTATCAACGTAATACTGTTATTTATTTTTTAAAAATTCAATTCTTTATTTATAAATTAGTCTTGAATTATGTTCTGTAGAGCACAGTTGTATAAAGTTTAAACATTGTACTTGATATTTCTTGACTTGTATCATAGCTGTGCCTGTACATTTTACCATACATTTATTTGAACTCACAATAAAAAACGGTTTTATCGGTCATGAGACTTGCAAGCATGACGCATTATTTAATCTTGTTTATTAACTTTTTGGTTTGTGGCTTATCAAGGTAATACTGTTATTTTTAAAAAAATTCAATTCTTTATTTATAAATTAGTCTTGAATTATGTTCTCTGCAGCACAGTTGTATAAAGTTTAAACACTGTACTTGATATTTCTTGGCTTGTATCATAGCTGTACCTGTACATTTTATCATCCATTTATTTGAATTCACAATAAACTAGTATGTTGTGGCCATCACAAAACTTTCTTCTATCTCATACATGTCAATGCTTCAAAATTCACCATATCAGTGCCAAATTAAATGGGAATCTCTGTTCATCATAAGGATTCTAAAAATATGAAATTCCGTGCATTAGTTCTCGAGGTATGACTGCCATTGAAATCATGTAAATCCAGCAAAATGCAGCATAGCAGCGCCACCTATTGGGTTATTTACACCAGAACCTAATTATCACCAACTTATGTCAACGTCTAACTGAATATGAAATTTGAGGAAAATTCGTGCATTAGTTCTTGAGATAGAGGTATTGCGCAAATCATGACAAATGCAGCATAGAAGCGCCACCTGTTGAGCGATTTGCAACAACACATAATCAGCCGCAATATTAATCAAGTTATTCTTAAATCTGAAGTTTGATGAAAATTCGTGCATTAGTTCTTGCGATAAAGCTATTGAGAAAATAGTCCAAAATGCAGCACAGCAGCGCCACCTATTGGGCGATTTACACCAACATGTAGTCAACATCATTTCATATGAAGGACTAACTAAATCCGAATTTTCATAAAAATGTGTGCATTAGTTCTTGAGATAGAGCTACTGCGAAAATAGTGTAAATCCTGCAAAATACAGCATAGCAGCGCCACCTGTTGGGCGATGTACACCAAAACGTAAACATCATCCATTCATGTCACGGACTAATGGAATCTGAAGTTTTATAAAAATCCATGCATTAGTTCTTGAGATAGAACTTTTGCGGAATTCCTGCAAAATGCTACATAGCAGCGCCACCTGCAGGGGGATTTACACCAAAAACTAATCAGCACCAATCTATATCAGGGACTACCTGAATAAAAATTTTTATTAAATTCCGTGAATTAGTTCTTGAGATAGAGCGCCCAGAAAATTTCTGTCACATACAGACAGACAGACAGACGGGCAGACAGACAGACAGACATTTTGTAAAAACATGTTTTTTTTAATCTCTGACCCATAAAACGTGTAAATCCGTCAAAAACTGGAATTCGAAAATTTTCATGTCATGAAAACTTTCTTCTTGTAAAGATAGAAGAAAGTAAAAAGGGTTTTATTGGTCATGAGACTTGCAAGCATGACGCCGTTGCAGCCAGACTCACGGATGGTTGCCCTGAAAATCTTGTTATAAAATGCATTTTCTTTCACAACGTTATCACGTATTCTGCTTCCACTGTGTACGGCATAAAGATACAACTATCTTTGTACAAAAAGTAGATTATATTTCAAGGGATATTGCCTTAAATTAAAGTTTTTGTGACAAATCTCTATTGTTACCCACATTATTGTCTTGCATTGGCCGGATTCAACTTACCTGAACCCGAAAATTCAGTTAGATGTTAGCGACAAACACAATCTAAATGCAATTCGAAAACCAAAATGAAAGAAAATAAATCCATACTTTAATTCATGAAAAAATATTCTGTAATTATATTTTTAATATCACTTTTATGTAGGAAAATAAACGGACATACACGTAGACACATACACTATACACTGTTAAAAATTTTGTAGCATTCTGGCAGGTCATTCGACCGTTTTTTTGAAAAAACGGTTTCATAACCATAATTTAACTATATTCTGACCATAAAATGGCCATTAATATGGTCAAAATAGTGTTAAATTCAAGGTTGTGTAACCGTTTTCGGAAAAAAAACGGTCAAATGACATGCCAGAATGCTGCAAATTTTTAAATGTGTATGGTCAATGATGACCGGTCACTTGCGATTCTAGACGTTTAGTTAAATATCTAGAGCAATACATGATTAATTATCCTGAATCTCCAAGTGTGTAAACAGAATCGTATAGGACATATATTTCCGCATAAAGTTTTTCCCAAAATCCAGTGGTGGAAAATTGGCGCAGAGGCGGAGCCTATTGACACCACTAAGTTTTGGTAGTATTTTTCGCCTTATCTAATAACAGAATTTCCAAGTTTTTACTAAGGCGAAGTACACAATAAAAAATTAGTGGTGCCAATAGGCTCCTCCTCCGCGCCAATTTTCCACCACTGCCAAAATCCCATAGGGGACCGTCAACAAATTGTAAAAGAACGAATATCTGTTGGATAACCTTCTAAAAACTAATGTAGCAAAAGCGTTCAAAGTGTAGAACATGATTATGAGGCGTATTGTAATAAACTGTTCGTTTTTATGAGGATAGTATGTATGCTTGTAGAGAAATTAAGATTTTTATAAAAACAGTCCTAATTTTTTTGCTTATAATTTCCAGAATTCTTAACCCCTTAACGCTCGAATTAAATTACGGTTGAATAATTCAAATTGCTTATTGGCACCACTTTTATGAAAAACAAATATTCACCTTATTTAATGACAGTAAAAACGATACTAAAATATAGACAATTTCACTATTTTATAAAACTGGTGGGAATCAAACAATTTGAGTCAAAGACACAGCCCGAGAATATGACGGGAGCGAGAATTAAGGGGTTAATATAAAAAAAATGTTCTTTTCAGAAACTATTACAAACAACAATTTACACAACACCCTGCAATCATAATTAAAAAATAATAATAAAAATTGTCTGAAAAAGGTTTACAAAATAATGCTTCACTGCGCATGCGCAAATACAATCAAAATATAATGTGCAGAATGTATTAGCCAGGTGTATAGAAAAACTTTTGTGAAAGTCTCAAAACATAGCTTGAAAATTCTGAAAATTATCGTCGATAGAATAAGTTCAACATCCGTTGTTCCCAAAAAGAATCAAAAAGATGAGGAACTGTATCCAAATATCCCTTAAATAGTGCTAATATAGCGTACAGAATATAGCACGTCCTATATTTGGATACAATCACTCATATTTTTGCTTCTTTTTGAGAACAACGGATTTCGAACTAATCCTATCAACGTGATTTTCAGAATTTTCAAGATATGTTTTTGTGACTTTCACAGGAGTTGCCCTATACTCTTAGCTACATTATGCACATTATATTTTGGCTGCATTCGCGCATGCGCAGGGAAACATTATTTAGTAAACCTGCTCATTTTTCATCCAAATTTTATTATTTTTTTAATTCTCATTGCAGGGTATTGTGTACAATGTTAGTTGCCATAGTTTCTAAGAAAGAACATTTTTTTATATAAAGAACTCTGCAAATTATAAGCAAAAAACATGGCAAAATTTGGGACTGTTTTCATAAAAATCTTAATTTCTCTACTAGTATAAATGCTATCCTCATAAAAATGAACATAGTTTATTACAACAAGACTCTTAACAGCGTTCTACAGTTTGAACGTTTTTGCTACATTAGTTTTTACAAGGTTATCCAAAAGATATTCGTTATTTTTCCATTTTGTTAACGGTCCCCTATGGGGTTCAGAGGAAATATCTTCGCGGAAATATATGACCTATACTGTTTAATATATATGCGGAATTATGTGACTAAAACTGTTTACACACCTGTAATTTCAGGATAATTCCTCATGTATTTTTCTAGGCATTAAACAAAACGTATAAAATCGCAAGTGACCGGTCATCATTGGCCAAATAGTGTATGTTTATTTACAAATCTAATATATAAAAATGAAAATTTGTCTGTCAGTCTATCTGTAATTCTATACAAATCCGCAGTTTGGAAGCCAGAATTGTGAAATGTTACGTACATGTGTATTAAAACACGACCGAGGCAACTAAAATAATCTGGAATCGAAATAACTTATAGTTAATTTTTAATTAATAAAACCCCACAAATTTAACAGCAATTTTCAATCAAATTTAAACGTTTTTCGTTATAGCTGTTGCCAACAATTAAAAATCCACAATAAAATTCTTACCACAACAATTATTTTTCTATTGCAATAATTTCACGGGAAAAAATGAAATAAATGTTTTGGCGAATTTAAAAAAAAGGAATATTACATCATAACTTTTTCTACGGCAAGATTTCCACGTGAAAAATTAAAATAAAATAATTAGTTTTACAAATTAAAAACAAAAGTGAATATTACGTCACAATTTTTCTGTTTTATGATTTCGATGTGAAATATTGTAATTATTTAATTAATTTGACGAATAAAAAAATGGAATATTACGTCATCATGGAAATATCCAGGATGTGTTGAATAGATAACGCCATATAAGTGTGAAAAAATATATTGAAGTATGATCTAAACTCGATTATGGAAATATTAGCGTATTTTAACATTATTTCTCCAATGATGAATGGAAATAAGTTCATTTATATCTGTATTATTTTGCGTCTGTTCTATAAATTTTTACATTTTTACATTAGGATTTCATTTGATTTATGTGTAGAACACTTCGACCGTTTTTGTTTTGCTTTTATGTTGTATGTTAAATTTTGAAATTAGTTTTTCAAAATTAACATTCTTAAAATTCCGGGCAATGCCGGGTACTTTAGCTAGTACGATATATAGACAAGTATAAGTCGACTATCAAGTTCAAAATAAAGTCGAAGAACAGATTAGATACCAGTATTTAAAAATAATTTTCGCTTTTCTTATTGAATAAATTTAATACAAATTCTTAGATTAAATAAGACGAAAAAATCCATTAAGAAATCTAGATATTCATGTGTTTTCTCTCTAGATTGACGATCGACTTATACACAAGTATACAGGGTGTCAGAAAATTCGACCGGCAAATTCAGAGGTGTTTTAATAGCCATCAAGATGATGAAAAATTGCCATAGAACATGGGGTCGCAAATCACTTATTTAGTCATAAATACAGTTTTTCATCCTAACTGAGCTCGGGTTGACGGTAATAATTTCGAGAAAAATAAAAGCATTGCAATCAAAATTCCATAATATGTACAGTAAAGCGTCGGTTATCCGGACGCCGATTAACCATATTGTCCAATTAACCTGATCGATCGAGGACCATACATTTTATTACCGCCTTCTCAAAATAAAATTTAAGTGAAACTTCTAGCCACGGTAGGGTAAATTCGACTAGATGTCATAGAAGTTAACCGTTAAATAACCATTTCCTAATCCTGAAATAATAAAATAATCACCAACAAATGAAAAGAGAGCAATGCATAAAGTTAACTGTTTCCAGAACCTAAGAAGTTTCACTTCTAACGCGCGAGAGTACCACATATATTTGTTTCTCCACGAAAATCCCTCTTTAATTTCAGATTCTCTAAATTGAATTGAAAAATTGCTTCTTTTCTCCCTTGGTGTTCTAGGAAAGAGGGGCACCCCCTTCTCTCCGCCCGCGTTTGTTCGTACAGACTATGTGTACATGTAATAATTTCTATGTGTACTTCTATGTATAACTTTGAGCCAATTTTATAGAACATAAGATTAAAAAATGTTTAAAAAATAACTTCTAAACACGCCATTTGCAATATGCTAAAATGTGTACTATTACAATTGCCAGTCTTGAGTCTGGAAAAGGTGTGAAGGGAAGTTACTTAAAAAAATGACATAGACAGTTTTTAAAGTTGACCAATTATCCGGATTTTTCATTAACCGGACCGGCTTCGGTCCCGAATGGTGCGGATAATCGGCGCTCAATTGTACCTTGTTTTGTGTGAAATGTGATAACATGACGGAAAGATCTGGGAGCACTTGATGCTCAAGCAAGCGATGATACCGTATGAACTGATAATGTCAGTCCAAAATGTAGGACGTCAAGGTCATACTGCTGGCGCACATAATGAAAACGTCTACCACTTTTTTTTGGTGTTTTCACATTTACAACAAAGTTGCAAATATCTGTTAGGTATCTTATTATAATACACTTCAGTTTTTTGTAAGTTATAAACGTCAACCCAAATTGCGTTAGGATGAAACGCCCTGCATTTTTGAGCAAATACGTGGTTTGTGACCGCATATTCTGTGGTAATTTTCAATCCTCTTGATACCTACTATCACCACTCTTAATTATCAGTCAAATTTTAGAACATTCTGTCTACAGAATATAATATTTTCATCTTGGAAATAATTGTGGATATGTTTTTAAGGAAACGCATTGCAAAGCTTGATTGGCAAGAACCTATAATGACCCGGGCATGAATTAAAATCCACCTGACCGCAACGAAAAATATTATTTCCGACATAACTCAAACTTTGGATCCGGTCTGATTCGGGTAAAATCCGACTATCCGGCCTGATACTGGAAAGTAAACAACAATTAATTTTAATCTGATAGTTCTCACTATCGCTTAGTTTGAGCAAAGTAGACGATGATACATAAAAAGCAGAGCTGTCAAGTCTCCGGCTTTTTGCACACCACTATTATTTTAGAGAAAATGTTGTTCCTTTAAATCGCCCAATTGTTCTAATTAAATAAAACAATATTTTCTGTATTAAAATACTGGTACCCAAAATGCCGGAGATTTGGCAGTTCTGATAAAAAGTCTTAAGGTGTCCCAGTAAAAGCAATATGCGATAGATAAACTATTTTAAAACCATAAAAAATTGCGGTGTTTTTTATCGCCATATTGAAATTTTGTGACAATTAGTCAATTTTTATGTAAATTAAAGCCTGTAAAGTAAAAACATAAAAAACGACCGACAGCCAAAGTCATATCATTTTATCATTAATCTTTCCAATAAAAAAAAATGCAAATCGGATCATCCGTTTAATAGTTATGTATGACCTTGTATTAAATAAAGGGGAAAAGATCCAAACGAATTGTACAGCATTCTTCGTTGCAAGTAGGTTATGAAGAAATTGAATGGACTATCCAATTAAATGGTATCGTCATTGGAATAGTAAAAAACAAGTATGATATCAATAACTGCAAAGGAACATTTCTATTTCGATCAATTTTTGTATAATCAGATATTTTAGTTAACACATTTTGATACAGCGTAAATGTTGGATTGTGTAACAAATGAAATAAATATTTACATCCATTATTGAATGTTAGGTTTTCGTAATCGGATCATTTTTGTTAATCCTACATACACTTTACTATAAGTTTCTAATGAGATTATAACTATTTTATGCATTGCAAATATTAAAAAAATGCATCAACATTTGCTATGTAATGCGTTCGATAAAATAGTATTTCATGTTTATAATAAATAGTCATAAATATTTGCGTTTCTTTTTTCGGGTAATTATATATTTTGTTTAACATTCCTACGTGTAGATAAGAGGTTTTTTTTTGTTTTTTTTTGGAATTCATCCCAGATGAATATTATTTGCTTCCTCTTTTGAAAAGCCTCGGTTTTTTTTTTTAAATAGAATCCTTTCATTCATTCTAATAATATTTTGACATGTCTTTATAAGGAGATTATAACCACTTTGTACGCTCATCTAACATAAATGTTAGATGTCTCTCATATTTTTGCTTCCTTTCGGGAACAACCGATTTCGAGCTTATTCTATCGACGATAATTTTCAGAATTTTCAAGCTATATTTTTGAGACTTTCACAAAAGTTGCTATATATACTTAGCCAATACGTTATGCACATTACATTTTGGTTTTCTTTGGGCATGCGCAGTGAAACATTATTTAGTAAACCTGGTCATTTTTCATCCAATTTTTATGATTTTTTTTAATTCTAATTGCTGGAAATTGTGTACAATGTTGTTTGCCATAGTTTCTGAAAAGAACACTTTTTTTATATTAAGAAATCTGCAAATTATAAGTAAAAAACCTGGCAAAATTTTGGACTATTTTTATAAAAACCTTAATTTCTCTACTAGTATACATGCTATCCTCATACAAATGAACACAGTTTATTAAAATAAGCCTCTTAATCATGTTCTAGATTTTGAACGATTTTGCTACATTAGGTTTTACAGGGTTATCCAAAAGAGTTATCCTCAAATTTTTATAGGATCCTTTCATTATTTCTAACAATATTTTGACATGTTTTTTTAATGAGATTATAACCACTTTGTACGCTCATCTAACATAAATGTTTGACATTTTTACTATAGGAGTCCTCTGTTCCATTCTGTTTAACTTTAGAGAAGTAAATATTTCAAAACATATAGAACCATCTTTTTTTTATCTATTTTTGACACAAACTCAACTTTTTACTACCGTGTGAATATAGCATAGTCACCATCATGTCAGTTTTTTCTTTTTTTTTTTTTTTTTAAGTCAAATAAGTATATTTAAAACCCCTAAATTTATTTAATAAAATACTTCATTTTATTATGTGGTATTTATTTACTTCCTATTATTAAGCAAAATTTTTGTTTAAAGTTATTTTTATTTCGCTTGAAAACTACCGCAAAGTCGGCAGCTTTGTTATTGCATAAGCGTTATCATTGAACCATATTGTTAATGATAATATTCATTGGACAATTAGCACACACGGATATAAGTGCTATCATATGCTAAACCAAAATTACTCAAACCGCAACTGTCAATTATCAAAAAAGAGAGACCGAACGACTCGTTTCCGTTTCAGTATAGTAGGACACGGTTATAAGGGATGTAGTTAATAAGCGATATCGCTTAATGCGCTTATTTTTTCCACCCCTTGTATATCGGCTGTAAGACTAATGATAAAACATCGGGTTTCACACTGCAACGGTTTTTACTCGATCCAGCTTGAGAAGGCTCGCCAGAAAATTGCACACGAGCAGGCGCGTTGGGTATATCATTCCCGACTGGTGTTTTAACCTTTAAATTTCATGAAATGCAAGTTACTTATTTTTTATAATAAAGCAATTAATAAAACAATGTTGAAAAACTCAGTCCATAAAAAGTGACATGTAAACACTTTTTAATTATAATAAAAATGCATTTACGTTTTTATGGCACATTCATCACAAAATAGACTGATATGATTGTATATGATATTATACATACGTATGATATTGATTCATGCATATGTACTTGTCACATTTTTTGGCATATATATTTTGTTTTTATGCCCTCGTTCTTCATCGTAGCTTCGATATTTTGCCATCTTAACTTTAAAAGAAAACTGCACATTGAAATCCGCACAAGAAAATAGACTGACGTGAAAAATCGCACGGGTATCATACAGCCATTGATTGCGAAAAAAAAACTATTGCAAGAATTTGCCTAAGAATTCTTTCCCTTCAAGAGGATGACCTCAAACTAAGCTACGCGGGTTTGAACCATTACCTAAAAGAGATGTGTTAGATAAGAAAGGATAAATGCAGCTCCGGGTACGATATACCCTACGCACGTGCTTCCGAGATAATACTCATTTAAATTTCTGTATCTTGAAGCAATATATTGCACTTAATACGCGAATTAATAAGCTAAGACGAGGATTTCTTTCCTATTCTCTAGTGCTACCAATTCAGCTGGATTTATTTTTTCAGATATATACTATTTTACCAAATAGTATTAGTTTTCTTATTTAATAATAGATTAATTAACACTAGAGCGCCCGGAAATTTTACTAAAGTTTCAAAAAAATATTTTACACCAGAATTTTTATTTAAAATTATTTGACGGATTTATTTAAAATAAATCTGCGTTTTTAAAATTTAACTTATTTTGTGAAAGAATTTCTGGTTCCAATTGACATTTAATCATATGGCCGGAGGCGAACCGACTCCTTCCGGGCGTTCTAGTGTGAAGTCGAATGTTACATTATAGAAATAGTGGTAGATTTGTCATTAAAAAAAATCTCTCTAAATTAGCAATGCAACATCTCTTTTTTTTAATCCCGCATTCTAATCAGTGTTACCAATGATCTACTTTTTTAAAATCCCGATTTCTTGATTGGCCCCATTTTCTTGAAATCGTAAAATTCGCTTATTTAATGAGATATTAATTAAGGCGAAAACAAGGGACATTTTATCATTTTAGAAACGTGGTGCCAATCAAGAAATCTGAATTTAAAAAAGTAGCCTGCTGTTAAAACTGATTCTAATATTTATTGTCTCTTCTTTCGCATAATTTTTAAGTAAAGTAGAGAGAGATAAACGATTTTTGTCGCTTTTTGTTACTTATTCTAAAATTTAAGCGCGGTGTATGTCGTTGATTCTTGTTTTTCCTTTTTGCACTGTAGTACTGTGTGATTTTAAACGCATTTAAAGAGAAAGCAAGTTTATCTTTCGTTTTGAAGTCTATTTCTTCATTATTTTCTGCTGATGCCTGCCTGCTCCAAATTATTTTGATGAGTTATTTACACCACAGGTTTCGGCATGTGATGTCGTTTCTGATTGTATGTGTAGAGATTTTGCTATTTTTCAGTTATTTTGTAGAATATTCTTAGAATTAAAAATAAACTATCTGTGTAAAATGAATTGATCATTATCCCAAAATACCTAGTAGGATACAAAAGTTCCTGGACTGACTCTGTAACTATAAAAATATTACCAATTACATTGTTGAAACACATCTGTCTTCGAAATGAGACCCTTGCGCAACAATACACATTTGTCATCGCCTGTAAAGGTCATCGAAGTTCTTCTGGTATCCATTTTTAGCAATGTCCTTTAATCCAGTCTGCGATGCACTTTTTACTTCATCTGAAGTTTGAAATCGACGACCATGCATGTTAGGCGAAGACCAAAAGGCAATTCGAATTGAAGTGGTGGGTGGCTTAATCTCTGCTGTTGACAAAGATCCTTCCCTACTTGGCAGAATTGTTACTGGAGACTGGAAATGGTGTTTTTTATACGATCCGCAATCCAAGAGAGCATCCGCAACTTGGAAATCACCACGGAAGAAGAAATTCCGCCATGATCGCTCTAAAGGGAAAGTCATACTAGAGGTATTTTTCGATATCCAGGGCATTGTGCATCTGGAATTTATCCCTGAAGGACGCTCTGTCAACAAAGAACTCTATGTAGACATCCTGCGTCGTTTGCGTGAGTCGGTCCGGAAGAAGAGGCCAAAATTGTGGGCTGAGCAGCCATGGGTGCTTTTGCATGGCAACGTTCCTGCACACCGATACCTAATTGTCGGTGACTTTCTTACGAAAACGAAAACAACTGTTTTGCCACATCCTCCTTACTCCCCTGATCTCTCAACCTGCGACTTTATCCTGTTTCCTGAACTGAACGTCGCTTGCAGGGTCGTCAATATCAATCTTCAGATGAAGCTAAAAGTGCATCGCAGGCTGAATTAAAGGACATGGCTAAAAATGGATTCCAGAAGTGCTTCAATGACATTTACAGCCGACGGCAAAAGTATGTTGTTACGCAAGGATCTTATTTCGAAGGCGGATGTGTTTCAGCAATGAAATTGGTAATATTTTTTACCGTTATAGATTCAGTCCGGGAACTTTTGAATCCTACCTCGTATGACTCTGAATGCAATATTAAATAAATAACAGCATTCGAAAAATCCATAAATAGTTCGGAATTAATGTTATGTATCCTGTTAAAAAATACTGTCACAATCAAGAAAATTTCATTTGCTTTTTTGTCCATGAGAATGAATGTAACGCGATGGCTTATAAAGGATATTATTCGAATGGTAGCCTCGAGCTCGAACTTTTGAGGTATCTCTCCGAATAACAGTAGAAAAACAGAAGACTACATGGATAGGAAAGATTCTCAGCAAAAAAAAAATTGAATCTTCAAGTGGATGACCATATCGATTTAAAAATTGGCATAGAATCCTATTCAGGAATGTTTCTGAGGAAGGGGCATCAGCGCACAACGGAGATGTAAAGTTTTGGTCAATTGCTAAAGTATATATTCGTTATGTTTTCAATGGTCAAATTTGGTTCTTCAAAGTACACAATTAATGTCTGACAAAACATTCACTTTGAAAAGGCATAAATGGAGAGAGGTTCGGGAGAAATGCAGACGGCATGGAAAAATAAAACAATTTTTTACAACAAAACAGTCGCTGATGAAAAAAAAACGAACTAGTTGGATGTGCCAATCCCAAAACTTATGCATCTTAATATTTCAAAAAGTAGTTACACGTGTTAATACTTCAATATTATTTGTTCAATACTATACAAACTTTCATTTTCTTCTTAAATTTACGCTTCAGTCAATTAAACGGACTAAAAACGAGTTAATCTATATCGTGATATTTGTTAAAACAGGGCTCGCAGTGTTCCTAAAATTTTCACACTTTGCTACCACTATTTTAAAACAATTATCTTTATTACATAATTCTACGATAGATGTTAAAGGAATCTACCACAAATAAATTTTTATTTAAAATACTGGTAGCAAAGTTCGAAAATTTTAGGAACGCTGCGAGCCCTGTTAAAATTAATAGTTTTTCATTATTATGCTGTTATCAGCTGTTTGCGAATAGTCGGCTTAGCAGGAAGCGACTTCCCGCCGCTGCGCGAGCCGCCGATGGATAATTGAACTACGAAAAGTCAAGAAAAGTATACAAAAATCGCTATCACAGGTCACTTTACCGCGCAATGTTTCGAAATTCAAGGAGGACCTATTGGCCATATCAAAATTATGCACAAAAAATTTGGTTCAATCGTATGCATAATTTTATACACTTTTCGATGGTAGAATAAAGAAAATGGCACAAATATCGGTATTACAACGCCCCCCCCCCCTTCCAGCAGATTTTTTTTCAAATTCAGGAAAGACTTGCTTGCCATAGCAAGAAACATACACAAAATATTTGGTTAAATTCTATGCATAACTTCATACACTTATTGACGGTACACTAATGAAAATGGCGCAGACATCACAATTATAGCGCCCCCTTCCGGCGGAATTTTTTCAAGTTCAGGTAGGACCTACCGACCATAGCCTTACACATACACAAAAAATTTGGTTCAGTTCTATGCATAATTTTATACAGTTTTCGATAGTACAATAATGAAAATGGCACAGACATCGCTATTACAGCGCCCCCTTCCGGCAGATTTTTTTCAAATTCAGGGAGGACTTGCTTGCCAAAGCCAGAAATATGCACAAAATTCGTTCAATTGTATGCATAACTTCATACACTTTTCGATGGTACAATAATGAAAATCGTATAGACATCGTAATTATAGAGCACCCTTCCGGCGGAATTTTTCCAAATTCAGGGAGGACCTTCGTGCTATGAGCAAAACGCAAAACCACAAAAAATTTGGTTCAATTCTATGCATAACCTCATACACTTTTTGATGGTACAATATTCAAAATGGCACAAAAATCGCTATTACAGCGCACCCTACAGGCGATTTTTTTCCAAATTAAGGAAGGACCTGTTTGCTATAGCCAAGAACTAAAAAAAAAATCGGTTCAATTCTATGAATAACTTCATACACTTTTCGATGGTACAATATTCAAAATCGCTATTATAGCGCCCCCTACCGACGAATTTTTTCAAAAATCAGGGAGGACCTACTTGCTATAGCCAAATACTTAAGACATTTTTTGGTTCAATTCTATGCATAATTTCGTACACTTTTCATTGGTACAATAATCAAAATCGCACAAATATCGCTATTACAGCGCCCCCTACAGGCTAATTTTTTTCCAAATTCAGGGAGGGCCTGCTTGCCATAGCCAAAAACTTAAAATAAAAATTTGGTTCAACTCTATGCATAACCTCATACACTTTTCGACGGTACAATGGTGACAGACAGACGGACACACGGACAGATAGACATTTTCTGTAAACATGTTTTTCAGGATCTCTAACTCCTAAAACGTGTAAATCCGTCGAAAACTGGAAGTTGAAAAAGAATTCGATTACAATACTTTCTTCTATTGAAGATAGAAGAAAGTAAAAACGAACAGTTTATATTGCGGGTGTGAAAACCAGAAACATCCTGAGATGACCGATTGATCTTTTCGTCTTATAGATGTACAACTTCATACTACAAATACAGGATAAACCTGTGAAAGAAGTTATATTTGTAAATATTTATCCAGTCTACCCGAAAAATTTTCCTCGTTTTAACCCATTATCCGCTGATGTTGCGTTCATCCAACGGTCAAAATAAATGCACATATTTAAATTATTTACGTATCCACCACTATTTTTAATAAAAAATTGAACTTTCTTAAAGACATAAAACGTTAAGAACATATAAAGCGAAAATTATATTTCAGAGTTTGCGGTTGCAGACAATGTTCAGCTAAGAAGTTGAAAATTCCAACCATATAGTTTTGGCGGTTATTGGTTTAAAATAGAAGCCAGTATTACACCAAACATAAGTTATGCTCGACACCAGGAAAAATATTGAATTGCTGTGAAACAACGCATTGGAAAAACCGAAGACGAATTCATATCACGAAGGCATCAATACATGTGACTTTGGAAGTTTGGAATTTTACATAAGACGTTAAAACTATATATCATTGTGTGTGTTCATGACACCAAGAACGGAACAAGTAAGAGCAAGGACGAAGACAAACGCGATCCCTCGTCTACTCTGGCATTAACTGCATTTGCAAATGCCTTCAACATTTAGTTCGAAATATATATGGGAGAATAGTTATGGGTTATAAATGATTATATATGATGTTAGTGAAGTTACTCAATGCACGTTACATCCCTATTTTGTTTTATATCGTAGGTTTTAGCAATCGGTCATGGTGTTTACGAAAGTCAGATGTTGAACACAAAGGCTTGAGTAAAAAAAGACGAAAATTTCGAAGACTAAACAAATGCGGATACGGTTGAAAATGTATTTTATGTGTTTAATGCATGTTTTTTCTTTACATTTTCTTCATATTTTCTTTACGTTTTATCATGATAACAATATTTTTTAAATCCTTAATTCTCAATCCCGTGCTATTCACGTGCTGTGTATTTTGTTCAGATTGTTTGATTACCACCAGTTTTATAAAATAGTGCAATTGGCTTCATTATGATATCATTTTACCTGTCATTAAATAAGGTGAATACTTATTTTTTTAAAAAGTGGTGCCAAGAAGCAATTTGAATTTTTAAAATGTAATTTAATGCGACCGCTAGGGAGTTCCTCAAAGATTAATGAGAATATTTTTTTTTATTACATACATAAAGAGTAATTAAAAGGTTACTTATTATCACAAGTACTAAATATGTTTTAATAACATGGTTGTTCTGCAACTGATAAATATTTTCGATTTGTGTTAAAAAATTAACATAGCTGGAAAATTATTTTTGTTGTTTTACTTTGGGTTGTAATGTATTAATCGGCAATAAAGTCATATTCGAATTAATATTTATTTTCAGTTCTTTTCCAGTGATCCTTCAGAAGCCAACAATGAGGTAAACTTGAATAAAGTTAGATTTTAATCTTAATATGCATAAGGCACACAAAACATCTGAAAGTATCTGAAGGTTATTCATACGACTAAATGTGCAAATAAACGCAGTTCCTGCAACATTATGCAAATCAAGATTAATACATGATCACTCTTAAAGAGCGACTTTTGTTTAGTCTGCTGAAACGCGTCTTCATATATTATAAATTTCAAGACGGATTTTTCAATACGGAGATTTGTCGGTTTATACAAATACTTAATACTTTTCAACTGTATAATTAATGGTTTTCCAAAGAAATTCTGAAGCATTTTGTATCTTTCTTATTCTTTTTTTTTAAGTTTTTAAAATTCAGATAACGTTCATTTATAATTTATCATATCAGTGAAAATACGCACTAATCCTTTTAATCACGGCTTATCTTAGAAGTTATAAAGTAAATAAGATTTAAATCCGTTTTCTTTACAATTTTTAATCGCATTATATCTTTATCTGTTTGTCACAGCTACAATTTTCTTTTTCTCTTAAGTCTAATATTTATCACTGGAGAAACACAACTGCGCTCAGTTCCGAAAGCCATCGTTTTAATCTTAGATAAAAAGAAATGTCACTCCCTTAAATATTTACTTTCTATAAAAATTATATATTTCTTTTAAGTTATAATTTTTATTATTCCGAAGATAAAATATTTTATTATTTTTTTAATGGAACGAAACTTACGATTTGCATTTCCAGTGTTCAGATAATGTTTGTTTCTATGGGGTTATTCAAATACTGCGGACAGTTGATACAATAGTATGAAATGGAATTGGAGTTCAATTTACATGAATTTGACATCTAATTTTAATGAGGTATTTCTACGAAATAAGTCTATGCTTTTAATAAAGGTTTTAGTCTATATATTGTAAAGAACGGTCTCAGTATGGCAAATAGCAGCATATTTCTGACATCTTATATGTTCTTGATATTTTATGATTCTTTCTTCCACAACCAATACCGGCTTCGTCGTCATTTTCGGATCATTGAATATTTTTTATCCTCGTTGTTAAAAACAGTAAGCCAACTTTGATATGAAATAAGCGTAAATTATTGATTGAAATCCACAATCGTTTCATAATTTTGAAATAACTCAGCTTTGGAGCTTAACTTATATGAACCCCTGACATAAATTGTAATAAGGTACTTAAATCAAATAAGATCATGCTCTTAAGGCAATAAGCCTATACTTTGTAGGGAAGGGTTGCAGTCCAACATATGCTAGCATATACCTAGAAATTTGTGTGTCTTCACATGTACGGAAATTTTCACCCATAACGAATACCGGCTTCGTCGTATTTTCCGGAATCTTCCAACACTTCATTAATAAAACCAGTAGATAACTTTTCCTATGGAATCAGCGTAAATTATCGAGTGAATTTTATAATCTTTGCATGCTGTTCGAGATAATTGAACTATTTTTTAGAATGGTTTTGAAATAGTCTCTAATTTTAATTATGTTTGTGTGTAAATGCAACGTATGCGAAAACAGAAATCTTCTAATAAGGCCAGGCATTATAAGGCATATAGTTGCTTCCACAACAAATACTGTCTTCGTTGTTATTTTCATGTCATCGAATCTTTTTACCCGACTTAAAAGAAGGGTTATGTGTTTCACGCGTATCTGTGTATGTGGATTTCTTTATACCCTCGAAACATCCCAACGGCTAGTTGGATTTTAATGAATAAGGTCTCTATGAACTCGTCTTAACGAACCGATGGTTATAGGCTAGGTTTTGTTTTTATATATTCAGAATGGCGGCCGTAAAATACAAAATAGCGGTAGAGACGAAAAAAAAATTACGCACCCTATTGAGTGACATATCATTGGATAGGTCTTTCAAAATGAAGACGATGTTTCATTGACTATTTACAGTCAGAAGTTCCGTTAACAACCTGAAAGTTGATTATACCACCTGGAAGTTGTGTAGGTAGGATCTCTAGCTTTACTGCAACTCTAACCATCATAGACATCTATAAACCGCATCAAAACAGTGTTTATACAAAGGGTACTAGGAAAGTTTTGCAATATGATGAAACAAAAAGTGGCAGTTGGCTGCGAGTTGACATAGGTTCATACTTATGCACCTGCACGTAACCACAAGTCTGTAGGCTCAGTTATTCATTAGCTGTGATCTTGTGAAGTTCTTCCAGTAGTGTCCTGGTGACGAAGTGAGATAAGGGCAGTTTTGCAGTGTAACTTCGAGCGTGGTTAAAACATAAACCAATGCTTAGAAGAAATTACTCTTGCACTTAGTGATGATTGTTCACATCGTATGACTATACGCAGACGATACAGAGAATTCCAAAGTGGAAATTTCTCCCTGGAGGACGCTGAAAGAGGGGGAAGGCCCCTAACGTCAATTACGGAGGAAAACATTTCTGCTGTGAGGAAAATGTCTGACGAACACAGACGAATAACTGACAAGCATATAGAGGATACCTTGGGCCTAAATGCACCTGCAATTCATTCAATTCTGCATGATCATTTGCACATCAGAAACTGTGTTGTCTCTGGGTGCCACATAGGCTGAGTGAGGAGCAGATGACACGAAATGTGACTTAGTGCTGGGAGATGCTAAAAATGTTTGGTAAAGGATAATCTCGGTATGTGAACAGCATAGTGATAGGTGACAAAACCTGGCTATAGTATTAAAATATGCCGACTAAGTCTCAAAACAAAATTTGGGTCTTTAATGATGAGGACACACCGATTGCTGTCAGAAAATCTCGATCTGTCAAAAAGAAAATGATAGCTGTATTTTTCAAATCGAGTGGAATTGTTGAGTATATCGTTTTGGACACACAGAACACAGTTACTGCTAAGTGGTACAATGAACAGTGCCTACCTAAAGTCATAGAATCAAAGAAGAACCTGTGACCAAAGTCAAGAATGGACAAATGGTTTCTCCATCATGACAAAACTCCAGCTCACCAGACCAAAGTCTGCACTGAATATTTGGCTACTACAGGACTGAAACTTCTTGAATACCCTTCTTACAGTCCAGATCTTGCCCCCTGCGACTTTGTACTGTCCCCGCATGTGAAACTCAAGCAGAAAGGGATTCGGTTTTCCAGTGATGAGGCACTTCTGAAGGCTTGGGACAATGGGTGTTTCTTACTCCCAAGTGAAACTTGGCAGAGCTGGTTTAAGGACTGGTTTTGGATTTTGGAGAACTGTATTGCTTGTAACGGAAATTACTTTGAAAAAGTTTGATAAATAAACCCGTATTGCAAAACTTTCCTAGTACCCTTTGTAGATAGGAACTAGCAATTAAACACAACTTAAAAATCCTCAATACAAGTAAATAAAAATAATAGGTAAGTAATATAAACAAGTAATATAATTAAAAAAAATTAAGTCAATTCCTACTTAGGTCAATAAGAGAATTTTTTTTCTCCCACTCTTCTTTATTCTTGAGTGGCGCTTAAAATGCTTTGATGAAGAAGAGGGCTCTCTCGATTTTAAAATACCTTGATCAAGAAGAGGGCTCTCTCGATTATTGAAAATTATTTAATTTAATTTAATTAATGAATTAATATTTGAAAAAAACTGGATTAACACAAGTGTCATCCACTACAAGTTTTAAAAAAAAATATTTGAGCTAGATTGGATGAATAATAAGTATTTTATTAACGATTGAAAATTTGAACAAGATATATATAGCGAAAGTGCGAGCTAATAGTAGGAATTGAAAAAAATAGTTTCACATTGATGAGAAATAATTAATTAGTTCGCTTTTTACGCAGTCGGGTTTTTTGATTTTTTAAATTTAATTGATTATTACACCTCGTTATTCAAAAGAGTAATTAACTCATTACCCGCTGGTGTTGCCTTCACGCAACTGTCCAAATACACACACATATTTCAATTATTTACATACCAATACCTTACTCATCATCTATCTATATCGCCAAATCATCGATCTCTTCGTTATTAAAACCAGTAAGTAAATTATCATATGAAACCAAAGTAATTCATTGATTGAATTTTACAATCTTTCCATAATATTCTAACTAAAAGAACTTTTAGAATGTTTATTGGAAACTTTTGTAGTGTTAATTGTGTTTGTGTTTGAATGTAAAATATGTGAAAAATATAAATCCTCTAATAAGGGTAAGCGGTATAAGGCGCTTTATTAAAGTGGAGAATTATATGTTTTGACGCCAAATGGGCGATATTGTTTACGTAGGGTTACCCCTCCTGGGCTCATCGCTGTCGCTCGCTTTGTATGTGGTGGTGTTTGTTGAATGAATGTTTTTTAAGAACACCTGTTTCGCTTTTACTGTAAATACAACCTGTGGCCAGAAAGTTCGGTGAATGAATTCTTATTTCAAATACAGTATTGTGCAGCATCAAATACAATTTACTGTCCTTCAAAATAATCTCCATGGATGATGATGCACTATTGGGAACGAGTATATAAGTTCTGGTAACTCCTGTAAAACAATTCTTTCGGAATGGCTTTCAGCTCGGCCGTCACGTTGCGTTGAATGTCGGTGATGTCCGTAAATCTCTTTCCCTTCAGGGTTGACTTCAATCTGGGGAAGAAGATCAAGAGTTACAACTCCATTCGCGGCCAGAAACTGCCGTACAACCAAGGCGGTGTGTGGCCGGGCATTATCGTGGAGAAGAGTCCAGGAGCCTTGTGTAGCATACTCAGGGCGAACGCGACGGATCCATTGTAGTAAACGCTTCAGAACATCGGCGTAGGCAACAGCATTCAATGTGGTACTCTCAGGGAGGGATTCTTTGTGAATGAGACCATTAGAGTCAAAGAATGCGAAAAGTATTATCTTTATGCACGATTTTTCTGACCGTACCTTGGTTTTTTAGGCGACGACGGACTCCGCCGTGACGGCCGAGCTGAAAGCCATTCCGAAAGAAATGTTTTACAGGAGTTTCCAAGACTTATATACTCGTTTTCAACAGTGCATTATCATCCATGGAGATTCATTTGAAGGACAGTAAATTGTATTTGATGCTGTACAATACTGTATTTGAAATAAAAATTCATTCACCGAACTTTCTGGCCACAGATCGTAGATGTAACATAGTGTATTATAGTTGTAAATATGTGGTCTTTCAATAAAAAGGAAGAGAAAAATGATATACCGTCGAATAATTGAGTAAGTGCGAATAATTGAGTAATTGATTTACTTTTAGATAGTGTTAGTTAATTAAGAAGTCCACTGAACCAGAACCGGTCGCCACACTGGTGCAAAGGCCGCGAATATAAATTGATAACTACGCTACTGGCATTTCATTAAACGGGTAAATTATTTAAAATTTCTCTTAAACTTAAGATATATTGGAAGACATAATTCTTTGAATGAGTGAATGTAAAGATGGATAAAGGTGAAATTTTAAAACGAAACATAGCAAAACACGGGTCACTTAGAACCACAGTAACGAAATTGATTTAAAAAATTGATAGTGAAATTAAAAAAGAAAGTGATTCCAAACCGGAAATAGTTCAGGATTCTTTAGCGGCGTTACTTGAATATAAATTATCATTAGAAAAATTGGATGAGTCAATTGAATCAGAAACTTTAAACCGATAATTTAGAAACAGAAATAGAAACTTCGATAGAATATAAGGAAGCTATTGTGACTTTCAAATCTAGAGCCAGTAGATATTTGAAAAATTTAAACATAAATTCAATTATCGCGAGTGAACCAAAAGCAACTACGCCCTCCATATCAGACAGTCAATTAAAGTCGAGTACGAAATTGCCGCGAATTTATTTAAATAAATTTACAGGCGACATTTGCGAATTTCAAGAATTTTGGCCTCAGTTTAAAGTTGCTATTCACGAAAAAGTTTACTTACTTAAAATCTTTAATTTCTGATTCAGCAGCTGCCGCTATTAATGGGCTTCCATTAACAAGTGAAAATTATATAACGGCAATAAATATATTAAAAGATCGTTTTGGGAAAAGAGATGTTTTAATTTCCGAGCACACTAACAAACCATTAAACTTAGAAGCAGTACGAAGATCAAATGACATACATTCTTTGATAAAATTATATGATCAGATAACTATTCAAATACGATGTCTCGAAGCACTTGATGTGAAGTCAGACCAATATGGTTGCTTATTATTACTCATTATTTATAAATGTATACCGAATGATCTCGTATTACAATTTCACAGAGAACAAACAATGCGATAAAAAAAGATGTTTGTGTAAATGATTTATTGTTGTTCCTGAAACGAGAAATGGAAGCGCGAGAAAAAAACTATTATATGTTACTTCTATCAGTTTTGAAAATACTAAATCCCATGAAAATAAATTTAGACAAAATTCTCCCGAACACTTTCACCAAGGAAAAATAAAATATCCTTCAGCATTCACATTAACTACAATTACTGTAAACCTTGCCCCTTTTGTTCTCAAAAACATGAGGCAAATTCGTGTCATTTAAATTTGGAACAACGAAAAGAATCTTTATTAAAACAAGCAAAATCTTTTAAATGCTACCGGAAATTCCATAAGAAGCAATATTGCATAAATACTAATATTCATTGCGCAATTTGTTTTTCTAAAACGCATCAAAGTTCTCTTTGTAACAAAAAACAAAAAGAAAGATCATCGAATGAAAATAAAATTGACCTCCTATCAACTGAGCGTGAACCGGGGGGAAAAGGAAAATAAGAAGTATGAAAAAATAACTGTTTCGTCACTTTGTTGTAATCCAGATGAATATATTTATTTTCAAACGTTGGAAGGAATTATGATTGGAAAGAACCAAAATATTAATGTTCGAATATTATTAGATAGCGCCTCGCAGCGAACATTTATCAGAAAGAGTTTATCTAATCGTTTAAATTTAAAGGTGACAGGGCAGGAATCATTAAAAATTCATACCTTTGCTGGAAAGAAACCTATTGTTGATAATCATAATAAAGTAAAGATTTTCCTAAAAGACAATAATTCGGACAATATAATATATCTGGAAGCGTTAGAAACGGAGAGAATCTGTTCTGATATAATACGAGCGCCATGTTCTGAGTTATATAAAAAAATTAAAAATATGGGTATAGAGTTATCAGACGTTTCTAATAAATTAGATGATTATGATAATGAAATAGATTTGTTGATTGGGAGCGATTACTATTGGTCAATTATGACAGGAAAATATAAACGCATTTCACCAACTCTTGTTCTGAATGAAACTAAATTAGGTTGGACACTTCACGGCAAATTCTCAGAAGAAGTTAATGTAGACAATTTAGTGGGTGCAATGTACATATCTATTTGGGATAATAACAAGGAGGATAAAATGTCAGTTCAGCTTGAAATTGTGGAAGGGTTGGGGATTCAAGAAGATAATACGAACAAATGTAAAGATATCATTAATGAATGTAAGACTTTGGGAGTAATAGAAATTGTTGAACCCCAGGAAATAAATTCGACCAATAATAATTTGGCATACTACTTACCCCATCACCCTGTTATTGAAACGGACAAACAAACATTAAGAAATCCGATGAACTGGCGACATTGTCCCAGTAGCTCAAATCCAGCTGACCGACTTACGAGAGGGCTCTCACTTCTCGACCTCGAGATCGGCTTTAAGGCTGCTGATAAAGAAGTACAACAATTTGAAAAAATCATTAAAGATCAAGAACTTCAGGATTTTATATCAAATAAAGGTGTGACGTGGAAATTTATCGTCGAGCGTGCCCCTTGGTGGGGAGGGTTTTACGAAAGGCTCGTAAAAAGTGTAAAGGAACCACTAAGGAAAATTATGGGAAGAGCTCTCATCACATTTGAAGAATTGGCAACAAATTTGACAGAAATAGAAGCCATAATAAATATGAGACCACTAACCTATACAACAAGTGATTTCGGCGAGCCAGAGCCACTTATACCGGTTCATTTCCCTCAACTAGGAAGAGAAAACATTAGTTTTGCTCTACGTTTCGCTGAATTTGAAAATAAAATTTCTTCCGAAGAAACTTTGTTAAGGAAAAAATGATATTAAAGTAAATTGTCGAAACAACTGTGGATTAAATGGAAGAAACAATACTTATTGAATTTTAGTTCAATTCATCCATTTAAAACTCCTCAGTGAAACAAAAACTTAAAAATTAGAGATGTTGTCTTAGTAGATGGTACTTCTAAACCTAAACTGTTGTGGGACTTAGGAATAGTTAAGGAAGTCATTATTGGCAGAAATAAACTTATTCGTGCTTGCATAATAAAAACTACTAAAGGACTGCTGAGAAAACCAATACAACTTTTGTATCCTTTTGAAATAGATTGCTGAATGATAAGTGATTTAAGTATTTGATTTGAAATTTATTTTTTTCTACTAGTGCACGGATGTCCAACTGTGGCCCGCCGGATACCACTAAAATTTTACAGATATATTTGCCTTATCTAATCGTTGAAATGCTGCGATTCAACTTGTCGACTATTTCTTTAAAATTTTAGTGGTAACCGGTGGGCCACAGTTGGACACCCCTGTACTAGTGTTTGAATATCAATGTGTGTTTATTTTATAAATTCATGTTTCGAAATATTTTTTTTTTTCGTTTGTTTTGCAATTTGTTGTTTATCTATTTAGTAAAAATGTTTCATTTTATGCATAATTGTACCTTATTTCAAATTGAAAAGGTAATTGAATTAATAATGGTATTTAATTTGTTTATATTATGTATATATATATTCAGTTAATCTTATTCAGGTAAAATATCTGGCCAAATATGTTCATGTAGCTACATGTTATAAGAGTGTTATTTTTTAAAAAATTTGTATTGATCGTGACTTTATTATTTTATGTTTAATTCTTTATACTTCAATACCGGTAGATTGAAAATTTTCTATTTTATCATTTGAGTTATGATTTAAGGTTATGTTTATGTGGATTTATCATTATGTACTCTCACGAGTCCAGGTGGGGAGTGTGTGGAGAATTATATGTTTTGACGCCAAATGGTCGATAAAGGAATGGCCATGGCTCTATTGTTTACGTAGGGTTACTCCTCCTGGGCTCATCGCTGTCGCTCGCTCTGTACGTGGTGGTGAGTGTTGAAAGAATGCTTTTAAGAACACCTGTTTCGTTTTTACTGTAAATAGATGTATCATAGTGTATTATAGTTGTAAATATGTGGTCTTCCAATAAAAAGGAAGAGAAAAATGATATCCCGTCGAATAATTGAGTAAGTGCCAATTGATTTACTTTTAGATAGTGTTAGTTAATTAAGAAATCCACTGAACCAGAACCGGTCGTCACAATTAATGAACACTTTATTTTCATTTTCAAATCTTGTTAAACATTTTTTGCATCAATAATTTTAGAAAATTATCTATCAAAGCTGTGTTAAAGAGATCTTAATAGAATGAAATCTAAATTGAATCAGCAATTTTGGCAATTCGACACGGCACGATCATAAAATAAGCAGCTACGGGACGTTGCATTATAAGAGAAAAATTATTTTGCTCTTTTTTGGTGGAGTAAGTTAGAGCTTAAAAATTTATTGTGTTGTCCGAAAAGTTCGGGCCGGTTTTGAAGGAAAATTGAAACTTAGTAGAATTAAATTATATAGGTGCCATTCTGTTCTACAACCTTCTGTCCAGATATCTCGTAATGCCTTCTTTGCAAAACATTTGTGATTAGATGGCAAAATACTTATCGGGGTGATTTTTGATGCCATTCAAAGAGTAAATTCCTTTTTTGCGAATGGAAATTTTTGCAAGAAATAAACAAATACTAGTCGGGTGGAGCAATGCCTGGAGTGTAGGGAGGGTAAGGCTGAACGTCTAAATCGAATGCAAGAAGTTTATTGCTGACAGTCAAATATACGAGTGAAATTATGATGGCATAATGGAAAACAACATGTCTGTTTGCTAAATCGGGGTGTTACCTGGGTATTGTTGCCTTCAGTTTTTCGAGCTGAAAGCTGTATTTTACAGAGTTGGTGGTCTGATTTGTTGGAAGTAGCGTGTGGTAGATCTAACCCACCAAATAGGCTACAGCACTTTCTTCTGGTAGAGACCTGCTTTAGAGCCACATATCTCGTCTGGATGAGGATTGTTTGCATCTCTAGTTGTTTTAAAATGTTCAACTCCTTGCATTCGTTTAAGACATTCAGATCCTCCCTCCCTACTTTCCGGATATTGTTTCGCCAGACTATTATTTGTTTCTTTTTTCAAAAATTCTCTTCGCCAAAAAAAAAATAACTCTTTGAATTACATAAAAAAAAAGCATCTCGATAAGTATTTTGCTATCCAAATCACAAATGTTTTGCAAAGAATGCATTTTGAGACTTCTGGACTTACTGGTAATAATAATGTTGTACAACACAATGGGACCTATATAATTTTAAAAACGTATACTGAAATTTAAATCTTCTGCGTTTCAATTTTCCTTCAAAATGGGCACGTACTTTCCGCACAACACAATATTTAAAAAATCATGACCTCATTTAACACACATACTGCTCATAAAGTAACTTTAAAATGTCTTCTGTTTTAATTTATCCTGACGATTCTTAAACGGTGACAGTGAAAAGAGTATTCATTATTTAATATTGTAAAAATATATACAAATATTACATAGAATAACATTTAAATTGTTAATTCTGGCATAACACTGTTTATTGTGAGCTGAAACCTTAACGGGGCCTTAACTGTTTCATGTACCTCACTTAAATGTAGTCAAAGTGCAAACGACTTAAAAGAAAAAGATAAAGGGGGAACGTGTAACTAATATATACTTAAAGAACTAATGCAATAAGCTTTTTATTGAAAATAAAATTTATCGTTTTGTGCATGATTTTTAACTAAAAAAAGTATTAATAAAATAAGTTTCCTCATTTTAAAAAAGTATTAAAAATATTAAGTGGTGCCGGCCTAGAAGCATGTTTTTTACAATCTAATGAATAATTTTATTCAGTTTTAAGAATTCTACAGAGTTAAACGTCTTAAATAATAAAAGGAAATTAAGATTTTGTATAATTTATTGTAAGTTATAATGAAAAATGTTATTCATTTTAAATTAAGTTGTGCATTTTCAAAAATATGTCCTTTGATACTTATTCAAATTTGTCAGTATAATCTAGAACATAAAATTTTCCATATGCACAATTAATGGTGTGCCCCAAAATAAATTATAAAGCTCTGTTTACTTTTATGCTGTCATTTTTTAATTCTAAAAGATAAATAATGCTTCTTCATAGTTTGTCATTTCGTCAAAAATATTCACTAATCCATTTAATCGTGGCTTATTTTAGAAGTTCCAAAAGTACAATAAGAATAAAAGTTTTTTTTTTCCAACGTTTAGTTGCATTCTTGTTTTTTAAATTTATCAAGACAGATACAACTTTTATTTTTATTTTACCCGAAGATTTATCACTTACCAAACACGATTGCGCTTAGTCAAAAAAACTGTAGTTCATTTTAAAGATAAGAATAAAAGTTTTTCTGGTAATGATTTATTACAGGTAAAAGTAATATATTTATTTATGTGATAACTTGCTATAATATATATAAACTGGGTTTATGGTGTCTGATGCCGCCATCCAAAAAATCTACAAGAGTCTACTCCAAGTCTTCCGGTCTGTGGTTCATTCCTCCTCCAGACCTCTATCCCCCATAGCCTTTTCAACATCCTCCATCCAGCTCTTTCATGGTCTTCCTCGTTTCCTTTTATTATTTGTTTTATAATTAAATGCGATTTCGTGTACTCTTTCATTACTCATTCTTTAACATGACCATATCAGATTAATTTCTTTTTTTAAATATCATCTAGTATGGTTCCCTTTATTTTCATCATTTCCTTGATTCTTTCATTTCTTATTCTTGAGGTAATCCTAAAATAAAATATTTGATTATCATTTTTTATGCAAATATTCTAATGATTTTCTGCTTCAAAATTCAGCTAATATCTCCTTTTTTGATTTAATGAAATATTGCAGAAATTTGATGCATTGAAAAGCAGTTCAATTTAAAATATGAAAGTAATCATTTTATTTACCGACATGTAATTTGGGAATAAATAAAACGGAGATTTAAATAAAAAATGGTGTTATTATAAATTTGAAAGTCTTGGCAGATATGATAAACGTTCGAATCGGGATTTGCATAATTTGTATAAATACGTATAAATATATGTCAAGTTTTTCAGCAAAACTGTATAAATAAAAAAATGACAAACAAAAAAGTTGGGTACAAAAGAATTTATTCCATGATTTTTAGATCTGATCTTTTGACAAGCATCCTCTCTTTTCCATATTGTTAAACCGTGAAAATTTCTGAAAAAGGCATCCAATAATAATAACAAATAATAAATTGCAGCCGAAACAAAATTTAAATTTGAAACATATTTAATGTAAGCATATAAAAAGCATTTTTTACTTTTATGGTCTTATTTTTAATTTCTAAAAGATAGATAGTGAAATTTTATTTTTCTTTTATCCGAAGGTATATCACTTACCAAACACGACAGTGCTTTGTTCGAAAAGCCTTAGTTTATTCTTAAGATTAATTGAAAAGTTGTTTTCGTAATGATTTATTATAGCTAAAAGTAATAATTTATCAAATAACTTGCTATAATCCTAAAATAAAATATTTTATTGTAATTTTTAATGATAATATTTTAAAGTTTTTTTTCCTTTAACCCCTTCGTGACGGGAGCCTTTTACGAAATTTTTTATCTTTTGTCACCGTTTTTTAAAAACAGAAATTTGTGTCTTCTTGAATCGAGAAAATGCGCTGATTAAATAACACAAATTTTACAGTAAAATTTTACTGGTGAAGAAAAACAAGAATTCTGAGCGCTTCATGCGGCACGTATACGTGCCGCTCGTCCCCAAGGGGTTAACATCCAGCTTAATCTCGCATTTAACGACATAAGGAAATATTGCAGATATGCGATACATTAAAAATCAGTTTAATTTAAAATACAGCCGTAATCGCTTTATTTAACGACATGTAATTTGGTAATGAATAAAATGGAGATTAAAATAAAAAATAGTGATATTCAAAATTTGGAAGTCTTGACAGATGCGATAAACGTTTGAATTAGGATTTGAATAATTTAAATTAAAAAGTAACTAACGCTGTCACCGCCGCCGTAAATGAATTTTTTGTGACCGGAGGCCTTTCTCCACTTATAGTTTGAAAACTACAGCATGCAAAAATATGCAAATTGGTAGTATTGTAGAGAAATATTTGATAACATGCTGAAGCAGACTATTTTTAAATTGAAGGATTATTTTAAGAGCTTTTAATCGCTAAAGTCGGGCAAAATCGCTCCATTAAAAAAAATTTTATAAGAACAAAAACTATACATTATATTTTAATTAATTTTGTTAGTGATATACTTCATAAACTTGTGGTGTGCAAAATGCACTTTTTTTAGGTTTTTTTTTTTTTTTTTTTTTCAAATTTTAATCGTTTCAAAAGATATATATAGTTATTCATATTTTTTAAAAAATCATTTTTTTTTATATTGATGCCAATTTGTAAAACAGCTCAAAGAACTACATTTCATCTCAAATAAAAAAAATTATTTACATGTGAATATTAAGAAATGAAATGGAAGTTTAAATTAATTATTAAACGATCACATGTTAAAAGCAGGAAATATTAAAAAAGGTAAGAGAAACTTTAAGTTATCCTACGCGAAATGAATTTTAATGTAACAATCACGTCATATGTAAAAATCTCAAACATTAAATATTGTCATGTGTAATATGTCTAAAATAATTAAATTCTTAAGCGTGAAAAACTTTCAATGTTAAGAATTCGTTTATATTTAAAAAGCTCAAAAACAATTTTCCTAAACCCGTATTAAAAGCAGCTAAAAATAACATATTTATTTTAAAAATTACTTGCTATAATCCTAAAATAAAACATTTGAATATAATTTTTAATGTGAATATTCTAAAGATTGTCTCCTTCGTCATTCAGCTAATCTTTCATTTTACGATTTAACACGTAAAATATATGCAGATATGTGATACTTTAAAATGATGCTTAATTTTAAAAATATAAGTAATCGCTTATTTTCACGACATACAATTTGGGAATAAATAAAACGGATATTATAATAGAAAATAGTGATATTAAAAATTTGGAAGTCTTGGCAGATATCATAAACGTTCGAAGAGGAATTCGAAAACAATCTAATGAATTATTTTATTCACTTTTAAGAGTTCTGCATAGTTTAACTTCTTAAATCATAAAATGAAATTAAGAATATGGAAAAATTATGAAAATTTTTATTCATTTTAAAATAAGCTTTGTATTTTCCAAAATATGCCCTTTGATATTTATTCAAATTTGTCAGCGTAATCTAGTACATAATACATTCCACATGCATAATTAATGAGGTGTCCTGAAAAAATTGTAAAGCATTTTTTTTTTTTTTTTTTTTTTACTTTTATGCTCTTCTAATTTCTAAAAGATAGATTGTGCTCCTTCATAATTTATGACTTCTTCAAACATATTCACTAATCCGTTTCATCGTGGCTTATTTTAGAAGTTATAAAAGTACAATAAGGAATATTTTTTTTTCAACGTTTAAATGGATTCTTGCTTTTTCCTATTTGTCAAGACAGATACAAATTTTATTTTATTTTACCAGAAGATTTATCACTTATCAAACATAATTGCGATTAGTCAGAAATGCCTTAGTTTATTTTTAAAACAAAAATAAAAGTTGTTTTCTTAATGATTTATAATAGCTAAAAGCGATATATTTATTTATGAGATAACTTGCAATAATCCTAAAATAAAATATTTTATTGTAATTTTTTATGTGAATATTTCTAAAGGTTTTATCCCTTTAACATTCAGCTTAATCTGTCATTTTACGATTTAATGAACTATTACAGAAATGTGATATATTAAAACAGAGGTCGTACACTTCAGGGAATATTATTAGGACAAATATCAGTTGTTTTTTTTATAGAAAAATCAATCTAGGTTGAACATAACATTTCGCCTTACATAATAAGAAATTTTCTATAAAAACATTACTATCACCGAAGAATTTCCTGGTCTTGAAATTTCAGGACAAGTACGATCCCTGATTAAAATGCAGTTTAACTTAAAATATAGAAGTAATCGCTTTAATTCACGATATGTAAATTGAGGATAAATAAAACGGAGATTAAAATAAAATATCGTCTATCTTTTTTCCTTTTTTTTTTTTTTTTTTTTTTTTTTTTTTTTTTTGCTAATTTTTAAGTTGAAAAATGATTAATAAAATGTGTTTCCTTATTTAAAAAAGTACTAAACATATTGTCGGCCTAGAAGCATGTTTTTTACAAACTAATGAGTTATTTTATTGCGTTTTAAGAATTCCACAATATCAAAATTCTTAAATCATAAAAAAGAAATTAAGAATACATAAAATGTATTGTAAACTATAAAGAAAATGTTTTTATTTTTAAAATAAACCTGGTATTCTCAAAAATATGTCATTTGATATTTATTCAAATTTGTCAGTGTAATACAGTACATAATACTTCCATATACATAATTAATGACCTACAAATAACATTTTAAAGCATTTTATTTTTATTTTTAAGTTATTATTTCTTATTTCTAAAACACAGATAATGCTCCTTCATAATTTATCACCTCGTCAAAAATAATTACAAATCCGTTTCATCACGGCTTATTTTCTATGTTATAAAAGTACAATAAGATTAAAATCAGGCGTTTCCCCAACGTTTAATTGCATTCCTGTTTTTTTTTCTTTTTGTCAAGACAAATATATATATATAATCATTAATTAAACATTACCGACCATAATCAAAAACCGCTATATTGTGAATGAAATGGCAATAAAAATGGATACCACAAACCTATAATATAGAACTGTATGTATAAAATAAAGTGCCTCATACTTAATTACAAGAAATTAATATGGAAGAAAAACAGAAGAATATGGATACCGAAAAAAATTGAAAAACTTATATATATTTTATTATTATTATTATTATTATTATTTTTACCCGGAGATCTATCACTTGCCAAATACGATTGCGCTTAGTACCAAAATCCGTAGGTATTTTGTTGTTGTTGTTGTTGTTGTTGTTTAAGATAAAAGAAAATTTATTTTCATAATGATTTATTTCAGCTAAAAGTAATATATTTATTTATGAGATAATTTGCTATAATCCTAAAATAATATATTTGATTATGATTTTGAATGCAAATATTATAAAGATTTTCTCCTTCAACATTAAGATTAATCTCTCAGTTTCGTTTTAAGGAAATATGGCAGAAATGTGATACATTAAAATGCAGTTTAATTTAAAATATTTGAAGAAATCGTTGTACTTAACGACACGCAATCTGAGAATAAATAAAACGGAGATTAAGATAAAAAGTCGTGTATTGTTTTGTAGCTGATTTTTAAGTTAAAAAAAAGTATTAATTAAATGTATTTCCTTATGAAAGAGGTACTAAATATATTAAATGAATCCGGCCTAGAAGCAGGTTTTTTACAAACTAATGTATTATTTTATTGGGTATCAGAATTCTACTACGTTAATATTCTTAAGGTGTCCGGGACACATTTTAAAATCATTTTTATTTATTGAGTTAAAATTTTGAAATTTTCTGTGATGGTTACCACATCATTTGTAAGCAAAATCATGTACTGAAACCTTTCATATATTTTTTAAATTTATTATAAAGTGGGGTAATTTAAAATAGTTATAACTCGAAATATTATTTGTAGAATTTCAATTTGTTTTCATTTAAATAAACAGAAATATATAAGTTTTAATTTTGATTCAGTATTTTTTTAAAAATATTAATTTAAATAAAAATGGAAAATGTTTAAAGTAAAAATTTGAAAAAGAATGATGTAACTTAAAAAAAAATCATATTTTCAAAAGTAAATATTTTTTTTTGCAAATTAGCTAAATCAAAATTAAAGTAAAGCAATTGAAAAAGACATGTTACAAGTTTGAACTGCTTATCTTTAACGGTTCTTGACTTATATCAATTTATAATCGAGAAATAGTGAAAAAACCTATCGTGAAGAAAAATGCATTTTCACAAGAAGTTTTTTTCACGAGAACCATTGCTTGAAAGCTAGATTTTGAAAACAAACCAAAACTAAAAAATTAATATTTCCTATTCCAATTAAGATAGAAACATGATTTATATGTCATTATAAGCAGAAAAACACAGAGAAATGTTTACTGCACTAAAAGTTTTTTTTTTAGATAATTTGAAGATTTTTCTGTCCCGGAGACCCTTAAATGACAAAACTGAATTAAGAAAATGTAAACATTATTGTAAACTATAATGAAAAATGTTATTATTTTTTAAATAATCTTCGTAATTTAAAAAATATATCTTTTGACAGTTATTCAACATTTTCAGTATAATCTAGTTCATAATACAGTCCATATCCATAATTAACGACGTGCTAAATAAATTGTGAAGCACTTTTTACTTTTATTTCTAATTTCTAAAAGATATATAGTGTTCCTTCATAATTTATCTCTTGATAAAAAATATTCACTTATCCGTTGAATCAACGCTTATTTTTGAAATTATTGAAGTACAAAAAGAATAAAATCATGTTTTTTTTTTCCACCGTTTAATTTCAATCTTCCTTTTTCTATTTGTGAAGACAGATAGAGATTTTATTTTTATTTTACGCGAAGATTTATTACTTACCAAGCACGATTGCGCTTAATCCGAAAAGCCGTAATTTATTTTTAAGATAAAAAGAAAAGTTCTTTTCGTAATGATTCATTATAGGTAAAAGTGATATATTTATTTGCGAGATAACTTGCTATAATCCTAAAATAGAACATTTGACTATAATTTTTAATCCCAATATTTTAAAGATTTCCTCTTTTAACATTCAGCTAAACGTCTCATTTTACGATTTAATGCAATATTGCTGAAATGTGATACATTGAAATTATATTTAATTTATAATATAGGCTAATTCCATACGTACTTGTAGTGTAAGTCACAGGCTGTGATTTTTTGGCTACCAGTATTTTAGAACGGAAAATGTCACTTGGTTTATCGGTGATATCTCATTCATTGAATAAGAAGAGAAAACCTTTCGAAAATAACGGTGGCCAACGAGGATTTCAGTTATCCGCTATGTGACTTACACTACCAAAACCCATGGAATTAGCCTATAGAAGTAATCGCTTTATTTCACGACATGTAATTTGGGAATAAATAAAACGGAAATTAAAGTAAAAAAGCGTGCACTGTTTTGGCGCTGATTTTTAACTTAAAGAATTATTATTAAAATGCGTTTCCTTACTAAAAAAAGTACTAAATATATTAAATGATGTCGGCGTAGAATAATGATTTTTTACAATCTAATGAATTATTTTATAAGAATTCTCAAATCATAAAAGGAAATTAAGGTTTTGTAAAATCTATTGTAATGTATAATGGAAAATGCTATTCTTTTTAAAATAAACTTTGTATTTTCAAAATATGTCCTTTGATATTTATTCAAATTTGTCAGTATAATCTAGTACACAATACATTCCATATGCATAATTAATCACGTGCAAAATAAATTGTGAACCACTTTTTACTTTTATTTCTAATTTCTAAAAGACAGATAATGTTCCTTTATAATTTATCACTTCCTCAAAAATATTCACTAATCCGTTTGATCATGGCTTACTTTACAATTTATAAAATTACAATAAGAATTAAATCAGTTTTTTTTCAACGTTTAATTCCATTCTTTTTTTATGTATTTGTCAAGACAGATAAATTTTTAGTTTATCCGAAGATTTACTTACAATCACGACTGCGGTCAGTTCGAAAATGCGCAGTTTATTTTTAAGGTAAAAGTAAAAGTTGTTTTCGTAATGATTTATTATAGCGAAAAGTAATATATTTATTTACCAGATAACTTGCAACAACCCTAAAATGGAATATTTGATTATAATTTTTAATGCGAATATATTCTAAAGATTTTCTTATTCAGTTTTCATTTTATCCCTCATTTTACGATTAATTGAAATAATGCAGAAATGTTATACATTCGAATTCAGTTTAATTTATAATATAGAAGTATTCGTTTTATTTAACGACGCATAATTTGGGAATAAATAGAACGGAAATTAAAATAAAATAACAGTGACATTCAAAATTCGTAAGTCTAGACATATATCATAAACGTTTGAATTAGGATTGGAATAATTTAAATTAAAAAGTAACTAACACTGTGCCGTAAATGAATGTGCAGACTATCATTATTCTTTTTTATTTGGCTGACTTTCGAAACTTTTTTTTTTCAAATTTGTATTAAAATTTTAAATATTTCAAAACTTTTTTTTTCCATATTTAGAAAAAGATCATTTTTTTATTGATGCCAATTTGTAAAAGAGCACTAAGAATTATATTTCATCTCAAATAAAAAGTGTATTTACATGTGAATATTAAGAACAGAAATGAAAATATAAAATAATTATTAAATGATCACATATTAAAATCAGGAAATAGGGAAAATTCAGTCAAAAAAATTGTATTTACACGTGATTATTAAAAGAAGTAAGGAAACCTTAAAATAATTAAATTATGCTACTTGAAAATAATTGTATGTTGACAATTTGGTCATATGTAAAAAACCATATAAAATACCAAACGTGAAATAGTGTCATGTGTACACAATGTTGCCTGATTGGAGAATTTTTTTATTCAAATTATTTGACTGTTACCACTTTTTAAAAATAGTATAATTCGCATTATTTTTCAGAATTTTAATCTAACTTTAAATAGGTCAAATATTTTTATTAAAAAAAAAAGGTTACAATCAGCAATCTGGGGACAAAGAAGTCCTCCACTCTGGCAGCACTGTGTGTACAATGTCTAAAATAATTAAATTATTGCGTTTGAAAAATTGTAATGGTGAGAATTAGTTTATATTAAAAAAACTCAACAATATTCTCAAAAACGCATTATATCTATAAGTAATATATTTATAAAATAACTTGCTATAATTAAACCCTAAAATAAAATATTTCATTCTAATTTTTAATGTGAATATTTTTCTCCTTTAATATCCAGCTTAATCCCTCATTTTACGATTTAATAAAATATTGCAGAAATGTTATACATTAAAATGTAGTTTAATTAAAAATATGGAACTAATCGCTTTATTTAACGACATGTAGTTTGGGAATAAATATAACGGGGATTTAAAAAAAAACATTGTTATATTCAAAATTCGAAAGTCTTGACTGAAATGATAAACGTTGAAATTGGGATTTGAATAACTTGTATAAATATAAATGCATGCAACGGTTTTCAAGAAAGAACTGTAATACAAGTAAAAAATAAAAAAATAAACAAAGAAGTTTTGTGCAAAAGGAATTATTCCATGATTTTAAGAACGGAACTTTTGACATGCATTCTCCATTTTCCTTATTGTTAACACGTTAAGTCGACAGTCACCGGTGACTGGCAGTGAACTTTCCGTTTAGAACGTGTCATTCACCGATGACTGACTGTCTGTAATATGATATAAAACTATATATATATTGTTTTATGCAATTGCTGAAAATTTATTTAAAATTTACTTACCATTTATTTATTACAGGATTATACTTTCTTAAAAATTACTTAAAAAATTGTAAATTTTTCAGCTTCAGTGTCAGTTACCGTGGCGCTCAACGTGTTAAACGATGAAAACTTGTGAAAAAAAGCATCGAATAATATCATTATAAAAAAATTAATTTCGGTAGAAACGAAATATAAATTAAACATGTTCAGTTTAAAATTACAACAAACTAAAATGTATTTTCACAAATTCCGCACATTTCAATTAAAACAAGTCTTAAAATTAATTTTAAAAATTCACCAAAGCAAAAATATACGAAGTACATATTTTCTATAATATAAATCTATATTATTCTATGTTATTATTTTACGTTTTTCAAAAACAACATATTAACCCATTTTCATGATTGGCAAATATATGTGCATACATCAGGAATTTCATTTTTATTCAGAAATTTCAAACACTTAGTGAGAATTCCATAAGATTTTATACTTTTTGGAATTACGAAATGTCTGTCGTTAAATAAAGTAAAAATGACTATTCATAATATCTAGTATGATTTCTGAATTTCTGAATAAAAAGGAAATTTCTGAAACGCACGAACCTATGTGCTAATGATGCAAATGGGTTAAATAAGAATTTTAAATATTTTCAAGCTCTATTCCTTTTATGAACAAATTATTTCCAAATATATTGTTAATTATTTTGTATTTTTAGAGCTATCTTACAATATTTATATTTAAATTTCTATATAATAATTGGAGTACTTCTAGATATAATTCTTTTACACAAACTAATTTATTAATTTTTGCCCTTTTTTTAACTTGTTAAATATAAACTTAAAAAAAAATAATTTATTAATATTACCGCAAAGTTGCAAATTATTACAGCTATATGGTACAAATAAGTTCAAGATTTTAGTTTGCATTCTTATCATTGGATTACAAAACGTTTTTATATTTATAAAACGGGAACTGCAGATATAACATACCATATAAATATTTATTAACTGTGATTCGTTTAGAAAATATTACCTAAAATTAGTGTTAGCGATATCGTCGGTACCATGTCAAACTATCCAATGTGAAAACAGTGTGCTACTTTTCTTAAATTCAGATTTCTTGATTGGCACCACTTTTCTGAAATGATAAAATTCCTCTTGTTTTCACCTTAATTAATATGTTATTAAATAGGGTTAAATAAGGATAATATTACTATTTCAAAAAAAGTGATGTCAATCAATAAATCTGTATTTAAAGAAAGTAGACCACTGGCAACACTGTTTTCATATTGGATAGTTTGACATGATACCGACGATATGTAGTCCATCACCATAATCTAAATATATTCATAAAAATAAACTCATACCAGAAACTTTATATAGATTATTAATATAGTAATTTCAAAGCAGATGTAACATGTGAACCTGTGTCAATGAATTACTAAATTCTTGCAACAATGTCGTCCTACCGGACGGATTGCAATCTTAAACTATAACACTATGGTATGACACGTAAGATACATTGCATTGTTCTACTGTTTTTCTTTAATTTTATTTTTATTACTTTTTGAAAAATACTCTGTGACTCTGTGTCATGCATTTAGTGTTAAATTTAGGAGAATTCTAAAAAAAAGTCGATAGCTCTGGCTCGTAACCAGAGGGTTAATCCCTTTTGATTTAAAATGTATATAACTTTTTTTGCATTATTATTTATTATTTTAATACAACTGCAATATTATACATGTAGATAAAACAAATGTATATTTTTGCAAAAGCATATTTACAACTTAAATAAGCTTAATATATATATTTAACAAGTACGTTGGAAAATGTCAATTGATTACTTTTTAAATTATTATTCTAAAACATTAAAGGTGCGCTCTTCTGCTGGTGGTTTTAATTATTTTTTCTTCAATTACTTATATCTGATGCAAATTTGGTGAGCGTCATTATTGGAAATAATAGTATGAAAAAAGTAGAATAACAAGCAATACAGCAAACGTTATATAACCAGTATATACTATATAATAATTTTTAAGAGTAAAAATTTAATAAAATCCAAAATTTTCGATTTCTAAAGAGGAAAATAAAAAGATGTTCATTAATAAAACAGATTTTAATTCAAAGTAAAACCTCTATCTTTTCAAAATGTAAAATTTTATAGTGGAAATTTTGTTAATTTTAATAAAGGCTTTATTAGTGTTGAAGATATATGCACAATCGTAACGTAATTAAGATTACAAAAAGAGATTTTGACTAAGCAAATGACATTAATGATATTTTAGCCTAAGTTTAAATTAATGATTGTGATTAATTAATTAAATGGCTCTTTTCTCTCATTAAGAAAGTGTAAAACAGCAGTCAATGTTTTAAAATAACGTTTATATGAATCACAATATTTTTTTATAACTATGTATTAATATATGTGTGTCTCGGGCAGCACATAAAATGTCACTGGGTCTCATCATTACCGTCTCAATACTCAAGGCCATCGGACTGATTTCGTGACGTACCAAATGAAGATTAAACCCCCGAAGGGCAAGCAATTGCGTTTGTGTAATGCTTAATTCCCACCGGAAATTTAGAAAAATTTATTTCAAAATAAGGAAAAGCAATTTTACGACTTTTCTCCACTAAAGTCAAAAAACTAAAATTTTCTAAAATTTTTCTGGTGCAAATCCTGATTATATGGTATATCCTGGTTATGTAGGTGGGATAAAATATATCCCACCGCCCCTCAAGGGATTAAGGGGCTGTGCTATATATTATATACCAGTTACGATTAATCAGGATTTGCACCAGAAAAATTTTAGGAAATTTTAGTTTTCTGACTTAGTGGAGAAAAGTCGTAAAATTGCTTTTCCTTATTTTGAAATAAAATTTTTCTAAATTTCCGGCGGGAATTAAGCATTACACAAACGCAATTGCTTGCCCTTCAAGGGGTTAATTTTCATTTGGTACGTCACGAAATCAGTCCGGATGCCTTGAGTATTGAGACGGTAATGCCTGCGATCCGCGGATTGAGCATAGTTGGTGTGAAGGTGTTTACCTTCACATGCTAATTTAATAGTTTTCCCCTCCCCCCTTTAAAATTATGTATTTTTTTCTAAATTTTTAACTTTATTTATTTGTCTGTATTTGAATTCTATTTATTTTGTAACGGTCGTTTCCTTTCATAAAATTAAGCAGTCAATTCTTAATTCTTTCACTAAACTTCTGACTGCAGCCCACTGTATGCAAAAAAGAAAAAATGTCCTTTACTCGCCTAGCAACGTCTTTCATACTTCATTCTAATGGCTATTTTTAGTATATATGCAGAAATTACCGAGCATGGGCATCGTGATGGGGGGGGGGTATGAGGGGGGGAGGTTATCTCAAAATAGTTTATTCTATCAAAAACATTGTCAATGCAAATGTTGTAGAGCTTAAAATTCTGAATAAAATGAGCACCCCCATTAGTATTTTTTTTTTTTTTTTTTGGAAATTAAGCTCGCAATTTTAGATATTGTTAAAAATATTAAAGAAAAACGTGTTTTTCGAATGTAAATGTGTGCATATTTCCTAACGCTCACTTAGTACGAAAGGCGAAAACATAGAATATTCATTTTAGAGATAATCTGAAGGGATTAAAACGATTTCCAGTTTTCCCCTAATTAATTCTGAATTCAACCCTCTGACCGCGGGGCTAAAACTTTAAAGTAGAATTGTGACCTTAATATTCAAGAAAAGTATTAAGTGTAGGTACTCATTTTATTCAGAATTTTAAACTCTACAACATTTGTATTGACAATCTTTTTGAAAAAGTTAGTGATTTCGAGATAGTGTTATGGAATTTTTCTTAAAAAACGTGTTTTTTGACTATAAATCAATGTATAATTCCTAACGCTCAACTAGTACGAGGGGAAAACGTAGCATATTCATTCTAGACCTAAACTGAAGGGATTAAAACAATTTCCAGCTTTCCCCTAATTATGTCCGAATCGGGCCTTTTTTTGCTTCCCTACCACTGGGCTATTAGTGTGTGAAGAGAAAAAAATAAATATGATAACTACAGAAAAATAATAGATGATGGTTTTCACCTATATTTTGTAACCCGGGTCGCCGGGGTTTATATTCTTGTAGCTTTAATTGAGAAACAAATGATATACGGATCTTGGTTGAAAAATACAAATAATATTCGGCATATACCGTGCTATATCCTCCAGAAGAACTCTTTCTATATCAGAGATCCCTGTAATATCATTCACCATTGTGTTAGACAAACTTCTTACCGGGTGTTCCAAAAATGACTGTTGGATTTTAAAATTCAATAACTTGCAAATGGTGATAGATATTTAAAAAATTCTTGCAGAAAGGTTATGTATGATGTCAGGAGTTTTTTTACTGAGATTCTTGATTTTAGTTCGAATTTAAATAATAGATGGCGCTGCGAGAAGTAGGTGCTAATTCCAGACTAATTTTTGGTACTTCGGGATCTATTCCAAACATTTTAATCTCCTTTTTTCGCATGGGAGAAGAGAAAGGCCGAAAAATCGAGCCTGGATTTAGCGCCTGTTGCTTGCAGTGCCATCTGTAGCTGCTATTTATAACTAATATTGAGAACAGCAGCATAAAAACTCCTAACGTCTTACATATCTCTCCTGCATTTATTTTATTTTTTTTATATCTCACACCGTTAGCGGGTTATTGAATTTTAAAATCCATCAGTCATTTTTGGGACACCCGGTAGATTAGCAGTACATATTGCACGTTATTATTATATTGCAATATCTTCATAGGCTTTTTCTGTCATTATAGGTCATGGATGGTGAACCTTTCCACGTCCACGTGCCAAATTTCTCTTCAGGATTTATTAAAATATTGATTATGAATTTTATTTAAAAAAAAATTTCTTATGAGTGAGTTTTGCATTAATTAGCATATTTTCACAATTGTCACTCAAAATTAAAAATCCTGAAGACAATTTGTTGGAAATATAGCATAAAATCTCTATTGAAAATTCTATACATATATCTTGCAAGGAACTTTAGATATATTCTTTTAAAGTTGACAAAACGTGAAAAAATTCATTCTGAGACAAATGAAGATGCAGTTTTCGTCAGAGGGCAGCTGATGTATCGCTTCTCAAGGCAAAAGGTGTTATATCTCTGGATCTAATGAAGATAATGCATGCGGTTTGCGGTATTTAACGCTAAAAACTCAGTATTGTTTTTTAAGCCAATAAAAAAAGCATTTATTTTTTTTTTTTTTTTTATCCTCGGACCCTCTTAAGTAGAACAAAGATTTGTATCAGAAATTTCTGGTGTTCCGCGGCGCCAAGTTAGACAGTCCTGGCGTAAAGTACCTTTAAACATATGACAGATATGAGATCAGTGTTGCCAGATGGGCTACTTTTTTTAAGGGGTCTCAGGACTCTTAAAGCTCTAAAATTTTCGAAATTTTAATTTTTTTAGATGTTAAATTTCTATGTTTTCTGAACATTTTGATATAATTGTTATCTTGAAATTCCTATTAGAACAGAAGTTATGGCATTTAGAATTATACTCGCTCAATAGCTGAAGCGGTGTTTCCAAAACTTCGAAGTCATTTTTCTCCAAATGACGTTTTTGGGCATAACGCACACGATATCTCAAAAACTTCTGAATATTTTTTCATGAAATTTTCAAAACATATGTTTCATGTTAGTCTGTATAAACTGAACCTAAAATTTCCTTTTTATTGTAAAAAGAAAATATTTTTTTAGGGGTTTATATTGTTGACATTTTCTAAATTTTGCATTAGCTAAATACAACTTTGTATTAAAAATATAAAAAAGCTTTAAATACAAATTTATTTAGGTTCAGGGTAATTATTATAATCTGAGGTATAAGTAAGCTCCAAAATTTTCCGTTCTAGTTGCAAAATTTATTTTGTAATCGTGCGCATAAGCTGTTATGCCGATTTTCCGCTTGTCAAATGTCTGACAGTTTGAAGCCCCCTGTAAATGCTAATTCTGCATCTTGCAATTTTTCAAATATTTGAAATGAAAGGATATACTTGTATCTTTCATTCCCATTTAAAATTGTGTCTTAATATCAAATACATTTTAAGATATTAAATGTTGAAAATGGTCCTTTTTTTTCATTTTTTCCAATTTTAAGAGTCCTGAGACCCCTTTATTCAGATTTCTTGATTGGCACTACTTTTTTGAAATGGTAAAATGTGCCTTATTTAATGACATATTAATTAAGGCGATAACAAAGGGAATTTTACCGTTCCAAAAAAGTAGTGCCAATCAAGAAATCTCAATATAAAAAAGTAGCCCACTGGCAACACTGTGTGAGATACGTACAAGGCGCATGCTCAATTGGAATTCTTTAGTTCGAACTATTGTGAACCTCATTCCAGGACTTAGCATTTTTTGTCTACACGGGTCTGATTTGATGAAGGACACATGTTTTCTTTCAAACTCGTCTCAAGTAATCAAACTTTACTGCCGAATATATGTTATATATAGGGTACTATATTATAATTACAAAAAGGTGCCATGCGCCGTTTTATATAGCTTAAAAAATCCTTGATTGAATATAGAGAATTTTTCAGTAGGTAGTTATACAAAATTTTTCGGGTTCTAGAATTTAAATACTACTTTTCCAAATAGAAATATTGGCCTTAGAAAACTGAAGAACTTCTAGAATTCAAAAAAGCTATTTGTAAAATTGTGCTATAAAAATTCAATGACCGTACGAAACTTGTATAATTATCCAATGAATTACTAGATAACTTTTTTGTTAACAGCACAGAGAAGAAAAATGTATGTGAATTAAAAATATCATCAAATTATTGAATACCTGCGTAGTTACCTTCGTATTATATTCTTTATATAATAATATAGCAATTTTTCTTACCTTGATAAATTCTCCTTTCCGAAGATAGACATGTATTATATAAAAATGAACATCCTGTTGTAATGTATAATGATATTTTGATTTAGTAAGTAATGCCACCTTTATTGAAACTACAAAACCTGCTTAATTTATTCATATTAATGACAAATCAGGCAACATGTGATTATAGGTACATACTAGAATCTGCACGGGTTGAAATTTTCTTTACCAGTCTGTATCCGAAAGTGAAACAATTTTCTCCAACACCCTTCAAAATTTGTACAAAAAATGTCGCCATTTCTCTTCGAATTTTATTCTACATTTATTTTTCTTTAAATAAGATTGCAAACATTTTACCTTATTTTTTTCTTTTATTTGTTATCTAGTTTTTAAACTACACCTTTTCTTTTCCCAATGGCTCATAATTATACAGGACATTAAAACAATAGACTGGGTGTTAAGCTGATCACAAGGAGGCAATTCCTCAATGTTGATCAACTGTTCAGCACTGATCAGCCTTATGAAAATATTTTAATGTAGTAAATTATTTTTCAGATAACATGTTCGCCTGCAATAGAATACGAAATTACTATGTTAATGATTATTTAGATCTTCTCCACACAATAAAACTTGGCAGACTAAACTCTGTGTCAAGCCATGTAAATAAAAGCGCTATTCTAATGGATTAACCGAGAAACCCTATCGTACAGGTTGCAGGTAACTCATCACTTTAGCAGCAAGAGGTTCATCGTCTCCTAACTCTCAGGTGCGTTATAACAACATAATTGCAATTTGAAAATTCAGAATAATTTTAACGGTAGGAAAATTGAATTCTGCTACAGTGTGTTTATAAAGTGTCTGTGGCCTTTATTTTTTCGTAATAGCGTAATCAGCTACGGAAATATATTCAATGTTTTTTGTTGTTGTTGTTGTTGTTTTTTTTAAGACTAATGTTCATATAAAAGTTAAAAATTCATTTTTTATGTTTACTTGAATATTGACATTATGTGACTGAGACGAGCATCGCATATACGTGCCGCATAAATTGCTCAGAATCCTTGATTATTCCTACCAATAATTTTTTATTGAAAGTTTTAACTATTACTATCAAAGCAATTCTGTGATTAAATCAGGTAAAAATATCTATTTTGAAAAACTAAAGGACACTTGGTTTCTGAAACAAGGACTTTCGACACAGGAAAAGAATTAAGTGCTACCTAATATAAATTAAAAAAGGAAAAATAAACATAAATTCTAAAAAATTGAACACCATTTAGTCACACATCGGCTGTTCTGTTTCATATTTACTTTTTAAAGTTGTAAAACGTAATCGGTTTCAATTTATATCCATTATCATTCTCATAAAACATTTCAATTATAAATATCTAATTCTTACACAGGGGAGGAAAATTACTTTCTATCTTTAACGACTCTGAAGAGAAAACTAGACAGCTGAATGAGATCAAAATTTTGAATGCATAGAAAAAACTAATTCCCCTTTAGTCCAGGCAATAGAGGGCGTATAGGGGCCCTACCTAGCAAAATTCATGGTAGTTCTGGAAAAAGGCTTACTACATGTTTTTTGGGTCGCTGAATCCGAATTTTTAACTTCCCGTCAAAATTTCCTCAGGCAACCCCCCCCCCCCAAATTTTGGTAAAATGCTCCCCACAAAAGGTTTTTACTAAAAAAATCAAATTTTTATTGTTTAAGAGAAAAAGTGTCCAGAAATTCAGAAAGTAGACAATATTTGCAACAAATAAGATATATGGCATTATGTCGTAGAATGAAGGGGGAGGGGGATCTGCCTCGGAACATGCGCAGCGGTGCTGCGTGGACTAAGTTGCGCAATTCCATTTAAGCACTCACAATGTTTACATTCGCCCTCTCGTCTCCCCTCTGAACTTTCCCTATAAGGTTTAATTTAAGTTTTTTGGGCCGCTGAATCCGAATTTTAAACTTCCCACCAAAATCCCACCCCCTCTACAACCCCCCAAAATAGTTGTTTTTAAATTAAATTTTTTATTCTTTTAGGGGAAAAGTATGTAGAAATTCAGAAAGTAGATAAAATTTGCAACAAATAGGATATATGTCATTACGACGTAGGATGAACGAGGAGGGAGAAGGCTGCCTCGGAACATGCACTGCGGCTCTATGTGCACTAAGTTATGCAAGTCCAGGCAATAGGGGATTTTACCTGGGAAAATTTATGCTAGTTCTGGATTTCGACTCACTTTATGTTTCTTGGGTCGCTGAATCCGAATTTGTAACTTCCCACCAAAATTTCCCCGGCAACCCACCAAAAAAATTGATTTTTTTTTTAAAATATGGTTTTTGAGAACAGCACGCGTGGAATGTTCCAAAGCAGCACCCCCTCTCCCCGTTTATCCTACGTCTTAACGTCATATATCCTATTTGTTTGCCCTATTGCAAATTTTGTCTACTTTCTGATTTTCTAGATACTTTTTCCTAAAACAATAAAAACTTTAATTTAAAAACAACTTTTTATTTTGGATCGGGGGGGAGGGGTGCGGAGGGGGGGGGGATTTGGGTGGGAAGTTAAAAATTCGGATTAATTCCTTTGAAGTTTTTTCCGTACATTTATTATGAATAAATTTTATTTAGAAAGGACAGGAGTGTACGATGTTGGAAACAGAGGAATAAGGTTAACCTCTGTATATTGATAGAGTATAGTCAGTAGATAAGAAATTGAAATCCATAAACTGAATTGACTAGGAGGGGGTTTTGAAAAAATAAATCACAAAATCTGGACATCACTTATGCTTACGTATATATTCCGATAAACTGATTTATTTCATGAAGGAATGAGTTTTGGTAAATATTTTGTTTGCTCCGAGTTCTTTTCACGTCCGATCTTATGCATCCAGACAAAGAAATGCTCAATTAATTAGAACCACAATTATATAGACATTAGCAATGCATTATGGCGCAAATCTCCGGTTGTTCTCCGCAAGTATTTTATACCAACTGTGCCAGACAGGGCGATTTATATATTTATAAAAGAAAGTTTCGCTCTGTGTGTTTGCGATGGCTAGCAAAATCTACGGCACGTACGTTAAAACATTTTGTGAGGCTTGCACAAACTGTCTCCGGATGCATCTGAGACTCAGAATAAATTTCTAAAAATTAGTTCAGTTATTATTTTACAATCGCAACGCACTCTCATTAAAAACTCATCTCGGTCTATACGAGAGGGGAAAAAGCGCTGGCTCATGCGTAAAAGCATTATATATGCATCGGCAGAAAATGAAGGTGAACAGAAGGAATTATGGGGGTGTATTTTGTCATTATTTATAAAGTTCCATCGATCCAAAACGCTTAGTAAATTTAAAAACGGAATATGCATTCTGGAAGATCTTGCTCTTACGTCTGAAATGGCGGAACCAATTAAAAAAACATCGCAGTTAATCGCCCTTTGAAAAAAAAAAATCATAAAGGGATGTTTTTCCGAAAAACGTTTTTCTCCCTTATTTGAAACGTCCCTCTAATGTGCAGTTGTAGAGGAACCGGCAAAACAAAACATTTTCTTAAAGCTGAAACTTTCTTCTAATCGATAATGCAATCGATTTTTGAAAATATAACCGTTTCAAATACAGTGGCGAACTCAAGTCACTTCGCGCCTCACGGAGACGATATTTTTATACGCTAAAAGTCACTAAACGTCCGTATTTTAATACAATCTCTTTTTAAAGCATCTCAATAGACCATATTTACATCACATAAAAAATTTTTGAAACGTTCTGACGGGTAGTAATACATTTTACAAAATAAAATGTATGAAAATTTTGACGAAATTTGTAAAAAAAAAAAACTGAGTGTTTCTTCGCGTTTTCGCTTGCTTTCGGCACGCATATACCCAAAAAATAAAATTACGCAGAAAATAAAATATAACCGTTTCAAATACAAGAGGGAACTCAGGTCAATTCAAAGCATATACATTCAATTCAATATTTTTTTGCGATTTTTTTATTTAAAAATATAAATTCAGACAAAATGGAGTTAAATATATAAAATCATACATATTTGAGGTTCATTTTAAAGGTCATTCATCAAGGGCCCGGGCAATGCCGGGAGGGTCAGCTAGTATATAAATAAAATAATGTTTTCCGCATATATTTATTTACTTACACACAGAGTTTTAATTTAACTGTTTTGAATTTTTATATATTTAATGAAAAAGAAAATGTAAAGAAAAAAATAATTTATGCAGATAGTAATTGTTTATTCGACAAAATTATCCTTTTATTTACAATTGTTTAATTTTTTTTAAATAAAAGAAAAATCCTATTTTTTCTAGCGAAATTGATTAAAATAAAATACATAAATATAAATCAGTTATACATAAAATATAATATTACTAGATAGTGCCCGTCAGGATTTGACGGTAAATAAATTGAATGTTTCATTAGAAAAATTCTTGAATTTTTAATTAGTTGCTTTTCAATGAAATATTGAAGAATTACGTGATCAATTTCTATATTGCATAAGTGATTCCTATTTCTTTAAGGCGATAGATGGTGCTGACAGTCTAACCTATTCAATTAGAAAAAAATTTAAGTTTAAAATTTACAACTAATTATGCTTGTTTTTGTCAGAAATTTACCTAAAAACACCGTGTACAGAATTTATTTTTACTTACTGCGGCCTCTTTTTTTCTTTATAATTCTTTTATTTATTTATTAAAACTACACGACCATTAAAAGCTGCCATGAATTTTATTTTTATCTGTCTCATTCTCTAAAAAGCTTAATTTGAAACTTGATGCAGCTAATATATATTTTTTATTCCTTGAATTTTATTTTACATTTTTTAAATATTAAACTTGGATATCAAGGCAATTTCTTTTACAGATCTTATACGAATATTTTTCTTTATTTCCGTTTTATTTTTTACGCAAATGAATGACAAACTTTTCTTTCTTACACACGTAAATATTCTTGATAATGGTCAGAAAATATAACGAAAATTTTAGATCAGTCCAATTTATTTAAATGATAATTACAGGCAAAATATTTTAGCTTAAATATTTTAACACTAAAACCGCTGCATTTTGACCGGTAAAAAGTGAAAATATTTCGATTCGAACCAATTTTTTTTTTTTCTAGAATAAGTTAAATATGTACCACGTGGATATAAGTTGAATAAATATGTTAAATAATTTTAAATAAAAATTCTGGTGTAAAATAATTTTATAACACTTGAGTAAAATTTCCGGCAGTTCTAGTGTTAAATATAAAATCACTATTTTTTCAAAATATTATTGAATGTTAAATTTTATTAAATTATAAAGCTTACAAATAATAATAATATAAAAATCCTATAACTTCTCTTCCTAATAAAATGTCATTATTGAAATGAATTATCGACAAAAATATTACACATTTTGCCATGCTTGTGTTCGTACATGCGACCTCTACAAAAATTCAGAGCTTTAAACTGTTGCTTTGACCCACTACGCTAGCAGCAACTCGTTTTTCTACCTTCTAAATTGAAGAGGTTCGAAAAACAGTTGGCGCATACGCAATTGTCTCGAATTTGAGTTCTGATCTAACAGAAATAGTTTTGCGTTTTAATATTTATGATACCTTATTTTTTCAAAGAAGTAGCTACAACTTAATATGCTAGTTTTCCAATCTTCGTGTCTAACTATTGGCAATTCATAAGACGGATCAGCAGCCAAAATGTTTAGCCTCAAATCACAGTGTTTATCTTCTGTGTGTAATATGACCAAAACAATATGACACCCCCGAAATAAACTGTATCTACCTCTTAATATAGACACCGTAAATCTTTTAATTGTTAATAATGCAGAAAGAGCCAAATAATATTAACTTTATGAAAGAAAGAAAAGCTTGTTTAGAGTAAGATCGAATAGCAGACGAACTTAAAACAACTTCTACCTGTGATGTGATTGTTCAACTGAGCGAGCATCTTTGCGCATATGCAACGCGTCACTCCAAAGTCAGACTTGTACTTATATACTGTGCATGCGCAACTGTAGAATTTTAATTTAAAATTACGGCTAATCAATAAAATATTTGAACAAACGAATGGACGATAACAAATCTGCGGCCAAATAGCTTTCATTTAAAAAAAGATTGGTGTAATTTGATGCAGTAGTTTCTTCTCACGGACTGTCGAAAGAAAACGCTTAGCGTTTTAAATATATAGATAGTTTTGTGTTTCAATTTAATCATTTAACCATCATCATTGATCCAATGCTTACATGTTATATTTGTAAAATGCATTTAGTCACCTGCAACCTGCAATGTTACTTCATTACCTTAAACAATCAAAAATACTTTTCAGTTAATCTGCCTGACATTGATCTAAAAATTGAAAGCTGTCGTAGATAAAATCGGATCACGTTTTCGAAAAAAAAAATTATGATAAAATTACTTTGAATGGGATTTTTCATAAATTACTTTCACATTTATTGAAGCGAACGTAGAATTCAAGATACATTAACAGTTATTTGAATTATTTTCATTCAAAAAAATATATCTGCTAATGAAGATTATAAAAATCAGAAATGGTCTCAAATTAATAATCTGTAAAACCTAAAACTAACTTTAAATAAATTTTATAATTAAGAATGAACATTTTAAACTTGAATGGCTCGAAAAAATTAACTGAAATTCTAAAACCTTCAAATAAACGTAATTCTAATTAATTATTAACCTTTGAAGTATAGAGTATTGTAAGTGAAGTTTAATTACAATGGAAAAATTTTTATTAATTATAAATACTCGACCGCGTAAGAAGCATTTGCAAATAACGCAGCTTTTAAAGTTTTTTTTTTTTTTATTTAAACACACTTCTTTGAAGTTTAAAACATTCAATGTACTTACAATATAAAGTATTTATTTATTAAAATATCTGAATTGAAAAGTAATCAATTGTTTTAAAAGAAGAAATGGCCAGTTTAGAGATAATTATAAACATTGTCTTTTAACATGCTCCATTACGAATTCCACGCGAGAATCTCATTTAAAATCGCAATTATTTTACTTATATCTAAACGCAGCTACAGGTCACGCTTAGTAACTTTAATCTAGGTACTCGCATGATTTCGAAACTGTAAAAGAAATTTCCTTCTTTATCTCATAATTTACTTTAACTTTTGTTCGAAGTACTTTTAAGATTAAGAAATTAAATATACTGCTCTTAAAACACAGAGCTAGAAATAAGAGCACGTGATATTTACTTATATTTTACTCATCGCTGTTTGACAAAACAAATTATACATAAAATAACTTTCGTAAAAAATGTTAAGCTATGAAATTATTGGAAATATTAGTTAAATAATTGTTATTTCGTTAAGTTCGATTGAAAAAAAGTAGTTTAAAAATATAAAATCAAAATAGACTAGAGCGTGCTCCCAGTATGCGCAGAGTATACGCTATCTAAAACAATAAATCGAATAACGCTAGGTTAGTTTGGAAAGATTTTCATTTAAAATTATAATATCAAAGCGTCCGTAGCATGCCTTTTAAATGTTGTCGTATACACTCGGATCCACATCTATTAACTTCGTTTAGAAAGATTTTCGTTTATAAAGTCCTTCAACACTGATTTTAGGTATATTTAAGATTATTAACACAAGCGACTCGGCAATGTCTGGGGAGGGCGGCAGCTAGTATTTAATGAAATTTTCTTTCCTCAATTAAGCTATTTACAAAATACTAAACTATTAAATTGCTTGAAGTAACAAATAAATATTTCAAACTTAAGAACGTGTTTAAAAACCAAAGAAAGATTCGTAAAAACATGGCATATTATTTAGTTGTTGCAATCATTAACTGTAGTATCTCAAATAATTTACGTTTACAAACTAAGCCATTCATCGAAATTTTGGTTACTTAGACTATTATTAGATAATGCTTAAAATTAATTAAACTTTTAAACAAGGAATAATTGAAAGTAGTGTGAAACTAAAACTTAAGAAGTGGAAAACTTAAGTGTGAAAGGAAAAAACTTGGGCTTATTTAAATTTTACCTCCAGTTATTTGACAAAGATTTAATAAATGAATTAAAAACTGCTTATAAAATGTGTAACATCAATTTGACGTATAAACACAAGCTTCTATGAATGTACGTTTCACAAAGTTCCTCAAAAGGATCTGTTTACTTTCAATTTGTTTCTTTTAAAAAGAGTTATAGGAAAATACGTAATATATGTTAAACAGATAATCTAAAAGTGATACTCTTGCAGTTAGTTAAATATATGTTTAATGGAAATTTTAAAATAACCATTAACTTTGAGGTGAAGCTTTTTTCCTTAACACTTTCCGGCACACTGTGCCCGGTTCGGGATACCTAACTTTAATTCCAAACTTACGAACGGCACCAAGAATATTTTAGTAAAATTTTGCTTTTACAATGAACGTTTAACCCCGTCGGGACGACAATCTTTTACAGAATTTTTAATCTTTTATCACAGATTTTTGAAAACAGAAATTTTTTCCTAATTGAATCGGGAAAATGCTCGGATTAAATAAGGCAAAATTTAGAATACAAATTTACTGGTGAGAATAATCACGTATTCTGTGCACCTCATGCGTCACGTATACCGGTCGCTCGTCTCCAAGGGGTTAAAGTAACATGTTTTTAATTTCTAAAAAAGTCGTTTTTAAATTCCGGTGTCAGTCAATTATTTCATCATTTTACAACAAAAATTGCCTGTGCCGGAAAGGATTAAGTGGTTAAGGAAACATCTGAGAAAGATCGCTAATACCAGTTAAGATAACACATTAAGAAAATTGTGATAGTTAATAAATATAGGTACTGTAGATTGTAGAATTATCAGGGTTAGAAAATATTTATTTCATGTAAATAGAAAATTTATTATCATTAAATTGGAAAAACAAAATTGTTAAAAATAATCTATATATATAAAAGCCGTTCTTTGTGTGTACGCCCTTTATGCAAATCTTCAATTTTAGACGGATTTGCACGAAACTTTTTGTACATACGTTTTAGAACGTGGAAAAGATCACTGTCTACTTTAAATAATCATCAGACCAATATTTATCCCTTTTTACTATCATCTTTCATAATTTAACATTATAGAAATATCTCATTTTAAATTTTCAAATTCAATAGTTTCTTTCCTGTTGCCACACATCTAAAAAACTGCTCAATAATTTTTTAAAAATTGATAGCTCGAGTACTTTGTTTTATTAGCCAATAAAAATTCAGACTCGACCGCTATATTTTTACATTTTTGAAATCGACGTCATTCTAATCAGAAAATGAAAAATTTTCCTATATATATGTAAAATCTTTAACTAAACACGTGTTAAAATGACGTAGTATCCAAATAATTGAATGATTTTAAAGTTAAAAAATCTATTTTAATACAGGAGTTTTAATTTCAAGAAAACATTTTAGGAAAAGAAAAAAAAATCGTTTGCTAGACATGACGTCAATTTCTGTTTAATTGACATTACTTTCTAATGATGTTTTATTCTGAAGAAAGACTCTTGATCTTCTGAAATTAATCCTTATTATTATCATCCATAAATTTGAAAATATATTTTTAAGACACGCGAATTTAAAATTTCAGTAAATGCTAGGTCATTTGGCTGTATTTATTGCTTTTTCCGCGTATTAGCAGAGAAATCGTATACTTCAGTTATACTTACTGAAGAAAACAAGCATTCTGGTTGTAAAAGCTGAAGCACATTACTATAATTACGTCAAAATGACGTGTCTTTCCCTAAAATTCAATTTCGCGAGATTTAAAATTAAATTAAAAAAATTGAGGATTTTCATAAACGTCAGGTTAATCATTATTGCATGTTAATATTCTGTAATCAAGTTACATGTCAAGAATTCGCTAAAAACATGAATGGAGTTATACTTTTGTAAAGCAATAGGTTGCATAAAAGGTATAAGTTACAATTGTTAAATACGCCAAATATCGAAATCCGTTATCGAATCCGTTCTCAAGAATTCAAGTTATATGTACCAAGAACGAAATTCCCATTTGCATTTTGTATACTTATTAGATCAGATTATTTTGAATAGTTTGATTTGATATCTATAAGTTTGTTTTCTATAAGACGTTGGAACAATCGAATATGCGATTTTTATTGATTAAATTGCAGTAAATGGAAAATTAATTGTTGTGTTAGGTTGTTGCCACTAAAAATATGATGCCAGAGTTACCTATAGACATGTCTTTTCTTTATATTATTGCATTAAGAGTAAACGGGTTCATCTTTCGTAATCGGGTTGCACGCACCTTTAGAAATATCCATGCTTGAAAATTACTTTAAAATCCACTAAAATCAGAAAATTCAGATACAATTTTCACACAAACGTCATTTGAAAGAACTTTTTTTATTCGACATTGTAAAACGTGAAATTGTGTGATGTTTATAAGTTAGAAAAATTGTAATAAAGGCACAATTTATGGTATAAGTCGTTGCCATCATCAGTATGATGTCAGTGTTTTTACTTTATAATGTAGATATATGCCATGCAAACGAGACTTTCACTAATGCTGTGCGATTTGGTGGATTTTTTTTTTCGTATTGTCAGGAAAATCATATATTTTTCTCTTACACCCGCCAAAAAACGCGCATTCTGTTATTATAGATCAGGCATTTTACTGTGGTTTCGCGACAATAACGTCATCTTTTCTAATTGTCTTTTTAACGATTTGTGGATGGGAGTGCACAGATTTCAGTTGTTGTGATTTCGGTATTATTTAATTTTAATTTATTTTACCTGGAAGGGTCGTAATATTTGACACGGGCGAAGCCGGGTAGTTCTGCTAGTTGTTTATAATATTGACACTAAGGAAAACAAGGAATGACAATTCTGTGACACGCATAAATTATGAAAGGCTTTCCAAATCTACGACAAATATTTAATGTACTCATCGCATGTATGAACATCTTTATCGTTTAAGGCAACTAGGAGATCCACACCACGATTCCCTAGTTAGAAAACTTGCGGGAAAATATTTTATTTAAGCCTTTTAAGTGGCAAGTAATTGCGTTTCTGTAATGTCGAATTCACACCGTAATCTGCAAAAAGATTTATTGCAAAATAAGCAAAAGCAATTTTACGACCCCTTTTTTTTTTCACCAAAGTTAGAAAAGTAAAATGTAATAAAAATTTTCCGGTGCAAATCTTCATTAATCGTAGGTGGGATAAAAATATATCCTACCGCCCCTAGAGGAGTTAAAAAAAACTGTAGAAGAAAGACAGCATGACAGGTTGACAAAATTCTTTTGACTGATTTGCATAAGATTTCCCAAGTTGTTGAGATTTTAAAAAGTGTGTTGTATATAATATAATTTAATAAAGAAAATTATTTGATAGAATTTTAATGATTGCAGTAAATATGTTACACAAAAAGATAAATAATAATAATTAAGAACTTGAATTATACCCCGCCCACCTCCAAAAAAGAAAAAAAAATCTTAAATTTTGGACCACCAGTAGAATTCTAGACCTGAGTGTGACAAATTTTCTTTCTATCAAATTGTACATATCTCAGAAGATATTGGTATTTTTTCTCACATAAATAGTAAAAATTAGTCAGAGTATTCGTTAACCTTCTTGCTGCGCATTCCGCGACTTCCTCGGGCTACGTAAAAGTAGCAAAATGTGCGCAACCCACGATTTCTACTGTTTTTTTTTTTTTTTTTTTTTTTTTTTTTTTTGTGATCTAATTCTATCTTAAAAAAAAAAAAAAAAAAAAAAAAAAAAAAAAAAAAAAAATCTTAAAAAAAAAAAAAAAAAAAAAAAAAAAAAATACATATTTTTATTCTAAAATATATGTTAATTTGATATAATTAATAAAATAAATGCGCAATTTTTAAACTGATTTTTATAAAAATAAAATAATTACGCAGTCAGAGCATTCATGATACATGTCTCAGTTTGAGAATGCTGGAATAGCAAGGCTTTAAAGAAATAAATATAATTATTAATTTTTGCGCAAAAGTGTTTATTTAATGCTTATATTTTTTATCGCAGACTCGCCAAGTCTCCAGCTTTTTGCATACCTGTAGTGCATGTTATTGTCATTTACTATGCATTTTCTTTTTAAGCTTTTTAAACTTAATTTTAAATTAAAAGTTAAGTATTTTTTTAACCATGCGCAGACAACAAAGCGTCAAATATTGATAATAATTTTATTTAAATAATAAGAATTAATACATTTTCTTAGAGAAAGTTTTGTTCGTTTAAATAGCAGAAAGACTCCGATAAAGTAAAGCAACATTTTCTGTTCTAAAAAAGCTGGAAACTGAGCAGCTTTGTTTTTGTAATAAAATTTTACAAGTTATGTTAACGTTTGAGCTTTTTTTAGTCTGACCTGTAATAGCTGATAAATATTCTGAAATATCACAAACCTTTCTTAATTAACATAAAATTTATCAAAAATTTTTTCATGATACTTTATATCATCCATCAATAGCTTTAATTATGATTTTTTAACCCTTTATCTACTGACGGTACTTATAAGTTCCATTAAAATAACTTGTTATAAAATTAATTTAATGCATCGATTAGTTGTAATACAGTTTAGAATGAGTTATGGATGCATTACAGTCATTCAGGGTAACTTTGATGCGCATTTTCTCTAGTTCCATATGCCACACTCTTATTTTAAGAATATTGTTGCAATTAGGAGCATAAAAGAGAAGAAATAATCCTAAATTATTGTATGACTATCAAAAATGAAGGAATAATAATGATAAAAGCAATAAAAAATGATTTTTTAACCTGGTTCAAAGTTACCCAGCCATTTTGTAATTTTGCACCATATGATAAATAATATCTGAAATAATTCATTATAAAAAAAAAGTATTATAGTTAGGACAACTTTGAACCCCCAAAAATGTTTTCAAATATGTAAAGACTCCGAATTTACATCACCCAACATCACAAGATTTCTATAATTTATGATATTACAACAAACATAATGCATAAGAAAAGTGGAAGAAGAGAACCATGCATATATAGAAAAAAAACTGTGTATTGTTCATATAAAACATAAAAATGCAGTGAAAAATAATTTTCAATGTTTTAACTCAATAATATATCCATAGTTATGGTAATACATACTGGTACTAGTATTGTTGGAACAAGAATAAAAAATGTCGAATGTATGAAATGTCAAATTTGAGTAGCTCCGCCCTGAATAACGGCTTTAAATGAATTTTATGTATTTTACACATATTTGTGAAAATATTTACATGTTATATCTAATGCACACTTTCGGCATTTATGTAAAATATACGAGCAAATATGGGAAATTTTTGACAGTAGCACCTATAATCAGTAAATTATAAACATCAGTATAACTATGATCCGGCTCAAAGTTACCCTGAAAATGTGGTAAAATGTAAGTGCCTTCCTATTTTACATTTTATGAACTATAATTAAATAAATAATCACAAAATATTAACACATTTACAACATTTAGATAATAACATGTCTGATAAATGAGTATATTGTTACTTACTATGAAAATTTAATTGGATTACAACAACTTGAAAACAGTACTTCACAAAAATAGTTAGATGATGCAATTAATTACGCATAATGTTGCTTATTTATTTTCTAAAATAAAGAGTCGAAATCTGAGTTTAGAGCCTTGCCATCAGAGCACAGTTCTAGAGTGTATTTAGTCTTTTGGAGTCAAAAATATTAAAAATTAGGAGGTGGTGCAAAGTTACACCCTATGGTTCGAAGTTACCTTGAATGACTGTAATTTATCTTGTTCCAAAATCATTATAGTTTACATAAAACAAAAATATTTTTAAATGGGTGATTTCTTTTGCCTTTGCATCTTTTCAGCTTTCTTGGAGTTGGGGGATTTTTCAATTTGGGAATATTTCTATAGTTCTATTGTAGGAACATTATACTTGTACATTTCCTAATTCTACAAAATACTAAGAAAATTATTGAAAATAAAAGATTTGAGTGTGGTTATAAATAGTGCACAAAATGCCTATAAATTTAAATTTAACTAATCCTTCAAAATCCTTCAATCATTCTAAAATCCTTCTAAAAATTATTAAATAATTATGAAAAATGCTTTAGAAGATAAAATTTTCATGAACACATAGTTCAGTACATAAAGGGTTAATACGCTGTTCATATTATTCTGAGAGTTCAAAAGGCAGTAGACATTTAACTAAGCATTACGCAACATACGCCCAGCAAAAGTACAATAAATCTGTTTTCAATATGTAACAAAACAGCTTCCTTAATCTTCCTATTTACATAAATGAGAAACCTGTAACATTTTTCTTGTACAAATATAATTAATGAGCGTGTCCATTTTATGCTTTAAGTGTGAATATGGTGATACATCTTTCGGACTTCTGGTACAGCTTAAAAAAAATCTAAACTTACATGTCACGTTTCTTAGTTAATTTCACCATTTATCACTCATCTGTAACACAAGTTGTAACAAGTTTGGTTTAATCTTCTTAACGAGAATTAATTAGTTATTAAATTATGCCTAGAAACAAATTTAACAAATTAATGTATTGCACTATAAAAGTGAACAATGTACTTTAATTAGAAAATAGTGATAAGTTTAAGAAATGATTAATTGTATGGCAGTGTGCCAATTTAAAATATGCTTTTAAAAAGTTCAGCTATTTTTTTAAGATTATTTAATTCTTAACTTTAATAGAAAATGAAATTTTCAATTTACAATTTTTCTATGAAAATTTTAAATTTTTAAATAAATCAATTTTTCTTTCTGTTAGACATGGCTGGCTCTGTTAACTGTTTTTTTTTTAATTCTGTCTCGCACCACTTTTTGAAAACAGAAATTTTTCAGATATATTTTGCCAAAATGTACAAGAAATATGCTTCGAAATTAGTTCTATAAAAATAATGGTGCAAATAGAATTAAAAAGTAGTCGTATGTGATAGTCCTGTTTACATGATTATTTTCCATATTTGTCCAATATTAATGGAAAAGGAAAGGAACAAACATATTGATATTTATAGTTTATGCAATAGAGGACATGCATAAAAATGTTGGCGAAAAAATATCGTCTAAATGTTCTATTAATAATTTTAAGGCGCCCATTATACACACACGCACATATGAGTTGAAAAGACAAGCCCCATACATTTTCTAGCCTATTTAAACAGTGTTTCTCATCCAGTGACCCACAGACAAGAAACGGTGCATGGACATTTCTCAGTATTTCACGAAGATTTCATCAAGATGGTGTCGGTGTTAAAGTAACTAAAAAACACATAAAATTATTCTGATGATAAAAATTCAACAAAAATTCAACTTTAATTCTTCTTACAAATAATGGTGCAAATGCTTTAACCCTTTCTCTACTGACGGTACTTATAAGTACCACTCACTTTAAACTTTCATCCCATAGTGAATATTACTAATATTCTAATGGTACTTTGCAAAAACACTCTTTTAACTCCACTTTATCCCGATACATGGCAGCAGTAGTTCTAGGTTTGTTATTTTAGCGAGGAAGGAAGCAGTCTTTGACAAAGACGATGGGTTTTGTGCCGGCATTTTGTACAGATTGTCACGCTCGTCTTTTTATAGCTGATAACACAGTAAACTATATAATATAAGTGTTGGATTTTTTTATGTGTTCATTATGATCTTAGAATACAGTTTGACTAGCTATTTTAGGTGAACGGTGTGTGTATTTGATTTAACAGTTGAATTACCCGGTTGATACTTATAAGTACCGTCAGTACCCTGGGTGTTGCAGAAAAACTTCTTGTTTACTTTTCGTCTGTGTAGTTATCCATCCTTTTCATCTGCTTTAAAATATAATTACTAAAATGTAGTGTAGAAATGATTTCCCTGGTATTTCTTTTCTGTTTCATTGTTATTTTTTTATAGAAAATTGAAAAAGTTGTGGCACTGGCTCGTTTTTGCTATGCTAGAAATGGCATATGTCAATTGATTGATATTTTGCATAGGCGGAGATGCGAGAGAACAAGTTGTCCCCGGAATATAGACGTCGCATAACTAAAGGACTGCTAACAAGATCGAAACCTAAAAAAAAAATAGTTTTTTTAACCCTTTCAGGGGGCAATGCTTTTTCAATTCTAAAGTGTTGAAATAAATGATTGGCACCGGAATTTGCCAAAAGATTTATTTGTAAATAAGAAAAAAAAACAAGGCCTATATTTCACATACTTATTAAATCGAAAATATTTTCTGGTGCCACTTGAAATACCTTGTGAGTTTTCTGTCACGATATTTTAGTCATAGTGTACTGACGGTACTTTAAAGTACCAATTTATTCAACTACCTATAAATAATTAAATTTCTCACGGATGAGTATTTTTTTTTTCATGTTTATCCTTTTTTTTTTCATTGTAGTAACTGAAAAAAAAAATATTACATGAAAAAAATTGCAGTAGATCATAATGCAGTAGATAAAGGGTTAAACTGTTGTATCCGGATTAGAAAATAAAACACTGAAATTTTTGAAAGCTGTGCTAGTACTTTTAAAGAACGGAATTCTTTCTAAATCCGAAGAAATACGAAATATCGCAATATATATATTTTTTAAGTTGTTATTCAGTGATTTCAAGTACAATAATACCTCGTCTTATGTCAACAATTCGTTCCAAGATTAGCGACGAAAGTCGAAAACGAATTCAGTCGAGGTACATTTAGACGATTAAAAAAGGATAAGTAATAAAAATGCACCGAAATATAATGAACATGTTCTATTGTATTTAGGAATTATGTTACATACATTTAACATTAGTAAAAAAATGCGATTGCAATACTGTAATTTTGAATAATCAATAAGTTGTTAACTTACAATTTATTGTTCTTTTAGCTTCCCCGTTCGAGTCTTTGAGCATTTGAAAAGATCTAGCAATGAAGTTTGAAAAGAAATTTTTTTCTTTTACTTTCTCTTAGAAGCTCTTTGTAAGAGCAGAGTGCGTTTTCTAAGTTTTCCCTAGTTGTTGATACACTTTGTTCGTTTGAATCAATATTTACAAGAACTGTCATTTCAGCTTGAATAAGGTTTAGTCCTACGGTTAATAATGTAACCGTCATAATCTTCACCCTAGGCTCAAAATTTTCATCTGATTCTTCGACAGTATTTCGTTTCTTTAATTCGGTAAATTCGTCGAAGGGTTGTTCGGGATGAATGGAATTTATGGGTTCAACAACATCTTCAACATCCATCTCTTAGTTGAGATCTTTCCTATTTTCGACGATTTCGTCAATTAACTCACTAAAGCCGGTTGGCAAGAAAACTTGCCATGTAATGCGAACAAAACTTTTAAATTTGGATACCAGTATTTTAGTTTGGAAATTTTCACATTATCTAATCTCAAATTTTGAGCGATTAAATAATTCAAAATTACAATGAGGAAAAAACTGGTTGCGAAAAATTTAAAGAAGTGTAAAAGAGGCTCGTCTTTAATGGGTTAAGAGGGATACAGAATCACAATTTTCAGATGTTTTCTTGGTCTCTGCGAAGGAAAAAGGGTCACAGACTTTTTCAAGCATTTCTCATTGTTTTTTGCTGAACTTTACTCCATGAATCCTCTATGACTGTGCCTGCATCTGAAATGTTAAATTTCTTCAAAAAGTTAACAAAATAATTCTTCAAAATGTCTCCTATTTAAGGAATTTTTTTTCAAGGCCAGATGATGTAAATGTGGGATGGCGTAAGTTGAGGGGACGTAAGTCGGGGTACTACTGTAGAATAATTGGCAAGTAAATTTCAATAATCTGTCAGGAGGTAATTTCCATCTCCCTTGTTAATGCTCCGCGAATACAATTCATTTAAAAACACTAATTATAATACAGATACCAGCATGAGTCGGGACATTAACAAGTTTTAAACAAAATCAACCCGATAAAGTGATGAATTTAGGCACTCGGGAGGGGTGCATTCACCCAAGAATATCATAATGTTTCCTTCTGAAACTTAATATTGTCCACCCGGAGTATTAATATTCCCTTACGGGAAAAAAACGCCTCAATTCAACCCATATAGCACATTTACCTCCCCAGGACATCCCCAGGAAGATTTACAATAAAACACCATCATCCCACGGGCATCCCTGAGGATGCAGAAATTTGTCACCAGGAGGTCCTCAGGAACAGAAAATGTCCGCCCTGCAGCATCCTGGAGAGCTCCCCAGGACCTCCTTTAGGATCCTCCCTGGGAGGTTCTGGGGAAGATGTTAGGAAGTGATAGTAAAGGACTTTGGGAAACTTCAAGGTCACTTAATATGCCACAAAATTTTTTGAAGCTATAGATTAAAGTAATTAATGTAAAACAATTTAATTATTTTTTAACTAATTATCAGACAGTTTCATATGTAACAGACATTACAATTATCAAGCACGCGCACGGAATTATATGAAAAACTGTTGGGAACAAATTTCTTACCTTCATTCTACCTTCCGGGTTTGATCCAGGGTACTTACGAACACGAGACGCGCGCTCTATCCATTATACTACAGGGCCGTTGAATAAGAAATGTTCTAAGGTATTCATGTATTTTGCCCCTCTTTTAAAACTAAAAATTAGAAAATATCCATATTTTATGTGCTACATATAAGCCGGAATTATCTAACTTTTATTGCAAATTTAAATGCGTAGCCTTTTGTATATATTCAATATAAATTTAAATTCATAAGTAAAAAAAAGGCTTATCAATAATTATTTAAGATAACATAAAGATCTTTGAATTTTCAAATTCCTACATGAAATTATATTTTTAAATGACAATAATATTGTCTTAGCTTTTCATATTTAAAATCCATTGAAATCATTCTATACTATTTTTCATACAATTAATGATGCTAAACGTTTCTGAGTATCTTGCGATATAATATAATTTTAGTTAATGAAAATAATATTTCCAGAGATTTAAAATGCAAAATATGGATACTTTGATTTAAAATATGAATTTTTTTTATGATTACTAAACTTTAAAATTCCAATTCAAAGAATTCGTTCAAAGCAAATACTTTTTTATTTCTCCCTTTTTTTTTTTTTTTTTTTTTTTTTTTTTACAGGAAAAGTTTGCTTTACGCTTGGTAAAAAGCGCACTTATTAAGCAAATTTTTGAAAAAAACATTACTTTTTTCTCTTTCTTTTTTAAGATGGGGGGGGGGGGGTTAAACATTATTTAAACCATGTTTTTGGAATTTCTACACTGATTTCTGAACGCATAATCACAAATCAATTAATAAGAAATTATTAACTGTTAAGGGCGTATTTTAAAAATTATATTTTACAATTCATTTTTCTATTTATAATCTTGTTTCTACTTTTTATTCTTTAAAATACTTCATTGCGATTTGGCATATTTTTGTGAGCATTTATTGACGCATCATTAATTTCATTGTTTTTCGAACTCCCATACAGTTGTAGGAATTGCAGATGTTTGGTGATTTACCACCTGTCGCGGGCGAATTGAAAAATGCTTTAAAATCAATTTTTTATTTTATAATAACGTTATAAAAATTTTAAAATACTATATTGTCATCAAAAACACATTTTTTTGTGCAAACTTGTAAAATTGTATCATATCAGGATCTGGGATGAAAATAGATTGCAATATTCCATCATTACAATGAACAAACAGGTTACATAAAAATAGTTACAAAAAATGTTACATAAAAATAGAAACTATTAATGAAGTTTATGCCTATTACAAAACTATTTTATTTTCTTACTGTAATAAAGAAAACTAATTTGCAGTTAAATCTCTATTTAACGACCTTTAAAATCGTGTGAAAGCTTTCTGTTCATAAGACATTCATTATGAACCATTTTTCATTTAATTAACGATGTAAAGTATTTTTAGTGATTTCTTGAAATGCAATTTAATTTTAGTTAATAAAACTTACATTTCAGGCTTAAAATGACCAAAAGTACGAATGCTTTGATTTAAAATATCAGATCTTTATTTTATAAGCAAATTAGTTTGTATAAATCCCAAACTAAATAAATATTTTTTTTTTCTTTTTTTAGAAACCTTTGAATTAAAAAATCCTCTTTAAAAAATTTTCACAAATATGGACAAACGCCTTCACTTAGTTATTTCAGAAATGGGTTTTGTTCAAATTCTTGCAATAACACTTTTTTTTTCTCCTTTCAAAAACTTTCTTTCGCAGGTATTATGTACTTGCAGCAAGCATGCACACACATTCTCAGCTGACAAAAGTGATTGGGGGCGGATCCGCTCTATTCAGAGTCAACTGGGAATCCAGTTATAATAGTCTCCCTGACCCTTAGCTATGGATTATCTCAGAGAAAAGATACTTGAAGAGATATGAGAAGTCTGTTGGGCATATGCATGCTAAAAGAGTGGAGTTAGTTCCATGGCTAAAAGAGAAAAGAAGTTCCGTCAAAATTAATGTTTCATAGATATCCGAAACTAAAAATTTGCTAAATAGGAAATATGTTTCTTAAATAGAAGTTTTAACTCTCTCTCTATATATATAACGCAAAATACCTCTCAGTTTAAAATCCTGCAGAAATATTTGTTATTTAGGAAGAACAGATGAATATTTATCTATATTTTCTGAATCTAATAATGTTATTTATATTTCTGAAGTTCTTTAAATGGAGACTTCACTTTTATTATTGAGGGGAAAAATAACATTATGTATGGCAATTTAAAAAAGATAATAGAAAAATGATTAATTAATATGTCAAACTTATATTTAAAAAATAAATTAAAGATAAAATAAAACAAAATATCGTTAAACCTCTAGAACTGACACTTCTATTTATTTAACATTTTCTCATTCCCAACACCTGTATAAAGTATATCAGATGAGCTTAGCTTAGCAGTACTTCCCAGGCCTGGGATAATAATCTGAATTAAACCTTAATTTTGCATGAATTTATATCTTTTAATCGATTTTGTAAAAATGTATTTTTTATGACAGAAAATCTTTGCAAAAAAAAAAAAACTCGTATGGGGAGGGGGGGGGGGGTGCGGCTCAATATTTATATATTTTTAAATGAAATGTGACATGTTAACGTGAATTGTATTCACTTTAAGTTGGTGTTATATGCTGAAATAAAAATGCCCTTTTCTCATCGCGACAGTTTTGTCTGTTTTTTGTTTAAATGCAGCGTTTGATAAGTATGTTAGCTAATTTTCAAAACATGAAAAATCTTAGCCTCAGGTGCAGCAGGACTCGATTTAGACTATTTTCACAAAAAAATTTAGACGGCTGCTTACAAACAAACACACGGTAAGGATATATTATTTTCTTTGTATAGATATCGTTACCTCTAAATACCGGAAAAATATATGGTCCAGAACTGTCTTTCATTTAGAGGTTTTAGTGTATTGATTTAGAAACTTATTATTTGGTTAATTTAAACAAATTAAATTAATTCCTTAATTAATAAAAAAATAATAATAATAAAAAAGAAAAATGTGTTATATTATTTATTGAAAATTAATAAAATAATGATAAATGGACAAAATGTGCTTTAAAAGACATATAGTAATTATTATTTAAAATATGAATTAACTGAAATATTGAATTAAACATTTTAATTTAACTAAAATGATTAAAAGCTATTGCAATAATTAAAAATAATTACAATTTATTGACAATTGTCTAATTTGTTAAATAATAATAAATCGAATAATTAATAATATGAAACAAACTCATTAAAAATCGATCCCGATCAAATTGAATTCACTTTATTTTAATAAAAAGCAAGGAAGAACAAGCGTATTGTACTCCAGAATCACTCATGAGATGGCGCCAGCACTGAGACTTCCTAAATACTTCCCCAGGAATGATTTCCCAGGTACTTCCCCAAGAACGACTGCCTAGGTACCTCCCCAGGCATGGCTTCCCAGGTACTTCCCCAGGAATAGCTTCCCAGGTACCTCCCCAGGACTGACGTCCTTGGACGTTACTCCATAGGACGTCACTGGGAGCTCACTCCTGAGGACATCTTAAACGTCTATTCCTCAGGACGTCCCTATTTTGTCATTTTAGAATCAGGAGGAATTCGGGATGACTTGGAGCTCCTGGGGAAGTTTTCGGGAGCTTTCGTGCTATATGGGAACACTCACCCGAAGCCTGACCAGAGCCTGGAAAAATAACTTTTATTTACCCTAAACCCGGAGAAATGATTTTTATGATCCGTAATTTCAATCTTAATTGACGCATTTCAATCGAAACTTATTCGAACCAGATCCAAAATCCAATAAAAAATCTAGCTAATGCCATACTTTAATTCCATTAAGGAAAAGTATCATGTCACTTATATTAAACCTTTGCACTCGAAGAGGTGATTTTCACTGACCACTAGTATCTTGCGTAAATATGAGCTCCAAATGCTCTGTACACCAGTATTTAATATTAATTTTCTTCGCCTTATCTAATGGCCGGATAATCTTTGACAAAAGACGGCGAAATAAACTGTAAGATATTAGTGGTGTCCAAAGCATTTGGCGTCCCAATTTACGAGGGACACCTGAGAACACTTTTGGTAAGTGAGAGTCATCTCTCGAGTGCAAAGGGTCAATTTCACATTCTTTCTTACAAATAAAAGAATAGATCACTCTTATTGTAATACATAGTCATTGTTGACAGATGCAAACAGATACGTTTAACCCCCTAATTCTTGTTCCAGTGATATTAACGCGCTGTGTCTTTTATTCAGATTGCTTGATTCCCATCAGTTTTATAAAATAGTGCAATTGGCATTATTATGGTATCATTTTACTTCTCATTAAATAAGGTTAACATTTCTTTTTCAAAAAAGTGTTTCCAATAAGCAATTTGAATTTTTAAAACGTAATTTAATGCGACCGTTAAGGGATTAAACTGGAATTGTTATATATTTTTAGAACATGAATTCAATTTTTTAAACAAAGATTATTTATCCATTAAAAATTACGCTAAATTTTAATTTTCAAAAGTTACATTTCACTTTGACATCGTATTTGAATTTTCTGCATCAATGAAGTATAAAAAAAGCGTATAGTTTATATACATATGTATATATATATTTTAATTCGTGCTACAAACTTTAGTTTACATTTTTACAAAAATCTAACCAATTGATTTGTTTTACACTGAGATAAAATAAATAGACCAAAACATAATTTTAATAATGAAAATTCATAAAGAATTTAGATTTAAAAATTGTATGTCATGCCCTAAATTACTTTATATTTAAACGGACTCCTAGTCCAAACTTAGGTGTGAAAATTTACTGCTCATTTTAAACATTAGTTTTCACCCCTTAGTTTAAACTGTCGTGCCCGAGTGCCTCTCGGGTAAAAGTGTTTGCTATCTTCGATACTAAAACGTTTTTGATACCACTTAATTTTAACTGTAATCTTTGGTTTGTTAAATGGCGTACCCTTTTTCGATTGTATAAAGCCAAATATTTTAGTTTAAAGAAAAAGTGGTGCTGGGTCCTGATTTTTAATTTATTGTGTAAAAAAAAACAGTTAAAGAGTTAAAGATATAGGTAATCTTTTCCTTTTCCAAGTGAAAAGCAGAGGTGTCAAACTGTGGCTGTCGGATACCACTAAATTTTAATAATTATCATTGCCTTTTCCAATCATCAACCTTCTGCAATACAAAAAGTAGGTTATTTATTTTAAAAGATTAGTTATATCCGGCGGGCCATAGTCAAGGCTGCTACAAGCGACTATTTTTATATTCTAATTCGCATCACTATTATAAGAAAATAATTTTTATAGTACAATTCCTTTGCAGAGGATGTTAAAGAGTATGTGAAAAATTTTTATTTTAAAAAAGGGTTCGAGATAGAATTAAAACAGTCGCCCGTGGCAGCACTGATAGTTTAACACCCTTAGTCTAAAGGAACGGTCTCCTATTATGAAAGCAACCACAGAAACATAAACTTTATTGTATTCGGAACTATACCGTATAGTATTTCTGATTACTAAATGTGTTTTTCATTCCATATATACTATTCATTTTGAGATCTTAATTGCATTTTCCGAAACTTATGTATAAAAACACATTTTCTATAACTCCATGAAGATTTGAGAAAAAGTGCATTAACTATATTTTTCTCCGAAGATGTAACACGTTGTAAACCATGCTAAGAAACTGGACACCACTGTTTGAAAATTCTAAAGAAGAAATAATACCCTACTTATTGAAATATAATTTCTTAAGTACAATAACTTTCATGCAAGACCCCTCATATAAAATCTCCAGATCGAAATTCATACAGGTTGATTTTTGGCTATGGTGTTACATAAAGTCTGCGGTGTACCAAAATGGTAACGTCTTCCTTGTCGAAATTACAGAACACCATAAGCACGAAATCTCCTACCATAGATTAACGTACAAGATGGGACATTTCCATAGAGCGTAATGGTAATGCGATTGCGATCGTAGTGCCTTTAGTGACAATGGGCAGAAACTCCCCATACTTGTAAAAATTTATCATTGAGCATCTACTTTATTGTGATCTTTCTTTTTTTAATGTTTCATGTTTACGTTTTCAATAGAATCTTACACCGATACATGAACATAGAATAGATATTCTATTTTATATATCTAATATCTATTCTATGTTCATGCACGGATATATGCTTTTTTTTTTTTTTTTTTTTTTTTTTTTTTACTTGATGAGTGAACGATATAAGTGCAGCGAAAAACAGGGTAAAAATTTCTTCTTAATGCTATATATGAAGTAAATATGGTATAATTGGATTTAAAGCTACATAAAGTAATGTTGTAATGTAAAAATATACGAAGTATTGCACTCTACAAATCCCAGAAATTTCATAAATATTCCCATTCGGCAAGAAAATTTTTATAGACGATGTTTTATTAAGTTATGAAGTTTAATGTATTAAACAATCGTTACAATAATCTTTTATAATTTACGCATTTTCACTTTCTTACAGATAAAATAAAAATATTGTTTTTAATGTAAATAACGTACAATCAGTTCAATAATATTTATAATATTAACATATAAGAATTAACAATAAAATTACAGATGGGGAAAAATTCATTTCGACAAATTTTTAGAATTATATAAATCTAACTGTAAATTGATCCATCTTTAATTATCCAACTCCATTTTGACTTGCATATATCTAGAAGTTTAAAAATCCCCTTAAATTGTAACTCTTTCCATCCTAACCTCTGTATATCTATAATGTGTATAATAGTTTGAAATAATAGCTTCTTATTCGAAAACAAATTCATTTAATATAAAACACAATCCATTACATACAACATTTACTTTAAATCACTCGCGGCAAGCCACGCAACAACCTTTCAATTTCCATTTCGACTGTAGAAGCCAAATCAACATTCACTACATAGAGGGGAAAGGAAAAAAGAGCAGGTTGCGCCATCTATTGGGCACAAATTAATACAGAATCAAACACTAACAGTTAAAAATAAACAGAGGTACTGACATTACACTCAATAAAGTTTTATTCGATATGAATAAATTAACACAATACCTGAATTTGATTTTTTACAATTTAATCTCATAAACTTACATATTCACGTTATTAACAGAATTTTCTAGGGTTTTTCTTTTATATTATTACTTTAATTAACATTTTGTAAGTTAAAAGTAGCCAATACAAGTACGGTAAAAAAAAGGAACTAAATAAATAAAGCAAGCATGAGCAGAATATCGCCTGACACCTGCTTCGTTTTAGGAAAGGACAGATATTCAAAGCATAGAGGGTAAACATATTTCTTCAACATAGGTAAATTTCGGAGGCTTGTTAATTCTTCCCCCTTGTCGGTAGTGACGCTAGTACTGTTGCCATTACAGATTTTGCCGTAAATGTCCTATCTTGGTCCTTAATCTATGTCTCCTACATCCGTCCGGATATGCACCTACAGGGCTACCACAGCTACCTATTTTTTAATCCTACTTCACATCGCTTTCTCAGAACAAAAATTATTGACATACATCTTTAGATCGGACATCATACAGGTTGATTTTTGGCTACGGTGTTACATATAGTCTGCATAGTACCAAAGTAGGAACGCCTTCCTTGTCGGAATTACAGAGCACCATAAGCTCGAAATCTCCTACATCCAACAGGATATGCACCTGCAGGACTGCCACAGGCGACTATTTTTTAATCCTACCTCACACCACTTTCTCAGCTACAAAAAATATTGACATACTGTTCGAGAACATTTACAAGATAAATAAAATTAAAAATCTGTTTTTTTTTTTTTTTTTTTTTTTTTTTTTTTTTAAACAGTGGTGCGAATATAATAGAAAAATATCGCCTGTGGGAGTCCTGCCCTGCTTCAGCTAACGGTGTTGTCGCTCGCATGCTAAGTATAATTCCTAGTAGTGGCGGACACGCAGAACATTTACTTCTGTGCGTTTGTAAATATTTGTATGCACATAAACTTAAATTTCTACAAATTTTATGAATTGAACATTGAAGCGCCCTCTATTGTAAAAAATGTACACTAATATTTTTCTTAAAAGAATAATCCCCCTGCATTAGAATAATTTTGTCGCAAACAGCATTCAAATAAACCGATTCCTTCACTTTTATGAATTGTTGCAATGTTAAAATTTTTTTTGGACAACCTGTATTTTATATGAGTAAAATTTCCAGCGGTTCTAGTGTTACACAAATAGCGAAAAAAAAATTAAGAATTTTTTTCAAACTTTTCTCGTAACTTTTATAAAAGTCGCCGTGGACATTGATCTAATGTTTGAAAAACTGGATAAAAATAATAAGTTACTTTTTAAGGAAATAGATTGGCATTAATAGGTTAACACTAGAACATCCGGAACTTTTATCCAACTTTAATAAAAACATTTTAATACCACAATTTTTATTTTAAACTATTGCATTTATGTATTTAACTGTGATTTCTCTGTTTGCAATTTAACTGATTTTACAAAAAAAAAAAAAAAAATTCTGCTGGTGCCGAATTGACACCAGCTGGACGTTCTAGTGTTAAAGAAGTACTGATGCTGCAAAGATAAAGAAATATAAATTATTTCTCCGATCTAAGGCATTATTTCTGTTCATGATTTCTGTTCAAGAACATACTTTCGAAGAAGTATTTCCTAAACTTAGTTTATAAATTCAGAATTTCATCAAACAGAGTATTTGTAATGTACAGTTGTGGAAAAAAAAGTAAACACCCCCTACTAACTCCTCAACAAATTATCGTAGAAGAAAGTTACTGGTACCAAACGATTGGAAGTAAAGTCTACATTTAAATGATGTATATAAAATTTGAATAGGGGGCCATCTGCATATTAAAACGGACCATAACTTTGTTTTTTTAATCGCAATACACAATTCTGATAGCATATATTAACTCTACACCCTTCAATTAGCCTTAACACAATATTTTATGCAATTCGTACCATAAGTTTCCGAAAAATTAATTATTTTTAAACGAACGTATTTTAAGGGTTGTGTCCAAATTGAAGTTCGGTACTCGATTGTTAACCGACAGAGCCCCCTTCTTGATCAAGGCACCTTAACCCCTTAATTCTCGCTCCTGTCATATTCACGGGCTATGTCTTTTACTCAAATTGTTTGATTCCCGCCAGTTTTATAAAATAGTGAAATTGGCTATATTATAGTATCGTTTTTCCTGTCATTAAATAAGATGAATATTTCTTTTCCATAAAAGTGGTGCCAATAAACAATTTGAATTTTTCAACCGTAATTTAATTCGAGCGTTAAGGGGTTAAACACCACTCAAGCACTCCATGAAGCCTGTTAGATAAAAGGACAGCAGAAGAAATGTCAAAATATCTACTCACTTCTATCATAGACGGCCCCTTAAATTATCATTTTGCCGTTTTTTAAGCATAATTTGAAAACTGCTTGGAAGAGAAATGTGAAATTTTGGATTTTCATAAAGCAGGGCTTAATAAATCTAAATCCATCAAAAAAATGTAGTTTGCAATTCACAATTTTTTCGAATATTAATTTCATAATTCATATCATAAAATTATAAAAATTGCAAATTCAGCGTATTTATGTTTGGGCATATTAGTATTATTGCTACACAAAAAATTAGCACATTAGGAGCATAATTTCAGGAGATATAAATAAAAATATGAAAATGTAATTTAACATTAGAAGCACTCAATTTTGAATGTTTATAATTTAAAAACTTATCATTCAAATGACTTGAAATTTGGTGTCTAGGCATAGTTTGAACTGAAGACTTGAAATATCTCGTTAAAATTGGCTATTGCCATTGAAATAAATGAGGTTTGGGTTCGTTTTAATATGTAGATGAACCTTTAAGCAAATTTTATATACATCATTTAAAAGTAGACGCACCATAATGATGTTAAAATATAAAAATGTTCCCTTATAAGTGTTACCTTCATTCATTCTGATTAAAAATATGTTTAATATGATTGTTTTGTTCCAGAAAAAAACCATTTAACCTTTTTTATTGCTAAAACAACGTAAGTGAGGAACAGTTTTTCTGTTCTCCATTTTTTGTTATAAGGCTAGTTCTATGGGTATTTGTAGTGTAAGTCACATAGCTTGATAACTCCTATGCTTGTTGGCCACCGTTATTTTCGAAACTTTTGCGTCGCCTTATTCAATTAATGAGTTATCTCCGATAAAATAAGTCATATTTTTCAGTTCTAAAATACTAGTAGCCAAAAATCGCAGCATGTGACTTAGACTACAAGTACTCATCGAACTAGTCATAAATAAATTACAAAACTATTCGATATTTACAAAAAATCGAAGTCCAAACTCTATAATTAGTCCCAACAAATTCATAAAAAATCGTTTACTTGTGAATAATACATTTTTTTTCCCCTCAAAACTTCGGATTCTGTAATTTGGGGGTTTTTTGAAATGGCCGATTCAAATTCATTTCTTTTAAATAGGGAATGTTTCCGTTAAAGGGAATGAGCTTAAGATTGTTTTGTCAATTCGTCTTTGTTGGATATAATAAAACTAAAAAAAAATCTATGATGGAATGGTTTCTTGATGTCAATTTTCCAACCGAAGAATTTTTTTTTTTTTTTTCTAATATAAACTGATTCCCGAAGCTTTAATATGTGATACTAATAAAATATTTTTTCTTCGAACTTTCATGGCAAATGTAATTTAATTATAAGATTGACTTTTAATAATACCGTTACAACAGCACGTTTATAAAAATAATGCTAATTTTTAACTGAGCAATCGTGTAATTTTTGAAATTATGTTGTTTCCTCATAACCACTAGATTATATTAAGTTGCTGTTTTTAGTGCTACAGATAAGTTTCAACGTTATTTTTTTTTTTCACCGAGAGGATCATTTTGCGCTGACAAACACTTATGTAGGCATTTGAATCTTTCGAAATACTACCCCCGTAACCATAACTGGGAAATCATCATTTTGGTTGTTAACCTTATTATTGAGTCCATATTTTAAATTACTCACATTTCAAATTGCATCCCGTTTCCTTCAATGGTACGGTTGTAAGATATTCACATATCAACAAAGTTATTTTTATGACAACCCTGTATATTTAAGTATCTTAATAATGATATCTTGTTTCTAAAAGAACAGAATATCAGGTACAACCTACTGAATATCGTCATCGTTGTAACTAGCATCTCCTTACTAAAAGAACAGAAACTAATAATAGTATTTATCTGTTTTAATGAATTTCTGTCCTGTTTGTACCCAGTGTTGCCAGTGGGCTACTTGTTTAAAATTCAGATTTCTTGATTGGCACCACTTTTTGGAAATACTAAAATTCGCCTTATTTAATGACATATTATTTAAGGCGATAACAAGCTGGATTTTACCCTTTCAGAAAAGTGGTGTCAATCAAAAATCTGAATTAAAAAAAAAGTAGCACATTGACCACACCGTACCAGTAAAAGCCTAATTTTTCGGATGTTCTGGTAAAAGCTTAACCATGTGTGAAATCATACAAACTTTCATCAATAAAGAAATAATGTAAATAATAAAACAAGAATTCAAACAATAAATTCAGACTAATGTTATTTTCCCCTACAGTATTGTTCGTAGAACGAAAATCAATCATCATCTCTTCTCTTACGATAAATTTCTCGACGGTTGAATATCTGGTGTGCCAGAGACATAAGATATAAGACAAGTGTAGCGGATATGATGAAAATTCCTTTACCGGATTTTGTTAGTTCTCGCATCTTTCACTTTCAAACAGAAAAGGAAAATTTATGCTTGAGAAGATTTTTGAACTATTTTCAGCATGTGTTTTTAGAAGAAAATACATAAAAGAATAAGAAGAAAGTTATACATGGAATTTTATATTTAATTCAAATATTAATTAAATTACGAGAAAAACCTTTCGAAAATCTTCTTATACTATTCTTAAGTTTGTCCATTATTTTGCTTAAAGAGGTAATACTAGACCAATCTGGTATTGATGAAATCCGATACGCTGCTTCGAGATTTTTTTTTTCTCTATAAAATCATTCGATCATCAAGTATTAAACTTGTGATCACAAAAGGTCCAGATTACCAACGGGGATATCTTCCACCAATAAATATTAAGATAAATTTTCATTTTATATAAACGTCTTATTCATGAAAAATTACTGTCATGAGTAACACAAAAATATCTATACTTTTTTACTGGTGGAAGTTTGACCCGTTGGTAATCTGGCCCTTTTGTAATCACAAGTTTCATACTTGATATGTATATACACTGTATAACCATTTATGACCGGACACTTTCAATTTTAGATATTTTTTCGAATATTTAAAGGCATATTTTTTCGAATTATTTTAGAAATTCCGAATTATGAACATATCGTTCGACTTCATATTTATCACTGGCGGTTTGATCAGAAGGACATTTATGGTCCCAACAACAAATCAAAGAAAAAATAATAATGTTTGGGATCACTCTGTAAAATAAAATGCACGAATTTATCGCTATAACTTAAGAATGTATTATATAGGTATACTCAGAAAATGTGACAAAATATATTAGAAATAATATGGTTTAATTGAATGTAAATATATTAGATATTTGATGAAATATGAGCTGTTGAACGAAGTACTTTTTATCTGCGCATTCGCGCTCGATGCATAATTTTTTTCCGTGATTTGATAGTCAATTCTATTGAGCAACTCATTAAAAAAAAGCCTGTCAAATATCGTGAAAATTCAGAAAGATATCGGCAATAGACTCAGATGATTTTTAGTTGTTTTCGAAAAACAGCTAAATAATAAGGGGTTTTCCATAAATTCTCGTTTTTATTTTTTTTATTTTCATTTTCTATTGATGTTTTAGATCTTCTTGAAAAATCAACAGCATGAGCCTATTCCAAGAAAAAAAGAAGTATCAAAATCTAAGCATTTCTTCTAAATTTACTCGTTGACATTCATTAAATACGTACTCCTTTCCTGAAAGCCAGATAATAAAAAATGACAATTTGTGGAAAATCCCTTATCATTCGGCAGCTTTTAGAGAGCAACTAAAAATTCGCTATTGCCGATATCTTTGTGAATTTTCACGATATTTGACTGTTTTTTTTTATGTCTCGCTCCATAATTACTATCAAATTATGAAAAAAAAATATTTTTTAACGCGCGCAGCATGCGCAGATAAAAAATATTTCATTCAACTGCTCATATTTCATCAAATATTTAATATATTTACATTTCAATTACACCATATTATTTCTAGTGTATTTTGTGAACATTTCTGAAACTGGCGTTATATTCGGTAAAATACCCTGCATGATATAAACAAAAAACATGCAATTTTTTTTTCAGAATCGATATATCTCCATGAATATACGTTCTATTCTTCCACAAATGAATACATATATTGTACAATATCAATATATTCGTAAGCTATAACGATAGATCATTTCGTGCATTTTATTTTACACGGTGATTCCAAACATTATTATTTTTCTTTGATTTTTTTGTTGGCCGCCTAATTGTCCTTCTGACCAAATCGGCATTAATAAATTTGAAGTCGAACATATTCTTCATAATCCTGAAATTCCAGAAAAATATCTTTAAATATTCGACAAAACGTCTAAAATTGAAAGTATCCGGTGATTAATGGCCATATAGTTTATATATATATGTGTGTGTGTGTGTGGTGATTTGGCAGGTTATGGGTAGAGTGACGCTTCAGAAACTGTTGACACAATGTAAAAGACCAGACGTCATCTTGTGACAACTTCCGCAGTCACTTCAGTCGCAACTGGATGACTCTACGCTATAAGGCGTGATAGTACGAGAGCTGTTGAACATTTTTGAGTAGGTATTTGAGGCACCCTGAAATTTTGTGCAACACTTCTTTTGTAATGCCTGAATGCAAAATCGAATGTCTGGCTGAAGGATCGTGGCCCAAAAACTGTGCCAGACAAAAAATGGCACTTGACACGTGTCTGGCACAGTTTTTGTGCCGACTAAAGTGTCTGTCGTTTTCAAAATATTTTTTTCTAAGCATAAATATTATTCTGTCTCAATCTCAGCGTGCCTCAAATACTTTTTTTGGGTAGTCAAAAAATGGCACTTGACACGTGTCTGGCACAGTTTTTGGGCCGACTAAAGTGTCTGTCGTTTTCAAAATATTTTTTCTAAGTATAAATATTATTCTGCCTCAATCTCAGCGTGCCTCAAATACCTTTTTTGGGTAGTCAAAAAAAAATGGCACTTGACACGTGTCTGGCACACTTTTTGGGCCACGATCCTTCAGCCAGACATTCGATTTTGTAATCAGCCATTACAAAAGAAGTGTTGCACAAATTTTCAGGGTGCCTCAAATACCTTCCCTAAAATGCTTAACAGCTCTTGGACTATGATGGATTGTAAAATCGCAATTACGTTCCTCTTCTTTATTCACAACTGCACTCTACAGATCATTTCAAGAGTTCAATTTTAAAGGGTGAGTGCAAATATTTTTAAAATTAAAATTTTTGCTGATGTCCCAATTGCCCTCGTGATCAAACTTTCTCGCAAGAATATGAGGTCAAACGTGTTCTTTATAGTATTTCCGAAGATCCAAAAGAATTCGTCAGTTATTTCTCTAGATATTCGGCAAAACATCTACGAAAGTTTCCAAATACTTTTGAGTATGCAGTGTATTACTCATTGAAAAGTCAGAAATTACTAACTTAAAAAGTTTTGATTATAAAGCTCTGAAATTCCGGTTGCTTATTTCTGAAGAATACACCTACTTACAATATTGTACCTTATTGGAGGCAACAATTCATTGTCATTCAGGTCCATTCAACCATTGTTTACATCCCGCTACTAGGCCGTAGTTGTATTCAGTTAATATACGCACGTTTGCCACAGACGATTGTTTTTATATTCTACTTGCACCACTATATTTTTAAAATAAATTCTATAAGGTATTTTCTTGAACCAGTAGAGAGAAAAGGAAAAAAATTGCTTTGCTGCTACATAAGTAGCAGATTTAACTTGATGTATGGTCTGTGAGAAGAGTCTTTTTTTTTATGATGGGTTGTCTTCTGGTAGTTTTTTTGCCTGTCCTTTTTGAAACTAATGCGATTTCTTTTCTTTTTTCTCTAAATTTTACAGATTTTTTTCTCTTACATTGTTGAACTTTGAATACTTTATGTCCTTATTCTAAAGCTATTATTTTCTTAACTTTTTATAGTTATTTTCTTATTGTGGCTACCAGCCATGTCTAAACATAAATTTGTTAAGGCTCCCTAATGCCTTTGCAACACGATCACCTCTCAACTGTATGTAAAGTTGCCACGCACCTAGACAGTCCGACAACCAAATCACATTGTTCCATTGTTGGAGTAAAACGGAATAAAATGTGTGGGATATGCTGATCCCGAACAACTTGTCACCTCACACATGTGACGTGCCGTACAGCGTGTTGCCAGTATGCTACTTTTTTTTAAATTCTGATTTCTTGATTGGCACCACTTTTTTGAAATAGTAAAATTTACCTTGTTTAATGACACATTAATTAAGGCGAAAACCAGGGGAATTTTACCGTTTCAGAAAAATGGTGCCAATCAAAAAATCTGAATTTTTAAAAAGTAGCCCACTGGCAACACTGGCCGTACAACAGATACGACCAAGTATCGATGTCACGCAGGAAGTAAGTAGTATTACCAAGGGTTCCGCGTAAATGGGAGCTCCAGATGCTCTGGACACCAGTATTTTAAAGTAAATTTCATCGCCTTATCTAATGGCAGAATTTCCTACGATTAAACCTTTCAGGCGCGGAGTAATTCTGTTTATAAACTAATGAAATAATGGACTGGCACCTGAATTTATAGACGAAGTTATTAGAATATATGAACTTGCTTATTTTAACGTACATTATAAAAGGAAATTTTTAATTAAATATTCTTGGTGCCGTTTGTCAGTTTTGGAATTAAAAATTGGTATCCTTTTTTAAAGACACCGCCTTCGAGAGGGTTAAAGATGGCGAAATAAACAGTAAGAAATTATTAGTGTCTAGAGCATTTGGAGGCCCTATTTACGCAGGACACCTGGCACCTCTAGAACTAAGGTAGGACCGATAAGGATCAACGCGTGTGTTTTTTTTCTTAAAAATTACTGATCAAAATTTTGGTAGGTACTTTTAAAAAACAGCGCTAACTTGGCAACACTAACTGTCAGTAATTTGTTAAAATGCTGTGAATATACTCAGAATATCCTTTGAGATATTATACTATACTGTTGAAATGTGATTGTAATGATAATATAAGACTAAAAGTTAAATCGTTATTTATCTTGTTAACCGCCAAAACTGTAAGGTTGAGGTTTTAAACTTTTTAGCTGAAAGCCGTTTGCCACCACAAACTCTGAAAGATCATTTTTGCTTTGTATGATCTTAAAATTTTGTGTCCTAAAGTAAGGCCATTTTTTTAATTGAAAAATTGAGTAGGTACGTAAATAATTTAAATGTGTGCATTTATTTTAACCGTTGCGTCAGCGCAACACCGGTGGGTAATGGATTAAGATTGAAGAAGGCATTAGGTAGAACAGTAGAGCAGGGCTCCCAAATGGTCCGCCAACTGAATACCAATATTTTTTTAGAAAAAATTTCTTTTTAGATTTTTCTTACAATCCGCACCGAAATCACCTTTGAAAGTTAATTCTAGAGCAAACCTACGATAAAATTTTTTGTTAAAATTTATTGGTATTCAATTGGGGGACCATTTGGTCACACCTGGTAGAGATAAATTTAAAACAAACTAAAGAACATATTATATAATTATATATTGTAGTAAACAATCTGTATACTGAACAAACTCCCACTTTTTAAAATAAAATGCAACCTTTGAACCAGAAAATTTGTTTAACTAAATGTGTCCTTATTTTTTACAGTAGTGCTAATTGTTTAAACACACTTTATTGGGGAAACGAAAAAATATAATTAACCCATTAAAAACAGCACCTTCCTATACTTGACAGAAATGAAATAAATTTTATTTTATACACATTAATAATGACTCATTAAGAGAATAAAAGCGATATTACATTTTTTTTAAATATGAGATATGATAATGTTGCGAAAACGCAACGTTAGTACAAATCAACTGCATTTTTGCCATCTGAAAAGTTTTAAAGTATTTACTATGTAGCGGTACAATACATTTACTACACATGCAGGGTGTCCAGCGAATAAGACCCTGATTTCAAAATTAAATATCTCACAAAGATCAATAGAATTATGCGGTAAACGGTTTCTTTATTAGCTAAGTTGTAAAAATGTTATACAGAAGTTTCGAAAATTTAGTTGCAAAAAACGTTAACAGATGGCGCTGTACTCGATATGCCTGTAAATTGTTCTTCGAAGTCCAGAGCGATCACTTCGAGGCATTTCACTCATTTTGACGAGTCGATGCTGAGTCGACTCACTTGACTGATGAATCGACATAGTGAATTGACTCTCGACTCACTTGCGCAAAATGAAAAGCAACTGATCTGGTAAAACTTGCTGGATCTGTTAGTATGAATATTCAAATGTGCGATGTAAGCATGTCAGTTAAAGTTTTATTATTTAAATTACCATTAAATAAAGTTTATTTATTAGTCCAATAATAAGATAGTTATCTTTCAGTTTCATGTATTTCAACTCTTTATTAACACTTAACTGTTAGCGGTCTCACAGATAACTACATTTTTCAATTTTCACAATTAAACTCGTAATTTCCAGTGAATACCATGAAATTTTGTTTCATTTGGAGCCCTAAAACTATTGCTAGAGATTCTGAATATGAGAAGTTTAATTATAATAGTCCTGTACTTAATGTTTAGTACAGAAACAGTACCCTGTGAGTTAATAGAGACTTTCATTCATCTTTTAACCTTTTCACCGCCTTGAACTGATATATCTGTTCACTAAACTGTAGGTTTCACTGTTATTTTTAGAGTTAATCGCGCCTTTTATTCATCTTTTAATCGAATGGTTTCATAACAGCTCACAGTTGTAATGTGGTAATTTCTGTCACAGTAGTTAACCCGGGAGAACTCGCTACATGAGATTTTCTCTCACAGTCGTACTTTTTTTAGGACTCTTATTTAAACCATTTTTCATTTTAATTAAAATTTAAAAATGTTATTTAAATTATTTTACCTATTTGTGAGTAAAAGTACTAAGCAAAGCAAAAGAAATTATATTAAGCGAATGTAAAATAAAAGAAAAGCAATTGGGCACCGTGAGAGAAATTCTCACTAGCGAGTTCTCCCGGGTTAAAGGTTAAATGAACTTTTTCAGATGAATTGTCATGTATAAAATTCATTATCACAGTTAGGACCATGGATGTCTTATTCAGGTTATAGCTGCCGTAAATGCGACAAAAATTACCTAAACGCGACAATCATATATTATGGTTTTATACTAGAGATAATTATTAAATTTATACAAAACAAGTTAGTTTTGAACTAAAGGTACAGTATTCAGTAATTTGTTGCTTAATAAAATATATATTTATATAAATATAATAAAATGCCAAACATACCCTAAATGCGACAAAACTATGGGGAATCGCGTCTCATTTAGGCACAATGACCTTATAATGCTATTTTAATTCCGTTTTTTAAATAAAAATGTTCGCAGGTAATATTAAATGGATAAAATTTACATATATTTTTTAAAAGTTTAGCCAATCGATTTTTTTAATGTCCCTTATTTAAACCCAGATATGTAATATATTTTCGGAATCCTATAGCTACCACGCCCCCCCCCCCCTTTTTTTCGTAAACAGCTAGGCTGTGTGTGTGTCTCTATGGATGTATCTCAATACTATATGGTTATATATTATCATGGTTTTCAAAATAAAATTTTAAAAGGGAGTAAATCAAAAACTATAAACATGTGAAAACAAGAACATTTTTAAACTTAGTCTCATCGCCCCTCCTCGAGGCGGGCGGGGGACTACTTATTGAATTCATTTGTATTCGAAAACGCGTAAAATTGACAGGTGTTCTTATTCAGGAACTATGTAATCGAATGGCGTTTTCCATTTTTTGACAAAATATCTTTCAAAAAATGCTGTCAATATTTGCGTTTTTAATCGAATTTCCGTACATGTTAGCACAGAAAGAGAAAAACTTGCCATTACGTGACAAAAATCGCACTTTACGTATTTTTTTATTTTATAAATTTAATCAATTTATTTATGTTAAAAAAATGGAAAAAGCTATTTGATTCAAAATCGCCTCAATAGTCAGGCCTTCCAAATTTATAACTTGATAGTTAAAAATGCTGCCTCTGAGCCCCGCAAAGTAAAATTTGTGTGTAACGGAAAAAATACGATTTTCTCCAAAACTATGTGACCGAGGATAATCGCTATAATTTTCTAGCAAAGTTTGAATACACTACTATGGCCCCAAATTTTTTTTCATCATTTTAGTTTCAGTACATTCGGAAATAGGTTGGAGGGGGGGGGGGGGGGGTTGCTCCCCGAGCGCACACGCACACAGAAATCCGTTTCCCGTTTTGTTTTCAGCGCAGAAAATTCAAACTTTTAAATTTTGATATATATAAAAAGTAACTCCTCAAAACCTTCCACTCCCAGTTAAAAAGAAGGTAATTTTTTAGACATGGGGATTAACCCGGGAGAACTCGCTAGTCAGAATGCCCGAATGCTTTTCTTTTACTTTACATTAATATAATATCAACTTTTTTTGGTATACTTAGTACTTTTATTCACAAAAGAGGTAAAATAATTGTAAAACATTTTGAAATTTTAATTAAAATGAAAAATGATTTAAATAAGAGTCTTTAAAAAGTACGACTGTGAGAGAAAATCTCATGCAGCGAGTTCTCCCGTGTTAAACAAGAATATTTCTATATTTTACAGTTTGGCTTAGAGGTGTTCACCGGCCCAGCCCGTGGGTAGGGCTAGGACCAGTTTTTCGCAGCACTGGGGTCGGACAGGGCTTTACTTCTTTTCTGAAGGCTTGGGAAGGGCCTAGGTATTGCTCTTTCCGGACAAGGCTAAGGCCTTTCTTTTTTTTGAAAGATCGCGTCGAGCCGAACTTAATTTTTCAGTATTGATCCGGGATTGGCTTCTTTCTTCCAAGGTTTTCAAGGGGCGACATTTTAAGTGCCGGCCCAGCCCGTACGAAAATTATTGTATTGACCTGGTCTGGTCCGTGCAAAAATAAGTAAAATTTGGCCCGTTTCAAAACTTTTGGCAAAAAATGCATATATTTTTAAATTGCAATTATACTTATTGCCATACTACTGTACAATTAAACTTTAAAATTTATTCTTTTTAAAGAAAAGCCATTTCTAGGCAATAAAATTAAAATACAATAAAACATGTGAAAAAGAACCTTTGTATGACGGAATGCTCTCTTAAACTAAAAAATGTGTTCATACTGAAAAATGAATATAATAATATGTGAGGAAAAGTACATAATACATTTAAACCTGCACAGAAGGAAACTTGTCTATAACGTAGATTTTTTCATTCCTAAGCAATTTCGTTTTCGACGATTTTACTAAACAGAATTTTTCACATTATTAAATCTCCAATGAATAGAATATGAATTAACGATATTAAATTTAACTGAAACATTTACATACAAATAGAGATTAATTAAAAACATAAATATTGCAGCACAGGTCTCTTCTTTAAAAATGAAGATTATAAAAATGAAAATAAAAGCTAAAATAAGTATTTTTGGTCAGAACTCCTCGTAACGAGCAATTTTTAACCATATTGACGTAAAAAATTCATGCTTTCTAGAAATTTAGTGGACCGGACGGCCTCAGTCCGATATTTTAACTTTTTTCCTGGCCGGATCAGTTTTATACCGAGACGGGCCATTACTTTTTTTGTACGGGTCGAACTTTTAAATTTTATATAGAGGTGGGCCAAATTTTTTTCTAAGGGCGGGCCGGACCAGGTCTTATAAATTTGGGCCTTTACAGACTTTTAGTTTGACTGTTCCCAGCTCCCATCCAACAAAGTCTAATATAAAAAACTTCTTTTATGTAAAATTAAAACCAAAATAATTCAAGCATTCACTCAAAAATTTTCTTATCCGCGATGCGAAAAATAGAATTGCTTCATCTTTACAACCAACCAATGTTACTTCCGCAAGTGAGTGGAGAATAGAATCACTATGTTGGCTCATCAATCAAGTGAGTCGACTCAGCATTGGCTCTTCAAAGTTGAAGTGCCTGGAACTGATCGCTTTGGACTTCGAAGCACAATTTATGGGCATATCGAGTACAGCGCCATCTGTTAACGGTTTTTGAAACTAAATTTTAAACTTTTGTATAACATTTTTACGACTCAGCTAATAAAGAAACCGTTTACCGTATAATTCTATTGATATTTGTTTACGAGATATTTAATTTTGAAATCAGGGTCTTATTCGCTGGACACCTTGTAGTTAGTTATAATCTCCGTATCTTGAATTGCTGAATTATATTTCATTTTTTAAAGTACGTCTATGAACACAATCCGAAAATTATCGAGAAAAAGCTTCAAAACATTCCGTACTATTTCATTCATATTTCTAAATTTTTACAACTGGGATCAATGAATAATTATTTTCTTGAAAATAAAAGTAATATATACAAGGCATATCATATACAATATATGATAATAAATTTGTTTGACCCCTTAATTCTCACTCCCGCCAATATCACGGGCTGAGGTGACGTTCGTTATTTCTTGTGCCCGTCATATTTCCGGCTGGAGATTTATTGCTAGAAAAATCTTCTGAAACCAGAAAAATTTAACTGCCATTTCCGTTTGAAATCTGAATATTCGCGCTACGGTTTGATTCACAGTCTACTGGTGCCTCTTGGAGGGAACAGACGTGGTTACTGCTTGCTGGTCGTTTTATTCTCAAGAGATCGTATTCGCAGTTCGATGTTTTTAGAACTTGCGTGATCTTTTGCAAGTATCTTCGCATGAGTTGTGGTGCTGATAGTGACACGTAATAGAAACTAGTTCGTACGAATAGGTGACTGTTTACTGGACTTGATGCATCATAGTAGTATAATATAGAGAGCTCACCGACGATAATAATGGGTACTGAGGACCCACTTAAATTTTCTGACAATGCACTCCGCATCCTGAATGGAGAGGAGAAATCTGATTTAGCTGCTGCGTGGATGGAATTTCCCGGAGTAGCGTATGAAGTCCAAAGAATGATTGTACATCAATTCCTGCAAGATTGTGACAACTACATAATGAGACTTTTAAGTGAAGAAGACTACCTGACGAATCCTCAGCATAAGACTAGCGTGAGTAATCTTCTCAATAATCTTATGTTTTTGTTCAATGAGCCATTTGACCCCCTAAAATTAAGTCAACTAAGAGAGTTTAAAACTTTTATCTATGATCATGACTATGATCTAATTGACATATTAACAAAACTCAAGGCAATTGCGGTGAACTCAGATGACGGATTCACCCCCGCTAATTCACTAAAACGTAGGAGAAATGATCTAAAATCTAATATCCCCTTAAAGAATAAGTATGCTAGTATATCTGAAAAATACCTAGACGATAATAACATGGACTCTTCTGAGCCCTCTCAAGGTGTGTCAGCCGGTAGCTCCACTACTGAAGTAGTCCCTAAAAAACCAAAAATCCACCCCTTCTATATTGAGTTTCAAGGCAAGTGGACGGAGCTTGCAAGTGAGATTAAAAAACTCAACGACAGCAATCCCTTGATTAAATTAGACGGTGAATTACTCAAAATCCACTGTAAAACTGATGCAGATTTCCGAAAAACACAGGACTATCTTGATTCTAAAACAATTCCATATACAACCCTGAGCCCCGCGGAACAGCGCCCCAGGAAAGTCGTCATTAGGGGAATCCCCCCATATACCGACCCCCAGGTCATAATTGAGGCTCTTAAATAACATAATTTCGTGGCCAATAGAGCCTCAATGATGAAAAGTAGGAAGACCGGTCGTCCTATGCCCCTCTACGTCGTCAATGTCCTCCCACGTGAAAAATTCGAAGAAATCTACCAAATCCACGAAATTTGCTACATTAAAGTAGACATTGAGCGATTTAAAGGCACCAACATCGTAAAGCAATGCTATCGTTGCCAGAAATTTGGACACTCCAGCGAGATTTGCCGCCTGCCGCCAAAATGCGCCAAATGCTCGGAAGAGCATTTAACTCCCCAGTGCAATAAAATTGGAAAGATCATCCCCAAATGTTCAAATTGTTATGGCGAGCACGTGGCTACTTACCGTGGTTGCCCCAAAACCCCCCCAGTTTCATAAAAAACAGCAGGACCCCAAAACCGTCCGAAAAGAAAACCCTAAAATCATTCCAAACGCAATGGCGGAACTCTTATCAACATATAACTATGTCCGTAAGCCAGAGGCCAAAAGACCAGAAGAAAAACCTACTGAAGCCCCGGCTCCGCTCCCCTCTCCCTCCCAAGACCCTAACTCCGAAAACACTACACCAAATAAGCCAAATGACACTCAAAATGCAACACCAGAACAACCCAGTAGTTCTAATTATGCTAATGACTTAAAAGAAATATTTAAGACCTTCAAGGAGATGAAAGAACTCCTAAAATTTAACAAATTCATCCAATGTTTCAAAAATATTGCTAACCAAACTAAAAATATACAAGATCTAAAAATATACAAAAATATACCTCTCCTCTGATCACCTGCCTGTCTGCTTTAAAATAGATATTATCAATCCTCTTTCTCCCCCCCCCCTTCCGTGGCTATTGACTGGAATAAATTTACTAACTACCTTAACTCTCAGGACATCACCTTCCCTGATATTAATAATACCGATGACATTGATGCGGCTGTTGAACATCTAAACTCCCATATCACTAATGCTCAAAATTTTTCTACATTTAACACCTTCAAAAATAACTTTGCCTTTGTCCCACCCCGTTATATTTACAACCTTATCAAACAGCGTAATCGGCTCCGGCGACAATTTCAAAGTTCAAGAGATCCCTCCATTAAACCTCTTCTCAATAGGTTAAACAATAAAATCAAAAACAGTCTTTATAAAGAAAAACAGAAAAGTTGGAACAACTTTCTCAAAACTTTATCATACGAGGACAACTCTCTTTGGATTCTTAAACGCAAACTGAATAAACACTACACTTCCATCCCCCCCCTCACATCTAATAATGTTACCGCTTATACTGACCAAGAAAAAGCTAACATGCTTGCTAATTCTTATGCCACCCAATTTTCTCCTAATCCTACCCTTGCAAACCAAGCTCACCTTGATCATGTTAACGAGACAGTTCGGAATTTTTTGGCTAACCCCCCTCATGATCCTCCCCCTAAAATTCAAAATATTGTTATCCACAATATTATCAAAAAACTCAAAAAGCGTAAAACCCCAGGATACGATAAAATTACTAACTCTGCTCTTAGAAACCTTCCTCCTAATTGCATTATCTATATCACTGACCTCACTAATGCTATCTTAAAACATAACTACTTCCCTAAACCCTGGAAACTTTCTATAATCTCTCCTATTCCAAAACCTGGAACTAACCTGTCTGACCCCACTAATTACAGACCTATCTCCTTGCTACCTTCTATCAGTAAAGTGGTGGAACGTGTCATTCGTGCCCAGTTGCAGGAGTTCATTCAGCAGCACAACATTCTCATGCCCGAGCAGTTCGGCTTTCGCCCAAAACACTCAACACAACACCAGCTTCTTAGGGTTGTTGAGTTTCTCAGCGAGAAACTCAATGCAAAAATTCCCGCAGCTGCCATCTTTCTTGATGTCGCAAAGGCATTTGACAAGGTCTGGCATATGGGCCTCATTTACAAATTAATTCAGCTCGGTTTTCATCCCAGACTTATACATTTAATATATTCGTACCTTTGCGACCGCTCTTTTCAAGTCCGAATAAACAATATTCTATCTATTATTCTCCTTATCCTAGCGGGCATCCTTCAGGAGAGCGTGTTGGGCCCATTTTTATTTAACATTTTCTTTAACGACATCCCACGCTCCTTGCACACTCACCTCGCTCTTTATGCGGACGACACCTGTATTTACGCTTCGGCACACCACCCGTATACTCTTTACAGGTACCTACAGACTCATGTTGATGACTTCATGGACTGGTGCATGCTTTGGCGCGTTGTCATAAATGAAACTAAAACTACTGCAGTATATTTCTCTCGCAAAATAATTTTCCCTAACAGAATCATTATTAACAACACTGTTATCCCTTGGTCAGACCAAGCTAAGTATCTTGGGGTCATTCTGGACCGCCGCCTAACCTGGAAAAAGCACACTTTCTCCATCAGAGGTAAAGTCGCCGGAGCCTTTAACTCTATAAAACCTCTCCTTAACAGTAAAACCTTGTCTGTTCACAATAAATTAATCCTCTATAATTCATGCATCCTTCCCATCATCACCTATGCCAGTCCGGTCTGGGGCTTCACTTGTAAGACCACTATGGACAACCTTAGTCGCTTGCACAATTCCAACATGCGTACTGTCCGTTACGCATCTCGTTACCTTCGCAACTCCACGGTCCGTAGAGACCTTAAAACTACTACATTACGTAAACGCATAAACGACTTAGCCAAAAAATTTTATGAAAAAATTTTTGACCTCCCTAATGAAATTGTAGCGGAGCTACCGGATTATGACGCTTTTGAACCCCACCATCGGAAACGGCCCAGGTTTTCCATAATTATGGACACTCAGTAACATCTGAGTTCTCCTCGCTAATTTTGCCTTCTCTTTTTTTTTTTTTTATTTACTTTTCTTAAAAAAAAAAAAAAAAAAAAAAAAAAAAAAAAAAAAAAAAAAAAATTCTCTATATACATAGAGACCATAAAAACAGAAAAACTTAAAAAATAAAATGTATGGCCCTGAATTGTCCCTTTTTTGGGTTGGATGTTGTGGTCTTGCCACCCTAGCTTTTCTTGCCCTTGCTTGGTGAGTGTTTCACTGAACAGTACTAACTTTAACTTTCAAAAATCCATATAGTAGTTCTACAACTACAGTTTGACTTTAATTACTTTAAGACTCCTGTAAATTTTCTTAAGATTTATTGTTAACTTACTTTCTTCTTAAGTTTTTACTTAAATTTAGTTTTATTCCTTTTTTCCTTAATTCTCTTATTTTTCTCTTGTAAACTTCTAATTTCTTTTAGTAGCATTGCTACAGTTTAACTTTATCCCAATGGCTCATTAAAACATAAGACATTCTAATTTCCTAGTCTGGGTGTTAAGCTGATAACAGCTAGGAAACCCCTCAATGCTGATTACCTGTTCAGTACCTGTTCAGTACGGTTTGATTTTTGACGCTGATTGCGATGTTAATCTTTGTATTGCATGATTCGAAATATATCACACTCAAAAAAGTATTAATAATCAGAATTTAATGTATGTTATATTATTTGAAATATTATTTGTAAAAATTTGTTTGATGATGATAACTAAAAATCTAAGATGTGAAAAATAAAGGTCTTATTCCCATTAATTTGTATGGTGTAAAATAAACATTAAAACATAGTATTCTGGCATGATGGCTTTTCCACAAATGTGAATTTGTTCTATAACATCTTTTTTTTCGCTTAAAAAAAGTAATTGCATATTTTAATAGAAACCTTATAATTATTCAATTTCTGTTATAAAAAAATTAAGTACTTTTTTATGTTTTTTCCTAATATTAAGCGACCGTGAAGGGGTTAAAAAAATATTCACAAAAAAATAAAAATATCACAAACATAATGAGCGAAAAAGCAACGTCAGTCTTTAATGAGTTAATCTATAGATTGGGTATGTATATTTCGATAAAAAAAAAGTTGCTTTATAATCGATAGTTTAAAAAAATGGATTTTTCTTACGGATTTTCTACATAAAGACTGAGTGAATATGTGGCATTCAGTCCGAGTATTTTATAAATAAATTATACGGCAGTAAATATTATCGCACACAAAGAATGCGCCAACATCAAATGTTATAATACGCAAAGAAACAATAAAATTTGAACGTTGCAAATACTTACAAATTAGGTCGCTATGTATCTGGAAGATACGCCGATTTGTTACACTAAGCATGTGCTCACAGCTAAGGTCACTACAGGGATGGGAAATTGCACCATTAAAGAATATAAATTGGTGGGACAATCTCTACCCTCCATCGGTCTAGAAATATAGTAGAACTGAATATATAATTTCTATGACTAATAATAGTTCATGTTAGCAGCAGGACGGATTAAATTTTCGCCTTATTTAATCGCAGAATTCTTAAAAGGAAAATGTTTAAAAAACCTTAACAGTTAAGCGGGCGTGCTTCTTACTTTTGGTGACACAGGTGTTCTGTTTAGTTACGCAGTTACAAATGCAAGACATTGCGTAATAATAATAAAAGTTATGTTAGAAAGGAATTTTTACATATTAAAAGAAAAACGTATAACGGTGGTAATATTTAAAAGTAAAAAACGGTTCGAGAAATATATGTTTGAGGGAGGTAAATACTGTTTATTAATGACAAAAATCACAAGGTTATATGATATTGCAATGCAACGATGAAAATTATTTGAATTGTTTTCATTTTATTAGTTGTAAGAAATATATAATATTATTAAAAAAAATTGATTCTGTATCATTGTTTATTGTTTTCGCAATTTTTAAATGCTAGAAAGAACTATCACAATGTACAACTTTTTTGGCATATTTGTTTACGTCGTTTTGAATTTTTATCTTCAACAAAATGCAAATTTTTAACTTCGGCTGGTTCTTCTGGAATATCATCTGATGTTGTATATTGAATACTTTAAACTTTTATAATTTTTGGCGCAGAAATTTAAAATATATGTACTAAATATTTTTTCGTATGAATATATAAAACCAAACAGAAACTCATGATAACACATATCATTATTGCAGAAATAAATTTTAAAATGTGAATTACTTAATTATCTAGTTTCTGGAGTGATCGCACAAAAGACAGTTTTTATAGGTATCGCATTGGAAATTTTACAAAATTCGGATTTAATCCAAAAAAGGGGGGGTTAGTTGAATTTAGGAATCCCTATTCCTATGGTTTTCAGATAGTTTCGTGGTGTATGGTGTATTTAAGAATAGTTTGAGTAATATGCCAACATCCGCCTTTAAAAAAATAAAAAATAAAAAAAAATAAATTTTCAAATTACTACCATATTGAACGAAGAAATATTTAATTAAATACATTCGTTGGTTCAAAGTTCCCTTTTTTTTTTTTGCCAAGCTGGAAGTTGGCAAATAAAACTTCAATCACAATTTGCTAAACAGTTAAAAAAATGTGATGGAAGTTTGTCTCGGTGAAAATCAGGCTCTGATTCGGAGATGTCACAACACAGCATTTCACTCTTCGTTAATAAACCTCCTGTATCTGCATATCTCACAAACTTAAATGTTTTGATAGAGTTGCCAGATTGGGGAATTTTTTGTCCCCAGATTGTTGATTGTCGCCGCATTTTTGAATTAGGAATATTTGGCCTATTTAAAAATAGATTAAAAATTCTGAAAAATAAGGCAAATTATACTATTTTAAAAAAGTGATGACAGTCAAATAATCTGAATTAAAAAAGTCCCCAATCTGGCAACACTGTGTTTTGGAGGTAAGAGGTTTATTTTTTTTATATACAAATTGTTTATTATTAAAGTTATCTTTTATTTCTCTCGTATATATGATGTAAGTAGAGCAAATATCTTCACCTGCATAGTTTTGTCCACATTTAGATTTATTGGAAATGTTGTTTCTGGATGTAAATCCAGTAAGCCAAACATTATTCACTGCATTCCAAATCTTTAATATTCATCGGACTTATCAATTCATTGACCTTCTTCATTGCAACTTTTTTTCATTTTTCTAATGAAAGATAATTTTTTTTTTTTTTTTTTAGTTTTGATAAACCTGTGTGATAAAAATAAGTTCGAATTAACGATCTAGATTTAACATTAATTCTTATGTGATATTTAGAGACTTTTTAACCCCTTGAGGGGCGGTGGGATATATTTTTTCCCACCTACGATTAATGAAGATTTGCACCAGAAAAAATTTATTAAAATTTATTTTCCTAACTTTGGTCGAAAACAGGCGTAAAACTGCTCTTCCTTACTTTGCAGTGAATGTTTTTGCAGGTTCCTGTGTGAATTCGACTTTACAGAAACACAAATACTTGCCCCTCGGTTAACTAGCTCGAATTATCGGGAATCCATTGTATCGTAACATATTCAAAGACAGTAGGAAAAACATAGCTTCTCAGTTTTACGCTTTTTTGTTTCCACTAAAATTTAATCAAAAAATTTTGTTATTTTAATCGCTGATTCCGGCGATTACTTAAGTCAAATTTTGCTAAAAAATGTTAGTAGCAAAAAAAAAAAAAAAAAAAAAAAAAAAGAAAGAAAAAGAAAAGCGTAAAATTTAGCAGCAGTGGAAGTATCCTTCACAATTAATATTAAAACGTAACTGAAGAAATTATACTAGAATGTTATAAAAGAGTTTTCTTTTATAATTTACGTACAGAAAAGCATTTAATCATTTTCAAGTCACTTTGTTTTTAAATTACGGTCACATTCAATCATTTAAAAAAAAAATGTGCCTCTAAAAGAGCAAATAAATATTTTCCTTAATAAAGCAAAAAATAATAATTACAGTCGGACCTCTATTTAACGAACCTCTATTTTGCGAACTTTTCCTTGGAACCAAGAACATTTTGCGAATTTCTTCGTAAAATAACCTCCAAATAGCGAAGTGCATTCTCTATTTAACGAATTTTTTCTTGTGATCTAATTTTTTTTTCTTCCCTTTCTCAAAATATTTCTGGACATTTCAAACTTATTCTTTCTTTAAACACATTTTATGATGTTCAATGGCCTTGAACTGGTTTTACAAGGCGAATTCTTTGTCAGCAGTCAGAATTCGGTAGGACGAAGATAATAATCCCTTAGAGCAACTTAAAAAATGTGGCTATAGATGAGAAAAAAAGAAGAAATGAACCATGATGTGCTGATTGATGACTGTATTTCACTTAATTCTGAAATTGAGACCTCGGAAACACTATCCGAAATTATATTTTCGACTGTGTGAAAAATAAAAACAATACAGCAATGAATTGCGATGATGATGGAAATGATTATGATGCAGGAATTAACAAAACTTCGTATGATGGAATGCTAAAATCACATGAAACAATCCGACGCGGATTATAGTTAGAAGAAAATACGCATGAAGGGGATTTTGGTGCATTGCAAAGATGCGAGACGTATTATGAGAGAAAGTGCTTTTTAAAAGAAAAAAAACTCAGGCAGAATTAACAAGGTTTTTCAGAAATTAAATTTAAGGACGCATATGTTAATGTATGGTTAAAATTATTTGTTATAATAATAATAAATACGATAATGTCATTAAAATTCGTTAATTTTAATGTAAAACTATTTACTTCAAACAGAAAGTACACAGCAGACAATGTTTTGTTTTCCTTGCAGATTTCAAAGATTTAAACCCATAGAAAAAATGAATTGATGATGGATATTGGTGGGTAAAATAAATCGATATAATTTATTTAAAAAATGTGATTAATTACTTTTAGTAACAATATTTAGTGATTATGAATTTAAAATCTGTTTTATGTAGTTTAAAGTATTTTAAAAGGTGAATCTCTATTTAACGAATTTTCCATATAACGAACTTTTTTCCGGGATTTAGCGACTTCGTTAAATAGAGGTTCGACTGTAATATAATTTTTATGTAACTTTGTATTAATGTGTTTTATATGGGAAGTATTTTAGAAAAGAATTTGATCTAAATTGAAAAGTATGCAAAACACTTTAGTTTAAATTTTTTAAGACAAAACTTATAATTTAACAACTTCAAAATATGCCCCGAGAAAAGTGAGGTGTTAAAGCACTACTGCACCATACCTGCTGACGATATAGTTAAAATTGGAAATGACTTATATTATTTAAAAAAATTGCAAACAAAAAGTTCTTTTAACCTTCCGTCTACCAGACGGGTCCATTGGACCCGACATGTACATTCAAAATATTTATTCAAACCAGAAATTTCTTCAAAACAAACTAAATGTATAAATCAGACAATAATAAGTTAAATAAACAAATTAAATAGTTTTAAGTAAAAATTCTGGTGTAGAATGTTTTTATAAAACTTGAGTAAAATTTCCGGTAGTTCTAGGGTTAATGTTGACTTACCTGCAGTATTGTGATATGTTACAGAAGATTTACAATTAATGGTGCATAAAGAGGTTTTTAAAATACTTTTATTGATTCCTTAAATAGTTTCTGGTGTGAATTGTTTTTTTTTATGTAAGATTTATTTATAAATGCGATTCATAAAGATATCCAGTAGGCTATTCACGGCTGAGCGGAAAATAAATTTTATTTTCTAATTACTATTGAGAACTAAACTTATGTTTTTCCACATACTTTGCCCCTAGGGGACGCTGTAATTGCAATTTTTGTGCATTTTGAATATTGTACCATCGAAAAGTGTATGAAGTTATGCATACAATTGAACCACATTTTTTGTGTATGGTTTTGGCCATGGCAAGAGGGTCCTCCCTGAATTTAGAAAAATTTCGCCAAAAGGGGGCACTATAATAGCGATTTTTGTCTAATTTTCTTGATTTTTCGTAGTTCTATTGTACATCGGTGGCTCGTGAATCGACGGGCCATCCTTATAAACCAACTATTCGCGAACAGCGGATATACAACGGAATAACAAAAAAATATTGATTTAGAGATAGATATGAGATAGAAGAAAGTTTTGGGATTGGCACATCCAACTAGTTTTAGAATATGAATGCAATTTTTGAAACAGGGGCCGTCTACAATTGCACTGATTTTGAAAAGGTAAAACCAACTTTTGACAATATATTTGATTTACTTGGATCATCTCAGTGCTGATATAGATACAATTTATATGTTTTTAATTAACCCTTTCAAGGGCAGTGGTACCTTCATGAAACCACTTAATTTCAATTCCCAAATGTCACAATGGAACCACTATTTTAGGTATATTATTTTCCGTTTATTACGCATGCGAAATATAGCTTTTTGTAATTTCCAAATATATTTGTTTGTAAATTCTGTTGATATTCATTAGTTTCAAAATTTTAGCAGTGGAAGTGCTTTGCCCCTGAAAGGGTTAAATCTATATGGATTTATAAAAGAAAATATACTATAAAAATTTTCAGATCACAAAAAATAGACACCCAGACCTACACCAGTAAAATACTGTTGAAATGAATGAATGACACCAGAATTAAACAACAACAACTAAAAGCATATACAGTAATCACTTAAAATTGCGAAAATTACATTCCCAGAAACTAATTCTGTTGAGACTAACTTGCAGTGCATGAAATGGATTAGGTTTTATGATTTTGTTTTAAAAGGAAAAAAAGCAATTGAAACGTAAAAATATATTTATTAAGCATTAAAAAGTACATACTGTACAATAAATTTTAATAACTATAAACATATTGTAAAAAAAATATTTGCTAGTTGATGGCCGAAAAAATGAATGATATGCGATTGTTCGGAGATTAGATCTTTCATTTATTAATTTCTATATAAGGAGACTAATAATAGGCTCGACGGAGCAGCGGTCTTTTGATAGCTTCAGGGCTTTTAGCCCTCCCTTTTTTCTCTTGTGTCTTTAATTTGTGTGATTTCCCTTTAAAAATTTTCCGGTTTCATTTTTTGATTTTTTTTTTCAACCTTGCTTCCACTAGAGTCTCTTATACTCGCGACGTGGATGGAGACCTATGAACCTGGCTTCCGCAAAATAGTCGGAATAAGAGAAATGAAGCTTAAAGAACCGCGGACGGAAAGACTGATTTCTCTTTCAGATTTAAGGCTCCTCTACAGTAAAGGATGCATTCTATTGACTTCTGAACAAACTGCTGTTGAAGTTTTAAAATTACTCAGACAACTTTTCCAGAAAATATTTCACGTACAACAAATATTTCGAACTTTAGAAAATTTAGATGATTAAAAAAAAGCTTCAAAAAGAAGGAAAAAAAAAAAACTTTTACCTGCAGTTTCAGATTTCTGTAGTTTAATTTCTCGGAACTTAAATTATACATTACAATGCATGTTCACAGTGTCACAAAATTAAAGGAATTGGTAAACTAAAGGGAATTTACTATGTAAACAAGTATTCTTTAAAAAACAAAATCGCGAATAACAAAGTTAAGCACTGGGTGTCCCTCGCGATGGAGTATTCTAGCGTACCATGGGTTTTGCCATTTGGCAACAGTTACTGGTTGTCAGTTTTTTGTTTATCGGCATTTATGAGGACCTATGGTGTGTTCGCTGGATATTCTTTTGGACAGTAAAAATATGAAGCTGTGTATAATAACTAAAATTAAAAATATGTTTACCAAAAAGGTGAAAATGAAGCTATCCTTTGAAAAGCATCGCGTTTGCGATCAAAAGATGTCAGGAATCATCTTTTCTCTTTCATATGATTTTTAACATACTTTCATATGGTTTCATCATAACTTTCATATGGTTTTTAAGTTTTTAAAGAGCAGTTGATTTTGCAACGGAATATTTTAATAAATTTTAAGCTCCTTTTTAGTAAACAGATTTTTAATTTTAGTTATTTTAGCGCAAGGTGAATGTGTCATTCCACTTTGAGCTCGTTCTGAGTTTTATGTTTTTAAACTGTGTATAATATTTTGTGTATTTTGGTACCTTCCATACAAAATGTACAAATCACCTGTGGTTCAGATGTCACAGATTTTAATGAAAATGGCATATAAGTTGATCATATCTACTTATGAGTAAATGTAAAATAATATATTTCAGGATTGTTCATTTAAGTATGTTTATTTAAGTGTTTATTTAAATTTACATGAAAAGTTGATGCGAAATCGAGGTTTTGTCTACATGCTTGAAATTTCAATTTTGATTATTAGTTTTAGGAATTTAGGAATTTAGGAAAAAATACTTATTATTAACAATGAATGATACGTAACCGATTGGCGTAAGTTAGTAATTGTACTTTTATTCGGTAATGAGAAAAAATAAATACTGAAAATTTTGAGGGAAAAAAATGAATATTTCTATTACCCGCTTGAACATGAAGGAAAGTTCTTAAAATTTTTAAATTATTTGCCACTATAACTAAAAGTATACATTTTAAATATCGAAACTTTCATTCTTGCCTTTTTACTCCTTAATGAGAGAAAAAAATAAACAGTTAAAAATGTTGAGGATAAAATGCAATTTTTCTATCACTTGTTTGAACGTGAAAGAAAGCTCTTAAATTTTTTAAATTATTTGACATCATAGATAAAAGTGTATATTTTAAATATGGAATTTTTTATTCTTGCTTTCAGTTCATTTTGGCCTGGAGAATATTATAAACTAGAGTATAAATAATGATTCAGTTGAACAAAAATTTTTAATTTAATCCTGAATGAATGTAGATGGAAGCACAAAATTTATTTTTCTTGAAATCATCCAAGATATTGTAAAGAACCCGTTCAAATTTGATGTGGGATGTAACAAATATTACCTTTTTGGGCCCAAATTTGTTATGTTATGAATGAAAAGGCAATCTTGAAATATTTTTAATAATATCATGGGCTTATTAATGTTTACGCTTATGGAATCTTGTTGAAGTCTGACTTTTCCTTTATTTAAATTTCAGATCATATATAAGAGGAAAAATTGTGTGTTTGATTTTCTTTTAAGTTTCTAGGCTATTTTGAAGATGAAGGAAATAAAATGGCATCTTACAAACCTGAGCAATTCGATCTTAATATGTAGCACTATATTAGGCATGAATGTCACAGTTTCACGTTTTTGAATTCCTTTGATTTTTATAAAGTTTTTAATTTTCTCAAAATTAACAAATTTTAAATTTTTACTACTAATTTTACATTAATCATGGCGTTACCAAATCATTCTTACTAAATAAATATGAAGATAATTTTCCAGAGGTTACAACATTATAAAAAGATTTAATTTATTTTAACCCGGAGAGGCGCGTGCTGGGCCTGATAGACCAGGAGTGCGTACGGTTTTTACAATTGTCACCACTATCTTTTTAAAAATAATCTTCAACTTCGTTTATCGTAAAATTGTCTCTTATTAAATAAGGCGATGATTATTATTTGTATTTATTGGTGACAAAGTTAAAATCATTCATACCCTGTGTATACGCGCGTTCTTTCGGGTTAAATTTCAAGATACAGAACTTCAAACTTGAACCTTTGAACGCTTGCAGACATGCGAGGCTAATGAAATAGAAAGGCTACCGCGGTGCTTTACGCGTGTCATTTTTTACAGACCGCTGGAGTCACGTGATGCTCTAATGCTCGAATGCACCAATGCAGATGTAGGAATAAGCATCACGTCACTCTAGCGGTCTGTAAAAAAAGAAACCTGGAATGCACCTGATGTCTTTTTCATACTCCTCGCTTACATGCCATTCAACGTTCAAAAGTTTTTTAAATGTCCAGAACTGCTAAAATATTTTCTTTTTTGTCTAGAGATTTTGCAATGCTCTATTTGAATATGAATGGAATCTGTGTACCAAATTTTTTTAAAGACCTTTACTATGTGGGCAGAATTTTTTTTTTTTTTAATTTTTGCTCAAGATGTGTGGAATGTCCCATATAAATATTTTAAAAGTATGAACATGTTTTTAATTGAACCAACGCCCGTTAGTATCCGTGTTATACTTCCCCAACATTTAACAGTTTTATTTTTTTATTTTCCAATAATTAAATCTCGCAAATGTTAAGGGATTTTTATATTAACCCAAATTCTACTTAATCCTCTCGCTGCGTAAATAATTCTTCGCGATGAGTGGCTTTTACAGAATTTTTGAATCTTTTATCACCGGTTCTTTAACCCTTAAATGCCTGGTGTTGCTTTGCGGCAACATACCCAATTTAGGCTCTAAAATACTGTTAGAATAATATTGAAGCTATAATGCCTAATGTTGCCAATAAAATACATTCTGAAAATATTATTAAATCGATTTTCAACATTTAGATGGCAACACCTGTGTTGTTTAAGTATAAAGATAAATTAATTTTTTCAAATGTTGCTACTTGTTCTTTTTGTTTTATTTGAAAGCTTGCGGAAAACCCTATTTTGACCTACAGTGAGCAAGTAAAATTTATTTCTTATTATAGTTCCTAAAATTCTTGTGTGTTTCATATTATAGAATTTTATCAAGGGAAATTATTTTTTCAATTAAACACCAGTATTGCCGATTAGTAACAAACTGTTTTTTAGCCGTAAACTATTCTTATAACAAAATATGATTTTTTTAAGTATTTTTTCCGTGATTTATTAAAAAAAAAATGAAAGCCGAAAAGCATTATTACAATGATTTTTGAAAAGTCAGGCATTTAAGCCCTTCGGGACGGGAGCCTTTACGAAATTTTTAATCTTTTGTCACCGTTTTTTAAAAACAGAAATTTGTGTCTTCTTGAATCGAGAAAATGCGCTGATTAAATAAGGAAAACTTTACAGTAAAATTTTACTGGTGAGGAAAAACAAGGATTCTGAGCGCTTCATGCGGCACGTATACGTGTCGCTCGTCCCCAAAGGATTAAGGGTTAACACTAGAACGCCGAGCAGGTGTCAGTTCGACACTGACCAATAGGCTAATTGCCGGTTCGAACCAGAAATTTCTTCATGAAATAAGATAAATATAAAATACACTGAAATAAGTTAGACTGTTAAATTAAATAATTTTAAATAAACTTTCTGGTGTACATTATTTTTATAAAAATTACGAAAAATTTCCCGGCGATCTAGTGTTAAAGCAGAAATTTTTGACTATCGTAATCGGGGAATGTGCCCTGATTAAATCATACAAAGTTTTCGCTAAAAAATAATTGGTGTTTATAACCAAATAGTATTAATTAGACGGAAAAATGCATGCCCGAGAATATCTCGTGTTGCGCAGCGAGAGGGTAAAAAAGATTTCTCGTACGAATTTCCTGTTGCTGCTTTCTGTCTTCTTATACGTGATTGCACGTAACAGAATATAGTTCCTTTAGAATTTAACACTCCCATTTTTGAAAAATAAAATTTCGGGAGGTTAGTCCGACCAGTATATGAACACTTAAGCACATTTGAAAGGAAAATGATTCATTATATTTTAATAAACAGTACCTATTGGTATTTGACAGTGAAAATACATTTGTTGGTTTACAAATTATTAAAAAAATAACAAAAGGAATTTTATATTTACTTACTTGGGATGCTAGAGATGTCTTAATAGAAATCGATACAAAAACCAAGTAAATGAGCAGTTGCTACCAGTGAATGAAAGAAAAATTTTCCAGTGAATAAACAGGCAGCAATTTAAAAATATTTAAATTTCATAGTTCTTCATTTATTTTACAACTTTTACAAATAACTTATAACATGTTTTTACTGAAGTACGGTTTTTTTAATCCCAGAACGATAATTAATTAGGTTGAAAAATTGTCACTTGTAAGTTTTGAAATTCCATATTTTAAATTACAGATTAAAAAAAAAGGTAAAAACCCATTCTATTTCCTGAAATCATTGGCCCTGTACTTCTCTATTTCTGGAATAACTCCAGATGAACGGGTGGATGTTGCAGAAATAAGTTCAGGTGTTTTTATTGTGCCTTTTCATACTCTCCTAAAAATACCTGATCTTATACTTTACTGCAGGCCACTTCCAATTCCACTACATGTGGGTCTGTGGTCCACATATTGCAGAGGTGCCAAGTTCGCACTAATCTTCCGTAATGCGGGGATTAATTTAACCCAGTTTAACAAAGTTTCGAACCAGAAAAATTATTTGATGAATCTTTATTTATTTAATTCCAGTTTTCTACGTGAAACTTATTTAATTTCATCTCTAAAAAAAATTCCGGTACCAAATGTGTTAAATCAGGGTTAAATTAACCTACATATTACGGAGGATTAGTGGCAACTTGGCACCTATGATATTGTCATGGTGCTTACTTCATATTTCCAACCGTGGATGCTATTTAAAAAAAAAAAAAAAGACTCATCTATTTCTCCCTGGATGTATGTCTGTAAATGGATTTTTCCTTCCTGTTTGTTTCATGACATTATAAAAATCACCTTTTACTGCATCCTTATGCATTGTAAATCCAATTTTACCGTTTCAACTATGCAATGTTCCAGGAGTATTTCTTCTTCAAAGGACAACACAGACAATGTCCCATACGCTTACTTTCAATTGTTTTCCCTCGCAGTTTCATAGACAACGTTGTTTGTAGATTATTAAAATGAAGAGATGCCTTCTTCAAATTGAGCTGACCTGACACTCATAGCTTGTACAGCATTTTCAATGTCCTCTGTAGAGTACTTGAAACTCCCATATTTCCTTTTTGAGGAATCGTCTAGGTCATCAGTAAGAATATTTCTATCAATCACCTAAAAACTTAGAAAAAGTGAGATTTGAATGTCATCAATAATTATTACCTTTTAAATGTTCTTTTCTTACGTTTTTATATCTGTTAACTTTTCAATTGTTAAAAAATCACTTAATTCAAAAAGAAGCCACAAAAAAGTAAAGCCCAAAACTGTTCATTCACTAGGAAAAGTAGCCTAATGTATTCCTTCCTGTGAATGAACAGTTGTCCATTCATTGGATTTTTACGATTTGCCTAACCAGTAATTAAACATCCCTATTCTCAAATTGTACGTATACTACAATGGTTAAAAGAATTAGAAATATGGCTATAATATATATATTTAATGTATGTACAATAAAATTAGTGCATAATACAAATAAAAACAGTAAATTCTTATCAAACATATGAAATAACATAGCACTTACCTTATTATTTCAGCATAGAAACAATGTGTTTCTCAGACATGAAAAATAAAACATGTTCTCTAATTAATGTGACTTCTGTAACCAAGGAAAGCAATAAAAGGAATGCAATATAAGAGGAATGCAATAGCTTCCTATTGAATAGAATTAAGGCAATGTCGTAACCCCATCTAGTGGGGAAGTTTTCAAACCTTATTCTATTAAAATATATAAAAAAAATGTTCATTCACTGGGGGCTGTTCACTTACTGGTCGGTCTACCCCATAACTCAAAAAATTAATCAGAATGAACTCTAAGCATTTCAAAAAAGTGGTGCCAATGAAGGAATCTGAATTTTTTAAAAGTAGGCGTGAAACAAAATTATCGGACAGAACTTTCCGGTAGACATAATAATATTTAAATAAAATCTAACAAAATGAAGGTCGTTAAAACTAAACCTACTTGTATTTAGACAAAATATGATGAGACACTGAAAATAAGTCGTAATGCACGATTTTAATTCTGTGTTTTGTTAACGTATATCTTAACCCAAAGTGTGCCAGGAAAATTATAATAAAATCATAAATTGATAGTGTTTGCTGATGTATAAACTTAAAAATGTCAACAATGCAATTAGTGTGATTTTCAAAAAGGCTTCTATTGTGCTAAAACTTAGATTTGATGTTAAACTGCCTGTCAACAATGTAATAAAACATATCTGTTTCCATTTTCAAGAATCGTGAACGCTTCTGAAGTTGATCTGGTTGACATTTTTTTCATGTTTTTCATGTTTGTCCTCATTCTGGTACTCCTACGATATCATAGTTAAAAAACCCGGAACAAAGTAAAATTACGCTAAAATGAAAAGTCAAATCTTCAGAAATTCTTTCAGCATCCAATTAACGAGTTATTTCAATATAACACACTCAATTTTTCATTTTATTTGTTTTATATATATGTTAACGTGGAATAATAAAAATATTTTTATAAAATATTTCACGCCAATAAGTTTACGCACGTGCTTGTTTTCTTTCTCAAGTATCGTTAACGCTCCCGAATTTGATCTGGTTGGCCTTTTCTTTCTTTGTTTGTTTCTGTTCTCATTCTGCTACTCCAATGATATAGTTAAAAAGCACGTCGCAAAGTATAATTAACAAAAATAAAAGATTAAAATCTTCAAAAACTGTTTCAGCATCCACTTAATGTAATATTCCAATATAACAGTCTCCATTTTCGCTGTCATTTGTTTAAATATATCTTTACGTGGGATAATAAACATATTTTTCTAAATATTTCACGCAAAAATGTTTATGCACATGCTTATTTTCTCATAATCTATCATCTGACTGTTCATCAAAGATTTAACAAGTTTTGGCAGAGCTCTACATTTTTTGGAAAGAAATAGTACTATTTTAATAATAGCAAAAAAAATGATAAAACCGTTATTCAGTGAACAGATTTCTTTCTTTTTTCCAAAATTATGAAATTTTTGCCAAGAACAGATAAATGGTTTCTTTTATTTTCTTCTAAGAAGTCAATTATTTAAAAATTTATGATGTTTTTGGCAATAAATTTGATGACGCAATTTATATAAGTCAGCTGCTAAAATGTGAAACTTTTCTTCGTGATACGGGTGTTAATTGTTTTTTATATTAGAAATGACACTAAATAAAAGTAATCGTGAATTATTTTTAAATACTTTTTCTCATAAACGTGCAGGATTATAACATTTTTGCTCCTGTATAAAACTCAGATTAGATTAATTAGATGGAATGTATAACCCAACTACTTCAAAACGTTCATATGTACGTTTATATATATATATATATATATATATATATATATATATATATATATATGTGTGTGTGTGTGTGTTACATTATTAGATCTAATTCCGCGATTTCCTCATCTTATTCTAAATTACTACTTTATATTCACTAAATCTTTATCCTTAAATAATCTCTATCGTTAACTCTGTTAAATTCCCTTTAATTTAATGTCTCACTTGTCTAAATTGCTTAAACAGGGTTCGTACGCATCAGGGGATTCCTGGGATTTTAGGTGTTTTAGTACCAGGAATTTCCTAAAATACTGGTCGCTATATCTGAAGATACATTTTTTTTATTAAATCACTTCATTAATATCACTTTACAAAAATTCTGGTAACACGTCCTTGAAGCGTACGAACCCTGTTAAATATTACGCTTTTAGTATTCTTAAATTAAATGTTCCATTTCCGCGCTTTTTTCTTTCGAGAATATTCTTTTAGCTTCCATTTTCACTTTCCCACACATTTTTGAGGTTATCCTTTTTCTCTTGAAATTCATCCGCTTGCTCTGTCTTCACTCTTTATATGACGTGACATTCTTAATTATTCATTGGTTGAGAGCGCGATCTACGTCATATTTGTATCCTTACATTGGAAGAACAAAAAGTCGATACTCGCTGTGTTTCAGCAGAATTTGTCGTATTTCTACTTTGATAACTTCCCCTGGTCGCCGTCTGATATTTTCTATTATCTATAATTGCTTTCCCATAATTAAATACTACGTAGCCATGGCTTCATAAAAATGAATCGGTAGAAACTGCACCGCCGAAAGCTCTTTCAATAAAAGCCTGAGTTTAAAGTACGCATTGTCTCAATTATTACGGAGAAACCTATACTGGATAAATGTGTTACCTGGCCTTCCACTCGATGACTGCAACTACCTTCCAGTATCCATGTTGATTTACTTCGAAACATTCTTTTTCAGCTTAATCTAATGTACGACTTCCAGATTGATTATTCATCTGCTATGACATCGAAGCTTAACCATACTTTCGAATCACCATATAACGTAATATCGTTATATTAATCGACGAGGATTCAACTGTACCTGTGATTCTATTATTTTCAACATTGCACTACTGGTAACATAACAACCAGTTATTCAGTTCACGAGAAAAACCTTCCAATGTTAGAATAATCTAACATTTAGCCGGCAGGATTCGAACCTGCGCGGGGAAACCCCAATGGATTGAAAGACATTCAAAAAAAGATTGATCTGTGGTAGGCATAGCTTGTAATAAGCCAAATTTTTTCTGTCTAGGCTTTTTATTTTTTTGACAAATATCGCAATGTTTTACAAAGTTAGTTATATCTTGAGTCATATCAGGCCAATAATAATTGGGAGAAATTAGATTTTACATATTTTGAATTCCAAGGTGAGCAAAATTTTCATGAGCAATTCCAAGTAATTTTCTTCTCAAGGACATGGGGACTACTATTTTCCTAAAGACCTTTCTTTTAATTATCATTAATCCATTGTCATTTAAGTAGTTGTTTCCGCACACATCATCCCTTTCCTGCATTTCAAGTACCTCTTTAACATCTAACAAAAACGTGAGTGGACGATTAAAATGAGAAATAGGGTTTCTGGACAACATGTCGGCTTCGACATTTGTAGATCCCTTTAAACAGTCTACTTTATATTCGAACATACTCACTTTTAAAGACCATCTAAAGAGTCTACCTCTTACGTGTTTTACATTCTTAAGCCACACGAGAGATGCATGGTCTGTATGAATAGTAAACTTTACACCGTGGAAATAACGGTAAAATTTGTCTAAGGTGTCAATGATGGCAAGACACTCTAATTCCGTAATAAAGTAGTTTCGTTCATAGCTTCTCAATCATCTGGAGTAATAAGCAATTGGATGTAAAAACCCATTATCATCCGGTTGCTTAAGTACGGCACCTACCGCTACCTGTGAGGCATCAACAAACATATGGAGTGGTAATTTAGGGTCATACATTTTTAAGATGGGTTTTGCTTAATAGCAAATTATTTTATTAGTGCATCTTTCAACTTTTGGAAAGAATTTTGACATTCAGTACTCCATTCCCACAAAGCATTTTTCTTAAGCAGTTTATTGAGAGGGTTCCTAATTTCGGCATTTTTGTTTATAAACTTATGGTACACATTGACGGATCACAAAACTTTTTGGAGTTCTTTAACATTCGTAGGGGGTTTTAATTTTTTTATTACATCAATATTGGCATTAGAGGATGTTAGGGTTCCATTTTTAATTTCATATCCTAAAAAGTTAATTTTATTTTGAGCAAAATTGCATTTAGAAAGCTTAAGTTTTATGTTCTCAAGCCTACACAAATCAAAAATTTTGTTTAGATGTTGTATATGTTCAGTTAGGAAGGAAGAAAAAATAATTATATCGTCATAATAATAGCATGCGAAATCAATTTTATATTTTGTAAGGTTTCTTCTAAGAGTTCTATTGAATATGGAGGGCCCAACTTCTACACCAAAGGGGAGAACATTCCACTCAAATAAACCAGAATTGGTTGTAAAAGCGAGTTTTTCTGTATCTGAAGGGTGAATGGAAATATGTCAGTAGCCAGAAGCTAAATTCAATGTGGAAAAATACTGGGCATTACACAATTTATCTAAAATATCATCAATACGGGGAAGGGGTTCTGCATTGTTTTTCATTATGGAATTCAATTTTCGGTAATCTACACATAATCTTGTCTTTTTGCCTTCATCGCGTTTTATTACTAGGACAACAGGAGAAGAATAAGGACTAGTACTTTCTTTTATTTGGCCAGCATTTAACAAAGATTTAATTTGGGTTGAAATCTCCATTCCATCAACTATCGATGTACGATAAGGTGTCATAGATACTGGTAGGTCAGAGTTTAAAAAAATTCGCTGTGGCTCAATATTTATCTTCCCTACATTATACTTGTTTCTAGAAAAAATATCTAAGTAGTCCCTTAACATTTCTCTTAAGTTTTCATTATCTATAGCATTTATTTCCCCAATTAATTGTCTGAGCGAAGCGAAGGCTAATACTCAGCGAAATATTACTGTCCGGACACATTACTACTACGATGGATATTAACGCCATGTCCTACTAAAAAAAAAGCCTAATAAAAACCTTTCGTCAAGCATAATTCAAAAAATATTTGTCGGATTTTGTTTCTGATTGCACCAGAAGGTACCTATGAGGGTCGCCTACTAAATGCACCTACTATGAAAAATAAGTTCCAAACCGTTTAAAAATTATATAGAAAAAACTGATAAAAAAGCACAATTTATCTGCATACGTCACAGAAATTTGGTGTGCGTCACTTTCACCGGTTGATGTTTTCGTAGACAACTGATTTGAACACATGGAGCAAAAAAAATATATATACGAACGCATTAATATTGAATAGATCAGTTTCAACCACGTGATCACAAACCTTGCAACAACCCGTGGCAACCAGTTTTGGTGGGCAAACAAATAATAATACAGTACTCCGTACCACGGTGACCGTTTTTAGCCTGTTGTATAAAATCTGGCCTGTTGTATGACATACAATTGTGGATGATTAAAACAAAAGACATGAGTGTTTATTGCTCCGGGAGGTTATCTTTCTCTGGATGTCTGTCTGTCTATCATACGGCATGCAATTTTCTTGTAAAGGATGATATTATTATGCAGTAAAACCTCCATAACGGACACACCCGATTAGTGGACACCTCTATTTAGGGGGCATTTTTTCGATTACCAACCCTTAAATAACTGTACATTATTTACTCTCAGTAGTGGACACCTCCAAATAGAGGACAAATTCTGCCATCCCGAGGTGTTCGCTATTCAGAAGCTTTACTGATAAAACCTCCATAGCGGACACACCCGATTAGCGGATACCTATATTTAGCGGACATTTTTTCGATTACCAACTCTTAAATAACTGTACATGTTTTACTCTCAGTAGCGGTCACCTCTAAATAGAGGACAAATTTTGCATTCTCGGGGTGTCCGCTATTCAGAGGTTTTACTGCATATAATATTGATAGTTATTTTACAGGGCCACACAAAAGAATAAGAATATATGAAATGAATATAAACTAAATTCCGGATTGGTAGATCGCTGATGGTAATGTAATTTTAGGATGTTGTTACAGTCATCCGCAGCATGTTTTTAGAGTTTTGTTCATCTAACGAAACCCTACCTGTCTCACTCCTTTGTCTGTCTGTCTGTCCGTCTGTCACAGAGCGCGTTCTCAGAAACTATACATGTCGGAGACTTGAAAATTTGCATACTTATAGCTGAACACCACACATCAAACGGCAAATAATAAAATTTTGAAAAAGTCTAATATTTAACCCTCTGGGCTCTAACTTGTGTATTTTAAGCAATTTTTCTAACTCAGCTCCTAATTTAATTAAGTTGGAGACATGAAATTTTGCATACTTATAGCCGAACATCTCACATCAAACGACAAATAATAAAATTTTGAAAAAGGTTTAATATTTAACCCTCTGCGCTCTAACTTGTGTATTTTAAGCAATTTTTCTAACTCAGCCCCTAATTAAGTTGGAGACATGAAAGTTTGCATACTTATAGCTGAACACTTGCGATAACACTATAAATCATAAAATTTTGAAAAAGTCATATTTAACCCTCCGGTCTCTAATTTCTGTATTTTAAGCAATTTTTCTAAATCAGCCCCTAATTAAGTTGGAGACAAGAAAGTTTGCATACTTATAGCTGAACACTTGCGATAACACTATAAATCATAAAATTTTGAAAAAGTCATATTTAACCCTCTGGGCTCTAACTTGTGTATTTTAAGCAAATTTCTAACTCAGCCCCTAATTATTTTGGAGACATGAAATTTTGCATACTTATAGCTGAACTCCTCACATCAAACGGCAAATAATAAAATTTTAAAAAGTCTAATATTTAACCCTCTGGGGTCTAACATGTGTATTTTAAGCAATTTTTCTAACTCAGCCCCTAATTATGTTGGAGACATGAAAATTTGCATACTTATAGCTGAACACCTTACATCAAACGACAAATAATAAAATTTTGAACAAATCTGATATTTTGTCTCGCGCAATTTTTAAATTTAAACTGTTTTGCAATACTATTTTTATGTTCATTTTGCATAATAAGTGTAATGTGACGCAATTTCTTCTATTTCAGACTTCTAACGCATGTTAGTGAATTTATTTTACAATATCCTTTCTTTTTTAAAATTCACATGTAAATATAGATTTAATGGCGTAATTTCCAATAAGTGCCTTCTTTTTATACCTAATTATTTAATTCTAATTTGAAGGGGTTTTTTCTGTTTATAATAGTAACGTGTAAATAATTTTTTTATTTGAAGCAAACATTATTGTTTGCGCTGTTTATACAGTTGGCAACAGTTTAAATTAATACCATTTTCTAAAATATGCAAAAAATATCAGTCAAAATGCTGACTATTTGAATTTAAAATAGAAATAAAACCTCAAAAAAAATGAGTCAAATTAAAAAAAAATAATGAAATCTTCACACCGGGATTTTCTATTGAATAAAATGATCTAAAAATGATTAAATTCACATGTATAGCTTTTGCTCCTATAATTTTTTTTTTTAATGGAACAATTTTGTCCAACTTTAGCATTAAATATCTCTTAAAATAATTCTTCGATTTGAAAACTGTATGCATTAGCGTGTTGATCAAACATTTCGCTATAATACCACCGATTTTCATATGTTTTGTATGCAATAGTTTTCTTAATATTAACGAAGAAAGACCTCCGGTCACAAAAAATTCAAAACCGGAAGCGGCGGCGGCAGTGACAGCGTTAGTTACTATTTTTAGAATAGAGAGATATATAAAAATGAAAACTTGTCTATCTGTCTGTTTGTAATTCTATAAAAATGCACAATTTGGAAGCCAAAATTGCGAAAAGATACGTACATGTGTATTAAAACATGGCCGAGGCAACTAAAGTAATCCGGAATCGAAATAATTTATAGTTAATTTTTAATTAATAAAAAACCACCAATTTAACAGCAATTTTTTATCAAATTTAAACATTTTTCATTATAGTTATTCGTTGCCATATATATATTCGTTGCCAACAATTAAAAACACAATAAAATTATTACTACAACAATTAATTTTCTACTGCAAGATTTCCACGTGAAAAATGAAAATGAAATAAATAGTTTGACGAATTTTTTAAAAAGGTGAATATTACGTCATAACTTTTCTATTGCAAGATATTCACGTGAAATATGAAAATGAAATAAATGGTTTGACGAATTTAAATGAAAGTGAATATAACTTCATATTTTTTCTATTTCAAGGTTTCCACGTGAAATAGGAAAATATTACGTCATATTGGAAATATAAAGGACGTGGTGGATATAGTATAACGTCATATGAGTGTGAAAAATGTATTGAAGCATGATAAAAACCCGATTAGGGAAATATTGGCCTATTTTAACATTATTGCTTCAATTATAAATTGAAATAAGTTCATTTATAGCTGTATTCTTTTGCGTCTGTTATATACATTTATACATTTTTATATAGCGTTTCCATATGATTCATTCATACAACATTTCGACTGCTTTTTTTAATGTTTGTTTTGTGTTGTATGTTAAATTTTGAAATTGATTTTTCAGAACAAACATTCTTCAAATTCTGGGCAACGCCGGCACTTTAGTTTGTAACAGATAAATGGCTTTTGTATCTGTACATCTAATGCTAATATTATTAAGCGTTATAATATTATAAAGTATATAATATTATTAATGCTTGTACGTTTGTGAGGTGTCATCTCTGAAACTACATAGCCAACTTAAAAAAATGTTGGTGGCCATCTCTGCTCCGAAAAAAAGACTATTTTATGTCAGTGCAAGAACCTACATCGCTGCAGGAGCAAAAAAGTTCTAAAATTGCGATTTCTGTGATATTGATTGGGTTAGAAACTTTAAATTTGGTGCGGTAGTTACTTTTAAGATGTAAATACTCGTCATGAACGCTCTTAGGTTCAATTTGACGGATAAACGTAAAAATTTCTAGAAAGTTTCTAAACTATGATTTATTTCGAATACTGAATTTTTTGGGATACTGTTGGGGTTAGAAACTAGAACTTTGGCATGGTAGTAATTAATAAGATGTAAATGCTCGTTGTAGAACGAATTCTAAAAAATAGAAAGACTAAACAAAGCGGAAAATGATCAAAAGATGATCTAAGTAACGAAGTACATGGAATTGTTAGGAATATAAACATGAAAATTGACATGGCTGTATTTATCATGACGTAAATTCTCGCAATAGAACAATTTCTAAAAATGTCGCTATATAAAACAGTGCAAAAACAAAAAACCTTCAAAATTTTTCTATTTCTGTGTTACTGCTGAGCCCAATATCTTGAAATTTTTCTTCGGGTTAGTTTTAAAATATACAATTGTCTCTATGAATGGTTTCTAAAAAATTAAAAATTTAAAAAGATGAAATTAACGGAAAGCGATCTCAATTACCATTAATTTGGAATTATTAGGTACAGCAACTTTAAATATTTCATAATGCTGCATTTCCTCCGCAAAACATGCAATTTAAATGCAACAAAACAGATAGATACCCACCTAGCATTAAATAAATTGTGTAAATATTATATAAAGACCTGTATGAAACAGTGAGCAGGTTGCCCGAAAGTACTTGTTAAAGTGTTCCTTCTCTAGGCTTTTCTCTCTCTCGCCTAGGCCACTAACAGAGGGAAGTGCCGTTTTAAATGTGATATGAATTTTTTATCCGATTCATTTTTCTAGACATTTTATCATAAGGTCATATTCTCAATTATCATTAGTAGCTTTTTTATATATTAACTTATTCTGGTGAAATTTCATAATCGGGATCATATTGGCGTATGTTAGCTTGCATGATTTCCTGAATAAATATGTATGGATTTGTAAATTACTTCAAATGACACTTTGACAGCTCAAAAGTTATGCAGACGATATGTTCAGATCTTGTGTCATACTTTATGTTGTAATCATTGTCGATTTCTTTTATTTAATACATGCTAAATACAGCTCAACTTGTGCAGAATATGTTTGAAAACAAAACAATACAGCGTATGTAGTGGCCAGCATACACTCATCATTTAAATCCGATCGAGCATATCTAAAACACACTCTAACAAAGCATTGCATGCCACTGTTGATGTATTCGGTACTTTGATACTATATTAGATTTTGAGGAGAGAATTCCTTAAATGTTATCGACAACCTCATTGCATCTGTGGAAAACAGATATTGTACAATATTAACTATTCCGGGGGAGCACACACCATATAAAGTATAGTCCATTCTTTTTAAACATCATATATTTTTCATTTAAAGTTACTCAAATTGGTGCGGGGCGTCTGATTATGCTCTTGACATCATTTAATACAGTTAAAATTCCGATATAAGTAATTTAGTGTTTCATTTTCTATTTTACTTTTAATATATTGCGTACTTTCAATTTTATATCCATGCATGGCTGTCTTGAATGGTTTGATTTCCCATTTTTTTAAACAGTGTATACGAATTTATATATAAGATTTTGTAATTCTACGATTCGTTTATTTTCATCATTTCAGTTTATCGCAGTATATGGACAATTAAAGATAACATCTCATTTTCTTTGCTTCCACATGTTATTATTAAATCTATGTTCTCAGTAATATTGCTCAGACTAATCCCTCTGAGGGAAGCCCTAGTTTAGTATTATCATTAGATCGCGCGAAGGATTGAGGAGCCATGGTATTTCCATAATCGGGTTGCATATGTTGATATTTATTCCTAACATTGAAATGAAGAGATCTTATTTTGTTTCTGGTTATACATGAATTTAAAGCAGTATCTCCCTGAGTGACACTACAACTAGGACAGTTAATTTTCAAATCAAATTTTGCACAGTCTGGTAATCCTAAAATTACATACTCAAAATCGGTATCACAAACAAGAAAATTAACATATTGTTCAATATTACCAATTCTAATAAATAAATCACAAGCTTTTTTAATTTGGACAAGGCCTTTGGCTTGACCAACATTAATAGGAAAAATATTCTTAAGAGCGAAACCTATACGAATTGTTAAGGATTCCAAATTGATTATTCATCTACTATGACATCGAAACTCAACCACACTTTCGAATCACCATATAACGTAATATCGTTATATTAATCGACGAGGATTCAACTCTACTGTGATTCTATTAAAATGGAAAAAAGCCTCAATAATATATAATAATGCCCATTTTTTACATATTCTCTTGTTTTTATTTTTTGCCTATTTGCCTATTTACTTTTGTAGATCGCAGCCAAGAATTAGTACAATCTCCACCTTTAAATTTATAAGAGAAATTTCATTTAAAACAAATATAACTAATATCTTTTGAAGTAATTGATATTTCGATAGTGTATTTAACATCTGTGGAGCATATTGATCAAATACAGATCGATTTAAAATCCAATTCATCGGTTTCTGGGACGTGCTGATAAATATAGCAGATATAACATATTTATCTACAATTAGGAATTTTTATCTCAAATAAACAAATAAGTTAAGCCATTAAAAGAAAGATATTTTGTCTTTGAGATGCATTTAAGTGTCTTCTTCAACTGAAAAAAAAAATGAATTAAATCATTTTTAATTAAATAAATTAAAACAAAATCTCCGAAGGATTACATTTATGATACCAGTTTTGCCAATTTAGCCGATTTTACAGTTAAAAAAACTACTAACCCACCAGATTCATATGCATTTTGCTTTATTTAAAGACTGATATTAGTTAAAACATCAATGAATACACAAAACAAAATTACTAAACAGAAATTCGGAGAGGCTGGTAGGTATAGTGCATTAATAAAAGAGGTTAAATTTACAAAACTAGCTACAATACACTCAAATTTTAATATATGACACATTCAAATACAGTGCATGCTCATATAATGTTTCTGAACGTGGAATTATTTTTCTTCTTTATCATTATCTGAACAAAATCTTTTATGAAAAAAAAAAAACAGTTACGATCAAGAAAGCATACTTCAGCTTTAGATTTATTATTACGTTGAATTATGAACATCATTTGTAAGATTATTTTCAAACAAAAACTATATACATTCATATATTTTTACAACAATCATTATCCCAATTATTCATCAAATTGTTAACAACATTTTTGACACCTTGGTACAAATCTTACAAAGAGATGCTACAGTAATAATGTATAAAATGTTTAAAAACCATTATTAAAAGAACATGCTGTGTTCTTTTGGATTAAGCCTTTTTTGATTTTTTTTTCTTTGCCAAAAATAGGTAAACAGGTGTTTTTCGCTACAAAGTTAATTTTTTTGAAATTTATGAAGTATGTAGCAGTGTGTTTAAAGTAAAACATTTGCATGTTTAACATGCTAACATTATGAACTTTTTCACAAGGTAAATTTCTACAAAAGTAATATATTTAACTTTTGGGGAAGATGTTTAGAGATAATGTTAAATGTAATAATGTTTCTTATAGAAGTGGACTCATAAAATAATAACATTGTGCATTTATTCTGCATCTTTATCATTAAATTAAAGGATTTGCTTACAAAGTGAGATAGAGATACAAGACAGAATTTTCTTAACCAGAAACATAAAACTCCACAATGAGGAAAGATAAAGCATGCTTTAAACGTCTACAAAATTGTTTACTCCGAATATTAACATTGTTTTAAATATCTTTTGTAGAGTTACATATTTTAACATACGGGGGTAAATCAGTAAGTAGATGACAAATTTATATGAGAGGTCGGAAATTAGCAGTAAATTGTTTCCAAATATGCCAGTATGGGGCAACATAATCCAACTATAATATGTTAATTTCGAATTTATGAGCCAGCAGTCGTACAAGATGAGCAGGGTAGTTCAAAAGTTGTTGACGAAGAGCGAAGTGGTTGTCCAGTTGAGATTGCGACAGAAGAACCAGTGCAGAAGGTTGAGGAAATGTTAAGAGCTGACATGCGAACAAGAATTGACAGATGTAGAGAAAGCACGTGCTCCGAAGGTAATTCCTCTACACCATACGTTTTACATTCAGGTATGTAGCATCCCATGTAACACACATACGCTGTTTTCACAAGACTTTATCCTCTCGTGTACTCACTAAACTCGATCCTGGTTCACTCAGAATCCTAAGATTAATAAACTGTTGTTGTTTTTTTCTAACAATACTTTTCGGAAGAAACAAGATGGCAATACAAGTCGCGAGGCTGCTGACAATAAAAGTATTCTTTAAGCGAAGCCCAAAAGAGAAAGGAAACTAGGCGGATTTGGCAATCCCAAAATATCACATAAACTCATACACTTTACTACTTCCTGAAAAATGCGGTATTATCAGCGCCATCGGTTAGGTGAAATACACAAAAATTTAATCATAAACAACTTATTTCAACTTCTAACTGAATCTGAAGTTTGATAAAAATCCGTACATTAGCTTTTGAGATAGAGCTATTACGTAAAAATAATCTGCATAGCAGCCCCACATGTATAGCGATTTACACCAAAAACTATTTAGGACCAATTTATACCAGAGACTGACTGAATCTGAAGCTTGATGAAAACTCGTGTATTAGTTCTTGAGATACAGCTAATGCGGAAATCCAGAAAAATGCAGCACAGCAGTTCCACCTATTGGGCGATTAACACCCAAAAACTAAACAGCTTTAATCTATATCAGGAACTAACTGAATCTGAAGTTTGCTGAAAATTCGTTCATTAGCTTTTGAGATAGAGCTATTGCGATAATCATGAATAATGCAGCATATCAGCGCCACCTGTTGAACGATTTTCACCAACAATTAATCAGCACTAAATTATATCAAGGACTAACGGAATCTGAAGTTTTATGAAAATCCATGCATTAGTTCTTGAGATATAGCTATTGCGTAAATCGTGAAAAAGGAAGCATAGCAGCGTCACCTGTTGGATGATTTACACCAAAAAGTAATCAACACCAGATTATTTCAAGGTCTGACGGAATCTAAAGTTTTGTGAATTTCTGTGCATTAGTTCTTGAGATAGAGCGCTCACAAATTTTTTGTCCCATACAGACTCAAAGTTTAATTTTTAACATTTTCTAAAAACCATCAAATCACGTTCAGGAGATTCTAAAGCGTATATAGAAGCATCGAAATCCGGAAGTTGAAATTTTTCGCGAATCCAATACTTTCTTAGAAAAAAGTAAAAAAAAAGACAAAATATCGTTATAAATATATTTGCTTCAAGTTTTAATGATGAAATATATTGTACTTTAAAAATATTGGGCTAGCGGATCAATATAATTTTTAATCATTTTACTTAGATTGCAGATTAGAAGGAACTAAGGTTAAAGATTACTATCTATGATAGCAAATAAAATAGCATTTTGGTGTTTGAAGGAAAGATTTAAATGACAGAAAAGTTAACAAATTGTAAATTGAACGTCAAACGGGGCAAATGAGGTGCGTTCGTACTATAACTAGTTTTATAAATATTTTTTGCAACGCATATTGTACTGATTGTATATTTTAGTGCACTTCATAAGTGCATATCCATTTCATTCTGTTCGAAAGGCTGTAACATCATTAAAATGCACTTGAAATATTTTTTTTTTTCCATTGGCCGTAGTGTAATGGAAAACTGTCCCTGTAATTTAACTATACATCCGATTTTCATAAAATTTGCAATTACTCGAGAAAATTTTGCAACAATTATATATTTAAAATTTCAGAGCATTCGGTTGGATGGTTTTTGCTCTGTTGTATGCGGACGGACGGAGAGACGAACCGTACGACGACTATAGGTGCTACGTATTTATAGAATTCGGAACGCACCTAAAAAGGTAAATAAATAAAAAATAATATAACCTATTAAGATTTAAAAATTTTACGAGAACTATTTTAATAATAAAACAAAGATATATCTTGCTGCAGTTCTAGAATTTAAAACATTTATGGTACTAAATTACTTCCATAATTAGTAAGCTAATTCAAAGTGAATCATGAGGAATTAATTAATAATTTGGAAGATTATGTTTACCATCATTTGTTATCATCCAATATCTAAACAATTACCTAAGTATTTTTTTTTTTTTTTTTTTTTTTTTTTTTTGCATTTACTTGAGTGCTTTTTGCATTTACTTCTAAACTTTACTCGATTCGGCTTTAAATGAATCTAAGTTGCTTAAGGTTAAAAATTTGTTTTAATGCGTTTAAATATTTTTAACAGCTTCCTTAAAAGTTAGAAAAAAAAACAATTTGAAAAACTTTTTTAATTTTAATAAAAATGTATTAGTTAAAAAAGTATGTGGTATTTTTTATATTACCAAAAAAAAAAAAAAAAAAAAAAAAAAAAAAAATGCAATTTAACAAATTACAACGACCATTTGGAAAATGACTTTTTCAAAGCCATGAATTAAACATTAATAGTGTTATTACACGTAAAAATTGCAAGCGACAGAAATCGCCTGCAGACATCGCCTGCAACTCGTACGTATTATCGAAGCATTTCATTGGCTGTTCGGGAAAAGCCTTTTCCGTCGTCAGATTTCTTGGAAATCTGACGGCCAATTTTAAATGAAATTTATTTCTTAAACTTCTAAACGTTCCACATTATTACTTTTTATATCGTCGTATAGAGAAAAAAATGTACTTTTAAATGCAATTTGTTTGAATGCTGTATCTCAATTTGTTTCTGAGTTATTAATTTTTTTGTAGTTTTTATTACTTTTTTGTCATAGTGGTAACACTCTGTTGTCTATCTCTGTTGAAAGTAAAGGGAAATACAGGTTACTGTATAGACCCATCAGAAAACGAATAAAATGATGATTAAACCAATAAAAACCTTCAGATATGCTTTTGATTTCATACCCTGACAAGGACAATAACCATTTTTCCAAATGGTTAAAAAAAAAATGTTACTATGCATGATTAATTTCAAGCGTAGATTATGAAATAATTATTCAGAAATTTTGACATATTATATATTTTAATGGGCATTTTAATTACCAATAAAATGACATTTGAATATCATTTTTAACGAAAGGAATTATTCATGAAATAAGAGTTGAACAAAAGAAAAAATATATGCATTTTGTTAATTTTCATGTTTTAAATAGAATAAATCCTTAACAAATTTGCCATGTAAATTTAGTCTTGTGACTCATTTACGCAAAATATTTTTTTTTTTAAACAAATATTTCTTTCATATCTTCATGTGGTTAATTATACATTCACTTGAATACTGTGAGCATCACTGAATTTAAATAAAAGAGAAATTAAATACGTCGAATTTTAAAGAAGTGCTTTAATATATTTAAATGCATTTTTATTAAATAATCTCAATGCATTTTTAATGAAAAGTTTTTGAATTTCATTCATGTTTGATTTTTAATTTCCAGTTAATGAAATATCGTAAATTGAATCATTTTATTATACTTTATGTCACAGGAATTGTAAGAATAAAAAAAAGGGAATAAGAAGCAATTAAAGAGAAGAAATATATGGAATAAATATCGCAGTCACTACTTGAATCTTGTGTTTTTACAGAGATAGAAATACACAAAATATCTTTTTTTATTTATTAAAATGAAGGTTTATTCGATTAGGGAATATAAAGGCTAACTTTAAAATCGTTAATTACAGATTAATTAGGATATTTAATTATCACTTTAAGGAATAGATTTATTTATATTATTATTATTATAATTATTTTACATTTTGTAGTACTATAAATTTTACGATGCTTTGAGAAAACAGTACAGATACATTATATTGTTTTCAAAAGTTCACAAAAATTATTTTAAATATACAGTATACTCTGCATATACACGGAAAAGTTCGGAACCAATCATTTTTCTTAAAAAATAGTAATAGTTTTAAAGACAAACTTTAAATAATTCCATGGCCATTTTCGCTTTTTCTACCTATAATAGGAGGTAGAAGTTGTTATCGAAATCTCTTTCGACCTCCGGTTTTCGATGGATTTACACGTTTTAGTAGGAAGAGATGCCGAAAATTTACAAAATGTCTGTCTGTCCGTGTGTCATGCAAGTCAGTATGTCAAGTTATGCACAGAACTCACCAAGCTCCATATATAAGTTATTAGCTACGGTCACGCAGATCTCACACATAGAGGGCCAACCTTGTTAATCACATATTTTGATTATTTTAAGGCTAAGATGTGTTATTATCCCACCCTCCGCGATGTTGAGTATTTGGCGATTTTTATCGCTCTGGCAACCCCGGCGTTTGGCGTCTAGTAATTTATTATGGCAACCCCCTTTTTTACGACGCGAGAGCGTGCTTTTTCATTTCACTGCCGGGTGTTGTTGTTGACGGTTGCTTGACTCTTGTACCAGATACACTTTGATATCGTGTTCTATGGCTGTCTTTTTATTTTTATGTTAAATTTATTGGATGTATTTCATTGACTATAGTTTCTGTAGTCCGTTTAAACGCTCTTGCTGAAGTAATTAAGAAATATGAGGAAATTTTGACATGAAAGGGAGGTTTGTTTATAGCGTATTAAGCCTATTTTGGAAAATGACGGCGGTGTTATATTTTGTGCTGTAGGTTTCAAGAAAGCAGATGTCTGTTAAGGTATGTTGATAATTTTATGTATATTTTGTTGCTTTAAGAGTTTTTTACATTTTGAGATTGCTACAAGACGAGAACTGCTGAATTTTGGGAATGCTATATCGCGAGAAATGCTGAATTCGGCGATGTTTTTTTTCCGTTAAATGTGCGCGAAGCGCTCATACAAGGATTACTGATTGCCAGTTTAGCGAATTTTTTTTATTATTTACATTTTATTTTCGTTGAGCCAAACATGCGTATAAACGGGTGCTTGGCGACATTTACTACTTGGCGGAAAAGGGGTTTTCTCGCCAAAAAAAATCCAAGATGGCGGAGGGTGGGATAATAATACATCTGTTCCTATTTTAATATATGTCGTAGGGTAGAGGCCCCTTAGTGTCAGGTTCAACGGGTTTTATCCAACGCTCCGTAGTTCTTGAGAAACTGGGGGGGGGGGGGCTAATATTAGTACACAACTTAAATACTTATTTTGCAACCGGAACGTTAGGTTAGTCGTAGCTCAGTTGGTAAGGCGTTTACCGGCTGATCTGGGGGCCCGTTTCGATACCTGAATGCGCTACATTTGTTTTTCTCATTTTTTGTTTTATAAATATACTTGTAAGTATAACTTAATAATCTCATTGTCAATTAAAATTTTTAATGTTGTTTATCAATTATAAATTTTAACCTATTTAATTTTTTACTTTTGACTAAATAGTTGTAACAAAACACCATAAAACTGTTATTTTTTAAAAAATCACTTTTAAAATGTATTTCATACATTCTTTATCGATGCAATGATATTGATAATTGTGTCAATTCGTGATTTTAAAGAAACATCATTTACGCTTTTCTTTAACAAAGGAAGTCAATGCAATTATACTATTATTCTCTTTTTAAAGCAACAAGCATAATTATATTAAAAATTAGCATAAGAATTAAATTACAACCGATTTTTTGCATATTAAAGATTTTTAAATTGTAATAAGTATGCTTGCGCTTTCAATTATTTTGCTTTCCCTTTTATATTCATTCTGCTTTTATTTTTATTTTATTTGAATATTCTTTTATTTTATCAAAACTAGATGGCGACACAACAGATTTTGTCACGATTTTGGAATTTTTATCTTTCAATAATAGATCCAATTTCTTTTTAAACCTCTTTAAAGGAGGAGAAATAATAGTTTACAAATAAGAAATGAAAAATTTAAGTTTGTTATCATTATAATTAATGTATGATATTAAAATTTTTAATTGAAATTATTAAATTATAATTACAAGTATATTTATAAAACAAAAAATGAGAAAAACAAATGTAGCGCATTCAGGTATTGAACACGGGCTCGCGGATCAGCCGGCAAACGCCAAACCAACTGAGTTACGACTAACCTATCACTTTGGCTGCAAAGTAAGTATTTAAGTTGTGCACTTATATTAGACCCCCCGGTTTCTACAGAACTAAGGAGCGTTGGATAAAATCCGTTGAACCTAACACTAAGGGGTCTCTACCCTACAACATATATTAAAATAATCAAAATCTGTGATTAACAAGGTTGGCCCTCTCCTTGTCAGTTAAAATTGGACATGTCACCCTCCCTCCCCCCATACACGCACACACACACCCGATGGAGGTGCTGTGATAGCGATTTTTGAGAGGTTTCCTCGAATTTCTGCAGATTAAGTGAAGAATTTACGAATATGCTTTGACGAAATGTTATATTTGGATGTGTAATAGGCCGATGCTTGTATAAAATTTTTGAGAAAGTCTGCATGGATACGGCGCTCTGATAGCGAATTTTGTTTGGTTTTCGGGATAAGTGTGGCAGCTGGGGAAATAAGTGCTCATACTGCATCACCCAATTGTCCAATCTAGGTTAAATTTGCATATTTGTAATAAGCAAAAAGTTTCACAATTTTTAATATATTACCCATTGATTAGACTTAATTACGAGTCTTCCCCTCCCCACATTAACAAAAACAACAAACAAAACTGGAAGTGCAATAAGAAAATAAACAACAGCTGTTAACCTCTAATTTTTAGGTGCTTTCGTAATTATAGAAATACGTAGCACGGATAGTCTTCGTTCAGTCCGTCTGTCCGTCCGTCCGTCAGCCCGCATATAACAGCGCAAAAACTACCCAACCGAATCGTTTGAAATTGAAAATATATAATTGTTGCATAATTTTGTAGACTTATTACAAATTTTATGAAAATCGGACGCATAGTTTAATTTCAGGGACAGTCAAAAGTTTTCCGTTTCATTAAGGTCAATGAGAAAAAATTATTTCAAGTGCATTTTAATGATTTTACAGCCTTTCGAACAGAATGAAATAGATATGCAATTATGAAGTGCACTAAAATATACATTCAGTAAAATATGCGGTGCAAAAAATATTTATAAAACTAGTTATAGTACGAACGCACCCCATTCGCCACGTTTGACGAGCAATTTCCAATTTGTTAACCCTTGCCAAGATAGTTGAAAAGTGTTTATGGCATCGGTTTATCTGCCTGCAATCGTCTGTCCCTAACTCGCATAAATATAGTCGATTGCGTGAAATGCATATATTTTATTGGGTGACACTATGGCATGTTGGTCGTTGTAGCATCTGCGGTTCATTTACAGAGACACTCAAACGAATTCCGTTACATTACGGTCTACGGGGAAAAATCGGTTGCGGTGTATTTTAAAGATATTACGCTATTTTAAACATTATTATATTTATTTAAGACGTCATTTTACTGTAGAATAGGGTGTGCATTGAATTTATCGTTTGTTTACAGGGATACACAAAAAAATGAACATTAATTAATATATTGAAGACCATGATCAATAATTGGTGTAAGTGAGTTTTCAGTTGTGTAACGCGTTTTTAAATTGAACTGTTTTTTAAATTTTACTTGGTGTGTATAAATTCTATAAATTATACACAAGGCTGCATAAAAGTTCTCAAGTACAATTCGGTTTATTCATGAAAATTGCTGAATGGGCATTTTCAACTTTGTTATTCATTTACCTGAACTAACTTTTAGTATAGTATGTAGTAGATATACAAATATATAGATCATATACAGGACTGCTCAAACAATTTCTGATATTTTCCTACTATTCATGGTAATAGCAGAAATTGTGTTTTAGAATGCGTTTTGCGTTTTCCAAAGAGTAGGCCACCTCACGTAGTTGAACCATGTTTATTTAAACGTCATATTTAACCTTAATAAACTCCAAGGTTTTGTTATAAGATTAGTTGGGGTAACTGGACCCACGATGTAACTGGGCCACAGGCTATTTTATAAAATACTCATGATTTTTTTCAAGTTTTAGATTTTGTGAACAATGCACCTTAATCTCTACATCCTAAAACAACGTGTGTCAACTCAATCATAACTCTTACTTTGCTGTGTTAGGGCGTCAAACATTTACGTTTCTTTTTTTAAAAACAACGTCGATATGGTTGAACTTCCTCGGCATTATATTAAAGTACCGTAAGTACTTTTATTAAACAATCTTTTTTTTTAATGATTATGCATATAACTATATTAATATTATTAGGTATCTATACATATTAACTTCATATTTCAAATATAATCCCGGTGTTCCAGTTACCCCGTAATTTTTTCAGGAATGGGGTAACTGGGACGTATATCCGGGCTAACTGTACCGTGCTGGATCCAGTTATCCTAATAGTTATAAATATTTTTTTTGCGTTTGTCTTACTACGGGAAATGAATTTCTCCATTGTTTTTTGCTCACAGTAAAGAAAATTATAGTATACCTTACTAAAATTACGTGATAAAATTAAACAAAAAGCATATTGGGTGGTATCAAACCAAATTTCTTAACTACTTGAGAAGCGGTGATGCCATTATGGCATCCCATAATTTTAATCCCTAATTGCCACGTTGACACCGGAATTTTATAATGAAAACTTCACCTGAATTAAGTACGCGAAAATATACTTTTACATGTTTACAAATACATTATCTTGTAAATATGGGTGTCAGTAAATTATTTCAATGTTTTACGAATGCAAGTACCTTGCACCTGAAAGCGAGATAGCCAAACCTTGAAATTGTACGATACAGATGAAGTACTTAAGTACTTACGTAGCCGGTTGTTCATAGATTTACCTTGCTATTTTTTTCCTTAAAATACCTATGTGACGTTTAGACTTATTACCTATACTAAAGTACATAAGTACTTACTTAATTTTTATGTTTTTGGTATAAATAAATCTAATATTTTCACTTTTAGCGCTTTTTTAGACACATTGACAGCAAAGGTTTACCTTACAACTCTCTTTAGTTGTTATATAATTTACATGATCTGCCTGGTTTAATTTTTTTTTTAGTTGTTTACACTATTTCAAACAGAACCTGATATCACATATGAAAAAAAAAAAATGCGTGTGGAACATAGACCCTCCTGGTCCACTTACCCCATTTTTATGGGGCAACTAAACACATGAGGAAAGAAAGATGAAATATGCAGATTTTTTTATTTTTAAATATTAAAATTTAAGTTTGAGCATTTCTGTATGATAGAGGGAGCCTAACTGAACACATTTACAGAAGTAGACTTTAATTCAAATGAACATTATCTTTTTGAAGTTGAATTGCCAGAATCCCTAGAGTCACATTGTAAAATTGTGTCACATTGTAAAATTGTGTCACATTGTAAAACATTGTGTTAGTTGGCCCAGTTGCCCCAACTAACCTTAATGTTCACAATGTGTTAGAAAGTGTTTCATAATCTATGCTGGACACATGATTTTTCCTTCTCGTTTGTTTATAAATTGCATAATTAATGCGCTTTTGAAGTAATAACAGGTATGAGTAGAGTTTTTTGAAATTAGCACACCCAACAGGTTGTTTTCTTTAAATTTTAGATAAACGAACACATCAAAGCATATAAATATTTTTGCAAATGATCTGGAGATAAGTCATTTAAAAAAATAAATATTACCTTTACAAGCAGTTTCTTAGATAAGTAGCAGTACTTTAACAATCAAAGTTTTGCTTTAAGACAATCAAATATTTTTTCATTGAATATTCCGAATACATTTTTAATCAGACATTTTAAAAGAATAATCATTCTAATTTTTACCGTTGTGAAATGTCATAAATTTGTTACATTTTTTTCTGTTTCAGGAAATGCAAACTATAAAGAAAGAATAATGAGGTGAAAATTGAGAGAAGTAATAAATAGGAACTAAACTAAACTAAACTAAACTCTGTGGCTATACAATCCAAGTAGGATGCGGGCCGACAGTGCCCATCTCTGTTTTCATGACCCTGGGCCCCGAGGTGCTATGCCGCATGCGTCCCGGCCAGGTGGTCAACCTAACGCGAGACCCTCGGTGTTTAGTTCTCAAGAAAGCTTGGTATTCATTTTATCGACCCCAAAGGGATGAAAGGCTGAGTAAACATTGCCCAGTCGGGGGTCGAACTCTCGACCTGCGGTGCAGCAGTCAGATGTTCTGACCACTACACCACTGGGCTTAATAAATAGGAAGAAATCCTTAAATATTCTCCCTTCCTATGAACTTAGAAAAAGGAAACATGCAATTTTAAAAAAGGAAGCAAGCAGTATAAAATTCGTTTTTAAATTTTATTAAAATTAATATGCAATTAACTATAAAACAAATGAACGACTAAAAGATTAGTTTAGCAGTTACTAATTGCCAATAAAATACAAGCTTAAAGAATCTGTGATAAAATACGAGAATAATATAAATTTTGTGTGTAGTATTTTTCTACTTAAACTCTGTGACGTTAGAATTCATTAAGAATCATATCCGACAGAGCCCGACTTAGCATTATTAACCCTCTAAGCTGTTAGCTCGAATTTTTCCTTTTCCCAAAAACAACTTAAATAGTCTGTAGTAAAAAATATTTTTAACAGAATTCTATTTTAAGATTTATGGGAAATAAAGATCTATGAACTGTATTTTAGAAACAAACATAGAAAGAAAAAAATTAACGTTAGTTTTATGAGCATTTTTGTGATAATGAAGGAAACCCTGTATATGACTAGCAACTCATTTATATAGAGTCTCTAGTGTTTTGAATGTGAACGTGACGTCAAACATTTAACTTGTGTGCGCGACAGAGACCTCTATACACTGTTAAAAATATCCTGAAAAATTACCTCTGTTTTTAAAGGCTATCTATTTTCTAACAAAAGAAAACGCTTCATAAACGCCTATGAAGCATTCTCATTGGTCAGAAAATAGATAGTCTTTAAAAACAGAGGTAACTTTTCACGATATTTTTAACAGTGTATTTTACTTTACTCTCATTTTTCGAGGTGTGTTTGGTTCCCTTATAATCTACTATTTCGTGTTTTCGCTCTAGTTTTTTTTTTTTTTTTTTGTAAATTAGGCTACGTCGCTCAATCTGCGTCAAATCAAAGGTGAAGCGAAAGTTAGTGTCTTCGCATTTAGGTTGTGGAGTATAAGGCCTGCGTCCGAGGATTGAAGAAGAAATTTGGAACATGTGGAAATGAAATTAAAGTTTGTGGTATAAGCACAGCCAGTTGGTACGAATTTTTGAAATATCGTTTGATTAAATAAAAGTTTGCTTTGATAACCGCGGGTTGTTAATCAAATAACACTGGAAATTTGAACAACTGTTTCCTTGCAGCTTAGAGCAACATATTGGTATGGGAAATTGCTATCTTCTTGGACTGTAGAAGAGCTCTACGTAAGTTGAGTCTTTAATATTTTTTAGTTATAGAGTAAGTGCATGAACTTGCATATTCGTCCCATAATCTAGGCCAAAATTGTTAAGTGACTCTATTACATCCCTGCCCGATTAGCTTAAATAAAGGTGTTTTAAACATTAAATTTGACTATGACTGTATTTCTAAGTGGCGACTTTGCCGGGTCCGCCTCAAGCAGACACATCATGCACGGCGCAGTTCTTTATGACTCATCGGTGTGCTAACGGGGTGCATTAAAATACGCGTGAGCGCAAATTACTTGAAAAATTACTGTATTTAAACTAACCATTTTTTTAAGGTTATCATATTTCTTGATATTTTATATTCTTTGGATTACATTATTCTTTAAAATATGTTGCTTTTTATAATCCCCCCCCCCCCTGTCGTGATCGAACGTCGTATAACGAGTGATTATTGTTTAAGCGCATGAATACTTCAAAGGAATTTCAATGTAATAAACAAAACTAAATGCACGTCAGAGTTTATTTTCAACAAGCTAAATTTTAAATTATTTAAAAAAATTAAATGAGCTTTTTCAATTAAATTTATTAAAACTTTTCGAGTGCTATACCATGGACATTTTTTCATTTAAACCAAATCACATCTTATCTTTTTAAAAAATCTGTCAAGTCTTTTCATTATAAAACTTAATATAGAAACATTAGGCTTAATTACGTTAAAATCAGCTTATATGATCTTTACAAAGATAACCACTAATGAGTTATGAAAATGATTTATTTTATTTTACATTTTTTAGTGAAAATTTTAGAATGTTTTTCATTATAAGCTTATAGAAATATTAGACTTAATTATGTAAAAATAAGCTACCATGAGTTTTAAGAAGATAACCACTAATTAGTTATAAATATGATTTATTTTATTTTACTTCTTGTTACATTTTTTCATAGAAAAATTTAGAATGACACATGTTACGTAAAGGATATAATTAAACATCCATTTTAAATGTAAAGATGAAGATAAATGAATAGACTCGAAATGGCTTTTGTGAATATTCCTGTGCTGATTCGGATGATTTTTAAATGACTATTTTATGCAAAAATCTCTTTATTTAAATTATTTTTAAATATTTTAGTTAGTAATATTTAAGAAAAAGCAGAATTTTCTTTCACATTATTCTTTTAAAATTGCTGACGTTGGTGTGCATAAACAATGAAAAAACTACTCAATAAAGTGTACTAACTCGTATATTTTTTCTCTAAAAGGTTATATTAGTCCCGTAATTAGTAAGCTTTAAAGATATTTAACACTTTTAGTGGGACATTATTAGTGATATTTTAATTGCACAGTGCTTAAATTTTGAATCAAACATAGAAAGAACATGTAATAATTGAAAAGACAGATAATTGATTTTTGATTTAATTTTGGTTTATTTAAATTGCTTATATACCGAAGAGCCATTACATTATGACCAACCTCCATCTATAACAATGAGATCGCTCAGAAACAAAACCACGGTGCGTGCGCGGCTGATGTTGGAGTATATAAAGCGCCCATACATTGTATTTCAAAACATAGCGTGATTAGCGACATAATGGGAAATGCAGCAGATTTATCAGAATTTTGATAAAGGTCAAATCATTATGTCTCGGCGAATGAAAACGTCGATATCGGAAACGGCGTGTTTCGAGGGCTGTTCACTAGGTTGGGTTGAAAAAAGCAAAATTTTTCAGATCAATTTCTAATAGCGCAGAAAAGTTGCCTTTTGTAATTAGAAGAATAACGCAAAAATATTTTCGACATCAGTTAATAGCTTTAGGTCTCGCATTGCACTTGAATTTTTGAAAATATGATGAAAAGTGACGATTTTTGAAATTAATGATGAAAATTAAAAACATATTCAGAGATAGTTCTAAGACCAATGTCAGACTAGCGTCTTTGTGCTGCTTTTTTGCTTATGTATTATCCATTTACAATGCTATAGCATTGTAAATGGATAATACATAAGCAACAAAGCAGCAAAAAAGACAACCGTCTGACAATGGTCTAATAGTGTATAAATGTCACCTTTTGGTACTAGAATAATAACACAAAAAATTATTTAAAATCGTTTTATACCTTTAGGTCGCGCAATGCACTTGAATTTTGGAAAATATGACCAAAATGGACAATTTTTGAAATTAACATGATGAAATAAAAAAATATATATTCATACCTACTTCTAATAATGCGTAAAAGTCACATTTTGTAATTAGAAGAATAACATAAAAACTATTAAAAATCGATTAATATCTTTAGGTCGCTTCATCGCACTTGAAATTTGTTAAACATTGTCAAAAACAGCACATTTCTGCAATACAAGAGCCGAGATTAAAATACATTGGTCATATAACTACTACAGATAGAACCGGTAGAGATAATTTAAAACTGTTGTTTTATATCTATCTGAAAAAAAACATCTCCTTAGATGAATTCGTTGTAGTTGGATGTGACGAAACTTGTATCAATAAGGGATAGAAAAAAAGGGGCTATTCGAAATTTAGAAGTGTCAATAGGTAGGCCCTTTCGTTGGTTTATTTGCATTTTCCCTTTCATTGAATTACTTGTCAGGCACTTAATTCAACACATTCGTGGAAAAAGCACAGGGCAGGCATTATTTTCTGGTCCTATGAGTACACAGTTAAAACATTGCAGCAAACTGTCCAGTCATTCCACCGTTTTTACAGATAACAGTTATTAACCGTATTTTTTATGATCGTGACCATAATATGGCCAATAATATGGTCATAATACCTTAACAATATGGTCAAGTAACCGTTATTTACAAAAACGGTCGAATGATAAAACAGCTTTTTTGCTGATTTTTAATAGTGTAAGCAACTACCTGCTTGTGTAAAACTATTTGTTGTCAAATTTCACTTAATTGCAATATCCCAACATTGACTGTTAATAAATCAAACGACTTCAATTAATATTTAAAATATATATCTTCTTGAAATATTCAATGCTGTGCGACACGCTTCTTTCCTGGGAATCTTGCTGTCCGTAATCGAGGGCTGATTTCTCACTAACCGCCACAAACAGAACCCTCAGGCTGTATTTGTCCACTGAAAATCCTGCCAATGAATTGAAACGGTTAGTTTTATACGCTATGTAGACATGTGCGTCTGTATTGTTTGACATTAAGATAAATCATTCTATTATCCTAGGAGAAAAGCATCTGTTCAAGGCAATAACAACATCGCGTCAATTACCAAAATTAATTGGAGGAGGCGATACACTCTATTACTGAGCGTAACGGAGTCTTTCTTTGCTCATCCCAAAACCTGCGATCGTCAATGATCACCCATGAAAGCCAACAATTAACCCCTTCGGGACGGGGGCCTTTTACAAAATTTTTAATCTTTTGTCACCGTTTTTTAAAAACAGAAATTTGCGTCTTCTTGAATCGAGAAAATGCGCTGATTAAATAAGGCAAATTTTACAGTAAAATTTTACTGGTGAGGAAAAACAAGGATTCTGAGCGCTTCATGCGGCACGTATACGTGTCGCTCGTCCCCAAGGGGTTAAGGGAATTGGGACTCAGACAGATTTGGAAAGCAATGCAATCTGTGACTGTCCGAGAAAGCTTTTGAATCAATGAGACACAAAATGCTCTCTGATCTTGTTCTGTGCAATATGGGAGGCGAAGTAACCTTGTAGGTAGACCAGTCATTAAGTTATGAGTAATCGTGAGCAGTAAAATTGGACTTAGAATCATAAAACATCGCACAGTTCTCGCTTTTTCGGCCTGCATATTTTTCTAGGTCTGAATATATTTTTTTAATTTCCATCATGTAATTTCAAAAATTGTCAATTTTGGTCATATTTTCCAAAATACAAGTGCAAAGCGCGACCTAACGATATAAACCGATTTTAAATATTTTTTTGTGTTATTATTCTAATACCAAAAGATGACATTTACGCAGTATTAGATATAGCTCTGAATATTTATTAATTTTCATCACTAATTTCAAAAATCATTACTTTCCATCATCTTTCAAAAATTCAAGTGCAATGCGCGACGTAAAGATATTAACCGTCAAAAATATTTTATGCGTTATTCTTCTAATTACAAAAGGCAACTTTTCTGCGTTATTAGAAACTGATCTGAAAAATTTCGTTTTTTTTTCGACCCACCCTACTGTTCCTGTGCAGTCGTGAGCACGTATCGAAATTAGTGTATGGATGGTGAAACGACAAGTCGCCGGCCATCGGTGTATCGTCAACGACGCATTCATTCCAGAGGAGAGCGAAGGTTGTTACGCATCATATACTCATTACCAGTGAACAAAGTGTAAAATTAAGAAGGTAAAGAGGTTCGTGTAAGTATTCCCCTATGACTTCAGAGATAATCTAAAAACGTTTTGTTAATTAGCTGAAGTTTAATTTAATAGGAATAGACTATATCTGCCAAATATTACCACTAAATTTCAATCAATATTTTTTGCCTTATTTCATTGCGGATTTCTGCAATTAAATAAGGCAGCATTTACCATTACATTTTGGTGTTAAGAAAAAATCGTAATCGTCGGCAGCTTGTCACCCATCTTTAACCAACATTGTTTTTGGTTTATCTCTATATATTTATATATATTCCAAGGAATAAATCGATTAATAATTATTTTTACCACAGCTCTAATGATCTTAAGTTAAATTCACCTTAACACATTTGTATCTTCAGCGCATATATGTATTTATTTCAGCAATTTCTTTTTTATTAGGAAATTCCAAAATAAGGTAAAAAACTCTGTTTAGAATTTTGAATATGAATTCGGAATTTCTGAATAAAAAGGGAATTCCTAAATTACACGCATACATTTGCAAATGAACAAATGCGTTAAAATTAATCATTTCAAATGTTGTGGGAATTGTACTTCCCTTTCAAGGGCTCTCAGGACTCTTAAAATTTGAAAAAATTAAAAAACAGAGACCGTTTTCAACATTTAATATCTTAAAATGTATATGATTTTAAAACACAATTTTTATTAGTTATGAAAGATATAAGTATGTTCTTTCATTTCATGTATTTAAAAAAAAAGAGATCCAGATTTAGTATTTACAGGGGGCTCCAAAATGTCAGAAATTTGACGAACAGAACATTGGTATAACAGCTTACACGCAGGATCACAAAACAAATATTGCAACAAGAATAAAAATTTTGATGCCTACTTATACTTCAGATTGTAATAATAACCCTGAGCCAAATAAATTTGTATTTTAAGCATATTATATTTTTAATACACAATTGTATTTAGATAATACAAAATTTTCAAATTTCAACTGTATAATCACCTGAAAAAAAAATTAACAATAAAAAGCAAATTTTAGGCTCAGTTTATACAGGCTAACATGAAACATAAGTTTTGAAATTTTCATGAAAAAATATTCACTAGGTTTTGAGATATCCTGCGCGCTGTGCCCAGAAGCGTCGTTTGGAGAAAACTGACTTCAAAATTTCGGAAACGACGCTTCAGCTATTGAGCGGGTATATTTCTAAAAGCCATAGCTTCTGTACTAATGGGAATTTAAAGGAAACAATTATATCAAAATGTTCAGAAGAGATAGGAGTTTAACATCTAAAAAAATTAAAATTTCGAAGTTTTTGAAGTTTTAATAGTGCTGAGAAACCTTTAAGTTTCAAGTGCCAAAATTACACCAGGATATTTGAAAATAAATTTGCTTTTATAACGCACGCAATAAAAAAGAATTTATTTATTTTCAAATCAAATTGTTCGCAAATTGTTGATGTATTCATATATTCTATCACTTCAATACTTTAAAAACATAAACTAATTTGCCTATGAAAGTTATTAAGAAACTTTGCTATATACTTCTGTATCTTCTTGATATGAAGCCAATGAAGGATAGAATATGTTTAAAAATTTTCTTGATTTCTAGAAATCGTTTTTCTCATTACAGTTTAATTTTCGCATTATTTAATTGCTATTTCTTTTCTATTAAAACTACATTATAAAATTGAAATTACCTTTCACTTTTTCTGTTAAATTAAGAAAGATTTTTTTAATGTGTTTGATCTAAATTTGACATTATACGTTATAATGTGCTTTATTTTACATGTATTGCAATTAGAATTTAATAAATATTGAACCTGATTAAATTTATACCATCGTGCATATTTTAAGGAATTACTAATAATTAAAGTAGACGCACCAGTAGTGAGATATTTATCTAATTACACAAGCTTCTGATGGTTGTGTTTTTTAACTTTTAGAACTGTTTTTTTTTGTAGTTTTTAGCGCTGAATCCGAAAACGACCGTTATTTTTAACCATAATGTCAAGATATTTCGCAAATCGTAAATTTAGAAAATAAAAAATAAAACAGCAATAATCTGATACGAAAATATGGAGTAGATGGTTGTGTTCTTTAACTTTTGATAATTGATTTTTATGTATTTTTTAACGCTGAAGGATCTTCATTTTTAACCATGGTGTCAGGATGTTTTACAAATCATAAATTTCAAAGTTCAACAATAGCAAAAATCTTATACTAAAAATTAAATGAAATGGTTGTGTTTTTTAATATTTGGTAATTGATATTTATGTACATTTTTGTAATAAACCTAAAAATATGACCGCCATTTTTAACCATAATGTCAGAATTTTTGGAAAATCGTAAATGTCAAAGTTAAAAAATAGCGAATATCTCATACTTCAAATAGATGTAAAACTTTTTTTTATTCAAAAATGGCGGTCATCTAAAAATGACCGCCATTTTTAACCCCAACGTCAGAATTTTTCGCAAATCGTAAATTTCAAAGTTAAAAAATATTGAATATCTCATACTTAAATAGATGTAAAACTTTTTTTTATTCAATTTAATGTTTTTAATACAATAATTTATTTAATTATTTGGCTAATAATGGGAACTCTTACAAATTAACAGCACAGGGGTCCAATGAGGAAGGGGTAGGGTGCCAAGCAACAAGGTATAAATGTTAAGTAACCGACATAACACCGTTCACAACTGAGCAATAAGCACTGCTGTTATGCTCGTTAGGTTTATTGCCGCTACGCCGAGATTAAGCGGTCACCCGCTTCGATAGCAGGTATCAAATCCGTGCAGCTGGGGCTACCTGGTCATCGGTTAGAAAAAAAGAGAGTAGGGGGGGTAGGTGGTTCAATTTTAACATTCAACTTTATAAATTTCAGATTTCCAATATCCTGACGTGATGGTTAAAAATGAAGGTCATTTTCAGATTCAGAGTTAAAAAATATATAAAAATCAATTATCAAAAGTTAAAAATCACCTGTTTTATAGTATCAGATTTTAGCTATTTTTATTTTACTTTTTAAGTTTGAAATTTACGATTTGCAAAAAAAATCTTTACGTGATGGTAAAAAATTAATGTCATTTTCAGATTCAGTGCTACGAAATAAATAAAAACCAATTATCAAAAGCTAAGAAACATGACATAACCCAAATTTTGCGGGCTAGTGTTATTAATAAAGTGTTAGTGAATTCCAAATGATATATATATTTATAGCGTAGTCCTAAGCTTCATGTATCAGAATAAACAGTCAAAGTTTCAAAATATATTCTTCGAAAAAAATGAAAAATAAAAAATGTTATCTGCCTCTGTGTTTCATGCTCAAGTAGTCCTTCGGAGTTGTACTCCAAATAGACCGGGAGAGGGCAGCACTGACACATGGTTCGTACGGGTACCGTTATTTCTCCAGGAAAACTACCAATATCTTTTTATAGAAAAAGAAATCTAGGTTAAACACTCAAAATTCGCCTTCTTTTAAGAAGAGATTTTGTATAAGATAATACTGGGGCTGAAAAGTTTTCTGGTCTACAAAATTCAAGAATGCGTGCGAACCATGAGACAACCACCTCATCGAGTTGGAGGCTGAAATTCCAGAATTAGCTAAAACCCGATTCCCACACGCATTCGGTCTGCCAAGTCATATCTTGCTGGAAAACACCTAAAAACCTGATTTTACCGGTTGTAGGTTTAGCATTGTGTTTTCCTGCTCCCAGTCCGCCATGTTTTCATACCTTGGGGTGCAGGAAAGCGCAATGGTAAACCTACGAGTCGACCGCTAAAATCGGGTTTTTAGGTGTTTTCCTCCACTATATGACTTTGCAGACAGATTGCGTTTTAACATGGGAATCGAGTTTTAGCTAATTCTGGAATTTCAGCCTCCAACTCGATGAGGTGGTTGTATGTGATGACGGCTCCCGGACTAAAACAGTTCATGGAAAGTTAACATTTAACACGTTGAGAGCCACGTCAGTCACCAGTGAATGACGCTGAACTTTCCGTTAAGGTCGCGTTAGTCATTAGTGACTGACACTTATAGATAGTGTAACGGGAATTTTATTTCGTGGCCCAAACGGAAAGACGGAAAAATAGACTTCAATCAATCAGATTTATTTCGATCGTTTTCAGTAATGAATATGTAATTTTCTGAAGGAAGCATCTTTAAAACCCCCTTTCTGACAAGCCAGTGTTAATACGTTCACTAAACTCCAGGTTTCACTGTAATACAAGCAATATTTAAAGTAATATAATTCTATTGATTTAATATATTTTTGATACATTGAACAATGATTAATACTTCCAGGGATCGCATTAATATTCGTTATTAAGTTTTCTTATAAAATGTTCAAAGATTCATTTTTTTTAGCATTTAAAACTAAATGCAGAGAAAACAACATTACAATTTTGCCCTTTTCCAAGACAGTCGGAGGGTTAAGTTTTCGGCTTATCCAACAAATTATTTACCATGTAATAGAATATATGAATTGTAGTTTAATTTAAAATAAAACATAATATTAAAGAAACAGTGTTTTACGTAAAAACTTATCTCTTAATAAAATCTCTAAGAATAATAAAATCGCCAAAAAAATCTGTTTTTGAAGACACTCTAGAAAATAAACAAATGCACCAGCAGAAAAAAAAGAATTATTCCAAATAGTTTATGGAAAAATAACATTTAAGGATGTTAACAATCAGATTTCTTTCGATCGTTTTTCAGAAATGCACTTTGGGCTTGTTTTTAAACTTTAAAAATTACTGACCCACAATAGGTGCATTTACATTAATAAAGGTTTTTTTTCCACAAGCGTCATTTCTTTTTAATATAAACTATGTTAGAATCTTTAAACTCTGAATTTTGCTTTTCTGCTAAATTCAGAATTTTTTTATGTCATGAGCTTAATGTGGCATATTTTACATGCACTTCAATTAGACTCATTTAATGTTTTTTTTTTATTATTAAGATTTGTAATACTGTTTTTGTTCCAAATCAACCTTTCAATCATTCTCTTTTCTACAAGTTCTCATGATGTTAAAAATCTCAACTGTAACATCAAACAACTTTGTAATGTCGTCTGTACCATGTCAAACTATCGAATATGAAAAACCTATTGCCAGTGGGTTACTTTTTAAAAATTCATATTTGTTGTTTGGCACCACTTTTCGGAAATGGTAAAATTCCCCTTGCTTTCGCCTTAATTAATATGTAATTAAATAAGGCGAATTTTAATATTTCAAAAAGTGGTGCCAATCAAGAATTCTGAATTTTAAAAAAGTAGCCCACTGGAAAGACTGTTTTCATACTGGATAGTTTGGCATGGTACCGACGATATATATACAAGTAACACGGACAGAAATAGCGTAGATATTCTAGATTTATGAGATTATTTTATTTATCATTATTGTTTAATCTACATGCCCATTTTTAACAGTTTATTCTCTGTTAGAGTGTTTAAACTTCCTCTTTTACTGTTGTTCTAAATTAAGAACGTTATTACCAGTGTTCGTATGCTTCAAGGATCTTTCACCAGAATTTTCTTAAAGTAACATTTGCCTTATTTAATGAAAACAAATTCTATCTTCAAATATAGCGGCCAGTAGTTTACCCAAATTTCAGGTACATAACACCTAAAATCGCTGAATCCCCTGATGCGTACGGACCCTGATTACGCATATGTCACACGCGTTTACATGCACCATTTCTTCTTCATGTAATCTGTGTTAGAATCTTCAACCCTTTGAGGGGCAAGCAATAACGTCTCTGTAATATTGTATTCTCACTGGAATAATCGATAATTTTATTTATTTTTTTAAATAAGGAAAAACAATTACTTCCCATTTCGCCCACAAAGTTAAAAATATAAAATTTAGTTTAAAGTATATGGTGCGAATTTTGTTTCAATTAGCCGCCTCTCATGGGGTTAAAGTTACATATTTACTTTTCTTCTAAAATAAAGTGTTTGTAGACGTGTTAAACATAATTTTAATTAGATATAGGAAAAACGTTCTGAAAGAAATCCATTTTTTATATACAGTTCAATACCATAACATGTACTGATTGGTATCGCAGTTTAGAATGTTATTATTGTACTTATTCCAAATTACCTTCGTAATCATTCTCTTTTTCTACAAGTTTTCATGCTTTTAAAACTTCAACCTTAACATCAAACTACTATCTTACACATATTTTTCTTCTTCTTGGAAAGAAGCCAAAGCGGACAGAAATATCATGGAGATTCTAGATTTATGAGATTCTTCTATATTTCTCATTATACTTTAATCTACTTGGCTGTTACTTTCCCATTTAATCTCTCTAAACTTCCTCTTTTGCTTTTGTACTAAGTTAAGAAAGTTATTGTAGTAACACTAATCGATTGGAACAGATGTGTTGGTCCGCAGATTTAACTTCGCTATTTTTTTCCACAATACACCGAAATACCATTTTTGAAAATGATCGCAAATCTGATCCTGCGAGATGAAAAAAATCAACGTGGCGATTACTTTCAAAACTGAAGTGATTTTATTGGCATAAAAAAGGGAAAATTAACCCCTTAATTTGCGCTCCCGTCATATTCACGGGCTGTGTCTTTTACTCAAATTGTTTGATTCTCACCAGTTTTATAAAATAGTGAAATCGGCTATATTTTGTATCGTTTTACCTGTCATTAGATAATCTGAATATTTCTTTTTCATAAAAGTGGTGCTAATAAGCAATTTGAATTTTTCAACCGTAATTTAATTCGAGCGTTAAGGCGTTAAAGCAATATTAAAAATTTTAGAAATAAGCTTTGATTTTAATAAATTTAGCATCTAAATATAGAAAATCAGATCATATAATTCATTTAATACTAATAACGATTTTATTACAGTTGATCGGTGCAAAAATAGCTATTGTTGCCATGAATCGGAGTTGTAAATCTGAGTTGAACTGCTATAAATCTGAGTTGCCACACAAAACGGTTCATCCCCTTTTTTCGCCAATTTGAATCAGCGGACATCTAGAAAACCTACTCAATTGGTTTTTTTAAAAACATAATAATTGGTTTAATGCATGAGTCCATGCCTTGAGTGATGCATGAGTCCACGGTTCGTCATACGTTTCAGGGAATTTTTGAGAACAAATATCAGTATTTTTCTTTTATAGAAAAGTGTATCTAGGTTAAACGCGCGAAATTTTACATTATTTAAGAAGAGATTTTCTATAAGAAAAAAATAGTACCGAAGAATTTCCTTGCCTTGAAATTTCAGGACATGTACGACACCTGGTTCACTTGCATCACATGCCTCCAGAAGTGAACTTTCTTTTTCATATAAGCTTTTAGAATCCTTAAAATTCCGTTTTTACTTTTCAACTAAATTAACCCATTAACCGCCGAAACTATAACTTTGAGTTTTTCAACTTGTCGAACGTCGTTTGCCACCACAAACTCTGAAAGATAATTTTTGCTTAATTTGATCTTAAAATTTTGCATAAAGATTTGTGTCTTTTCGTAAGGCCAGATTTTTAATTGAAAAATAGTGGTGGATATGTAAATAATTTAAAAAAATGTGCATTTATTTTGACCGTTGTGTCAACGCAACAACATCGAGTAATGAATTAACGCCTTGAGGGGCAAGCAATTACGCTTGTGTAATGCTGAGTTCCCACCGGAAATTTAGAAAAAAATTACCTCAAAATAAGGAAAAGCAATTTTCCCACTTTATTCCGCCAAAGATAGAAAAGTAAAATTTCATAAAATTTTCCGGTGTAAAGCTTCATTAATCGTAGGTGGGATAAAATTTATCCCACCGCCACTCAAGGGGTTAAGAAAGATTTTGTAGGTGTGTTAAATATAATTCCAATGAGGTATGAAAAAATTCTTCTAAAAACTTTCCATTATTTTAATTGCACTTAAATTGGACAATAATAATTTAATGATTATTGTCTCACACTAGATTTTTAATATAGTACAGTCGTGGAAAAAAAAGTAAACACCCCCTACTAACTTCTCAACAAATTATCGTACAAGGAAGTTACTAGTACCGAACGATTGGAAAATAAAGTCTACTTTTAAATGATGTATATAAAATTTGTTTCAGGGGCCATCTACATATTAAAACGAACCATAACTTTATTTTTTTCAATAGCAGTACACAATTCTGACAGCATAAATGACCTCTACACCTTTCAATTAGCCTATAAACAAATTTTTATGCAATTCGTGCCATAAGTTTCCGAGAAATTAATTATTTTAAAACGAGCGTATTTTAAGGACTGTATCCAAATTGAAGTTCCGAACTCGATTGTTAACCGAGAGAGCCGCCTTCTTGATCAAGGCACGTTTAAGCGTCAATGAAACCTGTTTGATGACAGGATAGCAGAATAAATTTCAAAACTTTACTCACTTCTATCATAGACGGGCCCTTAAACCATCATTTTGCCGTTTTTTAAGCATAATTTGAAAACTACTTGGAAGAAAAATGTGAAATTTGGGATTTCCATAAAGCAGGACTTGATAAATCTAAATCCATCAAAAAATTGTAGGTTGCAATTCATAAATTTTTTTAATATTAATTTCATAATTTATAATTCTTATCATAAAATTATAAAAATCGCAAATTCAACGTATTTATGTTTGGGTATATTAGTATTATAGCTACCCAAAAAATTAGCTCATTAGGAGCATAATTTCAGGAGATATAAATAAAAATATGAAAATGTAATTTAACATCAGAAGTTCTAAATTTTGAATGTCTATAATTCAAAAACTTATTATTCGAATGACTTGAAATTTGGTTTCTAGGCTTATTTTGAGCCGAAGATTTGAAATATCTCGTTAAATTTGGGTACTGCCATTGAAGAAAATGAAGTTTGGATTCGTTTTAATATGTATATGCCCCCCTAAGCAAATTTTATACACACCATTTAAAAGTAGACTTTATTTCCAATCGTCAGGTACCAGTAACTTTCGTTTACGATAATTTGTTGAGGAGTTAGTAGGGGGTGTTTACTTTTTTTTCCACGACTGTACATATCACTATTTAACTTTTCAATTCCTGTCTTTTTCTACAGGTTCTTGTGATTTAAAGTTCTAGACTTTATCATTAAAAAACTTTCTAATATATTTTTTCTTTTACTTGGAAAGAAGCTAATGCGCAAAGAAATCGCGTGGAGATTCTACATTTATGAAGTTTTTTTATTTATTACTCATTATACTTTAATCTACATGGGTATTACTTTCCCATTTAATCTCTATTAGAATCTTTAAACTTTCTTTTTTACTTTTCTACTAAATCAAGAAAGTTATTGTCGGGGCATTAAACGAATTTATTATGAAACATAATAATGTCCTTCTTTTATTTTATGCATAATTTCAAATAGCTATTTTTTTATGAGATGAAGGAAATAACATTAAAATATAGATTGATGCGAAAGTTTACAGTTATCCGACATAAACAGTTTAAACATATTGTTATATGGCAATGCTTGTTGTCTCAAAATTGCTATTACAGGCGTTTAGTGATTATAAAATAGGTTAACCCTTTGAGGGGCTGTTGGATATATTATACTCCACCTAATTTTAAATAATATTTGCACAAGAAACTTTTAATAAAATTTTACTTTTATAACTTTGATGGGAAAAAATATTTGCAAAATGGACTTTCCTTATTTTGAAATAAAAGTTTTTGAAAATTATCGTATGAATTCAACATTATAAAAAGACAATTACTAAAAGGTTTAACCTCAAAATGTTAAGACCAACATTTTTTTTTTTTTTTTTTTGCAAAACATCCGAGTCCCTATCCATTTAATCAGGTAAAAATGTGAAGTGTCCACCCCAAGCCTTACCTTATTAAAATATTCCCTAATTTGGAATATTTTAGCGTAAAACAGCCACACGACAGTAGTTTTTACTTGTATTACAGATGTGTGCCTGAAGAAAATGTTGACGCATTGTATGAAAAATACATCTTTGATTTTTTTTTATTATTTTTCCTGAGTAATAAACCGTTCAGAGAATCATATATACTTTTTTCGAAACAAAATAAAAAAATCACGCATTTAAGGGTGAAACAATGCAAAAAATTGTTTGAATTGAATCAACAATTCAAATATCTGTCTCTCCTACTGTACTTTATCTGTCATACTCTGATTAGGGTTTTGATCTCTACTAAAATAGAACAATTTTCACTTCCTTAGAACAATTCCAATAATTAAGGTCGAATCAGACTACGTTATTTCACATCTTAAGCAATGTTTATTATGATACTTATTAGTGCACACTTGTGACAGTTGTGATAAATGAGGCCTGAAGATGTTGTGGAAGATGGAGTGAGATAAATTATGCTTTTGTAGGAAAAGTGGGACATTCTGAATTGTTTTCGGAATGTGTATAAAATTGTTTATTTTGAGAAGAATAACTTTTTTGTTTTTCTTTTCTACTGAATTTATTTGAATTGTTTTCTTGAAATTGAGCTATTTTTAACATTTTTCAACATAGTTGAAATGTGTTTGTGAATACAGTTTGTCTGTTCGTCTGTTCTCGTAATTATACTCGGATTATCATGTAATTGATACATGTTATTAAATTTATACGTGGGATTTTCGGTATGAAAAGGAAGTGTTTGCCATTTATGGTTAGTTTACAGGAACACTAAAAATGATTCCTTTATTAAAGATTAATTCAAATAATTAAAGCAGAAATTGATTTTGTTATAAAAACTGATATTTAACACAAGAAATAATTTTCATTATGATATCAATCATTAAATACGTATGACATGTATACAGTGATGGTAAATGAGGTTTGAAATTTGATGGTAAATAAGGTTTGAAAGTGACATTAAAGTTGAAATAAGGTAAATTTTTCCAGATTTTGTTTTCGTTTGACCCTTTTTTTCACTTTCGGAACCGGTTCCTAAATTTAAATTGCGTCCAGAAAGAAAGTTGCTTTCGAAACCAAAAAAGTACAAAGTTATAACATCAGACATCGACCTCAGATATCATATTCAAGAAATCCCTTTAAAATATTTAAATGTAAAAGAGAAAAGTTAAAAGAACGTTGCCAAGGGTTTAAAATGATCTTGTTATTTTTTTCGAGTGACTAGAATAAGCTCAGAACACAATTGTTATTCTTTCTTTAAATACAACGCACAAAGCAACCATACATAAAACAACAAAAATAATTTTCATAGTAGATTAATTTTTATAACAGAAGAAAAAATCTTGAGAAGCACAACTCAGTTTTTAAAATCATATTTAGTACTTGTAATAATGAGTATCATTATAATCTGTCCATCTTTTTAATATAAAAAAACTATTCTTATTAATCTTTGCATAAAAAATATTATTAGCATAGCAAAACGTAAACATAAAAGAATTATCCAACAGCAGCCGTATTTCTTTAATTTTTACGGGTTTTATGCTTTGATTCCTATAATACATACATATTATATATTATAAATCATACATAGTATTGTTATAACGTACATTGAAAACCTAACTAACAAAAAATACAATCATATCTAAGTATAATAGTAATTTTATGACATATCTGAACATCCGGAATTAGCCTATCTCTATATAATATAGTAAAAACATACACGAAGCCAGATACAAAGAATATTAGGTGGGATAAAAAAAATTGCACTTTTGCTAATATGGCTGGTTTTTGTTTTATTCCAATATCTACCGTATTTCCAATTAGTAATTTTCGCCTTAATTACTCATTAAATAAAGTAAATAATACTATTCGCAGGACTGCCACAGGCGACTCTTTTTATTCTGTAAGTTTTTCTAATAAACCTTTTGAAGTGTATTTCTCAACTAAAGGATGATGAAGCGTTTGTTAAGGATTTCTGTTTTGAGAAAGTGGTGCCAATTAGATTTAAGATATAGTCGCCCATGACAGCTCTGCATTCGGAAACAATTTTTTTTTTAATATAAAAAAAAATCCTTTAAATTGGCCACACTCAAACAGAGAGATGGAATTCGGATCTTGATCAAGGAATTCTCGTCTTAAGGCCAATGTCAGACGGGCGTCTTTTTGCACGCTTTTTTTACTTAGGTATTATCCATTCACAATGCTATAGCATTGCGAATGAATGATACGTCAGCAAAAAAGCGTGCAAAAAGACGTTCGTCTGACATTAGACTAAGCGTAATTTTTTTCCTCGTAGGACCGAAAATTTATCGCTTATTAAACGTGAAATGTTTGCATTACACTTATGGTCAATGTTCTAGAGATCAAAGAAAATCCGCCTATTAAGCGGGATCGCGTATTAACCGTAAGCGTTTTAGCCGGGTTTGACTGTAATTCACAAATTTTTACAATTGTCAGGGCCTGATTACTGGCGGCACAAACATCCACTAGTGACTTTTAAGAGAAATTTTCGCCTTAATTAAACACCTTATTTGTGTAGTAATTCCGTCACTGATGTAGCAAATATTTTTATTCTTTTTCACTGGTGGATGTTTTCCCTGTTGGTAATCAGACCCTGAGAATTGTATGAAAAATTCAACATATCTTCTCTCGTACTTCACGTTATTTGTCATACTTAGTTTAGGCAGGGACGGCGAACCTATGGCACGCGTGCCATAAGTGGCACGCTGCAGATTATTTTTGGCACGGCATAGATTCAGGTTCTACATCAAAATATAGTAGAATTTCATAAAATAAATTTATTAACCTTTAATTGATGTGACAGAAATTGTCACATAACTACTGTGAAGGCGAGATTAACTCATAGGATAGTGTTTTTGTACTTAACTTTTTGTATGGGACTCTTATAATTAAAATTCATCTGTTCAAAAGTATCTGGTGATAGTATTAAAGTTCCAAACAGAACAAAATTTTGGTAGTGTTTGTAGTTAAACTAAAAGTTACTAATTTGTAGCATCTTGGGATTCAATTCCAGACACTAAATGCTGCAGAATCTGGCTTTTGCTATTTTGACATTTTTTTTTCTGCGAAACATTCTTTTCGGAAATAAATAACACGAATAATTCTAGTAAAAATCTCTTGTCAAATGAGTCCAATTCAACTTATATTCTCTTAAAAATAACTAACAAGGAAAGTCTCCATACGGGCATATTCAGAAAAATCTGAAAAAATTACAGAGTGTTCGTTTCATGTGGATCTATGTGGAGATTTCGCAAGCAACACCTGCATCAGACTGAGTGTCTCCGTATTTTCCGCTTCGAGATTAAAAAGGAAACGAGCCTTATCGAAGCTGTGTGAAGTGAAGATACAGAAGAAGTAAAGAGAACGAAATGAGTTCGACGACGGAAGGTTTTTTTTATTAAAGAACAGAACATATTTCGATGAAATAAGATTGAATATTTACACGACGTAAGAAAATCATAGAAGTATTCAACGACGTTTATGCCTTTAAGTAATTAAAGAACGAGAAGAGCGTATATATCTGTATTTTTTGTGTATGTATTCGTCTCAATAAATGTCAGTGTTCGTCCTAAAAGTGAGTTGTGAGTTAAGTATGGAGTCTCGCCCCCATAAATTGGAGTCAGAAGTGACAGTTAACCCACCAATATGATTAATTAGAGTTATTCATCCTACATATTCAAGCCGGATATTCTTCTAACGGTGAGTTCATTGCTATTATTTTATTATGAAGTTAGTTGAAATACCAGAACTGGAAGTTGCGTTTAAAAACGAACGAACGCATAAAATTAAATTGCTGCATAAATTCCTATTTGATGCTGACGGTGATCGCTCTAATAGAAAGAGAATACGTGATTTTACTGGTTTCGGTTTTCAAACCGACAGCACCGAATTCAAAAATAAAATAACTAAAGTTCAAACTGATTTTTCAGTAAATGATCTGATTGCAGTGTGCAATCTACTTTGTATTGATAATGAGGGATCTTTAAACGATCTCGCAACCCGATTAGTGACATACCTTTCAGACTTGACCTTACTACAAAATAATATTATACAAAATGAAAGTGACACCGACTCGGAACCCGAACTGCCTTCAAATAATACGACTTCAAGTAATAACACTGAATTATCAAATTTTGACAAACAACAGCAATTTCCAGTTCAAAGTTTTATGCCATCGTCTATTACTTTTACTGATATTGAAAGTGTAATACCTCCTTTCGATGGTAGTTCTTTTAGTGATATAACCATATGGTTTAATAATTTTGAGGATGTTACTAATATGTTTAATTTACCTGACTTTCATAAATTCATATTTTGTAAAAGATCATTACGATGAAAAGCCCAGTTATTAGCACAAACAAATTTCATATTAATTCATATGACAAACTTAAACAACTCTTAATATCAGAATTTAGCACCACTTATAATTCTGCCGAGTTACATGATATATTAAATAAACGAAAATTGCAAGAAAATGAATCAATAGAAGAATATTTTCTTATCATGAAACAAATATGCTCGCGTGGTAAAATCGAGGATTCCGCATTAATGCAATACATCATAAATGGTATACCCGAACCGGTTTTCAGAAAATCAATGTTATATGGATGCCAATCCATTGTAGAATTCAAGCAAAAGCTCAAAATTTATGACAAAATTCGACATGACTTTGAGAACACTAAATTTCGTAAAGTCAAACCTGAAATGCCAATGAAAGAGAAATCCTTTCGACCAAAATCTGATGTTTTTTGCTTTAATTGTGGTTTGTCGAATCATAAAAGTAGCCAATGCAGACATAAAGATAAAGGCCCTCGTTGTTTTAATTGTTCGAATTTTGGCCATAAATCGGCTCAATGTGATCAACCAAGGAGGCCTAGAGATAAGTCAGAACCCTCCAATGTTTCCACTGACACGTCGAACACTTTCATGACCAAACAAGTCATTATTTCGTCTGTAAATGTTACATCATTGGTAGACACAGGTAGTGAAAGAAGTTTACTAAAGGAAAGTATTTATCGCAAACTCCCTACAATTTCGAACCTTGAACATTCAACTATCACATTAACTGGATTAGGAAATACTATAATCAAACCCCTAGGTTTTTTCTCTACGAACATTATGATAGATGATTTTAATTATACAACTAATATTTATGTAGTCCCAGATTATTCCATATCTTTTGATCTTATTATTGGTACAGATATCATTCAACAAAGAATTTTAACAATTTCTGGAAATAATATTTCGATGCAAAAAATCGAGAAAAATGACGACACGTCCAATAATTTTTTGATTAATATTGCTCATGTGTTAGACGATCTTAATCTTGATTTATCTCATATTACCGATGAAACAATACGTTTAAAAATTTCAGAACTTATTCAAAATTATTCTCCTAAAAAAATAAAGACAACTGATGTTAAATTATCAATTCATCTGGAAAACGAAGAACCTGTTACTTGTCCTCCCAGGCGCTTGGCGCAAATAGAGAAAAACTTCGTCGAAAAACAAATTTCTGAGTGGCTCGAAAAAGGAATTATTCGTAAAAGCACTAGTAATTTTTCATCACCTATTGTCCTAGTAAAAAAGAAAGATGGTTCATATAGATTGTGCATTGACTATAGGAAGTTGAATTCTAAAACACATAAACAACGTTTTCCCCTCCCAGTAATTGATGACATTATTGATCAGTTGCATTCTGCAAAAGTATTTACTACTCTTGACCTTAAAAATGCTTTTTTTCATGTCGAAGTAGAAGAAAATAGTAGAAAATATACTTCTTTCGTAACACATTCTGGTCAATTTGAATTCTTATATATGAATTATGGCCTTAGCGATGCACCGTTAGTGTTTCAAAGATATATTTATAACGTTTTTCGAGACCTCATTAATGAAAAAGTACTTATTGTCTATATGGATGACTTCATAATACCAGCTGAAAACGAAGTCGAAGGACTCCAGAAATTACAACGCGTCCTTACAACTGCATCCGAATATGGTTTAGAATTGAATCTCAAAAAATGCCACTTTCTACAACGAGAAATTGATTTTTTGGGTTACCACATTAAAAATGGTCAACTGCACCCATCCCCCTTAAAAACTAAAGCTGTCCTTAATTTCCCAGAACCTAAAAGTATAAAAGATGTACATTCATGTGTCGGACTAACTTCATATTTTCGTAAATTCATTCAAGATTACTCTTTAATAGCTAAGCCTTTAACAGATCTTTTTAGAAAGGACACTAAATTTCACTTTGGCGACCAGCAACGAAATGCATTTAATCAGCTGAAACACATCCTTTCTTCAGGTCCTGTTTTAAGCATTTATAACCCTAGTAACGAAACAGAAGTTCACTATGATGCATCTATTGACGGTTACGGAGCAGTCCTCCTTCAAAAGTCTTCTATTGACAATCAATTTCACCCTGTCTATTTTATGAGCAAAAAAACCACAGATGCCGAACGTAAATATTCGATTTATGAATTAGAAGTTTTAGCTGTCATAGAAGCCCTTGAAAAATTTCGCGTTTACATTCTAGGTATTCCTTTCAAGATAGTCACAGATTGCAACGCATTCGCCCTTACTATGAATAAAAAAGATCTTTGCACCAAGATTGCTCGATGGGCTTTAATGTTAGCTGACTATAACTATACAATCGAACACAGACAAGGTACACGCATGCGCCATGTCGACGCTTTAAGTAGAAATCCAATATGTATGGTCATTCAAGATAGTTTTACTACCAAAATCATACAATCACAGAACACTGACGAACATATACAGGCCATCAAAGAAATTTTGAAAACAAAGCCATATGACAACTATTTCCTTAAAAATAACGTTCTCTATAAAAATCATAAAGGTATCGATCTGATAGTTGTGCCGGATGAAATGCAGCTAAATGTCATTAAACACGTTCATGACAAAGGACATTTTGGCCGTAAACGCTGTGAAGAACTCCTTAACGAAGAATTTCTCATCCCTAATATGTCAAATAAAATTGATAAAATTATAGCAAATTGTGTAACGTGCCTTTTGTATAATCGCAAACGTGGCAAACAAGAAGGTGAATTACATCCCTCACCTAAAGAAGAGACTCCTCTCCAAACCTACCACATTGATCATTTAGGCCCTCTTGAAACAACCAACAAAAATTATAAACATATTTTGTCTTTAATAGACGCATTTACTAAATTCGTCTGGTTGTATCCATGTAAAAGTACTTCTGCTACCGAAGTTATATCAAAACTACGACAACAAAGTCATACTTTTGGCAATCCTTCCATTATCATTAGCGATAAAGGTCCTGCATTTACAAGCAAAGAATTTGCTGATTATTGTCAAGATGAAAATATAAAGCACGAGACAGTTACAACTGGCCTTCCCCGTGCCAATGGTCAAGTAGAGCGACTTAATTCCACCATAATTTCTGTAATCTCTAAAATGTCCAAAGACGAACCGACCAAATGGTTTAAACATGTTCCTAAAGTTCAGCAAGTCATTAATTCAACTTACCAAAGAAGCATTAAGAGAACAACGTTTGAAATACTATTTGGTACAAAAATGAAACAGAAAGAAGATGTACAAATTATTGACCTCTTAAACAGTGCAGTCGAAGAACAATTTATGAAAGACAGAGAAGAGCTCCGTAAAGAAGCCAAGAAGAATATTCTGGAAATTCAACAAGAAAATCGCAAGCACTATAATTTACGACGTAAGAAACCCCGTAAGTACAAGCTTGGTGACCTTGTAGCGATTAAGAGAACCCAGCAAGGACCAGGTTTAAAGTTGAAATCTAAATTCTTAGGTCCGTATAAAGTAATCAAAGTGAAGTCTAATGACACCTACGACGTAACGAAAATCTCATCAACTGAAGGACCGATAAATACTAGCTCCTGTGCTGAATACATGAAACCTTGGCCTGACGATAACTGAAACTTCAAAAACATTTTTTTAAATCTTTTCTTTCTGTGTCCTATAAACATTTTACAAGTCACTGCTTTCAAAGAAATCCCTATATGATGTTACGCTACTTCAACTATGATGTGCAGATTAATTTTTTTTCTTTTCCCCTAAGAACAGTTACTGGTTTTTGTTTTTTGTTTTTCAGATTCTATTTTACCACATGTCGCTGCGGCAGCTCCAGATGTCAGGACGGCCGCTTGTAAAGATTTCGCAAGCAACACCTGCATCAGACTGAGTGTCTCCGTATTTTCCACTTCGAGATTAAAAAGGAAACGATCCTTATCGAAGCTGTGTGAAGTGAAGATACAGAAGAAGTAAAGAGAACGAAATGAGTTCGACGACGGAAGGTTTTTTTTATTAAAGAACAGAACATATTTCGATGAAATAAGATTGAATATTTACACGACGTAAGAAAATCATAGAAGTATTCAACGACGTTTATGCCTTTAAGTAATTAAAGAACGAGAAGAGCGTATATATCTGTATTTTTTGTGTATGTATTCGTCTCAATAAATGTCAGTGTTCGTCCTAAAAGTGAGTTGTGAGTTAAGTATGGAGTCTCGCCCCCATATATATATGTTTATAAAAAAATTTTTGGCGGAACCCCGATAGAACGTTCTTAAAAAAATAATGAAATTTTCGTTTATTTGGCGATTTATCATCGGTTGGCGATGAAATGAAATTTCGAAAAATACTTTTTCATGTCGAATACTCTTTAAGATAAAAATATTTCATATTGAACTTGTTTAAATAAATTTAACTTAAATAACTATAGTTTTGTCAGTTTTAGTTTGATTTAGCTATAGTTTTGTCATATATGTATTTATAATGAAAGTTAAATATCAAATTTGATGAATTAAAACAAAACTAAAATTGTTTCAATATCTCAAAATTAAGTCCAATTGAGCACTGTCGGTTCAATTTTGTTGCTATGGAAACGACGAATTCCTTGGTTTGAAATGAATAACTGCTAAATCAATCTTGCCTTTATTTTGGAATACGCTTATATATATGAAAGTATTTTTTATATATAAAATTGTTTTTAAAGTAATAAAATTAAGTAACAAGCAACATAAATATGTAATACGAAAAAATGTATTTATTAAACTCTCTCATTGTTTATGTTTAAATTCATTAAATACTTTTTGCACGCATTCTAAAAATCAATTAACAAACAATTTTCAGATGCTTAAAAATCGTTTGCTTTTGCCGAGGAAAAGTACTGCTAGCCAAATCGCGTGACGCTTTCGTCTTTTCGCGCCAAATACTCGAAAGTATTTTATTTTTTACAGACTTTCTACTGTAATTCCGCCGCTAAATTTGACTGATCCTTTATTACATACATATGTAGTTTAATTGGTATTTTTTTCAAAATATTCTGAGTATGCCAGGTATGGAGACCTTCCTTGTAAGTACGAAGCTGATATAAATTATTTGCCATCTGACATGAGACAACAGAAATAATATTTAAAAAATAAATTTCTAAAGTATAACGCCGAGTATTATTAATGTTTTCTTTGATGCTAAGAACGAAATTTTAAGTAATTTTGATTTATCATTATTTGATCTATTATTTTTTTTTCTTGTTGGCACATCATGACAACGTAAAATATATTTTTGGAAAAATTTGGTACGTGGATGTGAAAAGGTTCGCCATCCCTAGTTTAGGCTTTTGATTCCTACTAAAAAAGAACAATTTTCTCCTTCTTAAAATAATTACAATAATGGATTAAACAAACTATATTATTTAAAGCATAAACAATGTTCATTATGGTACTTATTGTTAAATATTAGTGACAGCTGTTATAAATGAGGTCTGAAGATGATTTGGAAGATGGAGTGGGGAAAAAAAAGTTTTTTCAGGAAAGTAGGGAGCATTGTGAGTTGTTTTCGAAATATGTATAAGATTGTTTATTCTGAGTAGAATAAGATTTTTGTATTGTTTTTTAGCTATTCATTTTCTTTAATTATTTTTTTTCGAAATAGGACTTTTTTTATATAATGTAGAAAAATCAAACGATGAAAAATGTTTTTTATATAGGATGACTCAAAATGACAGGTAAAAACGTTTAGTATATATTTATGAATTTAGAAGTAAAAACTTCTAATACATGTCAAGAGAAACATTTTACCTAAAAGAATATATAATATTTGCATTCCACTTATTCAATTTGTGAAAATATAACAATTATCCGATATTTTGATATATGTCCGATATTTTCGATATGTATCCGATATTTTCGATATACATCTGATACTTTCGAAATAGTCAACTTATTGGTCGCTATAAATATTTTCAGACCTAATATAAATTAGAAACTTAAACTTATTGTACTTACCATCAAAACTTAATAAAACAACATTCTAAATGTCTTTTTTTTTCCCCACTTGCATATCAAAATTGAAGAAAAAGTAATTGAAACAGACACAAATTGCTTTTTACATTCACACAAAACAAACTATGTGTTTTATTATCTAGTTTCAACACAATTTTATGTTTTACGTTACAAAATTTTATACAAAATAATTTTTTTTATTGAAAAAATTTGAACTTAATGGTAAGCTTGTGGGCTTTTTCATTCCCGGACCTTTTGTCAAATAATAAAACAACATTCTAAATGTCTTCTTTTCCTACTTAGGTAGCAAAATTGAAGAACAACTAATTGAAAACAGACACAAATTGCTTTTTACATTCACGAAAATCAAACTACGGGATTTAATATCAAGTTTCAATAAAATTTTATTTTTTATATAACAAAATTTTATACAAAATGATTTGCTTTTATAGAAAAATGTTTAACATAATTGTAAACTTGTGGGCTTTTTCATTCCCGTACCTTTTGTGCAGTTTAAACTGGAGAAAGGGAAAATTAGAAAATATTCTAATGAAGCTGAAAATAACTTATCTAAATTAGACAGTTTATATTTCAATAGCTGTTTAACCCATTTGTGCATGAATTTTTGTTTTCTCAAATTTTTTTGTAAAATCACTTTAAAATGTTGCAAAATGAACTAGAAAAATATTTTTAAAAAAATTGCATTTTTTTCTTAAAATGTAAACGGAATATGCATAATATTTGTATGATTATAATATGATTAATTGTATGTTTTGTCTAAATTTTAATAAAATAAACTTTTAAATTGTGTATCACATACTATAATTCATATTTTTATGAATTACTAAATAAATATGTTTATTTCTTTACAAGGACTAATAACATTATAATTATTACTAATAATAAACTAAAATTAATCGTATTTGAGGCTTAAAAACAATTTGTTTCCTAATCATCTTGAAAAGGACTTTAAATAAATAACTGTTTCGTAAATGTCTAATAAAAAATATTTACACATTCGTGCCTTGCGCCCTATATTTTGTACGTTACAAAAGTGCATAAAAAATAGTCTTCAACATATAATTTCACAATTTAAAAAAATACGCATTTCAAAGAAGTCTACAAGCTGAGATTATGACTTATTTATTTTAATAAGTGGAAGGAAAAACACAAATGAACTTACTCTTTACTTTTCGCCAACTCGAAAAATCTATAAACTCCGAAAGAAGGCTTCATTTGAGCAAATAAATATTCATCTTACGCCGTCATCTCTCAGTAACAGATAATGACATTTATAGATAATTATTTCATACACTTTTCATGTTATAAAGAAGAAGAAAATTATACAAATTTATTAAAATTCGAAGCGTCTTAAAAGTGGGACGCTAAGCATAAATGTGTTAAAGTAAATACTGTCACACAAAATTATTGGTTCTACGTTCGACATATAAAAATTCAGCTTCAAATGTAAAACTTAAAAAAAAATAGTTGAGGGGGAGCTAAAAAAGGCCTGACAAAGCTTCTTATCTGCAAAATTACACAATCAATAACAGTTAAAAAATTCATTTACACTTGTTTTGACTGAAAATATCAAAAATATGCGCAATATTTTGAAAGTAAATATGAAATATATTAAAATATCGTATATATCAAATTGCAAGATACAGAAGAACGCCAATTATAGGAGCGCCAATTATAGGAACTCCAATTATATGAACTCCAATTAACCGAACTTCATATTATGTAAACAGCCTATTTCTCTGAAATTTTTTTTAACCGAACTTCCAATTATCCGGATAGCTTTCTCTCTCTCTCTCTCTCTTTTTTTTAGACCGAACTTCCAACTATCCAAAACCATATTTCTTTCATTTTGCAGGTACAGTTTCGGGTAATGTTTTTGCCACCTAATGTTATATCTGTAATCCAAGCTATAGATCAAATTGTGATAGAGACATTCAAACGGCTTTACAGAAAGAAAACGTTTAGAATGCTTTTTTTATCAGAATAAACAGACGAACTTGATTCCCAAGATACAACAAAAAAATTATTTGAAAGATTGTTGTATAAAAGGCTTCTGATTCCTAGAATCTAGTAAAATCCTCATCATTAAAAAAGGCTTAAAATAAAATTTTAAATAAAGAAAAAACTGATAGTGGATCAGATAATGAGGAATGTAAAACAATAAATGAGATGTGAAGAATACTAAGCTAAGAAGAAAATGAAATCAACGAGTTGTTAAATAGTGACGTACATGACCACGGATATCAGAGTATAAATGATGATGAGATTGTCGATGATTTTCAAGATGAAAATGAAATTGAAGAACTTGAAACAAATGCTTTGAAAATGACCCAGATCCATGATGTTTGTTGATGCCTCTGAATGTTTGGAATCAGTTATGAAATTGCTCGAACGTCGTCGCCCAGTGGCGTGGTCGGTAGCGACAGCTGCTGCCACGGCGGGGGCCCGTGTTCGAATCCTCGGGTAAGACATGGATGTGTTTGTGAATGTCGCTTTGTAGTTATATAAATATGTAATGGAACAAGAAATAAAAATTGTTGTTACTTGTTGTTGTTTCTGTATATAATAAGGATCATTCGAGGCGAAAAGCCATAGTTGCTATAGGCCCCAAAGCAATCTCCACTACGGTGAGGTGCTCGAACGACTGAAGAACGCTGATCCCAATTAATTAATATATTTAACGAAAATTCGAGATATATCAGCATTGAAAAGAATGTCTTCTTTGAAGCAAGCAACAATCAAAAGCTTTCTTGCTTAAATTATAATCACTATAGATCAAAAAATAATAAAAAGAGAAAAAGAAAATTTTATATAATTATATAAAACTAAACAATATATATATATATATATATATATATATATATATATATATATTGGAGTTATGGTGTTTTGGCATTTTGAAATGGTGAAGTATTTTTTATTGCATTTGATATGTGCTGCTATAGCGCAATTCATACGGTAATTTTTCATTAATTTTGAAATAAATTATATATACATATACATATATAAAACAATTTTTAAACACGCCAGCACTGTTTGGTCTGGCAGTCCTAGGCTTATTAAAGTGTGAAGGTTTTAGTATAGTCAGGAACATTACTTTAACTGTCTGTTCATTTATCCGAACTTTTGCTTACCCAGAATAGGGTCTGTCCCGACTTGTTAGGATAATCGGCGCTTTACTGTATTTTGAAAATAATTATCGGATATATATCAAGATATATATACACTGATATATATCACCGAACCTTGCAATTATTAAATTAATTTATTTCATACTGCAAATCAAACTTCTTAAAAAATTGTCAGAACGATCCCTTTTTTTAAAGAAAAAATTCTTTAAACATATTGAAATGTAAGCAAAATATTTCAAACTAACGCTGGTATTATTTCAAAATGAACTTACCGTAATTTAGGGTGTATAACCCGCAGATCAAACAATTCAGTTTGGACCCAAAAATTTTATTCAGTATTTGAAGACCAATATTTACCGTGATCTAAAAAGTTACATTTTATTTTTAAAAATTTCTGGGTCGAAGCACGATTGTTTGATCCGTGGGCTATGCACCCGAAATTACGGTACGTATATTTTTGTACGACTAGAGCAGTATTGCCAGTGGGCTACTTTTTTTAAATTCAGATTTCCTAATTGCCACCACTTTTTTGAAACGGTAAAAATACCTTTGTTTCCGCCTTAATTAATATGTCATTAAATAAGGCGCATTTTACCATTTCAAAATAGTGGTGCCAATGAAGAATCTGAATTTTAAAAAAGTAGCCCATCTGGCGACACTGGACTAGAGCATATTTTGTACAATTGTTATTGTTTCTGCAAACAGAATATAATCCAAAATTCAAAATCTTTGTATTTCGTATTACACGTTATCTGTCAATCTCTGATTAAGTTTTTTATTCCTACTAAAAGAGAAAAGTTTTCTCCTCCTTAGAATAATTTCAATAATTACGATTGAGACAGACTATGTTATTTCACAGCTTAAACATTGTTCATTATAATGCTCATTATTCCATACTTGTGACAGCTGTGATAAATGAGGTCTGAAGATGATTTCGAAGATGAAGTGAGATAAATTATGCTTTTATTTTGAAACTAGGACATTTTGAATTGTTTTCGAAATGTGTATAAGATATGTTTATTCTGGGTAGAATAACATTTTTGTTATTTCAACTCAATTTTAGGCTTCCCTACTTAAAAAGTAAAAGCGGAATCATTATAAAATCACTCCTATGTCAGTCTGACCGTCTGGCAGAGCCATTTTACTCGTAAACTATGGAACCAGAAAAGTTCAAATTGGCTGAAGTAATAAAAGGTATTGACCAGCATATTTATAGATTTTTAACCATTCACAAATATATTTAGATAACACGTAGAGGGGCTAATTAAGCTACTAAAAGAAAAAAAAATTATATATCGCGTGAAAGCTTTGATAATGCTAAACTTGAAAATACATTTCTTTTAATTTTACACTGTTAAAACTGAAGGTGATTTTTCGGTGCCTTTTAAAAGACTGTGGTGAAAACACGGTATCAATTGGCACCAAGAGGCTTCGAAATGTGATTAGAGTGCCGATTGGTTTCTCAATGTGTGATTGGAGTAATTAAGGTGCTGTGTGGAAGAAATATGTCAGCCCACTGGGGAACAGGCACTTAGCGCATGCCCGGTGACGTGTGTCAATTTCTACGCTGGCAAGTGAAATCTACGGCTGTAAGACACAGGTAGCACACAGGCATCGGCCAATATCCCGATCAATATTGGCCAATATCTCGAAAGTCACAGCATGTCAGACATCAAATTTACAATATCTGCTGATATTCACAGATGTAACGTAAAATTAGTTTTTAAGGGGTCTTGTACCTTTTAAGCGTCGAAAATTAACGAAAAACTTCAAAGTTTGAATTAGTCTATCTTCAAAGCCTTTTTATGTACAAACATGAAATTTTGGATATTGATTAAACAGATTGTGCTTTGTAATATGCTGCCATTAGAAATGTATTAACCCTTTACAGAATTTGTGTATTATTGAAATCAAAATAGCTCTTTTTTTATCCCATAAGTCATTGCGCGCATGATATCTCGAGAAAGTATGTATGGATTGGCATGAAATACGGTAAATATACTAAACATATATGTGTGTTTAAAATAACCTACTCTTAGGCTAAAATTATTTCATTAACTGTATAAAAAAAATATTTTCGTATAAAAAAATAGAAATTTTGTATTTTTAATGAATAAAAATAGTCATAACTAAAAATATTACCATTATAAATACTTAAAAGTAGATAATTTTAAACACACATATTTGTTTAGTATATTTACCAAATGTCATGTCAATCCACACACACTTTCTCAAGATATCATGCGCGCAATAACTTATGGGGTAAAAAAAAGAGCTATTTTGATTTCAACAATACACAGATTCTGTAAAGGGTTAATAAATTTCTGTTGGTAGTATATTACAAAGCACAATCTGTTTAATCAATATCCAAAATTGCATGTTTATACATAAAAAGGTTTTGAAGATAGACTAATTCAAACTTTGAAGTTTTTCGTTAATTTTCGACGCGTTTACAAGGTACAAGACCCCTTAAAAGAAAGCATCCAAACTAATTTTTCGCTATACTTATAACATTATAATACGTAAATAGTATTCTGAACAATAAAATTTAACAAGTTTGCCATTTTTAGAAAACATGATTTTTTAATGCCTTATTTTTAATATTTTATTTACATTGGCTAGTGTTTTAAATTGACATTAGTATTCCAACATTCACAGGTATCTATCGACATTCGTAAAAACAATATCATTTTTCAGACATTTCAAGATATCTGTTGACATTTCGCATATGTGACGAAGTTTGTAATCTTGACCAAAGCGAGTGGAAAGTTCTGAAGGATCGCCCATTTCTATCGTTTTCATCGAAAAGTATTTTTTAGAGACACCTGCCATGAAATCTGAATTATAAAAAAAAATTTCGTTAGGAATCTATAGTTATTTATATTTTTTAAAAATTTCATAGAATCTACTGAGACTGGTAAAGAAAATTTTCTGTAGTGCAATTTAATAGAAATTTATAGAGATTGCAATTGAAAAATTTTCTCAATAAAAGCATTTGACATTAAAATCTACTGATAGTGCTATATACAAACTTAATAGGGAAATCTGCAATTATTGCTCTAGAATTATTTGTATATAAAACAATAATGTAGTGCCTATAACGATGTTAAAACAATTGTTAGTTTGATAAAAAACGACAGACGCTTTTTTTTATTATATAATGTTTTTAAATAAAAACAGCGATTAATTTATGTATTTTTAATGGATACTAAAATTAGCTTTTTTAAAATGGTCTCGATTTTCAGATTTTTAAAATAATTTTATTTTTTATTATTGAAAGAATACAAGTTTAGTTTCAAAAGTAGGTCATTTGTTTTCAACATAATTTTTTTTTTCTAAGAAAATTCATAATAAAAAGTGATATTTAAATAAATTTTTGTTTAAAGATTGTAAAAAAAGAATCCGATTGTGATTGAAAGAGTATGATATAATCTACCCTATATATATAAAATCCTAATGAAACGAATTTATGAAACGGAAGTATGAATCGACTGATTAAACAACTGATTATATTTCACGGCGATTTCTCCTACAATACGGAATACTTTGCGATGAAATTAACGCCAAAAATCAATATTGATTCGCAGATTTCAAAACTGGTATTAGAATTTTTAATTCGAATTAGTTTTCGAAATATTATTTTTTTTCTAATTTTATATACTTTTCTCTAATGATGTCAACTCAAATTTTAATCATAACAGATATTTTTTTTTTTTCAGATTTTAGAAAAGGTCACTATTTTAAACTAATTTCGCTAGAAGTTTGGCCTCCCTTAAATGTATGCTAAGAAATGTATCACATTACTTTTATTCATAATTCAATTTGTATTTCATTATCATTTAATTTAATACAAACTGAAACATTTAAAATAAATGGCTTTCACTTCTTAAAATTTTTTTAAACGAAATGAAAAGAAAAATATTAGGCACAGATGTCATATAAGCACCGGGGTACCTAATTGGGGCCAAAATGTCATTATTTTGGTTGACATGGTAACCCGACTATTGTTGTTTATTTAATAATAAATGTTTATTTACTTTATTTTCTTTTTTTTTAATTACATAAATTGTTTTGTTCTATAGTTAATTATTTTTTTGGTTATTTTCCTTTAAAAATAATAGAAAATAATTAAAAAATACAGTGCTACTTAGTTATTCCGTTGACCCATTTCGCCAAATTATATAAATCGCCAAACCACTCACCAAATTATACAAATTGCCATAATTTTTAATTTAAACAACGAAAGAACAAAGAAAATAGTATAACATTAATAAATATACAAATAAAACATCGAAATAAAACTCACTTGATGACGTAAAGACGTGTAACTTGCTTAAAGTCGAGTGGATGTGACATTTACGATCAACCATTACTGGCATTTAATCTTATAGTTTGGTGATAGATTTTTGGTCGACGGGATAACTAAATAGTACCAAAAATACATATGTAACTGGTATTCGAAAACGAGGTTTTCGCCAAATTTTCGTAAAAAAAATCTCGCCAAACCCTGTGCGTACATGACATCTGGCCAAATATTAAATAATTCAATAAACAATGACATTCAATTTCAACTTCAAAGCAATGTTTTAATTTACCACTCGAAAAATAAAAAATAAATGCTAACTGGCGAGTTGAAAAATAGCTATTTGCGAGATTTGCACCCAGCTAATGTATCAGTACCAATAATTCTTTGCGACCATTTAAACTTTTATGTAGTTTTATTCGAAAAAGAAATTCGATTTTTTAATCAGAAGGGAAAATTTTCGGCACAGATGTCATATACGTACCCATACTGGCGCGATTTTTTTCTGACGCCAATGTCATATGCGCAACGGGTACTTAACTGGCGCCATAGTACAGTTATTTTGCTTGATTTGGTAAGCCGGATGTTGTTGTTTATGCTGTTGATGTTTTCCCCAAATTAGCGTCGGAAAAAAATCGCGCCAATATGGGGCCGTATATATCTGAGCCAAACTTTCATATGAAAAGCGAAGGGATCAGAGCGTATTTATTTATTGCAGTTACATGACTTGGACTATTATAATATAGATGAAATGATGGCGATATAATAGTATTTGGAGACTTATATAACCTGTATCTAGCTACATTAAAGTACCAAAATGGCATCAGGAATATAAAAAGCGAAGTGGTTCGCCCGGAACTGTTGATGATAGTCATATGACTTAGTCTATTGTTATAGAAATTGTTTTAAAATACCGGAAGACAAAGACTCTGTACACTTAATTCATTTTTTAGCTTATTTTCAAATGTTTAACCTATCCTCTTTAATCAAACACGAAAACAACCATTGGATGTCTTAACAGTAACTGATTCGGCATTAATTTTTTTAAATCAAAGGAAATTGAATGGAAACCCGTTTACAAGGAGATCTGCACAGCTTTTTTTCAGTATATTTCAATCTTCTATAATATTTTTAAAACCGATCAGATTAGCGTGTTTTTAGATTCTGCGGTGTCTGAACGGGGGTTGGCGAGCGTAACTTGCAGGGGGCAGAGCCCCCTAGTTAAATTATAATTTTGTCAGACATTTTTTCCGTCACTAATAGAAAAGTCTGCTCCCACCATTTTCTAATGAAAGTTTCTTATTGCTACATTTTCCCTGGCCAAATTTCGTTATTATTTAATAATATAGCCAGGTATCTTTGCCTTATTTCGAATAAGACTAGAAATCTGTGTGAGAAGTTTGCGTTCGCTGCTATTTGCAAATCGCAGATTTTGGGGATCTAAAAGGAAATTAATATCTAAAAACTTATATTTAAAAATGTAATTCTGGAATATTATTAGATCGATCCGAAAGTCGCAAAGCGGTATACAAATCTCAAATGGGAAAAGTAACAGTAAGATGAACCCTCTTGCTGCGCAACCCGAGAGTTTCTCGGGGTACGTAAAAGTAGCAAAATTTGCGCAACCCGAGATTTCATCGGGGATGCATTTTTCCGCCTATTTTACCCTCCTTGATCATTCTCACCAGTTACTTTTTACTGTAAACTTTGCATTATCTAATCGTAGCATTTTTCAATTAAATCAGATGAAAATTTTTCTTTTGAAAAACCAGTGACAAAAGAATAAAAATTCTTCAAAGACGCTCGTCGCGAAGGAATTAAATGCGCAATTTTTGAAGCCATTTCGATAAAACAATTACGCAGCGAGAGGGTTAAAGCGAGGTCACATCAATGATGGCCGCACGCCACGTAGCGGATGGGGTGAACTACAGAAAGATGCCTAACTGTGTTCTTCTTTATGGATAATCTATTAATTGTACATCTATGAAATAACTGCGCAAGCGCAAACGTCGTGTTTTCAGTTGTTTGCAGCATTTATATCCTGACAGTAATAGAATATTCTATTAGTTTTTATTCCTGATTATTTAATTTATTTATAGTAGTTAATAAAAACAGTTCTTTTTAGAACTAATATTATTTGTTAAAATGGCAAAATGTTGGCCATCGAATAGCTGTAGTTTTCGAAATTGTAAGAAAATTAGTTTCATGGTAGAATTTGTCTTTGTCCTCTTCCGAAGAATAAAACAAGTTAGTTGCGTGTTTTCATTTTAATTTATAAAAAAAATACATCTTATTTAATTATATAACAAATGTTGCTGATTTAAATATGTTCGATGTAAATTACGTTTTATTAATGTAATGAAAAATGACGCATAAAAATTAGTAAGTAGTTAATATGTGAAGATAGAATTTTGTAGTCTCATTTTTTTACGGAATTCTTGATGTGCAGAAGTTATAAAAAATTATATGCACGGCTGTATTCCCGATGAAAATACAACGTTTATCAACGTTTAGAATATGTATAGAATTTAATAATTGTTAAAATATTCAATTTTAAGTTCTTTTCTTCGTTTATCAAGCGCAGACGATACATCAGAAACTTATTCCAATATCTTTTTGATCTTATTGTATATTTATGATATTTAAGTTTCAAATAGTTCATTTATTTAATTTAAAACTCATTTCATTTTATATTCTGAATTACTTTAATTTAAAATGCATGCATTAAATTTTGTACTATTAAACGAACAAGTATTGTTCATTTATTTGTTTAAATATTTTACGAGTCCAGACAACAACTGCAATAATTTTCCTAAAATCGCCAGATTAGATTTTTTTTAACAGACAAAGCCGTTTAGAGAATCCCTGTTAAAAATTCAATCACGAATTTCTAATTGTTGCTCGCTGACAGAAGATGAATCTCGTTTACCAGATTTCTAGCAAAATATTTTTGTTACAGCTTGTTTTGATAAAAATCTGTGTATTTAAAAAAAAGGCACAATGTCATTTTAGTTTAAAGGTAAAATGCAATAATGTTTTCGTAACATTAGTGCTTTTACTCCCGAAATTAAAATACTGTGACTATTTTTTTTATGTACATAATTTTATCGAAACAAACTGTGATAAAAATATTTTGCAATAAATCTGGAAAACAAGATAATAAGTGAGATTCTGTCATATATGACGCCATATTACAAACCCCGCGTATTTGTATTATCAACCCCGTCCACCAGATGGCGCAGCTGTGTTAATTTACTCCAGATTCCAGCATTAACAGTGTACGCTTAATATATATACAGTTTTGCGAAAGTCGTGTCGTGTTGGTAAAATTCTGCCCGGTAATTATTAGACATTAGACATCGGAATCAATGTCTAATAATTAAATGATAGAATTTTCCGGTACGAATTGATTTTCCCAACACGACACGACATTCCGATCGGCCCAACAGAAATATCGGACAACATTGTAGGGGTGCCATTATTCTCCCTTGTGGTAATTCCTTTCACCCTCTGGAGCACCATGGTTTTAGGGCGCCTCTCTTTCACCCTAGCTAAGGGTGCAATTCTGGTTCCCTTAGGGGGGTCGCAGGCGAGACAAGCGTTTCACCCCTAGGAGGTGCCATATGAAACCTCTTGTTTTAACAGTTTGGATAATATATTTTTTATACATATCGCGTAAAATGCAAAGTAAAATATGTTCCCCTATCTATTTCTGAATCTACAGAAACTAAAATTATGAGAAACTTAGAGGTAGTAGAAGTTGATTTAAATATTGCAGGAAAACTATACCAATTAAACCTAGGTCACACAGTTTTGGAGGAAATCGCAATTTTCCGTTACACACAAAACTAAAATTACGGACGCTCAGAAAAGGCGTTGAGGCGCGCTGGAGGTACCTATTATTGCAGAAGTATAAAAGGATTGTTAATAATGATTTTCGAAAAAAAATGTCGGTAATTAGCCGAGTTATTAACCCTTAAATACACGGACGGTTTGGACATACATAAAGCAAGGGCGGCATACTCTATACGCCATCGACATTCAAAGCCTAGATAACTTTTAATGATATATTTGTGTAATATATTTGAGCAATTACTAGTTACTAAATCATATATTTATTGTACGGAATCCTCTGTGCGCAAGTAATACTCGCACTTGACCGGTTATTTTTAATTATTTTTGCTGAGTTTGGAGCTATTTATAACATAGTTGAAATGGGTTTGGGAATACGGCTTGTTGATTCGTCTGTCTGTCCGTCTGTACTCTAACTCACATAAATACACTCGTTTTAACATGCAATCGATAGATATTATTGAGGATTATAAACCACATAAACAGCATTAATTGATATCAAGGTATACCTGAATCTGAAGTTTCACGAAAATTCCTGCATTAATTCTTGAGATAGAGCTATAGTGGAAATTCTGAAAAATGCATCATAGCAGTGCCACCTGTTGAACGATTTGCACCAAAACATAAACAGCACTAACTCATATCTAGGTATACCTGAATCTGAAGTTTGTTGAAATTCCAAGCATTAGTTCTTGAGATAGAGCTAATGCGGAGATCGCCAAAAAAATGCAGCATAGCAATGCCACCTTTTGAGCGATTTACACCAAAATTTATAAAACGTCAAGTCGTGTCAAGGGCTAACTGAATCTGAAGCTTGTGTCGTGTATTAGCAAATATCCGTGCATTAGTTCTGGAGATTGAGCTATTGCGGAAATCGTGAAAAATACTGTGCAGTAGTGCCACCTGTTGAGCGATTTACACCAAAAACTAATCAGAACCAATTTATAACAGGGACTAACTGAATATAAATTTTTATTAAACTCCGTGCATTAGTTAATGAGATAGAGCGCCCACAAAATTGGTGTCACATACAGACAGACGGACAGACAGACAGTCAGACTGACAGACAGACACTTTGTACAAACATATTTTTCGGAATCTCTGACCTCTAAAGCGTGTAAATCCATCGAAAACCGGAATTTGAAAATTTTCCCGAATCCAATACTTTCTTCTTGTAAACATAGAAGAAAGTATCAATTTTCATTATTACATACTTGTGAGAGTTCTGATAAATGAAGTCTGAAGATGATTTCGAAGATAGAATTAGATAAATTATGCAGGGATTTCTTATTTTTTGTGGGAAGGAGAAGATTACGTTAGAGGTCTGCACGGGCCCGGGTTTGGCCTGAGGCCCGTACCCGGCCCGGCCCGCGGACCGGCAGAATTAGGAAAAAATTTTCAACGGGCCGGGCCGGGCCGATAAAAAATATTAATCGGGCCTATCGGCCCGATATAAGAATTCAAGCGAAGCAGATAAAATACGAGCCATTTTCAATGAATATGATTTTCTCGAGAAGTATAAATGTGCGTCACGAGCCGATGCGTGTTTAACAACATCAATACAGATATGTAACATGCCCATCGTAGAGATCGGCATCGTACAGTTACAAGATGTCTGATTACGGGTTTAATTTTTTTTTTCAGCAGACTCGTGCCGGGACGGAACTGGTCTTAATTGATCTCAGGATGTGTAGGACAGGCATTATGTTTTGTAAAAGTATTAATAGTGATAATGAACTTCTGTGAACAGTACCTTTGGAAATATACCTTAAGGGGTTCTCATATTCACTGTTCAACAATGCGAAACTTTCAAACACATTTTCTGACTCATGTTTAACTGTAAAGGCATAAAATTCACAGGTCTGACTATTGAAGGCATTTGGAAATGAATAGCTTTCTCCATATTTGATAAATTACTTACAGATATAACAGAGATACTTGTCATGTGAATGTACGTTTTTCTCCTTTCCTGTGCTATCGCTTCCGGAAAATCGCTTCATAACGCTAACTTTGGCAGTATTTTCAAAGAAAGATATATTGTTTTTATCTATGAAAAAGACGGCATTTACATAGTTTCTGAATAAGAATACCTGCCAATCTTACGCGTTTCCGAAAAGAAATGAATTCTCAAATGTGTCGAAATGTAACTTCTTTCGATTTCAGAAAAGCCTTAAAAATGAGAGAAATATTTTGGCAAATCTACTTTTTATCATACAGCTTCAAAAGGTATCATGTTTTTAATCCTTTATTCTGAACTACATTAACTTTTTAATGAATCCTTATTGGAATTTCGAAATGTCTGTAGAGACGATGACTAAAACACTTTGTAATCGTTAATGTTTACTATTGTATGTTTTCTGCTTTGCGAACACATAGTAATCTAAAATATACTGTAAAATTTTTCCATAAATATGTACGTAGTATTCATTAAAAGAATCTTAATTGTATGTCGAGAAAAAACGGATTTTTTTGTAGAAATTGAATCGGGCCGGGCCTGTTTTCACTCATTTTTGTACGGGCCGGGCAGGGCCTGTTTTCTCTAATTTTTGTACGGGCCGGGCCGAGAACTGTAAAAATGCAAACGGGCCGGACCCGGTCCCGGAAATTCCGACCCGTGCAGACCTCTAGATTACGTTCACGTTCGAAACCGCTTCCAAAACTGAAAGTAATCTGAACAAAAAGCAATCAAAAGCGAAAATATACGTTACAACGTTATAGTGTAAATTCTAAAAAATGCAGCATAGCAGTGCCACCTGTTGAGCGATTTGCACCAAAACATAAACAGCACTAACTCATATATAGGTATACCTGAATCTGAAGTTTGTTGAAATTACAAGCATTATTTCTTGAGATGGAGCTATTGCGGAGATAGCAAAAAATGCAGCATAGCAGTGCCACCTTTTGAGCGATTTGCACCAAAATTTATAAAACGTCAAGTCGTGTCAAGGACGGTACAACGTTACAAAATTACAACGTTAGATATCGTCCTCCGATATGCTATTATAAATAATGAAATACAAACAAAAAATTTTGAATAATGCTCCCATTGGTTTAAATTAAGTTTTCGAGTGTTTTCGTGTGACTAGTTAGTTCGTTCGACTAGTCTTTTATTAATCTTTAACTGATGTGACTAACATTTGTCACACAACTGATGTGATCCGGTCTCTCAGACCCCTCGAATAAAATGAATAAAAAATAATTTAAATGGTGGAATTTACTTAAATTTTGCCCTAACAATATCGTTGTACTTCTCTTAGGAGCATGTGAATTAAATTGCATGAAAAAAGTATTTTATTCATATTATTTAACTTCAGTACAGAAAAGTAAAAAGATGTAAAAGTGTTTACAGCTGGGAGTCGCGGGGTTTGGGAGACCGCCTGACATCAGTTAAAGGTTAAACAATACACAAATTATTAGAATAATATCAAATATTCAACATTTCTGTCGGATCTTATCTGTCAAACTCTGATTACGCTTTCGATTTCTGCTAAAGTAGAACAATTTTCTCCTCCTTAGAAAAATTCCAATAATTAAGGTTGAAACAGAGTATGTTATTTCATATCTTAAGCAATGTACATTATGATACTTATTGTTACATACTTGGGACAGTTGAGATAAATGGTGTCAGAAGGTGATTACGAACATGGAGTGAGATAGATTATGCTTAGGAAAGTATGATATTTTGAATTGTTTTCGAAATGTGTATAAAATTGTTTATTCTGAGAAGAATAGCTTTTTTGTTTTTTCTTCTCGATTTTTTTTTTTTCTAAGCGGAATTATTTTATTTTAGACATAGCTTTTGCCTGTGATTCAACTCACCTAGAATTTAAGTTTTGCAATCGAAATTGCATAATGAACAAAAAAAAATTTCATTGAATAATTTATCTAATATTACAAGTCCTATCAAAATACCTTTGGTTCAACGTTTTTAAAAGCTAGTCTTCCATATCTAGTTTGACCTAATTATAGATGCTTGTCTCATAGCTCTAAAACTACGTAATGTATAACAATGTGTTATATACTAAATCCGTGTTTAAAAAATTACCTAACTGAGAATGTAAGTCCCATACAAATCTGCATCGATCAGGCCCTACCAGTGGCCGAGAAGTTCTGCTATCGAAGCTGGTAGACGGGAGGTACAGGGTTCGAACCCAATCGTGCCCGTCGGCTTAATCCTTCGGCGCAGGGCTTAATTTGCGCCGGAGCCCAGCTCCGGTACTTCTCTGTTTTTAGTAAATATTTATATATTGGCCGGAATTCACCGGAGCTCATAAATATAGGGCTCCGGAGCCCAGTGCAACAGCGCTTCCGAAAAACCGAAGCCTAAATTATCTTTTTTGTCTTCTATTGCGTACGAGTATTAAAAACAAGTTAATGATATTTCTATTTATTTTGTATCATGCACGGTACCCATGCTAAAGCTCTACTCTGCACATTTACGAAGTCACTTTCATTTGTAAGTAGATATAATTGCCATATATTGTTATTCTGATAGAAAGCAATCGAGCAGTGTTTGCCCTTTTTCTATAAAAGCATCGATTGTTTTGGATAACGGAGTCGAATTTTTAATTTAATCTGATTTTCAGGGACTCACCACAAAAGATTGTTATGCGGAAGGAATCGAGTATAGTTACCCCTTCTGAATAGTAATCGTTGCCTAATTTCCAAGTTAATTAATTTCAGAATTCTGCAATTAAATATGGTAAGAATTATGATTAAGAAATAATGTTAACACAAAAAAGAAATAGTTCGCAGGTATGCATTTTTAAGAAAAAAATGAATGAAATTTACAGAAGTTAACATTTATATACTGAAGAATGGAACAATGATTTACACTTTTATTGGAAAGTGTAAAACATTGTTCCATTCTTCAGCATATAAATATTACTTTCTGTAAATTTAATTCATTTTTTCTTAAAAATGCATACCTACGAACTATCGCTTTTTTGTGTTAACACAATTTGTTAATCATAATCCTTACCCTATTTAATTACAGAATTCTGAAATTAATTAAGATGCAAATTGTGCAACAATTACTATTCAGAAGGAGTGATGACTAAAAAGTGGAGTAGCTGACACCTAAGTATATGCTGATAGATATATCTCAAATTTTTATGTTGCTAAAGAAAAAAAAAAATGTACGAAATAAAAATATGCAGACTGGAGTAAAAGTGTGTGTGTGTGTGTGTGGGGGGGGGGGGGGGGTACGGTTGTTGCACTGGCACCGGAGAATATTAGAGCTCCGGTAATTTTTTTGTTAGAAATTAAGCCCTGCTTCGGAGTTTTCGTGGTTTTCTTCGAACCATGGATTTCCATGCGTAAATACGGGTTAAGTTCCCTTAGAAAGACCCCCACGAAGGGCACTCCCCACTTGGGCCTATATCCCTCGAGTTGATAATTGGCCGTCAAAAATCAACTCAACTCAACCCGCATCGAGCAGAAAGTCTCTTATAAGTATTAGTAATGAAATACTAATCTGAATTTTGCCTATAAGGTAGATAAACTTTTTTTCATAGCTTTATCACGAAGGAACGTAGAAAGATGCGTTATACACTAAACATTTTAACTAAAAATTATCTAACTGACGATGTAAGCCCCATAAAAATCAATTTTATATAACTTGAGTTATAAGCGTTCTCAATGAAATTCCTTTTCATAAAAGAGTTGATGTAATTATAGAACTGTCGCCAGTAGCTTAATAGCTAAGCAACGTAGAAAGATGTGTTAAAATCATCTTCAAAGATTTTTTTATTAAAAGTGCAAGTTCCAGCGAAATCCATTCAGCAGAAACTTTTTTTTTTAACTAATCTTTTGTAATCGGGTTCATCTGACTATAGAATTTCCCCCATATTTCTAACTATGCGCGATAGAAAGACGTGCTATAAGCTAAAGCGTTCCCCAAAATTATCTAAGTAACTGTGCAAGTTCCTCGATATTCATTTAGCTGAATATTTTAATAGCTAAACTTTCTCAATAGAGTTCTTTTGATGATAGATCTTTTCCCCATAATTGAATAACTAAGAAACGCAGAACGATAAGTTATATACTAAAACCGGTCCTGAAAACTTGTCTAACTAACAGTGCAAATTCTACCGAAATCCATTCTGCCAAATCTTAAAAAAAAAGCTAAACGGGTTCAAATGATTATACAAGCTGTATCTGAAATGCTTCAAAAAACTTAGAGGGATGATAGTATTCATGAAGACGAACAAAAAATGAAATAGACATGGGGTCGCAAATGACGTTTAACCCCTTAACGGTCGCGTTAAATTATGGTTTTAAAATTCAGATTGCTTACTGCCACCACTTTTTTGAAAAGGAAATATTCACCTTATATAATGACAGGTAAAATGATAGTATAATAAACCCAATTAAACTATTTTATAAAACTGGTGGAAATCAAACAATCTGAATAAAACACGCAGCCTGTGAATATCACGGAAGAGAGAATTAAAGGTTTAAAGGATGAAAATCGAGAAAATGCGTCTGGAAATGGACAAATTGAGAAAAGAAAGAAACACCCCAGAAAATTATTTATTGCACAGAATAGGTACAACACAGTTCGTGATGTCCAGAGAAAACAACAATTGTTCAAATTGTCGACTGCGGACATTATTACACAGAGTACATCTACGGAGGAACGACTGTCGGACACGCTCAAATTTGCATATGTGGATTCCTGCTCACAGATTTGTTTCGCTTTCTTCCATGTTTTTGTTATCTCTTTCTGATTGGATATGCACAAAGTGAAAGGGAAACCAGCTTCGTGCTACTAGCCAGTTCTGGAGAAAAGCAGCATGCGAGATTTCGATATTTTTATTAGTTTTGCGATTTTCACCCTTTTACCCCTTGGGGACGAGCGACCGGTATTCGTGCCGCGTAAATTGCTCATAAGAGGGCATTATTCTCACCAGTAAAATTTTATTGTAAATTTTGCCTTATTTAATCAGAGCATTTTCCCGATTCAATTAGGCAAATTTTCTGTTTTTAAAAACCGGTGATTAAAGATTAAAAATTCAGTAAAAGATGCTCGTCCCGAAGGGGTAACCCCAAAGCGTTATAAGTAAGCGAACAAACTTAATGCTGGAATCAGGCGTAAATTAACACAGTTGCGCCACCTTGTGGACGGAGTGATAATTCACATACGCGGCCTTTTAGTGTGGGGCGTATTTTCTAAATCTTCAGTCGCTCATGGAAATAAATTTTGTTTGTCTCATTTACTGCAAAATAATGGCGTAGCGAGAGGGTCATCCAAACGTACTTGACACCACGAAGGTTTCTTCGCCTTATCAAAAGCACTTCAGTTATTAATGAAGATGAAAAGAACTTTATAATTTTAGTGGTGTCAGTAAGAAAACAGTTAGGTATCTACCTGTAGTTCACACTCCATCAGCTACGTGGCGCATGACCTTGATTGATGTGACCTCGCTTTTAATCTTGCGGTTACTTCTCCCATTTCAGATAGGACGCTTACTTATATCGCTTTGGGGTAAACCCCTTGGGGACGAGCGCCTTTTACAGATTTTTTCATCTTTAATAACCGGTTTTTGAAAACAGAAATTTTTGGCTTATTGAATCGGGAAAATGTTCGGATTAAATAAGGCAAAATTTACAATTAAAATTTACTGGTGAGAATAATCCCTGATTCTGAGCAACTTAAGTGGCACGAATATCGGTCGCTTGTCCCAAAAGGATTAAAGGTCATTTGCGACACCATGTTCCATTTCATTTTTTGCTCGTCTTGATAAGTACGACCATCACCCTAAATTTGTTGAAGCATTTCAGATACACCATGTATAACTTTTCTCCATAAAGCTATAACTAAGCAACATAGAATTATATGTCTAAAATCTAAATTACCTAAAATTTGCCTTGTAAATTTATCTAACAGGGCAAGTACAATCAAAATCCACTCAGCAGATTTCAAGTTATAAGTAGCCGTAATTTACAGTTTTATTATATATCAGATGTAGAAAAGTGAAATCATTAAAATCATTGTTTGTATAGGGTGTCTCGTAATTAATAGCAAAAACGTTTAGAAGTGATAATGCGTAACATTTTTATTCTAAAACAATAATGTTGCAATCTACTTATTGAGTCAATATATTTCGTTCCAAGTCAAACCTGGATTTTAGTGCATACTTATAAAAATAATGAAAATATTTTAACTCTTTGAGACCCATTGTCGGCAAATAGCCATCCAAGCTTTATATTCATGATTTTATTTTAAAAGTACATTCTTAGTACTTTTTTTTTTTTTTACATTTTTTTTCCTCCAAAAAAGAAACAAAAATGTGGTGGCAACTGAATAAATTTGAAATGAGAAATGTCTGAGCCTGGAAGGACTACTTCGACCGTTAAGGGTTTATGAAATCATATACAGTGTGTTTCATAAAACTGGACAAAACTTTAAGAGGTGATAGTACATATCAAAACAAACAATTTTCATTAAAGAATGTATGGTCGAAATTAAAACGCAAAGGTGCTAGAGGGAGCCAAAGTAGATATTCAGTGTTGCCATTGGGCTACTTCTTTTTAATTGAGATTTATACATTGTCACCACCTTTTTGAAATGGTAAAATTCCCCTCGTTTTAGCCTTAATTAATCTGTCATTAAATAAGGCGAATTTCACCATTTCAAAGAAGTGGTTTTAATCAAGAAATCCGAATTTAAAAATAGTAGCCCACTGGCAAAACTGGATATGTTGTTATGCGAGGCAAAAACAAGTAAAAAACCTATAAGTGACAAAAGCAAGGTGGGAATCTCCTCTCCGTACAATCGCTGAGTCTCCGAGCCATTTCCATTTGCAGTTCCGTAGATAAAATGCATATCAGCCTTTTCACTACTAGTGAAGTGCAACACCTTCCGTTACGTTCCTACTGCGATTGACAGTTGCACACTTGGATCAGCAGCTTTTATGTATTAATCGAGGCGAAATTTAGTATAAGCGTTCTTCTTCTTCCCCATATTAGTCCAGGCAAGAGAGACCGTATAGGGACTCTACCTAGCAAAATTAATGGTAGTACTGGAAATCGCTTTTCTAGATGTTTTTTGGGTCGCTGAATCCGAATTTGTAACTTCCCACCAAAATTTCTTCCGGCAACCCCCCAAATTTTGGTAAAAAGCCCCCCCAAAAAGTTTTTATTAAATAAATCAATTTTTTTTATTGTTTTAGGGAAAAAGTATCTAGAAATTCAGAAAGTACACAAAATTTGCAAGAAATAAGATATATAACATTATGACTTAGGATGAAGGGAAGTGGGGGATCTGCCTCGGAACAGGCGCCACGGTGCTGCGTGAACTAAGTTGCGCACCACTCACACGTTTACATTCGCCCTCCCATCTTCCCTCCGAACTTTGTCTATAAGGTTTACTTTAAGTTTTTTGGATCGCTGAGTCCGAATTTTTAACTTACCCCCAAAATTCCCCCCCGAACCCCCCCCCCCCCCAAATAGTTGTTTTAAACTTAAATTTCTTATTGTTTTAGGGGGAAAAACATTACGTAATTCAGAAACTAGACAAAATTCGCAACAAACAGGATATATGACATTATGACGTAGGATAAACGGGGAAAGAGGGGCTGCCTCGGAACATTCCCCGCGCGCTTTTCTCAAAAACCAAATTTTCTCAAAAAATCAATTTTTGGGGTGTTGCCGGGTGAAATTTTGGTGGGAAGTTACAAATTCGGATTCAGCGACCCAAAAAACATAAAGTGAGTCGAAATCCAGAACTAGTATTAATTTTGCCAGATAAAATCCCCTATTGCCTGGACTTCATAATTTAGTGCACGTAGCGCCGCAGTGCATGTTCAGAGGCAGCCCTCCCCCTCCCCGTTCATCCTAATTCATAATGTCATATATCCTATTTGTTGCAAATTTTGTCTAGTTTCTGAATTTCGTAATGCTTTTCTCCTAAAAGAATAAGAAATTTATGTTAAAAACAACTATTTTTTTTTGGGGGGGGGGCGGGGGGAAATTTTTGGGGAAAAGTTAAAAATTCGGATTCAGCGACCCAAAAATCTTAAAGTAAACGTTATAGAGAAAGTTCGGAGGGGAGATGGGAGGGCGAATGTAAACGTGTGAGTGGTTAAGTGGAATTGCGCAACTTAGTTTACGCAGCACCGCGCGCATGTTCCGAGGCAGATCCCCCCTTCCCCTTCATCCTAAGTCATAATGTCATATATGTAATTTGTTGGAAATTTTGTCTACTTTCTGAATTTCTAGATACTTTTTCTCTAAAATAATAAAATAATTGATTTTTTTAATAAAAACTTTCTTGGGGGGCTTTTTACCAAAATTTGGGGAGGTTGCCGGGGGAAATTTTGGTGGGAAGTTACAAATTTGGATTCAGCGACCCAAAAAACATCTAGAAAGCCGACTTCCAGTACTACCATTAATTTTGCTAGGTAAAATTCCCTATTACCTGGACTAATATCACATGCGCATGCTATTAGAGCCATTCTTCTCGCGATAACTCCCAATAGGAATGGAGCTTTAACGTTTGCAGGGACCAAGTCAGTGTTGCGAGTGGGATACTTTTTTTTTAAATTCAAATTTTTTGATTACCACCAGTTTTTTTTTTTTTTTTTTTTTTTTTTTTATCGATAATCTGGCTTGTTTTAACCTTATTTAATCTGTCATTAAATAAGGCGAATTTCGCTATTTCAAATAATTGGTGGCAATCAATAACGCTGAATTTTAAAAAGTATCCCACTGGCAACACTGAACAAAGTTTCCAAATGCGCCAGCACCATTGCGTTTTATGTCCAACCATGCATTCTTTAATGAAAGTTGTTTGTTTGGATATGTACTATCACCTCTTAAAGTTTTGCCCATCTTTTATGAAACACTCTTTATACATGACACAACATAGCTTTTTGCGTAATGTCTTAATGTAAATATGTTTCCTTGCACCGCCCCCTGAATAATAGGCCTGAGCGCTGACACAAAAATGACGGCCGCCGAAGGTGGATTTTTTTCAGTTGTCTACGCTCCCTGGTGGAATTTTGGTACCAATAATTTTAAATAGTTTTTTCCGCTTTTTTTCTGAGATTAAACAAGTGAAAGAAATCTTTTATAAAATACTGGTGTCTAAGTTTAAGGGGCTGTGTCTACGTTAAAAAAAAAAAAAAAAAAATCCTGTTTCAGCAGCCACCATTATTACTTGCTTTAGCGCTCAGGCTTAGTATTCAGGGGGCGGTGCTCCTCGACATGTTTTATTATCCATAAACTATTGTACAATTTTAAAAATATTAAAATTGCATTACATTTTCAGTCTTTCTCTACCTCTTTTAATAAGGTATCCGTCATGTTATTTTAAGGTGTTTGCTTTAATCTAAAGAAGAAGAATGTACTCTCGTCAGAATAATTATAATAACTAAAATAGAAACGTTCTTCGGTATTTTATATCTTAAACAATGTCCATTATGATACTTATTACTTATTATCATATACTTGTGACAGTTGCGATAAATGGGAATTTTGTCTCAGTTGGAAAATGGATTGAGATAAATTATGCTTTTGTAGAAGAAAGTACAACATTCTGAAGTGTTTCTTTAATTTATATAAGGTAAACTTCTGAAATGAATAATGTATGCGTTTTTTCTCTAGTACAGTTACGTCAATTTTTTTTTTTTTTTTAAGTAGATATTTATTTATTTTAACATGCACGAAAGCAAAATGTTTACAAAAGATGTTTATATAAATTTAATTTTTATATTTAAAAGTAAAAAAAAATAATAATAAAATTAAACAAATAACTTAAATGGCCATTTAAATTTATTCACAAGATAAAAATCTGCATAAGTGAAAACTATTTATATCGGACTTCAGCAGAAAAATAATTTAAGATACGTAAAAGAAAGAATGAATATGTGGCGAAAATGGCAACGCGTGAAGTTACGCTTTATACATTCGTGACATTTCTGTATTGATCTCCAATGCTTTACGTACGACATTTTAATGCTTACTCTTTTTTTAAAGTAACCCAATGGATTTTTTTTATATTTATATATTTTTCTTTTTACCTGAATAATTTATTGAATAAATATATATGTTTCATATTCGAGGACTAAAATCTTCCACTAATACCAGGTACAACTCTATAAATATTTATAAAATGGATAAATTAAAGTTTTTTAACAAAAACTAAGCGAGATTTGCCATGAAAGGATAAATAATATCGTTTATTAAATTGCAAAAAGTATTATATTTGGAATCATAACCGTTATTAGTTCTAATGATCATTCGTACAGTTAAAGTATTTTTTTAATTTAAGTTGGCCACAAAACCTTAACTAGAACTTGATAACTGTTTTATAAACTTTACGCATCTTTTTAATTTAAAATTAAAATAGCAAATAAATAATTAATTTCAAATTTATAAACAAGAACGTAAGTTTACAAATTATTAAAGATATGTATACGATATATAGATATGTAAATGATATTGGTATATTATTGGTAAATGATAGCAGTGTTGCCAGTGGGCTACTTTTTTTAAAATTCAGATTTCTTGATTGGCACCACTTTTTTGAAACGTAAAATTCAATTCGTTTTCGCTTTAATTAACATGTCATTAAATAAATCGTATTCTACCATTTCAAAAATATGGTGAGAATCTAGAATCTGAATTTTAAAAAGTAGCTCATCTGGCAACACTGAATGATAGTGTATACAAATGATATTCGTAATCCAAAAATAACTAAGCTGCTGCTTTTTGACAGCAATGTCAAAAATGCCGAATGAATCATTTTTTGACGATTTATCATCTGCGTTCAGCTAACAGAAAAGCACAACTTTTCTCTTCTCAGCATTAGAAATACTTTAGTTTAGATTTATACTATAATTTAATTTATTATAGTGTTTACTCATTATTAAAACTCTGTCCTCGTGCCTTCAATTTAGTAAATTATTTTATAAAAGATAACAATATAATATTAAATTGGATGTAATTTAAAATCAATTTGTTCATTTTATTTAGTGTGATTTTATTAAACCAGTTTCCAGCGAATGTTGTATTTGCAGTTTTTTTAATGAAGAATAATATTTATACATATATTGAAATGGACGTAACCTATCATGCATTTGGAAGTAACGATGGATACATACATGACTCCCAATTTATCCGGTTTTTGAATGCCACATTTTTTCTTCTTTATAGCATAGCTGCCAACTCTTACGCTGTTTTGTATTACAAAATTTTAATGGTAAACTATACCTTTTGTAATCACTGTAATCTGTCTATTAAATATAGCAAACAATACTGTTATTATTATTTTTTGTAGTACAAAAAAGCGTAAGAGTTTGCATCTATGTTTCATATATTTATCTTACAAATTTTATAAAAGCCTAATCGAAAGCTAATTTTTGTCCAGACTCTTATAATTAAACTTTCCAAAATAACAATAGAAATAATGACTATTTTTACTTATCTTTTCATTCTGATCTCAAGTTTTATGGACCGGTTTTCAACGGCATTTGTTTTTTCAATTTTTCTGACACGTACGCAGCCGCATTTGCTATACGGTGCCTTAGGTAGCTTAATCCTCTCGCTGCGTAAGTAATTCTTCTCGATGAGCGTCTTTTACAGAATTTTTAATCTTTTGTCACCGGTTCATTGAAGTAGAAATTGTTGACTATCGTAATCGGGGAAAATTGTACTAATTAAATCAGACAAAGTTTTCGCTAAAAAATAACTGGTTGGAATAACCAAATAGTATTAATTAGACGGAGAAATGCATGCCCGAGGCTATCTCGGATTGCGCAGCGAGATAGTTAATCCCCTGTTGGAGGATCGTTCTCAGAGGTTTATTTGGAACACACAGCTTGGCATGCCCGGTCTACCATGCCGAAGGAAAAGGGGAACCATTCCAAAGGATCATTTGGGCATTTGGGAATTTCGGATCTTTTTTTTTCAAAGTTTTAAATATTCGCGATTTGTTTGTAAAAATCGTCGGGCCCAGAAAACTGCGGGAGGATCGGCAATTTTTTTAATAAAAATTCCTCCCAATATAGGTGGTCATAAAACAAATTTGCCGATATATCGACTTCTGGCGGCAGGTCCATTAAACCGATCGAGATGATATTTCAATTATTCAGAGGTATGAACTCGGGATTGTGTGATCGGCAACAAGTGGGCGCTCACAGCTGCGGTTATAGCTACAGAAACTCGAAATTTTCTGATATCAATGCACAATTTTTTCCGCGTCACAATTTGCTCAGCGCATACGGCGCATACCCAAAGATTTATGGAACGGTACGTTTATCACAAAAATCGGATACGTTACGCACGCACATAAAACAACTCTACAAAAGAAAAAATAACGCAATTGTGGTGCACCGAGGAAATTTGCATATGACAAAAGCAACACCAATCACTGACTACAACACTGATCATAGGAAAGAAAAATTGTATTTGGATTACACATTTTTTACATGCGTTCCATCACCGTTAATTACACATATTGCATGCGGGAGACTATGGACAATACAGCCGAACTTAACATATCATGAGGGATGTTTGCAATGCCACGTTTGTTAGTCTTTCAAATCCGACAATTTTGAAGATTGCACATGCACAATCTTGATTTGTGATATCACGAGAACCAGAAATCCGTAGGAGTGATGTAGAGAGAAACGCGAAAGGGCATTGGAAATAGAAAATGGTGTGAGATAACACGATCGACAAAACGCTGCTCCAGAACCCTGAGGAAAGACTTTGATATATGTGGAGGTGTGCCATATTGCACCAAAATATGTCATTCAGTGCCTTTCACGGCAGCAATTCTGGTATGACGTAATTTTGCATCATGGCTGTATAATGAGAGCTTGTCACAGAGCGCGTTACATACCCCGTTGTTGTCGCTTCCTCAAAAAAGTTCGGAAAAGAAGTACGCATTTAATTTGAAATAATCTGGAAGTAACATACAAGAAAATAAGAGAGATTTCTTTTTAAATTAAGGTGCTTTGTTCCTTTGTAACCCCTTCGGGACGGGAGCCTTTTACGTAATTTTTAATCTTTTGTCACCGTTTTTTAAAAACAGAAATCTGAGTCTTCTTGAATCGAGAAAACGCGCTGATTAAATAAGGGAAATTTTACAGTAAAATTTTACTGGTGAGGAAAAGCAAGGATTCTGAGTGCTTCATGCGGCACGTATACGTGTCGCTCGTCCCCAAGGGGTTAACCTTCCTACCTTGAATGGGTCTAATCGACCCATTTCTATAATTCATTTCTTTCGATTTAAACCAGAATATTTTTCGTTAAAGAAAGATAAATAAAAGACACCAAAAAATAAAACTAATATAAACAAATACATTAAATAGTTTTTAAAGAAACTTCTGGTGTGAAATGTTTTTATTAAGGTTGAGTAAAATTTCGACAGGGTAGGAAGGTTAAAGAAAAGCATCATTTTATAAAATCTGAGTTATACCTCTAAACTTTAGTAAATAAGTTTTCTTACAGAAAAATATTCTATATGAATGAAAATACTATTAACTTATGAAGAGGAAAACACAATAAACAGTAAGGTATGATTAAAAAAACATTTAGAAACAAATTGAGGATATTAAAAAAATTATATCCTAAAATTTAAAAAGTCACTATTAGAAATCCTTCGTGACAGTTCGATATTCGCTTTCGCGCTTATTTAAATTATAAATTTCAAATATGTTTTTAATTTCTTCTCAATGTCTTTAATATTCAAAAAGTTTAATTTTTGTGTATCTATATTATTTTATTAAAAAATCTAGCCTTTGATCATAAAACATAATAACTTGTTAAGAACTTGCCACCGTTTATTTCACAGAATTTTCAGGGTTTTAAATATTCTATAAATACGCATAACTCGAGAAAATGAATACTGTTAATATATTCAACAAAATATTCGACGATTTTACAGTATAATATGCTATATATGTAACACTATATATATTCTTAGAGCGAAAAGATATTTCCATATATATTGCAATATATTTCATTCCTTTACATATGCTTTTTTTTATATACATGTTACACAGTATATTCTTTCTCTGTTGCCATGGCTTCAAATATATGTTCTCAGATGCATTTAAGATTACATCGTAACATAGGATTTAAATATCACTACAACGAAAAATGAAATAGCTTTCCACGCTTTCAGCGTTTATAAAAAAGTATTTAAAAATTGGAGATACACAAAATAAGTACGATACAGGATTTGGAAATTAAAAAAACAAACATAAAGAACACAACAAGGAAAATATATAAATACCGTGATGATAATTCTAAGCAATAGTTTGTGCGAATATACAAGGTATTGCAGAAAAGAAGTTCACAATTTTTAACGAAAGTTAATACCCGTCTAGATAAAAAATAAATTTATGGTAAATCGTAATGAATGTATAGTAAATCGGTGAAACATGTAAAGTGTCTCACCCTAAACCGAATGCAGGTTTTCGTTCATAGTTTTAAGGGGAACGTGAACCATTAGTTGGGCAAAAAACAACTAATAAATCGATTTTTCTTTTCATGAGTATAATTAAGTATGCATGAATAAAAATTATCAAAAAGAATCTATGATGTAGTATTTGCATTTCTAGGAATTTTCAAAGGTTCTGGTATCACCATTTAAGATAAGACAAGTTCTATGTAATATAGGGCAGAATTTTTAATTGCTTCGTCAACTGAAATAATTTGAAATGCTTTTTAACAATTACAAAAGGAAAAAAAAATTAAAAATTACGGTACATTCGCGAGGTTAATATACAAGATGTACAATATGCGTTACCTGAGTTTATTCTGAGTTTTTCTGATGCTGATCATTCTTTGAAGACGGAAAATTTTATGTGCGTTTATCTTGAAAAACGAATTGTTGTATATATTTTGGGAAAAGATTTGAATTAAACATTGAATTATAATCTATAACAGGGGTGGCTAAAAAGAAATAGCCGACTTCTAGAATCGCTGAGATTCGACGATTATATAACACAATGATTGCTGTAAAATTTTAGTGGTGTCCCGCGTGCCACAGTTGACCAACCTTGATCTATACTATAGTATATATATATATATACCGCGTGAGCAAAAAGTCCGTATGAACTTTAAAAATTCATAAAAACCGAAAAAATAACCCAAATGAAAAACTGTTTGCAGGATTAACATCTACAGGTCACGGGAATTTTTTTAAGACAGAAATAAAAAATAACTCAAAAAACAGCCGACAGAGGGCGCTGGTTCGTGCGATTTTGGTGGAAATATGCAAATATGAAACGGTTATAAAAACTTACGCTCTTAATCCGGAAAAAATTGACCGTTGTGAGCAGTGTACTTGATCAAGGATGCTGAGTATGATTGATAAAAGCTTTGTTGAAGAAGTTATTTTACGTGAACTAGTTCTGGATTAGGAGTGCAAGTTCAAATAGTCATTCATTTGCATATTTCCACCAAAATCGCACGAACCAGCTCCATCTGTCGACTGTTTTTTGAGTTATTTTTTATTTTTGTCTTAAAAAAATTCCCGTGACCTATAGATGATAATCCTGCAAACAGTTTTTCATTTCAGTTATTTTTTCGGCTTTCACGAATTTTTAAAGTTTATACGGACTTTTTGCTCACCCATTATACATATACAGTGAATTCTCGATAAGTCGAAGTCCTATAAGTCGAATATTCGTTTTTGTCGAAGTTTACACGAAGTCCCGACCCATTTATTACAAATCAATGTTAAACTTTCTCGTTTTGTCGAAGTCTACATCTTTTAAGTCGATTATTTTTTCAGAAAGACAAATAACAGTAATTGGACTAATTTCTTAATTTTTTTAGCCACAGCTCAAAAATGCTGTCACTTTCTGTTAGATAAAACTTTTCTGAACTACTTCGCAGCCTTTGAAGGATGCTATTTTTACTTCCCATCTTGGACAGTGAGAATAGTTCCCCCTCCCCCATTCATTTACTTATTTTACACACTCCTTTACTTATTCCCTTTTTTCAACTCTCAGGTGCCTTAGTGTATTCTAATTTGCCAAATTTCTCACGCTTTTATGGAAGTAATTTTTTTTTCTATCTTTCGATTCCATTATTGAGATTTCATTCGGGTTGTTTGTTTTAATGTTGAGTCTTTTCATTTTAGTGCTTATTGCTTTCACATCGTGATACATTTTTAGTTGTGTCTTTTAAAATGTCGAAGCAGAAATTAGAAATTCTTACTTTAGAACAAAAAGTAAATTTGATAAAATATATTGAAAACAATCCTAATTAAATGAAAAAGATCTAGTCCTGAGATATGGTATCCCTCGCAACACTCTATCTACCATACTGAAAGATAATGAACGCATTTTCAAAAGACGTAAGTCAAGTGTCAACCCAAAGTGCAAAAGGATGAATATGTCTGCATTCTCAGATATCGAAACAGACCTCGTAAAGTCGTTTACATCTTGCAGTACACAGAAGAATGCAATTCCTTTAAGTGATACGATGTTACATAAGAATGCTTTGGATTTCAAAAATTGTTGAATTTGGAAGGATTCCCTGCAAGCACGGGATGACTGGGAAAATTTAAAGCCAGACACAACATTGTGTTTCGGACATTAGACACTGAAGCAAAAGATGTGTCTGATACGCTGTGTGGTGAATGGAAGACAGCTTCATTACCCAAACTTCTTGCAGGCTATAGTGAGGACGAGGTTTACAATATGGATGAAATGGGAGATTTTATCAAATGTTTTCCTAAAAAGGAAATGATGTTTAAGGGGTAATCATGTTCCGGTGGAAAGTTAAGTAAAGAATGTGTAAATGTGCTTGTCGTAGCAAAAGCTTCTGGAACAGAAAAATTACTTTTACTGGTCATCGCTAAATACAAAAATTCTCGCTATTTCAAACATAAAAAGTCACTTCCGTTAGAGTAAAGATCCAATAACAAGGTTTGGATGACACTGATATTGTTTGCGGAGTACATCAGAAATTTAGATGTAGTGTTTCATGCTAAAAAGCGTAAAATGTTGATCTTCGTTGATCCGTGTACAGCTCACGATCAACTTTTGAACTTTAAATCTATCAAGTTAGAATTTCTCCCTTCTAACACAACTTCTAAACTACAGCCAGCAGACCAGGGAATAATTAAATGCTTAAAACATTTCTTCATAAAAGGGTGGAAGGCAATCGAAGATGACGAAAATGGAATAAATCAAAAATGTGATGTGTTAGAAGCAAGTAGACTGATTTCAAGTCCCTGGAACAACGACGTGAAACAAATAACTATCAAAAATTGCTTCAGTAGATGTGGCTTCTTTGCAAGCAATGCGCACTCATGTGTTGTGAATGAAAATCTACACAATCAAGTTATTTCCGAAGATGACGATAATGAGTTTTTGAAAATTGACGCAAATGTCGCAGTTTGCGGAGAAATTAGTGCTTCAGATATAGTTGAAACAATGAAAAAGGTGGAGAACGATTCTCAGTTTGAGTATGATGAGGAACTAAATTGCCTTTCACCTCCAAACAATCAAGAAGTACATGCGGCAATGACGACACTACAGCAAAATCTCGAAAGTACAGACGGTGTGGACGATTCTGCTTTCCTTTGTTTACATACTTTCTGACATGTGAAAGACACAAAAAGTTTCTTCAAAGAGTCATAATTAACAAGTTTGTTTCGGAAAACTTGAGTTTTTAAGTACCTTATATGTAGCATTAAATTATATATATCTTTAGCGCTCATTTTGCAGACTCCGTTATTACAGTATAATTGCAATTCCTATGTATATGATTGAATTATTTTTCATATATTTTCTGCATGTATTTAAGGATTTTTGATAAGTCGAACTTACGATAACTCAAATATTTTTGCCGGTCCCTTCGAATTCCACTTATCGAGAATTCACTGTATATACATACATGAGTCATTCTCTGAAAAGTGTAATTTTATGTTCAGGGGTCTTGAAGACATATTTTTTAAATTACAAAAAGAAAAAGTGATTTACACTTTCAACATTAAGCAGTTATACATATAAACTGTAATTATTTGCTCATTGAAATTGAAATATGAGAAATTAAATGTATTTTTTAATGCAAATATCATTCCCTCACTATGTCCCCATTCACATATATAGGAAAGAAAATGCTTTCTCTGCCATTGAAGGACGTATGTTTATAATTATTTTTTTCTCAATCCATTAAACATACTTAAATAAATAATTAGCCATTTAATTATATTTATATTTTATATAATGAAAGAATTAGGGCACTTTTTAATGATGTCCCTAGTATTTGTCATCGTTCCCACACATAACTATAAATCTGTCCCTATTTACCTAGTAGAAAGCAGCACATGCATTATATATGTCTAGGACAGTTTGTACATGAGTAAAGTGAAGCAAATATGTTGTTTTTTGCTCAAAAACATTTTTGAGTAGCTAGAACATGGCTTCCAAGTACTAGATTAAAGTACGTATTTTTATTATCCATCAACCCTCATCTATTATAAATTTCATAAAAACTAATGAAATATCTTTTTTATGTTTTTATACTATTAGAAATGTGTTTCAAAAGATGTTTAGTAACTGAAAATATACATTAGACTAATCATTTTTGTATAAAACGATTTTCAGAAGTAGTTCATCATTCCCTCATAATTTTAAAAATAAGGGCGGGGATATGTTTATGAAACCACTTAATTTTAATTCCCAAGCGACACAATGGCACAAGACTTTTTATAAACTTTTTTCTATTTAACATGTATGAAATATAGAATTTTTCATGTTTACAAATAAATTTGTTCTTAAATTCCGGTGTCAATCATTTATTTGAACATTTTAGCAATGGAAATGCTTTGAAATTAAAATCTCAGAAGATCTATCAGGTAAAGTTTGGTTCATATTATTTTTTGATAAATATTGCAATAAGGTAATTGTAGGCTAAATTTTGTGAGTTTTGAGGCAATTTAATTGGGCCGCAATTGTTTTTAAAAAACAGCCACTTTTCAGAGAATAATCTAGAGTAATTCAGAGTTGCAAAAATTTGCATCAAACAAATTCAGATTAGTTATATGAACAATTTGTTTTTATTAATCCTTATCTGATTTGAAGAAATGTTAACTAAACTAACTAGGAGAAAAAAATTAAAAATCTTTTACCATGAAAGGAAAAAAAAAACGAAATCAGTTAACATATTTAAACATAATTTCTTAATAATTTTATTAAGCTAATATAAGTTATATTAAATATGAAACCATTAAAAAAAGATTATTTATTTCCTATATACGTCTTGCAGACATATTAAACGAAGGAATAATAAAGCATAAACAATAATAGTTATCTAGTTTTTCAAAGGAAAGATATTAAACAGTTGATTATGGCCCAGGACTGGCGTCTAACTTTATATTCAATCGTATCACAATTTACAAAAAGATTTCTCTGTGGTGAATTTCTCAGTAAAATGGTCTAGTATATGTGTATGCCAGTTATAATTAATCAACAATTGTACTCCCGGATTTGAAAGACGCCTCGATTAAATTCATTATATATTCGCTCTGGTCGCGATCTGTAGTTTGACTTTTTATTACAAACCGTTGGCATGAACAGGATTGTATCAAGAATTTAACATTCTACTGCAAAGCGATATAAGTAAGCGTCCTATCTTAAATGGGAGAAAAAACCGCAAGATTAAAAGCGAAGTCACATCAATCAAGGTCATGCGGCACGTAGCGGATGGAGTGTGAACTACAAGTAAATACCTAACTGTTTTCTTACTGACACCACTAAAATTGTAAAGTTTTTTTTCAACTTCATTAATAACTGAAGTACTTTTGATAAGGCGAAGAAAGCTTCGTGGTGTTAAGTGCATCTGAATGCTCCTCTCGCTACCCCTTATTCTGCAATGAATGTGGCAAACAAATTCATTTCCATGAGTGACTAAAGATTTAGGAAGTACGCGCCACACTAAAAGCCCGCGTATATGAATTATCACTCCATCCACAGGGTGGCGCAACTGTGTCAATTTACGCCTGATTCCAGCATTAAGGTAGTTCGCTTACTTAAAACGCTTTGTTCTACTGAGATTACCCGTACTTTTGATAAAACTTTGAAATAGTATTTTATTAAGTTAAATAATGCTATAAAAAGTGATAGAATATCTTTATTAAGACTTACGATCGTTTCATCGCACAATCGGCGACATTTTCAAAATCAATCATAATAGAAAATATTTTCGCATAAATTAAAAACAATAATATAGTAAACAATGTCACGAGACATGAAGCATAATGCAAATATTGCAACCATAAAATAAAATAAAAAATAAATTAGCTATTTGCGAGCGTGGATTAATTTTCACATAATTTAAAAACAACCTGGTAAACAATGTCACGAGACATCAAGCATACTGAAAAACATTGCAAAACATAAAATAAAATTACATTAACTTAGCTATTTGCGAGTGTGGATTAATTTTTACTATCGTTTCTACAATTACTTAGTATCTCTTTCCAAATTCTAGGTAAATCAAGGGACACAGAATCATTGCAAATATTCTCGTTGCGTAAAAATATTTCTATTGATTCTCGGACTATGGATGGTAAATAAAATCTTGATGGATAAATTAACTTGCTATTTTTAAATTCAATCTGTAAAGGTTCTTCGCTGCATAATCTGGCCAAAGCTGTGGTTCTTCTATTGTATTTGATGTCTGCTATATGTTCTTTGATTCTAGTTTTAAGTTTTCTGCTGGTCATACCTATATAAAACTGCTTTGTTCCATCTTCTTTGGTGAAAGGTATTTCGTATACTCCTGCTAATTGGTTGGACTCAATTTGATCTATTTTCTTGCATACTATATTTTTTATTTTCATGGATGGTTTTGCGACTAGGAAGATATTGAATTTATTGAGTTTATATTTTAAACGTTCGAAGAAACCAGGAAAATACTGTAAAGTGGATAACGTGGAATTTTGTGGCTTGAAATTTCTTTTCTTTTTGTTCTTCAAGCTCTTAATTAATTTTTCTATGGTGCTTTCTTTGTATCCATTGTTTCTTGCGATATCATATATTTTATTTATTTCGTTATTTAAATGTTCAGGGGTACAAACTGTGAAAACTCTCTGAATAGAATGTCTAAATGCAGAAACTTTGTATGAAAAAGGTGCTTGCGCATTATTAGGGATAATGGATTGACTGGCTATGCGCAAGCACCTTTTTCATACAAAGTTTCTGCATTTAGACATTCTATTCAGAGAGCTTTCACAGTTTGTACCCCTGAACATCTAAATAACGAAATAAATAAAATATATGATATTGCAAGAAACAATGGATACAAAGAAAGCACCATAGAAAAATTAATTAAGAGCTTGAAGAACAAAAAGAAAATAAATTTCAAGCCACAAAATTCCACGTTATCCACTTTACAGTATTTTCCTGGTTTCTTCGAACGTTTAAAATATAAACTCAATAAATTCAATATCTTCCTAGTCGCAAAACCATCCATGAAAATAAAAAATATAGTATGCAAGAAAATAGATCAAATTGAATCCAACCAATTAGCAGGAGTATACGAAATACCTTTCACCAAAGAAGATGGAACAAAGCAGTTTTATATAGGTATGACAAGTAGAAAACTTAAAACTAGAATCAAAGAACATATAGCAGACATCAAATACAATAGATGAACCACAGCTTTGGCCAGATTATGCAGCGAAGAACCTTTACAGATTGAATTTAAAAATAGCAAGTTAATTTATCCATCAAGATTTTATTTACCATCCATAGTCCGAGAATCAATAGAAATATTTTTACGCAACGAGAATATTTGCAATGATTCTGTGTCCCTTGATTTACCTAGAATTTGGAAAGAGATACTAAGTAATTGTAGAAACAATAGTAAAAATTAATCCACACTCGCAAATAGCCAAGTTAATGTTATTTTATTTTATGTTTTGCAATGTTTTTCAGTATGCTTAATGTCTCGTGACATTGTTTACCATGTTGTTTTTAAATTATGTGAAAATTAATCCACGCTCGCAAATAGCTAATTTAATTTTTATTTTATTTTATGGTTGCAATATTTTCATTATGCTTCATGTCTCGTGACATTGTTTACTATATTATTGTTTTTAAGTTATGTGAAAATATTTTCTATTATGATTGATTTTGAAAATGTCGCCGATTGTGCGATGAAACGATCGTAAGTCTTAATAAAGATATTCTATCACTTTTTGTAGCATTATTTAACTTAATTTGTTTATAAGTGATTATTATACATGTTTTTATAGTATTTTATTTTACAAAAATTTTCTGGTACAAGTTAATTTTTGTAATCTAAGTAAATTATTCTAATAAACAACGTATGTTTGCGTGCTTGTTACTACTACGTATTTTATGTTGTTCCTGTAACACAATAAATTTGTCTGTGGCCACTGGTCTCTATGAAAATGTTCTACGCTAGCCTTTACTTTTTTAAGAACGGAATCTTTTATCACATCGAGATTTTCTACGTTTTATGTTTGCTGCACCGTCTGTAACACACGCAAAAATTTTATTTTCTATTTCCTGATTATTTGCAATTTTAATTAATACATTTTTTATGTAATCGCCAGTGTGTCGTTCGTGACATTCGAAGCAACCTAGGAGTGCCGATTGTAATTCCCAAACCTCGTCTAGTATGTAATGTGCTGTTACAGTTTGATGAGAGGTTGTTACCCGAGATGTCCGTCAATCACTTGTTAATGATATATACGAGCCACTCTTAAACTCCTCTTTAAGTTTTTCTTTAGCCAATGTAAATTTAGTATCAATCAAAGTAGTACTAAGTAAATATTGTAATTTGGTTCGATGTAGTTAATTAAATCACTAAAACCGAAATCATCTACAATAGAAAGTGGTTGAGGATCTTTAACAATCATGTTTAAATTTCAATCATTAATTTTTGTTCATGAGCAACGCTAATAGGTTTCTTACATATCTTGAGAGATCTGTTTTTCTTTTTATAGAAACACATTGAGACCGGGGGAGATTCGGATAATCAGGGAAATTAGAGCTCTTTGCAACACTTTCGTCATTATTACTAGGCTGCTGGATCATTGATGGCGAAAACAATGGAATTCATGGGAACAAATTATCATATGATGGACGATGATTTACCAATAAATATATTTTTTTTTTATTTCGGTGTAGAAACACCCTTTAAATGCATACTTCGATTGACATAAATCACATTCAACTTTATCATTTCATGCTTCAGAAAGATATGTCCACAGTTTACTTCTTTTTATTTCCATAATAAAAGAAATAAATGAATCAAGAAGCCCCTACGAAATGTAAGTCCGAACACAAATACGCAAATTTTACCGCTTCCGGCTGTCTGGCTCTATTCATGAATTACACAAACGTAATCAGCGTTTGAATTTAGTTTTCATTTTGTTCGGCTGCGTATTGACACAGTTACGATTAACGAGTCATATTTCGAAATAACGATTCATTACGTCTTATCTTAGAGAACATCCGTTACTTAGTAATGAATGTGAGCGGTTTGCCACAGCTCTATCTGACAGGAGTCTGTCTAAGTTGTCACAATATGGCGGAAACCCACGGCCTAATTACGACCAAAGTAATCTTCCACCAGTAAAAATTAATAACTGTTTCTGAGATTATTTATGACTGAATTTTTGTTAACGAGGTGTTTAAATAAGGAGACAGTTTCTATTTAAATTTGCTGGTGGAATGTTCTCTCGGCGGTAATCAACCCCTGTGAAAGCGCTTACAGTTTAAACTGCACTATTTTAAGGATATGTCAGTTCCTCTTTATTAATAGTCCCATGAAATAAATATACTATTCGTACTGTATTTTATAACACTATTCATAGATTTCGTATTCAATTTATTCCAATGTCACATAACGGAAAAATTTTGCACTGAGAAACATTCACAGACACAAACGGATTTGTGAACAACCGTTTAAACACAACTCAACTTGGTTATATACAACCACCTTTTGTTACTCAAATTTGACCTGTCATTACAAATGCAGCCAAAAAAATCTTTGAAAAACAAGGTTTTACGCGTAAAACATATCCTGTTTTTAAGTGTGTTTGTTGTAGACATACGCTGCTTAAATTCAAAATAATCTGGAAATAATTTTATGCCACCATAATATATGATTTTCTTTTCGAATATATGGGTTTTGAATCTCACAAGTAAAGGTACTATAGTCCGTGGCGGCGATTTTCGATTTTTATAGCTCATTCGATTCGTCTCATCGAGCTAAATAATTTGCCGCCTCGCATAGCGTCTATTGAGTTTTAATAACGACAGGGGGCCAGGTCAAAAATTAAAACTTTGCATAAAGCAGGGCTGCCAAAGGCGACTATTTTTATATTTTATTGGCACCGCTATTTTAAGAGAGAAATTTTGTTATACATTCCTTATGCAGATATTGCCACAGTATATGTAAAAAAAACCTGTTTTATTAAAGTGGTGCGAGATAGAATTAAAAAATAGTGCCTGTGGTAGTCCTGTAATGCGAGCTGCCGAAAATAAAACAGTGGCAGAAAATTCCTTCTCATGCAACCGCACGCTGACGTTCCACAAGTGACGAAGTGACGGAAAAGCTGACAAAAGAACCGGCAATTTGTGGTTACAAAGATTTTTGCTCGTAATTCGGGAAAAAGTATTGATAGGATGAACAAAACTAGACGAGAACATCATAATTTGCGAAATCCTGCCTGTCAAGTAGCATTAGAGTGCAATTACAAATTCTTATAATAACAGCAAAAATATAACATTATAATTGTTATTGGCACTGTAAAAACAATTAGTAAACTTATTTCTTTGCGCGCATCTGTTTTTCAATGAACGAAATTTTAAAATTTGACCCACCCCCTGTCATTATTAAAACTCAATATCCGATATGCGAGGTATAAAATTATTAAGCTCTATGAGATAAATCGAATGACCTATAAAATCGAAATTCGCCGCCACAGAGTATAGTACCTTCACTTGTTAATAATTTTATACCTCGCATATCGGCTATTGAGTTTTAATAATGACAGGGGGCCGGGTCAAATTTCAAAATTTCGTTCATTGAAACACAGATAAATAAGTGAGATTTAAGTTTACTAATTGTTTTTACAGTGCCAATAACAACTATAATGTTATATTTTTGCTGTTACTATAAGAATTTGTAACTGCAGATAAAATATTCGTATGCTACTTCACAGGCAGGTTTTCGCAAGTTATGGTATCCTCGTCTAGTTTTGTTCATCCTTTCAATACTTTTTCCCAAATTACGAGCAAAAATCTTTGTAACCACAAATTGTCGTTTCTTTTGCCAGTTTTTCAGTCACTACGTAACTTGCGGAACGTCCGCGTACGGTTGCATAAAAAGGAATTTTCTGCTACTGTTTTATTTTCGGCAGCTCGCGTTAGAGGGTTGCCACAAACACTATTTTTTAATTCTATCTTGCATCACTTTAATAAAACAGAATTTTTTCACATTTGCTGTGACAATATCTGCAAGAGAAATGTACAACAAAATTTTTCTTTTACAATAGCGGTGCCAATAAAATATAAAAATAGTCAGCTTTGGCAGCCCTGCATTATGCAAATTTTTAAACTTTGACCCGGTCCCCTGTGATTATTAAAACTCAATATTCGATATGTGAGGCGGAAAATTATTTAGCTCGATGAGACGAATTGAATGAGCTATAAAAATCGAAAATCGCCGCCACGGACTATAGTACCCAAAGCGATATAAGTAAGCGTCCTATCTTAAATGGGAGAAGTAACCGCAAGATTAACCCTTTAACGCCCGAATTAAATTACGGTTGAATAATTCAAATTGCTTATTGGCACCACTTTTATGAAAAAGAAGTATTCACCTTATTTAATGACAGGTAAAACGACACTAAAATATAGCTAATTTCACTATTTTATAAAACTGGTGGGAATCAAACAATTTGAGTAAAAGAAACAGCCCGAGAATATCTCGGGAGCGAGAATTAAGGGGTTAAAGCAAGGTCATGCGCCACGTAACGGATGGAGTGTGAACTACAGGTAGATACCTATCTTTTTCTTTCTGACACCACTAAAATTGTAAAGTTTTTTTCACCTTGATTAATAACTGAAGTGTATCTGATAAGGCGAAGAAAACTTCGGGGTGCCAAGTGCGTTTGGATGCCTCTCTCGCTACGCCGTTATTTTGCAATAAATGTGGCAAACAAAATTCATTTTTATGAGTGACTGAAGATTTTAAAAATACGCGCCACACTAAAAACCCCGTATGCGAATTATCATTCCGTCCACAAGGTGGCGCAACGTTGTTAATTTACGCCTGATTCCAGCATTAACCCTCCGTCTACCAGACGGGTCCATTGGACCCGACAGGTACATACAAAATATTCATTCAAACCAGAAATTTCTTTAAAATAAACTAAGTATATAAACCAGACAAAAATAAAGTAAATAAATAAGTTAAATAGTTTTAAATAAAAATTCTGGTGTAGAACGTTTTATTAAAACTTGAATAAAATTCCCGGTAGATCTAGGGTTAAGTTTGTTCGCTTACTTATAACGCTTTGATAGTACCTTTACTTGTCAGGGATGCGTCGGGCGACTATTTTTTGATTCATACTCTCAACGTCTTCTCTAAACAATAATCTTTCACATATACTTTGACAGGAAGCGCAAGAAAAAAGAAACATGATATTTATTTTTCCAAAACAAATGGTACGAATTGAATTTAAAAATAGTCGCCAGTGGCACTGCAGCTTTTTATAGAAAAATAAGCATTTTCTAAAATCTCACTTATATATTTACACTGTAGTTAACACGTATTCTTACGGAGAAAAATTATCTATAAATGGAAAAAAGGAATTGAAGTTATGAAGAGAAAATACGAAAACAGTAGGAAAATTATTAAAAAACATTTACATAGAAATTAAGGATTTTAAAAAGATTCTATCCTAAAAATTAAAAGGTAACTATCAGAAATCTTTTGTGACTGTTCTATGTCCGCTTTCGCGGTTATTTGAATTTTAAAATTTAAATATGTTTTTAATTTCTACTCAGTGAGGATAATATTTTAAAAGTTTAACATTTTTGCATTTATAATATTTATAAAAAAATCTAGCCCTTGATTATAAAACATAATAATGTGTTAAGAACTTGCCATTGTTTATTTCACAGAATTTTCAGGTTATTAAATATACTATAAATACGTATACCTCATGGAAAAAAAAATAGTTATATATTCAACAAAATATTCGACGATTTCGCAATATAATATAGCATATCTGTCACACTGTATATCATATACTCTTTGAACGGAAAGATATTTGCATTTATATTACAATATATTTCTTTCCTTTACATTTGCTTCTTTTTATATGCAACTTAAACAGTGTATCCTTTTTTTCTTGCTACTGCTTCAAATATATGTTCTAACCTGCATTTAAGATTACATCATAACAAAACATTTAAATATCACTACAACGAAATGTGAAATAACTTTCCACTCTTTCAGTGTTTATAAAAATGTATTTAAAAGAAAAAAAATGGAGAAACAGAAAATAAGTACGGTGCAGGCTTCGGGAAGAAAAAAACAACAAAGAACATAGTATGGAACATATATAAGTACAATGAATATAATCATAAGCAATATATTTTTCAATTATACAGGGTATTACAAAAAAGAAGCTCACAAGTTTTAACCCCTTGAGGGGCAAGTTTCTGTAATGTCGAATTCACACCGGAATCTGCAAGATGATTTATTGCAAAATAAGGAAAAGCAATTTTGCGACTTTTCTCGACCAAAGTTAGAAAAGTAAAATTTAATAAAATTTTTCTGGTGCAAATCTTTATTAATCGTAGGTGAGATAAAATATTCCCACCGCCCCTCAAGAAGTAAAAATTTCTGGATCATGGGTGCATATATGCACCTTTAAAAAGTTGATACAGTATTTGTTTTTAGCACCAGTAAAAAAGAAAAGTAATTTTTGCTTTCTTTAACCCTTTCGGGATCGGCCTATGTTACACAAATGTTATTCGTTTACACCACATATTTTTAAAATGTTACAAATACTTACATAATCACGAAAATCCTTAAATATAGTAAGTATTACTTTTCTTTATTACTGGTGCAAAAAGAATTTCTGGATGTACATTTTGAAGGTGATTACATGCACCTTTGGTCCTGAGCGGGTTAATTAGAGCTTTTTTTGATTGTTTAAGTGAAGTAACTTCATTTTATAAAAATGGTGCAAACCGAATAAAATTTGTGCGAAAGCCGCCGGTCCCGACTGAGTTAACGAAATTCAATACCCGTCAAGAAAAAAAAAAGAAATTTATGGGAAATCGTAATGCATTTATTCAATGAAGCATATAAAGTGTTTCACTCAAAACTGAATGCAGGTTTTCGTTCATAGTTTTAATAGTAATGATGAGATTACAATAATATTTTGGTACAGCCTTAATGATCTTTCTGCGAAATATAATAAAAATTATAAAAAGATTTAAAAATGATAACGTCTGCTAACGACGCTAGCTGTCACTTGCGATTATTTTTGTTTAGTTCTGTCTCGCACCACTTTCTTAAAACATAAATCATTCAGGTACACGGACAACATGTGAAAGAATCACAAATTGAAATATTTTATTAAAAATAATTACCAGCGGTAGACCTTCATCTGAGTCCAAAAATACAAGATGAATATTCCACAGTTCAGAATTTAGTTGGTCTTAGCCTGTATCAATACGGTCTGATATACACTTACACTGCTATCAGCAGAGAAACTATGATCGTGCTGTGGAAGATACCTCTAACAAAACTGTGTGTTGAATCTTCATAAACCATAGAAAAGTCAAATATTGTTGACGAGAGTTCTTTATTTAAATTGGATTTCATTCAATGTATACTTCATGAAAATACTAAAAAAACAGCTTTAAGTTGAAAAGTATTCAGAGCCAACTTTGTTTAAAAATAGTTAAGTAAATCATTAAAAATAACTTTGGTTAAAACAGGATTAAACTTCAATACATCTGGAGCTTTTCAAAACAACTTAAATTTAAATCATAACTAAAACCGTTCTTTAAAAACATCATAAAACTGAAACTAAAAATCTTACTGTAACTTAAACTCAACCATATTAAAATCATATGATATCTTTAACCCTAGAACTACCGGAAATTTTACTCAAGTTTTATAAAAACATTCTACACCAGAATTTTTACTTAAAACTATTTAATTTGTTTATTTAACTTATTATTGTCTGATTTATACATTTAGTTTGTTTTGAAGAAATTTCTGGTTTGAATAAATATTTTGAATGTACATGTCGGGTCCATTGGACCCTTCTGGTAGACAGAGGGTTAAAGAAACAAAGAGAAAAGAGAGAACGCGGCGTTTGATTATCGAAAGGCAATTTGGACGATTCCACTTTATAAAAAGGGTAGACCTGAGAATAGTCGATTATAGAACAGCTAACGCCATATATGAAACACTTAAGTTTAACCCCTTAACGCTCGAATTAAATTACGGTTGAAAAATTCAAATTGCTTATTGGCACCACTTTTATGAAAAAGAAATATTCAGCTTATTTAATGACCGGAAAAACTATACTAAAATATAGCCAATTTCTCTATTTTATAAAACTGGTGGGAATCAAACAATTTGAGTAAAAGACACAGCCCGAGAATATGACGGGAGCGAGAATTAAGGGGTTAATGTCGGTTCTTTTAAATTAATTTATGTTTTAGAAAAGAACCAACATTATATACCACGGGTAATGAAGCTATTGCTTTTAAAATAAAGAAGTTCTATAAGCATTAAAATGTAGAAAGAAAAGCTATTAAATCAATATAAGTTTACGTAAAGTTTAAAACCCATATTAGCCATAAGTGACAAGTAAAATCAGTTGACTAGATAACAGTTGGTAGTACATTCGATGTCATTGTTCGATTTTCCGTGTATTCCAAGAGGTCCTTTATTGTAACTCTTCGAGGGGCAAGCAATAATGTCTCTGTAATACTGATATATCACTGGAATAATCGAAAAAAATTATTTTAAAATAAGGAAAAGCAACTTTTCAACAATTCCCCCCCCCCCCCCCCCCAAAGTTTAAAAATATAAAATTTAATTAAAAGTGCCTGGTGCGAAGTTTGTTTAACTTAGAGGGAAATAATTTATCCCACCGCCCCTCAAGGATTTAAAAACGTTCAAAGATAGCAAAGTTTCAAGTTAGCCTTAAACAATATCGCTTAAATATTGTGATTATTGTTACAGTTTTAAAGAGAAATCCGATTTGGCATGGAATGCTACATCCTATATTTTGGTCTCAATAATTCGATTGCAACATGATGTCCTGTACGAAATTTTTTGTATTTGTGTGTAGTATCAATCCTAAGTGCTAGTTATAAAAATTTTGAGACAAATAAGAATGATATTTTTTCTTTTTTTTTAACACCAGTAATATAATCAGTGCTTAAGAAATAAATAAAAAGGAATATATTATTGAAACTAGGACTTCCCTCCGAGGGATTAGTCTGAGCGATATTGCTGTTAACATAGATTTAATAATAACATGTGGGAGCAAAGAAAGTGAGATGTTCTCTTTAATTGTCCATATACTGCGATAAATTGAGATGATGAAAATAAATGAGTCGTAGAATTACAAAATCTTATATATAATTTCTTATATACTGTTTAAAAAAATGGGAAAGCAAACCATGCAAGCCAGCCATGCATGGATATAAAATTGAAAGTACGCAATATATTAAAAGTAAAATAGAAAATGAAACTCTAAATTATCTTATATCGGAATTATAACTGTATAAAATGATGTCAAGAGCGTAATCAGACCCTCCGCACCAATTTGAGTAACTTTAAATGACAAATGAAGTTTGAAAAGAATGGACTACACTTTATATGATGTATGTTTCCCCGGAATAGTTAATATTGTACAATATCTGTTTTCCACGGATACAATGAGGTTGTCGATAAGAATTAAGGAATTCTCTCTTCAAAATCTGTTAGTATCAAAGTACCGAACACATCAACAGTGGCATGCAATACGTCGATAGAGTGTGTTTTAGATATGCTCGATTGGATTTAAATGATTAGTGTATGCTGTCCACTACATACGTTGTATTGTTTTGTTTTCAAACATATTCTGCACAAGTTGAACTGTATTTAGCACGTATTAAATAAATGAAACCGGCAATCATTGCAGCATAAAGTATGACACAAGATCTGAATATGTCGTCTACATAACCTTTGAGTTGTCAAAGTGTCATTTGAAGAAATTTACAAATCCATACATATTTTTTCAGCAAATCATGCAAGCTAAAATACGCCAATATGAATCCGATTATGAAATTTCACCAGAATAAGTTAATATATAAAAAATCTACTAATGATAATTGGGAATATGACCTTATGATAAAATGCCTAAAAAAATTAATCAGAAAAAAATTCATATCAAATATAAAACGGCACTTCCCTCTGTTAGTGGCCTTGGCGAGAGAGAGAAAAGCCTAGAGAAGGAACACTTTAACAAATACTTTCGGGCAACCTACTCACTGTAACATACAGGTCTTTATTCAATATTTACACAATTTATTTAATGCTAAGTGGGTCTGTATCTGTTTTTTTGCATTTAAATTGCATGTTTTGTGGAGGAAATGCAACATTATTAAATATTTAAAGTTTCTATACCTAATAATTCCAAATTAATGGTAATTGAGAACGCTTTCCGTTCATTTCATCTTTTTATATTTTAAATTTTTTAGAAACCATTCATAGAAAAAATTTCATATTTTAGAACTAGCCCGAAGCAAAATTTAAAATTTTTGGGCTCAGCAGTGACACAGAAATAGAAAAATTTCGAAAGTTTTTTGTTTCTGCACTGTTTTACATGTCAACATTTTTAGAAATTGCTCTGTTGCGAGAATTTACGTCATGAAAAATACAGCCATGTCAATTTTCATGTTTAAATTCCTAAAAATTCCATGTACTTCGTTACTTAGATCATCTTTAGATCTTTTTCCATTTTGTTTAGCCTTTCGATTTGTTAGAATACGTTCTACAACAAGCATTTACATCTTAGAAATTACTGCCATGCCAAAATTCTAGTTTCTAATCTCAACAGTATCCCAGAATTTTCAGTATTCCAAATAAGTCATAATTTAGAACCATTCTAGTCAAATTGAATTTTCGAACCTTTTCATAATATTATAGTATTTACTTCTTAAAAGTAACCACCACACCGAATTTAAATTTCTAACCCAATCAATATCACAGAAATCGCAATTTTAGAACTTTTTTGCACCTGCACCGATGGAGGTTGTTGCACTGATATAAAATATAGTCTTTTTTTCGGAGCAGATATGGCCACGAACATTTTTTTAAGTTGGCTATGTAGTTTGAGAGATAGCACCCACAAACACACAAACATTAATAATATTATACATTTTATAATATTATAACGCTTTATATTATTAGCATAGATGTACAGATACAGAAGCCATTTATCTGTTACAAACTAAAGTTCCCGGCGTTGCCCAGAATTTGAAGAATGTTTCTTCTGAAAAATCAATTTCAAAATTTAACAATATAAAAATGTATAAATATATATAACAGATGCAAAAGAATACAGCTATAAATGAACTTATTTCTATATATCATTGGAGCAATAATGATAACATACGCCAATATTTCCATAATCTGTTTTTTATATGCTTCAATACGTTTTTTCACACTAATATGACGTTATACTATATACTCCACGTCCTTTATATTTCCAATACGACGTAATATTTTCTTTTTCACGTGGAAACTTTGAAATAGAAAAGTTATGAAGTTATATTCACTTTCATTTAAATTCGTCAAACTATTTATTTCCTTTTCATTTTTCACACGAATATCTTGCAATAGAAAAGTTATGACGTAATATTTACCTTCTTTTAAATTCGGCAAACTATTTATTTCATTTTCATTTTTCACGTAGAAATCTTGCAGTAGAAAATTAATTGTTGTAGTAAGAATTTTATCGTGTATTTTAATTGTTGGCAACTGATATAACGAAAAATGTTTAAATTTGATAAGAAATTGCTGTTAAATTGGTGGTTTTTTATTAATTAAATATTAACTATAAATTATTTCGATTCCGGATTACTTTAGTTGCCTCGGCCGTGTTTTATTACACATGTACGTATCTTTTCACAATTCTGGCTTCCAAACTATGGATTTGTATAGAATTTCAAACAGACAGATAAACAAATTTTCATTTTTATGTATTAGATTATATACAAACATAAATAACTTATCTAATACGTGTTAGCAGATGCATTTTTAAATATATATATAGAAATAACGCATCTTCTATGAATGAACTCACAAGCACCTCTGATGATTCTGTGAGTCATTCATAGTTTCTTATTTTACATACTGGTTTCATATGTTCATTTCTAAATCATCTTTAGAACTTTATTAATTTCTTCATAAATTTGTGATTTCAAATTTATTATATATATATATATATATATATATATATATATATATAAACCAGTATAATACTTATTCTGTTTTACTTTCATAGTCATTTATATCATTTGGCAAAAAATCTCACTTTCTTAACATCGAATGGCGCGCTTTTTTACAAAAATGCCAAAGTCCATGTAACAGCAAAGTACCATGAAAAACATTAAATGCATGGTAATAAGGTATTTAGAATGCCACATTTACGATCAACCATTATTGGCATTCAATCTTCTAGTTTGGAGATAGATTTTTGGAAGACGGTAAAACTAAGTAGTACCAAATACTGTACAGCAATTTAACTGCAGTTTAACTTAATCTGCTCTATTCGACTATTTTAAGATTTTTACCTTCTAAACATCGCACATTTTCAATTTTTATACCGTCGTATTTGGGAGAAAAGGTACTTTTAAATGCAATTTTATTGAAAACTGCATCTCAATTTATTTTTGAAACATTAATATTTTGTAGTTTTTAGCACCGTTTGTTTTATTTTAGCAATTAAAGTGCTCTATTTCTGTAGAAAATAGGAGGAAAATAGTAATTATACCTTTTTGTTGTGTTTTTACCTTAACAACTTTAAAAAATATAATTAAAATACGTGCTATTTTGAAAAAAATAAATGAATGATTTCTGATAAAATGGGGAGCTATTATAGACGACATCTCTTTTTTTGGATTTGTGTATTATTCAGCGATATCCTCAGCGATAGTCCAATACGTACTTTACTTTAGAAGTTGTTTAAGATTGGATCGTAAATGAAGCACTCTTCAGCGGATACGGATGACGTCATTCTGTACAAAATAAAAGCGTGTGTTTTAAGTCTTAAAACTGAAATATGTTTTGTACTATAGATATTTATATATTTTGTTTGTCATCGGAGGTGACACTAAATTCTGAAAAAACAGACTTCCCGTTTTCTAGTTTTTTTCAAACTTTGTGCAGTTTCGGCCTCCAAAAGTGAGATTTGTTGCAAAAAGATATGAATAGCTATGAAAACAAACTTGATGAACGTTTATGCTTATTTTTACAAGTAAATATGGTACAGATGTCATACACGCACAGAGATACCTAATTGGCGCCAAAGTGGCGTTACTGTGCCTGACATGGTAACCAGTGGCGGCTCGCAATTGTCATATTTTGGGGCACTAAATGCATGGCGGACAGTATTATTCTTTTCTTACCATTATTTCTTGAAAGAAATCATTACCTTGTTTAATGTTCGAATATTCCGCAAACAAATATGGCGAAGATTTCTTTAAAGAAATAGTGGTAAGAGAAGAATAAATTTGGCAGCTATGGATTGAGTGCCCTCCAAAATGCCAGTCACAAGCCACCACTGATGTAACAATATAGAACGTTATTATAAATTGTTTTTTTCTATAAATATGTGATTTATTGATTGTTATTTCCTTTTAAAAATAACAGAAAATGGCTTGTTTATTACTTTATATTGTTTTCATATTGAAATAAAAAATAACGTGCTATTATAACACGCTATATGTAACTGGTACTCGAAAACGACGTTTTTGCCAAATTGGCATAAAAAATCACGCCAAACCCGGTGCGTATATGGTATCGGTGACATAAATATAAACATTTATATTTATATATATAATATCATTGCTTTTTATATACAATTTACTTTTGTTTGTATATAAAAATAGTTAAGTGGCTTGTTTACACAAAATAAATTTTATAAATCTTTAAAAAATTGCTTGAGTATATCAAACAATGAATAAGTTGCACGAAAATACGCATAAAAAGCTTACTTGACTCGCCAAACCCATTTTCTCTACCTCGCAAAGGCCCTTATACAGGAAAAGTACCAATTTCCTTTTTACTAAAAAAAAATTAATATAAATGGAAATTGTTTTTTTTAAATCATACTTTCATTAAAATTCACAAAAATGTAGAAAATATATATGTTTTTAAATGCACTAAATAGAAGAAAAGTCTACAAAAAAAGCTTAAATGCACGGAGTTTAAATTTAATTCAGTAAGTTCAATTAGGAAGATAAAAGGATTTAACTGGCTAATTTGGCAAAATTCCCATTTATCTCCAAGTTGGCTTCATATATAAAAACTTTCTTGTTGCCAAATTTGGCGGTATTTCGCCACGTTGGCCAAAGTTTTGCGATATCGTGGTAACCCTGTCATTAATACTTTTTAACAAATACTCATTGTTGAAGCTAATGCTGATTTCTCTATAGAAAATCAAACGTACCCCCCCCCCCCACACCTAACGTTGTCCCCCTTAGGGATCGAAGTTTAAAAAATCAATATCCAATTCATGTATTGCCCTCAGGAATGTATATATATTCCAAATTTCAAAACTCTATGCCAACAGGAAGTGGGTGAAAAATGACTTACAAGATTTGAGAGCCACAGACAAATATAATTGTAAGTTAAAAGAAAACATGTAAAAAACAAGTGGATAAGTGTGATCACAGATCGCACAGAGGGTTTCGTTTAATATTTCTTTCAACACACTTTATCCTTTTGAAAAATCTGTTAGTTTCACATTTCGAAACCAGGGGGGCACTCTATTCTAAATAAACATCTATCCGAACGAAACTCCGTTTTATATACTATCCGTAGGTATGGTAGTCGAGAGGATTAGGCCGATAGCCCCCGAGATAAGTAGGCGCCCCAGGCGGTAAAAAATGGAACTAAAATATGTAAGGGTATGATTTATAATATGAAAGAATGGTCAAAGGGGTGTCGACAAAAGTTGGAAAAAGTGTTCCCCGGGTGAAAAGAGCGGAGGTTAGAAAAATTGCTTAAAATACACAAGTTAGAGCCCGGAGGAGTAAATAATATAAGACTTTTTGAAAATGTTATGATTTGCCGTGTGGTTTGAGATATTCAGCTATACCTATGCAAAAATTCATGTCTCAAACTTCATTAGGGGCTCTCTTAAAAAGAATTGCTTAAAATACATATGTGGTTGCTCAAAAGGTTAAACGTAAGACTTTTTCAAGTTTTTATGATTTGTCACCTAGTATGTGGTCACACATGTGGGAGCCCAAAGGGTTAAATGTACGACTTTTTTAAAATTTTATAGTTTGTCATTTGATGTGAGGTGTTCAGCTATAAGTATGCAAAATTTCACGCCTCCAACCTAATTAGGGCTCACTTAGAAAGATTTGTTTGCGAATTCACAACGGAATATTCGAAAAAAATTTATTTGAAAACTAGAAAAGGCGATTTTGGAACTTTTCTTTCCAAATATTGAAACATAAATATCAATTAATATTTTCTGCAGCAAACAATGATTAAAATTGTGTGGGATATAATACATCCTAGCGCTCCACAAGTGGTTAAACAAGCTCAAAGATTGCAAAGTTGGCCTTAAAAATATCACGTAAATATTTTTAATAATTTTAAAGTTTTAAAGAGAAATCCGGTTCGGCATGGGATGCTACCCCCTATATTTTGGTCTAAATAATTGCAACCTGTTGTCCTATAGAAAATTGTTTGTATTGGAGTGCAGTATGAATCTTAAGTGTTAGTTTTAAGCATTTAGAGATAAATAAGAATGTTTTTTTTCTTTTCTGTTTACTTTTTTCCAACACCAGTAATATTATAAGTGATTAAGAAATAAAATAAAAAGTTGTAATAAAATATAAAGTAATAAAATTTTATTAAAATTAGTTAGTTTTGTCGGTTTTTTATTCAAATCAAATTATCTGTACTTGAGGATTCTGATTGACAGTGTAATAAACAAAATGAAGCACTTTTTCTTCCTTTCCAGCAAACTAAATAAGTTTTATTTTTATAAATAAATTGTAAATAAATCGGAAAGTTTGTGCTGATTTTGAAGGAAAATTGAAACACAGTAGAGATCTGCACGGGCCGGCCCGTGACCCGAAGCCCGAGCACGGCCCGGCCCGCGGGCCGGGCTCGGGCCTATTTTCATTCACTGCACACGAGATGGGCCTTACTTGTTTCCTGAAGGTTCGGGCCGAGCCGGGCCTAACTTATTTTTTCTGCACAGACCCGGGTACTGAATTCATTCATAATTTTCACGGCCCAAAATTTTCATTCCTAGTTTTGGCCCAGCCCGTATGAAAATCATTGTCTCGGCGTGACCTGGTCCGTTCAAAGGTTTTTAAAATTAGGCTTGGCACAATTTTTTATTTTATTTTTTTAATGCTTACATTTTAAAATCGACTCTATTCTACCATTAAAGATTCAAATTCATTCGTTTTAAAAAATAGTAGATTTCTACATTTATTAAAATATAGTTAAATTAAAATATAGTAAAATTTGTAAAAAAAACCTGTCTATGACGGAATCCTATTTTAAACTGAAAAACGTGTTGATCCATGCAAAATTAATACTACTGCGTAAGAAAAGAATATATAGAATACATTTACACTTGCTAAGAAGGGAACTTGTCTATAACACATTTTTTTTTCTATGCAATTCGGTCTTAGATTTTACTGTATAGTATTTTTCAGATTTTTAACACTTCAATACGTGGAATATGGACAGTAGTGGGCTTCAAATAATTTAACAACCGGTTCGCTGCGCGAATGATTTTTGACGTACAAAAATCAAAGAAAAATTTAGCATCACACATAGATTATGAAGCATTTTTCAATATTACAAAAAAATTGATAAAAATATTTGACCTTGTGGTATATTGAAATAAAAATTTCTGACACATGTTTTCTTGTATAAGGATATAGTTTATTTAAAACGCATTCGACAGTCGTGAAACCCTGATCAAGATTTCTATCAGAAAATGCATCAAAACAGCATAATACAAAAAGGATAGCACAAAAATAGCAGAAATTTAAGTTTAAGAATTAACTCATGTTCATGATCTAAAGCTGCAAACAGTTAGATACTAAAAGCACTAACTGTAGGAAGAGCTCGAGATATTGCTAAGTCACCAATCTCACGAGAATACCACCTCACTGAATATCAAGCATTCCTATTTACATCCTTGTTTTGGTGATAAATGTTTGTAACTTCTTCAAAGTTAATCTTAATAAATAGGTTATTGTGAGTGGTAAATGACTGATTTCTGGATTTTTTTTTTTTAATCCGTGTTTTATGCTATGTTTTGATACCAAAGCCACAAATTTCACCGAGCTATTCGTCAATGTCGTCTTCTATAATTAATACCAAATTCTACCAAAACCGACTCTAAAATTATTTTTGTAATAACAATAATGCGCACGTGGAGAAGATTTATTCTTGAAATTTTGTATCAGTGATAAAATTTGGCTCAGTTTAAAAACATATGTTTTTATGCATTTTTGTTGCATATGCAACATCTTTTCAAAACCTTTCATACAATAAATGCCCATGGATAACAATTGCCGATGAAATGCATCAGCACACTATGCATTTTCAAACTAAAACCAGAAAAAATAAATTAGAATTATTTGAGATATCCTGTACTGAAAATAACTTTATGTATTATGTTGAAAAGTATTAAAAAGATATGCTAAAAGGTAGTGTATTATTTCAGATAGTTAATAAATAAAACAATAACATATGTAGAAAAAATGATATTATAGTACAGAAAAGAATTTTAGTATTTTTAGTAGCTTCTATTATTTGAGATATTTACATATATAGCTTCTTGATAAACCTCCTAACTTTCAATTTTCTTTGTCTTTACATTATTACATACACATGTCAAACATTATCTGATGTGTGCTTCTTTCTTTACATACCTTTACTATAAAAGTAGGAACTCATTCTTTAAGAGGTATGCCAATTAGACTAATCGTCATTATGTTTGATACATTAGAAATAGCTTACTTCTGTTCTCTGACCATATGATATTTATCTTTGAAAACCCCTTTACATTTCTGCTGAACTTGCAGTAATTGTTCTGGCAATATTTTCAGACTTTTGAATACTTTAAAAAATTGTATAGTTTTAGAATTTTTTTAAAAATATGGCAAAAAAATCCTCGATAATCGTTAATATTAATGTAAGTGCCATTAAATATAATCAATACAGCTCTTCAGCTGTTTTCAATGGAAGAATTGCTTCTCCAATATTCCAGTAATCTGACGAGAAAAAAAAATATAGTTCATTACTACATTCAAATTGACTACAACTTGGTTTTAAATGTTCAGAATTCAGTAGTATATATATTTTTTAATTCGATACGTTTTTAAAAAACATGTCCCCCGAGCTTATTAAAATATTTATTATCTTTAGCAAATTTGATGTTTTTTCGATTTTCTGAAGTAATAAAAACCACGCCGTTTTTCTTTTGTACGGGCTTTTTTCTTTCGAAGACTTTCAAACATTTTAATCCTTACCGGCGCGGAGTAATTCTGTTTATAAACTGATGAAATAATGGACTGACACCGCAATTTATAAACGAATTTATTAGAAAATATGAACTTGCTTATTTTCATGTACATTATAATAGGAAAATTTTAGTTAAATATTCTTGGTGCCGTTTGTCAGTTTTGGAATTAAAATTAGGTGTCCTTTTTTTAAGGACACCGCGCCGGAAAGGGTTAATAAATTTTATCACAAGTTTTCATTCTTTATGATGCTTATACTTCTTGTTCGCAGTGCTTTTGAAAGACAAACAATTTCAATTAAAACATGCAAACATCAAGGAAATATCAGCTTTAAAATATGCAGGGCATCACTTCTTATCGCTGACCAAGAGCTAATTCATAAATTCTGAAAATTTAACTTACGTCTAATTTAAAAAATATTTCAACTGTTGGAAATTCGGAATATTCAACTATTCATCTTCAGAAAATCTTTTTTGCTTTATAAAAAAGTTACAAAATTTAAATTTTTACACGACTTTTCGAGTTATGATATTGGTTAGATCACGGAAAATATTTTTCTAAATGTAACTTATAGGAAAGGTATCTTATAAAAACTTAAAATTTGTTACATTTACGAAAATAACTACTTTGATGTAAAAGACTTCCAAGACATTATTTTATTAAATGAACCAAATCAAAACATGTCATAGTTTTACGTTTAGAAAAGCTGTTGTGCAGATAAACATTTAAATAAAATAATTAATGCAAATGTAAGTTTCATTTAACAACCAATTCATCAAACTTAATACAAATTAAGAAAGTAGTTAAAGTAGTGTTGAATAAGCGCTAGAGTTACCCTAGGCTGCCGATTTGGATCCTTTAATTCTTCATATCCTCATTTTTTTTAAGTTAAGTTTGATCCTTACAGAACTGATGGAGAAAAATATATTTTGCAAATGAAACATTAATTTATTAAATGAAACAAATCAGAACATGTCGCAGTTTTATGTTTTGAAAACGCTGTTGTACAGATAAGCACTTAAAGAAAGTAAATTAATGTAAATGCAAGTTTCATTTAACAACCAGTTCGCCGAACTCAATACAAATTAAGTTACAATTTAAGTATACAAATTAAGAAAGTAGTTAAAGTAGTGTTGAATAAATGCAATATAACTAGAGTTAGCCTAGGCTGCCGATATGGATCCCAAAATTCTTCAAATCCTCAAAATTTCATTTTTTAAATGTTAAATTTGCTCCTTACTGGACCGATGAAGAAAATATATATTTTGCAAATGCAACATTATTTTATTAAATGAAACAAATCAGAACATGTCCCAGTTTTATGTTTTGAAAACGCTGTTGTATAGATAAACATTTAAAGAAAGTAAATTAATGTAAATGCAAGTTTCATTTAACAACCGGTTCGCCGAACTCAATCCAAATTAACAACCGGTTCTACCGAACCGGTGCAAACCGGCTGAATCCCACCACTGAATATGGATTAACAATATTAATGATAAAGGTATATATAAATATTTTACAGACATACATACAATAAATACAATGAACCCAACTGGAGTGAAAAATTAGCCAGAGCCAGGAATCAAACCCGGGACCACTGCATTCCAGGCAGTCGCTCTAACCACTGAGCTACTCCGGCCGATGCCTGAGTCTGCAATTTCTCACTAATAAACCATGTTGGGGAAGTCACCTGCCATCTATACGAAAGCCAAGGATCACAGGACAACGATGAATAGATTTTACTATTACATCGATCTACGATAATTATAATAAAACACTCATACTACAATATATATTAAAACACACATACACACATAAATAACGCCTGCATTCAACAGTTAAAGGTATATAAAAATATTTTACAGACATACATACAATAAATACAATAAACCCAACTGGAGTGAAAAATTAGCCAGAGCCAGGAATCGAACCCGGGACCACTGCATTCCAGGCAGTCGCTCTAACCACTGAGCTACTCCGGCCGATGCCTAGATCGATGTAATAGTAAAATCTATTCATCGTTGTCCTGTCATCCTTGGCTTTCGTATAGATGGCTAGTGACTTCCCCAACATGGTTTATTAGTAAGAAATTGCAGACTCAGGCATCGGCCGGAGTAGCTCAGTGGTTAGAGCGACTGCCTGGAATGCAGTGGTCCCGGGTTCGATTCCTGGCTCTGGCTAATTTTTCACTCCAGTTGGGTTTATTGTATTTATTGTATGTATGTCTGTAAAATATTTATATACACCTTTAACTGTTGAATGCAGGCGTTATTTATGTGTGTATGTGTGTTTTAATATATATTGTAGTATGAGTGTTTTATTATAATTATCGTAGATCGATGTAATAGTAAAATCTATTCATCATTGTCCTGTCATCCTTGGCTTTCGTATAGATGACTGATGGCTTCCCCAACATGGTTTATTAGTGAGAAATTGCAGACTCAGGCGTCGGCCGGAGTAGCTCAGTGGTTAGAGCGACTGCCTGGAATGCAGTGGTCCCGGGTTCGATTCCTGGCTCTGGCTAATTTTTCACTCCAGTTGGGTTTATTGTATATATGTCTGTAAAATATTTATATATACCTTTAACCGTTGAATGCAGGCGTTATTTATGTGTGTATGTGTGTTTTAATATATATTGTAGTATGAGTGTTTTATTATAATATTAATGATAACTGAAACATTTATATACAATAAATAGAGATTCATTAAAAAAATGAATATCGCACCCTGTGGCACTTCTATAAAAATGAAGATTATAATCATGAAAAGAAAAGTGAAGATAAATATTTTTTGGCTTAAACTCCTCGTACGAGACAAACTTTTTACCAAATCGACGTAAAAATGAATGTTTTGTAGAAAATTCACTCGGGCCGGGCCGGGCCGGGCCGGGCTAGGGCCGAACTTTTAACTGTTACACCGGGCCGGGCTCGGGCCGAAATTTTAACTTTTTACCGGGCCTGGCCGGGCCGAATTTTTTTTTCTTTGAGCCGGGCCGGGCCCGGTCCTGGAAATGTCGGCCCGTGCAGACCTCTGCTAAAACACAGGTTTGATATTTAGTATACATTTATTAAATTATATAGGTACCATTCTGTTGTACAACCTTCTTCCATATGTCCAGAATTCTCAAATTGCCTTCTTTCCAAAACGCTTGTGATTTGATGGCAAAATACTTATCGAGATGCTTTTTTTTACGTCATTCAAAGAGTCAATTTTTGTCTTGGCGAAGAGCCTTTATGTGAAAAAAAAAGTAGAGTAGTCGGGCGGAGAAATGTCCGGAGTGTAGGGATTAGGATGGGTCAGAATGTCACAAACGAATGCAAGGAGTTTCTTTCTGAGTCAAAGTTTGTCCTAAAAGTTTCTTTCTCAACTCACGTGATATTTTTCAATTCCTCCGGAGGGCATAGTGAGGGGAGGAATAATATGAAAGAGTTGTCAAAGGGCTCTAATGATATACCACATAATGGGTGGCGAAAAATATTTAAAAAGTGCCCCGGGGGATGAAATTGTGGGAGGGGGATGCAAGGTTCATATTAGTAATATAAAAACACGCGCACATTCAAATGCAACGCAATCGGTGAATTTCAAAGAAATCGGCGAAGAACTTTCAGAGGTTTATGATTTCGTAAAAATGAACATTTACATTTTTTTTATATAGAAATGTGCTCCCATGGGGGGAAAGTCGGATGAGGGGGATAGTAGTTGCATAATATGAAAAGTAGTCAAAGGGCTTTCTAATGATATGTCACATGGCATGTGTCTGAAAAAATTTAAAAAGTGCCCTCTGGTGGTGGTGAGGAAATTGGAGGAGGGAGGAGCGAGGTTTGTGATAGGTATACAAAAACACGCGCGTATTCGAATGCAACGCAGTCCGTGAATATGAAAGCAATCGGTAAAGAACTTTCGGAGGTTTAAGATTTTGTACAAACGAACATTTATATTTTTATTTATATAGAAATGTTTCCCCACGTGGGGAAAGTGAGGGGAGCGAGATGCGAGGCGCATAATATGAAACTGTAGTCCAAGGGCTTTCTAATAATATATCACATAACGGGTTTTGGAAGAAATTTAAAAAGCGCCCCCTGGTGGGGGGTAGCAAATAAGGGTTGGGGGAGCGAGGTTCATAATAAGTATATAGCAACACTTCCGTATTCGAATGCAACTCAAACCGTGAATTTCAAAGCAATCAGTGAAGAACATTCGGAGATTAGTGATTTTCAACAAACGAACATTTACATTCTTATTTATATAGATTTAGCGGTGGAATTTTGCTTCGGCGGTAATCAGAAACTATTGATCCAATGTAAACAAGTAGGAAGTGGCAATCCTAAAACTTTCTTCTATCTCATACATGTTAATACTTCTTGAAAAATGCAGCATATCAGCGACATTGGTTAGGTGATTTAGGGGAGACTAGGGAGGGTTGACCCACTTTTTACAAAATGATTTTTTATTTTTTAAATATTGAACGTAGAATAAAGATTGATATATCATTTTATTCGTTATACAATCAGTTATCAAAATAAAATTGCTACATAAGTGTAATATATAAGAAATTTGAAAAATGATTGATTTTAATGATGAGAAAATAATGGGTCAAAGCTCCCCATGTACGGAAGGCTTGACCCACTATAAGGAAAGCTTGACCCACTTTGTTTTATATTGAAATATTTGTGAAAAGAAATAAAATCAAATTAAAAAAAGGTGAAATAACTTTATGCTACATGATTTAATTGTTATAAAAAAATATTTTTGAAAATATGAGGCTTCAACAAATCTGTTTAGGCGCAATCGCATGATGGCAGAGGGGGGGGGGGGATTTTGTTTGATGCAGGATTTTGTCTGAGCAGGTATGATTCGACAACAGGGAAATCTTTTGGAATTATGGAGATTTAAAATTTGGAACACATAATTTTTAATTCATTTTTGAACGTTGGAATCTCGGTTTGGAAACAGTTTGGAATCTGGATAGTGTTTTAATCATATTATATTGAAATTTTGAATTCCAATGGGAGAAAGGATGTTCATTGGATTTTCTTATAGCTTTTCTATAGTATTCTATTTTATATTATATTGTGTAATATTTTATAGTATTCTTATAGTATTTTCTTATAGAAAAATTCGCCTTATTTCATCGCGTGATTAAATAAGGCTTTATAAACACCCGTTTAAAAATTATTCAGTAGAATAAATGAGCATATTAAAAAATATTCTTTAATCTAATTCAAAGAACTGACATATAAAATTAAGCGGTGGTAGGTAAAAATATGATAGTTACACACATGATAGTGTAATAATGATATAGACGTCATAAAGATACATACATAATAAATAAATGTATTTTTGAGAAATCTTCAAAATATTTTTACTTTGTGTAATACATAATGTCGATATCGTAGTACCTACAACTATCCGGATGCTTCAGGATGAATCGCACCAGAATTTTCTAACAATATTCTATTTGGTAAATAGCCTAGTTTATGTGAATGAGAAAAATATTTTTTCAAAAATTTCTACGCCCGGATTCAAGATTTATTTACTCTTTGCACACAAATATGTCAAATATAGGTTTTAACTCGAGTTAGTAATCCGAACACCAATATTTCGCATTCTTGTTAGAGCTTACATATTAGAAAATGATTAGGGATTCTATTTCATCTTTAGATTTCTATCCACGTAACTCCCTAGTAAAGACATTGATCATACTGCGATAGAAATACCGAAAAGAAACGAAGGTATGCCTCCCTCCCACCTCATAAATGTGAATTTTTCATTTTTGAAAAAGGGCCATTTATAACCACCCTCCACTTTTCAAGTTTTATTTTCTGAAGCTTTCAATTCTTCTGTCTTTTTTTAGGAAATTCCTTATGTTTTTTGTTTCCATATCTCCTAAATGAATATATCTTATGCAATTTACTGTTATCTAATCTATTTACGTATCATTGTGTCAGAATGGCATTCTTCGCTATACGCACTACCAGACCTTTGAAATGATTGTTCTTTTCGCAGGATACTATTACATAGCTGCCAAATTATACGGATTTTTATCACCACTAAAATGTAGTAGTTAATTTCACCTAAAACAATCTCCGAAATACAAAGATTTCTAAGGATAAAACAAGACGAAAATTTCAATAAAATTTTCAAAAAGTTGTAATCAAAAACCGGACAATTTGGCAGCAAATGCCGTTAATGTTTTCGTTGATTTTTATGCACGAAGATTTAATAGATATTTATATTGAGTTTAAATTTTATAATTTTTGTTAATATGTCTTTGATATGTAATTTAATTTTTCATATAAATTTGTTTCATCAATTTATTATTTTTATGAATGGAAACTATTTAGCTTCTACAGATGGGATTTTAAAACCAGAAAAAAATGTTAATTTGATCTGATTTTATTTTGCAAATTGTTAAAATCCTCTGAAATTTTATAAATTCTAAATATACCTTAACCCCACTTACCCAATATTTCTATCAGTTTCACAAAAGTTCCAATTATTAGCCCCGCTTAAAATCATTAGAATATCCTGTCTGCTAAGGGGGGGCTTACATTCGGTACTTTATGGTATATGTGTCTTTTCGACTTAAAATCCTAATAATTTATAATCCAATAAAGATTACCTTTTTGAAAATTAAGGACTTTTCAAAAATTACATTATAAATAAAAGATAATATAAAAAAATTGAAGATTTTTAATTCTATTTTATTTTTTTTTTTATAGAAATAGACCTTTTTCATTAAAGCCTTAGCTCATTAGCTTCTAAAAAATTTTTATTATTTTTTTTATCTATTTACTAGCAAACCCCGCGACTTTGCTCGCGTAGTAGTTGAAATATGCCAAGTGTTATTTGCATGACTATTTTTTTCAATTCCTACTATTAGTTCACAATTTCCCTATATATATATATATATATATATATCTTGTTCAAATTTTCAATTGTTAATAAAATATTAATTATTCATCCTATCAAGTTGAAATAATTTTTTTTTAACTTGAACTGGATGACAATTGATGTTAATGCAGTTTTTTCAAGTATTAATTCATTAATTAAATTTTAATTAACTAATGTTAGTTTAATAAGAGAGACAAAATGGCGACCATTGGTTATTGAACAGCATTTAATGCGTCTTCATATCTATAAGGGGGTTACCATAAAGGGTTCCCTGCTCTGTCGCCAACTTGGCGATATATCGCAAAATTTGGCGACCAAAATGAATCGCCAAAAGTGACGCCAACTTCGCGATATCTCTAATATTTCGCCAAATCCCCATAGACTTCCATTGTAAACCAATAGGGTTTACTTGCTTATAGAAAATCAACCAATTCAGATATTTTAATGCAACAAAAACTGATATTAGCTTAAGGGATTATATTAAAATTTTCTTTGATGACCTAAGTAGGAATTGACTTTAACCCCTTCGCGACGGGGGCCTTTTACGAAATGTTTATTACTTTGCTACCGGTTTTAAAAAACAGAAGTTTGTGCCTATTCAAATCGGTAAAATGCTCGGATTAAATAAGGCAAATTTTACAGTAAAATTTTACTGGTGAGGATAAGCGAGGATCCTTAGGCCTATTTCCGGCAAGTATACGTGTCGCTCGTCTCCAAGGGGTTAAAAACAAAATTTTTATATTACTTGTTTATTAGAAGAACACTTTTTGGAAGAATTCAAAAATTAAAAACTAAGCCACAGTTTGACTAAACTGCATTATAAAACTGGAATATACAGAAATGAGATTTTAATTAATAAGAAGAACTAAAGCTAATTCTAAATAAATGATAATTTAGAAAGTATTTTGAGACTTTTATGCTCATTTCAGTATTCATTTGAAGTTTTGAATTTTTTAGAAACCATATTAAAACATTTACATCTTAAAATTAACCATCATGTCAAATTCCAAGCTTCTTGTCTAACAGTCTACCACCTCTCTGGTATTAGTGGCACCAATATAAAATGCCGAAACAGAGTTGAAATAGCATGTCTCCAAAAATGTTGAAATAGAGTCTGTCACCATTAATTTGCTAACATTAACCTTGAAATCGGTTGATATTTCTTAATATTCTATAGAAAACGGATTTAACGTGATTTTAAAGGCTTTCTTGTTGTTCCTGCCAACCAGGTGGTCGTGACACCGGCATAAAATATAGCCCGCATAGGATCAGGGACTATCAGTCTTGATTCGCAAACAATAACTTCTGTAATCTTGTTATTATTTCCTGAGATTCCATAGAAATTGTAATTTAGGACTCTTTTAGAATGTTTTTCGCTTATTCCCTTCGCTTCACCCCTTTTTAATTTCGAATTTATTTTCGACTGTTCTTGGAGGACATTTATATTTTATAAGTAACTACCGTGCTATATTTAAAGTTTCTAGCCTCTTCAGTACCGCAGATATCGCAATTTAGAAAGTTTTTTGCTCCTGCAAACCTCGTCATAAAATATAGCTTATGTTTGAGTAGGTTCTATCACCATCAATTTGCAACCATTATGTTCGAAATCGGTTTCGTATTGCATACGATTGCATAAAAATCGTATTTTAGAACGCTTATAGAACGCTCTTTTAAATTTGGTATTTTCTTTCGATAATTCTTAGAAAGCATTTGCATCTTTGAAGTAAATACCATTCCACATTTAAAATGTTAGACCCCCCTCAATAACACAAATTTAAAATATTTTTTGCTCCTGTTATCCCCAGGTGGTAGTGATAACAATGTAAAATATAGGCTATGTTGGAAGGGGAACTGCCACCATCAATTTTAAACCATGACTTCTGAAATCGGTTTATATTTCCTGAGATTGCGTATAAATCGCTATTTAGAACGTTTTTAGAACACTTTTCGTTCATTTTCACCCCTTTTAAATTTCAAATTTTTAAGGAACTCTTCTCAGAGAATATTTACATCTCGTAAGTAATGACCATGCGAAATTTCAACTTGTTAGCCCCTTCAGTATCACAAAAATCACAATTTAGAACGTTTTTTAAAATGCAACCGCAAGGTGGTAGTGACACCGACAGGAAACAGATCCTACATTGGAACAAGGGCTGTCATCATCAATTTCCAATCATTACTTTTGAAATCGGTTGAGTACATTCTGAGATTGCGTAGAAATCGCAATTTAGAACGTTTTTTAGAAAGCTTTTCGCTCATTTTCACCCCTTTTAAATTTCGAATTTTTTAAGAGATCATTTCCATCTTATAAGTAACTATCATTAGAAATTCCATGTATCTGGGCCCTTGAGTAACACAAAAATCACAATTTCGAAATTTTTGCTCCTGCGCTCCGTTTAGGTTAGTAGCACCGACATAAAATGTAGCCTATATTGGAGCAAGGGTTGTCACCATCATTTTACACACCATTATTTTTCAAATCGGTTTGGTACTTCTAGAGATTACGTAAAAATCGCCATTTAGAACCTTTTTTAGAACGCTTTTTGCGCATTTTCATCCCTTTCAAATTTCGATTTTTTTAAGAAATGTTCTTAGAGATCATTTATATGTAATAAGTAACTACCATGCCAAATTCCATGTATCTGGACCCTTCAGTAACAAAAAAAATCGCAATTCCGAACGTTTTTTGCTCCTGAACCCCCTTTAGGGGTTGTGGCATCGACATAAAATGTACCTATGTTGGTTCTAGGAGTTGTCACCATCATTTTGACACCATTATTTTTGAAATCGGTTAGGTACTTTCTGAAATTGCGTAAAAATTGCCATTTAGAACGTTTTTTAGAACGTTTTTCGCGCATTTTCAATCCTTTTTAATTTCGATTTTTTTTAAAGAAATGTCTTTAGAGATCATTAGTATCTTATAAGTAACTACCATTCCAAATTTCATGTTTGGAGGCCCTTCAGTAACACAAAAATCGCATTTTTAGAACGTTTTTTGTTCCTGCATCCCCTTTTGGGCAGTGGCACGGACATAAGATATAGCCTATGTTTTAAGATGGACTAACACCATCATTTTAATACCATTACATTTGCATAACTGCCAAGTTGTACGGATTTTTCCCACCACTAAAATTTATTTGAAGTTTTTATCAAAAACAATTGCCGAAATCTACGTTTTTCTAACGATTAAACAAAACAAAAATTTCTGTTAAATTTTAGTGGTAGGAATAATCCGTACAAGTTGGCAGCTATGCATTTGGAATCGTTTCTGTAGTTCCAGAGCTTACCTCCTACAAATAAACAATGTTTACCTCTTTATAATATTAGTATAGATATAAAATCAAAGTCCCTGTGTGTCCCTCACAGTTGGACCGCCTCATTAATCACGGTCATGTCAGGATTCCTATGGGGAAATCGGTATGAGCTTCATCAATGTGTAATTGTTGAAAAGTACGAATAGCAGCCGCAATAGATTACCACAATACAGCCAAATTTTGACCAACTTGGCAAGATATCGCCAAATTTTGCGACAAAATGAAGTTGCCATTTAGGACACCAACTTGGCGATAGCAGGCTAATTTGGCGAAATTCTCAATGAAACACCTTAATTTCTCATAATCGAGTTCATCGAAATTTAATTTAAACTCTGTGTATTTAAGGTTTTTTTTTTCAAAATATATGTATCATAATTTAAAGTGTAATGTACGAAAATGTACGTCTTTATATCATCAATCGGATGCTACTAATAAAATAACCCCCATTGTACTATGTACATTGTTGTATGCCTGCTCTGTACTATCTGAGCTCCTAGCTGCCCGATTTTAATGTGCTTTACATAGCCGAATACAGAAATCAAATTCTCGGTACTTTTCCAGTATAGGGGCATTGACGAAATAGAGAAAACTGAATATATCTTGATATCTCGCTTTCCGCCATTCTTGACGTGCTCACTTTCTAGTATATAGTATATAATGAGTGCTTAACACTAGAACCACCATAGCGGTCATTTTGATCGGTAACATATAAAAATATTTCGATTTGAACCAGAAATTTCACTGTAAATTAAGTTAAATATGTACCACGGAAAAATAAGTTAAATACAGTTTTAAATAAAAATTCTGGTGCAAAATATTTTTACAACACTTGAGTAAAATTTCCGGCGATCCTATAAAATAAAAATGTATGCTGCTCAAAATTGTTAGCTTTTTAAAATGTTTATATAACTCAATTTACCTTTGCTTATTACCTATGAATTTATTTGGATCCTATCGACTGCCTAATAAACAAAATTAACGAGCTTTTATATCTTTCCGGGAAACGGTTGAAAGTTTTTTCGTATAAGTTAACTAGAAAACATCGTCCGCTACGCTCCTGCGCTGATCGGTTTCTTAAATGAGCCTCGAATCAAAAGAAATATATTAGTAAATTTAAACTTGTCTTTTAAAGAAATGTTGATCCTTACTTGCAATTTCCCACTGCCTTACTGAAAACGATACGAACGACATTACGCGATTATGTTTTGTAAAATGTCAGACAAAATTTGGCCTTTTAAGGACAAACTTTGTACTTGAAATTTGCATAAGCGTAGTCCAAGACATGTCCGGATGCATTCGAGGTTCACATTTTACATATATACGTTTTTATAATTGGCCGAGATATTCATTAAAAACCCATAAGAAACGCATTTTGTTTCTGAAAATTGGCAAGCCTGTAAGCGTTAGGCTCATTCTCTGCTTACTGGAGCACGTGTAAAAGGAGAAACAAATGCTGTTCTTTTTTTTTTTTTTTTTTTTTTTTTTTTTTTTTTTTTTTTAGGGGAAGGCGAATATTCTAATATTCTACCATTCGGTATTCGGAAAAAAGGTAAACATGTTTTAAATTTCGAATTTTTTGGTCTTAAACGTTCAATCACTTTGAAAAATTATTATTGTTAACTCTTTGAAAAAATGCAAAATGTTCGTTTTCGCGATTAGAATTTTTTTAACTTTCGGCGACGCTCCTCTAGAGCTCAATTTAAGGTATACCGATTCACAAAAATACATAATACTTAAAGCTTTGTAGTTATTCTCTTCAATGGTGCAATCGGATTTGAAAAATAAGATATTTAACTTTTTCGAAAATATTCGCGACTGCGGGTCATTTTTTTCCTCCCGAAGACGATCCTTTTTTTTTTTTTTTGCCTTTTTCTGCTAAAGTTATTAAACGTCGGTATTTCAAAGCAATCTTTTTAGAACATCTAGACAGACCGGATTTACATCACCTGAAAAAATTTCGACATGTTCGAAGGAGTAGAAATATTTTAAAGAAAATTTTAGAAATTTTCGATGTCACGAGCTGTTTTGGCGCGACTTATCTCAGCTTTGACTCATATTTTCGCGGCTAAATATGCGTATTTTTTCACGATATTTTAACCCATATTGGACCGCTGTCCTATAAATAGGACAGCTAATAAAACAGTTTTAAAAATAAATTTGGTAAGGATTTTTTGGATGCATTTTGTTATGACGTCTTTACAATACATAAAAGTATAACATATAAACAAAAAAAAAAGAAGTAACCAATTAAAATTTGATTAAAAAAATCTATTTAAAAAATTCTTTAAGAATTGTGATCTTATAATCCAGAATTTTACTGTTATTACTGTCTTTTTATTGGAGAAATCATAGAGTATTTTTGTACAACATAAACAGTATTTTTAAAGTTAAATAAAATATTTGCTCATAAAATTAGTTTATGTATGCATTTATATGTCCGTAGTATGTATAGTACTAATATGTCCTGTTTATCGGACAACTAGTTACTTAACAAATTAAAAACTTTTTTTCAAAATTTTGCTAGTATCTATTTAATTACACATATTAATGATATAATTTAAGTTTTAAAAATTTTCAAAAATATTTAATCGGTGTGGTCCAATATCGGTTAAAGAGGTCAAATTTTAGTTATATTTATAACTGATAAATATTTTTCACAGTTCGGACGACAAGGCTAAAACAAAGCAAAGAAAAAGGTGCGAAGAAAACATATTTATTTTACTTTTTTCCTCAAAGCTTTTACAGAGCTACAAAACCGTTTTTTCACGACAGACTGAAATTTTAGAGTTCGAACAAGAACTATTTTTTTTTTTTTTAAACTGTGAAACCATCATATGTAAAAAAAAAAACAACTTCCGAGCATTTTTACCTGTACATATTAATATTTCGTTGCGAATTTTTCATTTAAAAATTTAAATTCATACAAAATCGGGTTAAAGATATAGAATTATACAGATGGGAAAAAAAAGTTGTCATCTTACGAGTGCTTTTGTCTCTACAAAATTAATACAAGGTTCGTATGCGTCAAAGAATTTAGGGGATTTTATATGTTTTAGTACCAGAAATTTGTAAAGTACCGGTCGCTATATCTGAAGATAGAATTTTGTTTCATTAAATAAGACAAATATTGCTTTACAAAAATTCTTTAAAAATTTTTTTAAACGCACGAACCATGTAATATTTTTTTGCGAATTTTTCATTTAAAAATTTAAATTCATACAAAATCGGGTTAAAGATATAAAATCATACAAATATGATGCTTAATAATAATTAAGTTAAACATTTTTTTTTTTTTTTTTTCACACTTTCTTGGCCATACTGTATTGAAGGCGTTTTGAAAACACAGGTTAAAAAAAAAAAAAAAAAAAAAAAAAAAAAAAAAAAACTAATATTTTTTGGGGAGAAAAGCATCAGTTTTGTCGTTTATTGTCTTTTTCAAGCAAAAAAGCACTCAGCTATATAAAAGTGAAGTAAAATTGTAAAAAAATCAAACTGCTAGTTTTTACAATAGAGTTCCGCATTTCTGTACTCTATGTCTGAAGATGTTAAATATCAAATTACCTCTTGATCATATAAAAAGAGCTCATACTGTAACAGGCCTAACTTCTTTTTTGAAGAAAATTTTCGAATTTTTACCCCCTAAAGAATCGTATTTAATTATAAGTTCCTAAAATCGTTCGACTTTTTGAGAATTTAAAAGGTACATGATCTCTAATACATCTTCGTTACAGATACAGCTTGAGCAGCTAAGAAAGAAATATTCATTCGGATTGCAATGAATCATGGTGTACTTTTTCACTGATTAAACGAATGGCGAGCCTGTTTTTTAAAGCGAATCCTTTGTTAATCCCTTAATTATCACTCTTGTGACACTCACAGACTGTGCCATTTGTTAAGATTGCTTGTTTCCCAACAGTTTTATAAAATAGTGTGATTCGCTTTATATGGTATCATTTTACTGTTATTAAATAAAGTGAATATTTCTTTTTCAAAAAAAGTGGTGCCAATACTCAATTTGAAATTTTAAAACGTAATTTAATGCGAACGTTAAGGGGTTCATCTTCACGTTTTCTTCTCTTAATTGATATAGTAGTAATTGAACAGCTTAGTGGAAGAGCATGTTATGTTACATTTTATCAAAGTATGGTTTATTATTTCGATGAATGTGTTATTAGATGTTCTGTTACATGGTTAGACTAAAATACCAAGATTCTTATCAGTCTTGAAAATTTCGTACATTATTCATTAACATTTCATATTTTAATATTAATTAAATTGAATATTATTTATATTTCTTTTATATTTAACACTAGAGGGCTCTGCCCCCTGAAAGCTACGCTCGCCAACCCCCGTTCAGGCACCGCAGAATCTAAAAATACGCTAATCTGATCGGTTTAAAAAATATTATAGAAGATTGAATTATACTGAAAAAAACTATGCAGATCTCCCTGTAAACGAGTTTCCATTCAATTTCTTTTGATTTCAAAAATTTAAGGCCGAATCAGTTGCTGTTAAGACATCCAATGGTTGTTTTCGTGTTTGATTAAAGAGGATCAGTTAAACGTTTGAAAAGAAGCTAAAAATAAAAGGAATTAAGTGTACAGAGTCTTTGTCTCCCGGTATTTTAAAACAATTTCTATAACAATAACCTAAGTCATCTGACTATCATCAAGGGTTCCGGGCGAACCACTTCGCTTTTTATATTCCTAGTGCCATTTTGGTACTTTAATATTAGCCAGGTACAGATGATAAGTCTCCAAATATTATTCTATCGCCATCATTTCATCTATATTATAATAGTCCAAGTCATGTAACTGCCATAAATAAATACGCTGTGATCCCTTCGCTTTTCATATGAAAGTTTGGCCCAGATATCCTATACGGCCTTATATTGGCGCGATTTTTTTCCGACGCTAATTTCAGGGCTCCCAAATGGTCCGCAAACAGAATACCAATATTTTTTTAGAAAAATTTTATTTTTAGATTTTTCTTACAAACCGCCCCGAAACCACCTTTGAAAGTTAATTTTAGCGCAGGCATACCATAAAATTATTCTGATAAATTTTATTGGTATTCAGTTGGCGGACCATTTGGGAACCCTGTAATTTGGGGAAAAGATCAACAGCATAAACAACAACATCCGGCTTATCAAATCAAGCAAAATAACGATACTATGGCGCCAGTTAAGTACCCGTTGCGTATATGACATTGGCGTCAGAAAAAAATAGCGCCAATATGGGACCGTATGTGGCATCTGTGCCGAAAGTTTTCCATTTCGATTTTTAAAAAAAATCAATTTTTTTTCGAATAATGCTACATAAAAGCATTGTCTCAAAGAATTCTTCATACTGTTACGCTAGCCGGGTGCAAATCTCTCCAATAACTATTTTTCAACTCGCCAGTTAGCATTTTTTTTTTTTTTCGAGTGGTAAATTAAAACATTGCTTTGAAGTTGGAATTAAATGTCATCGTTTGTTACATCATTTAATATTTGGCCAGATGACATATACGCACCTTGTTTGGCGTGATTTTTTTTACGAATATTTGGCGATATCCTCGTTTTCGAATACCAGTTACATATGTATTTTTGGTACTACTTAGTTATCCTGTCGAACAAAAATCTATCACCAAACTATAAGATTAAATGTCAATAATGGTTGATAAATGTCACATTCACTTGACTTTAAGCATGTTACACGTCTTTACGTCATCAAGTGATTTTTATTTCGACGTTTTATTTGTATATTTATTAATGGGTACAGATGTCATATTCGCCCCATATTGGCGCGATTTTCTTCCGTCGCCAATATCATATAGGCAACAGGTACTTAACTTGCGCCAAAGTGTCGTTATTTTGCTTGATGTGGTAACTCGGATTATGTTGTTTATGCTGTTGATGTTTTCGCCAAATTGGCAACCGAAAAAAATCGTGCCAATATGGGGCGAATATGACATCTGTACCTATTAATGCTATACTATTTTCATTGTTCTTTCGTTATTTAAAATAAAAATTATGTCAATTTGTATAATTTGGCGAGGGGTTTGGCGATTTATATAATTTGGCGAAATGGGTCGATGGAATAACTAAATAGTACCGTATTTTTTAATTATTTTCTATATTTTTTTATTTTTAAAGGAAAATAACCAAAAAAATAATTAACTATAGAACAAAACAATTTATGCAATTTAAAAAAAGAAAATAAAGTAAATTAACACTTATTATTAAATAAACAACAATAGCCGGGTTACCATGTCAACCAAAATAATGCCATTTTGGCGCTAATTAGGTACCCCGGTGCGTATATGACATCTTTGCCTAATATTTTTCTTTTCATTTCGTTTAAAAAAAATAAAGAAGTGAAAGTCATTTATTTTAAATGTTTCTGTTTGTATTAAATAAAATGATAATGAAATACAAATTGAATTATGAGTAAAAGTAACATGATACATTTCTTAGCATACATTTAAGGGAGGCCAAACTTCAAGGCCAAATTAGTTTAAAATAGTAACCTTTTCTAAAATCTGAAAAAAAAAAATATATCTGTTTGATTAAAATTTGAGTTGCCATCATTAGAAAAATGTATATAAAAGTAGAAAAAAAATTAATATTTCGAAAACTAATTCGAATTTAAAAATTCTAATACCAATTTTGAAATCTGCGGATCAATATTGATTTTTGGTGTTAATTTCATCGCAAAGTATTCCATATTTTAGGAGATATCGCCGTGAAAAAAAATCAGTTGTTTAATCAGTCGATTCAAAGAATCGTTACATTTCAGCCGTTTCATATATTCGTTTCATAAATTCGTTTCATTAGGATTTTATATATATAGGGTATATTTATAATTATATTAAATATTTATAATTTTGTATATTTTATATTTTTGAGAGAGAGTTTAGTAACGCTTATTAAATATATGCTGGAAAGAAGAAAAATACAACAATAAAATTTACATTAAAAAGCTTTCACTCAATTTTCTTATAACTTCCTTTTTGTTACATAATATCTTCTCCCACTGAGCTCTCCAATTTTGAAAAAATTCCATTTACGCTTATTATGATTTTCAATAAAAAAACGTCATTCACACGCGTGTCTTAATTAAAAATAACCGCGAATATTATAATAAAATGAAAGGGAAAAGTATTTTTTCATTTATCTTTTATGTTTCATTTAGAAACTTGTATAAAAAATTCTTGTTGAAATCAATTTGCATTTTTAACATAGTCACGAAAACTCCTTATCTAATCCTGTACGTTTTAAGTAACTGTAAGAGGATTAAAAAGGGTTTTGTTCCTTAATTTTTAGCATTCATAAATAATGTGAAAACACTCTATCTAAAAACAAAAAATATTTTAATAAACCTTCTAAAAAAACTATTTAACAGATTATGCAAACATGTGGTTGTTTTTAAAACTCGTTTGCCTATTGTTAAATGATTGTTTTTTTAACGGATTATGTATGCAAAATTCACAGACCCCATATCAGAATAATCCGGTACACCAAATTTGAAGCAAATCGGATAATTCTGCATGAAAAACCAATTTATCTAAATTAAGGGCGATTAGCTCCCCGTACCCCCCCCCCTTTATATTTAACCAATGAACCACCAAAACTAATCAGGGTAGCCCCTTATCAGAATGAAACCAGACAAAAAATTTAAGCAAATCAGATGTTTCTATCAAAAGTTTTCGCGTTACGGACACACATACATGCGTACATACAGAACCTGCGGCTACATTACCTCTGAGGCTTTGATAGCCTGTGAGCTAAAAAGCGACTTCAGAAGATTGATTTGAATATTTATTCAATTATCATGGATCGGATAAAGGTTGATGAGAGAACTACTTAAAGAAAGAACAATGTATATTTAATAGCCTCTTTTACGTGCCCCATGCCATGGAACTATTAATAAAGAGGAACTGACATATCCTTAAAATATTGAAGTTCCAACTGTAACCGCTATCGCTAACGTTGATTACCGCCGGCGGAAACTTCCACTAGTATATTTATACAGAAATTATTAACATATTTAAACGATTTATTATTACAAAATTTCAGTCAGAAATAATGATAGAAACAAATTCTAATTTTTACTGGTAGGAGTTTACTTAGTTAGGTCTTCCGTTTCCGCCATATTGTGACAACCAGAAAAACAAACTGACAGTTTTACAAGGTATTCTGACACCAGTAAAAACAAATAGAAATTTTTACGATATTTTTGAGAAAAAATGCAATGAAAAAGACGCTTAAATAAGATGAAATGTTTTATTCAATTTTACTGGTGGGGTGATTGTCCTGGCTGTAATAAGAAACTGAAGATCCGATTAAAAAAAAAAAAAAAAACAGCCGCCATCTTGTTACAACCCCCTCAGTTACTTCACTCGCAACTCATAGACAATACACTATATGTCTCCTCCTCTTTATTTGTACCTCCATTCCCCATGCATGCAGATGCTGCACATGATAACTTAAGCGGTCGGTAACGTTACCAACTTCAGTTCAGAAGCGGCTAATTTATCACAAAATTACTATACGGTAATAAAATTTAAATTCCCATTCGAAATTTCATTGCAGAAATTGTAAGTGCCGAAACCAAGTTATTATTGCCCCCAATTACATGCCTCATGGATGCATACTATTGCATGTGATATTTTCTTTAGCGGCGCTTGTTGCAAATTTCTCCTACTTAAAGGCTGCTGAAACTATTGGGTCGATCGTAAACTCGTGTCGTGTTGGGAAAATCAATTCTTACCGGAAAATCCTGCCTGGTAATTATTAGACATTAAATATTGAAATCAATGTCTAATAATTAAATGATAGAATTTTCCGTACGAATTGATTTTCCCAACACGACGCGACTTTCCGATTGACCCAATAATTAATAAGCCACAAAATGATAGAAAAATTAATGTAATAATTATTAGAATATCATGGTTGGAATAATTGCGATTGACAGATGTATTAAGCTGCAGATATAATTGAATTGAGCCTTTCCTAATCATGTGCCACCTGCATGCATACATTGCATATAAAATCACCACAAGTGTCCATTAACATAACTTTCCTTATCGCAGGAGCACTTATGTCGTTCACGGATCTTCACCTCTGTTGATAGACATGAATAAGATACTGGTTAATTAACACGAAGTCTTTTAAACTCGATACACGGACAAGAAATGCAGAAAAAATAATCGAATTTAGTCGAAATATTTAAAGCACAATTGTAACCTCCACATTTATCGACGATTTCAGAATTCTTTCTTTTATAGACAGAAGCCATTTGGTAGCCTCATCGTTATTCAGTATTTAGAAGATTTCATTTTCCTTTAAAAACGATTTTTTGATGGAAATTCAAATGTTTTCGAGGTTTATAGAAACATTTCTAAACTACTAAGTTGTGGCCATCACAAAACTTTCTTCTATATAAATCACGTCAATTAAATCATTTAAATAGTACAAGAAATTACATCAATTTAAAACCAATTCATATCACAGTGTATCTGAATTTGATGTTTGATAAAAATTCGTGCCTTAGTTCTTGAGATAGAGCTATAGCAGAAATTCTGAAAAATGTAGCATAGCAGCGCCATCTGTTGAGTGATTTACACCAATACATAAACAGCAATATTTGATGTCCAGGTATACATGGATCTGAAGTTCGTTGAAAATTCAAGCATTAGTTCTTGAGATAGAGCTATTGCGGAAATCACAGAAACAGCATAGCAGTGCCAACTATTGAGCGATTTACACCAAACACTATAAAATGTTAATTCATGTCAAGGACTAACTGATTCTAAAGTTTGATGAAAATTCGTGCATTAGTTCTTGAGATACACTTATAGTGGAAATTCTGAAGAATACAGCATAGCAGCGCCACCTGTTGAGCGATTTACACCAAAATGTACAAAATGTCAATTCATGTCAAGGATTATACGATTCTAAAGTTTGGTGAAAATTATTGCATTAGTTCTTGAGATACAGCTATAATGGTAATTCTGAAAAGTGCAGCTTAGAAGCGCCACCTGTTGAGCGATTTGCACCAAAACACAAACAGCACTAACTCATATCAAAATATACATGAATCTGAAGTTTGATGAAAATCCAAGCATTAGTTGTTGAGATAGGGCTATTGCGGAAATCATAAAAAAGGCAGTATAGCAGCGCCAACTGTTGAACGATTTACACCAAAATGTACAAAACTTCAATTCATGTCAAGGGCTAGATCACCCTAACCTAGGCACCATCCAGAATCTGGCATAGGTTTTAAAAACCTAGGCAGGAATTTCCCTTCCATGACTCAGCCAAAGCCACAACCAGGGCAACAGACCCAGAAAACCAGCAGGTATTTACCAGAGAAAAATTAAATATAATACATAATAAAAAAGTAAGTGCCCCGACACTTACAAAGAAAAACATAATGGTATACAGAAATTTAGGACATTTACAATTTTTGACATATGTCTCAAGCTGTTAAAACAAGGCAAACAGGATTTATAGACAATTTTTTACAATATTGCAATTGTCTTTAAAATAAATTCCTAATCATATATAAAAACTAAAAATATATCCAAGCTTGAATTTAACAGATCAAATATCAGCAATTCTGATACAACTTTGTAGTTTTTAAAATGTTCAAAAACCATAAAAGCCAGTCCACAAAGTTCATAAAGTCATATAATGTTCAGAATTTATACCTTATGAATGAAAATTTTTTATTTAAATCATTGTAGATTCTACACAATGTTCTATAGTCGTATCTCGTCAGAAGAACACATCTTAAGTTCCACTCAAGTGTTCTATTGCGTATCATAGGAAAACAGTCCCTTGAAACACGACAACTCTGAAATAAGTAAATAAGTTTTCATGTCAAGGACTAACTGAATCTGAAGTTTGATGAAAGTCCGTGCATTAGCTCTGGAGATTGAGCTATTGCGGAAATCGTAAAAAGGCTGCATAGCACCGCCACCTGTTGAGCGATTTACACCAAAAACTAATCAGCACCAATTTATATCAGGAACTAACTGAATATAAATTTTTATTAAAGTCCGTGCATTATTTCTTGATATAGAGCGCCCACAAAATTTGTGTCACATGCAGACAGACAGACGGACAGACTCACAGATACACAGACTCACAGACAGACATTTTGCAAAAACATGTTTTTTGGAACCTCTGCCCCCTAAAACGTGTAAATCCGTCGAAAACCGAAAGTCGAAAATTTTCACGAATCCAATACTTTCTTCTTGTTTGATAGAAGAAAGTAAAAAGGGGTTTTATGCTTTACCAAAAAATACAACATTTAAAAAACGAGATTAATGGTGATGTTGCCATGGAATGTAAAGAAATATTGTTTAATAATTGTTATAATGAATATACCGGGTGAGCCTAAAGTTCGTTAAAACTTTAAAAACTCATAAAAAAGGAAAGGAGTGTAGTTTGCAAGAAAGGGCTCACAAGGTAGTCGGATGTTTTTTAGCAGAAAAAAAAAAAAATCAGTTAAAAAATTACATGTAGAGGGCACTGACGACCCGAAACACAATGAACGGGTACTACGACACAACCTGGTTGTTTAGTATAGTACCTGATCTCCTCATTTACTTTATTCGCAACTGGTAGTAGTCCAAGAGCTGTTAAGCATTTTAGGGAAGGTATTTGAGGCACCCTGAAAATTTGTGCAACACTTCTTTTGTAATGGCTGATTACAAAATCGAATGTCTGGCTGAAGGATCGTGGCCCAAAAAGTGTGCCACACACGTGTCAAGTGCCATTTTTTTGACTACCCAAAAAAGGTATTTGAGGCACGCTGAGACTGAGACAGAATAATATTTATACTTAGAAAAAAATATTTTGAAAACGACAGACACTTTAGTTGGCCCAAAAACTGTGCCAGACACGTGTCAAGTGCCATTTTTTGACTACCCAAAAAAAGTATTTGAGGCACGCTGAGATTGAGACAGAATAATATTTATCCTTAGAAAAAAATATTTTGAAAATGACAGACACTTTAGTCGGCACAAAAACTGTGCCAGACACGTGTCAAGTGCCATTTTCTGTCTGGCAGAGTTTTTGGGCCACGATCGTTCAGCCAGACATTCGATTTTGTATTCAGGCATTACAAAAGAAGTGTTGCACAAATTTTCAGGGTGCCTCAAATACCTACTCAAAAATGTTCAACAGCTCTCCTACTATAGACAATGCCCTATATAGCTCCTCCTACTTATTCATAACTGAATTTTAAAAGTAGAAGTAATCTGTTCGGCTTAGTGTCGGTTCCTCTTAATTTAGGAAACATTACGATTATTCAGTATTCTGATTGGTTCTTTTGTTCAAAGTTTCCGAAAATAAGGGAAATGTTCTCAGAATCGAGAAAAATTACGCAAAATACACTGAATTCATATAGAGGTCTACGTGTTGAACCGTTTCTCCGTTTTTACTTATTATTTTTTTCTCACAGCAAACAAAAACAATGGGATATGTGTAACTTTTAGTACTTTTTCTTTCTTTCTTTCTTTTCTTTTCTTTTTTTTTTTTTTTTTTTTTTTTTTTTTTTTGTCTTTTGCAAGTCGGTTTATTTTTCATTTGTTGTCTTAATTTTTATAAAACTGCTTTTTAAGGGAAAATGGCAAACATTCGGACATATGGAATACTTAAAAAACTTAGTAAGTATATTTTATTTACTTTAATGCTTATGTAGCCAAATACAGTTTTACTCTTTTAAAAATATTTAACCTAATTACATCTTCCTTTACCGAGGAATTAAATAGAAAATTGTCTTTACAGCAATTTATTATATTATATCCTTTTTTAGCCCCAATAGTAGTTAAGAGTTTTTCACAACAGTACTCATAAATATAGTTTTCTTTTTGAATAAATAGATTTGTTTCTCATTATAATTATTCATTAAATAAAAAATAATCCAGTTGAAAACATGAAAAGCATATATTTGTGAGGAGTCTTAAGAGCAGAATCGAAAATGGATAATTATTTTCCCTGTGGCTGAATTAACATTTATTTTCAGGTGAATTACATGGATTATAAATGTTTCACTAAGAACATAACTAAAGCAAAAAATAAAAATAATAAATTAATTAAAAATTAAAGACGGAATCGAAAATTATATGCTAATATAAAAAGAAATACAGTGTTTACAAATTAGAAAGTAATTGGCATTCAAAAATAACTTGAAATCAAATCTATACTGACATGTAGTAAAAATTGTAAACAAAAATAAATCTTCGTTTTGACAGTCTTTGAATGTTTTCACAACAACATAAAAAAAAAAAATATTTTTCTTCATGAATAAATACCTTTGTTTCTCATTGTAATTATTCATTAAATACAAATAATTGAGGTGAAAACATGAAAAGCATTTATTTATGGCGAGTCTCAAGATTAATTAATATGAATCGAAAATGCGTAATTATTTTTCTGTGACTGAATAAACATTTATTTTGATGTGAATTGCATGGATTATAAATGTTTCATTAAGACATAACCAAAAATAAAATAAATACAAAAAAATGAATTAATTATAAATTAAAGAGGGAATTCTTGTGTAAATGTATAATATGCTAGTATAAAAAGAAGTACAGTGTTTACAAATTAGAAAATTATTGATATTCAAAAATCAATTGAAATAAAATCTATACAAACATATATTAGAAAAATTTGTAAACAAAAATAAATTTTCGCTTTTACAGTTTTGGAAATTTTTGTCATTTGTTTATTTATTTATTATTATTTAATTAGTCTTTATTCTAAATAAAATGTAGCAACATGTGCCTTGAATCCGAAGCAGTGTTGCCAGTGGGCTACTTTTTTTAAATTCAGATTTCTTGATTGCCACCACTTTTTTGAAACGGTGAAATTACCTTTGTTTTCGCCTTAATTAATATGTTATTAAATAAGGTGCATTTTGCCATTTCAAAAAAGTGGTGCCAATTAAGAATATGAATTTAAAAAAGTAGCCCATCTGGCAACACTGATCCGAACATGAATTGTCTGTCCGCCTCACGGAAATATGAATACAATGGCCTTAGACCAGGGTTGTCGAATCTTTTTATGTGCGCGTGCCAAAAATTTAAAAACAACATCTATTAACATTGCAACGTGCCAAAATTTTACATAAAGAACATATTGCTACATATGCCGTTTATACGGAACGCTAGTTAATAGAATCAGTCATGAATCAGTCACTTTCATCATTAAATAAATAAAAGTAAAAATCAAAATGCGATTATTCTGAATATTGGAATTAGCCATTTATTTTATGAAATTTTGGCTCAAAAAGGTTCAAGTGGAGCGTAGAGAAGGAAATAAATTTTGGAAATTTTTATTTCAGTAATTTTTAATTTATCGTTAATGCAACATCTAAAGTATAATAATTTTAGTTGCATGAAAAGGTATTAATAATTTATTAACGAGGTTTTTTCTGCTGTACGTTTGATAGGAAATGATTTATACCTGATTCCTATATTGTTATTTTAGTAATATGTATTGCAAAATTGGCTCCATTTGGCTTTTTATTGCAGTGACTGTTTTATAAAATTAATTTGATGAAGTAAAACCTTTTAAAAATCTTACAGAAAGGAAAATTAATTGTCGAAAACGCTAAATAGTATCATGGGAAAAGAAAATTTTCTAATTTGTTATTTCATGAAAAACGATTATACTATATGTGCAGTCTGTGCATGTAAAGCAAAATTTTGTTTGTTATAACAAAAACAACTAGTATGTTGTGGCCATCACAAAACATTCTTCTATATAAATCACGTCAATTAAATCATTTAAATAGTACAAGAAATTACATGAATTTAGCACCAATTCATATCAAAGCATATCTGAATTTGAAGTTTGATGAAAATTCGTGCATTAGTTCTTGAGATAGAGCTACAGCGGGAAATCTGAAAAATGTAGCATAGCAGCGCCACCTGTTGAGCGATTTACACTAAAAATAAACAGCACTAAATGATATCAAGGTATACCTGAATCTGAAGTTTGTTGAAAATCTAATCGTTAGTTCTTGAGATAAAGTTATTGCGGAAATCGCAAAAAATACAGCATAGCAGCGCCACCTGTTGAGCGATTTACACCAAAAATTAAACAGCACTAATTTACACGTCAATTCATGTCAAAGACTAACTAAATCTGAAGTTTGATGAAAATCCGTGCAATAGTTCTTGAGATACAGCTCTTGCGAAAATCGTGAAAATGCAGCACAGCAGCGCCACCTGTTGGGCGATTTACACCAAAACTTAAACAGCACTAATTTATATCAAGGACTAACGAAATCTGAAGTTTGATGAAAATTCGTGCATTTTTTCTTGAGTTAGAGCTATTTCGATAATCATGAATAATGCAGCATAGCAGCGCCACCTGTTGGGCGATTTTCACAAAAAAGTAATCAGCACCAAACTATATCCTGGACTAACTGAATCTGATGTTTTATGAAAATCCGTGCAGTAGTTCTTGAGATATAGCTATTGCAGAAATCGTGAAAAATGCCGCATAGCAGCGCCACCTGTTGGGCGATTTTCACCAAAAACTAATCAGGTCTAGTTTATATCAAGGTATAACTAAATAATAAGTTTTGTGAAATTCTGTGCATTAGTTCTTGAGATAGAGCGCCCACAAAATTTTTGTCACATACAGACTCACAGACAGAGTGACAGCGTGACAGAGTGACAGAGTGACAGACAGACTCACAGACAGACATTTTCTAAAAACCATCAAATCGTGTTCTGGCTATTCTAAAACGTGTAAATCCGTCGAAAACCGGAAGTCGAAAATTTTCACGAATCCAATACTTTCTTCTTGTAAAGATAGAAGAAAGTAAAAATTAATCTATACTTCATCATACTCCTATTATAAAGAGGTAAAAATTGTTTATTTGTCGGGGATAAGCTCAGGAACTACCGAACCGATTCTAAATGTAATGGTATCAAAATGATGGTGTTCGCCCAACTTAGAACATAGGCTATATCTTATGTCGGTGCCACTACCCCAAAGGGGGTGCAGGAGCAAAAAACGTTCTAAAAATGCGATTTTTGCGTTACTGAAGGGCCTAGAAATATGAAATTTGGAATATTAGTTACTTATAAGATATTAATGGTGTATAAGAACAGTTCTTAAACAATTCGAAATTTAAAAGGGGTGAAAATGCACAAAAAGCATACTAAAAAACGTTCTAAATGGTAGTTTCAACATAATCTCAGGAAATACCAAACCGATTTCAAAAGTATTGGTATCAAAATGATGGTGTTAGTCCAACTTAGAACATAGGCTATATCTTATGTCGGTGCCACTACCCCAAAGGGGGTGCAGGAGCAAAAAACGTTCTAAAAATGCGATTTTTACATTACTGAAGGGCCTAGAAATATGAAATTTGGAATATTAGTTACTTATAAGATATAAATGGTGTATAAGAACAGTTCTTAAACAATTCGAAATTTAAAAGGGGTGAAAATGCACGAAAAGCGTTCTAAAAAACGTTCTAAATGGTAGTTTCTACATAATCTCAGGAAATACCAAACCGATTTCAAAAATAATGGTATCAAAATGATGGTGTTAGTCCAACTTAGAACAAAGGCTATATCTTATGTCGGTGCCACTACCCAAAGGGTGTGCAGGTGCAAAAAACGTTCTAAAAATGCGATTTTTGCGTTACTGAAGGGCCTAGAAATATGAAATTTGGAATATTAGTTACTTATAAGATATAAATGGTGTATAAGAACAGTTCTTAATCAATTCGAAATTTAAAAGGGGTGAAAATGCACAAAAAGCGTTCTAAAAAACGTTCTAAATGGTAGTTTCTACATAATCTCAGGAAATACCAAACCGATTTCAAAAATAATGGTATCAAAATGATGGTGTTAGTCCAACTTAGAACAAAGGCTATATCTTATGTCGGTGCCACTACCCCAAAGAGGGTGCAGGAGCAAAAAACGTTCTAAAAATGCGATTTTTGCGTTACTGAAGGGCCTAGAAATATGAAATTTGGAATATTAGTTACTTATAAGATATAAATGGTGTATAAGAACAGTTCTTAAACAATTCGAAATTTAAAAGGGATGAAAATGCACAAAAAGCGTTCTAAAAAACGTTCTAAATGGTAGTTTCTACATAATCTCAGGAAATACCAAACCGATTTCAAAAGTAATGGTATCAAAATGATGGTGTTAGTCCAACTTAGAACATAGGCTATATTTTATGTCAGTGCCACAACCCCAAAGGGGGTGCAGGAGCAAAAAACGTTCTAAAAATGCGATTTTTGCGTTACTGAAGGACCTAGAAATATGAAATTTGGAATATTAGTTACTTATAAGATGCAAATGGTGTCTAAGAACAGTTCTTAAACAATTCGAAATTTAAAAGGGGTGAAAATGCACAAAAAGCGTTCTAAAAAACGTTCTAAATGGTAGGTTCTACATAATCTCAGGAAATACCAAACCGATTTAAAAAATATTGGTGTCAAAATGATAGTGACAACATTTGCTCCAAGATAGGCTATGTTTTATGTCGGTGCCACTACCCCAAAGGGGGTGTAGGAGCAAAAAACTTTCTAAAAATGCGACTTATGTGTTACTGATGGGCCTAGAAATATGAAATTTGAAGTATCAGCTACTTATTAGATATATAGGATTTCTAAGAACAGTTCTTAAACAATTCTAAGTTTAAAAGGGGTGAAAATGCGCGAAAAGCGTTCTAAAAAATGTTCTAAATGGTAGTTTGTACACAATCTCAGGAAATACCGAACCGATTTGAAAAATAATGGCGTCAAAATGATGGTGAAAATCCCTGCTCCAACATAGGCTATGTTTTATGTCGGTGCCACTACCGCAAAGGGGCTGCAGGAGAAAAACGTGCTAAATTGCTGTTTTTGAGTGACGGAAGGGCCTTGAATCGTGAAATTTAGAATGGTAGTTAGTTATAAGACATAAAAAAAAAGTCTAAGGACATTTCCTAAAAAAATCGAAATTTAAAAGGGGGGTCATAATGCGCAAAAAGCGTTGTAAAAAACGTTCTAAATTGCAATTTCTATGCAATCTCAGGAAATAATGAACCGATTTCAAATATAATGGCGTTAAAATGATGGTGACAGATCTTGCTCCAAGATAGGCTATATTTTATATATGTTTCCACCAACCCAGAGGAGATGCAGGAGCAAAATTAGCGAAAAGCGTTCTAAAAACGTTCTAAATGCGGATTTGTCACCAATATCTCAGGAAGAATCAAACTGATTTTAAAAGTAATGTTAAGAAATTGATGCTGACAGCCTCTGCTCTAACATAGACGCGATTTTAAGTCGGTATCACTGTCACCTAGACGTTGCAGGATCAAAAAAGCGTTCCAAATTTCGATTTTTGTAATCGGTAGGGGCTAGCAACTTAAAATTAGGCAAGGTACACATGTATTACATATAAATGATCTTTAAGAACAGTTTCGAAAAAATTGGAAATTTAAAAAGGGGTGAAAATGCGCGAAAAGCGTTCTAAAAACATTCTAAATTGCTATTTCTACTCAATCTCAGGAAATTCCAAAGCTGTTTCAAAAGTAATGGTTGCAAATCAATGATGACAGTCCCTGCTATAACATAGGTTATATTTTATGTTGCTGTCACTACCATCTGAGGGTTGCAAAAGCAAAACATGTTCTAATTTGCTTTTTTTGCATAACTGAAGGGTCTAACACTTTGAAGTATGGCATGGTATTTACTTACAAGATGCAACTGCTTTCTAAGAACTGTCGAAAGAAAATTTCAAATTTAAAAAGATGAAGTGAGCGAAAAGCGTTGTAAATAACAATTTTTATGGAATCTTATCCAATACCAAACCGATTAAAAAAAATAATGATGACAAATTGTTGGTGATAGAACCTGCTCAATCATAAGCTATATTTTATGTCTGTGCCACTACCACCAGAGGGTTGCAGTAGCTAAAAACTTTCTAAATTGCGATTTCTGTGATACTGAAAAGGCAAGAAACTTTAAATATGGCATGGTAGTTACTTATAAATTATAAATGCCCTCGAAGGACTGTCGAAAATAAATTCGAATTAAAAAGGGGTGAAGTGAAGGGGATGTGCGAAAAGCATTCTAAAAAAGTCCTAAATTACGATTTCTACAGAATTTCAGGGAATATAAACCAAATATAAATGTAATAGCTGCGAATCAATGGTAGCAGTCTCTGATCCTACACAGGCTATATTTTATGCCGATGATTCTACCACCTGGGGTTCACAGGAACAACAAATGCTCTAAAAAAGGCCTTTAAAAGCTTTCTAAATTACGTTTCTGTGGAATATTAGGAAATAACAAACCAATTTCAAAATTAATGTTGGCAAATTAATGATGACAGTTTCTATTTCAACACAGCCCTTTATGTTGAGAGAGGTGGTAGAACTTGGAATTTGACATGATGGTTAATTTTAAGATGTAAGAAGATGGTTTCTAGAAAATTCAAAACTTCAAATGAATACTGAAATGAGCGTATTAACTGAGCATAAAAGTTTCAAAATATTTTCTAAATTATTATTTATTTACTTTTACTTCATTTTATTAATTTAAGTCTCATTTCTGCTTTATGCAGTGTAACAATGATGCTTAATCAAATTGTGTTTTAAATAGTAATTGTTTTAATTATACCTAAAAGTAATAAGTACCTTTTAATAAACTAAAATATTACCTTTTAATAAAATAAAAAATTAGTTAGTACCTTTTAATAAAAATTAGACATATAAATATCACTTGGCATATTTCAAATATTACGCGAGCAAAGCCGCGGGATTTGCTAGTCATATTATAAAGAGGAAAAAATTGTTTATTTGTCGGAGATAAGCTCAGGAACTACCGAACCGATTCCAAAAGTAATGGTATCAAAATGATGGTGTTTGCCTATCTTAGAACATAGGCTATATCTTATGTCGGTGCCACTACCCCATAGGGGGTGCAGGAGCAAAAAACGTTCTAAAAATGCGATTTTTGCGTTACTAAAGGGCCTAGAAATATGAAATTTGGAATATTAGTTACTTATAAGATATAAATGGTGTATAAGAACAGTTCTTAAACAATTCGGAATTTAAAACGGGTGAGAATGCATAAAAAGCGTTCTAAAAAACGTTCTAAATGGTAGTTTCTACATAATCTCAGCAAATACCTAACCGATTCCAAAAGTAATGGTATCAAAATGATGATGATAGTCCAACATAGAACATAGGCTATATTTTATGTCGGTGCCACTACACCAAAGGGGGTGCAGGAGCAAAAAACGTTCTAAAAATGCAATTTTTGCGTTACTGAAGGGCCTAGAAATATGAAATTTGGAATATTAGTTACTTATAAGATATAAATGATGTCTAAGAACAGTTCTTAAACAATTCGAAATTTAAAAGGGGTGAAAATGCACAAAAAGCGTTCTAAAAAACGTTCTAAATGGTAGTTTTTACATAATCTCAGGAAATACCAAACCGATTTAAAAAATATTGGTGTCAAAATGATAGTGACAACGTTTGCTCCAAGACAGGCTGGGTTTTATGTCGGTGCCACTACCCCAAAGGGGGTGTAGGAGCAAAAAACGTTCTAAAAATGCGATTTATGTGTTACTGAAAGGCCTAGAAATATGAAATTTGAAGTATCAGCTACTTATTAGACATAAAGGATTTCTAAGAACAGTTCTTAAACAATTCGAAATTAAAAAGGGATGAAAATGCGCGAAAAGCGTTCTAAAAAACGTTCTAAATGGTAGTTTCTACACAATCTCAGGAAATACCAAACCGATTTAAAAAATAATGGCGTCAAAATGATGGTGAAAACCCTTGCTCCAACACAGGCTATGTTTTATGTCGGTGCCACTACCCCAAAGGGGGTGCAGGAGAAAAACGTACTAAATTGCGGTTTTTGCGTGACGGAAGGGCCTTGAATCGTGAAATTTAGAATGGTAGTTAGTTATAAGATATCAATGGTCTCTAAGGACATTTCCTAAAAAACTCGAAATTTAAAAGGGGGGTCAAAATGCGCAAAAAGCGTTGTAAAAAACGTTCTAAATTGCAATTTCTATGCAATCTCAGGAAATACTGAACCGATTTCAAATATAATGGTGTTAAAATGATGGTGACACATCTTGCTCCAAGATAGGATATATTTTGTATATGTTTCCACTAACCCAGAGGAGATGCAGGAGCAAAATGAGCGAAAAGCGTTCTAAAAACGTTCTAAATGCCGATTTGTCACCAATATCGGAAGAATCAAACTGATTTCAAAAGTAATGTTAAGAAATTGATGCTAACAGCCTCTGCTCTAACATAGACGCTATTTTAAGTTGGTATCACTATCACCTAGACGTTGCAGGAGCAAAAAAGCGTTCAAAATTTCGATTTTTGTGATCGGTAGGGGCTAGCAACTTAAAATTAGGCAAGGTACATATCTATTACATATAAATGATCTTTAAGAACAGTTTCGAAACAATTGGAAATTTAAAAAGGGGTGAAAATGCGCGAAAAGCGTTCTAATAACGTTCTAAATTGCGATTTCTACTCAATCTCTGGAAATTCCAAAGCTATTTCAAAAGTAATGGTTGCAAATCAATGGTGACAGTCCCTGCTATAACATAGGTCATATTTTATGTTGCTGTCACTACCATCTGAGGGTTGCAAAAGCAAAACATGTTCTAATTTGCGTTTTTTGCATAATTGAAGGGTCTAACGCTTTGAAGTATGGCATGTTATTTACTTACAAGATGCAACTGCTTTCTATGAACTTTCGAAAGAAAATTTCAAATTTAAAAAGATGAAGTGAGCGAAAAGCGTTATAAATCGCAATTTTTATGTAATCTTTTCAAATACCAAACCGATTAAAAAAATAATGATAACAAATTGTTGGTGATAGAACCTGCTCAAACATAACCTATATTTTATGTCTGTGCCACTACCACCAGAGGGTTGCAGTAGCTAAAAACTTTCTAAATTGCGATTTCTGTGATACTGAAAATGCTAGAAACTTTAAATATGGCATGGTAGTTACTTATAAAATATAAATGCCCTCGAAGGACTGTCGAAAATAAATTCGAATTAAAAAGGGGTGAAGGGAAGGGGGGGGTGCGAAAAGCATTCTAAAAAAGTCCTAAATTACGATTTCTACGCTATTTCAGGAAATATAAACCAAATATAAAAGTAATAGTTGCGAATCAATGGTAACAGTCTCTGATCCTACACAGGCTATATTTTATGCCGATGGTTCTACTACCTGGGATTCAAAGGAACCACAAACACTATAAAAAAGGCCTTTAAAAGCTTTCTAAATTACGTTTCTGTGGAATATTAGGAAATAAAAAAACAATTTTAAAATTAATGTTGGCAAATTTATGGTGACAGTTCCTATTTCAACATAGCCCTTTATGTTGAGAGAGGAGGTAGGACTTGGAATTTGACATGATGGTTAATTTTAAGATGTAAGAAGATGGTTTCTAAAAAATTCAAAACTTCAAATGAATACTGAAATGAGCGTATTAATTGAGCATAAAAGTTTCAAAATATTTTCTAAATTATTATTTATTTAGTTTTATTTCGTTTTATTAATTTAAGTCTCTTTTCTGCCTTATGCAGTGTAACAACGATGTTTAATCAAACTGTGTTTTAAATAGTAATTTTTTTTAAATTATTCCTAAAAGTAATAAGTAAGTACCTTTTAATAAAATAAAATATTATCTTTTAATAAAATAAAAATTTAGTTAGTACATTTTAATAAAAATTAGACATATAAATATCACTTGGCATATTTCAACTATTACGCGAGCAAAGCCGCGGGGTTTGCTAGTTTTATATAAAAATACTTACGAAATTTAAATTTTTCGCGTACCAGAGAAATTGTAGTGCGTGCCACCTGGGGCACGCGTGCCCTAGATTCGCCAACCCTGCCTTAGACTAACGTTCAGTTTGCCAAGTATCGTGCCCGGTTCCGAATAAAAATATGTCGATTCGAGCCAGAATTTTCTTTCTGAAATAAGTTAAATACGTACCACAGAGAAATAAGTTAAATAAATAAGTTAAATTGTTCTAAATAAAAATTCTGTTGTGAAATATTTTTATAATACTTTATTAAAATTTCCGGCGGTTCTAGTGTTAAATCGCACATTTCTGAAATTAAAGAAGGTGTATATTAGTTTTCTGAAATAACAGTAAGAAAATGCACACGTTATACTGTTATATATAATGGCCCAGGTAGTGAAAATTGCCTCGCTATAATTGGGATTCGCCATCTCTTTAATGGATGCATGTATTTTCTACAGTCGTATTTATACGTCCGGGGCAGTTAAAGGTTTAATTATATCATTTCCAAAAATATTAGATTTCATATTAAACGAAAATATGTTTTGATGGACAATTCCTTTTCCAATCATACCTAATTACCTTTTTTGATAATAAAAGGCATGGAGAGGAAAGTTTCAATTCTAAATATTAGGTCTATCGGAAGGTTCTGTAAAATAATGTTATTTCAAGCCTACTTTTTTAACATTCAGACTTCTTTAAAGACAACACTTTTCTGAAATGGTAAAATTCCGATTGTTTTCACATTTCACATTGAGGTGAAAACAATGGGAATTTTACCATTTCAAAAGTGGTGCCAATGGAGAAATCTGAATTTTAAAAAAAGTAGGCGTTAAATAACATTATCGGACTGAACCTTCCGTTATACCTAATGTATCTATCTTTCTGTTTATAAGGACAATATACAGTCGTAGAAAAAAAAGTAAACACCCCTTACTAACTCTGCAAAAAATTATCGTAGAAAAAAGATACTGGCACCACACGATTAGTAATACAGTCTTCTTTTAAATGATGTAGTATATAAAATTTGCTTAGGGGGATATCTACATATTTAAACGAACCATAACTTTGTTTTCTTCAATAGAAGTGCACAATTCTGACAGCATAAATGAACTCAACAACTTTCACTTAGCAATAAAAACAAATTTTTATGCAAATCGTACGATAAGTTTCCGAAAAATTAATTATTTTAAAACGTGAGTATTTTAGGGACTGTATCCGAATTGAAGTTTGGTACTCGATTTTTGACCGAGAGAGCTTCCTTCTTGATCAAGTCACTTAAGCGCCATTCAAGCCAGTGTTGCCATATTGGGAACTTTTTTAATTCAAATTATTTGATTGTCACCGCTTTTTTAAAAATAGTATAATTCGCCTTACTTTCCAGAATTTTTGATGCATTTTTAAATAGGCCGAATATTTCTATTTCAAAAAAGCGGTGACAATCAAACAGTCTGAATTAAAAAAGTCCCCACTGTGGCAACACTGATTCAAGCACTCATTGATGACTGCTAGATTACAGGATAGCGTAAGAAATTCCAAAATATCTAGTCACTTCTATCACAGACGGCCCCTTATACCATCATTTTGCCGATTTTAAGCATAATTTGAAAACTACTTGGAAGAAACATGTGAAATGTTAGATTTCCATAAAGCAGGACTTAATAAATTTAAATCCATGAAAAACAATGTAGGTTGCAATTCATATTTTCGAATATTAATTTCATAATTCATAATCTATATCATAAAATTTCAAAAATTGTAAATTCAACGTATTTATGTTTGGGTATTTTAGCATTATTGCTACACAAAAAATTAGCACAGTGGGAGTATAATGTCAGGAGATATTAATAAAAGTATGCAAATGAAATTTAACGTAAGAGGCACTACATTTTGAATGTTTATAATTCAAAAACTTATCTTTCAAATGACTTGAAATGTGGTGTCTAAGCATAATTTGAACAGAAGATTTGCAATATCTCGTTAAAATTGGGTTTTGCCATTGAAAAAAAATGAAGTTTGGGTTCGATTTAATATGTTGATTGTTTTCTAAGCAAATTATTTATACATCATTTAAAAGTAGACTTTATTTCCAGTCGTTCGGTACCAGTAACTTTCTTCTACGATAATTTGTTGAGGAGTTAGTAAGGGATGTTTACTTTTTTTCCACGACTGTACTTGTATTTATACTAATTCTACTCGTATAAAATACTAAAAAGAATATTTAAAAGAAATTATTTGAATAGAGGTAAATATCTCCAAAATGTTTATAAATACCTATTTAGTTTATTAAATTTAACTCATTAAAGACTGACGTTGCGTTTTCGCAACATTATATTTGGTACTTTTTTATTCTTTTTTTTTTTGTGTGTGTCTATCTTTTTACCCGACTGCCAAGAAGGGTTATGAATTTCACGCGTATCTGGGTATGTGGGTTTCTTTATACCCTGTAAACACCCCAACGGCTGGATGTATTTTAATGGATGAGGTCTCTATCGAATTGTCTTAACCGTCCGATGGTTATAGGCTAGATTTTGTTTTTATAAATTCAAAATGGTGGTAGAGAAGAAAAAAAAATTACGCACCATTTTGAGTGGCATATCATTGGATAGGTCTTTCAAAATGAAGACGATATTTCATTGACTATTTTGCAGTCATAAGCTCTGTTTAAATATTACACAACCTGGAAGTTGTGTAGGTAGGATCTCTAGCTTTACTGCAACTCTAACCTTCATAGACATGTTCATCAAAACAGTGTTTATAGATAGGAACCAACAATTAAACACAGCTTAAAAGTCATCAATACAAGTAAATAAAAAAAAATAGATAAGTAATATAAAAAATAGTCTCACATTGATGAGAAATAATTAATTAGTTCGCTTTTTACGCAGTAGGGTTTTTGATTTTTTAAATTAAATTTTTACTTGTTCATCAAATTTATTACCACATATTGCATATATGAATTTTAAAAATGCCCTGCTAAACAGGCGCAAAACGTTTTGACACATTTACAAATTCATTTTTTAACGGAAAGGTATAAAATTGGAAAGCCTGGCCATGGAAGCGATTTAGAATTGGACGGTTTTTTCCATTTTTTGATCAATCCATTACCTATTGAGTTATAAGCTATTTTGATCACGTGACAAACCTGTTTTTCACCCGCTCTTGAGTACTCTTTCTTCCTTCGCGCGGAAATTTGTTTAAAACGCCTACTTTGACACTATTTTCTGAAAGATCTATTGCGTTTGCAAAAAAAAGGGGGGGAAAACAGCTCAATTACACAGTTTCTGAACAACAACACCAGCTAGTTTCACGCATTTTCGAACAAAAATAAATTAAAACTTATGTCCGGAAGTTGCCCTTTTGGATTTGAGGACACCCTTAATCGATTCGAGTTTAAAAAACAACTAAAAATATGAAGGAAATAGAACGGAATGTTTTGAAAATTTTTATTGATAAATTTCGGATTATGTTTCTAGATGCGCTAAAATAAAATTCAAACTATAATGTATTTGTAATAAATTTAATGTACCGCTGCATAGTAAATGCTTCATAAATTTTTATATGGCAAAAATGTAGTTGATTTGTACTGACGTTGCGTTTTCGCAACTCTATAAAATAAAATTTTGTTTCATTAATGTCAAGTATCGGGTGTTTCAAAAGTTCGGAGCAAAGTAAAATGCGATAAAGAAAAATCTATGTTTCGGAGAGACATGCACTGTGCAGATAAATATTCAACGTGGTCGGGATTTTGTATGACACCAACAAAACATTAGTTAAGAATCTCGACAATAGAGGGTGCTACTGCAGATAATTGCGTGTAATAATGCCGTATTGCTCACACAATCCAAGATTTGGATAGAAAAAAGTGTACTTGCAGATTCCCTAATGTTTTCTATCCAAATCCTATGTTGTATGAGCAATACGGCATTATCTGCAGTAACGCCCTCTATTGTCGAGATTTTGAACCAAGTTTTTGTTGGTGTCATATAAAATCCTGTACCACGTAGAAAATGTATCTGCAAACCGCATGTCTCTCCGATATGCATATATATTTTTTTATCGCATTTTACTTTCGCACAGAACCTTTGAAACACCCAGTAAAAGAAGTTGCTGTACTTGCTGGGTAACAGAACGAAGTGTTCATAAAATATATTAAATGATAAGTCAAATCTTTTGATTTATATTCTAAAATTCAGGAAAATAAGTGTTTTGATCAGTATTTCAGCATTTCATATTTTGAGGCATAAAGAATTCAAACATGTATTATTTTAAATATTTTATTTTTTATTTATTTATTTACATAGCAACTGTGCTTCATTTTTCGAAAGAAATCTTTAAAAATTTCTAAATTAAAGTTGTTACACGTTCAAAAACATTATGTCATTATTTTAAGTATGCGACAGATTTAGAATAAGAATTTTTTCAAAACCTGTAAATTTTTTGGTAATTTCTTTTTTTTTTTCTTTTAAAAAAAATATAAGTTTATCGTAACAAGTGTTATAAGAAAAATTTTCATAATTAAAAAAATATAATTAAAATATTATGCTAAATTTTTTAATCCAATTACTTTCAATTCTATAATTTTTGTAACTAATATAATTGTTATAATCTTATATTTTTCATAAGTTTTTTTTTATGATTTCACTCATATATTTAAATAATTACCGCTAATGATATTATAAGAAAAAGAAAGTCAATTGATAATATAATGTCTTTATCTAATTAAATGAAAATAAAATACTTTATATCAGAATAAGCTATACATTATTTTGAGTAAAAAAAAAAAAAAATGTTTTAAAGAAACAAAAACTTCTTATTTTTACACAATATTCAGCAAATCCCAGTAATTACGAAATTATTAACCCTTCTTGCTTAATTAAATAAACGGATAAGAACTTATCTTTTTTCAATTGTTAACATTATCCCAAAACAATCAAACACAAAAAAGGATATTATTTTGTTTTTCAGATTATGAAAGAAAAATTTGCAAAGAAAGACAAAATAATCAAATGAAATTTAAGTTTATAGTTTCATTTTAATTATAATCGCTATTTTTTCCGATAAACACAAACAGTAATATGCAGTAAAAAAAAAAAACGCATTGCGTGTTCTTTAAGTTATTCATTTGTGAAATTGATTTTACAAACAAATAAAATTGTTTGATGAAATTATTTTTCTTTTTCTGTTAATTCGTTAATGGTAATTCCAATTTCACGAACTTTTTCAAAAACTATGTAAGAGAAACAAAAAACAGTTTTTGTTGGTTTATGGCATTAAATGTCTTAAATTTTATATACAAAATTATAATAGTGTTGTCTTCATGCATGATACTCCCTCTGTCCCAAATAAGTTGCTACATTTGATTACTTTTGTACTGATTATTGATTCTGATGATTTTATGATTTCATTTGAACATTTTTCAGAGATTTCAGGGTACTATGCTACCAATCAACAACATTTACTTACCAAGCATTCCCTCCGTCACTCCTTAAATAAGTACCAAATTCGTTAAAAAAAATCCAGGGTTCGCATGCTCTTAAGCCACTCCCATTTTGTAAGGATTCTTCCACCAGTAATCGCATAGAACTACCTTCTAGCTAATGAATCGTTAATTCTTTAGGAAGAAAATTATATTTATGGTATGCTGGCGGTAGAGTCCTTACAAAAGTGTGTCGATCTACTAAATTGCATCGGAAGTTATTTATGCATCCACCCACTTAAAATGTAGCAACTAATTTGGGACAAAATTTTCGACCTAAATGTCGCAAGTAATTTGGGATGGAGGGAGCATATATTAACCTTTTCAAATTATATTTATTTCAAATTTTGTTGATATTCAGAAGTTGTGATGTATTTTTCTAAACCATAGATTACAGCCTAACATAATAAATACAAGCTGCAATAGAAAAAAAAAAGAAAGGTTATAACTCACAGTTGATTTAGGAAATTATGCTACGATGGGCATTAGAGGGTTAAACTGATCATTGAATATAAGATATTTACACTTCTGGCCTTTTATATGAGATACTTTTACATGACAACATTTGATACTATATCGAGTATTTTCTACAACATTGTAATTGACTCTTTAACACTGTCCAACAAAGTTGAAAAGTGTTTATGCATTCGGTTTGTCTGGCCGTCCGTCTATGCTCTAACTGCCATAAATATACTCGATTTTCATTCGATTGATAAAGGTTATTTAGAGTTACTAAAGCATGTTTGCTATTGTATATGACGTAAGTAGGATTAACAGTTCATTTAGAGGGACAATCAAAAGAATTCCATTACAATATGGTACATTGGGAAAATAGTTTGTAGAGTATTTTAATGACATTGCACTATTTCAAATGTATTGAAACTGATGTAAATCACTGAATTTCACTACGATCACGTTAGAACAGGTATTCATAGCATTTTTTAGTCATTTACAGGGACACACAAAAGTAATCGGTTACAGTACTGTCTTTGGGTAATAATTGCTGGAGTGTACTGTTTAAAATTCGGTATGCGCCTTTAAATTTAATTAATTTTTTTCATGTTACTCGTTATATATAAATTCTATAGTTCATATACAGGGCTGCACAAAAGTATTCACGTATCATTCTCCTTATTGGAGGAAATTACTGCAGAGGAATTTTCAACTGAAATATTTGTATTTATTAAGTGAACTAAACTTTGCCATGCTTGTGGTTAATAGATATAAATCTATATATCACATACTGGGTTGCTAAAAATACATATAATTTTCCTATTGTAGATGTGAATAGTTGAAATTGGTTTTTGAAATGTGCTATGCGTTTCTATATGGTTGAATTAGAAGTAATATTTTAATTTTTTAAACGGCGCAATTTTGTTACATTATTCTGCATCTGATGGAAAGTGTTTCATAATCTATGCTTGACGCATAATTTTTCTTTCTTGTTTTTTATTTTTATCTTGTACCGTGTTCGTGATAGAAACGCTAACTCTGCAGTTTGCCACTAAGTGGCGTTGATAGCAGTCTCATCGCGAAGCGCTTATCCGCCTTATTATAACGAGTTGGAACTCGTCGAAATTCGACGAATTAAACTGTTTAGAATGGAACTGTTAGATCGAATTTATAATAAATCTACAAAAATAATTACAATACAAAATGTATCTTGCATTGGTTGTCTAACTCTTAAAACAAATAATGTTTTTAACCTAAAATTACCAAAATATTATTTCCACAAACTAGAACTGCTTAAATTATTGAAAAAATAAACTGTATTAGAGCACATAATCAAGATGAGTAATTATGTTGAAGTTATCGATTGAGGCTCTAATGTTTGTCTTTATGGGATGAAAAATCAGTAAAAAGTATTTCGCTTTGTCACATCATAAAATTTTCCCCCATAAAATAGAAACTGTACATTATTTTCACATTTTCAAAATTTACATACGTAGCACTCAAATTCACAATTTAAAAGTATTTTAACGCGCAATACATTATTAATGAATGTATTTCCAAACTTAAAGTCACGTTTGTCCGATACAATTTTTCATGTGAACATTCGCACAAACTCTAAGTTCTAATCTCAGTACCCGCGAAAATTTACCATTCAGAAATTTGCCTTTAGTTGCCATAGTATTGGTCAAATATTCAGTTTTATCAAAGAAAATGATCGTTTTGTTTTAAATATGACATCATTTTTACTCACTGAATCATTTTGCCTAGCGTCTCAAACTCAGTATCAGCGTAATGTAAAATATTGAAATATCTTCTTCAATCTTTTGATTTACTAATAAGAAGAACGTGTGTGTTTTTTAATGGCTGACGTCATTTTCTGCTCAAAAATTAGAAAACTGTTACTGTTATTTGTAATGTGAAAATGGCTTCAATAAGGATATAATCAATAAAAATAAGTAAAACATGACTATTTCCCCTTTACTTTTAATAGAAATGGAGTACTTCAGTTGCCACAATTACAAAATTGGTACTAAAAACCATAAAAAAATAATATCTCAAAAATGAATTGAGATAGAGCTTCAAACAAATTGCATTTAAAAGAACATTTTTTCCCTATACGAAGGTGTGAAAATTGAAACTGTGCGATATTTAGAAGTTTAAAAATTTGCAGTAGCGAAAATTGCAAAACCGTAATTTCATTTCAAATTTCAAAGTGTTGTCATTTGCAGAATGACGTATGTGTTACGCACAGATATGTTTGTCCTTTATAATATAGATTAGTCACCACATACCTGACTATAGCTGTCATTGTTCTAGAGTTAATGGGCGGGGGGAGATAATTTTAAGATCACCCTATTACATATACATACATATTGTTTGGTATGCTTGTACAAATAAATACTCTGATTTCAACTTGTTCAATTTTATATTATTTATCAGACCCCATACTTTTTCTTGTGATTTGTATTGTAATTTTCTTTTTTTTTACATAGAACAGAACTATTATTTCTGTGTTTTATTCGTTTGTTGTATTTTAGATATAGAAGTATTTTACCATGTCAATGATCCAATTTACAATGTATATTTCTTAAAAAAGAATCCTAGGAAGTATTAAGTAGCTGATCTTATTAGGTGCGTTCGTAATTATATAAATACGAACATTATATGTTAATTATATAAATATCACCTATAGTCGTCGTTCGGTCCGTCCTTCTGTCTGTCTGTCTGTACATCCGTTTGTGTCTGTCCGTATATAACAGAGCAAAAACTACCCAACCGAATGGTCTGAAATTTTAAATATGTAATTGTTCCAGAATTTTGTCGAGTCACTTCAAATTTTATGAAAATCGAAACTGTAGTTTTATTACAGGGACAGCCAAAATTATCTCGTTACATTACGGGCAATTGGAAAGAAACATTTCAAGTGCATTTTAATAATGTTACAGCCTTTGGAACAGAATGAAATTGATATGCACTTATGAAGTGCAGTAAAATATACATACGGTACATTATGCGGTGCAAAAAATATTTATAAAACTAGTCATATTTCGAACGTACCTCATTTGCCACGTTTGACGTGCAATTTCCAACTTATTATTACTGTACAAGGTTTTTTTTTTTAAGTTCAATTTAATATTTCACCGAAAATTACAAAGACGTAGGTGCCAACTCTTCCGCTTTTTTTGTACCACAAAAATTTAATATAAATTTTTGCCTTATTTTATCGTCAGATTACGGCGATTTGAAAAGGTAAAATTTATAATACATTTTTTGTGGTACAGAAAAGCGTTTGCATCTATATAAAGATGTTTTAAATATGTACCTCTAATTAGAACGGAAAAATAAATGTTATACCATTTTTCTTTATTTAAATGTAAAGTATAAAGTTTTTTTTAAGGCTTTTATTTAATTCAACTTGGTTTATGAAAATCCTGATGACAATAGAATATTTTCACATTTTCAGAACTTAACTTTTAATTAATATATTAATATTAATTAAATTAATCAAATCGACAGTGGGAAGCTATTATTGTACTGATCTCTATTGTATGTATTCAAACGCAATCACAAAAACAGTCTATATTTACTAACTTAACTTTTATTGAAATTATTTCAGGGTAGTTGCATTTTTAGTTAATGAAGATTTAGAAAGATGTGATTTACATTAAATTAGTTTTTTAATTAAATGAAAAAGTTATTTTTCTATACAATCTTCTTTTGGTTTTGCATGCTTTATACTATATATAAGATAAATAAAAGTAGAAAAAATGACATTTTTCATACAGTTTGTAGTAAAAAAATTGAAGTAAGGAAAAGAAAAAACTTTTTTCCAGAAATATTCAAATGAATTCAAGGAATCATATTTTTCCCTTTTTCATTCTAAAAATCTTTTATCCCATAATTTTTCGCTTCATTAAAGAGAATTTAATGCCCCTTTATTACAATTTAATTTGGAATATTTTCATAATATGTTTCTTAAGAATTATACTTTTTTCAAGAACATTTAAAAAACTCTATTTCATTTATTATTCTTTGTAAAACTACCGTTTTAAATGTATGTACTAACATGTTGAGTCGTATTATATCCCCTAAGCATTCTTTAAATATTTATAAGATAATCTATATAGCTTTTTTGTAAGTTCGTGATTATATAATTTGGTATAATGATGATTAAATTATCCGAACTTAAATGAAATTGAAAATTTAAAAAATCTCTAAAAACCAAATAAAATAACTTAAATCTATTTCTGAAAACGCCTTTTTGTAATATTCTTCGTCTCCTGCTAGCGTATTTACGTTACATATTTTATAGCTGAAGGCTTTCACACCATAGGGTTACAGAAATTAGGTGTTTTAAAAAAGTTTTCCATACATTTTTCTTGGTTATTTATTTTCATAATAATTCTTTATTACGAATGCAACGTACTGAAAGGGAAGGATCTATTTTGTTGATTTATTTTATTTAAATAGGGAATTTAAAAAAAATTAAAAAGCAAAAACTCATAAACAGAAAATACAACTTGACACACATTTAAATATATATTTGTGATAACAAATCTATCATTGTTAGTCGTAGAAGAAGCGAGCTGAAAACTCACCTGACAAATGAGATTGATGAGTAGAGGGTTACAAATAAGATTAATGGGTAATGAGCAATGGGATGAGTATCGGTGGATAATTGGAACAATTCAAAATTGTCAAAATAACAAATAGTAGTACAAATAATAAGTGCAAACAAACAGTGGTACAGTAGTATAAACAACATTTTAGAAGTTAGATGTTTGCGAATAAAATACAGCAGATAAATATTTTATAGCTGAAGGCTTTCACACCGTAGAGTTACAGAAATTAGGTGTTTAAATAAACTTTTCCATACATTTTTCTGGGTCATCAACTTTCATAATAATTCTTTATTACGAATGTAACGTATTGAAAGGGAAGGATCTATTTTGTTGATTTATTTTATTTAAACAGGGAATTAAAAAAAATTAAAAAGCAAAAACACATAAACAGAAAATACAACTTGACACACATTTAAATATGTATTCGTGCTAACAAATCGATAGTTGCTAGTCGTAGAAGGAGCAAGCTGAAAACTCACCTGACAAATGAGATTGATGAGTAGATTGTTACAAATAAGATTAATGGGTAATGAGTAGGGCTGGATTATTTAGCAATACATCCACAGATATTGATATTTCTTAACTATCGCAATAACAATATCTAAACTTTGACTCTGTTGATATATCCCAATAAAGTAAGTTATAGCAAACACTGCAATTACGAGCACGGGCCCCGAAAAAAATATCGTCAAATACTATATCAAAAGTAAATAAAATAATAATGTTTTGCGCCCACCGCCAGAGCCCCGAAAAAAAAAAAATCCATTCCAATGCCTTCAACCTCTTGTCTCATCCAAAACAGAAAATCTACCTCGATAATCTTTCTTTCCGCCAATTATCTACGTTAGAAATTATCCCAATCATTGTAATACTTTCCTTCACTGTAAACCTAGATTTCGTTCGACTGTCTGCGTAAAATACTGAATAACACTTATCATTCGTTCTTCTATCCTAACTGTGATCGGCCAACACGTATTGCAATAACTCCAGATATTGATACCCTATGAATAATCAAATGAGCTCTGATTATTCATTATTTATGGTCGTGTTTGATACAGAAGATAGAGGGTTATCATGGAGTCTATACACGAGCAGCTGAAATGCTCCGTTTGCGAGCAACAAATCAGAGTCCGCTAATAGGAAAGTTTCGCCTTTAGTTTGTGAAAAGCTCAAGGTCAAAGCAGTCAATCTCTGAGATGATTGGTTGCTTTTAAGAAGAGCTTTCCAGTCAATAATGCTTATTCATATTGCACTTTGTTCTTTCTTCTTTGTGGTTTGCCGTACTTTCGAGACAGCGAAGTTTTCTGGAGTGAATTTAATATATCCGTCTTGATATTTTTCAGCTATAAAGGAATATGTATCAAAAAACAAAATTTAAATTAGTATAAAACTATTTTGAAATGTGATTTGAGTATTTATATTTTTTAAAAAAAGTTTTAATGTTGTTTCCTTGTAGTAAATAGGTAGGAAGATATAACTACAGTGATTTTTTTTCCCATTAAGAATGAATTAATACCTTAGAGAAAGATTGAAAAGCAACATTTCTGTTGCGTCTATCATCCACTGAAACCTATTTATTAACAAGTATATTAGCGTGATATTAAATTAATTTTAGTTTTTCTCGAGCTTTCTTTTTTCTCCCTATGCTAATTAAAATATGATCGTCAACGTCCTAAATCTGAGAATATTTTATTTTAATTTGTATTGTATAATTTTCTCAGTTATTCGCAATGTAATTAAATAGTCAATTTGTTACTGATAAATAATGCATTGAGTAGAAAGAATAGGAAACATACTATTTTTGAAGGAAAATACTTTGAAACAAAGGGTAGAAGTGTAAAGGAGGGTTTATAGGAAACCATGTGGATCCAACAATACAATATCTTATAATAGTACAGTTCCAGCTAATTACAAAAAAGCAGCCTACAGATTTTACGTAAAGAGAGCATTCGAAGTATGTACTGATGCCTATATACAGGAGGAATTAACTAAGATCAAAACAATCGCAGCTGAAAACGGTTACCAGAGAAAATTTATCAATAAAGTAATTAATGAGTTTAAAAGCAGGAATTGTATAAAAAAGAGTACGCATTTTTCAAAATTTTGTAGTGTTGATTACGTTCCTCAACTTTATGAGAGAATTAGGTATGCATTAAAAAAATATGATATAGCAATAATAGCTAAACCTCCAGCTAAACTGCAAAATCTACTTCACAGGAAAGTTGATCCGGTTAATTCATATGACAAAGCAGGAATTTATGTGATCCCATTCAGATATAAATATAATAATAATACTTATACATACATTGGAATGACAACCAGAAGGCTACAGGAAAGGCTGAAAGAACATATGGCTGATATAGGAAAGGGGAAACCATCTACAGCTTTAGCTCGGTTAAATTTAGAAGCTGATATTGACATCCTTTTTAGTAAAGCAAGGATCATCACACATACAAATCAATTTAACACATGTATTTTGAGAGAGTCTATTGAAATTTTAACCAGAGGTAGAAACACTTGTAATGATACATTGTCCTGCCATATACCGAGCATTTGGTTTGGTCTACTTGGTGTCAATGGAATCTTTGGATTGGAATGATCAATGTAGCTGTATGAACTCATCCGTCCCCCTCCCACCCCCACCCCCCTTTTTACAGTTTTTTGGAATCGCCCTGCGTTATTTATACCGGTATGCATTCTGAAGGTCTTCTTCTCATTTTTCACCCCATTGATGATGACCAGGGCTTGGTCGAAAGCGCTCGGGAAGTTTTTTACCATCTGATTATTGGTTTTAATGTTTTAAAACCTGTTAATTGTATTTTTAGCACCTATTTTAGTAATAAAAACTGAGAATCATTTTAATGTATTCATGTTTTAACTTATTGTACTTTACTTGTATACTACAATTAAATGAATCACAGTTAAAATACTTTCAATTAAATTAAGTGTGATTTGAAGCGCGCATTAAAATTTTTATTAAATAAAAATCTGCCCCCCGCCCTCTCACAGCACACTAAATTAAAAATCTTTAAAATTTTGTAGTTTCATTTTTTTAATTCTGCCGATTTTATTTTATCCCTTTTTTACTTTTAAATACTAATACATCGTGACCTCGAAAATCTTGCATTCAGAAATAAGGCAACTTGGAAAATGTGGGAACGAAGGCCAGCTCTCCCACTTTTTTTTTCTTTCAACTTATGGGACAAAGAAAAATAGCAATTGTTTACGAATTAAAAATTTCGAGATCCAAAGAGATAGATTAGCGGACACTCAGATCGCTCAAGCTGTGCAAAATAGAACCGCCGATAACGCTATATTAACAGCTCATAGGAAGGAGAACGAAAAACTTGCAGAAGAAAAGATGTCACTTGAAAAATGTATATGTTTCACTGGAAAATCACTAAATGGTTTAGAGGATCAATATTACATTTCCGAAATCGATATTGTTCACTTATAAAATCCAAGAAAAACTTGTTAAAAAACGGCAGAAACTATAACAAATAAAATTTTATCGATCGACACAAGAATTGTTTTCACTGTTTATTAGAATTTATGTACCATAGAAAAAATCAATGTTTTTTTTATATTTATTTTTCCCACATAAATGTCACTTGGTTTTGAATTAATTATGAATAAATGCACCATTAAGATATCAGAAGTACATTTGATATTCTTTCAGAAATCTGGAATTTTCAAAAATCCGGAGAAGTCCTTGTCCTGACGATGCCGGATTTTCGAGGTATAACTGCACATAATTAATCAATTCTCCAAATTATTCCTCTCCTAAATTTTATGATAGCATTGCACTCCATTCTTGGTCCTCTAGCACATAATTTGTCACATCGAACATATTTTGTAACTAGCGATGGCAGTGAAATGGGAAAGGTAGAGGAACTGTATTCCACTCTTCATCGAATAAAATATATTATACAGCGGTGACAGAAATACTACTTTGCACAAGGTTGATGCCGGAGCGGTAGTTGGGATCAATAAAAAGAAGTCAAATTGCATTGGCTTAAAATAAACTAGAATGGCCTAGGACAAACTAGAAGGTTGGCGCCGAGGAAGTCTTTGGGATCAATAAAAGCTCGCCAAACTGAATTGGCCTAGGACAAACTAGATCGGCCTAGGATAAACTAGTTCAGACCAATGAATAGCAGGCTAAACTAGTTTATCCTATGAGCATTAGGCCAAACTAGTTTGGCTTAGCGAAAACTTGTTTGTCCTACGTGCGTCAGGATAAACTAGTTTGGCCTAGGAAAAACTAGTTTATCCTATGGACGTTAGGATAAACTAGTTTGGCCTAGAAAAAACTAGTTTATCCTATGGGCGTTAGGATAAACTAGTTTGGCCTAGGCCAATCTAGTTTGGCCTAAAATCGGGTTTGGCCGGTAACATATATACTTATTTTAATGATGCTTTGTGAACACATAGGTATAAGACATTGATTCGTTGCTCTCTACATCTGCTTTTAATTAAATTGTTGCTATTATACCATTTATGTTCCGAAATTAGAAATATTTCTATTTTTGCACAATTTAAGGTAGTTATCGTGATATATCACAAATATCAATATTATCTCGGTGATGTATTGCGATATTAAATTTCTGATATCGTCCAGACCTAGTAATGAGCAATGGGATGTGTAACCGCAGGGTCCTCGCTAAGTGGGGAGGAGGGGCGGGAGGAGCCTCCCTCCAAACTTTCGCAAATGTTATTGCACTTGGCAAATTTACAAACTTAGTTGGAAAATTTGTTTAAAACTTTAGTAAAAACTATAATATATTTTCTATTTCTGATAGACTTGGCAAAAATTACAAAACTAATTAGAAATATTATTAAACTTTTAGCAAATAAGAACTATATTACATATTCTAACTGTGGTAAATTGACAAAATTACAAAACGAGTTTTGGCAAGTACTGAAATTTGACTTTGCAATTTAAGGTTCTCTCCCCCACCAATAAAAAGTCTTAGCGATGGCACTGAGTAACCGTGGATAATTGGAGCAACACAAAATTGTCAAAATAACAAATAGTACCGTATTTTATGGAAGAAACGCCGCGGCGTTTACGAGTTTAGAAGTTAATTTTTTTTCAAGTGCGGCGTTTACGCCATGTGCGGCGTTTACGATTTTTTTTTTAATACCAACCGAGTTTCCTTAATTTAAAAATTCATAAAAATACTTAAAATCGGATTTAAATATTTTAAATAAAACTTCAGACATCTTAAGATATTAAAAACGAGGCATCCTACACTGCTCTGAAAACTTTGATTAAAGTTAGGTCAATGTGACGCTGTCGACAAAAGTAGTGTTCCGATAGATGCGGCGTTTACTATATTTTTAAGCTTATTCAGGTCAATTTGAGGAGTGCGGCGTTTCTTCAATAAAATACTAGTACAATAACAAGTACAAACAAACAGTGGTACAGTAGTATAAACAATATTTTAGAAGTTAGATGTTTGCGAATAAAATACAGCAGAACGAAAAAAAGTTAATACTATTTGAGTGAGTAATAATCATTCAAAGAGATTTTATTTTCTTTTACAGTAGACTTTAGCTATAATTCTCCTTTCGATAGACAATAATAAACTCATTGTGTTAAAAATTATGAAAGACAATAACCTAATTACATTCTTATATTTTTGCATTCTTAGCTAATCAAGTTTTATATAGATGTATAAATTTAAATTAAATATTTTTTTTAATTTGAATTAAAAAGGAATTATTCTGTATAATGTTCTTTATTGTATATTTTATGCTATATCTAAGATAGTAAATGAATTTAGAAAAAAGCACTTTTTTTACATTTTGTAATAAAAAAAAATGAGAGAAAGAAAAAGAAAAAGCACTTCCCATATATATCCAAAGGAATTCAGAAAACCATTGTTTTCTGTTTCATCCTAAAAAACATTATTGCATAATTTTTCGTTATATTAAAGATAATTTAATGCGTTTTTATTCTAATTTAATTTTAACTATTTCCGTAATATGTTTCCTAAGAATTAGAGATTTTTTGTTCCAGCACGCTTTTAAAAAAAAGTGTTTCATTATTATTCCGCTGTAAAACAAATGATTTAAATCATTGTACGTATGAATGTGTATTATTTACCTTAATAATTCTTTAAGTATTTATGCATAGCTGCCAACATCTTACGCTTTTTTGTACCACAAAAATTTTATAGTAAACTAGCAGGCTATGCCCGCTGCGCTGGTCAATATTTCCAAATGAACATTGGATTAAACTAAATGGGGAATTTGAACTTGTATTTTAAACAATATGGATCTTCAGCTTGACCTTGCACATTACGGAAAACGATGCAAACGCCATTGCGATATAATGTTATCTTAACCGTTGGACAAAATTTAGCAATTAAGAAGTAATTGTTTTAGTTGATTATGAACAGCGCACTTATGGTCGGGTAATGAGACCGTTATGACAACAGGAATTAATACCTCTGTAACTAATCAACATATAATGAAATCGTATATACTAACACCATTCCTAAAAGTCATGCAACAGGGCCACTTGTAACAAAATATGTTCTGTAGATTTTTTTAAAAAGGCTAAACTTTCATAATCAGGTTCACTTAATTTTTGAACTTTTACTGTTGCTCTATAACTAAGTACCCTTGAACAATATGTATACACTAAAACCTTTCCAAAATTATTACCTAACTAATTGTGGTATATCCTACGAAAGTATTATAAACAATCGGAATGAAATACAAATTTCCGTTGTAAATATATAGTAGATGATGATGATGCGATTTTGTGTAATAGAATTCATAGTAAAGTTTTCGCTTCAAACAAAAACGATGCTTTCAACATTAAAGCTAATACACCAATATGTGAAGTATCCGATTGCAAAAGGTTAACTTGAATTCTCATGAGCAACTACTCAAAGAAAAGTGAATATGTGGCTTTTGTGAAACTTTTATGTCAGCCGGCCGCAGGTAATAAATCAATAAAGATTGTTTTCATAGCATATTCTTATTTTATTATTTTCATTTAAAACACAAACCTTTCACTCATTTCATTTAAAATGCATGCCTTATACTAATTTCATTTTAAAAACTGAAAAGATAAACAATAACAGGAAATAATGCCATAATTAAAAGCAAAAAATATTTTTAATTTACATACGCAAAATGTAAGTACTGTTACTGGGAATTTTAAAATGCTATCAGCGAGATGTGCGCACGGTTGTTATAAATGTCATAAGAAGTATTTTTACCACGATTTTCAAGATTTTAGGTTCAGTAGTTTGCGCTGTGCGTTAATTAGTCCCCTAATCCAGACTTTATTTTATATACTATATTAGATATGCGATTTTGCGGTGAATCGATGATCGAAAATTAGTCCAATATCATTTGAAATATTACATAACAGAGGAGAAAGTACGAAGAAAGACGAAGAAGAAATGACGAATTACAAAAGACTTGTAATTTTTTTTTTCAAAATGTTGAATTTTTCCATAGTAATAACGTATTAAAACATAAATTTCCTTAAAAATTATCTTTATTTCCTAGATTTCGAATCTGTGAATTTTCCTATAAATGAAATTGGCGATATGACTTGAGAAAATAGATAATATTTGCTTAAATAAAATGGGTAATATTCTTTGATCTGAGTTCGAGTTTATAAATATCACATGCTTTCGGAATTACGGCGAAAAACATTTTAAAAAGTATGAAATTATTTTACAATATGTATGTGTGGCAGAAATTCACACTGAAATTTAAGTATTCGATTCCATTTTTAAAATATTAACTGATATCTATATAAGTTACAATTGAATATGAAAATGTACTCAAAAAATGATCTCTTTCACCTAAAAAAACACCATTTGTGAGAACATCCTCAAGCTAATGTCACGCTTATGCATTTTTGGCTTAAAATCACATTGTTTGGCGACAAAAGAAAAATAAAAAATTGTAAAGAAACAAATAGTAATTACACATGTGACTCATAATTACATCTGCTTGTTTCTCCTATAAGTCACGTGATGGGACAATTAGATATACAAAAAAAAGAAAAGAACAGAAGAGAAAGAAAATGTCGTTAAAATTTCATGTAATCAAATTTTCAGATTCGTTTCCATATCTAACGCAAGCGATAAAGAGCCAAATATTGCGTATCAAGTGTAATATTTCTTATTAAATTAATTTTTAAGCATTACAAATATTTCTTTCAGGTTTTGATTAAATGTTTCCGTTTTTTAATATTATCACTCATTAAAACGGATTTTCTTCTTCTTTTTTTCTTTTTTTTTTTTCATTTAAATAAAATTAGTAACAGTTTTTCCTTTATTTTTCGAGGTTTAATAGCCGTTTCAATTTTTTTTTTTATCAACGATGCATTTCGCCAAGAAATAAAATGGTAACCTTATCGCCCAAAATAACAGAATTTTCCGTCATAATTCTAAAACTAATATAGGTAGAATAATGTGTTATAGATTAAAACCTTCCCTGAAACAATACCTATCTAACGGTATAGGTTCCGTAAAAATCCATGCAGTAGAACTCGAAATCTAGGCGTTCGGAACGAAATTTCTGTTTGGATTTTATATATATAATAGATAATAGAATAGATAGTAGATTTTATATATATATAATAGAATAGATAATAGATTATGTGTTATGAACTATCTCAAAGTTTAAAACAGATCGCATTGTTAGATTTCCTAATTTTAACAATATCGCGTTATGTTAGTTCCACATTCCACCACCAGGGAGCGCACTCTATTCTTAACGAAAGCGTAGACTAACGAAAGCGAACTCTATTCTTAACGAACTCCTTCATGCAACATTTCCGTAGATACATGAATCGGGAGGGTGGCGGTCTTAACCAATAATTTAAGATAATTGCTGAAATTAGTACGAAAAATATTTTAAAGGGGCTTCTACGCGGGCATCTAATAGAGTTAGAGGAAATCGGAAGACTTCAAAATAATCGCGGGGAAAAGTTTGCTTGGGTGCTTCGGAGCTACTTTTGGCGCGAGATCTAAGCTCTACGACCAATAGGAGCCCAGATATTTAAGGAAATATGAAGTAACAAAGTCCAAAATAATAGAATTTTCCGTAATAATTCTTAACTAATCTAGGTAGAATGATGTGTTATAGCTTAAAACCTTCCCTGGAACGATACCTATCTAACGGTATAAGTTCCGTAAAAATCCATGCGGTAGAACTCGAAATCTCGGCGTTCGGAACGAAATTTCCGTTTGAATTATATATATATAATAGATTGTACCTCTTTAAATCGCCGTAATCTGCCGATTAAATAAAGTAAAAATATTTATTAAATTTTTATGGTACAGAGAAAGCGGAAGAATTGGCAGCTATGTTTATGAGGTAAACTCTATAGCATTTCTTTGTAATTTCATGATCATACAATTTGGGATGATGATAAATTATTCCAAATTAAATTAAATTGTAATAAAATAGAAAATTAAAAACAAATCCCTAAAAATCATATTAAAAAGACTTAAATCGGTTTCTGAAAAAGTTTTATTGTACTATTCTTCTCCTACTGGTCCAAGAGTTTTATTATTGCAGGCTTTGGCACCACAGAAGCGCAAAAGTTAGAAATAAAGAAACTCTTTCTTACATTTTCATGGGTAATTATTATCATAATACGCCCTGGTGGGGAATTGCAATAAGAGGGAAAACGTTTTTAGGAAAAACGACCCTTTTTGTGCCTAACTGACATAGAATCATAAAGAAAAAACAAGTGGGTAAGTGTGATCACAGATCGCACAGAGGGTTTCGATTAATATTCCTTTCAAAACACTTTATCATTTTGCAAAATCTGTTAATTCCACATTTTGCAACCAAGGGGCGCACTCTATTCTACACAAACCTCTAAACGAAACTCCGATTTACAACCTATTGGTGGATATATTATTCGAGGGTATCGGGCCAATACCACCCGGGATATGTAGGCGGAGCCTGGCGGTAAAAAGTGGAACTGAAAGATTTAAGGATATGTGCATAATATGAAAGAGTGGTCAAAGGGGTGTCGGCTAAAGTTAGAAAAGTACCCACCGGGTGCAATGGGGCGAGTTTAGAAAAATTGCTTAAAATACCCAAGTTAGACCTCGGAGGGATAAATAATATAGGACTTTTTGAAAATTTTATAATTTTTCGTGTGATCGCAAGTGTTCAGCTATAAGTATGCAAAATATCAAGTCTTCAACTTAAATAGGGGTTCAGTTAGAAAAAAAGCTTAAAATACACAAGTTAGAGCGCTGGCGGGTAAATATGACTTTTTAAAAATTTATGATTTGCCCTTTGACGAGAGGTGTTCAGATATAAGTATGCAAAATTTCAAGTCTTCAACTTAATTAGGGGCTCAGTTAGAAAAAAAAAAAGCTTAAAATACACAAGTTAGAGCCCAGACGGGTAACTATAAACTTTTTCAAAATTTTATGATTTGTCATTTGATGTGAGGTTTTCAGCTATAAGTATGCAAAACTCAAAGTCCAAAACGTAATCAGGGGCTCAGATAGAACAAAAAGATTAAAATACACAAGTTAGATCCCAGAGGGGTAAATATAAGACTTTTTCAAAATTTTATGATTTGTCGTTTGATGTGAGGTGTTCAGCTATAAGAATCCAAAATTTAAAAATATCCAACGTATAAAGTTTCTGAGAACGGGCTCTGTGACGGACAGAGAGGCAGACAGGCAGAGGAGCAAGACGAATAGGGTTCCGCCAGATGAACAAAACCCTAAAAAAGACTCCCACTAAATAAAATAATGTATGTAGCAACTATTAGTTGTGTTACATATAGAATTTTGCATAAGTATACCTTATTTACAACAAAAAATAAATTAAAACATATATCATTTCTAGAGCAATTTATATTCTTTTAAACATTCGTTAAATCAGCTTATCTGCCTAACTGTCTTGAGAAGCATAGGCACACCAAAAGGTGCACATGAGAAATTTCATGAAGGAATTAGTATTATTTTGCGTCTCTGGACATACTGAATTTCCATACTTTATTTAAATTATTACACAATATGAACTTATGTAACTGGGGCATTCTCACAATCTTTCGACTTTCGGGTATAAAAATCTGCTGAAATTAAACTTGCTAAAGTAACGTTTTAATCTGATAAACGAATGCCATAATGATTAAAAAAAAAAAAAAAAGGTCAGCCGCGAATTTTTTTTTATTTAACTGAGGTTTAAGCTAAACTTGTGAGTTTAATTTTCCTTACCATTTTATAACTAAAACTTTTCTTTTCTTCTAAATTTTTACTTATAATAAATTTGCATAGTACCAACAGGACATTCAAATAAGAAATAATAACAATGGAGTATTTTTAGTACAAAATTTTGGTATAAAATTGTCTTAAAGGGGTGTTAAAGAAGGGACGGTAAGGGAAAAAAGGGACGCAATGGGAAAAAAAGGGACGAAATGGGAAAAGAAGGGACGGTATGGATGGAACGGTAAGAAAAATTACCAACTATTTTTAGGCAAATCATGTTAAGATTAAGTAGTAGCCACAATGTTCATTGATTTTCAGAAACAGTTATTTACATTGGATTAAATTAAAAATAATAATAATTTACCTCGAAAAGTGCAGGAATAAAACTTGGGTGCGGTAAGACTAGCAATAAAGCCACGATGCTTGAAATTGATGTTTAAATGCTGATTAAAATTCTACAGTAAATTTCCTGTCAAAGAATTTTAGACATTCTTTCTCTAGCATACTTCTGCATGAGAAAAAACTTGAAAACAATTCTGTGGCTGCATCTGAAGTGATTTTCTGTATAATTTTAGAAGAGGGACGGTAAGGAATCTAAAACCCAGGGACACAGTTTAAAAAATAATAACAAACCTAAAAATTTGTGCATGTAAATTTTTTGCTACATATTTATATAAAACAATAGTTCCGGTTTCGGAAGAAAATGACATCGAATTATTTTTATTGAAACAATTTAATACAGACAGCTCCAAACTTAAAAATCAGCATCAGTGACGGTATAGGAGTCTTCCTGGTATTTGGACCCCCAACATCGCCCAAAACTTATTTATCTCGTTAATATTGTTATGCAATCATGCAATAGGATGTTCCCCAGTATATGAAATTCACAAACACAAGAACATGTACTAAAATTAAATTATTATTCAGGGACATAAAGTCAAAAGATTGTGAGAATGTCCCAACTACAAATTGCATCGGACAGCAATGGTTGTGTCACAGGACTGAAATTAGTTTATTCTAGAACAGTCTTTTTTTTATCTGAATGCAAATATGGTTTCCGTTTTTTTCCTAGGTGGTCCAGTTCTTGAGTATTAGCATGTTTAAGTTTATGCAAATGTAATCTTTTTTGTGCTATTTTTACAGAATTGTAGATACAATAAATGTCAAATTGAATTACATTTTCTAGCTAATAACTACTGGAGTATTTGCTTCAGATAAATGTCACGATCTGAAAATACTTAACATTTATCTGGAAGTTATTAAGCCTAATTTGTATAATTTTCAATATAGAGTAATTTTTACATTATTAACAACTTTAAAGTAGTTACCACAGAATTGACGTAATGTTTTTCTAGACTAGCTTTTTATGTGTTAACTTCAAATCTGCAATCTGTTTCCTTATATATATTACCAATATTTAAATTTTTTCGCCAATGTTAAAAACATTCTATATAAATTTCTCTTTTTAGTAATATTCAATATATTATACCGGCTTATTAAGTTAAAACCCTAGTCTATTAATCTTCATAAGATCTAATCCAGCTAATAATATTTCTTCCAAATTGCGAAAATCTAAAAATGTATTTAACTATTTATATCTATATATATAAAAGCCGTTCTCTGTATGTATGTCCTTTATACAAATCTTCAGTTTTTGACCGATTTGCACGAAACTTCATGTACATACGTTTTAGACAGTGGAAAAGAACGCTGTCTATTTTAAAAAACCATCAGACCACTTATTATTCCTTTTTTTCTACCACTTTCCATAATTTAACATTACAGAAATATCTCTATTTAAATTTTGTAATTCAATCGTTTTTTTTCCTGTTGCTACACATCTACAAATCGGCTCAATAATTAAAAAAAATTGATAACTCGAGTACTTTGTTTTATAAACCAATAAAAATTCGGATGGTATCACTATATCTTTGCTGTTTTTGAAATTGACGTCATTTAAAGAAGAAAATGCACATTATTTAAAACTATGGCCAGAATCCCAAGAGTGCTTGGCAATAGAAGATTTAGAAAATTCTTGATTGATTACATAACGCGAGTGTTCTTTTAAGCGGATTTCGAGATTCCTTGCCGAGATTCTGGCCATAGTTTTAATTTTCAAAATGCTAAAATTATCTCTAATGCCAATAGTATCTCTGAATTGGACTTTCTTGAAAATTTAGCTATTTATCTTAATCGTGATGTTATTGTTAATGATAAATCTGATTCCACAATGCTCTCTGCAGCTTGGAAAAACCTTTTCAGTGCTACCATTTAATTTGTTTTTGTATTATTATTAGTCTGTTTTTTTAATATATATTATTCATTTATTTATTCATTTTAATTTCATGTGTTCCCATATTGGATTATATGTATTTCCCCCCCTCCCATTTTTTGCTCCTCCTACTTTGTGTTCTTTTGTTTTGATTATTCTCTTCTGTGATAGGCTGTTGTCTTTTACTTTCCTATTGGCTGTTGATTTCTAACTTCCTATTGGCTGTTTCTTCAGCTTGTTTCCTTTCCCTTGTCTCTCATTTCAGTCTTGCCTCTGCTTTCATAGTAGAAGGACGTCTTTTTTGCGCCTGACGAAGAAAGACTCAGATCTTTCGAAAGGCCTAGCGCATTTACAAATTTTTGATGGTGTTTCAAGAAGATTGTTTGTTCTTAGTCATTCACACCAGTTTTAACTTATTTTGTTTGATTGTGCTTCTTCTGGCATTTCAACATTTTATACTTTTCCAACCGTTCCCTTTTGTATGTAAGTACTTTTTTTTGCATTGTTTTAGCTCTTATCTTATTGATTAATTTATTTTTATGTCTTTTCATAGTTTAATATTCTATATCTGTATGTTGTTTATTCTTTATTTATCTTATTGATTAATTTATTATGTCTTATTTATAGTTTAGTATTCTATATTTGTATATTTTTTTCATTGATTAATTTATTTGCTAATTTATTTTGTATGTCTTATTTATAGTTTAGTATTCTACATTTGTACTTTGTTTATTTTTGGATTGCTATTATGTTTACTGCTCAATTTAACAGATTCACTAAACTCAGACGTAAGCGTGTGAAATTTCTTAACCACTTAAATTTTCTTCAAAATTGCAAGAAAAATAATGTTATTCCCAATTTTATTCAACTTAAATGTTCTGTTAGTAGCTCTGTTAGAGTTTCAAAAGCTATGGTTCGTTCACATTTTATTATTTTAAGAGCCTGTATTCAAGATGTTCGGCATACTCCCTCCAAAATTGAAGAAGAGCTTTATGACCTTCATTTGTTCCTCAGTAAAAATCTTGACAATTTCTGTAATATTGAAAATAAAGGTTGGTCTTCTCTACTTACTTTCAAAACTGCTCATCAAAATAAGCTTGATAAAAAGTTTTCTTCGTTGTGCAATAAGCAAAATAAGTCTCAATTTTCATATAAGAACCTATCAAATGAGAACTGCATCGTTAATCTCTCCTCTCACATGTTAACTCCTGAGCAAAAAAGCATTTTAGATCTTGGTTTAAATTTTTCTCAGTCTTGCAAACCTTCTCTCACTAAATTGATTGCTCCTATTGAGTCTTCCTTTAAACATAGTAAAGTCACTCCTTTTCAAAAAGAAACTCTTCGTCACATCCTTGCTGATACTATTTCTTCTAATAATTCAAAATTTAAACCTAATCTTTCTCGTTCTCAAAATATCGCTCTGAATGAGCTTAAGTCCAATGATAATCTTATTATTACTAAAGCTGATAAAGGGGGTCAAATTATTCTTATGGATAAAAAAGATTATTCTGATAAAGTCTATGCTCTCTTATCTGAAGGTCCTTATGTTGAAGTTAAAAAAGATCCTACTAATTCGCATCTTTCCACTCTCAAAAAAGCTGTTAAGAATTCTGTTATTTTAAATGACAATACTAAATATAGTGTTATTCCTTCTTCAGCCATTTGTGCTCGTTTTTATGCTTTGCCTAAAGTTCATAAAACCAATGTCCCCTTAAGACCTATCGTCTCTAATATTGGTACTGTTACTTATCCTCTTGCCAAATTTCTAACATCCATTTTTTCTCCGTTATGCATTTCTAATACTCATACGACAAAAAATTCTTATGATTTTGTTAGTAAATTAAAAAATATTAACCCATCCAATTGTTCTATGCTTTCTCTTGATGTCAAATCTTTATTTACGAATGTTCCAATTGAAGGTGCTCTTTCTTGCTTGGAAAAAAAAGGTTACGTGAATTTCATTTCTCTGATATTGAAGTCCAAGATTTTGTTAATTTAACCAAAATTTGCATCACTCAAACTACTTTTGAATTTGATAATAAATTTTTCAAACAATCAGATGGCTTAAGTATGGGTAATCCTTTATCTCCAATTCTTTGTGATATTTATATGCATTATTTTGAGGAAAAATTATTAAATCTGGTTAATTTTAAATGTTGGATGCGTTATGTCGACGATACTTTTGTTTTAGTTGATAATCCTTTTGATATATCTACCATTTATCATACTGTCAATTCTATCGACCCACATATTCAGTTTACTTTTGAATTAGAAAATTGTAATAAACTTCCTTTCCTTGATGTTTTAGTTACCAAATGCGATTCTTCTTTCAAAACTTGTGTTTATAGAAAACCTTTTTCTGTTTCTAACCCACCTCATGCTCTCTCAAATCATCCTGTCAACCAAAAAATCGGTGTTTTTTACACGTATGTAAATCGTGCTCTCAAAATTTGTTCCGATTCTGTATCCCTTAAGGAAGAGCTTAATTACTTAAAAACCGTTGCTGTCAAAAGAGGTTTTAATCCTTCTATTATCAATAATGCTGTGAAGAAATTCAATAGACCATCTAATAGTTCTACTCTTTCCAATTCTGTCAAAAGCAAACCTGATAATTTGGCTGTCCTCCCCTTTTATCCTCCTTTATGTTTTAAGTTAGCTAAAGTTTTACGGCGTTTCAATTTTAACATTATCTTTAAACCTGTCAATAAATTCAAATTCCCCTCCACTAAATCTCCTGTTCCTGATCTTCGTAAATGGGGAATTTATAAAGTTCCTTGTAATGGTTGTGATTTATCTTATATTGGTCAAACTAAAAGGAATCTCGAAATCCGCTTAAAAGAACACTCGCGTTATGTAATCAATCAAGAATTTTCTAAATCTTCTATTGCCAAGCACTCTTGGGATTCTGGCCATAGTTTTAATTTTCAAAATGCTAAAATTATCTCTAATGCCAATAGTATCTCTGAATTGGACTTTCTTGAAAATTTAGCTATTTATCTTAATCGTGATGTTATTGTTAATGATAAATCTGATTCCACAATGCTCTCTGCAGCTTGGAAAAACCTTTTCAGTACTACCATTTAATTTGTTTTTGTATTATTATTAGTCTGTTTTTTAATATATATTATTCATTTATTTATTCATTTTAATTTCATATGTTCCCATATTGGATTATATGTATTTCCCCCCTCCCATTTTTTGCTCCTCCTACTTTGTGTTCTTTTGTTTTGATTATTCTCTTCTGTGATAGGCTGTTGTCTTTTACTTTCCTATTGGCTGTTGATTTCTAACTTCCTATTGGCTGTTTCTTCAGCTTGTTTCCTTTCCCCTGTCTCTCATTTCAGTCTTGCCTCTGCTTTCATAGTAGAAGGACGTCTTTTTTGCGCCTGACGAAGAAAGACTCAGATCTTTCGAAAGGCCTAGCGCATTTACAAATTTTTGATGGTGTTTCAAGAAGATTGTTTGTTCTTGTTCTTATACTTTTTTATATCATAGATTATAGACATGTTCAGCCTTCAATTCGTCAGGACCAAAGAGGAATACTAAAAGTTTGTTCGATAGAGCTGTTTCACGATTAGACAGCGACAAGTTTTGGACAGGAGTTTGGTTTGACATAACCATTGAGCAAAAACTAATGCTATCTATGAAATTCTCTGTAGAGCTCACACATGGACAATGAATAAGTGGCGTCTGCGCGCCACAGCTACCTTTCATATTTGTACCACCCTGGAAGAATTCTGTGATTTAACTCTTTCTTCTGGTGAACAACATAAGGATTTTCGTGAAGCGCGGATGAATAGAGATACTGCGGATATCTCCAAACTTTCAACTTGGTTTGAAAATCACCCGCCCTTTCCACAGATAGATAATTATATCAACATCTTCTGGGGTTATTGGAGATTAAACTATCACCTGCTTCAAAACTTTGGAAATCGGGAGTAAAAAGATGATTCAGGTGTCTAGCAAATGTTACTAAGACTTAACATTTTCCCCTACAACCAGTTGTACACAGAATGAGGTTTAGTATTGCCCCCAGGGGCAACAGGATCGGTTGTTGTGATAGGCACTAACGTAGGAACGAGCTTACGTTTCCAACCCCAAATCTCAAGAGACAGTTCATTTCCCTGCCACAGCTGTATCTGTAAGCATATATTTTTATCTGAAAAGGTTAAGAATATGAGAAGAACAAGTATATCCACATTCTGTCCAACAACAGTAACGTTTTCACTTTCACTCAGTGCATCTATAGTAATCTGAACAGTCAGAGTGGTGGCATTATTAGGACTTTGCTGTCATGAGACTCCTTTGTCATTTAAATTAGAGGATAGACTGGGAATCAACATTGTCTTATTGTTCTTATTTCAGAGAAACTGATTTTGGGGAACTCTGATGACAGTATGTTCTTCAAAATATATGTCAACTGAAGTTTTGACTGAGCGCCTTCTATTTTATTCAGCTACCTTATTACTGTTTACAGTGTCAATATATCCATCGAAAACAATTCTGAGTCCCTTTCCACAATAGTGTTTCTTAACGTACTTTATTTATGTGTTACAAATTCCTGTATTGTTGATCTCCTCTTCCACACCACCTCATATAACAGGAATCCACCATCCACAACTATTGTTTGTTGTTGGTATATTATCTCACCTGATTGTTCAAATATTTGACACAAAGCATTTTTCTTTGTCTTGCACATTCCGCAATCATTGAAAAGAGAGAGAGGATAAGGAATCGATTCATATTGTAGATAATTTGCTAAATCATCATTACTACGTTTTCTCAAGGAAACCCGTTGGAATATAACTAGAGGATCCACAGTTTTAGTAGCATCATGAAATTTTATTGAATTGTGCATACGGTTGAGTGATTGTGCTATACCTTTCCGAGTTAGTTTCACATCTGAGTAATATTTTCTAGACACCTGAATCATCTTTTTACTCCCGATTTCAAAAGTTTTGAAGCAGGTGATAGTTTCATCTCCAATAATCCCAGAATATATTGATATAATTATGTCTATCTGAGGAAAGGGCAGATGATTTTCAAACCAAGTTGAAAGTTTGGAGATATCCGCAACATCTCTTACATCCGATCTTCACGAAAATCCTTATGTTGTTCACCAGAAGAAAGAGTTAAACCACAGAATTCTTCCAGGGCGGTAGAAATATGAAAGGTAGCTGTGGCGCCCAGACCCCACGTATTCCCCGTCCATGTGTGAGCCCTACAGAGCATTTCACAGATAGCATTAGATTTTGCTCAATGTTTATGTCAAACCAAACTCCTGTCCAAAACTTGTCGCTGCGTCGAATCGTGAAATAGCTCTATCGAACAAACTTTTCGTATTCCTCTTTGGTCCTGACGGATTGAAGGCTCAACATGTCTATAATCTATGTAAAAAAAGTATACCAAGCAAAAGTTACAGAAGGAAATTAAATTGGCGTTAATCAATGCTTTTTAAAATGACTTCAAACCTGATTACGGAACATATAATCTATATAATATAATCTATAGTTAAGAAATATACATTTGTTGAAGTTATTGCTCAGGCTTCCATTCACCTGACCACAACATTTTTTAGCGGTCATTTAAATTTAAGTTAAATAGATGCAATGAAAGTGCCATTGACCCGCTCTCTGGCAATGGTGTGATTTTCGGCAAATTTCTTCATTTTTTAATGTGATTATCTCGTTAATTATGGACTCTACAGAAAAATGTATAGTTTCTATTTTGTAGAGAATTTAATTCTCTTTAACTTTTGTATTAGAAATTATTCCGTATGACTTATAGATTTTGAGCTATTAACAAAAAACCGAAAAATTGTACCTTCTTTTACCCCCTCCCCTTCGCGCTCACCCCCCTTCCATCAAGACTTTTAGTATGTTCATTAGTAGACCCTCCCAAACAATTTTACCAAGTTCCAAAGATCTCATAATTATTTCCCAAAATGACCCCAAATCTGCCTAATTTGACTGGATTATCAAATGTTCTTCCGTATAGCTGAAAACGATACGATCATCACTGCGCTATTATATTTTCTAATGTGTAAAACAAAATTTCGGCTGTTTTGGGCCTAATTTTTTAGTTGATCATTTACAGTAGGATTTGGTCTAAGAATGATAGACGGATATGCAATATACTAAAACTATTCTTCAAAAATTATCTAACTTTTTAAAAAGAACTTTAACTTATTTACATTCAGAATTGGTTTCGCCTGATTATAGAACATTTCAGTTAATTCTATAACAAAGCATGTACAACAAAATGTTATATACTAAAACTATTCCAGAACGTTGGGTGCAATTTAATAGTGCAAATTTCATCAAAATCTCTCCCGTAGACCTTTTAAAAAAGGCTATTCTTTTATAATCGGACTCACCTGACTATTAAACTTTCTTCTATAATTTTATAACAAAGCGACGTAAAAGTATGTGCAATATTTTTAAAACATCTGTGCAAAATTATCTAACAAACAATACAAGTTCCAATGAAATCCATTCAGAATTTTAAAAAAAGGTAATCTTTCATTATCGGTTTCCACATGATTATGGAATTGTCGCCTATAATTCTATGACTAATCAGCGTATAACAATGTTACGCACGAAAACCTTAACTTAAAAAGTAATAATACAAGTTGAATTAAAATTATTTTAGAAGAACCCAAGTTATAAGCAGCAGAAATGAGATTCCCACACGAAAACAAACAAATACTGAAATTTGCCATTTTAGTTATGTAAAGGTACACGAAAACAAACAAATACTGAATTATTTACAATGTTTTTGAGCAATTAAGTTAATATTTTGTAACTGGGTTGCAGGCATATTTTAAAAAATTCAAGGTCGAAAATTACTTTTAAAAACATAAAAAATCTGTAAATTGACAAACTTTTCAAACAAATTACGGAAAGTATTTTTTGTTTCCTATTAGACGTTGAAATAATGGGATGCATGATGTTTAGAGATCAAATTGCAGTAAAAGCGTAATTTATGGTACGGTTAGGTTGTTTCCACCAACAATATGATGCTAGGCGTTACTCATAGAAATGTCTTTCCTTCATAATATTGCATTAATAGCAAACGGATATATCTTTCTTAACTAGGACTTCCCTCAGAGGGATTAGTCTGAGCGATATTACTGAGAACATAGATTTAATAATAACATGTGGAAGCAAAGAAAATGAGATGTTATCTTTAATTGTCCATATACTGCGAAAAATTGAAATGATGAAAATAAACGAATTGTAGAATTACAAAATCTTATATATAAATTCGTATAACTGTTTAAAAAAATGGGAAATCAAACCATTCAAGACAGCCATGCATGGATATAAAATTGAAAGTACGCAATATATTAAAAGTAAAATAGAAAATGAAACACTAATTTACTTATATCAGAATTTTAACTGTATAAAATGATGTCAAGAGCATAATAAGACGCTCCGCACCAATTTAAGTAAATTTAAATGACAAATATATGATGTTTAAAAAGAATGGACTATACTTTATATGGTGTGTGCTCCCCCGGAATAGTTAATATTGTACAATATCTGTTTTCCACGAATGCAATGAGGTTGTCGATAACATTTAAGGAATTCTCTTCTCAAAATCTAATACAGTATCAAAGTACCGAATACATCAAAAGTGGCATGCAATGCTTCGTTAGAGTGTGTTTTAGATATGCTCGATCGGATTTAAATCATGAGTGTATGCTGGCCACTCCATACGCTGTATTGTTTTGTTTTCAAACATGTTCTGCACAAGTTGAGCTGTATTTAGCATGTATTAAATAAAAGAAATCGGCAATGATTACAACATAAAGTATGACACAAGATCTGAATATATCGTCTGCATAACTTTTGAGCTGTCAAAGTGTCATTTGAAGTAATTTACAAATCCATACATATTTATTCAGCAAATCATGCAAGCTAACATACGCCAATATGAACCCGATTACAAAATTTCACCAGAATAAGTTAATATACAAAAAATCTACTAACGATAATTGAGAATATGATCTTATGATAAAATGTCTAGAAAAATGAATCGGATAAAAAATTCATATCACATTTAAAACGGCACTTCCCTCTGTTAGTGGCCTTGGCGAGAGAGAGAAAAGTCTAGAGAAGGAACACTTTAACAAGTACTTTCGGGCAACCTACTCACTGTTTCATACAGGTCTTTATTCAATATTTACACAATTTATTTAATGCTAGGTGGGTATCTATCAGTTTTGTTGCATTTAAATCGCATGTTTTGCGGAGGAAATGCAGCTTTATGAAATATTTAAAGTTGCTGTACCTAATAATTCCAAATTAATGGTAATTGAGATCGCTTTCCGTTAATTTCATCTTTTTAAATTTTAAATTTTTTAGAAACCATTCATAGACACAATTGTATATTTTAAAACTAACCCGAAGCAAAATTTCAAGATTTTGGGTTCAGCAGTAACAGAGAAATAGAAAATTTTTGAAAGTTTTTTGTTTCTGCACTGTTTTCTATAGCGACATTTTTAGAAATTGTTCTATTGCGAGAATTTACGTCATGATAAATACAGCCATGTCAATTTTCATGTTTATATTCCTAACAGTTCCATGTTCTTCGTTACTTAGATCATCTTTAGATCTTTTTCCGCTTTGTTCAGTCTTTCTATTTTTAGGAATTCGTTCTACAACGAGCATTTACATCTTATTAATTACTACCATGCCAAAGTTCTAGTTTCTAACCCCAACAGTATCCCAAAAATTTCAGTATTCCAAATAAATCATAGTTTAGAACCTTTCTAGAAATTTTTAAGTTTATCCGTCAAATTGAACCTTTTAGAGAGCGTTCATTACGAGTATTTACATTTTAAAAGTAACTACCGCACCAAATTTAAAGTTTCTAACCCAATCAATATCGCAGAAATCACAATTTTAGAACTTTTTTGCTCCTGCAGCGATGTAGGTTCTTGCACTGACATAAAATAGTCTTTTTTTCGGAGCAGAGATGGCCACCAACATTTTTTTTAAGTTGGCTATGTAGTTTCAGAGATAACACCTCACAAACGTACAAGCATTTATAATATTATATACTTTATAATATTATAACGCTTTATAATATTAGCATTAGATGTACAGATACAAAAGCCATTTATCTGTTACAAGCTAAAGTGCCGGCGTTGCCCAGAATTTGAAGGATGTTTGTTCTGAAAAATCGATTTCAAAATTTAACATACAACACAAAACAAACATTAAAAAAAGCAGTCGAAATGTTGTTGAATGAGTCATATGAAAACGCTATATAAAAATGTATAAATGTATATAACAGACGCAAAAGAATACAGCTATAAATGAACTTATTTCAATTTATAATTGGAGCAATAATGTTAAAATACGCCAATATTTCCCTAATCGGGTTTTTATTATGCTTCAATACATTTTTCACACTCATATGACGTTATACTATATCCACCACGCCCTTTATATTTCCAATATGACGTAATATTTTCCTCTTTCACGTGGAAACCTTGAAATAGAAAAGTTATGAAGTTATATTCACTTTCATTTAAATTCGTCAAACCATTTATTTCATTTTCATATTTCACGTGAATATCTTGCAATAGAAAAGTTATGACGTAATATTCACCTTCTTTTTTAAATTCGGCAAACTATTTATTTCATTTTCATTTTTCACGTGGAAATCTTGCAGTAGAAAATTAATTGTTGTAGTAATAATTTTATTGTGTTTTTTAATTGCAGGCAACTGCTATAACGAAAAATGTTTAAATTTGATAAGAAATTGCTGTTAAATTGTTGGTTTTTTATTAATTAAAAATTAACTATAAGTTATTTCGATTCCGGATTACTTTAGATGTCTCGGCCATGTTTTAATACACATGTACGTATCTCTTCACAATTTTGGCTTCCAAACTGTGGATTTTTTATAGAATTACAAACAGACAGACAGACAAGTTTTCATTTTTATATATCTCTCTATTCTATGAAAAGTAACTAACGCTGTCACCGCCGCCCTAGCCGGTTTTGAATTTTTTGTAACCGCAGGTCTTTCTTCATTAATATTAAGAAAACTATTGCATACAAATATATGAAAATCGGTGGTATTATAGCGAAATGTTTGATCAACACACTAATGCATACAGTTTTCAAATCGAAGAATTATTTTAAGAGATATTTAATGCTAAAGTTGGACAAAATCGTTCCATTAAAAAAAATTTATAAGAGCAAAAGCTATACATGGGAATTTAATCATTTTTAGATCATTTTATTTAATAGAAGATCCTGGTCTGCAGATTTCATTAATTTTTTTTTAATTTGACTCATTTTTTGAGGTTTTATTTCTATTTTAAATTCAAATATTCAGCATTTTGACAGATATTTTTTACTTATTTTAGAAAATGGTATTAATTTAAACTGTTGCCAACTGTATAAACAGCGCAAACAATAATGTTTGCTTCAAATAAAAAAATTATTTACACGTTACTATTATAAACAGAAAAAAACCCTTCAAATTACAATTAAACAATTAGGTATAAAAAGCAGGCACTTATTGGAAATTACGCCATAAAAAATATATTTACATGTGAATTTTAAAAGAGAAAGAATATTGTAAAATAAATTCATTAACATGCGTTAGAAATCTGAAATAGAACAAATTACGTCACATTACACTTATTATGCAAAATGAACAAAAAATAGTATTGCAAAACAGTTTAAATTTAAAAATTACGCGAGACAAAATATTAGAAGTTAAATATTAGATTTTTTCAAAATTTTATTATTTGTCGTTTGATGTGAGGTGATCAGCTATAAGTATGCAAATTTTTATGTTTCAACATAATTAGGGGCTGAGTTAGAAAAATTGCTTTAAATACACAAGTTAGAGCCCAGAGGGTTAAATATTAGAATTTTTCAAAATTTTATTATTTGCTGTTTGATGTGAGGTGTTCAGCTATAAGTATGCAAAATTTCATGTCTCCAACTTAATTAGGGGCTGAGTTAGAAAAATTGCTTAAAATACACAAGTTAGAGGCCAGAGGGTTAAATAATAGACTTTTTCAAAATTTTATTATTTGTCGTTTGATGTGAGGTGTTCAGCTATAAGTATGCAAAATGTCATGTCTCCAACTTAATTAGGGGCTGAGTTAGAAAAATTGCTTAAAATACACAAGTTAGAGCCCAGAGGATTAAGTAATAGACTTTTTCAAAATTTTATTATTTGTCGTTAGATGTGAGGTGTTCAGCTATAAGTAGCAAAATGTCATGTCTCCAACTTAATTAGGGGCTGAGTTAGAAAAATTGCTTAAAATACAGAAGTTAGAGACCGGAGGGTTAAATATGACTTTTTCAAAATTTTATGATTTATAGTGTTATCGCAAGTGTTCAGCTATAAGTATGCAAACTTTCATGTCTCCAACTTAATTAGGGGCTGAGTTAGAAAAATTGCTTAAAATACACAAGTTAGAGACCAGAGGGCTAAATATTAGACCTTGTTCAAAATTTTATTATTTGTTGTTTGATGTGAGGTGTTCAGCTATAAGTATGCAAATTTTCATGTCTCGAACTTAATTAGGGGCTGAGTTAAAAAATTGCTTAAAATACAGAAGTTAGAGACTGGAGGGTTAAACATGACTTTTTCAAAATTTTATGATTTATCTGTTATCGCAAGTTTTCAGCTATAAGTATGCAAACTTTCAATTCTCCAACTTAGTTAGGGGATGAGTTAGAAAAATTGCTTAAAATACATCATTTAGAGCCCAGAGGGTTAAATATCAGACATTTTTCAAAATTTTATTATTTGTCGTTTGATGTGAGGATTTCAGCTATAAGTATGCGAAATTTCATGTCTCCAACTTAATTAGGGGCTGAGTTAGAAAAATTGTTTAAAATACATAAGTTAGAGCCCAGAGGGTTAAATATTAGACTTTTTAAAAATTTTATTATTTGTCGTTTGATGTGAGGTGTTCAGCTATATGTATGCAAAATGTCATGTCTCCAACTTAATTAGGGGCTGAGTTAGAAAAATTGCTTAAAATACAGAAGTTAGAGACCGGAGAGTTAAATATGACTTTTTCAAAATTTTATGATTTATCGTGTTATCGCAAGTGTTCAGCTATAAGTATGCAAACTTTCATGTCTCCAACTTAATTAGGGGCTGAGTTAGAAAAATTGCTTTAAATACACAAGTTAGAGCCCAAAGGGTTAAATATTAAGCCTTTTTCAAAATTTTATTATTTGTCGTTTGATGTGAGATGTTCAGCTATAAGTATGCAAAATTTCATGTCTCCAACTTAATTAAATTAGGGGCTGAGTTAGAAAAATTGGTTAAAATACACAAGTTAGAGCCCAGAGGGTTAAATATTAGACTTTTTCAAAATTTTATTATTTGCCATTTGATGTGTGGTGTTCAGCTATAAGTATGCAAATTTTCAAGTCTCCGACATATATAGTTTCTGAGAACGGGCTCTGTGACAGACGGACAAACAGACAGACAAAGGAGTGAGACAGGTAGGGTTTCGTTAGATGGACAAAACTCTAAAAACATGCTGCGGATGACTGTAACAACATCCTAAAATTACATTACCATCAGCGATCTACCAATCCCGAATTTAGTTTATATTCGTTTCATATATTCTTATTCTTTTGTGCGGCCCTGTAAAATAATTATCAATATTATATACAGTAAAACCTCTGAATAGCGGACACCCCGAGAATGCAAAATTTGTCCTCTATTTAGAGGTGACCGCTACTGAGAGTAAAACATGTACAGTTATTTAAGAGTTGGTAATCGAAAAAAAGTCCGCTAAATAGAGGTATCCGCTAATCGGGTGTGTCCGCTATGGAGGTTTTACCAGTAAAACTTCTGAATAGCGAACACCTCTGGAGGGCAGAATTTGTCCTCTATTTGGAGGTGTTCGCTACTGAGAGTAATAAATGTACAGTTATTTAAGGGTTGGTAATCGAAAAAATGCCCGCTAAATAGAGGTGTCCACTAATCGGGTGTGTCCGTTATGGAGGTTTTACTGCATAATAATATCATCCTTTACAAGAAAATTGCATGCTGTATGATAGACAGACAGACATCCAGAGAAAGATAATCTCCGGATCAATAAACACTCATGTCTTTTGTTTTAATCATCCACAATTGTATATTATACAACATGCCAGATTTTATACACAGGCTAAAGACGGTCACCGTGGTACGGAATACTGTATTATTATTTGTTTGCTCACCAAAACTGATTGCCACGGGTTGTTGCAAGGTTTGTGATCACGTGGTTGAAACTGATCTATTCAATATTACTGCGTGCGTATTTTTTTTTTTATTTGCTCCTTGTGTTCAAACCAGTTGTCTACGAAAACATCAACCTGTGAAAGTGACGCAGACCAAATTTCTGTGATGTATGCAGATAAATTGTGCTTTTTTAAGAGTTTTTTCTATATAATTTTTAAACGGTTTGGAACTTATTTTTCATAGTAGGTGCATTCAGTAGGTGACCCTCATAGGTACCTTCTGGTGCAATCAGAAACGAAATCCGACAAATATTTTTTGAGTTATACTTGACGAAAGGTTTTTATTAGGCCTTTTTTTTTTAGTAGGACATGGCGTTAATATCCATCGTAGTAGTAAAGTGTCCGGACAGTAATATTTCGCTGAGTATTAGCCTTCGCTTCGCTCAGACAATTAGGTTGAAGGTATATTTAAAAATATCTCCGTGATTGAAAATTAATTTAAAATAGATAAACAATCTGTATATTGAGATAAGCTTTTCAAACAAGTATTACTGAAAGTACTTTTTGACGTTGTATTATTATTTATATTTATTAGTACTATTAGACGTTGGAATAACCAAATATGCGATATTTAAAGGTCATATTGCAGTAAAAGTTAAATTTATGGTTGGGTTAGGTTGCTGCCACCAACAATATGATGCTAGAGTTACTCATAGCAATGTCTTTGCTTTATAATATTGCATTAAGAGAAAACAGGTATATCTTTCGTAATTGGGCTGCATGTAGGGATGAGATTTCCGCGTTTTTGCACACCGGTATATTCTTAGAGAAAATGTTGTTCTGTTAAATCGCAAGAGTATTCCGATTAAATGAAATATCATATTCTCAAACAAAATACTGTTGTGCAAAAACGCGGAAATCTCATCCCAGGGCTGCATGCAAATTAAAAAATATCCATGATTGAAAATTACTTTAAAATCCATTCACATGAAAAAATTGAGATACAATTTTCAAATAAATTTCATTTGACAAAACTTTTTTCTATTCGACAGTGTGAAAAAAGAAATTGTATGATATTCATATGTTCAGAAAAGTTTCAGTAAAGGCAAAATTTATCGGTTAAGAGTTTGCCATCATACGTATCACATAGCTGGCAACTGTACGGATTTTTCCTACCACTAAAATTTAATAGTAAATCTTAGTTAATTGAATCACCGAATTTCAAGAAATTTTAACATTTAAATAAATCAGAAATTTCTATCAAATTTTATTGGTATAAAAAATCCGTACAAATTGGCAGCTATGGTATCATGTCACAATTGGCATTGTGTTTTTTTTTTGTTTTTTTTTGTTTTTGTTTTTTTTTTGTATATTTTGAAGATGGCTCAATGAAAGAGCCGAAACATGTAAATTTCTAATATTTTTAATGTTTTTTTATTGAAATGACGCTTTTAAGCAAATAATTGTACTTTAATATATGTTTTGACGTTTGTTTGGAATATACATTATTATGGTATAGCTAATAGTAGACGCAATTAAGACTATTTTACTTATATTTCTTATTGGACTTTTTAACGATTCGTGAACGGTAATGCACCAATCTCAGTTATTATCATTGCCGTATTATTTCATTTTATTAATGTATTTTATCCGGGAGGACCCTTATTATTGACACGAGCGAAGCCGGGTAGATTTGCTAGTTTCTTTAATAAAACCTTTTATTTAAATTCCTATTAAAATCCGCTATTAAATCCCGGTATGTCATATTCCCCCAAATTCTTTATTTAATTGCTAAAATTTTATAAATTATAAATTATCCCGCCTAAAAAACCTATTTCTTTTAAAATCATTCTTTTATTTAAAAATATCTAGGTGCCATTTAGAATATTTCAATGTTTTAAAACTTATGAGGATATAAATTCATTTTTACTTTCTTCTATCTTTACAAGAAGAAAGTATTCGATTCGAGAAAATTTTCGACTGCCGGTTTTCGACGGATTTATGCGTTTTAGAATGTCTTGAACATGATTTGATAGTTTTTAGAAAATGTCTGTCTGTGAGTCTGTCTGTCATTCTGTCCCTCTGTGAGTCTGTATGTGACAAAAATTTTGTGGGCGCTCTATCTCAAGAACTAATGCACGGAATTTCACAAAACTCCAGATTCAGTTAGACCTTGATTTAAACTGGTTCTGATTAGTTTTTGGTGTAAATCGCTCAACAGGTGGCACTGCTATGCAGCATTTTTCGTGATTTCCACAATAGCTCAATCTCCAGAACTAATGCACGGATTTTCAACAAACTTCAGATTCAGTTATTGCTTGACATGAATTGGAGTTTTATACATTTTGGTGTAAATCGCTAAACAGGTGGCGCTGCTATACTGCATTAGGACTACCACGATAGCTCTATCTCAAGAACAAATGCTTGTATTTTCAACAAACTTCAGATTCAGGTATACCTTGATATGAATTAGTGCTGTTTATGTTTTGGTGCAAATCGCTCAACAGGTGGCTCTGCTATGCTGCATTTTCAGAATTTCCACTATAGCTGTATCTCAAGAACTAAAGCACGAATTTTCATCAAACTTCAGAATCAGTTAGTCCTTGACACGAGTTGACATTTTATAGATTTTGGTGTAAATCCCTAACCAAGTGGCGCTGTTATACTGTATTTCTCAGAATGTCCATTATAGCTGTATCTCAAGAACTAACGCACGAATTTTTACCAAACTTCAGTATCAGATAGTCCTTGACATGATTTGACATTTTATACATATTGTTATAAATCTCTCAGCAAGTGGCGTTGCTATGCTGTTTTTTTTTTTTTTTTTTTTTTTTTTTTTCGATTTCCACTACAGCTCTATCTCAAGAACTAATGCTTGGATTTTCAACGAACTTCAGATTCAGGTATACCTTGATATGAATTAGTGCTGTTTATGTTTTGGTGTAAATCGCTCAACCGGGGGCGCTGCTATGCTACATTTTTCAGCATTTCCGCTATAGCTCTATCTCAAGAACTAATACACGAATTTTCATCAAATTTCAAATTCAGATATAAATTTTGATATGTATTGGTGCTAAATTGACGTAATTTCTTGTACAATTTAAATGATTTAATTGACTTGATTTATATAGAAGAAGGTTTTGTTATGACCACAACATACTAGTTTTATTTTTGTTAAAAATCATCTGACGGGGAGAAAAAGCTGTTACGGTTTGCCTTGACATTGCTTTGAACGCACCCTTGTGCGTTCCACCAGACTTTTGTGTTTGCCGTTTGGCAACGGCAGTCTTATCGTTTTTGTTGATGTTCGTGCGTCGAATGTTTTTAAGTAGAAAAACCGCACTACTGAGCTATTTCGTTAGCAAAAAATGACCATGGGGTCTTTATTGTTTATAATAACGACTATTATAGTATAGATGTAGCATAATTACACAGATTATGTTTTTGATTCAAGTGGTATTGTCCACGAAAACAACACCGCAATATTCCGTAACGGACTATGGTGTCAGTCCGTACAATTTCCTGTATATATGTATATATAAAAGAACTGTTTGTTGCTGTTTTAACTCTCTTCGTATTATTTGACTATCTTCGTATATATTTTCCATTTATTTGAACTAGTTACAGTCTATAATCAAAGTACATACACGCACATAAGTGGTCCAGTCGTTTGGAGTTAGGAACTGGGATTATTCTCGGAGTATTAGTCATAGATAATCAGTTAAAAGATGACTGATAAAAAGAAGCTAACAACTTTAAATCGTCAGAGAGGAGCCAATAAGGGTCAATTGACTAGAATACAAACATTTCTAGATGATGAAGATAAAAAGGACATTTGGGAATATCAAGTTAAATTTGACAATATTCGAAAAATTGTCTCGAATCTAGACGACTTAAAGGTGAAATATTTTGAAACTGTAGAAGAGGATACGGAGCTTAATGATCATCTGGCAGCCTTTACAGAAATAGAAGATGAAGCAGAACAAATAGAGGTAAGGCTTAGAAAATTCTTACTCTCTAATAGTAATAATAGTGAAAATTCACCTCATGTTAGTAATTCAAATTTTGAAAATTCAAGTACAAATTATAAATTGCCTGATATACCATTACGAAAGTTTTCGGGAAATTATCAAGATTGGTACACATTTAAAGATCAGTTTATGACTTTAATTGATTCGAATAATAAATTAAGTAGCACACACAAACTGTATTATTTAAAATCGACCCTTAGTCATAGTGCTTTAGATGTAGTTACAGATGATGATTCCTATGAATCGCTTTTTAAAGCATTACAAGATCGTTTTCAAAATAAACGTTTTATTGTAAATTCTCATTTGAATGAAATATTATCAATGGAAAGTTTATCGCAAGATTCAGCTAAAGGTTTAAGGGCTGTTGTTGACGGATGTCAAAAACACATTCGCGCTCTTAAAACTATTGGTTTAGGACTTAATCAATTTTCAGAAATCATGTTGATAAATATTATTCTTAAAAAACTAGACAAAGAATCGAAAAAACAATTTGAGTTATCGTTAACCACCAGTGAATTACCCGAATGGAATGAATTTATTGCCTTTCTGCAAAAGCGCTGCTTAGTATTAGAGAATTTGCAGGGTAATTCAAATACAAAACCTAAACAATTTTCAAATGAAAGAAATCAAAAGGCAAAAAGTTTGCTCATAAACAACGATTCCCGTACAAAAAATAAATGCCTTCTTTGCCATTCTATCAATCATTCTATTTTGAAATGTAATATGTTCTTAAAAATAAATGAATATGACAGATATTCAGTAGCAAAAAGATTTAATCTTTGCATAAATTGTTTATCTCCAAAGCATATGATTAAGAAATGTTTATCAAAATCACGTTTTTTTTTCAGATTTGCACCACACTTTACTATGTCGCAAGTATGCTTCTTCTAATGAGAAAAATTATCCACCTGCCACTCAAAAAATAAATAAAAAGGAAAACAAATCAAAAGATGAAATAACCTTGGAATTCCCCCCCCCCTCACTTCCGCAGAAACGAACGAATGCAATTCGGTAAATAATGAATCGTTAAAAGCTTTAAATAATGTAAATACGAAAAATAGATCAATTTTATTAAGTACTTGTTTTGTTTTTATTGAAGATAAATTTGGAAATAGAAGGAAATTCAGAATGGTGCTCGATTCAGCGAGCAATGTCAATATTTTGACTACAGAATACGCAGATGCTTTGAAATTAAACAAAAGGTTAATTAATGTTCCACTAAGCGGTTTGAATGGTTCTTTACATAATATAAAAAATAAAATTTCCGGTGTTATTTCCAATGTGAAAAGTTTCAAGGAGAATATAGATTTCTTAATTGTTCCTAAAATCACAGATGTAATTCTATCAAAGCAATTAAATACACTGCTCAAAACAATTAAAGGATATTGCAATTTTAGGTGGATTTTGTATCTGGTAAACAGTTTAGCTGATTGATACATGGTCGACAGACATAGTAGGTTATATGAGAATAAATTACACATGCTTGGCAGAAAAAAATGCATTTTATTGCGCATTTGTGTACTAAAGGAAAAAAACACAATTTGTGCATATGAGAAAAGAAGAATAAGAAAAGGTGTTTTCTTCAAAGAAAATCATTTTCAGTAGGGGGTATGGTTTCCACGGGCGGCCAGCAACGTTGAACACCTTTGAGGCATGGACTCAATGAGGCTATTAATGACGAGTTGGGGTATTCTGCCCCATTCTTCCAGAAGAGCTCTTTCCAGTTCTTGGAGAGTTTGTGGGGGTTGTTGGCGGCCAGAAACTCGTCTTCCTAGAGCGTCCCAAACGTGCTCGATTGGATTCATGCCTGGAGAACACGCTGACCATTCCATTCGAACGATTCCTTCCTCGAAAGGGAAATACTCCACCAGGTTTGCACGATGTGGCCTGCAGTTATCATCCATTAAAATGAAGTTATCTCCGATTGCTGCAGCGTAAGGGACTACAATAGGTCTGAGGATCTCATCCCTATATCGGCGACCAGTCAGAGCTCCATCTCGAATGATGTAGAGGTCAGTGCGCCCGTCAATGGAGATGCCACCATACACCAACACTCCTCCACCGCCAAATCTGACACTTTCGTGCACGAACGCAGGATTATTCCTACTGCCACGGTCCCTCCAGATGAAAATACGCCTATTATCCGGATGCACAGAAAAACGGGACTCGTCAGAAAACAGAATATTGCTCCATTCATTTCTCCTCCAGTTGACATGCTCGGTTTCCCACTCCCTGCGGTCGCGACGATGCCTTGATGTTAATCTAACACATACCATCGGTCGGCGAGCATACAGACATACAGCATGGAGCCGGTTTGGGACAGTCTGAGTTGAAATCGTGGTGCCTGTAGCCGAGCGAAGGTGTTGTTGGAGAAGAGTAGCGTTCATGGTTCGGTGTCTCCGAGCTGTTAACGCTAAATACCGATCTTCATTGGGCGTTGTTTCCCATCTATGACCTTGCCCTGATCTTCGGCCTGCACATCCACTCTCAAAAAACGGTTCCAGATCCTGGAAATGACACTTTGTGACACTCCAATGGCTTGCGCTACTTCGGCTTGAGTTTGGCCCCCTTCTAACCTACCAACAATTCTCAAAGCTTCTGAATCTGTCAAATGACTTCGCTGAGACATCGTACTCATCGAAACAAAGCAATCACTGAATGCCGATCATCCTTGTCTTCATTCTCTTTTATCCAGTTGAAAGTCAAATTTCATTCGCTGCCACTGAAGCGACGTTTTTGACGTCGAACTCAAAATTTGCATACTCCACAGTTTGAAAACCAGAAAAATTTGCATTTGTGATTCTCTTCTTCTATTTTCGGTAAAAAAAGTTTCGTTTATATCTTTATTTTATATAAAACTTCAAATATCCTTTAATTGTTTTGAGCAGTGTATATCGAACATTAATTTACCAAATCTTATGGAATTTGCTGACCCAACGTTTTTCAAACCGGGAAAAATTCATGGTTTATTTGGAGCTAAATTATTTTACAGAATTTTAAAACATAATTCAGTTAAGATTAGTGATAAGTTAATTTTGCAGGACTCAGTTTTTGGATGAATTCCATCCGGTACACTAGATGGCAGGGACACTACAAATAATTCCGCTATGTGTCATTTTATTAGAGATTTCGATGAAATTAATGATAATTTAACCCTCTCATGCATACGGACCTCATATGAGGTCGTATAATTATTGCATTATTAATCAAAAAAATTTTGAGCATTCATTTATGGAGATTTGATTTGTGGACAGATAATACCTAGCATGCAGTACAATAATAAAATTATTTTATAATGGTTTCTCATTTATCACAAAAAAAGGTTTTTTTGTGAATAATGAAAAATAATGAATAATTTATACACGAGAGGGTTAAGACAATTTTGGGAATTGGAATCTATTGGAAAAAAGCATGATCCAAAAATATCAGAAACTGATCAAGCGCAACAAATTTTCGACAAAACTGTAAAATTTGTAGACGGTCGATATGAAGTTCAATTGCCCTGGAAAAGGGACTGAAAGGAATTAAACGATAACTTTAATATTGCGAAACAGCGCTTGGAAGGTTTAAAAAGAAAATTTTATAGAAATCCTGAACTTTTTCGTCAGTATTCTGAGATAATCAATGATTACCTAAATCAAGGAATTATTGAGCAGGTTGAAGAAAATGAACCTGTTTTAGACAAAGCTGTGTACTATTTGCCCCATCATGCGGTCTGTAAGGAAGACAAGCTTACTACCAAAGTTCGTATAGTTTTCGACGCCAGCTCTCATGATAACAACATGTTGTCTTTAAATGATTACTTATGGCCAGGCATCAACTTAAATCCACATCTATTCGACATTTTAATCCACTTTAGATTAAATCAAATTGCCTTTTCTTCTGACATCGAGAAAGCGTTCCTTCAAATTTCACTCGCTGAAAAGGATCGTGATGCTGTACGCTTTATGTGGTTCGATAATGATTTCAGATCTTTCAAAAATATAAAGATTTTTAGTTTCAAACGAGTTATTTTTTTAGTCAATGCTTCTCCATTTCTTCTATCTGCGACCATTAAGAAGCACATCAAGCAGTTTAAAAACGTATATCCAAGAACTGTTAATTTACTTGATAAATATATTTATGTAGATGATTTCATATCGGGCGAAGATACTCTGCAAGAAGCTCTTGATGTTTCCCTTAATGCTAAGAAAATAATGTCTGAAGCAGGAATGACTCTACGAAAATGGATAACAAATAATGAAACGTTAGTAAAGTGATGGTAGAAAGAAGGTTTAGATATTCAGGCGGAACATGATACTATAAGCCTAGGTAGTAATCTCACTAAAGTATTGGGTATGTCTTGGAAAACAGAAGAGGAGTGTCTGACATTCGAAGTCAGAAGTCTAATAGAATTCTTGTCATCGCAAAAAAGCTCAAAACGTCTACTATTGCAAGCAGTTGGTAAAATCTTCGATCCGTTAGGCATACTGACGCCATTCATCATTAGAATAAAATGCCTGTTCCAAGAACTATGGCTAAAGAAGACAGCATGGGATGAACAGTTACCAACTAATGTGCACGAAAAATGGTTAAAGTGGTTCGAAGAACTTCCAAATTTAGCAGAATTAAAAATTCTGAGGAAAATTCTAGGTTGCTTGAATCAAGTAATAGCTTAGAAATACATGCCTTTTCTGATGCTAGTAAAATAGCGTATGGCTCTGCAATTTATCTGAGAATAAAAAGAGAGAGTGGTGTGGAAGTCAATCTCGTGACTTCAAAGAGTCGTGTTGCACCGATAAAGGAGATAACTTTGCCTCGGTTGGAACTTCTCGGAGCCTTACTAAGTGCAAGACTGACCAATAAAGTAAAACCCATCCTAGATCAAAAAATCACATCGACAGTGTACTATTGGACCGATTACAAAATAAAATTATACTGGATCAAAGGCTCATCAAGGCGATGGAAACGGTTTGTGGCAAACGGTGTTATAGAGATCAACGTACTGACTGATTCTAACTCATGGTATCACTGCTCCAGCAAGGACAACCCCGCTGACCTCTTAACGCGAGGTGCGAATGTTAATTCTATTATAGAGAATCCCATGTGGTTTAAGGGACCACAATTTCTAGCAGCTGACGACTTGTCAATTCCCAACAAACTTATTTCTGTTCCAGAAAAGGACTATTTAGTAGAGACTAAATCAAAATGCAAAAATGACATTGATTCTAATATTTATATTTCTCTTTTTAGGAATCCTGAAGCAGTAGATTTTTTTCTAAGTTTGAAGAGCAATTATTTCAGTATTCTTCGTATATTGGCTTATATTTATAGGTTTTTTCACAATCGTAAGTGTAAGTCGGTAGACCGGCGCCGAGGCAGCCTCACCACCTCAGAAATAAGGGATTCAGAAACTTTTTTAATCAAGTTAGTACAAAATTCAGAATATCCGGAAGGATCAAAATAATATCTTAAGAGTTGGAGGCAGATTGGAAAATTCGGATTTAAACTTTGATAATAAGCACCAAATCATTTTGCCGAAAGGCCATAAGATTACAAAACTCATATTTGAGTATTTTCATAGGAAATATTTTCATATTGGTCCCCAAACTTTGATATATTACGTACGTATGAGGTTTTGGCCCGTAAGTGGAAAAATTTAGCACGAAAAGTAGTGCATGACTGCGTTGTCTGTTTTAGGAGCAACCCAGTTACTGCCAAACAAATCATGGGTGTTCTCTCATCAGAAAGGGTAACTTCAAATTTTACCTTCAACCATATAAGATCCGATTTTTGCGGTCCTTTTGTGATTAAATATAAAAATCAGAGAAAGGGGATTTTTCATAAGATTTATGTCGCGATCTTTATTTGCTTAGTGACAAAGGCTATTCATTTAGAAATGGTCACAGACCTAACATCGGACGCGTTTATCGCAGCACTTAAACGGTTTTTTCTAGGCGAGGAAAATGCTCTTCGATTATTACAGACAATGCTACAAATTTTAAGGGTGCTAATTCAGAATTACGAAAACTTCATGAGTTAGTTCGTAGACCGGATGAAAAATTAGCTAATTACCTTAATTCAGAAGCTATTGAATGGAAGTTCATTCCTCCTAGATCGCCCGAATTCGGTGGTTTATGGGAGGCTGGTATAAAATCTTTCAAGTATTATCTTAAACGGACATTAAAAGGTGCTAGATTGACTATGGAAGAATTCCAAACAGTCACCACCCCAATCGAAAGGGTACTAAATTCGCGTCCTTTAACTCCGTTATCGACCGACATAAATGATTTTAACGTTTTGACACATGGCCATTTCCTAATTGGTCGGCCAAAAAGCTATTCCAGAACCTGAATTAATTGATATTAGCGAATACAGATTATCTCGATGGCAAAGAGTAACTAAATTTGTTCAATTAATTTGGAGAAATTGGCAATTAAATTACTTAAGTCATCTCCAAAATCGTTCAAAATGCCAGGTAAAGAGCGATAACATCAAACCAGGAGCAATGGTAGTTATAAAAGAGGACAATTTACCTCCTTGTAAATGGATGCTGGGACGAATTCTAGAGGTTATGCCAGGGAAGGATGGTAATGTTAGGGTAGCGAAAGTAAAAACTGCCTCTAACGTTTTCGTTAGGTCGATTTCTAAATTATGTGTCTTACCCGTTGACTGATGACCCATTTGTTTTAAGAAATACCCTAATTTTTTTTTCCTTAAATTTTCTTTATTATTGTATTGTAAAGGTAGAATTGTCATTGCAACTCATCTTTATTGTATTTTGTATTATCTTTTATCTATTTCTTATTTAGTGTTATATGCATAGTATTGAAGTTTATATATTGTAATATTTGAGTGTAAGTTGTATAATATACACTTTATATTATTGTTTTATTGAATGTTGGCACATGTCAATGGGGGCCGGCATGTTACGGCTTGCCTTGACATTGTTTTGAACAACCAGACTTTTGTGTTTGCTTTTTGGCAACGGCAGTCTTATCGTTTTTGTTGATGTTCGCGCGTCGAATGTTTTTATGTAGAAAAACCGCACTACTGAGCTATTTCGTTAGCAAAAAATGACCATGGGCTCTTTATTGTTTATAATAACGACTATTATAGTATAGATGTAGCATAATTATACAGATTATGTTTTTGATTCAAGTGGTATTGTCCACGAAAACAACACCGCAATATTCCGTAACTGACTATGGTGTCAGTCCGTACAATTTCCTGTATATATGTACAGCAGGGGTGTCAAACTGTGGCCCACCGGATACCACTAAAATTTTACAGTTATCTTTGCCTTATCTAATCGTCGAATTGCTGCGATTCAACTTGTCGACTATTTCTTTAAAATTTTAGTGGTATCCGGCGGGCCACAGTTTGACACCCCTGATGCACAGTAAACCCTCGATTTAACGGACTAATTGGGACTAAGATGTATCCGTTAAATCCAAAAGTACTATTTATAATATTATTTTGTTATAATTATAGTACATATATACATTATTACGTACTTGTAATTACATATATTATTACAGTGCAATTTACATATACCGGGTGTCCCAAAAAGGACTGACTGATTTTAAAATTCAATAACTTGCAAACGGTGACAGATATTTAAAAAATTCTTGCAGGAGGGTTATGCATAAGGTCAAAAGTTTTTTTTACAGTGATTTTCAATTTTAGTTCGAATTACAAACAATAGATGGCGCTGCGATCAATAGGCGCTGGATTCAGGCTCGATTTTTGGTACTTCGTGACCCGGATAATACCTTTCCATCTCCTTTTTCAGCGTGGAACAAGAGAAAGGACCAGAAATCGAGCCTGTATTTAGCGACTATTGCTTACAGCGCCATCTATTGTTTGTAATTCGAACTAAAATCGAAAATCACTGTAATAAAACTTTTGACCTTATGCATAACCCTCCTGCAAGATTTTTTTAAATATCTGTCACCGTTTGCAAGTTATTGAATTTTAAAATCAGTCAGTCCTTTTTGGGACACCCGGTATATATATAATATATATATACAATATAGACTGTGTATATACATGTATTGTATATATACAATATATGTATATACATAAATATATATTGTATATACATATATACTACTGTATATATATATATATATATATAAACACAATACATTACTTTTAACTAGGACTTCCCTCAGAGGGATTAGTCTGAGCGATATTACTGAGAACATAGAATTTAATAAAAACATGTGGAAGCAAAGAAAATGAGATGTTATCTTTAATTGTCCATATACTGCGAAAAATTGAAGTGATGAAAATAAAGGAATTGTAGAATTACAAAATCTTATATATAAATTCGTATACACTGTTTAAAAAAATGGGAAATCAAACCATTCAAGACTGCCATGCATGGATATAAAATTGAAAGTACGCAATATATTAAAAGTAAAATAGAAAATGAAACACTAATTTACTTATATCGGAATTTTAACTGTATAAAATGATGTCAAGCGCATAATCAGACGCTCCGCACAAATTTGAGTAACTTTAAATGACAAATATATGATGTTTAAGGGGTCAGGTAACCTTTGAACCAATAAAGTATATGGAAAAGTGACCTCTGTAAGAATTGCAATCATTCTTTAACTAATTAACTTTTAATTATAAAATTGAAAACACATGTTAGGAACGATTTATTTTATCAATCAAAGTTTTTAGAAAAGGTATACACATATATAGTTTTTTTTATTTATTTTTAAAGATAATACAATTTTACGAAAGAATTATTCTTTCATGCATTGCGCGCATGATTTTTTCCATTTCAATGGCTGAAACAAGCCGAGATTTTTTTAATCAGTACAGATATAAAGTGTTTTCAAAATGACCTACAATGAAAAAAATAAAATTTCTAGATCTCGAGAAAAAAAAAAATAGAGTAATTCGAAATATCGAGATTTTTTTTATACAAAAGTAGTCCTGAATTCTAAACATCTTACTTGAAAAACATAATAATAGGTCATTCTGTGCTTCTGTACGTTTAATACATCCACCAAAAATTTCCTGAAATTCTAGGCAACCGTTTTTCAGAAATCGTGCGCGCAATGATCAAAATCGCTGTTTTGAGAAAATTGGCTTTAAAGATTGAAAAACCCGTCGATCATATAGCAAAAGCTCAAAGTGTTTTAGACATAACCTCTCTTCTAATGCGAATTTTTGTATGGTGTTTGATTTTTAAATGTTCCCAAAGAATCATATTTAATTATAAGCTATTTTAAAAAAATCGATTTTTGGACGCTTCAAAGGTTATCTGACCCCTTAAAAAGAATGGACTATACTTTATATGGTGTGTGCTCCCCCGGAATAGTTATTATTGTACAATATCTGTTTTCCACGCATGCAATGAGGTTGTCGATAACATTTAAGGAATTCTCTTCTCAAAATCTAATATAGTATCAAAGTACCGAATACATCAAAAGTGGCATGCAATGCTTCGTTAGAGTGTGTTTTAGATATGCTCGATCGGATTTAAATGATGAGTGTATGCTGGCCTCTACATACGCTGTATTGTTTTGTTTTCAAACATATTCTGCACAAGTTGAGCTGTATTTAGCATGTATTAAATAAAAGAAATCGGCAATGATTACAACATAATGTATGACACAAGATCTGAATATATCGTCTGCATAACTTTTGAGCTGTCAAAGTGTCATTTGAAGTAATTTACAAATCCATACATATTTATTCAGCAAATCATGCAAGCCAATATGAACCAATACAATCATGCCAATATGATATACCAATATGAACCCGATTACAAAATTTCATCAGAATAAGTTAATATATAAAAAATCTACTAATGATAATTGAGAATATGACCTTATGATAAAATGTCTAGAAAAATGAATCGGATAAAAAATTCATATCACATTTAAAACGGCACTTCCCTCTGTTAGTGGCCTTGGCGAGAGAGAGAAAAGCCTAGAGAAGGAACACTTTAACAAGTACTTTCGGGCAACCTACTCACTGTTTCATACAGGTCTTTATTCAATATTTACACAATTTATTTAATGCTAGGTAGGTATCTATCAGTTTTGTTGCATTTAAATCGCATGTTTTGCGGAGGAAATGCAGCATTATGAAATATTTAAAGTTGCTGTACCTAATAATTCCAAATTAATGGTAATTGAGATTGCTTTCCGTTAATTTCATCTTTTTAAATTTTAAATTTTTTAGAAACCATTCATAGAGACAATTGTATATTTTAAAACTAACCCGAAGCAAAATTTCAAGATTTTGGGCTCAGCAGTAACAGAGAAATAGAAAAATTTTGAAAGTTTTTTGTTTCTGCACTGTTTTATATAGCGACATTTTTAGAAATTGTTCTATTGCGAGAATTTACGTCATGATAAATACAGCCATGTCAATTTTCATGTTTATATTCCTAACAGTTCCATGCTCTTCGTTACTTAGATCATCCTTATATCTTTTTCCGCTTTGTTTAGTCTTTCATTTTTTTAGAATTCGTTCTACAACGAGCATTTACATCTTATTAATTACTACCTTGCCAAAGTTCTAGTTTCTAACCCCAACAGTATCCCAAAAATTTCAGTATTCCAAATAAATCATAGTTTAGAACCTTTCTAGAAATTTTTACGTTTATCCGTCAAATTGAACCTTTTAGAGAGCGTTCATTACGAGTATTTACATCTTAAAAGTAACTACCGCACCAAATTTAAAGTTTCTAACCCAATCAATATCGCAGAAATCACAATTTTAGAACTTTTTTGCTCCTGCAGCGATGTGGGTTCATGCACTGACATAAAATAGTCTTTTTTTCGGAGCAGAGATGGCCACCAACATTTTTTTAAGTTGGCTATGTCGTTTCAGAGATAACACCTCACAAACGTACAAGCATTAATAATATTATATACTTTATAATATTATAACGCTTTATAATATTAGCATTAGATGTACAGATACAAAAGCAATTTATCTGTTACAAACTAAAGTGCCGGCGTTGCCCAGAATTTGAAGGATGTTTGTTCTGAAAAATCAATTTCAAAATTTAACATACAACACAAAACAAACATTAAAAAAAGCAGTCGAAATGTTGTTTATGAATCATATGAAAACGCTATATAAAAATGTATAAATGTATATAACAGACGCAAAAGAATACAGCTATAAATGAACTCATTTCAATTTATAATTGGAGCAATAATGTTAAAATACGTCAATATTTCCCTAATCGGGTTTTTAACATGCTTCAATACATTTTTCACACTCATATGACGTTATACTATATCCACCATGCCCTTTATATTTCCAATATGATGTAATATTTTCCTCTTTCACGTGGAAACCTTGAAATAGAAAAGTTATGAAGTTATATTCACTTCCATTTAAATTCATCACACAATTTATTTCATTTTCATATTTCACGTGAATATCTTGCAATAGAAAAGTTATGACGTAATATTCACCTTTTTTTTTTAATTCGGCAAACTATTTATTTCATTTTCATTTTTCACGTGGGAATCTTGCAGTAGAAAATTAATTGTTGTAGTAATAATTTTATTGTGTTTTTAAATTGTTGGCAACTGCTATAACGAAAAATGTTTAAATTTGATAAGAAATTGCTGTTAAATTGGTGGTTTTTATTAATTAAAAATTAACTATAAGTTATTTGGATTCCGGATTACTTTAGTTGTCTCGGCCATGTTTTAATACACATGTACGTATCTCTTCACAATTTTGGCTTCCAAATTGTGGATTTTTTATAGAATTACAAACAGACAGACAAGTTTTCCTTTTTATATCTCTCGCTATTCTATAAAAAGTAACTAACGCTGTCACCGCCGCCGCCGCCGCCGGTTTTGAATTTTTTGTGACCGGAGGTCTTTCTCCGTTAATATTAAGAAAACTATTGCATACAAATATATGAAAATCGGTGGTATTATAGCGAAATATTTGATCAACACACTAATGCATACAGTTTTCAAATCGAAGAATTATTTTAAGAGAAATTTAATGCTAAAGTTGGACAAAATCGTTCCATTAAAAAAAGTTTATAAGAGCAAAAGCTATACATGGGAATTTAATCATTTTTAGATCATTTTATTCAATAGAAGATCCCGGTCTGCAGATTTCATTAATTTTTTTTTAATTTGACTCATTTTTTGAGGATTTATTTCTATTTTAAATTCAAATATTCAGCATTTTGACGGATATTTTTTACGTATTTTAGAAAATGGTATTAATTTAAACTTTTGCAAACTGTATAAACAGGCAAACAATAATGTTTGCTTCAAATACAAAAAAAATTATTTACACCTTACTATTATAAACAGAAAAAAAACCTTCAAATTAGAATTAAATAATTCGGTATAAAAAGCAGGCACTTATTGGAAATTACGCCATAAAAACTATATTTACATGTGAATTTTAAAAGAGAAAGGATATAGTAAAATAAATTCATTAGCATGCGTTAGAAATCTGAAATAGAACAAATTACGTCACATTACACTTATTATGCAAAATGAACAAAAAATAGTACTGCAAAACAGTTTAAATTTAAAAATTGCGCGAGTCAAAATATTAGAGGTTAAATATTAGATTTTTTCAAAATTTTATTATTTGTCGTTTGATGTGAGGTGTCCAGCTATAAGTATGCAAATTTTTATGTTTCCAACATAATTAGGGGCTGAGTTAAAAAAAATTGCTTTAAATACACAAGTTAGAGCCCAGAGGGTTAAATATTAGACTTTTTCAAAATTTTATTATTTGCTGTTTGATGTGAGGTGTTCAGCTATATGTGTGCAAAATTTCATGTCTCCAACTTAATTAGGGGATGAGTTAGAAAAATTGCTTAAAATACACAAGTTAGAGCCCAGAGGGTTAAATAATATTCTTTTTCAAAATTTTATTATTTGTCGTTTGATGTGAGGTGTTCAGCTATAAGTATGCAAAATGTCATGTCTCCAACTTAATTAGGGACTGAGTTAGAAAAATTGCTTAAAATACACAACTTAGAGCCCAGAGGGTTAAATATTAGACCTTTATCAAAATTTTATTATTTGTCGTTTGATGTGAGGTGTTCAGCTATAAGTATGCAAAATTTCATGTCTCCTACTTAATTAGGGGCTGAGTTAGAAAAATTGAGTAAAATACAGAAGTTAGAGACTAGAGGGTTAAATATGACTTTTTCAAAAATTTATGATTCATCGTGTTATCGCAAGTGTTCAGCTATACGTATGCAAACTTTCAAGTCTCCAACTTAATTAGGGGCTGAGTTAGAAAAATTGCTTAAAATACAGAAGTTAGAGACCGGAGGGATAAATATGACTTTTTCAAAATTTTATGATTTATCGTGTTATTGCAAGTGTTCAGCTATAAGTATACAAACTTTCATGTCTCCAACTTAATTAGGGGCTGAGATCGAAAAATTGCTTTAAATACGCAAGTTAGAGCCCAAAGGGTTAAATATTAAGCCTTTTTCAAAATTTTATTATTTGTCGTTTGATGTGAGATGTTCAGCTATAAGTATGCAAAATTTCATGTCTCCAACTTAATTAAATTAGGGGCTGAGTTAGAAAAATTGCTTAAAATACACAAGTTAGTGCCCAGAGGGTTAAGTATTAGACTTTTTCAAAATTTTATTATTTGTCGTTTGATGTGTGGTGTTCAGCTATAAGTATGCAAATTTTCAAGTCTCCGACATATATAGTTTCTGAGAACGGTCTCTGTGACAGACGGACACACAGACAGACAAAGGAGTGAGACAGGTAGGGTTTCGTTAGATGAACGAAACTCTAAAAACATGCTGCGGATGACTGTAACAACATCCTAAAATTACATTACCATCAGCGATCTACCAATCCCGAATTTAGTTTATATTCGTTTCATATATTCTTATTCTTTTGTGCGGCCCTGTAAAATAATTATCAATATTATATTCAGTAAAACCTCTGAAAAGCGGACACCCCGAGAATGCAAAATTTGTCCTCTATTTAGAGGTGACCGCTACTGAGAGTAAAACACGTACAGTTATTTAAGAGTTGGTAATCGAAAAAATGTCCGCTAAATAGAGGTATCCGCTAACCGTGTCTGTCCGCTATGGAGGTTTTACCAGTAAAACTTCTGAATAGCGAACACCTCGGGAGGGCAGAATTTATCCTCTATTTGGAGGTATCCGCTACTGAGAGTAAAAAATGTACAGTTATTTAAGGGTTGGTAATCGAAAAAATGCCCGCTAAATAGAGGTGCCCACTAATCGGGTGTGTCCGTTATGGAGTTTTTTACTGCATAATAATATCATCCTTTACAAGAAAATTGCATGCTGTATGATAGACAGACAGACATCCAGAGAAAGATAACCTCCCGGATCAATAAACACTCATGTCTTTTGTTTAATCATCCACAATTGTATGTCATACAACATGCCAGATTTTATACAACAGGCTAAAAACGGTCACCGTGGTACGGAATACTGTATTATTATTTGTTTGCCCACCAAAACTGGTTGCCACGGGTTGTTGCAAGGTTTGTGATCACGTGGTTGAAACTGATCTATTCAATATTACTGCGTGCGTATATTTGCTCCATGTGTTCAAACCAGTTGCGTACGAAAACATCAACCGGTGAAAGTGACGCACACCAAATTTCTGTGACGTATGCAGATAAATTGTGCTTTTTTAAGAGTTTTTTCTATATAATTTTTAAACGGTTTGGAATTTATTTTTCATAGTAGGTGCATTCAGTAGGCGACCCTCATAGGTACATTCTGGTGCAATCAGAAACGAAATCCGACAAACATTTTTTGAGTTATGCTTGACGAAAGGTTTTTATTAGGCTTTTTTTTTTAGTAGGACATGGCGTTAATATCCATCGTAGTAGTAAAGTGTCCGGACAGTAATATTTCGCTGAGTATTAGCCTTCGCTTCGCTCAGACAATAATACAATATTGGTAATGAAATACAAACGAATTAACACATATGCAACTTTTATTGGAATGAAACACTTTTTACACAGAAATAATAATTAATAAACAAGCAATAAACAAATGGAAAAAAATTACAATGCCCCCAAAACAACAGGCATCATTTTATGTTATTTACATCACATTAAGGTTGCTCCATACTGCTGGATTGAAAAAAGGCGTCTAGTTTTAGTTGTGTCCCACTTGATTGCTGTTTTTTTTATTATAAGAGCTCGAAATTGTCTAAAGTGTTCATAATACGCAAACACTTCGGGATCTGAAGATGCCCCTATGTAAGTAATGACGTCATCCATATGCTCTCGTACTGTAGATAATTTCGGTCGAAATTCGCTTAATTCTTCTTTCTTGTCGTCCTCGACTTCATTTTCATTATCATCATGCAGAATACTTTCTGCGATCTCCTCCTCATTTAGAATCTGGTAGCCTGGATCTGCTTCGTCATTCTCGAGCCACTGTTCTATATCTTTCTCGGGGATATCATCACCAGCCTCCATTATTGTACTCCTAAAATCCGAAATCTCAAACCCTGTAAAATCGTATTCAGGATATGAGTCGTTGAGTAGTTTTGACCAGCCGTTAGCCAGTGTGGATACCTTCATCTCCCTCCACGCAGCAGCAAAGTTAAAGATAGGTGATTTTAAATTGTAGGTGCGCAAATTTTGCAGCGTTTTGGCTCTTCTCAAATCTTCTACTGCATCATTTTCATTTTCCAACACTACTATTACTTCTTCAAGGAATTTCTTCTCATAAATCCTCTTGCAGGCAACAATGACTCCTTGGTCCATCGGTTGAATTAATGAAGTTGTTTGTGTTTGGAGGAAGGAAATCACATTTTATTCGTCCATCCCTACTAACTAACTTTTCCGCGTTAGGGTGGCAGGGAGCATTATCAAGGAGTAATAGAGCTTTTACTTCGCGGGAAGGTATTTTCATAACTTCTTCTTGATAGTGAAGCACGGCAGGAAAAAACTGGTTAAAAAACCAATCAGAAAAAATATCGCCTGTGAACCAAGCATTCTTTGAACTAGAATAGATGACTGGCAGTTGTTGCATACTAATATTTTTTAGAGCACGCGGTTTCCTGGCCTTTCCAACTACCATTAGTTTAAGACGATGACTACCATCAGCATTAGCACAAAGGAGTGCTGAAATACGCTCCTTGTTTAGTTTGCTGCCAGGCGTCTGGGCATCTTGTTTGTACGCCAAGGTATTTTCCGGCACAGAACGAAAATAGAGTCCTGTCTCGTCAGCATTGTATAACTGAAACAAAAGTAGGCCCTCGGATTCTACCAGTTTCTTTATCTTTTTTCGAAAAGGTTCCACCTGTTCGATGTCGGCGCTTAAAGATTCACCGCACGTTTTCCTGTTAGTGAAACCATGGAGTTTACGAAAGCGCCAAAGCCAACCATCACTTGCAAGAAATGTCACTAAACCCATATATTTCGCCAATTTTTCTGCGGCTGCCCGCAACTCAACACTACGGACGACGACGCCACTTGACCGCTGCTGTACAAACCATTTGTATACTGCCTCCTACAGGTTTTTATTTTGAGCCACTGTTTCATGTCCACCACTGAGAAACCGCTTTTTGAATCACCCACGCTGTATTTAAGGGGAAAATGGACTAGTTTTTCCTTATTCTTGCGAATGTCTGAAACGGTTTGTTTTTTAACTCTGTATAGTTCGCAAACACGTGCGACCGACACACCACTCTCCAACTTCTCTATCAACTCAAGTTTCTGTTTTATAGATAAATTAACGCGTTTCCGTTTAATATTACAAGCCATTTCAAAAAAGTACTAGTAGCAAAATACACTTGTGAACTGAGGGGAATAATTTTAAATTAACGATTTTGATTTGTTAATTTAAGGATAAGTGTTTTAAATGGGATATTAAACGAAACCCTCTGTGCGATCTGCGATCACACTTACCCACTTGTCTTACTTTAATTTTTGTTTAATTTTTAATTTTTTTTAAATTAGTCCGTTGAACCGAGGTCCGTTAAATCGAGGGTTTACTGTATATATAAAAGAACTGTTTGTTATTGTTTTAACTCTCTTCGTATTATTTGACTATCTTCGTATATATTTTCCATTTATTTGAACTAGTTACAGTCCATAATCAAAGTACATACACGCACAAAAGCTATTTTTAGAAGCAATCTCGACAACAGAGACTAAAGTTTGTTTACAACTACGCGTCTTGTTGAGGGCTATGGAATATTCTGAACAATCTTTGCTGCCAGGAAAATGGTTCACATGAAAATTAATCCTACCGGAAGTATAAATAAACAGTCCAAAAAGTAAATATGATTGGAGGAGAAGTATCAGCTGACTTAATTTGTAATTTTGCGCCGGTAAAGTATATACTGATTTCGGCAGCCAGATACATAGTAGAAAGAGGAAGTAGAATGTAGTAATAGAATGTCAGAAGTTAGTCTGTTATAGGGCAGTTGAGTCGAATGCAGTGGAGTTCGGAGCTCTGCCATGCAGTGGAATTCAATTTAGAATTTTAGAATTGCATATAGTGTGCAGATGGTGTACCAACTGTATACAGAAATGTGTACGGGGCAGCGTTCAGAGTGTATGCGGAAACCAGCAAGATATGGGTATCGACGTATGTAAACGATGAATTGTAGACTACAGAGAGAATAATGTGAGAGGTCAGCGTTCATATGGAGGATGTTGTAATACTTCGAAATGGATGGAATATTTTGTAAGAGATTCGAAAGTAGACGTGAAATTCCATTTTTCGTCACAAGTTTCAATTACTATCTGGAGTAAATCATATGTCTAGCATCGAGTGAAATGAGCATTTCCTACAAAAACTGTTCTTTAATATGCTAAATAAAAGTGGAATTTAGCTCAGCTGACTGTTCTCCATTATTTATTTAACCTATTTTCGTCATTATTAACCAATCGGCCACCACGCTTGTGCGAAGTAAATGGAACACCAGAAAAATATGAGTGTTGCGAACTTCTAATGCCGTTACATCATATATATTACGTCTAGTTTTTGAGTAAAATTGATTTCTCATTTTGTGCAGTATTGACAAAAGTTTGATACAAGTGCATTTTAGGGGTGTCAAAAGGGTGAACAGTGTCAGATTCGTATCAGAGACATAAACAAAAATTTTTATAATGGAAAAAAAAATTGGTAGAATTTATCCTAACTAGACGAAGTACATCACAAAGTAGCAAAAAAAAGCGATTTCTTGCTTTTTTGACCAAAAAATAAATTTTCAATTTTTTCAAAAAGATGAACAATGTCAGATTCGTATCACAGACATAAACATCAATTTTTATAACAGAAAAAAAGAAAAATTGGTAGAATCTATCCTAACTAGATGAAGTACATCACAAAGTAGCAAAAAAAAAAAGCGACTTCTTGCTTTTTTGACAAAAAAATAAAATTTCAATTTTTTGATAAGCTAGCGTTATAGAAGAAAACAGATACCAGACTTGATATCAGTGCAAAAAACTGGTTTAGAAACATATTAGCGTACTCGTGTAGCAGAAATATTTGTATGTCAAGAAACATTACCAGAAAAACATGAAAAATATGCAAATTAGGCACAATATTTCACAGACACATGTCAGTATAATGTCAGAAACGAAGTTTCTTGTAAAATAAACTAAACAGTAATCATAACATAAAAAAAAACTGTCTGATAATTATTTATGCCTTAAATTTGGATATAATTGTATAAAATTTACAAAATTTGAGTAAATCAAAATATGCAAATATCTCCAAAACAAGACCTAAAACTAGACCTAAAACTAGATTCGGAATCAGCACAAAATGCCGCATAAGAAACAACTAATTTTGGTTTTGTGAAATAGCAGAAGTTCGAATTTGTTGACCAGTGTTCGGTTTACCATCGATTTTTGAAAAATATTAACATGGTGCGTACACTCCTTCAAATTAGAGTTCCATCGTGTCGAGTAACATAATTTTACTAGAACCCAATTAGGCTATTGGTTTCGGTCGGGGCGGGATGACGCGCTTTTTTCTGTCGGATTAGGTTGACTTTATATGTTGAGGGTTCGGGTCTGTTTCGGGTCGAATTTGGGTTGAACCAACATTCCAAAATAAAAGTCCTAAATAACGTATTTTTTTGATAAAGTCTGTTTTGGGATGAAGTGTGTGGAGGTCGGGTTGACATATTTTAGGTAGATTTCGTAAGAAACGCTACCTATTGCATTCTCCCCTATGTTGGAATTTTGGAAAAATATTTGCAGATCTACGCCGAACATGACCCCCTAGAATCTAAAACCATGCCCAGTTAATATATATATATATATATCGCTTTTTTATGGACACGATAACGTCCATAATTCTGCACAAATCTTTTCCAAACTGATACATGATGTCAAGGGGCAGAAAATCTCTTTAAATTTCGTTAATGGGCAAAATCGGAGGAAATGAAAACAGAAATAAAAACATAACTTCTTATTTGTGATCCATATCGTATCAGTTTAAATTTATTATTACTTCTAGGAAAAGGACCAGAAATTTATGTATGACAGATTTTTGATATCATTAAAAATGGCTTCAAGTGGTGAAGAAAATAGAGTATTAAGAAGAAAAAAATTCATAACTTCGTCAATTCACAAGTTATCAAATCCACTTAAATTTATTATAAATTGTCTTAATGCTATCTACAACTTTTTTATCGACAAGATTTTAATGGGATCAACTCTTACAGCAAAAAAAAAAATAAAATAAAATAAAATAAAAAATAAAAACGAGGAAGGGGAGGGGACTTGCAGTAGAAAGCAAATCATAACTTCGTCAATTCACAAGATATCACATCCGCTTAAATTTATTAAATCTTCTTAAAATTATCTACAACTTTTATATTGACAAGTTTTTCATAGGACTGGCAGCTACAGCAAAAGAAAATTTAAAAAAAAATGTGTGTGTGGGGAAGAAGAAAATATTCATAACTTCGTCCATTCACAAGATATTAAATATGCTTAAATGCAATATAATTCTTCTTAATATTATCTACAACTTTTATAGTGACAAGTTTTTGATAGGACCATATCTGTCAGAAAAAACAATAAAACAAAAAAGGTAAGTGTTGTAGAAGAAGAAAAAAGTCACATCTTCATTAATCCGTCACTAAGGCCATAAAAAAATATCATTGGCGCGATGAAACATTTTGACAACTTTAAGAGATGCTGAATATAGGATTGCATTGTTAAACGCTCGCGTATCTCCTTAAAAAGAACGTCTGAATTTAAAATATAGTCTGTGGTTCATTTAGTGAAGCAATCACCGCGCGGTTTAAATTTATTATATAAATTTTCTTAACATTATCTATAACTTTCGTTGTAGCAAGTTTTTGATAAGATGAATTCTACTAATCGATGATATTACTAAAAAAAAATCTAAAGGAATAAAAGAATATGGATTGAACAAAAAATTATCTTATTAACATGATTCTGATAAAACCAACAATTACGGAAAATGAAATTAAAAACTCGCCAAAAGCGGCCAGTTAATTGTTAAACAAGGTTTATCTCTAACCTTGATTTAGTTTTTGTTGGTGAAATTAGTATTTAACTTCGAAATCTACCTGTGCCTGTAGGCCGAGCCGACAGGACTTATTTTATTGTTGTGTTCGTATTAACAAATATTTATTATCAGGTTCAATTCGGGTCGAGTACAACCCGATCGATTCATAACTCCACTTCTAATATCCAAGGAGTTTATCACCTATATTTAAGATAAGAAATTTTCTATTTAATATATTTCGTAATCTCCTCGTTTATTAACAAATTCTAATTTTTTTTTCTAAAACTAGGGGACTCGGCCACCTACGAGCTACGCTCGCCAACTCCCCGTTCAGACACCGCAGTCTCTAAAAGCAAGCTAATTTGATTGGCTTTAAAAAGATTTTGAAAGATTGAATTATAATTTAAAAAACAGCGGCGATCTCCCTATAAATGGGTTTCTATTCATTTTTCTTCGATTGGAGAATTTTAAGGAAAAATCAGCTGCTGTTAAAAGATATAATGGCTGTTTTCGTCCTTGATTAAATAAAATCAGTTAAACATTAAAAAATAAGCTTATATAATAATCAAATCTGCATCAAAATGCAAATATATTTTACAAATACCAATGCCTTCTTTTGACGGAAACGACACACAAGAATGAATCTTAACTAAACAATTTAAGCAATTTCTTTATTTTCTGCTTCACAGATTTTCCTCTTTCAAATCATATTTTTTGTTGATGACACTTCATTTTCAGCTTGTAATCTTTTTTATTTTTATTACATTACTAAATAATCGCTCGAAAGCAGTCTAAACGCGTTCAATAAAATTAATATTAATCTTATTAATATAATCTCAAAATATCAAATAAATGTCTCGCGCATATTTTAAATTTAAACTGTTTTGCAATATTACTTTTTGTTCATTTTACGTAATAAGTGTAATGTGACGTAAATGTGGCGTAATTTCTGCGATTTAAGACTTGTAACGCATGATAATGCATTTATTATTTTACAACATCCTTATAAAATTCACGTGTAAATATAGCTTCTATGAAGTCTTATTACCTTAAGTTCCTGCTTTTCACACGTAAATATTTAATTCTGATTTGAAAGTTTTTTTCTGTTAATAATAGTCACGTGTAAATAAATTTTTAATTTGAAGCAAACATTATTATTTGCGCTGTTTATACAGTTGGCAACAGTTTAAATTAATACCATTTCCTAAAATAAGTAAAAAATATGTCTCGAAATGCTGAAAATTTGAATTTAAAATAGAAATAAAACCTAAAAAAAAAATGAGTCAAATTAAAAAAGTGAATACAGTCTGCACACCGGGAAATTCTAACGTATAAAATGATCTAAAAATGAATTAAATCCCATGTATAGTTTTTGCTACTATAAAACTTTTTTAATGGAACGATTTTGTCCAACTGTAGCATTAAATATCTCTTAAAATAACTATTCGATTTGAAAACTGTCTGCATCAGCGTGTTTATCAAACATTTCTCTATAATACCGCCAATTTTCATATTTTTGTATGCAGTATTTTTCTTAATATTAACGGAGAAAGACCTGCGGTCACAAAAATTTCAAAACCGGTGGCGGCGGTGACAGCGTAAGTTACTTTTTTTTATAGAATAGACAGATTGAACAAGGCAAAAAATATCTATTAAAATAGTGTTTTGAAACTGTACATACCGAGAATTTGAATAATATTTTTATCATTCCAAATATTAAATAATTACGTATAAAAAATACACAAGAGCATCTTGCTTACCTTTAGATATTTATAATTTTGTTTAAATTATTATAAAAAATTATAATTTTATTATATCAAAGCGGTAATACGTAGCAACTAATAACCGAAATAAAGAGGTTTTATGTTAAAAGACGTAACATATGGTCTTCTGCATGCACGCTAATGAATGTTCTTGTATTAACTTTCGGCTTCATAAATCCACAGATGTTATCATATTGCTAAAACACAATACTAGTTTGAGTTTAACTAGCAGTACAATGAAAATCCGTTTTCATATGTGGTTATTTAGAATAGCTCTTGCCTGTACATGTAATAAATTCTTTAATGGAACTCATACCATGTTTTCGATTAATACTAAATACTTTGCTTTATTTTATTTTCATCGAAAACTTTTCGAGTAAAACTCTTAAAATATGCTAAATTTGTGTGTGTGTGTGTGTGTTTTTAATAATTGCATATGGATTCTTCTTTAGCTCTTAGTTACGCCAACATTTAATTCGTCTATTTAAAAGGTTTATTAAATATTTAATACCAAAAAAACATTAGGATATTTATTACTGAGGTAATTCTAGTTAAGAAGTTTTATGTTTAATATTTCAACAGCAGAAGTTTTTGCCAACTTGTTAAATTCTGGAATTTGGAATATTTTTTTATGCTAAATTCGGACAAAAAATTTATTTATAAACGGCCAAGTGCGAGTATTACTCGCGCACAGAGGGTTTCGTATAATAAATATATTAATATACTAATTAGTAACTGTATTATTACAAATCGTTGTTAAAACAGTAATAAGACTTTGTAATAAACTATACAACCTACGGTTAGGCATATCTGTATATACTAGAAAAGTATAAATGGATATATCAAGAAAGTTCAGAGAGATATAAAGCCTAAATAGTATCAATTATAGTATAACTCTTTTTTTTAATCTTATCCTAATCTGTTTATGATGAATTTAATTCAGTTCTGACAATAAAAATAGTGCATATTTAAACTTAATTTGACATTTCATAAACCCAAATTTAACGTAGTAATATTCTTTTCTTTATGTCTATCCAGACCGTCCTTGTCTTTAAGCATTAATATCTCGGCAAGACATTTTTTTTTTCGAAAATCATTATTAACAATCCTTTTATACTTCTGCAACGATAGGTACCTCCAGCGCGCCTCAACGCCTTTGCTGAGCGTCCGCAATTTTAGTTTTGCATGTAACGGGAAAATGCGGTTTCCTCAAAAACTACGTGACCTACGGTAATTGGTATATTTTTCCTGCAAGATTTAAATTAACTTCTAATACCTCCAAGTTTTTCATAATTTTAGTTTCAGTAGATTCGGAAATAGATGGGAAAACATATTTTACATTACATTTTGGACGATATTTATAAAAAAATATATTATCAAAGGAATGTATTTTCGAGTTTGGTGTTATCAAAGTTTTTACACGATAAATCACATTATATAGAAATAATTTTTTTTTCAAGTAACTTAATTAGCCCCTCTGCATTTTTCGAAAATATATTTGTGAATGGTTATTAATCTATAAATATGTGGGTCAATAGCCTTTATTACTTCAGCCAAATTTAACTTTCCACTATCCATAGTTTACGAGTAAAATGGCTGTGACAGACGGACAGACAGACACAGGAGCGATCTTATAATGGTTCCTGTTTTACTTTTTATGTACGGAAACATAAAAATTATGGAAAACTGTACAGTCTTCCTTTAAATCTGTGTTGTTTTTGATTATATTTTATTAAATAATGTTTCGGCAGCTAGGCACGTCAACATTATTCTGTTTAAAATGTGTATCTAAATTTTTAATTAAAAAAATCCGATTAAGTTTTTATTACCATAGCTGCCAATTTTTACGCTTTTTGGCTTCCACTAAAATTTTAACAATATTTTCGCCTTGTTTAACCATGAGATTTCGACGATTCAATGAAATAATATTTTCTATAAAATTTTAGTGGTATGATAAAAGCGTAAAGTTTGGCAGCTATGTATTACTGAAGTAATTTATAGTTAGACTAAATAAATCAAAATGTATCTTAAGGGGGTCCGGGACACATTTTAAAATAATTTTTATTTATTCGGTTAAAATTCTAAATTTTTATGTGATGGTTAACTATATCATTTGTAAACAAAACCACATGATAAAACTTCTGATATTTTTTTATTTTATTTTTAAATACAAAATTAATAAAAAAAGTGGGATAATTAAAAATCGTTATAAATCGAAATATTATTTATAGAACTTCATTTTTCTTTTCATTTAAATAAACAGAAATATATGAGCTTTAATTTTGATTCAGCATTTAAAAAAAATTAATTAAAAATTTTAAAAATATTAACGAATTTTTTTTAAAGTGGTGCAATTTTTGTTTTAAATCGTATTTTCAAAAAAAAAATTTTTTTCAAATATGCTGAATCAAAATTAAAGTAAAACAATTGAAAAAGACATGTTCCAAGTTTGAACTCCTTATCTTTAACGGTTCTTGACTTATAAGAATTTAATTACGAGAAATGCTGAAAAAAAAAACATCATTAAGAAAAGCGTATTTTTACAAGAAGTCGTTTCCATGACAGCCATTGCTTGAATGCTAGATTTTGGAAACAAACTAAAACGAAAAAATTAATATTTCTTGTTCTAATTAAGATAGAAACATGTTTTAAAAGTCATTTTAAGCTGGGAAAACAGGAAATGTTTAAAGGAATAAAATGTTTTTACAAAATTTGAAGCTTTTTGTGTCCCGGACCCCCTTAAATGCCTTTAAGGCAATGATATTATTAGCATTGTTTTATATTTCAATTTTTATAGCATACATACCCACAGTAATATATACACATGTTTTTATCTAAAATTAAGGAAAAAAAATGATACTGTTTTACGAATTAAAAATAATTTAGAGTAAAATGTAAAAAACACAACGTGTTATTCTAACAATTAAATGAAATGATGTAGAAAAAATATCTGAAATACATTGATACGGTAATATTCCACAAAGACGAATGAAATACGCCAATTATGCACATTCGCATGTCATAAGAATTATTTTCATTTGTCTCAAATCATTTCACAAATTTATACCGATGCATTTTATTTATTTAGTCTACACAAGGGAAAGCGAACCTATGGCACGCGTACCGAACATAGCACCGAAGAAATCTTCTCTGGCACGCGAAAAAACTTAGATTATATTTACTTTACGGAGAATAATCCATTTTATGATTTCTTACAACAATTATAATTTTCTTTTAACAGGTATATAATTGCCGAAACGTCAGTGAAGGCTTACTGTGGAAACACGAAAAGTTTTGGTTTCCGTTAGTCTGTCTGTCTGTTAGTCTGTCTGTCTGTTCCGCGATAACTGCCGCAAAAAGCATCCGATTAGATTGAAATTAAGTGGGTATGTTGGTGAAGTACCCGGATTTAGCTGTATAGTTTTTTGTTATATTTGGTTCATTCGTTCGGAAAATATAGAATATTTTATTTTGCGCAATAATTCTTTTCCATAGCAATTCAGACGATTATTCCATTTTCATTTGTTGAAAGGAAATGGTAATATGATTGAAGGATTTAAATGGTAAATTATGGATGATGAAATTTCCTATTTAGAAACCTACATTATTCATATTAGTTTGAAATTTTGTGTATACATTTGTCAGAGTTTTTTTTCGGTGTATAACATATGGAGGAAGTTTATATGTTTGTTCCAATAATATAAAATATTCTCTTTTACAAATTTAATTAAAGTAAATGCCCATATTTCATTGTTTTAATTTTCTTTTAATTGTTACCTAGCAACGAAATTACACCTAAAAATATCGTAAATGTGAAAGTGTGTGTAATTCTTTGAAGTCAAATCAACGTCAAAAGGGATGAATTAATTAATGCCTTTGTGTCTTTACATACAGATGGAATTTACCCCAGAAATAAAGACAGGTTGTGACAGACTATTTATTGTGTCCAAATGTTTTTCTTTTAAATTAGAAAGCTCATTATTTTCATAAGGAATAAATTGACATTTTGCTATAATATATCTTTTTATTTACCGTTGCCAAGGAAATCAGATCGCGGAATAATAATTTATCCTAAACAGTTAATTTTGATTTCAAAAATTTTCATGTGCAAGAGGAAAATGAAATAAAAAATAGGCATGAATACGTCTTCATATTGGAAATTAATTCGAATGTACGAAAAGAAGGTGAATTTCACCTCATATATCAAAACTAAAACGAATACGCTTTGAGGTTGAAATAAAAGGGCCTTGTGTTATGATATTAATTCTTATTATTAAAACATTTTTTTGCCAATATCTCACGTTTTATCGTCTGCACGGCTAACAGAAATGTTTAATTTTTAATCGAAAATTTCAATGAGAAAAAAAATCTTTTGAAAAGCAAATAGATAGTAAATGTCAAAATTATGCACCGCAAAATGATCTCTGTCGAAAATGACGTCACTATATCGGGAAATAAATATTTTCATTCTTAAAAACCAAACAGTAACTAAATTGCCTGAAAAAATATTTTTTGACGAGTGTTACTTCTTAATGCAGCCTCATTTCCGAAAATATGAATGAAAAGTATTTTAATTTTAAAAGTAAATTACATTTTCGTTCATAAAACCTAAACTTTTAATATAATAGCCTCAATGTAAATCATTTTCTGTCCACCGGTATTGAAAAATAAGGCTCGGAAGTGTAAAAAGAAATCTAAGATTTACAATAACCATTAGCGCAATCAATAAAAAGTTATATATGTAAATTTAATGAGACCATGGGAGGGTTCAGGGGGCTCCGCCCCCTGAAGAAATCTACTTTATTATCCAAAGAAATACCAGAATTAGTAGCTCATGAAATTTTCAAAATATCCTTACATAACAACGTTTTCAATTTAACGCTTCTAATGTATGAAAACTTCGTATTTTTTTATTCTTATAAATAATTACGTAATTCGAGAAATTTAAATTGCGTTTTGCAGGAAATTGAATATTACAAAATTGTGTTTAAAAAAAGACTTGCAGAGATGACGTTGAAGCTCCTGATCTGCAGATTTACTAGTTGCCGAAACGTCAGTGAAGGCTTACTGTGGAGACACGAAAAGTTTTGGTTTCTGTTAGTCTGTCTGTCTGTTCCGCGATAACTGCCGTAAAAAGCATCCGATCGGCTTGAAATTCACTGGGCATGTTGATGAGGTACCCGGACTTAGCTGTATAGTTTTTGGTTACATTTGGTTCATTCGTTCGGGAAATATGGAACATTTTATTTTGTTCTATAATGCTTTTCTATGGCAAATCAGACGATTTTCAGATTTTCATTTGTTGAAAGAAATGGCTCATATGAAAAATGGATTTAAGTGGTAAATTTTTGATGCTGAAATTTTTAAATAAGATTATTAAACTAGTAAATCTGCAGATCAGGAGCCTCAACGTCAGCTCTGCAAGTCTTTTTTTAAACACAATTTTGTAATATTCAATTTCCTGCAAAACGCAATTTAAATTTCTCGAATTACGTAATTATTTATAAGAATAAAAAAATACGAAGTTATCAGACATTAGAAGCTTTAAATTGAAAACGTTGTTATGTAAGGATATTTTAAAAATTTCATGAGCTACTAATTCTGGTATTTTTTTAGATAATAAAGTAGATTTCTTCAGGGGGCGGAGCCCCCCTGAACCCTCCCATGGTCTCATTAAATTTACATATATAACTTTTTATTGATTGCGCTAATGGTTATTGTAAATCTTAGATTTCTTTTTACACTTCCGAGCCTTATTTTTCTATACCGGTGTACAGAAAATGATTTACATTGAGGCTATCTATCTATATTATAAAGGACAAACATATCTGTGCGTAACGCATACGTCATTCTGCGAATGGCAACACTTTGAAATTTGAAATGAAATTTTGGTTTTGCAATTTTCTTTACTGCAAAATTCAAACTTCTAAACATCGCACATTTTAAATTTTTACACCGTCGTATAAGGAAAAAAATGTACTTTTTAATGCAATTTGTTTGAAAGCTGTATCTCAATTTAATTTTGAGATATTAATTTTTTTGTAGTTCTTAATACATTTTTTGTAATTGTGGAAAGTCGTGGAGGGTTGAAAGTAGAGGGGAAATAATCACGGAGAAAAGAAAATAATATATTACTGTTCATTTTGTTGCCATTTTCTCACAAAAATTGAAAAAAAAAAAATGAAATTATAATGCGTGCTATGTCAGCGATTTTTTAAATTTCCAAATATAGCACATTTTCAATTTTTACACCGTGAAATAGAGAAAAAAATCTACTTTCAAATGCAATTTGTTTGAAAATTGTATCTTAATTGACTGAGTTATTACGGATTTTAAAATAACTAGCTGCCCGTGGTGACCAGTTTGGTCTCCCTTAAATGTATGCTAGGCATTGTATCATGTTACTTTTTTTCCATAATTTAATTTACTTGCTTAATCCTTCACCAAATCGGAAGATTGTGATAGAGAAATCAAGAACTCGGTATTTTTTTTTTTTTGTTGTTAGTCGGGCACAGGTGGTAAATCGCCAAACATTGTCACATTTTTTCCGTCACATTTTTTCATATTTTTTTTCTTTTTAATTTAGATTAAAATATAATCCTTTCACTCATTTTAAAATGGATAACTTTAATTTAAAACTGAAACATTTCAAATTCATGAATTTCACTTAAAAAAAATTCTTTAAGAAAAGAAAAGAATAAATACCATAAACCATTTAATTTCAACATCAAAGCATTAATTTACCCCTCGAAAAATAAAAAATGCTGCTGGCGAGTTAAAAAATGCTATTGGCGAGAATTGCGCCCAGCTAACATAAAAGTACGAACTTTTTGCGATCATAGCAACTTTTATGTAGTTTTATTCGAAAAAAATATTTTGATGAAATACGTTGCCAAATTTCTTTTCTCGCCATGGACCTTTTCTCTATTTCGTCAAGTACCTATACTGGAAAAATACCTTTATTTATTTAATTATTGTATTTTAAATGAGATGAATAAAAGACGGCACAGATGTCATATACACACCATGTTGGCGCGATTTTTTTCTGACGCCAATGTCATATACGCACCGGAGCACTTAACTGGAGCCAAAGTGTTGTTATTTTGCTTGATATGGTAACCCGGATGTTGTTGTTTATTTATTAATAAATTGTTTATTTACTTTTTTTTTATAAAAATTGTTTTGTTCTATAGTTATTAATTAAACTTTTTTTTCATTTATAGCTATTCCCTTTTTAAAAATATTACACAATAACCAATGATATGTGTTTCATTCAGGTGTTGCCATTAAACAATTAACAAATAATTGCGATTTCTGTGCCACGTACGATTGCATAATTTATATAGATTTTCAAGCATGAATTATTTTTAAATTTATCTATCACGTGTAGCTCGATTACGAAAGATTAATCCGCTTGCCCTTAAAACAATGTAAAAAGTTCAGTATTTGTTTCCGTCTAATGTTCTATAACAAAATTAAAACTTCCTCTGTAGAAAATATATAAAATAATGTAAATAAGAAACAAATTTAACAGACATGTGATTGAACCACGCGCTTAAAGCACTGAAATGATCGGAAAGACTGCCGCAAATTTCAAAATCTAGGGCTAATAAATCCTGGCATGCGGTGACATGTGAAAATATCGCTTTTAATAAATTTTAAAACTTTATTTGATTGCATAATTGATATTTTTCAGATAAAAATTCTTTTTGATGTTAGCGGGCAATCTAAAATATACATTACATGTAAAAAAAATAATTACAATTAAAAAAAAGAATGGTTTTCACCTATACCCTGTAACCCGAGGAGCTTGGGTTCGATACCCTAGTTATATTAAAAGTTTAGGTTTTATGAACGAAAATGTAATTTACTTTTAAAAATAAAATACTTTTCATTCATATTTTCTGAAATAATGCTGCATTAAGAAGTAACACTCGTCAAAAAATATTTTTTACGGCAATCTAGTTAATGTTTGGTTTTTAAGAATGAAAATATTTATTTCCCGATACAGTGACGTCATTTTCGACAGAGATCATTTTGCGGAGCATAATTTTGACATTTACTATCTATTTGCTTTTCAAAAGATTTTTTTTCTCATTGAAATTTTCGATTAAAAATTAAACATTTCTGTTAGCCGTGCAGACGATAAAACGTAAGATATTGTCAATTTTTTTTAATAATAAGAATTAATATTAACACAAGGCCCTTTTATTTCAACCTCAAAGCGTATTCGTTTTAGTTTTGATATATGAGGTCAAATTCACCTTCTTTTCGTACATTCGAATTAATTTCCAATATGAAGACGTATTCATGCCTATTTTTTATTTCATTTTCCTCTTGCACATGAAAATTTTTGAAATCAAAATTAACTGTTTAGGATAAATTATTATTCCGCGATCTGATACTTTAATCTACTTTTTCAAATATTGATTCATTAAAATCTTGAAAATGGAATTGAAAAAAATTTCGCTTTATACAGCATCCTTATGCCATATCCTTAGATTCTTCTGTGCTTTGGCATACCCCAGACAGGACGATTTTAACAAAATAGTGCTAAACATGGACATGAGAAAAATCAACAACTGGCGCCTGGGGTACATGCCTCCTTCTTCCTCCTCCAGTTCTTTGGCAACGGTAAATAAAAAGATATTTTATAGCAAAATGTCAATTTATTCCTTATGAAAATAATGAGCTTTTTAATTTAAAAGAAAAACATTTGGACAAAATAAATAGAACACAACCTGTCTTTATTTCTGAGGTAAATTCCATCTATATGTAAAGACACAAAGGCATTAACAAATTCATCCCTTTTGACGTTGATTTGACTTCAAAGAATTACACACACTTCCACATTTACGATATTTTTAGGTGTAATTTCGTTGCTAGGTAACAATTAAAAGAAAATTAAAACAATGAAATATGGGCATTTATTTTAATTAAATTTGTAAAAGAGAATATTTTATATTATTGGAACAAACATATAAACTCCCTCCATATGTTATACACCGAAAAAAAACTCTGACAAATGTATACACAAAATTTCAAACTAATATGAATAATGTATGTTTCTAATTAGGAAATTTCATCATCCATAATTTACCATTTAAATCCTTCAATCATATTAGCCATTTCCTTTCAACAAATGAAAATGGAAAAATCGTCTGAATTGCTATAGAAAAACATTATTGCGCAAAACAAAATATTCCATATTTTCCGAACGAATGAACCAAATATAACAAAAAACTATACAGCTAAATCCGGGTACTTCACCAACATACCCACTTAATTTCAAACTAATCGGATGCTTTTTTGCGGCAGTTATCTCGGAACAGACAGACAGAGTAACAGACAGACTAACGTAAACCAAAACTTTTCGTGTCTCCACAGTAAGCCTTCACTGATGTTTCGGCAATTATTCCAATTAGTTTGAAATTTTGTCAATATATTTGCGAGATTTTTTTAATTAGGTTTATAATATTGGGGGGAATTTTATGCATGTTTTCCAATAATATAAAAGATTTTGTTTTGTCAATTTGAGATAATGCATATTTCATTTTTTTTCCTTTTCTTTCATCTGTTGCCTAGCAACGTATTTGGTCCTAATAATATTAGTATAATTGTGTGTATAATGTTTGAGTAAAGCCAATGTCAAAACGGATGAATTAATGCATTTGTATCTTAGCATATAGATGGATTTTAGCCCAGAAAAAAAATAGGCAATATTTCATTTATTTTATTTATTTTATTCAAATATTTTCGTAAAAATACAAAAGTTCATTATTTTCATAGAGAAAAACGTAACATTTTTCCATAACATTTACCAATATTTCTTTAATTGTTGCCAAGAAAATCAAAACCCGGAATAATATTTTATTTTAAACAATTTTCAATTGAAATATTTTGTCGTGAAACAGGAAAATGAAAAAAAATTAAGAATAAAAAAATTAATATGGCGGCATTTTGGAAATAAAAAGAAAACTCTCGAGTATTTCTTAATATAACAAGATGAAAAGTTTTGAGTAAGTATGCATAGCAGGTGAATTAGACGTCATTTATCGAAAACAAAGAAGCTGGAATAAAAAGATCTTGGGTAAAATAAAATTAACTATTATTCACGGAGGAAAGAGATAGATGGAGATGCAGTATGCCGTAAAAACAGTTTGCAGTACGATGTGCGTTATCGCTCAGATTTAAATGCCCTCATTCGGCCCAAACAAAACAAGCACGTGGAACAGGGACCGAATTCTTTGACTTCATCTGTGCATTTTTTCTGCAAAATGAAAATGATCAGCTTATATTTAAGCAATAAGCATTCTAAGGTAGCATTTCATTGTATTATGAATTAAAAACTGTATTACTAAAAATATTATTATTATTATTATTATTTTTATTATTATTATTTTTTTTTAAGCACGTCGTTGTGTTGTGCCGAATGTAGCGGATTTTAGGGTTACATTTTTGGCGCCACTTCAAGATTTATTGTCTGTGTACGGTTAACATGAATATTTTATTTTAAATTTAAATTTTATTAATTTATTTAAAAAAAACTTATGCTTATTCTTATAAATCACAGCGTAAAAAAAAATCTAAGATATTCTATAACCATCGGCACAATCAATAAAAAATTACGAATGTAAATTTAAATAAACTACGGGGGTCCAGCGGGTCAGGCCCCCCTGAAGAAATGCAATTTTTGATTTCAAAAGTTACCAAAATAAGTAGCTCATCAGAATTTCAGAACGTTAATGTATAACCACTTGTTTAACACTTTTAATTTCTGAAACTTTACGAAGTATCTTGTATTCTTATAAATATTTATGTAATTTGAAAACTTTAAAAAGCGATTTGTAGTAAGTTGAATATTACGCAATGAGTATTAAAAAATAATGTCTTGAAAAGATGACGTTGAGGCTCCTGATCTGCAGATTTACTAGTTTACTTTATAATTGCCGAAACGTCAGTGTAGGCTTACTGTGGAGACACGAAAAGTTTTGGTTTCTGTTAGCCTGTCTGTTAGTCAGTCTGTTAGTCTGTCTGTTAGACTGTCTGTTAGTCTGTCTGTTAGTCTGTCTGTTAGTCTGTCTGTCTGTTCCGCGATAACTACCGCAAAAAGCATCCGATCGGCTTGAAATTCGCTGGGCATGTTGATGAGGTACCCGGACTTAGCTGTATAGTTTTTGGTTAAATTTGGTTTATTCGAAATATGGAACATTTTATTTTGCTCTATAATGCTTCTCTATGGCAAGTCAGACGATTTTCAGATTTTCATTTGTTGAAAGAAACGGCTCATATGAAAAATGGATTTAAATGGTAAATTTTTTATGCTGAAATTTTTAAATAAGATTATTATTATATTATTCCAATTAGTTTGAAATTTTGTCAATATATTTGCGAGATTTTTTTTAAATTAGGTTTATAATATTGGGGGGAATTTTATGCATGTCTTCTAATAATATAAAGGATATTGTTTTATTAATTTGACATAATGCATATTTCATTTTTTTTCCTTTTCTTTCATCTGTTGCCTAGCAACGTATTTGGTCCTAATAATATTAGTATAATTGCGTGTATAATGTTTGAGTAAAGCCAACGTCAAAACGGATGAATTAATGCATTTGTATCTTTGCATATAGATGTATTTTAGCCCAGAAATAAAAATAGGCAATATTTCATTTATTTTATTTATTTTATTCATATATTTTGCTTAAAAATACAAAAGTTCATTATTTCATAGAGAGTAGCGTAACATTTTTCCATAACATTTACCAATATTTCTTTAATTGTTGCCAAGAAAATCAAAACCCGGAAAAATATTTTCTTTTAAACAATTTTCAATTGAAATGTTTTGTCGTAAAACAGGAAAATGAAAAATAAAATTAAGAATAGAAAAATTAATATGGCGGCATATTGGAAATAAAAAGAAAACTCTCGAGTATTTCTTAATATAACAAGATGAAAAGTTTGGAGTAAGTACGCATAGCAGGTGAATTACATGTCATTTATCGAAAACAAAGATGCTGGAATTAAAAAGATCTTGGGTAAAATAAAATTAAATATTATTCACGGAGGAAAGAGATAGATGGAGATGCAGTATGCCGTAAAAACAGTTTGCAATACGATGTGCGACCGAATTCTTTGACTTCATCCGTGCATTTTTTCTGTAAAATGAAAATGATCTGCTTATATTTAAGCCATAAGCATTCTAAGGTAGCATTTCATTGTATTATAAATAAAAAACTGTATTACTAAAGCTATTACTCTGTTTTGTTTTTATTTTTTTTTAACACGTTGTTGTGTTGTGCCGAATGTAGCGGATTTTAGGGTTACATTTTTGGCGTCACTTCAATATTTATTGTCTGTGTAAGGTTAACATGAATATTTTATTCTAAACTTAAATTTTATTAATTTATAAAAAAAAAAAAAAAAAACTTATGCTTATCCTTATAAATCTCAGCGTAAAAAAAAGCTAAGATATACTATAACCATCCGCACAATCAATAAAAAATTAGGAATGTAAATTTAAATACACTACGGGGGATTCGGGGGGGCGGAAGAAATGCAATTTTTGATTTAAAAAGTTACCAGAATAAGTAGCTCATCAGAATTTCAGAACATCAGTGTATAACCACTTGTTTAACACTTTTAATTTCTGAAACTTTACGAAGTATCTTGTATGTTTATAAATATTTATGTAATTTGAAAACTTTAAAAAGCGATTTGTAGGAAGTTGAATATTACGCAATCCGCGTTAAAAAACAATGATTTGCAAAGATGACGTTGAGGATCCTGATCTGCAGATATACTAGTTGCCGAAACGTCAGTGAAGGCTTACTGTGGAGACACGAAAAGTTTTGATTTCCGTTTGTCTGTCTGTCTGTCTGTCTGTCCGTCTGTTCCGCGATAACTGCCGCAAAAAGCATCCGATCGGCTTGAAATTAATGTGGCATGTTGATGAGGTACTCGGACTTAGCTGTATGGTTTTTGGTTAAATTTGGTTCATTCGTTCGGGAAATATAGAACATTTTATTTTGCTCTGTAATGCTTTTCATTGGCAAGTCAGACGATTTTCAAATTTTCATTTGTTGAAAGAAATGGCTCATATAAAAAATGGATTTAAATGGTAAATTTTTGATGCTGAACTTTTTAAATAAGAGTAGTAAATTATTTCTATTAGTTTGCAATTTTGTCAAAACATTTGTCAGAGCTTTTAAATTAGGTGTATAACTTATGATGGAATTTTATATATGTGTTCGAATAATATAAAACATTTTATTTTATGAATTTACTTATACTTCATTTTTTTTTTCTTTTAACCGTTGCGTAGCAACTATATCTCATCTAAAAATATCATAAATGTGAAAGTATGTATGATTTTTAAAGTCAAATCAAAGTTAAAAGGAATGAATTAATGAATGCCTTTGTATAGATATTTGCATATAGATTGATTTAAACGCAGAAATGAAAATAGTATTTATATACTATATAGAATAATAACTTTATTGTCTGAGCGAAGCGAAGGCTAATACTCAACGAAATATTACTGTCCGGACACATTACAACTACGATGGATATTAACGCCATGTCCTACTAAAAAAAAAGCCTAATAAAAACCTTTCGTCAAGCATAACTCAAAAAATATTTGTCGGATTTCGTTTCTGATTCCACCAGAAGGTACCTATGAGGGTCGCCTACTGAATGCACCTACTATGAAAAGTAAGTTCCAAACCGTTTAAAAATTATATTAAAAAAAACTGATAAAAAAGTACAATTTATCTGCATACGTCACAGAAATTTGGTGTGCGTCACTTTCACCAGTGGATGTTTTAGTAGACAATTGGTTTGAACACATGGAGAAAATAAAAAAAAATACGCTCGCAGTAATATTGAATAGATCAATTTCAACCACGTGATCACAAACCTTGCAACAACCCGTGGCAACGAGTTCTGGTGGGCAAACAAATAATAATACAGTACTCCGTACCACGGTGACCAATTTTAAACTGTTGTATAAAATCTGGCCTATTGTATGACATAAAATAGGCTAAATCCGGCTAAAAACTCAGGCTAAAAGATAGTTGTCAGTCTATCGACTGGAAATTAACAGATTTTTTTAATACTCGTATAACGAAATTTAGAAACGAATGATTAAAACAATGATTAAAACAAATTGTGAATGATTAAAACAAAAGACATATGTGTTTATTGCTCCAGGAGGTTATTTTTCTATGGATGTTTGTCTGTCTATCATACAGCATGCGATTTTTTTTGTAAAGGATGATATTATTATGCAGTAAAACCTCCATAACGGACACACCAGATTAGTGAACACCTCTATTTAGCGGGCATTTTTTCGATTACCAACCCTTAAATAACTGTACATTTTTTACTCTCAGTAGCGGACACCTCCAAATAGAGGACAAATTCTGCCCTCCCGAGGTGTTCGCTATTCAGAGGTTTTACTGGTAAAACCTCCATAACGGACACACCCGATTAGCGGATACCTCTATTTAGCGGACATTTTTTTCGATTAACAACACTTAAATAACTGTACATGTTTTATTCTCAGTAGCGGACACCTCCAAATAGAGGACAAATTCTGTATTCTCAAGGTGTCCGCTATTTAGAGGTTTTGCGGCATATATTATTCATAGTTATTTTACTGGACCACACAAAAGAATAAAAATATATGAAAAGAATATAAAATAAATTCGGGATTGGTGGATCGCTGATGGTAATGTAATTTTAGGATGTTGTTACAGTCATCCGCAGCATGTTTTTAGAGTTTCGTTCATCTAACGAAACCCTACCTGTCTCACTCCTTTGTCTGTCTGTCTGTCACAGAGCCCATTCTCAGAAACTATATATGTCGGAGACTTAAAAATTTGCATACTTCTGGCTGAACACCACACATCAAACGGCAAATAATAAAATTTTGAAAAAGACTAATATTTAACCCTCTGGGCTCTAACTTGTGTATTTTAAGCAATTTTTCTAACTCAACCCCTAATTAAGTAGGAGACATAAAATTTTGCATACTTATAGCTGGACACCTCACATCAAACGACAAATAATAAAATTTTGAAAAAGTCTAATATTTAACCCTCTGGGCTCTAACTTGTGTATTTTAAGCAATTTTTCTAACTCAGCCCCTAATTAAGTTGGAGACATAAAAGTTTGCATACTTATAGCTGAACACTTGCAATAACACGATAAATCATAAAATTTTGAAAAAGTTACATTTAACCCTCCGGTTTCTAACTTCTGTATTTAAAGCAGTTTTTTTTAACTCAGCCCCTAATTAAGTTGGAGACATGAAATTTTGCATACTTATAGCTGAACACCTCACATCAAACGACAAATAATAAAATTTTGAAAAAATCTATTATTTAACCCTCTGAGCTCTAACTTGTGTATTTTAAGCAATTTTTCTAACTCAGCCCCTAATTAAGTTGCAGACATGAAAGTTTGCATACTTATAGCTGAACATTTGCAATAACACGATAAATCATAAAATTTTGAAAAAGTTACATTTAACCCTCCGGTTTCTAACTTCTGTATTTAAAGCAATTTTTTTCACTCAGCCCCTAATTAAGTTGGAGACATGAAATTTTGCATACTTATAGCTGAACACCTCACATCAAACGACAAATAATAAAATTATGAAAAAGGCTATTATTTAACCCTCTGAGCTCTAACTTGTGTATTTTAAGCAATTTTTCTAACTCAGCCCCTAATTAAGTTGGAGACATGAAATTTTGCATACTTATAGCTGAACACCTCACATCAAACGATAAATAATAAAATTTTGAAAAAGTCTAATATTTAACCCCCTGGGCTCTAACTTGTGTATTTTTAGCAATTTTTCTAACTCAACCCCTAATTAAGTTATAGACATGAAATTTTGCATACTTATAGCTGAACACCTCACATCAAACGACAAATAATAAAATTTTGAAAAAGGTCTAATATTTAACCCTCTGGGCTCTAACTTGTGTATCTTAAACAATTTTTCTAACTCAGCCCCTCATTAAGTTGGAGACATGAATTTTTGCATACTTATAGCTGAACACCTCACATCAAACGACAAATAATAAAATTTTGAAAAAGTCTAATATTTAACATCTAATATTTTGACTCGCGCAACTTTTAAATTTAAACTGTTTTGCAATATTATTTTTCGTTCATTTTGCATAATAAGTGTAATGTGACGTAATTTCTTCTATTTAAGACTTCCAACGCATGTTAATGAATTTGTTTTACAATATTCTTTCTCTTTTAAAATTCACATGTAAATATAGTTTTTTGGTGTAATTTCCAATAAGTGCCTGCTTTTTATACCTAATTATTCAATTCTAATTTGAAGGTTTTTTTCTGTTTATAATATTAACGTGTAAATATTTTTTTTTATTTGAAGCAAACATTATTGTTTGTGCTGTTTATACAGTTGGCAACAGTTTAAATGCTGAATATTTGAATTGAAAATAGAAATAAAACCTCAAAAAATGAGTCAAATTAAAAAAATTAATGGAATCTGCACATCTTCTATTGAATAAATTGATCTAAAAATGATTAAATTCCCATGTATAGTTTTTGATCCTATAAAACTTTTTTAATTGAACGATTTTGTCCAAATTTAGCATTAAATAGCTCTTAAAATAATTCTTCGATTTGAAAACTGTATACATTAGCGTGTTGATCAAACATTTCTCTATAATACCACCGATTTTCATATTTTTGTATGCAATAGTTTTCTTAATATTAACGAAGAAAGACTTCCGGTCACAAAAAATTCAACACCGGCGGCGGCGGCGGCGGCGGCGGCGGCGGTGACAGCGTTAGTTGCATTTTTTAGAATAGAGAGATATATAAAAATTAAAACTTGTCTTTCTGTCTGTTTGTAAATCTACAAAAATACACAATTTGGAAGCCAAAATTGTGAAAAGATACATACATGTGAATTAAAACATGGCCGAGGCAACTAAAGTAATCCGGAATCGAAATAATTTATAGCTAATTTTCAATTATTAAAAAAACACCAATTTAAAAGCAATTTCTTATCAAATTTAAACATTTTTCGTTATAGCAGTTGCCAACAATTAAGATACACAATAAAATTATTACTACAACAATTAATTTTCTACTGTAAGATTTCCACGTGAAAAATGAAAATGAAATAAATAGTTTGCCGAATAAAAAAAAAAAAAAAAGGTGAATATTACATCATAACTTTTCTATTGCAAGATATTCACGTGAAAAATGAAAATGAAATAAATAGTTTGACGAATTTAAATGAAAGTGAATATAACTTCATAACTTTTCTATTTCAAGATTTCCACGTGAAAGAGGAAAATATTACCTCATATTGGAAATATAAAGGACGTGGTGGATATAGTACAACGTCATATGAGTGAAAAATTTATTGAAGCATGATAAAAACACGATTACGGAAATATTGGCGTATTTTAACGTTATTGCTCCAATTATAAATTGAAATAAGATCATTTACAGCTGTATTCTTTTGCGTCTGTTATATACATTTATACATTTTTATATAGCGTTTTCATATGATTCATTCATGCGACATTTCGACCGCTTTTTTTAAAGTTTGCTTTGTGTTGTATGTTAAATTTTGAAATTGATTTTTCAGAATAAACACCCTTCAAGTTCTGGGCAATGCCAGGAACTTTAGTTTGCAACAGATAAATGTCTTTTGTATTTGTACATCAAATGCTAATATTATAAAGCGTTATAATATTATAAAGTATGTAATATATTTAATGCTTGTACGCTTGTGAGGTGTTATCTCTGAAACTACATAGCCAACTTAAAAAAAATGTTGTTGGCCATTTCTGCTCCGAAAAAAAGGCTGCATTTTATGTCAGTGCAAGAACCTACATCGCTGCAGGAGCAAAAAAGTTCTAAAATTGCGATTTCTGCGATATTGATTGGGTTAGAAATTTTAAATTTGGTGTGGTAGTTACTTTTAAGACGTAAATACTGGTAATGAACACTCTCTAAAAGGTTCAATTTGAAGGATAAACGTAAAAATTTCTAGAAAGATTCTAAACTATGATTTATTTGGAATACTAAAATTTTTGGGATACTGTTGGGGTTAGAAACTAGAACTTTGGCATTGTAGTAATTTATAAGATGTAAATGCTCGTTGTAGAACGAATTCTAAAAAATCGAAAGACTAAACAAAGCGGGAAAAGATCTATAGATGATCTAAGTAACGAAGTACATGGAATTGTTAGGAATATAAACATGAAAACTGATATGACTGTATTTATCATGACGTAAATTCTCGCAATAGAGCAATTTCTAAAAATGTCGCTATATAAAACAGTGCAGAAACAAAAAACTTTCGAAAATTTTCTATTTCTGTGTTACTGCTGAGCCCGAAATCTTGAAATTTTGCTTCGGGTTAGTTTTAAAATATACAATTGTCTCTATGAATGGTTTCTAAAAAATTTAAAATTTAAAAAGATGAAATGAACGGAAAGCGATCTCAATTACCATTAATTTGGAATTATTAGATATAGCAACTTTAAATATTTCATAATGCTGCATTTCCTCCGCAAAACATGCAATTTTAATGCAACAAAACTGATAGATACCCACCTAGCATTAAATAAATTGTGTAAATATTGAATAAAGACCTGTATGAAACAGTGAGTAGGTTGCCCGAAAGTACTTGTTAAAGTGTTCCTTCTCTAGGCTTTTCTCTCTCTCTCCAAGGCCACTAACAGAGGGAAGTGCCGTTTTAAATGTGATATGAATTTTTTATCTGATTCATTTTTCTAGACATTTTATCATAAGGTCCATATTCTCAATTATCATTAGTAGATTTTTTATATATTAAATTATTCTGGTGAAATTTCATAATCGGGTTCATATTGGCGTATGTTAGCTTGCATGATTTGCTGAATAAATATGTATGGATTTCTAAATTACTTCAAAAGACACTTTGACAGCTCAAAAGTTATGCAGACGATATATTCAGATTTGTGTCATACATTATGTTGCAATCACTGCCGATTTCTTTTATTTAATACAGCTCAACTTGTGCAGAATATGTTTGAAAATAGAACAATACAGCGTATATAGTGGCCAGCATACACTCATCATTTAAATCCGATCGAGCATATCTAAAACACACTCTAACAAAGCATTGCATGCCACTGTTGATGTATTCGGTACTTTGATACTATATCAGATTTTGAGGAGAGTATTTCTTAACTGTTATCGAAAACCTCATTGCATCCGTGGAAAACAGATATTGTACAATATTAACTATTCTGGGGGAGCACACACTATATAAAGTATAGTCCATTGTTTTTAAATATCATATATTTGGCATTTAAAGTTACTCAAATTGGTGCGGAACGTCTGATTATGCTCTTGACATCATTTTATACAGTTAAAATTCCGATATAAGATAATTTAGTGTTTCATTTTCTATTTTACTTTTAATACATTGCGTACTTTCAATTTTATATCCATGCATGGCTGTCTTGCATGGTTTGATTTCCCATTTTTTTTAAACAGTGTATACGAATTTATATATAAGATTTTGTAATTCTACGATTCGTTTATTTTCATCATTTGAATTTATCGCAGTATATGGACAATTAAAGATGACATCTCACTTTCTTTGCTTCCACATGTTATTATTAAATCTATGTTCTCAGCAATATCGCTCAGACTAATCCCTCTGAGGGAAGTCCTAGTTTATGTATTCAACTATTTTGATTATAAAGGAAAAAGTTCGTTATTTTCATACAGAATAAACTGACATTATTCTATTAAACTTTATAAACTTTATTGTTGCCAAAAAAAAAAAAAAAAAAAAAAAAAGGGAATAACAATTTCTCCCAAAGAGTTCATTTTAATTTGTAACATTTTCCCGTGCAAAGGGAAAATGCAGCAAATTACAAATAATAAAAAATATAAATAGGACAGGAATGAACACATATAAACATTTCACACCAAATACCACCTAAATTAATTTTTGTAGTGGTATTTTCCCACACTACGAAGAAAGATTCCTCGATTTACACGATTTTACTTGGCCTTCCTTTTCTCATTGGTTGCGATTTCATTTTCGCAATTGCGTATATTAATTGGCACAAAATTTTACATTTTTATGACTGAGGTATATGTAAGGCCATACAAATAAGAAATTCCGTATTGTTTCCTATAAAATGTGATAAAGTGTTGGTTAACTATATATGTTTCTATTAAGAGGAGCAGGGCTGCCAAGCCTCCGGCGTTCTGGATACCAGTATTTTAATACAAAAAATGTTACTTTATTTAATTGAAACATTTGCGCGATTTAAAGGAACAACATTTTCTGTAAGGTAATAGTGTTGTGCAAAAATCCTGCGACTTGCCATGTCTGGTGGTGAGTGAAATGTTTTATTTAATGCATTTATCTCTATTTTAATGCTACGTGAACAACGTCCCGTGTAACAGCGTGTAGAGTGTAAAATAAATTATTAAAATAATCCCTATTACGAAAAATCAAACAAAATGCCCGGATAAGGGAAATAAAAGGTTAGTTAACCTTTCGTAATTTGACCTGAACACAGGTGTGCATCAAATTTCAACGGTGTTTGTAACATCACGATTTTAAATTAAATGTGGATACTATTAAAAGGCTATCACAAAAAATACTTAACGGCGCCATATCACGTGTATCTATTTAGTCAATTGGAAGTGGACACGATGATGAATTATTAACCGTTAGGTTTAGAACTCCCCCTACTTTAGGGTGATTTTAGTAAGTTAATGCTATCGAGTACATTTTTAGATATTTAGATTAGATCTTAGATATAAATATTGCAGAATGGTAATCAAAATTATTATTAGATTTCTAAATTAGATGTCTCAGTTTACATTTCCAAAAGTTCTTTATCCATTAGATACAGGTGTTTGTGGTTAGCAGGCAAGTAAATACTTTGTATGGATATTAGGATAACGTAAAATGCTTGACCAAATTGTTGCTTATCCTTATAAATCGCAGTTTAAAAATGAATCTAAGATATAGGATAATCATTAACTCAATCAATAGAAAATTACAAATGCAAAATAAATTACACAACGGTGGGGTTCAGGGGGGGGCACCCCTCTGAAGAAATTTGCTTTATTATATAAAAATTACTAGAATAAGTAGCTCGTGAGAATTTCAGAATATCATTACATAACAACGTGTTTAATTTAACGTTTCTAATGTCTGAAACCATCGAAATATTTTTTTCTCCTTCTATAAATGTTTGTGTAATTTAAAAGTTTAAATTTTGTTTTTGTAGAAAGATTAATATTAAGCAAAATTTGCTAAAAACAATAAGTTGCAGAGATGACGTTGAGGCTCTTGATCTGCAGATTTACTAGTTGCCGAAACGTCAGTGAAGGCTTACTGTGGAGACACGAAAAGTTTGATTTCCGTTTGTCTGTCCGTCTGTCTGTCTGTTCCGCGATAACTGCCGCAAAAAGCATCCGATCGGCTTGAAATTAATGGGGCATGTTGACGAGGTACTCGGACTTAGCTGTATAGTTTTTGGTTAAATTTGGTTCATTCGTTCGGGAAATATAGAACATTTTATTTTGCTCTGTAATGCTTTGCTATGGCAAGTCAGACGATTTTCAAATTTTCATTTGTTGAAAGAAATGGCTCATAAAAAAATGGATTTAAATGGTAAATTTTGGATGCTGAAATTTTTAAATAAGATTATTAAATTATTCCAATTAGTTTGAAATTATGTCAATATATTTGCGAGATTTTTTAAATTAGGTTTATAATTTTTGGGGGAACTTTATGCATGTTTTCCAATAATATAAAGCATTTTGTTTTGTCATTTTGACATAATACATATTTCATTTTTTACCTTTTCTTTCATCAGTTGCCTAGCAACGTATTTGGTCTTAATAATATTAGTAAAAATGCGTCTATAATGTTTCAGTAAAGCCAACGTCAAAACGGATGAATTAATGCTTTGTATTTTTGCATATAGATGGATTTTAGCCCCAGAAATAAAAATAGGCAATATTTTATTTATTTTATTCAAATATTTTTTTAAAAATACAAAAGTTCATTATTTTCATAGAGAATAATGTGACATTTTTTCATAAAATTTATCAATGTTTCTTTAATCGTTGCCAAGAAAATCAAAACCCTGAATAATATTTTCTCTTAAACAATTTTCAATTGAAAGATTTTGACGTGAAACAGGAAAATGAAAAAAAAAATAATAAGAATAAAAAAATTAATATGGCGGCATATTGAGAATAAAAAGAAAACTCTCAAGTATTTCTTAATATAACAAGATGAAAGGTTTTGAGTAAGTACGAATAGCAGGTGAATTAGACATCATTATTAAAAAAAAAGATGTTGGAATAAAAAGATCTTGGCTAAAATAAAATTAACTATTATTCACGGAGGAAAGAGATAGATGGGGATGCAGTATGCCATAAAAACAGTTTTCAATATGTTGTGCGTTATCGCTCAGATTTAAATGCCCTCGTTCGACCCAAACAAAACAAGCACGTGGAACAGGGACCGAATTCTTTGATTTCGTCCGTGCATTTTTTCTGTAAAATGAAAATGATCTGCTTACATTTAAGCATTTTAAAGTAGCATTTCATCGTATTACGAATTAAAAATTGTATTACTAAAAATATTTTTCTTTTCTTTCTTTCTTTTTTTAAGCACGCCGTTGTGTTTGGGCCGAATGTAGCGGATTTTAAGGTTACATTTTTGGCGTCACTTCAGGATTTATTGTTTGCGTACGGTTAACATGAGGATTTTATTTTAAATTTATTAATTTAAAAAAAACTTATGCTTATCCTTATAAATCACAGCGTTAAAAAAAAAAAAAAAAAAAAAAAAAAAAAAAAAAAAAAAAAAATCTATGATATACTATAACCATCCGCACAATCAATAAAAAATTACGAATATAAATTTAAATAGACTATGGGAGGTTCAGTGGGGCACAGCACCCCTGAAGAAATGCAATTTTTGATTTAAAAAGTTACCAGAATAAGCAGCTCATCAGAATTTCAGAACATCAGTGTATAACCGCTTGTTTAACACATTTAATTTCTGAAACTTTACGAAGTATTTTGTATTCTTATAAATATTTATGTAATTTGAAAACTTTAAAAAGCGATTTGTAGGAAGATGAATATTACGCAATGAGTGTTAAAAAACAATGACTTTCAAAGATGACGTTGAGGCTCCTGCTCTGCAGATTTACTAGTTATCCGTTACTTTTGAATGCGTTAAGGTACTATAAATTTCAATGATAGCACCAGTATCCGCCAAATCTTTCAACATGTAGTGTTTTCCAAATCATTTTGCTTCTCTGTCAATTTCGAAGGTTTTATTTTTGAAAATTGAATTTTAAGAAATAGTTTTCATAGTAATGTACCTAATTAACACGCTTCTTCTTCAGATTAGGTTTTATTTTCTTTAGGTTTAGGGTTTGAAGTTATTTTATGTTTTAAAATATTTATGTTTTAATTTTTAAAATTGAATGTCAACTGCTAGTGTAAATAATTATGTCTATTGAACCTGCTTGTACCTTACGAACTAAAAATGATCTCATTTGGAAGTATAGAAAAAAAAATCATTTATAGATTAATAAAACGAAATTAGATGCGACATGGCTATATTATTGAGTAAATGCAGCATAATAAAGAGGAATCGAATTTAGTATAAGTGTAAAAATATTTAAGTAAAAATTCTATAAAAATTAGTTATTGTACTTTATTTAAGTTAAAATGTTTCTGGCACGTTAGAATGTTGGTACATAATAATTTTGAAATTTTTGGCACACACGATCAAAAAGGTTCGCCATCCCTGGTATACCAAATCTAACACTCACTTGAAGAAAATATTTAAAAAAATGCATTTAAGCAAATTTCGTAGAATATATTTTATCTAAAATATTTTCTGAATCTGAGTTTTTAATTGCGTAAATTTTTCTTCACATTGCTAACAAGGCATAAAACCAACAGAGTGAAAAAGTATCCAGGCGAGGATTCAAACCTGGGTCTGTGGTTCAGCGCACCGACACTTTGCCAACTGAGCACCTGGACGACACGTATGTTGGCACCTCCATTACCGTCTCAATACTCAAGGCCTCAGGACTGATTTCGTGACGTATCAAATGAAGCTTAACCCCTTGAAGGGCAAGCAATTGCGTTTGTGTAACGCTTAATTCCCACCGGGAATTAAAAAAAAAAATATTTTAAAATAACAAAAAGCAATTTTACGACTTATCTCCCCTTAAAATTCGAAAACTAAAATTTCCTAAACTTTTTCTGGTGCAAATCTTGATTAATCGTAGGAGGGATAAAATATATCCCACCGCCCCTCAAGGGGTTAAGGGGCGGCGGTATATATTATATACCCCCTACGATTAATCAGGATTTGCACCAGAAAAATTTTAGGAAATTTTAATTTTCTGAATTAGTGGAGAAAAGTCGTAAAATTTCTTTTCCTTATTTTGAAATAAAATTTTTCTAAATTTCCGGTGGGAATTAAGCATTACACAAACGCAATTGCTTGCTCTTCAAGGGATTAATCTTCATTTGGTACGTCACGAAATCAGTCCGGAGGCCTTGAGTATTGAAACGGTAATGGCACCTCTCAACTTTATAAGTTAGTAACAGACCGGTAGCCGGCAGCGCAGACACATGGTTCGTACGGATACCGTGATTTCTCCAGGAAAACTAGTACCAGTATCTTTTTATAGAAAAAGAAATCTAGGTTAAACGGGAAATATTTCGCATTCTATTAAGAAAAGATTTCTATAAGATAATACTGATGCAAAAAAAAATTTATGGTCTGCAAAATTCAAGGAGGCGTACGAACCATGAGACAATCACCACATCGAGTTGGAGGATGAAATTCCACAATTAGCTAAAACCCGATTCCCTTATAAAACGTAATCGGTCTGCCAAGTCATATCTTGGTGGAAAACACCTAAAAACTTAATTTTACCGGTTGAGTCGTAGGTTTACCATTGTGTTTTTCTGCTCCCAGTCTGCCATGTTTGGGTGCAGGAAAACGCAATGGTAAACCTACGAGTTGACCTTCAAAATCGGGTTTTTAGGTGTTTTTCACCAAGATATGACTTGGCAGACCTATTGCGTTTTAATATGGGAATCGAGTTTTAGCTAATCGTGGAATTTCAGTCTCCATCTCGATGAGATGGTGGTCTGTGCTGCCGGCTCCCGTTCTATAAAGCTCCAGAAGCAGAACAAGATGGTATAACTTCATGAACCATAACCACTGTGGCAAACGTGAGATGAAAGTAGTTCAGCATCGATGGATAGGTGCAGTAGCGCCAACTGTTCAAAAATATTGGGTGGGCTTAAAAATCTTTGAGTAAAATAACACATATATATCCTTTTTCCCTTAGTGTGTATGTATGTGTGTGGAGAGAGATAGGAGAGGAGCTTATGACTAAAGATGATAATTCGAAATTAAATTATGTTTTTTCTAACCCAATTTAAATTATTATAATTTAATTGAATCTTTTAAATTATTATAACTTAATTATAATTTTATAAATAATTTTATTAAATTATATTCTTATAAGTTCTTCCTTAAAAATACATTAATATTTATTTAAAATAACGTTGGAATTGCTAACTATAAAAAGCGCAAAAAACTAAATATCAGTATACATTTTAGTCACGTAAGTGCTTTATCCCTTCAAAACATCACAACAGATGAAAAACAGGCAAGAAATTTGCTTTCGTGAGAAATACAACTATACATCCGCTGAAGGGAGTTTGTTCAGTTTAATTGATGTCCTTACTATTTTTCAAACAAATCTGTTTTGGGAACGTTAATAAAACCAAATTTCATTTCGGCGATTAAATAATTAAAAAAATAAATTATGAATTAAATCAATTGAAATTGTAAAATTGGGTGGGCGGAGAGATCAAATTATTGGGTGTGCTCGCGTCCCATGGGCCCATATAAGTTGGCGCCTCTGAATATGTGTATATCTTATGTTTGCCTCCGTGGTTGTATTTTATGAAGTTATCCCAATTTATCTTCCGGTTGAAGCCGTACCAACATATAAGGAAAGGGCAGCTGACGTCACTGTTGGTTGAATTACTGTTGGTCGGCAAGAAAAACCTGTTCATTCATTATGACTCCTACCTGTACACATAAGCTAGGCAAATTTGATTGGTCTACGTGTAACAGGTCTCTGATATGATTGGCCTACATCGCCAAGACTATTCCTGCAATGATCGTTATGACAAAAATGTAGTTGGTAGATTGGTTGACGGAAGTGTTTGTTTGTAAACATGCCCTTTCCTTATGCGAGTGAGAGGAGCCAGGATGGGTGTCGCTATGGGGCTCAGTTAGATGAGTGTTAGTGCCTGAACCAAAGACACAAGTTCCAAACCCTGGACTGAATACTTTTTAACTCTGTTGGTTTTACACCTTTTTATCAATGTGAATAAAAATTCGGATTTACATTTTATCGGGTTTATTTCATGGTTTCAATTATTATATAAAATATTTTCTTTCAAAAGTGCCAAACTTATTCGGAATAGAAACTTTAAAATCGAACATTTCATCTTCCAGTCATAAAACTAGAAATGTTATCAAATCTTTTACATGAAACTACATATATCTTGATGGAAATGGGAGACATACACAAACATTGACTAATTATACATAAAATGCTTGCTATTGTCCTACAGTGTTTTTGCTGATGAAGATTATTAGAATTTTACATATTTTCATCGTTTAATGCATTAACTAAAACGGCTCTTAAATCTTAAAAAGAAGTGTCATTCCTTTCATTTTCATATTATGTAAAGAACTGAAGCGAAAGAAAAGGTGTAAATTTAGGTCGTAAAACTGTTTTATGTTTCTGTTAACAGATTCAATACAGAAGTATTTGCAGGAAATTTCATTCTTTTAATCGAAGTAAAATATTTTATAGTCCATAAACTTTTTTATGTTTCTATTCAATCTTTCGAAAATCAAAAATAAAGGAATAAACCAGATATTAAAATGATAATTTTAAAAGATATATATTTGTTTAGTTTTTTGTTGAAATAAAATGTATAGTAATTTAAGAAGAAAATGGCCATTAAAAACCAAATCCCTCTATTTTCAATGGCTTCATTTCGAAACTGGCAGACTTGTTAACCCCTTCGGGACGAGCATCTTTTACTGAATTTTTAATCTTTTATCACCGGTTTTTTGAAGCAGAAACTGTTGCCTCATTGAATCAGGAAAATACTCGGATAAACGAGGCAAAATTTACAATAAAAATTTACTGGTGAGAATAATCACTGATTTTGAGCACCTTACACGGCATGAATTCCGGTCACTCGTCCCCAAACGGTTAATGGCAAGCTGAAATAGTTATATTCAAAATTTGTTGATAAAATAATAAAAAGGTTTTAAATTATTCAGTTTTAAAAATTAAAAAAAAAACGAATAATTGTCGTATTTTAAAATGTCCCATGCGCATTCGTTTTGCATAAAATACGGCAATATTTAATTAGAGATACTTTTTATATATTACAATGGAAGTTGGCATGAATTGTAAACATTCGCTGAATATACAAGTAGAAAAAAATATTTTGATAATTATGCTCGTTTTCCCAAAAAAGTAGCTATATATTAATTTATTTTATCTTATTCACGTTCAAATTTCCCCTTTAACCCGGGATTACACGCGCAGGGTATGACATACCTAGGGTTTGCACAGTTATTACATTTCTCACCACTATTTTTGGAAAAGTAATCTTCAAATTATTTGATCGCAGAATGTGTGAGAACAATGGAACAATGGAATAATAAAGCAGGTGTATGGATTCCCTAGTTGCTTGGCAACTTTACATCCAGGCTAAGAATATATCGTGTTACAATGCAATGGGAGCCATAGAAAAAAGAGCCTTTAAACGCGGCTAGTAGCCACGAAAAAGAGAAATTAAAAGCTAAGAAGATAGACAATTTTTAAAAGAAAAAATTGTTAGTATAACTAGTAGGGGGAAAAAATGCCCCATATGATCCACATAAATGTCCAGGACAGGCAAAAAAGCTACCAAAGGAAGCCCCATTAAAAAAAGACTCAATTCAGAGACCATACATTTAATATAACTTGATAAGTAAAAAGTTTAACACAATGAAGAAATGAAAATAAACTAAATTATATACATAATTACAAGAGAGTTTAATTTACTGCAAGGAAAAAAGTAATAAAAATGTAAAAAAAAGCTACTATGAGGAGAGTTCTAACTAAATAAACAGTTAAACGCAAAAGCCGAAGGGAGCAAACGACAGCAAGAGGACTGCGTCCACCCAGTCTAGTAATTTGAGGTGAATAAAACAATAGAATGAAAAAATAAGAATAATAACATGAGAAGAGCATAAAAATCAATTTAAGAAGGTTTTTTTATTATTATTATTATTTTAATTTTAAAAAACAGCACAAAGAAAAAGAAAGCAAAAAGTATAACAAAAGAAGAGCTTAATCTTCGTTAATGTTGATATGACTTGCAAGTTTATCGAATTCAGTTAATATAAGCATCAATTTTTGCATTGGATTATCGAGTTTCTTAGTCTGAGTTGAGATGTTCTTTATACATTTTAGGAATTCAGTGATTTCAAAAATTTCTTTAACTTCGTTGAAAGTATTAAGAATGTCTTTTATATCATTGGTGTAATTTGTAGGAATTTTAGAATTTTTTATAGTAGGGGAGGAATGGGTGTTTCCGGTAGTACTATCATTGATATCAGAGTTTAATACTTCATTACTAGTAGAGGGTTCAGAGTCTTTAGTATTTATAGTATAATTATAATTCTTAAATACATCCGCTAAGATTTGGGTTTCTTGGGAGAGATTGCTGACGCAATTACTTGTTTTACGGTTTTGTTTATTTTCTAGTCTACAGGGATTTTTTGGACAACCGCGGAAATTCGCTGGGTGCCCGAGTCCACAATTGGCACAAGTGGGTTTAATACGCCCCTTGTGGTGACAATCTGTACTTAAATGTAGATATCCGCATTTTACACATGTAGCATCGAAGCCACACACTTCTGATGCGTGACCGTAACCTTGGCATTTGTAACACTGTTTTACGCGAATTTTGCTAGTAAAAGCTTCAATCTTAACAGAAATGTAATGTATAGCGTTGATTTGGTAATTTTTTTCAAAGTTCTTACGTGGTATAACATTTACCATGTATATCGGCATTGGTTGGCCAGTTTTATGATTTTTAAGCATGGCAGCCCTAGTGACTGCGAAACCATGCTCCCTGAGACTATCTTCGATTATTTTAGTATCGGTGTAACAGGGGAGGCCCCTAAGGCATATTTTTTTGGGTCGAAGTTCTTTAGGATCTAGAGTGGTATACTTCTTTTTGTTTTGGTCTAACCATTTTTGAGTAGCTTTAAAGTCCTTATCAGAGTTACATTATATAACAATGCGTTCGCCTTTTAGCGTAATTTTGGGTTTTTCTGAGTTTAACTCCGTAATTTCATGGGCTACCGTCACCCAATTGCTGTCGACTTTCACGTAGAATGGGTTAACAGATTTTTTAACGTTGACAGTATCCTGAGTATTTTCAGTAACATTTGATTCATCCATATCCACATTTTCAGTTAAGTTAACTTCGCTAGCGATATTCTTATATTTATTACTAAGTGGGATAGGAGAACTCTCCTCCGAAATAGGTCTCTTAACACCTTTCTTAACTGCGTTGAAAATTTCTTTTTTAAGATTAGTGTTAGCAAGAAGAAAATTAACAGTTTTCTTATACTTAAAAGAGCAAAAAAAAAAAAAAAACTAAAGATAGCTGAATTTAACAAATTATCATGGGTCGGCTCCCTAAGCAAAGTAAAAGCATCAAGGCAAGTTTTCCTTACCTCTTCTTGCTCTGAAGCAGAAGCAGAATAGCCGTCTTTAGCCTTTATGTCCAAAATATATTGATCCACAAATGTGTAAAAATCACCTAATATAGTTTTAGCATATTCTTCAAAATTTGAAGAAAATCTGTCAAACTGGTCCTTGAAATTGCTGTTTAACGTTCCATTACATATTTTGTCAATAACTTCCTTAATATAATAATCTTGATCATCTGTAGACTCCATAATGCAGCACTAAATAGCGAGCGAAAAACTATTCTAACGAACCGCCCCACCCGCCATTCACACTGCAAAAAATATAACATGCGAAGGAGCAATCACCTTTTACGTCCACCTCATAACAGAGCTCCAACGTAACTGTGATATGACGAGTGAATGTGTGAAAAATGTCAACGATTAAATAAGATGACGATTTTTATACGAATTTATTGGTGGCAAAGTATAAATCATACATATCATGGATACGCGCGAGCATTCCCGGGTTAAAATATTCCTGAAATGCAACTTTTTATGCTAACATTTATTTATTATTGTAGAGACGATATAAAGTACAAAATTTAAAAGAACCTGATAATTATGAATGCGCATGGGACGTTTCAAAGGTTAGAAAAGTGCGAAAATTTCAATTTTGAGAAAACAGCATTTTAAGTAAAATAAACTGCATAAATATATGCAGTTTTTATAAATATAAAATCTTACACCTCTGCGAAGAAGCACCAGAATTGAAAAATGCTTTTTGCATCAGATAAATTTGAGCATATAGTTTCATAATTCTCGAAAAGAAATTTTCTTTTGATTTCTAAATTTCGTGATTTTGAATGTCCATTGTCGCTTTAAATTTACATTTATATATACAAATGATTCAACCGCTGCCATCGAAATACTGAAGGCCACAGGACACGAGTTGTGACGTCATCGCTAATTCACTAATCGACTGACTTCTCTCACTAGTGTTGGAATTCACATCGAAATTTTTTTTTTTTTTTTGGGGGTAGAACATCTATCAGCTTATAGAACAATAATAACTATTTAAACTTACTGGTGATAATTCGGAATCCCTAATTAAAAATTCAGCTAGAAGCGGAATTCTACAGTGCTGCCGCATCTGGCTGATTTTTTTATTGGGGGGGGGGGGGTTCCAAATTCTCATCAGTAAGTTTAAATAGTTATTATTGTTTTATAAAATGATAGATATTACACAAATAAAATAAAATAAAAGAAAATTGCTATTTTAAATTTTCCGATGTGAATTCCAACACTAGTGAGAAGTCGGTCGATTAGTGATGCCGTCACAACTCGTGTCCTCTCGCCTTGAGTAATTCGATGGCAGCTATTGAACCGGTGCTTCACGGCCCACAGAACATACATGTATGCAGCATAACTTTTTAATTAACAATATCTAATAGAATTTTTAGATTTAATATATTTTTTAGAATATTTTTTTTTTTAGTGTAATAACAACACCAAAAAAAATTTTTTTAATGAAAAATATCATTTATGAATTCCAATTTTTTTTTCAATTTATTAAAATTGATACTTTTGTATTAATAGCTTACAACGGTTAATAACCATAGCAATCGCTGACGATTTCACCATTTCAAGAAACTTTTTTGAGTCCGATTGCTTCAGTGTTAATGCGGGTAGTCGAATTACATATCTATTAAATTTGTGTTTTATTTACACTACTATTATAATTATTTAGCCCAGTGGTGTAGTGGTCAGAACATCTGACTGCCGCATAACAAGTCGAGAGTTCGACTCCCGACTAGGCAAGGTTCACTCAGCCTTTTATCCATTTGGGGTCGATAAAAGGAGTATCAAGCTTGCTTGTGAACTAAACACCGATGGTCTTGCGTAGGGCTGAGCACTTGACCGGGACACATGCTGCATAGCACCTCGGGGCACAGGATAAAGAAAACAGGGATGGGCACTGTCGGACCAGATACTTCATGGATTGTATAACCACAGAGTTCAGTTTATAATTATTTAATGATGAAATTTTAATTTTGGTATAGAATATTATCCGAAACAAACACTGACAAATTTATGTTTATTTAAGTGCAAACGTGTCAATCTTCCGTGAGAAGGCTGCACGTGACAAAGGTAGATTGAAACTAGCATGTTGCGACCATCACAAGACATTCTTCTTTATAAATCACGTCAATTAAATCATACAAATTTCAATCATATAACAGTTCAGGAAATTAGACCATTTAGCACCAATTCATATCAAAGTATATCAGAATTAGAAGTTTGATGAAAATTCTTGCATTAGTTATTGAGATGGTGAAAATTCTGAAAAATGCAACATAGCAGCGCCACCTGTTGAGCGATTTGCACCAAAACATAAACAGCACTAATGCATACCAAGGTACACCTGAATCTGAATTTTGTTAAAAATCCATTTTAAATATTTTTCTTAGTATTTTGTAGAATTAGGAAATGTACAAATATAATGTTCTTACAATAGAAATATAGAAATATTTCTGAAATGAAAAATCCCCTCCCCATTCCCCACCCCAAACGCCAAGAAAGCTGAAAAGATGTGAAGGCAAAAAAATCATCTTTTAAAAAAATATTTTCGTTTTGGGTTTCCAATCATGCTTTTGAACAAGATAAAGTAACGCATCTATAACTCATTCTAAACTGTATTACAAGTAATCGATGTATTAAATGAATTTTATAACAAGTTATTTTAATGGTATAAATTTATTTTAATAATTAATAATTATTTTAATGGTACTTATAAGTGCCGTCGTTAGATAAAGGGTTTATGAGTAAATTATAATTAGATATCAGATATTAGATATTTCAATACTTGGTAGATACATTTTATACTATAAAAAAGACAAATGTTTTGCAAAGTAAGAAAATATAATGTAAATAGAAGCGAAAAATAAACAGCAACCGCTTCCATTTCACCCTCTTTGTGTAGAAACCTGACAAATCAATAATTTTTTTGCATTTTTTTGCATAATTTTTTGCATTAAAAACTGTTTTCTCCCTTCTCTGCCACTGATTTTCGAAAACGTCCCCGAGTAGTTATTGTAATGTATTAATCAGTTCTGCCAACCTGGAATATAGAATTTTAGAATATAATAGCTATGAATTTTTAAGCAAACATTTTCTTCTGCAACAAATATTTTTACAGCTTTCACGATAAATTAATAGCATTACCATTAACATTAAAAGTAATATTAATTTGTTAGTCTTGTAGGCATAAATTTTATTACGTAGCTGAAAATGTTTTATTGATAACTAGCTGTTTAACCCGTTCAATGCACGGGAGTTCATGAATTTAATTCTAAAACCAGAATTAAAAATAACTATTCGATTTAGTAAAATATTATTCTACTATTGTGCCTTTTTTTAAAATGAAATTTAATTTATCATGTTACTATGGCACCAGACGATAAAACGATATCTTTGTAATAAGGGAATAAATATAATAAAAAGTTTTGTTGATGTTTGTGGTAAAATGTGTTTCTTTATTTAAAAAAATAATAATAATTAAGCGCAATTAAATAATCTCTAATTATTTGCATGTGAGGTAAAAGAATTATTGTAATACCAGCTACAGCTTTTTAGTATTGCAGCGTGGCGTACATAATATGCAATGCGTCTTGCAATAGAAAGATAATCGTTGTGGTAAGAATTTTATTGTGAATTTTTAATTGTTAGCAGTTGCTATAACTGAAAATATTTCAATTTTATAGGAAATTGCTGAAAAATTGGTCTGTTTTTATTAATTAAAAGTTAAATATAAAATATTTCGATTCCGGATTGCGTTAGTTGTCTCGGCCGTGTTTTAATACACATGTTACATAACATTTCACAATTCTGGGTTCCAAAGTGTTTATTTGTATAGCATTACAGACAGACAGATTGACAAATTTTCATATTGATATCTTAGATGGACAGCATCCTAAAATCTCATATTCCGATTTTAGAAAACTGATTAAAACGCTATAAAAATTTCCTGGAAACGTTCCTGAAAATCAGTGGCAGCAAACGAATTGTTTTTATAAATGCTTCTTTAAATTTGAAAATATGAGTGTTTCTGGTGTTTAAATTACGAGTGGTTAAATTATAATTTCGTGCATTAAGGCACATTTGTCTTTTTTCTGCTTTGTTTTGCCTATTTTCACATAAAATACAGAAAATCGCCCAATCTAAATAAAAAGTACCTTAAATCCACCAGTTAAAAGCTAGATTTCCAGTCCTCACTACAAAGATGTTTCGGTTACTGTGTGCCAGGATCTGATGAGCAGATACTATTTCAATTACTGCTATATGATATTATCTTTTTACTTATGTATTGTATTCATGTCACTTTCTATGTACTGGGAGTCTTAAGGTTACATTTATTTCCTATATTGAAGTTAATCTCGGATATTATAGTTAGATAACATTAAATGAACAATCCTTTTGTGTCAATGAATAGCCCTTCCCCTGCCTATTTAAATGCATACCTCAGATAAGGCAGACAAAAAAGTTTCACCGACTATCGGGCGAGATAATGGACATCATGATAATGTGACATTTGAGGTTCGATGAAGGGAAGAGGTCCCTGGTGGCAGAGGGGAAACGCCGTATAGGCTGTTTATTGTATTTTTCAGCTTTAATAAAGTTTTAGGACTTTACATTCCTTTCCCTGATAAATGCAAACAGCTCGATTGCAGAAACAATTTGTCAGTTTTTCATGGAAAAATATTTTTTAAGTTGCTCATATGCAAAAATTGATTTCTAACAATGAAAAAGTAAATTTGAATTTATTATTAGGTTTTCCATTGATTAGTTTTAAACTCGAATTTCTTTTTAAAATAATTTAGCAACGGAAAAAAAATATAGCGATTAATTATTCTTGTAGAAATTATATGTTTGACATAAGCATAATCAACAATTCTGGTTGTGTTTAATGAACAATATATAGCTTTTTAAAATAATTTTCCATATTACCGTGTCTGAAACTTTAAAATTTACATATATATATATTTTTCTATTATTAATTATTAGATATATTTAATTACTAAACATAATTTAAAAGCTGAATCCTCTATAATATTTTATAAGCATTTTATATTATTTTTAAATTGTTTGGATTTTGAGAATTTCTCATCAACCACCCTGTCTAACATTACACGGCCAGACCATAGTCTAAAAGAGAAAATAAATTTACTTTAGTATTTCATTTTAACTCTCTATTTCATAGACAGACCTTATTAACTTTAATTTTCGACAATTTGTTTTCTTAATAAATAAACTGCATAGATGTCAGTTTCTTCGATTATTTGTTACCACTAAAATATAATACAAACCTTTGCCCTATTTAATAGTAGCATTCCTCTTATTTATTCCGTTCTTTTTTGTGACGGGGATGTGAGGCAAAGGTCTCAAGCTCCTCGTAAAAACATCAGAAATACAGGGTTCGCACAGTTTTACCACTAAATTTTTACAGTATTTTCAAAGTATTTCACTTTAGAAAAATACTGCATAATCTGTGAATAAAGGCGGTGTTTGCGAATTCTGTGTTTTAAAAATTAAATATAAATTTTCTTATCATTAATATTGGTGGCAGACTCCTTGGAAATTCCAAGGAGTGTGCGAACCTTGGAAATAAATTTACTGTTAAACTTTACTAGTAAGGAAAAAAACGTTCATGTTAGCACATATGAAACTAATTACACTTACCTGAAAATACACACGCAAAAACAAAATCTTTAATGCTTTGAATTTAAAGTTAAGCAAAAATTTCACATTCTTACGCATATTTTCGACTTGGTGAGTTCAGTCTATAGAGGCGCATATGTAACGCAGGTTAATAATACCATATTAGCTTGAAGTACACAGTTAACAAAATGCATTTACACAATATAGTAGAATATATTTTACCTAAAAACGTCAGAACTAAATTTCCACTAAATTTACTGTTAAACTTTACTGGTAAGGAAAAAACGTTCATGTTGGCAGCTATGAAACTAATTACACTTACCTGAAAATACACACGCAAAAACAAAATCTTTCATACTTTGAATTAAAGTTAAATTAGTTAAGCAAAGTTAAATTAAAGTTAAATTAGTTAAGCAAAAATTTCACATTCTTACGCATATTTTGGACTTGGTGAGTTCAGTCTATAGAAGTGCATATGTAACGCATGTTAATAATACCATATTAGCTTGAAGTACATACATAACAATATGCATTTACACAATATAGTAGAATATATTTTACCTAAAAACGTCAGAACTAAATTTCCACTAAATTTACTGTTAAACTTTACTGGTAAGGAAAAAAACGTTCATGTTGGCAGCTATGACACTAATTACACTTACCTGAAAATACACACGCAAAAACAAAATAAGTTAAGAAATTAAAGTTAAGAAAAGTTAAGAAAAAAATTCACATTCTTACGCATATTTTCGACTTGGTGAGTTCAGTCTATAGAGGCGCAAGTATAATGCAGGTTAATAATGCCTTATTAACTTGAAGTACATACTTAAGTAAATGCATTTACACAATTTAGTAGAATATATTTTGTCTAAAAAGTTAAAAAAATTCCAAACTCATTATTCGAAGTACAAATTTTAAAATACAAATATTTCTTCTTCTCCAACCATAAAACTAGATGTGTTATGCAATCTTTTACATGAAATTACCAGTATCTTGATTGAACTGGTGGTGGAATTGATGTACATACAAAAACGTAAACTAGTTAATAATAAAACGTTTGCAATCATCATACAGTATTTTAGCTGGTGAAGATTATAAGTATTTTACACATTTGCATCGATTAATGTATTAACTAAAACGGCTTTTAAATCTGAAAAAGGAAGTTTCATTGCTTTTATTTTCATATTATATAAAGAACTGGGGCGAAAGAAAAGGTGCAAGCTTACGTCGTAAAAGTGTTTTATGTTTCTGTTAACATATTTTATACAGAAGTATCTGAAGGAATTCCATTCTTTTAATCCAAATAAAATATTTTATAGTCAATAAACTTTTATATGTTTTTACACAATCTTTTGAAAATCAAAATTAAAGGAATAAAACCGATTTTGAATTGCTTATTTTAAAAGATATATTTTTTTTTCTTTTTGAATAAATAAAATATACAATAATTTAAATTAACTTTAAAATATACCATGGGGCCCGACCTGGACTACGGAATTTACTGATTGGTTTACACGACATAAATGAAAAAAATAATTAAAAACTTTAACAGATTATTTACATTTAATAACCCATTTTACATTGCCCCTAACAAAAAAGCTATATTATGTTAGGGGCATATTAAAAATGACAATTATGTATTCAAGTAAGGTTTTGAAATTTATTAAAAACGATATCTTCGTATTAGCCGCATGGCTGTGGTTAATAGACGAGTCATTCATTAAAAAACAAGACATTTCTCGGCAGAGAGAATATAAAAAAAAAAATACCGTAATTTCCGGCGTATAATCCACAGACCAAGCAATTCTGTTTGAACTCAGAAATTTCATTCAGTAATTGAAGACAAATATTTTCCGCGATTTAAAAAGTTACAGTTTATTTTTAAAAATTTCTGGGTCGAAGTATGATTGTTTGATCCGCGGATTATACGCCGGAAAGTACGGTATATAAGTTACTGAAGTTATTGGAATTTCATTTTAATTCTAGTATGAGAATGAAGTACAATGGTCTTTTAGTAGTCGAGAGCAAGTGCGTTTTTGTTCACTGCTGCAACTTCAGTGGCAAATATCAGTCTTATACCATATGTTTAACTACCGAAAAACAAAAGATACTATTTTTACTTTTATCAAATTCGTTTATGAAGAAAAGTTTCACTTAGATAAAAAAAAAAAAAAAATCCAGAGAAATAAATTATTTGGAGTAACAACACATTTTCTAGATTAAACATAAATCCATGGCAGAACTCTGTTTCAGAGAAAAGTATCGAGGAAATTCATTCACATGAAAAAAAAGTAGCTGATGGGATGGGTGGTAACATAAAAGGATACGTCCATTGTTACTCTTGTGACCATTAGAGCAATTTTGAGAAATGCTTCTTTTATTTTACAACAAAATATAATTAGTATAAAATTGACATAACTAGTTAAATTCCATCGTGTACCATTCACATAAAATATATCTAATTTGTAACAAAAACATTTTACTTGTCCATATAATCAATCAAAATAAATTAATTTTGATTTATTATATAGACAACTAAAATGCTTTTTGTTTACAAATCAAATACTCCTACTGTCCCAAATTAGTTGCTACATTTGATTACTTTTGTATTGATTTTTGATACTGATGATTTTATGATTTTGTTTGAACATTTTTTCAGAGATTTCAGGATACTATGCTATCAATCAGCAACATTTACTTAACAAGCAATCCCTTCGTCTCTCCTTAAATAAGTACCAAATTAGTTTAAAAAATCCAGGTTTCGCACGCTTTTAAGCCACGCCCCCATTTTGTAAGGATTCTTTCACCAGCAATAGCATAAAACAACTTTCTAGCTAATGAATCGTTAATTCTTTAGGAAGAAAATGGTTCTTATGGTTACTGGCGGTAGAGTCCTTACAAAATGGTGTCGATCTACTAAACTACATCGGAAGTTATTTATGACTCCACCCACTTGAAATGTAGCAACTAATTTGGGACAAAATTTTTCGCCTAAATGTCGCAACTAATTTGGAACGGTGGGAGTATAATTCTTTAAAAATCGTCTTTGATCAATGTGATAATAGAAAAACTTCTGAACCGGAAAAATAATGTTATGAAATCTGAATATAATTTAGCCTTTCGGCTGGAACCGTGTTAATAGTTCTGTAATTTCGATGTTCATGTAACTAAGCAACCTCAATGGAAGGCTTAGTGTAAAGTAGATTAGTTAATTACCGCAAGTTTTTCCGCGCTGTTACTCGAACGATATCAATGAAAATGTATGGACGCAATTAGAGGTTTTCCGGGACTTCCCAAAATTAGATTTTCTGGATAAGGCGAGTTTTAAAACTCACGCCCTCAGTTATACAGACATTCGCAATTTAATGAAATACTACCTCTGTCCCAAATTAGTTGCTAAATTTGATTACTTTTGTACTGATTATTAATACTGATGATTTTATGATTTTGTTTGAACATTTTTCAGAGATTTCTGCGTGCTATGCTATCAACAACATTTACTTTCCAAGCATTCTCTACATGTCTCCGTAAACAAGTACCAAATTAGTTTAAAAAATCCACGGTTCGCAAGCTCTTAAGCCACGCCTCATAAGGATTCTTCCACCAGTAATCTCATAAATCTACCATCTAGCTAATGAATCCTTAATTCTTTAGGAAAAGAAATTATTTTTATGGTATATTGGTGGTAGAGTCCTCACTAAATGGTGTTGATCTACTAAACTGTATTGGAAGTTATTTATGACTCCACCCACTTGAAATGTAGCAAATAATTTGGGACAAAATTTTTGACCTAAATGTCGCAACTAATTTGGGACGGAGGGAGTATGTTTTATGTGTGTGGAATACAATGATATTTATTTAGTTATATCAATTTCATCATCATAAAAAAAAGAAAAAAAATATTCATGAAAAGTTGATCTAAGGGTCACAAGAGTAACAAATGGACGTATCCAAAAACATTTCTGTACGAAAAGATGATGCGTAAGAGCAAAATGTAAACAATTTAATCTACGAATGATTTTTATGGCTTACTATGACTGCGTTCACAGAGCACGAGAATGTTCTACATTGAAAGAGAAGAAATTGAAGGTAGAGCACATAAGGAAAATCCTCGGAAAAATTTAAGTAAAATCGAAGAAATATCAAGCTTCCATATCATTGAAAACAAGGAAAGGAACATAGTTTGTCACAGTCACTGCCTGTCAAAAGAAAATAAAAGATTCAAACAATTCAGCAATCTTTATTCCTAATGAAGATCTAAAATTAGAAAAAGGATTATTTTGAATTAAGAGGACAAGCTTTATCCAGTAACAATTACTAATAAACTAATTATATATTTTTTTGAAAATGCCATAGAAGACTGAAAAAAATCTAAGGTTATTTCAAATAGCCCAAACATCGAGATGAAATTTCATACAAACAGGAAGAAATAGTAAAAGCTATTTGTGCTACTATTTGTTGCTAATAGTAAAGGCTCTTATAAATATGAATATACAGGGTGTTTCATAAAAGATGGGCAATACTTTAAGAGGTGATAGTACACATCCAAACAAGCAACTTCCATCAAAGAATGCATCGTTGGAATTAAAACGCAAAGATGCTGGAGGATGCTGAAGGTGATATTGTTATACGAGGCAAAAACACACAAAGATTGATAGTTGCACACCCGGATCAGCGGTTTTTATGTTTTAATTGAGGTGAAATTTTTCATATGCGTTCTCCTTCTTTCTAATGTCACATTTGCATGCTATTAGCGCCCTCCTTCTCCCGATAACGTGCAGCAGGAATGGTGCTTTAACCCTTACATGTCTGGTGTTACTTTTCGGCAACATACCTAATTTAGGCTCTAAAATACTATTATAATAATATTGAAGCTATAATGCCTAATGTTGCCAATAAAATACATTCTGAAAATATAATTAAATCGATTTCAACATGTATAATGCAACACTTGTGCTGTTTAAGAATAAAGATAGATTTATTTTTTCAATTGTTGCTACTTGTTCTTTTTGTTATGTTTGGAACCATGCGAAATACCCTATTTTGTTCTGCAGTGAGCAAGTAAAATTTATTTCTTATTATGGTTCCTAAAATTATTGTTTGTTTAATATTATAGAATTTTAGCAAGGAAAATTAATTTTTTTCAATTAAAGACCAGTATTGCCGATTAGTAGCAAACTGTTTTTAGCCGTAAACCATACTTAAAACAAAATATGATTTTTTAAAGTATTTTTCAAATGATTTATTTAAAAAATGAAAGCCGAAAAACATTGTTACAATGATTTTTGAAAAGTCAGGCATTTAAGGGTTAATGCAGGGACCATGTTTCCCAATGCGCCAGCCCCTTTGTGTTTTATTTCCGAGCATACATCCTTTGATGAAATTTGTTTGTTTGGGTGTCTACTTAGTTGGGTGTCATGTCTTAAAGTTTTTCCCATCTTTTATTAAACACCCTGTATATAGAACTAGGGGTGTAAAAATCTAGGCCACAGCCGCAGTCTCTCACCACTAAATTTTATTCGTTATTTTTTGTCTAATATTTCGTTTAAATTTTTTGTAAGAATGCGTATAAAATTTAAGTGATGAAAACTAATAAAGTTTAGGGTGAGAGACGGACCGCTTGCGCCTAGATTTTTACACTTCTGGATATAGAACTATGCATTCAAACTTCTAAAACAAAACAATAAAACTTGTTTTGTCATTAATACTTAGCTTTTATTATTTTGTTGAAATTGCATGAAGAAAAAAAACAATTTCTGTTCAGGAAAATATAATTTTAAAAGGTACATATTTTGTATTTTATATGCGTTTCTTCATGTTAATGTAGAAACTTTCTTGCATGAATGTTAAATTAACTTTTTGAATTATTAAGCAATTTTTTTTCTTAAATTAGGAATTCGCACATTGCCACGTGACAAGAATGTCCTGCAAGTGATATCTATTAGAAAAATGATTACTTGTACTAAACTTTACTTTTCCAAACAAATAACACAATAAATAATTTCATAGGACACTGTGCAAATAGTAAAAAAAATACAGCTGTACAAACGAAACAGACTCAGATCATTTCTTGTTAGAAGCAAGTCCTCTCCAGTAATATATCCTGCTCGTGACAGATCTAATTAATTATTATTATTTTTTTTAATTGAAAACGTTAATGATTTTTTTCTTTTTTTTGTTTATAATATCGTATAAGTAGAGCACTCACACTAAGTCATTAAATTTAAAAAAAATAACGTTAAATTATTTTCATAATTGCAAAAGTATTCATAAAAATTTTCTCTAATTGTCCCAAACGTGACCGTCGAATCGTCAAGCTATGGAAATCCCCCAAAAGATTTCATCATATAAAGAAACCTTTTCATTCCGATTACACACGCCTGCAAAATTTGGGTTGTGTCATATTGCTTAGCTTTCGATAACTGATTCTTACATATTTTGTAGTGCTGAATCGGAAATGACCTTCATTTTTTACCATCACGTCAGGATTTTTTTGCATTTTTTTTTACTTTTTAACTTTGAAATTTACGATTTGCGAAAAACTTTTGACGTGACGGTTAAAAATGAAGGTTATTTTCTGATTTAGTGCTAAAAAGTACATAAAAATAAATTATCAAATTAAAAAAACACAAGCGTCACATCTATTTTATGGTATTAGAATTTTGCTATTTTTTGACTTTGAAATTTACGATTTGCAAAAACTCCTGAGTTGATTGGTTAAAATGAAGTACATTTTCAAATTCAGCGCTAAAAAAATATATAAAAATGAACTATCAAAAGTTAAGTAACACAACCATTTCCTATAATTTTCAATACCAGATGTTCTCTATTTTTTACTTTTACCATTGAAATTTACGATTTGCAAAAAATCCTGACGTGATGGTTAAAAATGAAGGTCATTTTCGGATTCAGCGTTAAAAAATGCATACCATCGCAGGCTTGTGTTATTCCGGTGTTTAACCTTCCTACACTGTTGAAATTTTACTTAACCTTAATAAAAACATTTCACACCAAAATTTTCTTTAAAAATTATTTAATGTATTTATGTTAGTTTTCGGTGTCTTTTATTTATCTTACTTTACTAAAATATTTCTGGTTCGAATTGAATGAAATGAATTATTGATATGGGTCAATTAGACCCATTCAAGGTTGGAAGTTTAAGCAGTTCGATTTCATATGTCATATGTGTTTCTTTTGATATTTATTGCTAAATGTTTTCTTTTAATAACATATCAGATTTGTTATTACTTGTGTTTTTCAATATTACATTTGTATCCCTAACATAAATTTTATTAATATTTTAAAATCTATTTCGTTAACTTCCGTATTACTTCCATAACCTTACTTGTTGTACGGTAATATGGATTTTAATACACAAAAATTACATATATAGTGAACGTGTCAGATGTTTAAGTGAATATGTATTAGATTCATCATCTACTGCATTTTACACTAGAACTACAAATTGAAAAACAAAAAAACATTATTTGCCAATACAATTTCCATATCTTTAAAGATTCCGTTTCATTAACCCTTTAATTGCCGACGAAATCTTGCGCGATCTCCAGTGCTTTACTTAAATCGCTTTTGAAATTATGGAAGGTGTATATTAGTTTTCTGAAAGAACAGTAAGAAAATGCACTCGTTATACTGTTATATATAACGGCTGAGGTGGTGAAAATTGCCTTGCTATAATTGAAATTCGCCATCCCTTTAATAGATGCATGCATTTTCTGAAGACGTATATATGGGCAATTCCACATAACATGGAAACTATAGCATAGCTGCCAACTTGTACGGATTTTTGCTACCACTAAAATTTAATAGAAAATGTTTCCTAATTCAATCGCCGAATTGCACTGAATTTTGATAATTAAACAAGGCAGGAATTTCCGTTAAATTTTAGTGGTAGCAAAAATCCGTACAAGTTGGCAGCTATGCTATAGTGTAGCCTCTTGAGGGGCGGGGGGATATACTTTATCCCACCTAATTTAAATCAAGATACGCACCAGAAATTTATCTTTGTAACTTTGGTGAAAAAAAAAAAAAAAAAAAAAAAAAAACGAAAAGAAAAATGAAAATTTATCAACCAATTTTTCATTTTCCCAGAAGTGACAGTTTTCCAAGTATTTAATACCATTATTTCCATATAACAATATTTGGCACACATGCCATATATGCACCACAATGGCACGATTGCAACAAAATGGCATTTTTATGCCTCACATGGAAATCTTGCTATTGTTATTTATTTAGTAACTGTTTATTTACTTTTATTTTCTTTTTTTAATGACAAAAATTGTTTTGTACTATAGTTATTAAAATTAAACTTTTTTTTAATTTATTCTTATTTCCGTTTTAAAATAATATAAAATAATTAAAATAGATATGTAACTGGCATTTGAAAACAAAGTTTTTGACGAATTGGCATCAGAAAGCCAAATATTCACCTAATATAATTTTTGATTAGGTTAATAAAAGAATACTTATGAAAATCAAGGTTTTTAAGGCATATAAAACACTAGAAAACTTTCATCCAAGTTTGCCTCCAACAAGAATTCAAACTTTTAAAGATATTATTGTACATTTATTAAACCTAAAACTTATTAATATAAGCCTATTATATTAAATTTAAAACTAATTATAAATATTATTATGAGAAGGCATCTCTATAATAAAAGCTTAAGTCATGTGACTGTCATCAACAGTTCCGGGTGGACCACTTCACTTTTTATATGCCAGGAAGCCATTTTGATACTTGGTGCAGGTGATAAATCGCCAAATACTGTTCCATCGCCATCATTTCATCTATATAATTGTTCCAAGTCATGTGACTGTCATAAACAATTATGTTTTTCATATGCAAGGCAGCCATTTTCAATCCAAATTATTTTTTTTAATAAAATTACTTAAAACTTGTCATGATCGCAAAGAATTCTTGGTACTTTTATGTTAGTCAGGTGAAAATCTCGCTAATAGCATATTTTAAGCCGCCAGTTAGCATTTTTTTTTTTTTTTTTTTTTTTTTTTTTTTTTTTTTGCATGATAAATCGGTAAATTAAGATAACACTTTGATGCTGAAATTAAATGTCATATTTTATGGTAGTATTTATTTCTTTTTTTGTGTATTTAAAAAAAATCAGTGAAAAGGATTATATTTTAAATGAAACTAATGAAATTTGAAAAATGCAACAGTAACAATGCTTGGTGATTTATCCCCTGCGTCCGGCTAACATAAATATACCAGGTTTTTTTTATTTCTCTACCAGAATCTACCGATTTGGTGAAGGACTGTCCAAGTACATTAAATTATGAATAAAAGTAATGTGATAAAATGCTTAGCATTACATAAAGGAGACCAAACTGCCACCAAGGTCGGCTAGTATTACAATATTTTATGTACATTTTTATCACACTTAAAAACTTTAATTATTTAATAAAAAAAACTATATAGTTTCAAATATTAATTATCACATGATGTAGTTTCTACAAATGTTAGTGCAGTTTACTAACCTTTGTCCTTGGAGCTAGAGTGCCCGATCCACACCTGCAAATTCATTTGAAGACAGAGTTTGCTGTATTCTTAGGTTTTTACCACTTTTTCCCTAGGTTTTTACCGGTAAAAACCTAGTTTTACCCATGTCCTGGCAAAAACCACTTTTTACCGGTAAAAGGCCAACACTGCCACCGGTGGCTGAGAGGTTCTGCTCTCGAAGCTGGTAGACGGGAGATGCTGGGTTCGAACCCAACCGCGCCTGTCGGCCTAATCTTTCGGAGTTTTCGTGGTTTTCTTCGAATCTTGGATTTCCAAGCGTTAATACGGGTTAGGTTCCCTTAGAAGGACCCCCCACGAAGGACACTACCCCCCCCCCCCCCCGGGCCTATATCCCTCGTGCAGATAATTGGCCGTCATAAATACAACCAATCAACCATATTTTGAAACAAAATTTTTCGAATATTCCGGTGTGAGTCCAACATTACAGAAACGCAATTGCTTGCGCCTGAAAGGATAATGGCTAAAGAGGGAAATGTAATGTGAGTCACACTCAAAATATTGATTGATATAATTATTTACTATTAAAACAATATTATTTTTGTGTATATCATAAGTTGAAAGTGTGTTTTACTCTATGAAATACTTCTTTTTTAATGTGTTGTGATGAATGAGGAGAAATTCTAGGTCTTCATTAACCCATAAAACTTGACTTCCTTTTTAGGTGCGTTCGTAATTATATAAATACGTAGCACCTATAGTCGTCGTTCAGTCCGTCTGTCCGTCCGTCCGCATGTAACAGAGCAAAAACTACCCAACCGAATGGGCTGAAATTTTAAATATATGATTGTTGCAAAAGTTTGTCGAGCCATTTCAAATTTTATGAAAATCGGATGTATAGTTTAATTACAGGGACAGTCAAAAGTTTTTCTTTACATTACGACCAATGGGGAAAATTATTGCGAGTGCATTTTAATGATGTTAAAGCTTTCGAAATGGTCTAAAATTTTAAACATATAATTATTGCGACATTTTGTCGAGCCATTTCAAATTTTATGAAAATCGGATGTATAGTTTAATTACAGGGACAGTCAAAAGTTTTTCTTTACATTACGGCCAATGGGAAAAATTATTGCAAGTGCATTTTAAATGTTACAGCCTTCCGAATGGGCTGAAATTTTAAATAGATAATTGCTGCAAAATTTATCGAACCATTTCAAATTTTATGAAAATCGGATGTGTAATTTAATTACAGGGACAGTCAAAAGTTCCCGTTACATTAATTGAATGGGAAAAAATTAGTGCAAGTGCATTTTAATAATGTTACAGACTATGCACTTATGAAGTGCAAACAAATACACATTCAGTACAATATCGGGTGCAAAAAATAATTATAAAACTAGTTATAGTTCCAACGCACCTCATTTGCCACGTTTGACGAGCAATTTCCAACTTGTTTTTTGTAATGTGAGTCACAGTAACAAATTAGGGTCTGCATACCACCTGTTCATTTAAAAAATTATTACATTGTTATTCTTAGTTTCTTATTGTGCCCCATATATCTATGAAGAACTTTTTTAAAAGCAAATGTGGTATTTTTTCGATGTATATAGAATTTACTTTTGGAAAAATGTGTCAAATGGTAACGTGAGTCACATGGAATTGCCCATATACGTTCGGTTAGTTAAGGGGTTAAATATGATTTCGTGAATGCGTGCGAAAGTCTTGAATATCCTTGATAGATAGCACAGTTAAAAGTGCAGTTAAGTTAATTTATTCTAAAGATATAGTTTTCCGCACCTTCAAATATATCTTCAAGTTTTACGTAACCTCTTTTAGAGTGTAAACAGAAAAAAACTAAAACCACAGTTAAAAGGCAATTTAAGTAGGCTTTTGACACTTTTATCTTTAAAAAAGTTTGTTATCTTAACTCCAGACACATTCAGGAAATAACATTCTTCGGATACAAAAATCGAAGATGGATATAATATTATTAAATAGAGATTTTTTGTTTCATTATACATTTTTAAAAGTAAAAATTAATTAAAAAATACCGTACTGTACTATTGTTTCCGAATTAAGGCTGCTCTCAAATCCAAAAGGGTTACTTTATGGTATAAGTTTTAATTTGTATTTGCTCGGAAATGCATGAAACTAGCAGGTGTTGTTGTTTAGAAATAAGTAATCGAACTGTTTTCCGTTTTTGTAAACGGAATAGATCTTTCAGAAAATACTGTTAAAGTGGGTGTTTTGAACCAAATTTCGGCACAAAAGAAGAATAACCTCTCAAGGAGGAGTGAAAAACGTCTTTGTCAAGTGATCAAAATCGCTTATAAATCAATAGGTAATTTATTTATCCAAAAATGGAAAACACATTTTGATTCCAAATCGCTTCCAATTTTATATCTTTCCATTAAAAATGAATTTGTAAATGCGTCAAAATGTTTTATGCTTGCTGTGCAGCGCAGTTAAGAACAGCCTTAAATATTTGTCGTGAAATAATTTAAATATCAATTCCAGATTCTATGAAATTCTTTCTAGGAGATAGATGAAATGCATCTGAAGGAAACATTACAGTCTTTTAAAATATCTTTAATTGAAATAGATTAACTTCAAGCATAACATAGAAATATGAATGGGGCTTTAATTCTTATGAAGTTATAAACCTTACATCTTTGCAAGCAGGAGGTCAGATAAGGAATGATACAGAAATCAAACCCGCGAATTTTTCTTCTAGTTCCATAGCTGCCAACTTGTACGGATTTTTGCTACCAATAAAATTTAATAGAAAATGTTTCCTAATTCAATCGCCGATTTGCACTGAATTTTGATAATTAAACAAGACAGGAATTTCCGTTAAATTTTAGTGGTAGCAAAAATCCGTACAAATTGGCAGCTATGTAGTTCCTTGTGATCAGGGCTCGCACCGTTCCTAAAATTTTCGCAGTTTGCTACCACTAAATTAAAACAATAAAGTTTGTTTTATAATTCTATTATAGATGTTAAAGGAATCTACCACGAATAATTCTTATTTAAAATACTGGTAGCAAAGCGCGAAAATTTTAGGAACGCTGCGAGCCCTGTGTGATACTAAATTTGACGAAAGTACATGGACCATCAGATAATCAGTATTGTTAGTGGGCTACATTTTAAAATTCAGATTTCTTGATTGCATCATTTTTCTGAAATGGTAAAATTCACCTTGTTTTCGTCTTAATTAATATGTAATTAAATTACGCTAATTTTACTATTTCAAAAAAGTGGTGCCAATAAAGAAATCTGAATTTAAAAAAGTAGACCACTGGCAACACTGCAAATAACCATTAATAAGAGCATATGGATGATTTTCAACTCAAAGAAAACATTCATAATTTAGAATGACTAAGCCTCAGCCACATAATACGTTGCTGAAAATTTTAAATAACCCCATGCGAAAGAAAATCTAGACAAAATAATAAAAGAAACTGCCATTTCGTTCGCTATGGTTCCCAGCGAAATAACTGCAGGAAACAAAACCATGTAACGAACGTTAAAGTGGTCTAGGACACAAATATCTTTAAATTTTCTAAAAAAAAAAAAAAAAAAAAAAAAAATATTTCATTAAATATTTCTCTGATTTTTTCTGCTGAAAATGACGTATAAATCATGATTCTATAAATTGGAATGGGAAATATTAATTTTTTCATTTTGGTTTGTTTTCAAAATCTAGCTTTTAAACAATAGTTGTCGTGGAAACGACTTCTTGTGAAAATTCGTTTTTCTTCATGATGAGTTTTTTCACCATTTATCGTATTGTTATAAGCCAAAAACAGTTAAAGATAAAAGTTTCAAACTTGGAACATGTCTTTTCCAATAATTTTTCTTAAATGTAGATTCAGCAAATTAAAAAAAAAATATTTACATTTAAAAATATGATTTTTTAAAAAGTTACATCTTTTTTTTTAAATTTAAATATTTGTAATTTTTATTTAAATTAATATCTATATTATAAAGGACAAACATATCTGTGCGTAACGCATACGTCATTCTGCGAATGGCAACACTCTGAAATTTGAAATGAAATTTCTGTTTTGCAATTTTCACTACTGCAAATTTTTAAACTTCTAAACATCGCACAGTTTAAATTTTTACACCGTTATATAGGGGAAAAATGTACTTTTAAATACAATTTGTTTGAAAGCTGTAACTCAATTTATTTGTGAGATATTAATTTTTTTATAGTTTTTAGTACCAATTTTGTAATTGTGGCAACTGAAGTACACCATTTCTGTTAAAAGTAAAGGGAAAATAGTCATGGTTTATTTTTATTGATTATATCCTTATTGATGCCATTTTCACATTACAAATAAAAGTAACTTTTTTTTTTCAATTTTTGAGCAGAAAATGACGCCAGACATAAAAAAAAAAAAAAAAAAAAAAAAAAAAAAACCACGCATTCTTCTTCATAAATCAGTTACATTTTAATATTTTTACATTACGCTGGTACTGAGTTTGAGATGCTAGGCAAAATAATTCAGTGAGTAAAAATGGTGTCATATTTAAAACAAAACGATCATTTTCCTTGATAAAACTAAATATTTGACCAATACTAAATGGCCAATACTATGACAACAAAATAAAAATTTCTGAATTTTTTATTCGCGGGTACTCATATTAGAACTTAAAGTTTGTGAGAATGTTCACATGCAAAGTTGTATCGGACAAACGCGACTTTAAGTTTGGAAATACATTCATTAATAATCTATTGCGCGTTAAAATACTTTTAAATTGTGAACTTGAGTGGTGCATATGTAAATTTTGAGAATATGAAAATAACGTACAGTTTAGATTTTATAGGGGAAAATTTCATGATGTGACAAAGCAAAATCCTTTTTACCTATTTTTTCATCCCGTAAAAACAAACGTAAGAGCTTCCATCGATAACTGCATCATAATTATTCATCTTTATTACGTATTTTAATACGGTTTTATTTTTCAATAATTTAAGCAGTTGAAGTTTGGGGAAATAACATTTTGGTAATTTTAGGTTAAAAATATTATTTGTTTTAAGAGTTAGACAAACAATGTAAGATGAATTTTTTATTGTAAATATTTTTGTAGGTTTATCATAAATTTGATCTAACAGTTTCTTTCTAAACATTTTAGTTCGTCGAATATCGACGGGTTCCAACTCGTTTTTTTAAATGCTGAATCAAAATTAAAACTTATGTATTTCTGTTTATCTAAATGAAAAATAAATGAAATTCTACAAATAATATTTCGAGTTATAACGATTTTAAATTACCCCAGTTTTTTAATAAATTTTAAATTTAAAATTTAAAAAAGAAAATTATGAGAAGTTTCATCATGTGATTTTGTTTACAAATGATATGGTTAACCATCCCAAAAAAATTTCAAAATTTTATCTCGGTAAATTAAAAATATTTTTTTTTTGTGTCCCGGACACCCTTAAAAAGCAAATTTAGCTCGGCAACTGGACTTCACTGATTCAGGGTTCGCACGCTATTAAGCCACGCCCCATTTTGTAAGGACTCTACAACCAGTATTATTATAAAGAACATTTTCTTCACGATTCATTAGCTAGAAGATAGTTTTATGCGATTACTGGTGATAGAGTCCATACAAAATGCGGCATGCCTCAATAGCATGCGAACCCTGTGATTGAATTCATGTGGTGACTAAAGATGACATTGTGTGGAAGCATTTAACCGCAGAAATGCTTAGTTATATCTTTCATTTTTTTCATAATACGAAAAATAGGGTTTAATAAAAAATTCTGACAATTTAAATAAATTAATTATGGAAAGAGATATTTGAAAAACTTAAAACAACAACAACAACAACAACAAAAAACAGCTACTTTAAAACTATATGTGATTTTCATATCACACGTACTGAAATCTACGCACTAAACTTACGTAAAAACTTGTGTATTTTTTTCTACTGAAATTTTAAGCTTCGAAGTAATTCAGATACATTGGTAATTTAACCCTCCAGTCGCTGGCGACTTGTTCATTGGGTTACTTTAAAAAAATTAAGATTGCTTGATTCCCCCAATTCTTTCAAGTAGAAATAGTCACTTTATTTAATTACAGAACAAATAATGCGATAATAATCCGAAATATACGCTTTTAAAAAAGTGGTGGGAATCAAGAAATCTGAATTTAAAAAAAGTAGCCCACTGGAAAGTGAAAATAGCGTTTCCCGCTGCCGGAGCGTTAAAAAACAGAGTCATGCAGAGTCGTATAATATAAATGGTTATAAGTTCTATAATTTCGCATAAAAATGATACGAACGTGTTACATGTAGCTACAGGGAATCATTTCGTATGTACATTTTTTTTTAAACATCCAATAGAATTAAATAAACAAATGCGGAAAAATGAATGTTAATTATGTTAATACTGTATTCAAACTTAGATCGCATCTTTTTGAAACATAAAACTATATCAGTATGAACAATTTGAATAAACTGCTGACGTATGAAATTTTACGCAATAATAAACAACCAATTCACAACTGTTACTGATAATAAAATAAGGTGAAAATGTCAAACAAGTTTAGCGGTGTTAATGTGATAAAATTATTATTTGCGACAAACAGAACAATATGGATATATTTCAGTTAAATACGTCAAGCCTGATAACAATAAAACTGCTTCGTGCGAAGCTTCTGAATCACTTCATGTATGTGCAGTGCATATTTTGTGCATTTAACCGTATTTAAAAATATGTTTCATGTTGAGGTTGATTAATTCAATGTGCAGTAGGTTCTATACAAAAATCAAATCTATCCAATATTGAAAATAACATTATTGTAAATTCTGTGCATAGCATGGGAAACTGAAAAATAAAATACTGTTAATTTTGTTTAAGGCTTATTAATTATAAATCAATTTTAATTAAACAAATAACATAATATAATTACAAAATATCAAATAGTTTACATTATTTAATAAATTTTGATTGTTTCAAGTTAAAAAGATTTAAAATATCAAATTAAAACTTTCGGTTTTATTTAAATATACACGAGAACTGATATCGACATTATAAAGCAAAACATACCAGTGATTATTGCTGAAGTTATACTGACGATGGCAACAAACTGAATAATAAATTTCTGCTTTTTGAAAATGCATTAACTTATAAACAAAGGACAATTTCAATTTTTACGCAGTCGAACAGAAAAGAAAGTATATGTTCAAATGCAATTTATTGTAAAACTGTTTCTCAATAACGGGTTATAAAATAATTTTTAAGCATGTTTTTTTTTTTTTTTTTTTTTTTTTTTTTTTTTTTTTTTTTAATATTACTGTATCACATGTCCTTTGTCGGAAAAGTGAGACGTTTACAACTAACCCTTTCAGGGGTGGCGAAACCACTTAACAAAGCGTTATAAGTAAGCGAACAAACTTAATGCTGGAATCAGGCGTAAATTAACACAATTGCGCCACCTTGTGGACGGAGTGATAATTCACATACGCGGGCCTTTAGTGTGGCGCGTATTTTGTAAATCTTTAGTAACTCATGGAAACGAATATTGTTTGCCACATTCATTGCAAAATAATGGCGTAGCGTGAGGAGCACTTGACACCACGAAGTTCTCTTCGCCTCAGAAGCACTTCAGTTATTAATCAAGGCGAAAAAAACTTTACAATTTTAGTGGTGTGAGTGAAAAAATAGTTAGGTATCTACCTGTAGTTCACACTCCATTCGCTACGTAGCGCATGACCTTGATTGATGTGACCTCGCTTATAATCTTACGGTTACTTCTCCCATTTAAGATAGGACGCTTACTTATATCGCTTTGCCACTTAATTTTAATGCTTAAACGCCATATTGGCACCAGAATTGTGGTAAAATATTTTCTATTTAATATGAATGTGAAACATAGCCCTTTTTTCTTATTTCGAAATAAATTTGTTTATAAATTCCGGTGATATTTATTTATTTCAAGATTTTACTAATGAAAGTGTTTTGCCCTGAAAGGATTAAAACCTAATGAGTAGTTTCGTATTTGTTCCCGACTGTTTGAAAATATGTCTCGCAACTTACCTATTATGTAGGTGTATAGGACCTTTTGTATAATCTGTTTTACGGAAAAGAAGAATTTCTGATGAAGCATTTATGTTAGGACATTTGGATAGTTAATTATATAGACACATAGAGTAACCAACATTACAGATTTAAAAATGTTTCGCGAACAACCTATTACCTTTGTGTTAGCTTTTGTTTAATCTTTTTTACAAAAAAGGAGATTTTCTGGTAAAGCATATCTGTGAAGACAATTAGATAGTAAATTCTATAGACATTTATAGTAACCCATCCAAGACTTTAAAAAAATGTTTTAAACCCAACTATTATATAGATGTTTAAAAACCTTTTGCATAACCTCTATTCGAAAAAAGGAGAATTTCAGACATAGAACATATCAATACAAAAACCCTTAACGGGTTAAAAGTTTCTGACGCAGCACTTTATCTTATGCTCTAAGAATTTAAATATGGAACTTAAAAATACTGATATCAAATTTTGAGTGACGTTATGCTATTTCTTAAAAATATATATTTGTATTTATTTCATCATTTTATTTTTGTTTTATTTATAATCGCATGTGCAAAAGTAATGTTCAACATGAAAAGCTGCATAAAATTTTATTCGCTGTTGCTTTATCATTTACATCTCTCATAAATTCAAAATATGAGTTTTAAAAGATATGATATAAAATTTAAGTGACGCCTTGATGTGGCTTTAAAGGGTTTGTTTTAAAAATTTAAATTATTTTTGACTTGGTTAAAATATATTTTTACATCTACACAGTACTTTTAATTTTCCATTTCACTCTTAAATATATCACTTTCATTGAATCTATACTATGCACTGAAATGAATTTATTTCAATAAATTGATTTATCTTTTGTGTCACGCTATTCAAAATTGTGAGTAATGACAAATGGGGCACCATAGCGGGCGAAGCCCGCTAGTGTCTATCATAATAATATAAGCCATGTTGACTAATTGCGATATTTAATCAAAATAGTCCCCCCCCCCTCCTCATCCCAGGAAATATAACAAATACAAAATGTGTCTTTATAAACCCATCGTCAAATATATTTCTTTTTCCCTAAAAAAATCATGATTTTTATATCCGTAACGTAAATAGCGGACGAAGCCAGATAGTTCCTATCATGATATATATTTTTAATAATTTCATATAGTCTATAATAAAAAATCAGACTTAAAATAGCCTAGTTCCATGAGTACTTGTAGTGTAAGTCACATGCTACGATTTTTGGATACCAGTATTTTAGAACGGCAAAATGTGACTTATTTTATCGGAGATATGTCATTAATTGAATATGGCGAAGCAAACTTTTTGAAAATAATGGTGGCCAACAAGCATAGCAGTTATCAGCTATGTGACTTACACTACAAAACCCCATGGAACTAGCCAATAATAATAATTAGTGAAGAAACACAAAGGTCATTTTAATAGGATCACAAAATGAAACTAGGGGGCTCTGCCATCTACGATCTACGCTCGCCAAACCCCGTTCAGACTCTAAAAGTTCATTAATTTGACATGCTTTAAAAAGATTACGGAAGATTGTTACAGTAGAACCTAGGCTAACCGAGCTTCGATTAATCGAGGTTTCTGTTAACCGAGCCGATAACAAAGTCTGATTTTTTTCCCTTTTGAATGAGCCTAGATAATGACCACACTTTTTAGCTCGCTGTCCGTGCTATACAGGCCCTTCTGCCCTTAAAAGCACGCAACTCCCAAGAAACATTGGACCCTGTGCAGTCAACAGCGAACAATGCTTTGTTTCCAATGGCTGTATGAACATTCGTAAAATTTTCAATTTCCTTTTTAAAATTTACTACTGGTAGTTGATTTTCTTTTTAAATTTGTTAAGCTGTGAAACAGAAGTTTACATATATTTATTTTTATTATTTAAAAAAACGTTCTATATATCTTTTAAAGGAAATATTAAATTCGCAAGCACGGCGAAGTTTTTATACACAGTTTCTATTAACCGAGATTTCCGATATCCGAGGTACCAACAGTCCCAATTAGCTCGGATAATCGAGGTTGCACTTTATAATTAAAAAAAAAAAATCAATGGCGATCTTACTGTAAACGAGTTTCCCTTTTACTGAGGGATGTCAAGGCCGAATCAGCTGCTGCTATTTGCTGTTTTCGTGCTTGATTAAATAAGATTAGTTAAACATTTGAAAATTAGCAAATATAAAAGGAACTAAGTCAACAGAGTCTTTGCTTTATGGTATTTTTTAACAACGCTATAAGAAAATGATTTTAAATAACAGATTTTAAATGTAACGTTTTAAATCTGACATAATTTTCATCAAACTTTCATTTCTGTTTGTAAATTTTAGCTGAAAATATTTTTATTGTTAGAAAGATAATATTATTATTTGCGCTACCTTAAAATTGGAAACTATAGCTAAAAATATCATCTCGAAATTTGAAATAAATCTCTCATGTAAAAATATTTTTTAATTTAAACTGTTTTGCAATATTATTATTTGGCCACTTTGGCCAATATGCAGTGGTGGAAAATTTGCGCAGAGGTGGAGCCTATTGACACCACTAAATTTATATGGTATTATTCAGTTTAATAAAAACTCAGAAATTTGATCATCAGATAAGAGGCAAAATACTACTATAATTTAGTGGTGTCAATAGGCTCCACCTCTGCGCCAATTTTCCACCACTGCAATATGACATAATTTCCTCCATTTTCGACTTTTAACACATATCAATGAATTTATTATTTAAAAATTTTCTTTCTCTTTTAATATTCACGTGTAATTATAATTTTTTATGACGTAATTTTCAATCTTTTCCTGCTTTTAATACGCAATCATTTAATTGTAATTTGAAAATAATTGATTATTTTATAATTTTCTTTCATTTTAAATATGCATGTGTAAAAACAATTTTTATGACGTAATGTTCAATATTTTCCTGCATTTAACACGTTATCATTTAATTCTAATTTAAAAGGATTTTTTTCTGTTTATAATAGTCACGTGTGAATACATTTTTAATTTAAAGGATATATTATTCTTTGCGCTATTTTAACAATTGGCATCAATTTAAAATAATAACCTTTTCTAAAATATGTAAAAAATATCTCTGGAAATTCTGAAAATTTTAATTTAAAATTGAAATAAACCGTCAAAAAATTAGGCAAGTTAAAGAAAATAAATGAACTCTGATGATTTTTTTCTGTTTATAATAGTCACGTGTGAATACATTTTTAATTTAAAGGATATATTATTCTTTGCGCTATTTTAACAATTGGCATCAATTTAAAATAATAACCTTTTCTAAAATATGTAAAAAATATCTCTGGAAATTCTGAAAATTTTAATTTAAAATTGAAATAAACCGTCAAAAAATTAGGCAAGTTAAAGAAAATAAATGAACTCTGCAAACCTCGAGTTTCTATTGAATGGTTAAATTGAATGAAAATGATCAAATTCTCATGTATAGTTTTTCTTCCTATAAAACTTTTTTAATGGAACAATTTTATCCAGATTTAACATTAAATATCTCTTAAAATAATTCTTCGATTTAAAAACTGTGTACTTCAATGTGTTTATCAAACATTTCTGTATAATACAACCCATTTTAATATTTTTGTATGAAGCAATTTTCTTAATATTTGCGAGATAGACCTCCGGTCACAAAAGATTCCTTGAAAGCGGCGGTGATAGCGTTAGTTATTTGTTTTTTCGAATAGAGTCAAAAAGTAGTACGTGATTGCCTCAAAAGATGGCGACACCACAATTCTGATATGGTCGTTATGCAAACTATAAATGTTGCAAGGGTTGGGTTGGGTTGGGTTGATTTTTGACGGCCAATTATCTACGCGAGGGATATAGGCCCGGGGGGAGTGCCCTCCGTGGGGGTCTTTCTAAGGGAACCAAATCCGTATTAACGCATGGAAGATCCACGGCTCGAAGAAAACCACGAAAACTCCGGACGATTAGGCCGACGGGCGCGATTGGGATCGAACCCAGCACCTCCCGTCTACCAGCTTCGAGAGCAGAACCTCTCGGCCACTGGTGGGGCCATAAATGTTGCAAGGCTAAATAAAAACAATTGTCTTGGGGTTATCAAACTTTATTATTATTTATAAATAATACATTTCAACTAAATTATTTATTATAACAGAATTATTACATCACAATAGTTTTTATGCTAGGAAAATAATAATAATTAAAAAAGTATTATGGATGTCAGTGATTATAAATTTATTGAGCGTCATAATAATAATAAATTATGATATTATAAAAAGGAGAGCTGAAATTAATTATTTTTTTACGTTTCTGATCGTGTAATTTATATTCAAAAAATAATTATTAATGTATATTTTTTGTAAAGTGACTGAAATTAAATATATTTATAAAATTTATGGTAATATTTTTATTGTTGAAAAATTGCCAAGAAATAATCATCATCAAATTGTCTTCATTGTAATTGTAATTTTTTTTAACTTAATAACAACAGGCGGAACCAGGACTGCGTGGAGTAATATAAAATAGATCAAACTTTTTTTAAGATATCAAATATTCGAAATTATGCATTTGGCAAATATATTTTTATATATTTCATCATTTTTATGTGTTAAATATTTTCCTGGGTTCCGTACCTTTAACAGTTTTTCAGCTTATACAATGAAATTGAAATTCCATCTTCTATCAGTTGGTATTTTAGATAAACGTTTTATTATACAGGGTGTCCCTAAACTCATAATACATACGCTAGGGGGTGATAGAACACATCAAGACGAGTAATAGTAAATAGGAAACCAAGGGTCCCAAACGTATTCCGAAGGAGATAGGCGCCTTTAAATTTTAGGGTCCAAAATTTCAAATGATTATAAAAAACGGAAAAATTGGTCGATTCGTTTGCGGTTTTCGCAAAAACTATTCTTTATGTCAGTATTTTCTTGAAAATAAATTTTAAAGATACAGTTCAAAAAATGCCGATACAGGGCGCTTTATACTTTGGAGTAACAAACAACTATTTTTTACCGTTATTTTTTGTATCTCATTACATGCTTTCAAAAGCTTAGACTTAAATTTTGAGCTCAAAATCTGAATCGTTGGGAGTGGTTATGTAGCGCAAACTGAACTGTGTTCAGGAGGGGCGTTCAAATTTCAACACATGAACACAGTTCAGTTCGCGATAATAAACCACTCCCAACATTTAAGATTTTGTGCTCAAAATTTAAGTCTAAGCTTTTGAAAGCATGTAATGAGATACAAAAAATAACGGTAAAAAATAGTTGTTCGTTACTCCAAAGTCTAAAGCGCCCTCTATCGGTATTTTTTACACTTTATCTTTAAAATTTATTTTGAAAACAATACTGACATAAAGAATAGTTTTAGTGAAAACCGCAAACGAATCCACCAATTTTTCCGTTTTTTATAATAATTTGAAATTTTAACTCCTGAACACAGTTCAGTTTGTGCTACTTAACCACTTCCAACGATTCAGATTTTGAGCTCAAAATTTAAGTTTAAGTCTAAGCTTTTGAAAGCATGTAATGAGATACAAAAAATAACGGTAAAAAATAGTTATTGGTTACTCCAAAGTCTAAAGCGCCTTCTGTCATCATTTTTTGAACTGTATCTTTAAAATTTATTTTCAAGAAAATACTGACATAAAGGATAGTTTTAGCGAAAACCGCAAACGAATCGACCAATTTTTCCGTTTTTTATAATCATTTGAAATTTTGGACCCTAAACTTTAAAGGCGTATATCTCCTTCGGAATACGTTTGGGACCCTTGGTTTCCTATTTACTATTACTCGTCTTGATGTGTTCTATCACTCCCTAGCGTTTGTACCATGAGTTTAGGGACAACCTGTATATTTAAACTGCAATTTATGTGTGTTCAACACATAGAACTTAAAAATACACTGTGTATAAAATACATAAAAGATGACAAAAATATTTAAAAGATGTTAAATTACTTTAATTATTCTTATTCCTTTCAGCTATAAACACAGCCTTCGTTAGAGAATACAAAAATACTGTTATTAACCTCTTATTTTTCAAAATATGTAGTTGTATAGATATGCTGGAAGTACTGAGAATTAAAGTAATTTAGTATCTTTTTAAATATTTTTTGTCATCTTTTATCTATTTTTCACATACATTCAAATTTTAGGATTAACTTTTTAAACATGAATTTAGCATTATATGAATATTTTCACTTAATTACATAGTTCCTACTAATATTTATGTCTTATTATTACTCATATTTCCGAATTTATGCGATGTAGTATCATCATTTGAAATTCTCCCCAATGGCCCAGAATGGTACTAAGTGAGTTAAAGTGCTTTCATTTATATTTAATGTGATCTCCTTCCCTCGAAATAAATGTTTTTGCTATTTTTACATGAAATATCCGTTTTAATTAAACTAAAAATAAGTAGAAAATTTAAAACATAGCAAATAATTTTATTTGTTTTTCTGGTCTAATGAAAAATTGAAACAAGAGAAAAAAAATAAAATTATTTTTACTCCTTGAAAATAATTTTGTTTATCTCTGTCCGTTAACTTGAAGTGAAGTATACAATGTTTGACGCTTTAGATAATAAAATTTGTTGAATTTCTCACTGTTAAATTTAAGGTGGCTTTTTGGTATGCTCTTTTAATTTAATTAGTTTCAGACGCTCCATTTAAATAAATAAATACACGACAAAAATTTAGTTTGTGCAATTACAAAGGTTTTCTTAGCTTTTTTCATTCTTTATTTTTCAAATTTAGTTTAAAATGTTTTGAACCAGAAACGTTTGAATATTTTTATTCCAATTCAAAGTGACGATTATGCATATTCTAGTGAATTCAAAATAAAAGAAATTTGGAAACACACATACATGTATATAAGTACAAATTAAATTTATTATTCATTTACAGAGCCACACAAAAGAATTCCGTTACAGAAGGGTACAGGAAAAATGTTTGCGGTTTATTTTAATGATATTAAACTATTTAATATATAACGAAGTGATAAAAGTTGCTGACGTTCACTACAAATTAGTTCCTATATAATATGAAATGCATACCATTTACAGCGATACACAAAAGGTTTTTCTAATACTATTCTGTGTCCGAAGTACTGTATATTAGCGATGATTGCGGGAAGTGCATTTTTAGTTATGATATGTGTTTTAAGTTTAACTTAATTTTAGCATACTATGTGGTGTGTATAAATGCTATAAATCATATACAGAGCTACACAAAAAATTCGTATGGGTTACTGAGTATGAGCGTAAATTGCTTAAATGTGGTTTTTAAATGAGTTACGCATTTTTACGCGGAGCAACATTTGGTATACTAAGAAATGTTTTCAGTATATAGATAAAATGATATATAGTGCAACACAAAGAATTGGATACATGGCCATCTATGGATGATAATTTCTCTACGCGTGATTTCTGTAGTTTTAAGCGTGTTTTAGTCTGAATTAAATTTAAGCTAAATAATGACGTGTATATAAAGGTAATAGGTAAAATATAGGGCTATACAAAAGTATTCAAGTACGTATCCGTTTACTCGTATAAACTGCTGAAAGTGAAATTTCAACCTATTATACCTTTTTTCTTACTAAACCAAATTTTCGTGCATTCTATATAGGAAATTTAGCAATCTATAGATGAAATACAGTGCTATATAAAAGTATTGGAATACATATTTGGCTATGGATGGTGATTGCTGGAATGTGTTTTATGCGTTTGCTAAATTGTTTACTTAGGTATTCCTTTCCCTGGGATTCGTTTATACTCTAACGCGAAAGCTGAGTTCCTGAGGCGGCTTTTCGTTTTCATCCCTTTTTACTTTCTTTTATCTTTACAAGAAGAAAGTACTAGAGTCTTAAAAATTTTCGAATTCCGAAATTCGACGGATTTACACGTTTAAGGGTGTCAGAGATACCGAAAAAAATGTTTTTACAAAATTTCTGTCAGTGAGTCTGTGACTCTTCCTGTCTGTCCGTCTGTCTGCATGTATGTGACACAAATTTTGTAGGCACTTTATCTTAAAAACTAATGAACAAAATTTAATAAAACTTTAGATTCAGTTATTCTCTGAAATAATTTGATGCTGATTACTTTTTGGTGTAAATTGCACAATAGATGGCGCTGCTATGCGGCTTTATTCACACTATTATTAACGTTATTATTACGTTATTCTACATTATTAATCAAACTATTATGCTGCATTATTATTATGTCTCAATAACTCTATCTAAAGAACTAATGCACAAATTTTCATAAAACTGCAGATTCAGTTAGTACCGAATATAAATCCGTGCTCTTTAGTTTTTGGTGTAAATTGTCCAGAGGTGGCACTATTATGCTATACTTTTTACGATTTCCTCAATAGCTGCATCTAATTAATTAATGCATAAATTTTCCTCAAACATCAGTTTCAGGTTGTTCCTGATATAAATTGATCCTGATTAGTTTTTGGCGTAACAGGTGGCGCTGTTACGCAGAATTTTTTACAATTTCCGCAAAAGCTCTATCTCAAAAAATAATGCAGGGATTTTCATCAAACTTCAGCTTCAGTTAGCAGTTGACATAAGTTTTTGCTGATTACATTTTGGTATAAATTACTGAACCGGTGGCACAGCTATGCTGCATTTTTCAGGGAGTATTAACAAGCATGAGATAGAAGAATTTTTTTCGGATTGCCACAACCCGCTAGTTTACTTGAGTATCTAATTAAAGAAATTTTTTAAAACAGTTTTTTGGGACTGTTGGAAAGTGTTTTATAATATATTCTTGACGCATAATTTTTTTTCTTGTTTAATTCATCGACACATAAATGAAATGATTGAACACTTTGAGAAATAAATTGAAGTTATGCTATTTAATGAAAATTTGTATGCTAAAATACGCAGAGACAGATTTTCTGAATTAAACTTGAATGTATACGGAATATCAGAATGTGTAATGTTGAACATTCTAATAGTATTAATATTTGGAAATTTTTCCAGAGAGAAACATTCGCCTTGAATACAATATTTCAAATGAAAATCAAATTTCAAATTATTTTTGCTTAAAAGGCGCAAAGACCAACTTAGTGAAAAATATTCCATGCCGGGAATCGAACCCGGGTCATTAGTATAGCGCACTGACGTTCTACCGCTAAACCACATGGAACGATACCCAGCCTGGAACTTCTCACTATTACAAGTTGGCAAGGCTACAAACGCAGCACAAGATGGAATATTTTCCGTGAGCCACCAACATGGGGCAAACACAGACACTTAATTAAATCCAGCATCGATGAATCTATATTAATATTTGGAAATTTTTCCAGAGAGAAACATTCGCCTTGAATACAATATTTCAAATGAAAATCAAATTTCAAATTATTTTTGCTTAAAAGGCGCAAAGACCAACTTAGTGAAAAATATTCCATGCCGGGAATCGAACCCGGGTCATCAGTATAGCGCACTGACGTTCTACCGCTAAACCACATGGAACGATACCCAGCCTGGAACTTCTCACTATTACAAGTTGGCAAGGCTACAAACGCAGCACAAGATGGAATATTTTCCGTGAGCCACCAAAATGGGGCAAACACAGACACTTAATTAAATCCAGCATCGATGAATCTATATTAATATTTGGAAATTTTTCCAGAGAGAAACATTCGCCTTGAATACAATATTTCAAATGAAAATCAAATTTCAAATTATTTTTGCTTAAAAGGCGCCAATCGTTCCATGTGGTTTAGCGGTAGAACGTCAGTGCGCTATACTGATGACCCGGGTTCGATTCCCGGCATGGAATATTTTTCACTAAGTTGGTCTTTGCGCCTTTTAAGCAAAAAATAATTTGAAATTTGATTTTCATTTGAAATATTGTATTCAAGGCGAATGTTTCTCTCTGGAAAAATTTCCAAATATTAATATAGATTCATCGATGCTGGATTTAATTAAGTGTCTGTGTTTGCCCCATGTTGGTGGCTCACGGAAAATATTCCATCTTGTGCTGCGTTTGTAGCCTTGCCAACTTGTAATAGTGAGAAGTTCCAGGCTGGGTATCGTTCCATGTGGTTTAGCGGTAGAACGTCAGTGCGCTATACTGATGACCCGGGTTCGATTCCCGGCATGGAATATTTTTCACTAAGTTGGTCTTTGCGCCTTTTAAGCAAAAATAATTTGAAATTTGATTTTCATTTGAAATATTCTAATAGTATTACGTTATAAAAACGCATTAATGTATTTACAATTTAATGTTAAAATATGTTCTGATAATATTTAAAACAAATAAAGCAATAGTGTTTGGTTTTACAAATGTGTGCAGAGACTTGGTGACCCGAGAGCTGTAAAAAAAAAATTTCATAGAAAAGCATTATTGTTAACATTAACTGTAATGGTAAATACTAGTGAAAAATTCAAACTGTATGATAAACTCTGAATTTTGAATGCGACTGGAAATCTACGTTATATGTAAAGTTGAAATATTAATATAACGATTTTTTAAATATTTCTAACAAAGAAAGCAAACGCGTGAAGAAATATGGCATCGAAAGTAAGCAAAATTTTCATAGAAAAGCATAATTGTTAACGTTAATTGAAATTGTAAATAGTAGTGCGAAATTCAAAAAATCCCTGCCCGCCCGGCCTACAGGCAGAGGTAGATTTCGAAGTCAAATATACTAATTTCACAAACAAAAACTAAATCATAATTAGAGATAAATCCACTTTAACAATTTTATCTGGCCGCTCTTGACGAGTTTTTATTTCATTTTCATATAATAGCTGGTTTTATCAGAATCATGTTAGGGCGGCGTTAAAAAAAAATACTTTTCCATGCTCAACAACTCGAAATTTTCTGCCATAATTCCAGATTCATTTTTAATAAAAAAAAAATATGAAACATGCTGACGTGATTTTTGAAGAGATTTATAAGCGGCCGGTGTTTTTATTTTTTATTCAATTAATTAAAACTTGATATATAAACAATTATTTTCTCAGAAGGACAATATTTTTCGCTTCTAACACAATCTCATCGGGAAATTCCGTTCAAAATGCCCACTTTGACATCATTTTTTGAAATATATTCTGCCTCTATCTAAAAATCAATTATTACGGTACATTATATAGTTTCTGAATAAGCGAATCTACCAATTAAATGCGTTTGAGAGCAAAAATGAATTTAAAAACCAGTCCGAAAATAAGCAGTTTGGATTTAAGCGCATCCTTAATACAATGATTTTTCCAACACAATCCGCTTCGGTAAATTCGGTTCAAAATGCCCTTTTTAACAGCATTTAAAAAAATATATTCTGCCCCTATCAGAAAATCGACCATTACGGTACATTATACAGTTTCTGAGTAAGAAAACGTACCAATTGGAGGCTTTTGAGAGCAAAAATGAATTGTAAAATGAGTCAGAAAATAAGCAGTTTAGATTTGAATACACCCTTACTAAGATCATTTTTTTTCTTCAACCGGTATGTATTTTTAATTTGTTTTTGCTCTAAGAATTGGTCCTATCCAAAACTTGTCTATATAGATGTTGTAGACAATATTAAGAAGATATATGATAAATTCATGGGGATTTTATATCTTTTGAATTGACGGAGTTATGGATTTTTTTCTTCTTCAAACCCCCTTTTTGTTTTCGTTTTAATTTTTTTTTTGCAGTACGAATTGGTCCTATCAAAACTTGTAAATATAAAAGTTGTAGATAATGTTAAAGCAATTCATAATAAAATTAATTGGATTTGATATCTTGAGAATTGACGAAGTTATGGATTTTTTTCTTCTTCAAACGCCCTTTTTGTTTTCGTTTTTAATTTTTTTTTGCAGTACGAATTGGTCCTATCAAAAACTTGTGAATATAAAAGTTTTAGATAATGTTAAGGAGATTTATAATAAAATTAATTGAATTTGATATCTTGAGAATTGACGAAGTTATGAATTTTTTTCTCCCAAAAACCCTATTTTTTGCGCCCCTTGAGCCCATTTTTAAATTTATCAAAAATCTGTGATACATAAATTTTTGGCCCTATTTTTAGAAGTAATAAAAACTTTAAACTGATTTGATATGTACAAAAATTAAGAAGTTATGGGGGGTTTTCTGTTTTCACAAAACCCCTCCCTATTTCCCTCCCCTTGGTCCGATTTTACCCATTAACGAACTTGACCGAGATTTTATGCCCATTGATTTTATGTATCAGTTTGGAAGAGATTGGTGCAGAATTACGAAAGTTATCGTGTCCAGAAGAAAGTGATATATATATATAGATAGATAGATAGATACATAAAGTTTTTTACTGAGGGTGGTTTTGGGTTCTAGTGCTCATGATCGGTGTAGATCTGCAAATATTTTTTAGAAATTCCAACATAGGAACGATCCCAATAGGTAGTATTTCATACGAAATCTACCTAAAAAGTGTGATAAACAGAGAATTTCGAATGCAACTAGCAATCTATGTTATGTAAAAAAATTAATATTACTTTTTTTTCTATAACTAAAACATTTTATGGTTAAGCATATAAAACGTTTTGAAGTCAATGCTTAAACTTAAGGAGTATTGCCGAGATGTAACTTTAATACTTCAGGTGCACTGAATTAAAAATAAATAAATAAATCAGTGTGTGCAAGTAATCTCATCTAGGGAATTACACGCGTATTCTTTAAAACACAAATGTACAAACAGAGGTGTGATAACAAAAGCACAAATTAATGAATTCCATTCCGTAGAGGAAAAAAAAAACCCTCAATGTATTCGTAAAGTTAGAACAGTCTTTAAATGAAATATGATTTTAGAGCTTATTTCTAAAAAAAAAAAAAAAAGCATGTATGAATTCTTATTAGAGAAAAATCATATATGAATACATATGAGGGAAAAATCATATACGAATACCGAAACGCAAATACACATATCTTTAAAACACACACAAATGGTGCAAAATCCACAAAAAATATTTAGGATATAAGATTATCTATTAAAAGGATTTTAAAAGCAAAGATTAATAAAAGGATGCCGAGACCGGATGCTAAATTGTATTTCGTTCAATTTAAAAGTAAAGAAAAATGATGCTTAATATTTAGGGTCTGAACGAAAAGAAAAGATCACATCTGTCAACAGGTTTCTATAAAAAGAAAAGAAGCAATTTTGAATAAATGATAAAGCACTTTGAGTATTCGAAACATATCCAATATTAAAATGTTATTTTAACCCTAGATCTACCGGGAATTTTATTCAAGTTTTAATAAAACGTTCTACACCAGAATTTTTATTTAAAACTATTTAACTTATTTATTTACCTTATTTTTGTCTGGTTTATATACTTAGTTTATTTTAAAGAAATTTCTGGTTTGAATGAATATTTTGTATGTACCTGTCGGGTCCAATGGACCCGTCTGGTATACGGAGGGTTAATTTATATGCATCTTCCTTCAGTTAAGATTTTACCTTTTCATGTTTCTGCATGTCATATATAATCATCTGTTTTTATAAACATGTTGAAATAGTAAAACGTTTTGTAAAACTTTAAATGGAATGGGTTATTTTTGCACACGCAATTTTACATCGTACATTTAGTCAGTTACTCATTTGGAATATTTCGTATTTAGAATGTTTATTACAACTTTTTCCGGATCCTTTTCACTAATCTATACTAATAAAGCAAAGTTTCGCTCTGTCTGTGTGACTGTGTGCGATGGCTAGCGAAATCTACCGCACGTAGAAGTCTGAAAATTTAGGTGAGGATAATCCAAGACAGGTCCTGATGCACCTGAGGCTCAGATTTTTTTATTTTTTCCCTGGGCCCCATTAAGATTTGATGTACTAAATTGTTAATAACATGCCTCTTTTAAATCCAATCTTCTTCGTTTTTGAGGCGAAATATCCATTCAGTTTCTACCACATTTCTACGTTTCAGTTAAGACCTTGGCACCCTTGCCGCCCGGTACAGGGACTAGAGGTCTGCACGGGCCGGCATTTCCAGGCCCGGGCCCGGCCCGTTTCATTTTTACAGTTCTCGGCCCGGCCCGGTCCGTACAAAAATCAGTGAAAATAGGCCCGACCCGGCCCGACACAATTTCTGCCCCACCCCCCCCCCCAAAAAAAAAAAAAAAAAAACAGTTTTTTCTCAACACACAATTAAGATTCTTTTAATGAATACTACATACATATTTATGGGAACATTTTACAATATCTTTTACATTACTATGATGTTCGCAAAACAGAAAACTCACAATAGTAAACATTAACGATTACTTCAGCCATTGTGTCTACAGACATTTCAAAATGGAAATAAGGATTCATTAAAAGATTAATGTAGTTCAGAATAAAGGATTAAAAACATGATAACTTTTGAAGCTGTATAATAAAAAGTAGATTTGTGAAAATATTTCTCTCATTTTTAAGGCTTTTCTCAAATCTAAAGCAGCTACATTTCGACACATTTACGAATTCATTTCTTTTCAGAAACGCGTAAGTTTGGTAGGTATTCTTATTCAGAAGTTATGTAAATGTCGTTTTTTCATAGATAAAAGCAATATATCTTTCTGAAAATACTGTCAAAGTTAGCGTTTTGAATCAAATTTCCGGAAGCGATAGCACAGGAAAGGAGAAAAACGTACAGTCACGTGACAAGAATCTGTTATCTCTAAGTAATTTATCAAATATGGAAAAAGCTATTCATTTACAAATGCCTTCAATAGACAGGCCTGTCAATTTTATGCCTTTATAGTAAAAAATAAGTCAGAAAATGTGTCTGAAAGTTCGCATTCTTGAGCAGTGAATATGAGAACCACCTTAATGTATATTTCCGAAGATACTGTTAAGAGAAGTTCATTATTACTATTAATACTAAAAAACACAATGACTGTCCTACAAATCCTGAGATCGATTAAGACCAGTTCCGTCCCGGCACGAGTCTGCTGAAAAAAATTAAACTCGGAATCGGACATCTTGTAACTGTACGATTCCGATCTCTATGATGGACATGTTACATTTCTGGATTGATGTTGTTAAACTCGTATCGACTCGTGACGCACATTTATACTTCTCGAGAAAACCATATTCATTGAAAATGGCTCGCATTTTATCTGCTTCGCTTGAATTCTTATATCGGGCCGATAGGCCCGATTAAATTTTTGCCAGCCCGGCCCGGCCCGTTTATTTTGTCTGTCGGCCCGGCCCGGCCCGTTGAAAAAATTGTCCTAATTCTTCCAGCCGGGCCGGCTACGGGCCTCGGGCCAAGCCCGGGCCCGTGCAGACCTCTAACAGGGCCCGTTGAAGTTTTGGTGCACTAAATTATTAATAAATTGCGTCCTTTTAACCCTTTTAGGGGCAAGGTACTTGTGTTCGTAAAATGTTGAAATAATTTAATGACACCAGTATTTACAAGAGAATTTATTTGTAAACAAGTAAAAGTATATTTTCACGCACTTAAAAAAGGTGAAATTTTCATTATAAAATTCCGGTGCCAATGTGGCAATTATTGATTAAAATTATGTGATGCAGTCACGGTATCATCGCCCTTCAAGGGGTTAATCCTATCTTCATCTTTGGAATCATTTTTCCATTTTGTTATTCTCCCGTTTTTACATTCCAGTTAGGAAGCTAGGCCCGTTTAGGGTCCCGTAGGGCCCGATCCAGGGCCCCTTGAACTTTTTGTGTGCTGTGAATTTTTCACTGCCTAATTTTTTCACTTTCTCAGTACGTAATTTTAAAGTTGAGTCTTGGATTCATCTCCCTTCACCAACAACCACATATTTTTATTGGGTCTTAGGGCCCTTTTTTATGCATTTTTCCAATTTTTTGCGCATTTCTTTAAAATATATTCTAATGATTAAATCATACCCTGTGCTTAATTTTGACTATTCAAATATCTCTAAAATGCTAGGTACTAAAACGTTTTGACATGTTTCCATGTTAGGGCCCTGCTTTCAACTATTAGTTGTCCTCTTTTGAGCCCCCTACTATAAGTCCTTTAAAAATAGTCTGATTCACTATCTTTTTTTTCTAAGAACTTCTTAGGTTCTCCAGCTACTACATGAAATGCAAAAAAAATCATTTCAGACTTCAACTACCACCAATTTTGAATATTAATCGCCTGCTTGGGGCCCTTGGTGCAACTTCGTTAAAAATGATCCGAATTGCTTGCAATTTTATTTAGTTCTAGCGTCCTCGGATTACTTTAAAAACTACTAAAAAATATCTTTATACTCAAATACATGCCACTTAAGTCCATGTCCCTTTGGGCCCCCCAGTACAGGTCCTCTTGAAGTTTTTGCACCATAAATTTTTAACCCCTTGAGGGGCGGTGTGATACATTTTATCCCACCTAAGTTTAATTAAGATTTCTACCAGAAAATTTTAATTAAGTTTTACGTTTATAGCTTTCGACGAAAAATATTAAAAAAATGCTTTTACTTATTTTGAAATATTTTTTTTTCCAAATTTCCGGTGGGAAATCAGCATTACACAAACGCGATTGCTTGCCCCTCAAAGGGTTAGTAAATGACCCCCTCTTAATACGAGCTTCAGCTTTGAAAGCTTTTTTCAATTTAGTTATTCTCCCGTTTCTATATTCCACTTAAAATCCTGGGGCACCCTAGCGTCCCGTAGGGCCTGATCCTGGGCCCCTTGAACATTTTGTGTGCCATGCAGTTTTCACTTCCTAATTTTCTCACCGTCTCAGTGCAAAATTTTAAAGTTGAGTCTTGGACTCATCTCCCTAGACCAACACCCACATATTTTTATTGGGGCCCTAGACCCCCTTTTTAAGCATTTCCCCAATTTTTTGCGCATTTCTTTAAAATTATATTCTAATAATTAATTCATATCCTAAACTCAATTTTTACTAATGGAAGACCTAAAACGCTAAGTACTAAAACGTTTTAAGATGTTTTCATATTAGGGTTCTGTTCTCAACTATCTGTTGGACCCATTTGGGTCCCCTATTATAGCTCCCTTAAACATGGTCCGATTCACTAGCTTTTTTTTTCTAATAAATTCTTAGGTTCACCAGCTACTACATAAACACATTTTTTTTCAGACAACAGCTACCACCAATTTTTACTATTAATCGCCTTCTTGCGGCCCTTGGTACAGCTTCTTTACAAATGATCGGAATTGCTTGGTATTTTCTTTAACATATTTGTAACGTCCTCTGATTACTTTAAAATCTACTAGAAAGTATCTTTATAAGCAACTACATGCCTCTTAAGTCCCGGGACCCTTAATTTTTTTGCACTAAAAATTGTTAATATATTGCCTCCTCTTAATCCGATCTTCACTTTTGAAACCCTTTTTCTATTTAGTTATTCTCCCATTTCTATATTTCAGTTAAAATTCTAGGGCACCCTAGCGTTCCATAGGGTCCGATTTGAGGCCACTTGAACTTTTTGTGCTACTTGCATTTTTTACCACCTAATTTTCTCGCATTATAATTGCAAAATTTTAAAATTTAGTCTTGCTCTCACCGGACCAATACCCTCTTATTTTTACTGCACCCCAGGGCCCTGTTTTGAGCATTTCTCCCCATTTTTTGCACATTTCTTTAAAATTTTATTCTAATGTTTAATTAGCACCCTATGTTTAATTTTGACTAATTGAAGATCTGAAGTGCTAAGAACTTAGACCTTTTAACAAGTTTTCCTGTTAGGGCCCAGCTCTTCACTATCATGAGGCCCTCATTGGGCCCTTTCTTATAGGCCCCTTAAACACGGGCAACCCCCAACTTTTTTTTACAACTTCGTAAGTCACCCTGCTACTTCATGAATGACAAAAAAATTTCTCAGACTTCAGCTACCACCAATTTTGAATATTAATCTGAGATATTTTGAATATTATTTTGATAATTAATTATATTCTTGGGGCCTTTGTTGCAGCTTCTTTAAAAGACTATCTGATTCTATTACAATTTTCTTTAATATAGTTTCAGCGTCCTCCAGCTACTTTAAAATTACTAAAAAGTTGTCTTGTACCCAACTACATTCCACTTAAGACCATGTGAAATTTCGCAAACCCCTTCTTTTCTCAGCCAGACTGATTAGGCGCCAGTGATCCCAGGTCACGTGGTCTGACTAGAGAATTAATATTAAAAAACATTTTTTCTTTCTTGTTCTTCTTTAGTTTAGTTTGTTGTTGCGAATGTGAATCTCGAAAGCAGCATGCTGGCTGTGTGTTTCTTGATCTTCCGAAAAGGGAGAAATAAATATTCTTGAACATATAAAAGAAATTATCTTGAATTCCCAGTGTGGAATATTTACATGTTTTTAAAGAAATACTATCCAAATGTTTTCATTGTAAATACTGTAAATATTTATAAGTGTAAATAGAATTAACAAAGTTTTTAATCATCCTGTGCTTGACTTGGACTTATACTGAACAACACCAGCGCCATTTTCAGTTGTGAAAATATGCTCGATTAATTTAATATGATTTAATTCGGAATAATGTGATTTTACATGAATCGTGAAGTCTATAACTAGGCTCTCCCAACCTTGGATTTAAATTGTGATAACGTGAAATTTCGTGGAATACATGACGATTATTCTTTATTTTTTTGGTGCCTCAACAACCGGGAAAAAAGGTAAGAAATACTTTATTATTCTGCATGACTGTTGATTTCTTGAAAATATACATTTTCATGATAATTTATTTTGAAAATTGAATTTAATTTTAAACATGGATAAGACAGATAAACTTAAAAGTAAAGGAGCTACTGTTCGTGCAGCAGTTACAAAATTAATCACAAAATGTGATACATTATTATCTGTTGATATTGATAAGACTGATTGCGATTCTTTAATGGAATCGTTAGAGCTTGTAAATGAAAAGGAAGCTCAACTAAAGGAGTTAGATTCCGAAATAGATGAGCTAATTCAGTAAAAAACTGAATATGAAAAAGAACTAAATCGGTAGAAGAACATTCTGAAAAAATATCAAGTTTGAAATTTAAAATTAAGATGAGGCTTAAAAAATGTAAAATCGAAACTGAACCAAAAGATTTACTAGAGTCAAGTAACGGCTCAAAAATCGGTAGTAAACCAGTTTCGGCAGTGAAGCTTCCCAAACTTAACATAGAAAAATTTTCTGGTGATGCAAGCCAGTTCTTAGAATTTGTTAATTTATTTACTAGTGCGATAGATTCAAACGAATCGTTATCAAAAATTGAAAAATTCCAATATCTGAAATCTTTGTTGTCTGGTCCTGCATATAATATTCTATCTGGTTTTGAACTGACAGATCAAAATTATTCTACTTGTTTAAAATTGTTAGAAGAAAGGTATGGGAAGCGGGAAAATATAATAAACTGTTACATAAACAAAATCCTGAATCTTGAGCCAGTAAAATCCTCTAACAATGTTACTTCTTTAAGGAAGCTGTATGATAATATTGAAACTTCTATGAGAAATCTTGATGCGTTAGGAGTAACATTAGGCTCCTACGGCCATTTATTACTACCCATACTAATAAGATTATTACCCGAAAATTTGATACTAGATTTTCATCGAAAACGTGATCCCGATAAGGACTGTGAAGTCACCGATTTAATAAATTTTATTAAAACGGAATTAAGATGTCTTGAAGCTACTAATTTAGTAAACAATTCCCAAAGCAAAGCTTATGAAAATTCTAAAACTAAATATGAAAATTCTTCAAGTAAATATCAAAATTTTCCTCAAAAGAAAAATATACCTCCAGCTGCTGCTTTAAATACATCTACAAAACAGTTTTGCATATTTTGCAAGTCTTCTGATCATGTAGGACTAAATTGTTCGAAATTCACTGATGAACAAAAACAATATAAATTAAAGAAAGAAGGCCGCTGTTACAAATGCACAAATAAGTCACATTTATCTGTAAACTGTAGAACAAAAATTAACACTTGTTCCAAATGTGGTAACAGTACCCATAGTCCTTTGTTTTGTTTTAAAGAAACAGCAGAAGAAAATCCTGAAAAAGAAATGAAAGGTGCAATTGTATCTATGATGTCGGAACAAAAATATAAACAAAATAAATCTACATTATTGCAGACTTGTACAGTTTCTGTGTCTGCTGGTAAGGAATGCTTGTTGGCTCGCGTTTTATGTGATAGTGGTTCAGAAAAATGCTTCGTGAAGAGATCGCTGGTACAAAAATTAAAATTGAAGACATTGCGAAGAGAAAATTTATTAGTTTATACTTTTGGGCGGAGACGCCCTTATGAATCTTGTTATGAAGTAGTTGCTCTAGAATTATCCAGTGTTGTGCAACCTATTAACTCGATAAATATCGAAGCACTAGTGGTTGATAATATAACTGGAGCTTCTTTGAAAACCCTAGAACCAGAACTTCTAGAGATAATGAGAACAAGAGGCTTTAAGCCTGCTGATACAGGTCTTGAACAGGAAATAAATATTTTGCTAGGGTCTGACTTTTTCTGGAAAATATTAAAGGGAATCGAGGGAAAATTGACAAAAGAATTATACGTTGCAGAAACTATTTTCGGTCATACGGTGCAAGGGCAGATAGAGTCGAATAAAAAAGAAGTAGCTTGTTTGCGTGTTTCAGTTGAAAATATAAATACTCAGCTGAAAGCATTTTGGGATCTTGAATCAATTGGCATTGCTGAAAGAAATGAAAAGAACATTACCGATCATGAGGTAATAAAAGAATTTAAAGAAAATTTAAAATTCGTAAATGGGCGTTATGAAGCAAAATTATTGTGGAAAAATTCTCGTGAATTGCTTAGAAATAATCTTGAAGTAGCAAAGAAGCGGTTTTCTAGTTTAGAAAATAAATTCTTGGAAAACTATTATTTACATAAGGAATATAACCCCATTTTGTTAGAGCAGTTTAATGAGGGTATAATAGAATTGTGCACCGAGAAAGATTCCAATAATTCCTATTACATGCCACACAGACCTGTTATCCGTGACGATAAAACTACAACAAAAATGCGCATAGTCTATGATGCTTCTTCCAAATATGGCAATTCTCTATCATTAAACGAATGTTTGAATCATGGCCCTAACTTAAATCCTAATGTTTTAGATATAATTTTGAAATTCCGTTTACATAAAATTGCTTTTTCGGCTGATATTGATAAACCTTTTCTGCAAATATCTGTAGCCGAGGAAGATCACGATTATCTTAGATTCTTATATTATGAAGATTTTGATAAGAATAATAACATAGTACCCTATAGAATGACCAGAGCTACTTTTGGTGTCACCTGCAGTCCCTTTATCCTTGCTTGTACTATTAAGCACCATATTAATAAATATAAAAGCTCTCATAATAAAACATTTGAAATCCTAAATTCTTCTTTTTATGTTGATGATTTGTTTTCAGGAGAAAACGATGTTCTAAAAGCCTTTAATTTAACTAAAGAAGCTGTTGATATTTTGAAAGAAGGGGGGATGAAGTTAAGAAAATTTGAAAGCAATTCTCAGGAACTTAGGAAAAAATGGGTTGACGAAAACATTCCTGTTTCTAGTCCCGAACCCCCAAATACTTCCTTGAAAATTTTAGGATTGATCTGGAACAATACAGAAGATAAATTAGGACTGGAATTACGACCATTGTTAGAAAATTTAAGCAATGATTCTTGTACAAAACGCAACGTTTTGAAAATTGCAGCTACGTTGTTTGATCCAGCCGGATTTATTGCCCCTTTTGTTATTCGTGTCAAATGCCTTTTGCAGCAATTGTGGAGAATGGGAATATCATGGGATGAAAGTTTTTCTGGTGAACTAGAAAATGATTGGCAAAATTGGCTTTCAGAAATCCCGTATCTCGCACACTTGAAAATTCCCTGGCAGTATTTTAGAAACCCGATCATGGAAAAGGAGCATCTCCAATTACATATTTTTCCTGATGCTAACCCTAATGTGTATGTTCCTGAATTTCTTTCTTTGCCTGAAAATCAGTGGCCTAGTGTTAAAATTGCTGCATCTCGATTACCTGATGTTTCTGAAGAGAAGTATAAAAAAGCAGCCACCATCTCTTGTGTTGTTCAAACAAATAAATCTGATGAAATTCCCATTTTTAATCTTGAAAAGTTTAGCTCCCTAAAGAAATTGTATCGAGTAACTGTATGGCTATTTAGATTTATTTCTAATATAAAATTGAAGGTAGAAAAAAGAGAATTTTCAGAATTATCAGCTGAGGAAATGTTACATGCTGAAATTTTTTTGTCAAAGCTAGTGCAGAAAGAAAGTTTTCCCGAAGTTACAAAATACTTTTAATGTAACAAAAGTACCCCTAAAGAATCGAATCTTCCACAGTTAAATCCTATGTTGTCAGATGAAGGTTTGCTGCTGGTACGAGGACGGTTACAAAAGTCTGATTCCTCATTTTATAAAAAACATCCTGTTGTGATTCCTGCAAAACACAAAGTTGCTGAATTAATCGTGAAAGATGCACATGAAAGAGTTTTCCATTCAGGAGTGTCCAGTACATTATTACCGACTCGTGAAAAGTTTTGTATTTTAAAATCTAGACAGTGCATAAAATCAGTCCTAAACAAACGTGGAATCTCCAAGAAATTTAGCGTTCACCCTGGTCAACTAGTTCTAGCAACTCTAAAGCATATCTTGTGTTTACCTGCAACCAAGGAATCCTTAGTGAAACGCTTCCGTTTGCGCGAGAATCTTCTGAATCATTTTTGGAAGAGCTTGAAAAATGATTATCTTCTCAACTTACAATCTGCTCACTACACGGACAGAATAAGACTTCTGACTTTGAAATATATGATGTGATTCTTATGCATATTGGTATGCATGTATCAAGAACTTTCTGGAAGTTGAGTATTTGTGGACAGAGATAGAAAAAAAAAAACTTTGATATTATTAGAGACTCAAAAACTCTCATTGACATTTGACTTTTAAAAAAATCTTGGAACTATTTTTTGATATTGACTTTAAAAAAACTCTATTTTTTTCGCTTAAAAAAATGTTTCTTGTTTGATAATATTTCTAATTTTTAGTTTAATTTTTTTTTTTTTTTTTTTTTTTTTTTTTTTTTTTTTTTTTTGTGATGAATATTCTAGAAAAAGTTGTATAGATTTAAATTGTTCTTTCTATTTTTAGTAGCAGAAACATCTTGGCAAAATTTTTAAATTGATTATTATTTTATTGAAGTCCAGTATGTAAGTATATATTTTGATTTGTATTGTATTTATGTATAGTGTAACTGATAATTTTTTAGAATAATTTTATTTCTACTTTAATTATTTTGAATCCCCATTTTGATGAACCCTTGTTCATCGGGGGGGGGGGGGGGTGAAATTTCGCAAACCCCTTCTTTTCTCAGCCAGACTGATTAGGCGCCAGTGATCCCAGGTCACGTGGTCTGACTAGAGAATTAATATTAAAAAAACATTTTTTCTTTCTTGTTCTTCTTTAGTTTAGTTTGTTATTGCGAATGTGAATCTCGAAAGCAGCATGCTGGCTGTGTGTTTCTTGATCTTCCGAAAAGGGAGAAATAAATATTCTTGAACATATAAAAGAAATTATCTTGAATTCCCAGTGTGGAATATTTACATGTTTTTAAAGAAATGTTATCCAAATGTTTTCATTGTAAATACTGTAAATATTTATAAGTGTAAATAGAATTAACAAAGTTTTTAATCATCCTGTGCTTGACTTGGACTTATACTGAACAAAACCAGCGCCATTTTCAGTTGTGAAAATATGCTCGATTAATTTAATATGATTTAATTCAGAATAATGTGATTTTACATGAATCATGAAGTCTATTACTAAGCTCTCCCAACCTTGGATTTAAATTTTGATAACGTGAAATTTCGTGGAATATATGAAGATAATTCTTCAGACAATGGCCCTCAGGGCCCGGTCTTTCTTTATACCTCACCTACAACTTTTTCGAACATTAACCTCCTTTTCAGCATCAACTTACGTTTACTCACTACATCCGTAAATTAAAAATCGCGTTACTTTAAAGATAACTTTAGATAAGGGATTATATGAGTTTATTGAATATCGTGTTAATGTTAAAAGTAATTCATGAAATTTACGAGGGGAGGGGGCATCTTCCACCGCTTGTGGGCGCATTCTTTTCACAGATTCTAAGGACCCAAGTTCAACGGGATTTGGTTCATTCAACTTAGATTACAATTCAACTGCTTTCTGCATTAAGAAATTTTATCTTAGTCTTCAGTTAACAACATTTTCTAACATTAATGATGCATTCATTTTTTTTTATATTCTATGGGCTTGATTACTACGAGGTTTGACTCACTCAACATGGTTTTTGATTATCTCCGGCACATGTGAAGCACTTCTGGTACATGCTGCCTTAGGTAGCGGGGACCCGTGTTACAGGTTCGTTCGGATAAATGTTTATTTGGAACACACTAGACGCTGCGAAAGGCAATGAGAGTTTTCGAAATTAGGTTCATTTAAAGGAATTCCAAAAGATATAAAATTATACAAACTTGAGTTTTGTTTAATGTTATTATTCACGGACCCCGGCAACGCCGGTCGGGTCTGTTAGTTTAAATATAATTTGATAGTTTAATTCAGTGTTACTGAAAATGTGGTACCGGATCACTGGTAGTCCTAGAAGCCTACATTTGTTTATAAAGTATGGCCACAGCCAATCAGTGTATGTAATATATTTTAAAATTCATAAACAAAATTACACAAATTACTTACAATAATATAATACAATTACATTCCTACAGGTGCGGTCAATTAAAAACTTGTCCATCCTCAGGGATAGCATCACAGATAAACTAACACGTTCTTATATGTACAATATTTACATTATCAATTTCTGCATCAGTCAATTTTACTTCTACTGGAAATTGATAATGTAGATGTTGTACAGATAAGCCGTATTAGTTTCTCCCTGATACTATCTCTGAGGATAAGGAAGATTTTAATTGTCCGAAAGTATAGGGATGTAGGGGTATTATATTATTGTAAGTAATTTATGTGATTTTATTTATGAATTTTAAAATATTTTACATACACTGATTCGCCGTAGTGATACTTTATTCCTTTAAATACAGTGCTGGTAAACGCAACTTCTCCCGCCAACCACACCGTCTGCATACGTACTACACCAGAAAACGGAAGAGCATATAGAAAAATTAGCATGGCTAAAATGACGTAATTTTGAAGTTTTTTCACCTGCATAACCCCTTCTCCCGCTGGTAAACGCAACGTCTCCCGCCAGCCAGAACGTCCGCATACGTACTATACCATAAAACGGAAGAGCATATAGAAAAATGAGCCTTGCTAAAATCAAGTGACGAATACGTTGCTAGCTCTTAGACTGTAATTTTATATATCCTGTTCACTCCAGTGTTTTTCTAACATAAATTTTGGAGTATATTTCTCTTGCAGATGTCCTCAAAGTGTGCGTTAATGATTCCTGTTTTGAGAAAGTGGTGCCACTGAGATTTAAAAATAGTCGACTGTGGCAGCCCTGCTAAAAGTACCATAATTGTTTTCTAGCAATAACAAATTTACAGAAGATTTAAACATTTCTTAAAATTAATTATGCTCTTATTACAAGAGAAGAATCGACGAAAATGTATAGATAGTTTCCTTCAATAAAAAAGCAGAACATGGTAAAGCACTTGCTTATTCTTTTTAAAAGATACTTCATTCATTTTCATCACCTGACGTTACTTAAATTTTCTTTGCTGTTTTCCAATATTTTATCTTGTAATGTTATTAAAATATACTTAGTAAGAAGGAAATTTATCGGAATATTCAAACTTAGCGGAATTTTTTGTGTGTAATATTCTGTTTTATGTTAAAACGTATACTTTTACACGTTTTCGGAATTTGTTAACGCAGTACGATTCTGCAGAAAAAGTTGTGTAAATTTTAATTTAAGAAAATATTGTAAAATGTGTAAATAAATATATTCATAAAGAAGTTCTTTAAACTTATTTTGGTTTGAGGGGTTTAAGTGAAAAAAAAATTGAACGTTTATTTCCCTAATAGGAATCCAATATCTCATATTTGTTTATACTAAGGTGTTTTTGGTTCAGTAATATTCTGTTTTATGTTACAACTGTTTACTTTTAGAAATATTGGGAATATTTAAGAAAATATGTTATTTTGGGAATATTTAAAAATATATACGTTTACTTTTATACTTATTTAGTTTGTTTTTTGTCTGGTATTGAGAAATTCTAAAACTTTTCTATTAAGATTCTTAATAACATACAGATTTAATACACTCCTCCGAGAAAAAACTAATAAAGGTTTTACTATGGTATATTAATCCTCCAGCCGCGGCGACTTTTTCAGTGGGTTGCTTTTTTAAAACCAAGATTGTTTGATTACCACCACTTTTTACTTTCTTCTATCTTCAATGGAAGAAAGTATTGTAATCGAAATTTTTTTCGACTTCCGGTTTTCGACGGATTTGCATGTTTTAGGGGTCAGAGATTCCAAAAAACATGTTTATAGAAAATGTCTGTCTGTGTGTCCGTCTGTCCGTCTGTCTGTCGCCATTGTACCATCAAAATTGTATGAAGTTATGTATAGAATTAAACCAAAATTTTATTATAAGTTTTTGGCTATGGCAAGCAGGTCCTCCCGGAATTTGGAAAAAATTCGCCGGTAGGGTCGCTGATATAACAATTTTTGTGCGATTTTGAATATTGTACCATCCAAAAGTGTATGGAGTTATGCATAGAATTGACCCAAATTTTTAGTTTAAGTTTTTGGATATGACAAGCAGGTCCTCCCTGAATTTGGAAAAAAATTGCCGGTAGGGGGCGCTGTAATAGCGACTCTTGTGCGATTTTGAATATTATACCATCCAATAGTGTATGAAGTTATGCATAGAACTGATCCAAATTTTTATTTTAAGTTTCTAGCTATGGCAAGCAGCTCCTACCAGAATTTGGAAAACATTCGCCGGTAGGGGGCGCTGTAACAGCGATTTTTGTGCGATTTTGAATATTGTACCATCTAAAAGTTTATGAAGTTATGCATAGAATTGAACCAAATTTTTATTTTAAGTTTTTGGATATGGCAAGCAGGTCCTCCATGAATTTGCAAAAAAATCGCCGTTAAAGGGCGCTGTAATAGCGATTTTTGTGCGATTTTGAATATTGCACCATCGAAAAGTGTATGAAGTTATGCATAGAATTGAACCAAAAAAAATTTTTAAGTTCTTGGCTATGGCAAGGAGGTCCTCCCTTAATTTGTAAAAAAATCGCTCGTAGAGGGCGCTGTAATAGCGATTTTTGTACAATTTTTTGTGCCATTTTGAATATTGTACCGCCGAAAAGTGTATGAAGTTATGCATAGAATTGAACCAAATTTTATGTGTTTATTTTTGGTCATGTCACGAAGGTCCTCCCAGAATTTGGAAAAATTCTGCCGGAAGGGGGCACTATAATTCCGATCTCTGTGCCATTTTCATTATTGTACCATCGAACAGCGTATAAAATTATGCATACAATTGAACCAAAATGTTTGTGCTTGTTTTTGGCTTTGGCCAACAGGTTCTCCTTGAATTTGGAAATATTGCGGAGTAAAGGGGCTCCGTGGTAGCGATTTTTGTATACTTTTCTTGATTTTTCGTAGTTCTATTGTGCATCGGCGGCTCATGCAGCGGCAGGAACTCGCTTCCTGCTATGCCGGCTATTCGCAAACAGCTGATACGACAGAATAAAGAAAAATTAATAATTTTAACAAATATCATGATATAGATTAACTCGTTTTTAGTCCGTTTAATTGACTTGAGCAGAAATTTAAGATGAAAATCAAAGTTGGTATAGTATTGAACTAATAATATTGAAGTATTAACATGTGTAACTAGGTTTTGAAATATTAAGATGTATAAGATAGAAGAAAGTTTTGGGATTGGCACATCCAACTAGTTTGAAGTAGAAATAGTCACTTTATTTAATTACAAATTAAATAGAGAGAATAAGCCGAATTATAGGCTTTTAACAAAGTGGTGGAAATCAAGCAATCTGAATTTTAAAAAAGTGGCCCACTGGAACGCGAAAATAGCGTTTCCCGATGCTGGGGGGATAACAACCAGCTGATCTGCCCGACATTGTCCGGACCAGTGATAATAACTTTAAATGAAACTCAAATTTGCATGATTTTACATTTTTAGCACATTTTTCTGAATTTATATTTTCAAATGAAAAAAATCGCGAATAAATATTGAATTAAAAGTAGCTATTCGGTATTTTATTTTCAGCGTAATTTGATTTTTAGAGTATATGCGTACCGAAAGCTAGCAAAACCGCGACGAAACACTCAAGTTTTTACTGATTTGGTTGAAACTTTCACCCCTTTTATTTTATAAGAAAAGTTTCCACCTGTCCGAACGTTTCAAAATTTTTGTAGGTGATATAAATATGATCGATTGATATGTCCTAAAAAGATTGTGTTAAAATAAGGATGTTTAGTTATTTTAGTGCAGAAAAAATATTGCTTCTGTAAGGGGCGAAATGACCGTCATTCGCCGGCATGCTTGAAAGGGTTAAAATACAATCATTCAGAGTAACTTTGAACCGCATTTTCTCTATTTTCGTATGCCACACTCTTATTTTAAGAATATCGCTGCAACTAGGGGCATAAAAGAGAAGAAATAATCCTAAATTATTGTATGACTGACCAAAATTAAGGAATAATAAGGATAAAAGCTATAAAAAATGAATTTTTAACCTGGTTCAAAGTTAGCCAGCTATTTAGGGTAACTTTGCACCATGCGATAAATATTATCTAATAAACTAGGACTTCCCCCAGAGGGATTAGTCTTGGCGATATTGTCGAGAACATAGATTTAATAATAACTTGTTGCAATTAAAGAAAATGAGATACCATCTTTAATTGGCCATTGACTGATTACAAATTCAAATGATAAAATATCTAGATTAGTGAATCTGAAAAAAAAAATCCATATCAAATTTAAACCAGCACTTCCCTCTGTTAAAGGCCTTGGCAAGAGATAGAATAAATAGCCTAGAGAAGGAACACATTCACAAGTACTTTCGGACAACCTATTCGCTGCTTCATACCGACATTTATTCAATATTTACATAACTTATTCAATTCTAGGTGTGTATCTACCCATTTTGTTGCATTTAAATTTCATGGTTTTTTTTTTTGGGGGGGGGGGGGGATGTAGTATTATTTAATATTTAAAGTTTCTATACCTAATAACTTCAAATTAAATGGTAAATTAAAACGTTTCTGTTCATTTCACCTTAAGTTTTTAGACTCAGCAGTAACACAGAAATAGAAAATTTTCGAAAGTTTTTTGTTCCTGCACCGTTTTACATAGCCAAATTTTTAGAAATTGTTCTGTTGTGAGTATTTATGTCTTAAAAGTAACAGTCATGTCAATTTTCATTTTTATATTCCTAACAATTACACGTACTTCGCTATTTAGATCATCATTAGGCCTTTGTCCGCTTTATTTAGTCTTCTAAATATAGAATTTTTTAGAATTCGTTCTAAAACGAACATTTACATCTTATAAATTACTACCATGCCAAATTTCAAGTTTCTAACTCCAACAGTGTCACAGAAATTGCAGGTTAGGTCTTTAGATCTTTTTTTTTTTTTTTTTTGTATCGTACACCCTTTTAATTTTCAGGTTTATAAAAAACTGATCGGCATTTACATTTTAAAACTAATAGCCACGTGAAATTTCAAAATTTCTATCCCTAACAATTCCAAATAAATCGTGATTTAGAATCTTTGTAGAATGTTTTACGCTTATTTCTCACTTTAAAATTTTCACCTTTTAAAAAGAGTTCATAACGAGTGTTTACATCTTAAAAGTAGCCACCACACCGATTTTCAAATTTCTAGGCCAAACAATATCACAGACATCGCATTTTAGAACTTTTTTGTTCTTGCACTGATGGCAGTTCTTGTACCGAAATAAAATACAGTCTGTTTTGGAGCAGAGATGGTCACCAATATTTTTTCTGACACCACTATATTTTTAATCGGCTAGGTAGTTTCAGAGATGACACCCTACAAACACCCAAACGTTACTGCTTCGAACAGATGTCATATACGCGCCGTATATTAGTGCGATTTTTTTCTGACGCCGATATCATATACGCACCGGGTACTTAACTGACGCCAAAGTGTCGTTATTTAGCTTGCTACGGTAACCCGGATGTTGTTGTTTATTTATTAATAAATTGTTTATTTACATTTATTTTTTTAACTATATAAATGTGTTGTTCTATATTTAGTAATCAAACTTTTTTTATTTATTGTTATTCCCCTTTTTGAAAATATATATGTAACTGGTATTCAAAAACGAGGTTTTCGCCAAATTGGCGTCGGAAAAAAATCGCGCCAATATGGGGTGTGTATGACATCTGTGACCTTATCTAATACGTGTTAGCAGATGCATTTTTTAAAATACATATATAAACAAGCATAATATTTCTTCAGTGTTATTTTCATAGTCGTTTATATCATTTGGAAAAAATCTCACTTTCTTAAACTCGAATTGCGTGAAGGTTTTTTTAAAAAAGCAAAGTCCATACAACAATGAAATTCCATGAAGGGTATTGAATACATGGTAATAAAGCATTTAGGTGAGCGCAGGTGATAAATCGTCAAATATTGTTCTTATCGTCATCTTTCGTAATGCATTCTTTTAATTTAAAATACACACATTAAATACATTTAAAAATACGATTTGACCCATTTAATTAAAAATACTAATAAGTAAATAAATAAAATAATAAGAAGAGATAATAGAATAAGTCAAAACATTTATTTCAACATCAACACAAGTTACACGTGCTGAAAAAAAGGCGGCTTTTGACAAAAAAATAAAAATAAAATACTTTTGGGGAAATTTGAACCGGGTTAAAAAAAATGTACCGTGATTGATTCAAATATTATAGGAATATTCCGTAATCGAGTTTTCAACCGATGTCGTAATTTAAAAAGCTTCGTTTAACTCCAATTAAATTTCATTGCTGTAACATTTTTTTTTTTGGGGGGGGGGGATGACGGAGGGAATGCGAGATTGCATATATTTACATTAAAATTTTTAACTTTCGTTTATATAACGGTTGCTTGTATGAATAATTAGCACCTTGATGATCGAGCTTCACTCAAAACATATGTAAAAAACTGCTTGTGTGGTTTGATTGCTTAAAGCCATTATTACGTAACTATTATAACTACCATACAGTTATAACAGTGTTGCTGTTAGTATTACTCTTGTTTGACGTCAACCTTGCTTGTGTATCTGAATACGAAATATTGGCCATTTTTCTTGGACGAAGAGTGGTTATAACATAATTGTTTCATTTTACATAGCATGTTTACCAATTGCAATATTGATACTTTTAAGTTAGTCAAGCGCAGGTAATAAATTGCCAATACTTTTTTCCATACCATATTCATCTTGCATTCATTTCATCTAAAATATAAACGTTTCTTTCACTTTATTTAAAATACACGTTTTTAACTAATTTCACTGTACTTTAACAACATCACTTTTGCCTTGGTCATAGCTGCCAACCTTTACGCTTTTTTCCTACCACTAAAATTTAAGTATTGCGCGGCAGCGCAATACTTATTTATTTCCAGTGTCATTTCTCAATGTTAATTTAACATAGAAAAGCCTATGGAGATGATAACTTTTTCATTTTTTCTTCCCACCTTTTTGTCCCTGATGCCACTCATTTTTAATTCTTTGCTAATTCTAATAATATTATAAATTCAAAATGTGAAAACATTTGCCTGACATCAGCGTCAAAACGGATCATAAAATACCTTTGCATATAGGTGGATTATAATCTAGAGAGTAACATGGGCTAATTTTTATTTACATTATTCAAATATTTTTCTTAATAATTCCAAATTTCGCTTTTTTCATTGAGAATCAACGGACATTTTCTAATAAAATTTAACCTTTTCCCCTTCATTGTTGTAAATAATTCAAAAGCCGAAATAATAATTTGCCTATATATAGTTGAATGATTTTCACGTGAAACATGTAACTGAAGAAATTGAAATGTTTTTTTTTTTTTTTTTTTTTTTTTTTTTAAAGAATTAAAAAGAAGATGAATATGGCGTCATAGTGGAAATAAAAATGACATTTTCAAGCAGATTTTTTAAAGTTCAGATTGTAATTTTTTGACCAAACTACAACAACCTGCATTACTGCACTAGTGAAACATTTTGAATTATACATAGGTAAATTGCACCACAAATTGTGATGCGATATCGCACAAATTAAAGCCTGATGATGATATACCCTCCATTAATTTTGAAATGTGTTCGTCTGAATTCAGTAGTTATTAAAAAACTTGACATATTAAACAAAAACCTAATTTGCAGAACAAATTAAAAAAACACAATTTATTTCCTAAATTGTTTAAGCCTGAGAAGGGGCAGATATTAAGATATTTCATACAATTCGTTCTACATTTAATGTTAAATTTTTGTAACAAATAAGTTAAACCAATTGAACATTGAAAAATAAAAATGAAATTCATACAATATAATACTTTAAACACTTATATACTTAGATTCCGTTCAAATGAAATCGAAATAAATCTTAGACTTTTTCCATTTTTAAGTTGTAAATATTTGTACTGCAGAATTTGCATTATGTTTATGACGATTGTACATAATATCATAAGAAACATGCAAAATACAAAAAGTCTAAGATGTATTTCGATTTCTTTTGAACGGAATCTAAGTATATAGGTGTTTAAAGTATTATATTGTATGAATTTCATTTTTATTTTTTAATGTTCAGTTGGTTTAACTTATTTGTTACAAAAATTTAACATTAAATGTAGAACGAATTGAATGAAATATCTTAATATCTGCCCCTTCTCAGGCTTAAACAATTTAGGAAATAAATTGACCTGTGTGAAGTTGGCACCCCTCATTGTGAATTTAAATATGAAAACTACACAGGAGTTTTGCCCAAGTTTTGCCCAGTTTTGCCCACCCATTAATTAATTTTGCCCACCCTTCCTAACGCTGTAAATCAAACTTTATTTTTTGACCCACTTTGAAAAAGCTAGCACCCCTCAATTTGAAATTTAACAAAACAATTGTACAATTATTTTGCCCAAGTTTTGCCCACCCATTAATTAATTTTGCCCACCTTTTATAACGCCGTAAATCAAAAAAATCTTTGTTGACCACGTGTGAAGCTGGCACCCCCCATTACGAATTAAAATATGAAATCCACACAAAAGTTTTGCCCGAGTTTTGCCCAGTTTTGCCCAACCATTAATTAATTTTGCCCACCTTTTATAACGCCGTAAATCAAAAAAATCTTTGTTGACCACGCGTGAAGCTGGCACCCCCCATTACGAATTGAAATATGAAAACCACACTAAAGTTTTGCCCAAGTTTTGCCCAGTTTTGCCCACCTTTTATAACTCCATAAATCAAATTTTATTTTTTGACCCATTTTTTAAACTAGCACCCCTCATTAGGAAATTTACAAAAAAAATTATACTATTATTTTGCCCAGGTTTTGCCCAGTTTTGCCCACCCATTAATTAATTTTGCCCACCTTTTATAACGCCGTAAATAAAAAAAAAAATCTTTGTTGACCACGTGTGAAGCTGGCACCCCCCATTACGAATTGAAATATGAAAACCACACTAGAGTTTTGCCCAAGTTTTGCCCAGTTTTGCCCACCCATTAATTAATTTTGCCCACCTTTTATAACGCCGTATATCAAAAAAATCTTTGTTGACCACGTGTGAAGCTGGCACCCCCCATTACGAATTAAAATATGAAATCCACACAAAAGTTTTGCCCGAGTTTTGCCCAGTTTTGCCCACACATTAATTAATTTTGCCCACCTTTTATAAAGCCGTAAATCAAGAAAATCTTCGTTGACCACGTGTGAAGCTGGCACCCCCCATTACGATTTAAAATATGAAATCCACACTTAAGTTTTGCCCAAGTTTTGCCCAGTTTTGCCCATCCATTAATTAATTTTGCCCACCTTTTCTAACGCTGTAAATCAAATTTTATTTTTTGACCCATTTTTAAACTAGCACCCGTCATTAGGAAATTTACAAAAAAAATTGTACTATTATTTTGCCCAGGTTTTGCCCAGTTTTGCCCAACCATTAATTAATTTTGCCCACCTTTTATAACGCCGTAAATCAAAAAAATCTTTGTTGACCACGTGTGAAGCTGGCACTCCCCATTACGAATTGAAATATGAAAACCACACTAAAGTTTTGCCCAAGTTTTGCCCAGTTTTGCCCACCCATTAATTAATTTTGCCCACCTTTTATAACGCCGTAAATCAAAAAAATCTTTGTTGACCACGTGTGAAGCTGGCACCCCCCATTACGAATTGAAATATGAAAACCACACTAAAGTTTTGCCCAAGTTTTGCCCAGTTTTGCACACCCATAAATTAATTTTGCCCACCTTTTATAACGCCATAAATCAAAAAAATCTATGTTGACCACGTGTGAAGCTGGCACCCCCCATTACGAATTAAAATATGAAATCCACACAAAAGTTTTGCCCGAGTTTTGCCCAGTTTTGCCCACCCATTAATTAATTTTGCCCACCTTTTATAACGCCGTAAATCAAAAAAATCTTTGTTGACCACGTGTGAAGCTGGCACCCCCCATTACGAATTGAAATATGAAAACCACACTAAAGTTTTGCCCAAGTTTTGCCCAGTTTTGCCCACCCATTAATTAATTTTGCCCACCTTTTATAACGCCGTAAATCAAAAAAATCTATGTTGACCACGTGTGAAGCTGGCACTCCCCCATTACGAATTAAAATATGAAATCCACACAAAAGTTTTGCCCGAGTTTTGCGCAGTTTTGCCCACCCATTAATTAATTTTGCCCACCTTTTATAACGCCGTAAATCAAGACAATCTTCGTTGACCACGTGTGAAGCTGGCACCCCGCATTACGAATTAAAATATGAAAACCACACTAAAGTTTTGCCCAAGTTTTGCCCAGTTTTGCCCATCCATTAATTAATTTTGCCCACCTTTTCTACCGCTGTAAATCAAATTTTATTTTTTGACCCATTTTTAAACTACCACCTCTCATTAGGAAATTTACAAAAAAAATTGTACTATTATTTTGCCCAGGTTTTGCCCAGTTTTGCCCACCCATTAATTAATTTTGCCCACCTTTTATAACGCCGTAAATCAAAAAAATCTTTGTTGACCACGTGTGAAGCTGGCACCCCCCATTACGAATTAAAATATGAAAACCACACTAAGGTTTTGTCCAAGTTTTGCCCAGTTTTGCCCACCCATTAATTAATTTTGCCCACCTTTTATAACGCTGTAAATCAAAAAAATCTTCGTTGACCACGTGTGAAGTTGGCACCCCCCATTATGAATTAAAATATGAAAACCACACAAAAGTTTTGCCCAAGTTTATCCCAGTTTTGCCCACACATTATTTAATTTTGTCCACCTTTTATAATGCTGTAAATCAAAAAATTCTTTGTTGATCAAGTGTGAAGTTGGCACCCCCCATTTCAAATTAAAATATGAAAAACACACAAAAGTTATGCCCAAGTTTTGCCCACTCATTATTTAATTTTGCCCACTTTTTCCAACGCTGTAAATTGAAAAAATCTTTGTTGATAACGTGTGCAGTTCGCACCCCCCATTACGAATTAAAATGTAAAAGCCACACAAAAGTTTTGTTTAAATTTTTCCCAGTCTTGCCCACCTATTATTTAATTTGTCAAGATTTCATAACGTTGTAAATAAAATTTGTTTTTTGACCCATTATTTAAACTAGCACCCCACAGTAGGAAAAAAAGCACAATTGAGAGGTTATTTTGCCCACCTATTATTTAATTTTGCCCTCTTTTCATAATGCTGTAAATTAAAAAATAGCTCTGTTTACCACTTTGGGCATTTTCACATCCAAATACGAATTAAACTAACCATATTACTAGTGTTACGGGACTTTTCTAGAGCTTTCTCCAACTGAAAAAATGTATCCTGTTTTGTCCAGCGTTCTTATAGCATTGCCTGTTTTTAACCGACTTCATTTGTTTTAGTATTCTTTCATTTTACTCTTGTTTTTTCCAAAATAAAGTTTTTCCTAGTTTTCCCAATTTTCCTTTACTTTCGGCCGTCTTGTCTGTGTCTAGATTTTCGTCCGGATTTACCTAGTTTTCTCCCACTGAGCTCCATATATAACAGGAAATCTGTCTTCCTATTTCCCAAGATGATTTCTAGCGGTCCAGGTTTGCATTCCAGGCAAAAAGTACTGTTTGTTTCGTTTCTTTGCATGATTTAAGAATCATTTATTAATTTGATAAGTATTGCTTAATTAGAGAGACATACATTAGAATAATAGTAAATGTCAACACTAGTATCTAACACTGGTAACGCGGACTATATTTTACCTTTGCCTTTTATTCTTCATTTGCCTTGCAAACGTATGACCGCCAACTGAGAACTCTTGTTATGTATGGAGCTTAGTGGTTTTTGGCCATATTTTGTTCAATTTTTACTGATGCCCCGAGAGTTTTGCCATGCGTTTCAAAAGATTGTCTCAGCTTTGTCCAACGTTTTTATGGAATTAGAGTTTTTTTTTGCACTGTTCATACAATTTTTAAATACTTCCAAATGTTTTGCAGGATTTGCTGGTGTTCCTAAATGAAATTCTAGTTTCGCGTAGCGTGCCTCGATATGAAATTGGCGGCATATGTTGCTCACACTATGACCAACGTCATAAAAGACCATATTATGACTTTTAAGACATTATATGGAGTGGATCATCTTTACATGGCGATTGGCACCAAACGATGGGCGTAGCGCTTTGTACCAATCACCGTGTAAAGTTGACCCACTCCGTGGGACGTTTTAAACGTCATTAATTGGCCTTATATGTCGTTGATTGTGGCCAAAGACCTTTAAGATACATAGACCGACAATGGAGGATATTCCAAATATGCGTTCGAGGCTGAAAAACGTCACGTGATACCGGTAATTTACCCAAGGAACTTCTAACTGATAAGAAGGAAAGATATTACTGCTTGGCCTCATGAACTGTTTCATTGGCTAGCGGGGATTTACATTACACGTCTACGGAGCCTTCCCTTCTTTACGCTAGAAGTTTTCACCTTGACCACGTGATCAAAACGGAGATGGAATATCCTCCATTCCCATTCAAAAGCATGCGAAATTATGGCAGCCATCTGAAGTAAATTGAAACACTTCAACCGCAAGGTTTGTACGTCAGCTGTGAATTATTTACCATTAAGTGCTATGGCTAGAATGAGCTTTAAAAATAATTTTCATCAATATATATGAATTTTATGGCATATGTTTTACATGACGCTATTTTTTATATCTAAATATGCGTTATAAATATTGAATTTTCAGAAATAAAGTTAAATAAGGCGATTTATTAATAATTTTATGGATGGTATGTTTGAAAAAGAGTATCTAATTTTTATGCCTTATAAACCGAAATAAAGGCGAAATTAATATGGAAACAGATTGTTAAAGATTATAATTCCACCTTTTTTTAAGTTTGAGTTACAAAAGTAACTGGTAGGGAAGTGTAGATTAAAGGTAACAACTGTTACATAATATAGTAATTTAGAAAATTTTAAATTACTTGTAAAGAAATCTACGTTAAAACTAATTGTTATGTAAAAAGGCAATTAAAAAAATGCATATTAACGAAAGTAACACTATATTTTTATCCTTGGAGGACGTTTATTGAAATACTTACTTGCTATTCAAAAAAGCCAAAAAAATTATTATTAATAATGTTTTTTTTTTTTTTTTTTTTTTTTTTTTTTTTTTTTTAGGCCTAAATGAAATAGGGTAGACTAATACTTAATGATACGAAATAAAAAATTACGCTAATAAAAGCATTTTCTTAGGTAAATTAAAATATAAAACATATATGCTGCCGTACAAGAGCTGTGATCAAAAATCCTCAGTTAAACTGACAGTTTGCCGGTCTATGTATCTTAAAAGTCTTTGGTTGCGGCAGTGCCGACGAGCTGGAATTCGACATCACGGCAGATCAGTCATTTGCTTATCATTCATTGAACCCTATTCTTGTGACATAAAAGCCACAAGAATAGGGTCGAACGAATCATCCGCTGATGGCCGACCTGCCGTGGGGTCGAAATCGAGCTCGTCGGCATTGTTTATAGTTGGCGTTGGTTGGGCTTAGACTGTGCTTTGACAGGGGTGTTTGTCCAAACTATGGCAAACCTAGACATTTTCTGTCTAGATTTTCTCGGCTTGCGTTTGTCCAAACTATAGCAAACCTAGACATTTTGTATTCCAGAACATGGCGATGCTCACCTAGACGAGTTTCGAGATAAGTTAACAAGCATAAGCTTGGTTATAATGTGACACTCGCTAAGCTTGGGCATTCGCTTTGTCCAGAATCGTCTAACTAATCAAATTTTATATTCGATATGCTGCAACTCTCGTATCGCGGTATCCTACTAAATGCTAGAAATCTATTTGGTGGGTTCTTTATCGTTACTTCATATATTTCTTAAACACAGTCTCGAAAGGCAAATAGAACATTCAGTCAAACTGATGGGGCGGATATTTCCCAAACAGGCACTGTAGCATGATTGGCTGTGATGATTTGACAGCAATGCCTCTTTGCGCAATTAGTGTTTCGTTTTTAATTTCCACTCGCTAACTTTTGGTGAATTTTTAGAACTAAAGCAAGCTGTTTAAAATGTTATTCTAAAGTGTTTCGAACTGAGTTCGCAGTAGCTCAGTGGTGCGTAGTTTCTCTTCAGTTATGTAAGTGTGAATTTGAATCGAAATGGGAGAAAGTTTCAAAAAATGGAAAGTTTACTTTTTAATATTTATTTAAGGTTCTGACTTTTTTCCTCGTGGAAGAAGGTTGTTCCAAGGAAATAACGCCATTTTATGATCATTTGAGGTCATGCCGGCAAAAGCGGTAGAGAATACCTCATAGCTTAAATAACTAAATAACTATTTATTTAAATTATAAAAAAGAATTTGAATGAAAAAATAGAAAATTTCTATTTTTAAAATGTTACTTAATTTATAAAATGATTTTAAACAATATTAGCGTTTTACATATTGTGATTTTTTTTAAAATATTCTTTGCAGCGTTTGCGGTCTTTAAGGCACTTCCAGCCTTAAGGCAGAGATTCCAATATACTCCAATATATCCAGAGATTCTTTAAGGTAGAGATTCCAATATATCGACTCAACCGATTTCACTATTTTTTTTTTGTGTGTGTGTTTTAATAGGTGTGAATCAGTGGCGTGGCGTCCGGTCATCGCTGGATGCGGCGATGACCAAGCAATATTTTAAAACTCTTAATAAGCTTTTAATACTTTACGATCCAGTTTTAGCAGAACATTTGGAGTTCATGTATAAGTGAAGGTAAGATTTAAAGTTTCTTTTTTGAACACTAGGGGGCTCGGCCCCCTACGAGCTACGCTCGCCAACCCCCGTCCAGACACTGCAGGCTCTAAATGCACGCTAATTTGATCGGCTTTAAAAAGATTTCGAAAGATTGAATTATAATTTAAAAATCAGTCGCGATCTCCCTATAAACGAATTTCTATTCATTTCTCTTTGATTGGGGAATTTTAACGCCAAATCCGCTGCGGTACTACTTGATTATCTCGTCGACCAATTTCGCCAAATTATATAAAACGCAAAACCAATCGCCAAATTATACAAATTGACATAATTTTTATTTTAAATAACGAAAGAAGAAATAAATTCGTACAGCATTAATAAAAATACAAATAAAACGTCGAAATAAAAATAACTTGATGACGTAGACAAGTGTAACAACATTTCAAAATAAGCTAATATAAAAGGAATCAAGTAAACAGAGTCTTTCTCTCCTGGTATTTTTTAACAAAGCGAAAAGAAAGTTCTTTTAAATGGGACTTTTTAATCTGACGTAATTTTTACCAAGCTATTCTTTCTCTTTTAAATATTCACGTAAAAATACTTTAGTTAGAAATTAAATATTATTTGCGCTTTCCTAACAAAAATAGGTGAAAAGATCCTCCCAAAATATTAAATAAATGTCTAGCGCAATTTCTAAATTTAAACTTTTTTGTAATATTATTTTGTGTTCATTTTATGTAATAACTATAATGTGACGTAAATATGACGTAATTTTTCCTAAGACTTCTAACGCATGTTAATGAATTTATTATTTTACAATATCCTTTCTCTTTTAAAATTCACGTGTATACTTTTTATGACGTAATTTTTAATATGTTCCTGCTTTTTATACGTAATTATTTAATTCTAATTTGAAAGTTTTTTTCCTGCTTATAATAGTCACGTGTAAATAAATTTTTAATTTGAAGCAAGCATTATTGCTTGCGCTTTTTATACAGTTGGCAACAGTTTAAATTAGTACAATTTTCTGAAATCTGTAAAAAATATCTCTAGAAATGCTGAAAATTTCAATTTAAAATAGAAATAAAACATGAAAAAATGAGTCAAAATAAAAAAAAATTAATGCAATCTGCACTCCGGCAAATTCTAACGCATAAAATGATCTAAAAATGATTACACTGCCATGTATAGTTTTTGCTGCTATAAAACATTTTTAGTGGAACGATTTTGTCCAACTTTAGCATTAAATATCTCTTAAAATAATTCTTCGATTTGAAAACTGTCTGCACCAGCGTGTTTATCAAACATTTCTGTATAAAACCACCGATTTTCATATTTTTGTATGCATTATTTTTCTTAATATTAACGAAGAAAGACCTACGGTCACAAAAAATTCAAAACCGGCGGCGGCGGCGGCGGCGGTGACAGCGGTAGTTACTTTTTTTTAGAATAGAGAGATTCAACCATTGAATTTTAGAGTTAATAATTTTTCACCACAAACTTAAATAATTGCGATAACCACCGAAAATTTTCACGCCACGCCACTGGTGCGAATCGCTCATACATTCGTTTATGTGACATCGGTTGTAACGAATTTTATGAATATTCAGGATAGATTGCTTCAGGACGAGGTTGCAACATCCTGTTTTCATATTTTAATTCGTAATGGGGGGGTGCCAGTTTCACATGTGGTCAACGAAGACATTTTTGATTTACGGTTTTACAAAAGGTGGGAAAAATTAATTAATGGGTGGGCAAAACTGGGCAAAACATAGGACAACTTTTGTGTGGTTTCATATTTTAATTCGTAATGGGGGGTGCCACTTCACACGTGGTCAACGAAGATTTTTTTGATTTACGGCGTTATAAAATGTGGGCAAAATTAATTAATGAGTGGGCAAAACTGGACAAAACTTGGGCAAAACTTTAGTGTGGTTTTCATATTTCAATTCGTAATGGGGGGTGCCAGCTTCACACGTGGTCAACAAAGATTTTTTTTATTTACGGCGTTATAAAAGGTGGGCAAAATTAATTAATGAGTGGGAAAAACTGGGCAAAACTTGGGTAAACCTTTAGTGTGGTTTTCATATTTCAATTCGTAATGGGGGGTGCCAGCTTCACACGTGGTCAACAAAGATTTTTTTGATTTACGACGTTATAAAAGGTGGGCAAAATTAATTAATGGGTGGGCAAAACTGGGCAAAACCTGGGCAAAATAATAGTACAATTTTTTTTGTAAATTTCCTAATGAGGGGTGCTAGTTTAAAAATGGGTCAAAAAATAAAATTTGATTTACAGCGTTAGAAAAGGTGGGCAAAATTAATTAATGGATGGGCAAAACTGGGCAAAACTTGGGCAAAACTTTAGTGTGGTTTTCATATTTTAATTCGTAATGGGGGGTGCCAGCTTCACACGTGGTCAACGAAGATTTTCTTGATTTACGGCTTTATAAAAGGTGGGCAAAATTAATTAATGGGTGGGCAAAACTGGGCAAAACTCGGGCAAAACTTTTGTGTGGATTTCATATTTTAATTCGTAATGGGGGTGCCAGCTTCACACGTGGTCAACAAAGATTTTTTTGATTTACGGCGCTATAAAAGGTGGGCAAAATTAATTAATGGGTGGGCAAAACTGGGCAAAACTTGGGCAAAACTTTAGTGTGGTTTTCATATTTCAATTCGTAATGGGGGGTGCCAGCTTCACACGTGGTCAACAAAGATTTTTTTGATTTACGGCGTTATAAAAGGTGGGCAAAATTAATTAATGGGTGGGGAAAACTGGGCAAAACCTGGTCAAAATAATAGTATAATTTTTTTTGTAAATTTCCTAATGAGGGGTGCTAGTTTAAAAAATGGGTCAAAAAATAAAATTTGATTTATGGCGTTATAAAAGGTGGGCAAAATTAATTAATGGGTGGGCAAAATTAATTAATGGGTGGGCAAAATTGGGCAAAACTTGGGCAAAACTTTAGTGTGGTTTTCATATTTCAATTCGTAATGGGGGGTGCCAGCTTCACACGTGGTCAACAAAGATTTTTTTGATTTACGGCGTTATAAAAGGTGGGCAAAATTAATTAATGGGTGGGCAAAACTGGGCAAAACTCGGGCAAAACTTTTGTGTGGATTTCATATTTTAATTCGTAATGGGGGGTGCCAGCTTCACACGTGGTCAACAGATTTTTTTTATTTACGGCGTTATAAAAGGTGGGCAAAATTAATTAATGGGTGGGCAAAACTGGGCAAAACTTGGGCAAAATAATTGTACAATTGTTTTGTTAAATTTCAAATTGAGGGGTGCTAGCTTTTTCAAAGTGGGTCAAAAAATAAAGTTTGATTAACAGCGTTACGAAGGGTGGGCAAAATTAATTAATGGGTGGGCAAAACTGGGCAAAACTTGGGCAAAACTCCTGTGTAGTTTTCATATTTAAATTCACAATGAGGGGTGCCAACTTCACACAGGTAATAAATTGTGTTTTTTTTTTTTTTATTATTTGTTCTGCAAATTAGGTTTTTGCCTTGTTTAATCGAGAGACTTCGACGATTAAATAAGAAAATATTTACTGTAAAATTTTAGTGGTAACAAGAAAGCGTAAAAGTTGACAGCTATGCTTGGTGTTTTTTTTTTTTTGTAAGCTTTGTGCAGTTTTGGCTCCACAAAGTGAGATTTGTTACAAAAAGATACAAACCTGATAATTTATTACAAACACGATGAACGTTTATGCTTATTTTTTACAAATAAATATAAAACTTTTCGGCACAAATGTCATATACGCACCATGTTTGCACGATTTTTTTTCTGACGCCAATTTGGCGAAAACCTCGTTTTCGAATACCAGTTACATATATATTTTTAAAAAGGGAATAACAATAAATAAAAAAAGTTCAATTAATAACTATAGAACAAAACAATTTATATAATTTTAAAAAGAAAATAAAAGTAAATAAACAATTTATTAATTAATAAACAACAACATCTAGGTTACCATATCAAGCAAAATAATGACACTTTGGCGCCAGTTAAGTACCCCGGTGCGTATATGACATTGGCGTCAGAAAAAAATCGCGCCAACATAGTGCGTATATGACATCTGTGCGTAAATGTCTGGTGTACACTAAATAAATTGTTTAAATCTTTAAAAAAATATTTGGGTACAGGAAACAATGAGTAGGTTGCCAGAAAATATGCATGAAAAGTTTACTTCTCTCGCCAAACCCATTTTCTTTACCAATACGACGCCTATTATTGAAAAGTACCCATTTCGGTACTTGTTAGTTATCCCGTCGACCAAATTACTGTCGCCAAATTGTAAGATTGAATGCCAATAATGGTTGATCGTAAATGTCACATTCACTTGACAACACGTGTTTACGTCATCAATTGTTTTTTATTTCGACGTTTCGTTTGTATTTTTATTAATGTTATACTAATTTATTTGTTCTTTCGTTATTTAAAATAAAAATTATGTCAATTTGTATAATTTGTCGGGTGATTTTGCGATTTATATAACTTGGCGAAATTGGTCGACGGGATAACTAACAAGTACCAAAATTTCACTTGAAATACTAAAAAGGAAAAAAATAATAATTAATTAAGAATTAATGATGCCACAAATCAAAATTGTTTATTTAAACATCAAATAACTGTTCCAAATTTTCACACGCAAAATATAAATGTTTTTGGCGATTAAAAATGCTATTGGGTAGGTTATCGTAAAATCTGAAACCCTAAGTTATTATGGCTAATAATCTATATAATTAAACAAAAACCTAATTTGCAGAACAAATTAAAAAAACAAAATTTATTTCATAAATTGTTTAAGCCCGAGAAGGGGCAGATATTAAGATATTTCATTCAATTCGTTCTACATTTAATGTTAAATTTTTGTAACAAATAAGTTAAACCAATTGAAAAATAAAAAATAAAAATGAAATTCATACAATATAATGCTTTAAACGCCTATATACTTAGGTTCCGTTCAAATGAAATCGAAATAAATCTTAGACTTTTTTTAAAGTTTTGTATTTTGCATGTACCTTATCATATTATGTACAATCGTCATAAAGATAATGCAAAATCTGCAGTACAAATATTTACAACTTAAAAATGGAAAAAGTCTAAGGTTTATTTCAATTTCATTTGAACGGAATCTAAGTATATAGGTGTTTATAGCATTATATTGTATGAATTTCATTTTTATTTTTTAATGTTCAATTGGAGCTTATTTGTTACAAAAATTTAACATTAAATGTAGAACGAATTGAATGAAATATCTTAATATCTACCCCTTCTCGGGCTTAAACAATTTAGGAAATAATTTTTTTTTTAAATTTGTTCTGCAAATTAGGTTTTTGTTTAATATGTCAAGTTTTTTAATAACTACTGCATTCAGACAAACACATTTCAAAATTAATGGAGGGTATCATCATCAGGCTTTGATTTGTGCGATATCGCATCACAATTTGTGGTGCAATTTACCTATGTATAATTCAAAATGTTTCACTAGTGCAGTAATGCAGGTTGTTGTAGTTTGGTCAAAAAATTACAATCTGAACGCAAAAAATCTGCTTAAAAATGTCATTTTTTCCCACTATGACGTCATATTCATTTTCTTTTTAATTCTTAAAAAAAAAAAAAAAAAAAAAAAAAAAACTATTTCAGTTTCTTCAGTTTCATGTTTCACGTGAAAATCATTCAACTAAAAATAGGCAAATTATTATTACGGCTTTTGAATTATTTACAACAATGAAGGAAAAAATGTTAAATTTTATTAGAAAACGTCCGTTGATTCTGAATGAAAAAAGCGAAATTTGGAATTATTAAGGAAAATATTTGAATAATGTAAATAAAAATTAGCCAATGTTACTCTCTAGATTATAATCCACCTATATGCAAAGGCATTTTATGATTCGTTTTGATCCTGACGTCTGGCAAATATTTTTACACTTTGAATTTATAATATTATTAGAATTAGCAAAGAATTAAAAATGAGTGGCATCAGGGACAAAAAGGTGGGAAGAAAAAATGAAAAAGTTATGATCTCCATAGGCTTTTCTATGTTAAATTAACATTGAGAAGTGACACTGGAAATAAATAAGTATTGCGCTGCCTCGCAATACTTAAATATGGCCTTTTTTCTTTGAAATAGAAAAAAAAAATCCAGATTTCTTTTCCTGTTTGATTAAATTTAAATATGTTTTATTGCACTTTAATATTAGTGCGTGCATATTTTCTTTGCTCCATGTGCTGTAATTCGGTTTTATACGAAAACATCCAGCCGGTGAAAATGACATACATTAAATTTCCATGACGTAAGTAGATAAATTGTGCTTTTTTATCAGTTTTTTATTATAATTTTTAAACGAATCGGAACTTATTTTTCATAGTAGGTACATTCAGTAGGTTACCCTCATAGGTACCTTCTAGTACAATCAGAACCGAAATCCGACAAATATTTTTTGAGTTATGCTTGAAAAAAGGTTTTAATATCCATCGTAGCTGTTTTTTATCCGGAAAGTGATATTACGCTGTGTATTAGCCTTCGCTTCGCTCAGAATAAAAAAATGTCGAATGTATGAAATGTCAAATTCATAAAGAGTAGTTAGGTAGATGAAAGTTAATAAATAATGAGAAAACACCTCCCACAATTCCTTCTTTCCGATCTTCATTTCCTCCCGATGCGTAAATAGGGCCTCTCCAGATGTGCGAGCGCTTTTTACTTCTCGGAAGAATTGAGATAATTTTTTAATGAGAATTCTTTGTAATTTTAATTAATAGCTCAGCTAATTATTAGAAATTTTAAATTCTGAGTCTCAAGTGCAACAGGAGAGGTGAACCTTTGACTAACCTCTGACATATTTTCAGCCTTGTATGTGCGTAGATTTTTCTACCCATTGTGAACAGAGAGACACATTTACAGAGCGAAACTTTATATTAGCAGTATAAATGGACAGCAAAAGAAAACAGGGCTATCAATATTCTTATATTTTTTAGCTCACAGGCTATCAAAGCACCCCTTAATTTAGATAAATTGATTTTTCTTGCAGAATTATTCGATTTGCTTCAAATTTCATTTAATCCGATATGGAGCTTCTTTGAGTATATTTGGAGGTTCATTAGTTAAGTATAAAAGGGGTAAAGGGGGCCAGGCACCCCTTAATTTAGATATATGTGTTTTCATGCAGAATTGGCAAATTATCATTTTTTTTTTCAAATTATGATAAGGAGCTTTTCTTGATTAGATTTGGACATTCATTAGTGAAGTATAAAGGGGGGAATTGGGTAGCAAATACCGCCCTTAATTTAGCGAAATGTTTTTTTCATGCAGAATCATCTGATTTGCTTCAAATTTGGTATACAGGTTTATTCTGATAAGGCGCGTCCCTGATTAGATTTGTAGGTTCATTGGTCAAGTATAAAAGGGGAAAACGGGGGCTAATCCTCCTCAGTTTATTTTTTGAGAGGCATTATTCTTTAATATAAGAGTATAATATACAATTAGTGTGAATAGTCTGTGAGCTCAATGCCATTAGTTTAACCCCTTGAGGGGCAAGCAAAAATTACTCTAAATATTGAATTCTCACCGGAATAATCGAAAAATTTTATTTATAAATAAGGAAAAGCAATTTTTCAATGAATTTCCTCCAAAGTTAAAAACATAAAATTTAGTAAAAAATTTCTGGTGACAATGTTGTTTAAATTAGGTGGGATATATTTTATCCCACCGCCCCTCAAGGGGTTAACTGGTCACTTTTCTTTTTTCTTAAGAAGTGTACCGCGGCACACAAGTTAGCCATGTGAGCATTATTTGTGCAGTGAACATTTTTAAAGGTATCCATTTTTTTTCTAACAGTAGTTGCTATATAGGCCAACGAAAATTAATAGGCAAATTATTTAAAATAAATTAAAACTAATATATGCACGTATGTCCTTACTCTATCCTTGGTAAATTCAATTGCGTTTTCACGTAATTAATATATTTTGTTACAGAGTAAGACTTGATTTTACTTACTGAGAATGAAGTTTGTAATACCTATAGCTTATTTACAGGGACGCACAGAAGTTCTCATCTGATGTGACAACTGGTGGCTGTTTCTGTGATTGATTAACTGATGTTAATTACATAATTCTTGATTAGCCTGTATAAAAATGTCTTGCCCGACACAGTCGGATTTGAACCACGGCCCTTTCATTTTAAAACAATGCACCATCAATAAACCATCGAATTTCTGCCTTTTTTTCAATATCTTCTCAATCTTCTGGAGATAAGTGCTGCCTCCTTACAAATATAAGTAACAAAAAAAAAAAAAAAAGGTCGCTTCCTCCCGAACTTTTGATTTGTACAAAAAAGTCTTTTGAGTATATACCTACATAAATAAATATGGATTCCTCATATATTCTAAGCAAAAAATCTTGCAATTGAGATTTTAATTATGTTATACGTTTTCTTTTTTTAAGCTATTAACCCTTAACCCTAGAACTACCGAAAATTTTACTCAAGTTTTATAAAAAGATTGCACATCAGAATTCTTATTTAAAACTATGGAGCTTATTTACTTAACTCATTATTGTCTGGTTTACACATTTAGTTTATTTTAAAGAAATTTCTGGTTAGAATAAATATTTCGAATGTACCCATCGGGCCCATTGGACCCGTCTGGTAGACGGAGGGTTAAATGCGCGATTTTTTATTTTGTTTTGAAAAAAATTATGTATGATTTGCTGAAAGGTTTATTACATAGGAAAAATAATGAATAAAATCAGAGCTACATTTTTCATATAATGCGTCAATCTTTTCTTCTGCTGCACATCTGCAATATAAGTAAAAACTACTGTCGTCTAATTTTACGCTAAAATATTGAAAATTAGTAAATATTTTAATAAGTATGTCTCCAAATACATTATTTTATATATTTATTTATTTTATAAAACTTATCCCTTAACCCCTTAATGATCGTTTAATATTTGGAACAAGTTGGATGTGCCAATCCCAAAACTTTCTTCTATCTCATGTAGCTTAATATTTCAAAATGTTGTTACAAATACCAATAATTCATTTTTATTAGTTTTATTAGTATTTTTATTAGAATTTTGCATAACTTCACACACTTTTCGATGGTACAATATTGAAAATGGTCAAAAATCGTCTCCTTCCGGCAGATTTTTTCCAAATTCTGGTAGGACTGTCTTGCCATTGCCAAAAACATACACAAATAATTTGGTTCAATTCTATGCATAACTTGATACACTTGTCGATGGTACAGTATTCAAAATGTACAAAAATCGCTATTACAGCGCCCCCTACAGGCGGAAATTTTCCAAATTCGGGGAGGATCTTCTTGCTATAAACAAAATCATACACAAAAATTTGGTTCAATTCTATGCATAACGTCATACACTTTTCGACGGTACAATATTCAAAATGCACTAAAGTCGCAGAAAAATCGCTCCCCCTACAGGCGGAGTTTTTCCAAATTAAAGGAGGACCTGCTTGTCACAGCCACAAACTCAACAAATTTTTTTGGTTCAATTCTATGCATAACTTTATACACTTTTCGATGTTACAATATTCAAAATGCCACAAAAATCGCTATTACAGCGCCCCCTACCGGCGATTTTTTTCCAAATTAATGGAGGACCTGCATGCCATAGCCAAAAACTTAAAAAAAATGGTTCAATTCTATGCATAACTTCATACAATTTTCAATTGTACAATGGCGACATACAGACACACGGACATACAGACATTTTCTATAAACATGTTTTTTGGGATCTCTGACCCCTAAAACGTGTAAATCCGTCGAAAACCGGAAGTCGAAAAAAATTTCGATTACAATACTTTCTTCTATTGAAGATAGAAGAAAGTAAAAAACATAAAAAAAGAACCTATTTTTTTATTACAGAAATTGAATATTTTTTAAGATTTCTAAATAAAATATGCAATAATTTTTTTAAAGCGGGGAAAAAAAAAGATGTTATAGAACAAATTCGCATTTGTAGAAAAATCATAGTGCGAGAATTCCGTGTCTTAACGTTTGTTTTACACCATACACATTTATGTGAATAAGACCTTTATTTTTCGCATCTTAGATCTTTATTTAGCATCATCACTAAAAATTTTTCAAACAATATTTGAAATTATATATTTATACATTAAATTTTAATTATTAATAACTTTTATGAGTGTGATATATTTGGAAACATGCAATACAATGTCTAAAATCACAATCAGCGAGAAATACCAAACCCAACCGGTTATATTCAAAGACTTCACGCGGAAATGACAGTTAATTTTTTCTGGTTTCAGACGTTTTTCCAGCAATTAAATCTCCAGTCCGGAAATATGACGGGCACGAGAAATAACTAACTACACCTCAGCCCGTGATATTGATGGGAGCGAGAATTAACACGTTGAGTGCCACGATGACTGATACTGAAGCGCTGAAAATTTACAATGTTTAAAGTAATTTTTAAGAAAGTATATTCCTGTAATAAATAAAAGGTAGATAAATTTTAAATATTTGTTCAGTAATTATTTAAAACAATGTATATTTTTTCAGTTTTGTATCATATTTTAGAGGTCAGCCATCGGTGAATGACGCGTTTTAAACGGAAAGTTCGCCACCGGTGACTGACGTGGTGCTTAACGTGTTAAAGGGTTAAACCTTTAATTCCCGTAATAGAATACGTTCTAGAAATTTCGTAGTTCAGATAATCTGACTTTATACCAGTATGTTTTAATTGTTAATTTCGTTTTACTTAAATGCGGAATTTCTGTTATTAATTAAAGCAAATATTGCTTTTTAATTTTCTGGTGTGAATTAGGTATATACGAAGAAAAACTCTATTAAATTCAAAACACTGTTGTTTGCATATATGCAAAGCTGCGCACTAATGGGTTAAACTGAATTATTACATGGTTTATAACATATTAACCAGAATATTTATTACAATATTGTAGAAGTGATGTAAATTGTTGCACAATCTATGCATGAGGCATGATTATCTTCTTGTATTTTTTTCCCCACGATGTCGTCTCCACTCTTTGGTAAGTTTCACTCTGCAAACCGCAATATAACACTAAAGTTTGTTAATTTTGTTTATGAATTTCTCAAGTGAGAACGGACTTATGGGGGGAACCGTATATTTTTGATTCAAAAATAAGTTTAGGAATTAAACCATATTTGTGCTAATGTAACTGCGAAAAATTATATGCAAAGAACTATAAGAAACTTTCAATAACCCCTTCAGGGGCGATGGAATACATTACATCCCACTTAATTTTAATCAAGATTTACACCAGAATTTTTTGATTAAATTTCACTTTTGTAATTTTGGCAAATAAAAACCATATAGTTACATTTTATATATATATAATAAAAATTTTCTAAAATTCTGGTGTGAATTCAACATTAAATAAACACAATTAATTGCCCCTGAAAGGGTTAAAAATATTACCTATAACGCTGATATGTTGACTATACCATAGCTGCCAACCTTTACACATTTTTGCTACCGCTAAAATTTAGAAGAGATTTTCACCTTGTTTAATCGTGAGATTTTGACCATTCAATAAGGCAATATTTTACAAGAAAATTTTAATGGTAGGAAGAAAGCGTAAAGGTTGACAGCTATGTTATACATGTCATAATTCATTCACTTTAAAACGTTAATCAGAACAACTAAATCGATAAACATTTTAAAAAGTAATTATTTTTAATATATTTTTTCCTTTTCCGTTTATGTTATTGGAAGTCGCAGAAGTGTGATGAATCACCATAATGCAGATAGTCTAATCATAGCTGCAAATCTCTTGGTTATCATCAAGTCAAAAAAACATTTTTGATTCCATAACATGTGAGGTCTGTTTTATGATACTTACTGTATTTTTTTACAAAATTTGTGCCCCCAGAGTAATTTAAGCGACATTTTTAACCTTTTATCTACTGCATTATGATCTACTGCAATTTGTTTCATCTAATTTTTTTTCAATTACTACAATGAGAATTAAAGAATAAATATAAAAAAAAATATTCATCCGTGAGATATTTGATTATTTAGAGATAATTAATCAAAGTGGTACTTTTAAGTACCGTCAGTACACTACGATTGAAATATCGTAGCAGAAAACGCACAAATTATTGCAAATGGCAATAGAAAATGTTTTCCCTTTAATAAGTAAGTGATAGTTGTTTGCTTATTTACAAATGAAGCTTTTGACAAATTCCGGTGCCAATCATTTATTTCAACACTTTAGAATTGAAAATGCTTTGCCCCTGAAAATAGGTTTCGATCTTGTTAGTAGTTCTTTAGTTATGCGACGTCTATATTCCAGGGACAATATGTTCTCTCGCATCTCCACATATGCAATATATGAATTTACATATGCCATTTCTAGCATAGTAAAAACGAGCCGTTGCAACAATTTTTTCGATTTTCTATAAAAAATAACAATGAAACAGAAAAGAAATACCAGGGAAATCATTACTATACTACATTTTAGTAATTACGTTTTAAAGCAGAGGAAAACGATGGATAACTACACAGACGAAAAGTAAACAAGACGTTTTTCTCCATCACTCACTGTACTGACGGTACTTATAAGTACCACCGAGTAATTCAACTGTTAAATAAAATACATACACCGTTCACCTAAAATAGCTAGTCAAACTGGATTCTAAGATCATAATAAACACATAAAAAATCCAACAGTTATCTTATATCCTTTACTGTGATTGCAGCAATAAAAAGACGAACGTGACAACCTGTACAAAATGTCGGCACAAAACCCATCGTCTGTGTCAAAGATAGCCTCCTTCCTCGTTAAAACAACACACCTAGAATTACTGCTGTCATGTATCCGGATGAAGTGGAGTTAAAAGAGTGTTTTTTTGCAAAGTACCATTAGAATATTAGTAATATTCACTATGGGATGAATGTTTAAAGTGAGTGGTACGTATATGTACCATCAGTAGATAAAGGGTTAAACTAAAATTTTGCCCCATCTTCCCCCAAAAAGGATAACTTTGCTTTTTTTTACTTTTAAAAGAAATGTGTAAAAAAAAAAAAAAAAAAAAAAAAAAAACCTAGTTTAAAAAACTGGCTCTTTGTAGGAGTGTCTGAAATTATTAAAGAGAATTTCAAATTACTGTAACAGTGTATGTCCTTGAAATTTTTATTTCAAAATCAGATGTAAAGTAAATTTTGAATTTAACTGTGTGTACTTAAAGGACCATTATTCTTTTTATGTGTTTGTATCCGGCGATTTTCTATTTTTACTAGGTCTGGCGATTATTTTTATATTCAATAGTATCACAATCTACAAATAATAATAATAATCTTATGGTATATTTCTCTTGAAAAGATTAAAAAATGGCAGATTTTATTTTTAAAACAGTGGTATAGACAGAATAAAAAATGGCCCACTGGGAATTATAAGTACTACTGGGACTTTTAGAATTTAGATCCCCAGTCTTCGCTCTAGGTCTTTTTTAGGCTTAGATAGATATTAAACAACCCGTTAAAATAAACGGGATTGTATCATGAATTCAAATTAAATCTGACACACAATACACGAAGTTGACGACTTACAATATAATATATTCTTTTCCTGTATAAATTGACTGGTATGAATTTACTTTCAAATCCAGTTAAATAGCAGCTGTTCTCCGCGTAGCCCTAAGGAATCATTATAACCGTTTCCAGGAGTTCCCGCCGCGCTTTAGAAAAATAAGGAAAATTTGAACGAATTCAACATATTTCAAGCGGGGTGTTTTTTTTTTTTTTATTATTGCTACGAAAATTTCAGAAATAGGACAACTACACTACCTTAAAAAAAAACTCAATTGTTTTTATCTGTAAAAAAATTTCTGTACAAAATATCAACTTCTACTCTATGTTTAGTTTATCTACTCCCTTATTGGGATTAAGAGAAAATTAAAATTTTACGTTCTGTAACTCTAATGCATTAAACGCTATTTAAATGAATCATGTCCAACATAGCTACTGATTCTAATATATAGAAAAGGATTAAGATTTCATCCCTGTAAAAAGAATGATTTGATTGACTAGTGATTCATTTAATCGTCGACTGTTGACTAACTATCAACAACTCAAAACCAATACCAAAGCCAAATTTTGTCTGTGCCACTGTTGAATTTCTCAGTTCCATTCAGTGTGACTCGGCGGTATTGCCAGTGGGCTACACTGCCAGTGGGTTTAAATTCAGATTTCTTGATTGGCGCCACTTTTTTGAAATGGTAAAATTCGCCTTAATTTTTATGTCATTAAATAAGGCGAATTTCACAAAATTGGCGCTAATGAAGAAACCTGAATTTTAAAAATGTATCCCACTGGCAACAATGGCGGTTAACTCCTTGGGAGCGAGCGACCGGTATATGTGCCGCGTAAGGTGCTCAGAATCCGTGATTATTCTCACCAGTAAATTTTTATTGTAAATTTTGCCTTATTTAATCCGAGCATTTTCACGCAAAAATTTCTGTTTTTAAAAACCGCTGATAAAAGATTAAAAATTCTGTAAAATACGCTCATCCCGAAGGTGTTAAGTGTAAACCAATTAATCCACGTTTCATGTCCGACTGTGTCTTCATTTTAAAGGAAACTATCCTGATTTAAAATATAAACCACATGATTTTTTTCAGCCTGAAGGGAAACGAAATATATACTTCAAAAGAAGCTATCACTCCACGTTTTAAAACAAATAAGGAAATGTCCATGAAGGTTTTACCTGGTAATTTAAGGACTACCGTATATACTCACGTACAAGTCAACCCAAAATTTGATGGGAAAAATAGGGTGAATGCCAGTATTTGAAAAATGTTATCTTTGTTTTATAGAACGGCAGAATTTGCGAGAATTCTCTGAAATTAAATAAGGCGAATATAACTAGTCGAAAGTATTGGTGTTCACCATAATTTTTTCTCAAATGTAGAGGTCGACTTATACGCGAGTATACACGGTAGCTTCAGTTGGTAATGTTCATGTAATTGCATGAATGAGTGATATTTTTTTCGTATATCATGTTATAAAAATCATGTTTTATTGGCATTATTAAAAATTAGGGAGAAAACAACATTATAATTTTACCATTTTGCTCGGCGGTAAAGGGGTTAAAGTAAGAACATTTTGGGTTGATATGCGGTTGAGTGGAAAAATAAATCAAAGAATCAGTGTTGCCAGAGGGCTACTTTTTTTTTAATTCAAATTTGTTGAATGACACCATTTTTTTGAAATGGTAAAATTCCTCTTGTTTCGCCTTAATTTATGAGTCATTAAACAAGGCGAATTTTATGATTTCAAAAAAGTGGTGACAATGAAAAAAAACCTGAATAAAAAAAAAAAAGAGTAGGCCACTGCCAAAACTGTAAACGATGTTTTCTCTAATAGCAGAGTTGCCAGGTCTCCGGCTTTTTGCTCACCATTATTATCTTATAGAAAATGTTATTATTTTAAGTCGCCCAAATGTTCCAATTTAATAAAAGAACATTTTCTGCATTAAAATACTAGTATCCAACAATTCGGAGACATGGCAGCTCTGTAATAGCAATCCAATATTTGGTATTTTGGTTATATAGTTCAGGTAAAATAGTGTTTTCCATTGACAACTGATGGCCATTCGTCCAAATTTCGGAAGAATATCGTTTGGCATTAAAAAGATCCAATGTGTCCCAAAAAAAGGAAGTTGTTTTACCGTGTTTGGGGTACAAAAAAGAGTATTTTAACTCATTTAGGAAGAAACTCAATTTTTTTATGTATGTCAAATGAGGTACAGTTTATGTATTTTGTAATTTTGAATAAATTACACTATCCGCATATCTCACTTATTACAGAATTACGGTAGGTTTCATGAATATAAAGTCGAAAATTATACCTTATTACATGTAAAATAGGTTTTTAGAGCAATAGCTGTTGGCCATTTATAAATATCTGGGTAAAACTTAGTTTCGGCGCTAGAAATGAAGATCCGATGAGTTCCCTCCCCCAAAATAAAGTTGTTTTATTGTTAACATACACGCTTATCGTAATAGAATATTCATGGAAAATTGGTTCACTAGACTGTACCTTTACAATAAACTCTAAATTAGTATAACATGCCTTTGAAACAGACCACACCCAATCCTTCAAAAATTCATAGACTTTGAAAAATAATTGCAACGCTTATCATTATAGATTATTCATAGAAAATTGGTTCACTAGTCTATACCTTTACACGCTCAACGAATCTAGTACGATGCCGAAGGAATATTTTGTTGTTTTGAAAGAATAACTTTGACTTTGACTGTGCCCGGAACATGTTTCGATATTCTGTTATTTCTGATGCTTTTACTGAAGAGGCTGTGCGTTGCACAGCGAAAAGTTTATTTTTGTATATATTTTTGTTTTTAATTAAATGTTTATATATATTTTTTATTATTTAATTTCTTTGTTTTAATGTAGTCAAGTGTGTTTAGTGTATCAAAATTAGTTTGTTTTATGGTGTTTAGCAAGGGAGAAGGGGAATTTACCTCGGAGAGTTGAGAACTCAACTTTTATAAATAGGTCATGTGAGGTTTCGTTTATTATGTATATTTTAATTCTAAATCGAATGACACCATACGATCATTCGTTACAACGTCACGGTGGATTTTATGAATACAAAGTCAAAAATTATACTTAGCATTGACCACAGAATTGATACATTTATTTAACGTTCACAGAATTTCTTCATAACATGTGAAATCATCTCAAACTTATTAAAGGTACTCAAAATAACCATAATCAAAATCAGAGTCTCCTTAGTCTTCTTCAGAGTCATAACAATTATCAAAATCCATGTATTCATCAAACCTGTAACTATGTAGCGAACGATAATATCGAATTTTGGATGGTGCCATTCGATTCAGAATTAAAAAGTACTTAAGCGATACCTCACTTTACCCATTTAAAAAAAGTTTAGTCATCCACAAAATTAATTTCCCCCCCCCCTAAATAAACACGATAAAATAACTTTATTTTTCGGGAAATCACCAGGTCTTCATTTCTAAGTTCAAAACGAAGCTCTTGCAAAATTTTGGTGAATGACCACCACTTGTTGCTGCAAAAATCTATTTTACCTGCACCAAAGGATAATTTCCGACATTCTATACGTAAAACCTACCGTAGCTTTGTAAGAAATGATCGTTTGATCATATGCGGATGGTGCCATTCGATTCCGAATTAAAAAATACATATTAAACAATGCGCCTCTTGACCTAATTAAAAAATTTATATCACCTCTATGAGTTAAAATTCCTCCATTTTGCCTCCTTTTTCCACCCTTAACCGTTTAATGAGAAAGTAATTGTGTCTGTAATGTCGAACTCACACCCGAAACTGCAAAAAGATTTATTGCAAAATAACGAAAAGCAATTTTGCGACTTTTCTCCACCAAAGTCGGAAATATAAAATTTAATAAAAGTGTTACGGTTCAAATCTTCTATTCGTAGGTGGGATAAAGGGTTTAACTCCAAAAAGTCCTTCCGGCCAGTGCCGGGAGGAAGAGGTAGCTTTCATAATCCTTATTTAAAAAAAGCCAACTTATATCATGCAAACACACGAAGCTCAATTTAGTGGAAACCGAATATAGGAGATTCAATACTAATTTTTATCAATATAATGAATGAGAATTTCGCGAAATTAGTCAGCTTTATCCAAGCTGCTTTTCTTTAAAGTAACTTATATTTGGCTGCCAAATTCGGCAATTTCTTATAGTGCCTGTCATTTTAAGACAACATGGTGGATGAGGCTAAGCAGTGAACTTGGTCGAGACCTTACCCAACAAACACTCGACTTAAGGCCGAATGGCGTAAATGTCGTGGCCAAAAGGAGTTAAGGCCATTTGTAACCAAACAATGTTGTACCGTAAATGACCCGGCGCTAGTTCCGGCAGCTATTGCCGGAACGGTAATGTTTCGGCGGTGATAGAACTGTTGCATTTACTTTGCCCGGCAACTCTTAAGGGGCGGTTTCTGGCAAAAATGTAATGGATCGTCATCGTTTAGAAAGTAGAGGGCTAATATCACCTAACCCGAATATTTAATTAAAGAGAGGAAATATATTTTTCTCTTCATTTCTTTCTAAGTAAGTTTAATTATTTTAAATCTGGGTTTTAGTAAAAATATAAATATGTCGTGAGATTTATATTTAAAGCAGTAAAATAGATTACATATTTTTATTTAGTTTGAAAATATTTTACAAAAATCAAAAATTGTCCCCAAAATGTACATAAATTCCCTGTTTATATATTTAAAAAAAATATGGAAAAAAAGAACAACATAAAAGCGTTTAACGTTCTTGCCTTTAAAATATCTTTAAATAAATATATTTTGAACACACTGGAATAAAAAAGATTATATTTAATGGTTATTTTATATTGTTTTTGATTGCAAAGATAATCAGATAGCATAATACAAAATATACGCTGATTTGAATAATATATTAATAGCAAAATACTGCAATCTTCGGACATATATACTACTTAAACATGTTTAAAAATTTATTGATAAATGTCAATTTATTTATGCTCTTTTTTTTTCAGAATTCATGAAAAAATATTTGTTATAATGAAAAGGAGAAAATGTTTCAATAAGCAGTTATTCTTGAGCGAGGAGAGGGGTGGGGGGGGGGGAGAAAAGGTAACTTAAAAGCTGTTACTAAAACATGAATTTTTAATGTCATTTGAAACATATTTCCATGTAAAAGAAAATACTGGAAAAGAAATTTTTGTTTCTGAATCCACTGTAACGGAAAATATAAATAAAATTTCTTGCCTGTATTAAATTCCTAACAATTTAGATATATTTAATGATTTTACTACCATTATTTTACTCTTTAGAAATACAGATAAAACTTGCATATGTATAAAAATAATTAAGTGAAAAATTGCACAATAAATCAAGAATTTTCGCAGAATTAAGTAAAGAATTGCAGAATAAATAAAGAATTTTTGTTCATTATTATTTGGTTTCGAGTCCCGACCTGGATACATTTTCACCCAGTTGGAAAAATTATTTCTGGCAAAATTTAGAATACGCATTAAAATCTGACATTATATGAAAGTATTAAATAAAATGCGATATGTATATTTTATGCCCTAAAATAAACATGAAAAGGTTCTATTAATTTTTAGGCATTTCTTATAAATTACAAGTAAAATCGTCTTGAGTCAAAAATAAGCCTTGATATATATATAGATAAACAAGATATTTTTTATGAGCATATCAGGATAAAATGGAATGCATGTTATTTTTAAATCTTATAATTTTTAATTGCGAAGATAAATGGGTAAAAATTTACAGAAAAGAGATAAAATGCCCATTTAAAGGATAAATCGGAGGGGAAAAAAAGTGTTTTTGTGTTATCTGAAAACTGTATGGAGAGTTTAAAAATTCAAACAATGTATCTTAAATCTTTATTTCTCTAAAAAAAGAAAAAAAAAAAGAACGAAAAAAAAGAAAGAAAAGGAAAACAAAGCTCTTTTTCCAAATGACTAAAAATAATATTAACTGAAAAAATATATGATTTATGAAAAAATGACTTTTATTTATTATAATAAGGTATTGGCTCATAAAACTACTCTCCCTCCCTCCCTCTCCAGAAAAATCAAATAGATGATGGGACCTTCAAATGGCTCAAGGTTAAGCAGTTTTGAAAGTTCTGGTCCGGTACGATAAGAGGGGAGAGGGAGAAATTCTGAGAATTTTTCTTTAGCTTTGCGTTTTCATTTCTGCTTTGTCATTCGCTTTATTTACTTCGTCGGAATAAGTGGACATGGTTTCAAAATGTAGCACGTATATCCGTAAGTTTGTTAGTTTATGTTGATTCATTACAAATTTATTAATTTCATTATATCTGTTTTTTGCATCATTTTATCTTAAAGAATATTTATATTTTAGTTTTTATAATTGCAAAAGAAAATGTAAAAGATATTTTCATTTTTAGTAAAATTCCCTTCAATAGTTTATTTTTAGTTTTTCGAAGTTATCGAATTTATTTTTAAACATTATAAATATCGGATGATATTGTTCTTTAAGGGGTCTTGTACCTTTTAAACGCGTCGAAAATTAACGAAAAACTTCAAAGTTTGAATTAGTCTATCTTCAAAACCTTTTTATGTATAAACACGAAATTTTGGATATTGATTAAACAGATTGTGCTTTGTAATATGATGTCATTATAAATTGATTAGCCTTTTACAGAATTTGTGTATTGTTTAAATCAAAATAGCTCTTTTTTTTACCCCATAAGTCATTGCGCGCATATCTTGAGAAAGTATGTATGGATTAGCATGAAATTCGGTAAAGATACTAAACATATATATGTGTTTAAAATGATCTACTCTTAGTCTAATATTATTTCATTAACTATATAAAAAAAATATTTTCGTAAAAAAAAATAAAAACATATGTATTTTTAATGAATATAAATAGTCATAACTAAAAATATTACCATTGTAAATACTTAAAAGTAGATCATTTTAAGCACACATATTTGTTTAATATATTTACCAAATTTCATGACAATCCATACATCCTTTCTTAAGATATCATGCGCGCAATGACTTATGGGGTAAAAAAAGAGCTATTTTGATTTCAACAATACACAAATTCTGTAAAGGGTTAATAAATTTCTGTTGGTAGTATATTAGAAAGCATGATCTGTTTAATCAATATCCAAAATTTCACGTATATACATAAAAAGGTTTTGAAGATAAACTAATTAAAACGTTGAAGTTTTTCGTTAATTTTCGACGCGTTTAAAAGGTACAAGACCCCTTAAAACAGTTTATTTTAGTTTAATTATAAAAATGTGACTTTATACTCGAGAAAATTTGAGTGACTAAAACAATTGAATTTAAATGAAATTTAGAAGTATCAAGATTAATTTAATATATATTTTTAAATCACTATTAAACTATTATTTACATAAAATATATAATGTGAACATTAAATAGTCCACAATATTATTTAAAAGGCGACTAAAGTAATGAAAAAGATGTTACAAGTTTAAAATGTACATTTTATTTAAAATTTCTTAGTACTTTCAAGCCTTCCTAGCTCATCATCAGAGAATATCTTAATAACTAAATGTTGTTTATTGTTTTTAAAATGTGAGAGCCAATAATTACTAGAGTTGAAAGTAGAAGTAGCAGTTTCTTGGATTGAATTTAATTAGAGGAAATATATATTATTATTATTAATTACAGTTCCATTTATTTATGACATCACTCTGTTTCTCATAGGTCACTTTCCATGGATATAATTAAATTATTATTTTATGATATAATTATTTTTGTGTAAATAAATGGAACTGCAATTAATAATAATAATATATATTTTCTTTACTTAAATTAAATCCAAGAAACTGCTACTTTCTACTCAGTAATTATTGACCCTCTCATTTTCAAAACAAAGTGACGTATTTGTATAAATAAACAACATTTAGTTATTAAGATATTCTCTAATGATGAGCTTGGAAGGCTTGAAAGTACTAAGAAATTTTAAATAAAATGTATATTTTAAACTTGTAACATCTTCTTCATTACTTTAGTCGCCTTTTAAGTAAGATTGTGGACCTTTTTAATGTTCACATCATATATTTTATGTTGAATCAAGGTGAAAAAATTGCGTTTCGTCTTATGATTCTATTATTTACATTTCTAATAATTATAAATAATTTTCAAGAATTTTGAAAAAGTTGAAATAATATATTTTTTCAAATGTTTGGCTATTAAACTGCAAGAGAAATAGTTAAATATTATCTGATAAAAGCAAAATTTTAAAATATATGAGTATTATTATAGTGTCATTCGTTAACTACATAAAGATTAAACTTATTTTTATGTAATATTTTAATAAAATGATCAGAAATGATGCAAAAATTTAGATAATAATGATTTAATAAAGCTTTGATGAATAAGCATAATTTAACAGATTTACCAACGAAGCTGTGTAAAATATAGTGGAAATTTAAGTAAAAAGAATATCACAAACACATACATTTTTATATAAAAATATAATAAACTATATTAAAATCACGTATATTATTTAAGCATAAATTCGAAATTTATTCTTCAAAAGAAAATACTTTTTAGAAGGTTAATTGAATGGTAAAATGTTTTGGCAGGTAAAAAAAAAAAAAAAAAAAAAAAAAAAAAAAAAAAAAAAAAAAATCTTATAATTATTTAGACATACTTTTCAAGAAAATCAAGTTCATTTAACTTGAACTTTTTCAAAAATATTCAAAATACAATATTTGATAATGAATTGATTAGTTTATTTTTTCAATTATACACTTTATAAATTTTTATGAAATGCAACTATTTAAAAATGCATTGCATATAAATTTTGTAAATATGTAAGTGAATAAATGAACAAATAAATTAATGCACTATGTGAAATATTGTGTTTTGGAAATTTTTTGAAAAAGTTCAAAGTGAAAGAATTTCATTTTCTACAAAAGTATATCTAAATAATTATAAGATTTTTTTAATCCTGCAAAAATATTTTATCATTTAATTAGGCTGATAAAAAGTATTTTTTTTATAGAATAAATTTTGATTTATTCCTAAACAATCGTTATGGCACAACAGTGGCAAGTGATTACATTTTAAATAACCCTAATAGGCTTTTTTGTGGGCAGTTTTGGGATAAATTTAATTTATGACAACCACAAATGGCAGAACAAAGGCAAGCTTCTGCTTAGCTTTTATTTTTAGTGGCCATTAAAAGAATAATTGTGGGCAGTTTAAGGCTATCTAACATTTTCAACGAAAAGTTAATGGCATGATTGTGGGCAACTTCTTGTATTTACGACCAATTATCTTGTGCCCTTATTCTGTCCGGCGTTACACATTTTTTACGAAGCCGTAACTTTCACTGATAGCGGGCCACCATCGAACACTTTCGGCCAAGGCTAAAGAACCCATCAGTGGCCCATAAGTTCGGTGTTTGTTGGGTAGTAATCGCTGTGCATATGCTCACTCACATCGGAATCGGTTAATATATAGGAGTGCTGTCGCATGCAAAAAATCAGATTTTTCAAAATGTCACCCACAATAGAAACTGAAACTGCTATATCTGAGCCATTTTTTAAGGTAAAGACAAACAAAAAATGCTCCTGAATCCTTATATCAAGATCAAATACTTAAGAAAGAAACCTTTTTCAATTTCTAATTTTTTTGTACCTCACTTTAAATATATATATATTTTTTAATTTAATGGCCGCCATTTTGAAACAAGATGGCTGATGAATCTGGCCAGCAAACTTGGTCGAGGTGTTGATGTATACTATCCACATGCCTTCTTATATCGAAATAGGCGAACACGTGTGTTATCGCGTGACAAATACAAGATCGTTTCAAAATGTTAGCCATGCTAGAAATTCAAAGTGCTATAAATCAACCATTTTTTAAGATATCAACAAAAGAACAAATTTTCAGAAACAAAAACTGCTCCGGAATCTTTGTATCAAGGCCAAATACATAAAAAAAATCTTCTTCATTTCCCAATTTTTTAATGCTTCATTTTGAATTTTAAATTTAATTTTTTTTAAATGGCAACCCTTTTGAAACAAGATGGCGAATGAAGCTGGCCAACGAACTCGGTCGAGACATTGGTATGTACTATGTACAGACCAAGTTACATCCAAATAGGTTCATAAATACGCCTGTTATCGCGTGACAAAAATCAGGTCGTTTTAAAATGTCAGCCACAACAGAAATTCAAAATGCTATTACTCAGCCATTTTTTTTTAGATATAGACGAAAGAAAAACTGTTCCGGAATCTTTGTATTAAGGTCAAACACATACAAAAAAATCTTTTTCATTTTCCAATTTTTTGGTATCTCATTTAAATTTTTTTATTTTTTAATTTTTTTAAATGGCCGCCATTTTGAAACAAGGTGGCGGATGAAGCTGGCCAACGAACTCGGTCGAGATATTTGTATGTACTATGTACACACCAAGGTACATCCATGTCGGTTCATAAATACGCCTGTTATTACGTGAGAAAAATCAGGACGTTTCAAAATGTCAGCCACTCTAGAAATTCAAAATGCTATAACTCAGCCATTTCTTAAGATATAGACGAAACAAAAACTGCTCCCGAATCTTTTTATCAAGGTCAAACACATAAGAAGAAAATATTTTTTCAATTTTCAATTTTTGGTACCACCTTTCAAATTTAAATTTTTCTTAAAAATTTAAATGGTCGCCATTTGTAAACAAGATGGCGGGTGAAGCTGGCCAACGAACCCGGTTGAGACATTGGTATGTACTATGTATAATAGGGTGGTGCGAAAAAAGTGAAGTTGATATTTCCGAGTCGCTATAGTGCGGAAAAGTTGCGATTGGTAAATACAAGGAAAACAGAAGAAAAATTCTTCAAATCGGACTTTATCTTCCGATCCCGCAAACCGCCTAAAAATTCAAAAAAATTGAAAATTTTCGATTTTTCCAGAATTAATTTTTTTTTTACGTTTATATATATTTTTTATCGCTATAGTGATATATATTTGCAGATTGTACTTAATAATAATAATAATTTAAAAAGTTGTGGTTAGAGAATATCTTCCGATCGCGCAAGCTCAATAAAAATCGGCAAAAATCCATTTTGAGTGATAAAGAATGTAATCAACTGAGGTCAGTTTGCGGTCTGAGGTTAAGATTTAAATGTTAATTGATACTATTGAGCATATTAGGTCATTTTTAAATAACATTGGGCTTACCACCAAGAGTTCGTTCGAGGTCTGAAAAGTTTAGTAGTTCACCTAACTGCCGCTAGCCACGTTGCAAAACAGCGCTGAAATCGGGTACGCGCTCCCACCTAATCTCATCTAACTCCATAAAATTTACAGCAAAAGTCATCTGGATTCAGATGAACTTACATGGTATATATTTTGACAGAAGAAAGGACGATACCCTAGTTATAGAAAGGAAAGGATCAAAACAGGTTCGTCGAACTATTAAAGAGGAACACTATTCTATCATAAAAGAACGTCGCTCAGTTTATTTAGGCCATGTGTCTCTAAACTCTGGACTGCTAAAGGCATTGTAGCTTTCATAGTATCATGTCTTACTGAACAAGGGATTTCATGAGAATAGTTAGATTTGGTAGGCTGTGATGCTACAAATACCAATATTGGATGGAAAGGTGGTGCTATCAAACAGCTTGAAGTGCATCTCGGACGACCACTTCAGTGGGTTGTTTGTTTATTCCATTTTGTTGAATTACCTTTCCGCCATCTTTTTCTTCATTTGGATGATGAAACAACTGGTCCAAGATCATTTAGTAGACCAATTGGGTAGAATCTCATTGTTCTGAAAAGTTCTCAGGGATAAATTTTCAATTGACTGATTGTGAAATTCCAGAAGTGGACAGACAATTAGTGAGCAAGGGCCAAATATATCTTTTTGACGTAAGTCAAGCAATTAAAATTGGCAACTTTCCAAATGACTTATCAAAGTTTGACCCCGTCCCATTTTCACATGCCAGATGGCTCATTTGTGAAAATAGTCCTTCGACTTTACGCGAGCGTGGAAAACCCAACGGATGCCTTAAAAGCCATATTGACATTTACTTTAAAATCTTCCATGCCAGTTTGGTTTTAAAAAAATGCATTAAGTACATTACAGACGGGCCTATTCATCTGTACAGAGCAATAGAAACATCTGGATACTTGTGTGGCAACCTGAAAAATGTCTAGTCCCTGTAATTGAACGAAATTCGTTCTTTTCTCACCCGGAAAACCTACTGATGGTAAAGGTGTTTGATAAGAGGAGGCACATAAAAGAGCTAAGACTAAGAAGAGTGTTAAAAGCCTGGCATACTTTTTCAAAAGGTAAAAGCATCAGAATCTTTATCACTCCTACTTTAAACTTCGATGCAGCAGACTATACAGAATTAATTGATTGGAATGTAGCAAAATTATCATCTCCTCCTCTTTTTTGGAGAATAACCAATGAAGAAATACATTTCTTCGTTCAATCATGTGATATCTCAGGCTGGGATGATAAAAAGTTTCCCTGCCACACGGAAGCTGTCAAGCGGTGCGTCAAATTGGTAACAGAAGCATCGTTAAGGTATGTGGGCACCAATCAAGAGATGGATTCATCAGGGCTACACTGAAATCAATGTCCATGATACTAGACATTACCACCAAATCGCAGGACAAAGTTGCATCTAAAAGTCAGACTTAAACAGAGGAAATAACAAATTTATATCTTATACTGTCACGACACTAGATTTTTAATACAGTGTTTTGACTCTATTATAACAAATAATGTATTTAAGTAGTGTAAATAGCAAACACCCTCATTGGTCGGATGAAAGGAAGGGTGTGGGTTGAACTCAAAGTGCAACTACCTTCCCGTGGTCAGTTCTGGGTTGTTTAAATACTATGAAATATCTAAACCAGCAAAGAGCTGTACAATTTATATGCAAATGTTAACATTGGACCGCAAACTGACCTCTGATGATTATTTTCTTTATTCATCAAAATCACTGAAAAATAGAATTTTTCCCGATTTTTATTGAGCTTGCGCGATCGGAAGATATTCTTTAAACGCAATTGTTTATTATTATTATTATTAAGCATTACAATCTGAAAATATTTTTCACTATAGTGATAAAATATATATATACGTAATTTTTCTTTTAATTCTGGAAAAAATCGGAATTTTTGAATTTTTTTGAATTTTTAGACGGTTTGCGGGATCGGAAGATAAAGTCCGATTTAAAGAATTTTATTTTTGGTTTTTCTTGTATTGAGCAATCGCAACTTTTCCGCATTATAGCGACTCGGAAATATCAACTTGACTTTTTTCGCACCACCCTAATGTATAAACGAAGTTACATCCAAATCGGTTCATAAATACGCCTTTTATCGCGTGACAAAATCCAGGACGTTTCAAAATGTCAGCCACTCTAGAAATTCAAAATGCTATAACTCAGCCATTTTTTAAGATATAGACGAAACAAAAACTGCTCCGAAATCTTTGTATAAAGTTTCAAATACATAAGAAAAAAATATTTTTCCATTTTCAATTTTTTGGTACCACATTTCAAATTTTAATTTTAAAAAAAAAAAATGTTAAATGGCCACCATTTTGAAACAAAATGGCGGATGAAGCTGGCCAACGAACTCGGTCGAGAGATTGGTATGTGCTATGTACACACCGAATTACATCCAAATCGGTTCATAAATACGCCTTTTATCGTGTGACAAAATTCAGGACGTTTCAAAATGTCAGCCACGCTAGAAATTCAAAATGCTTTAACTCAGCCATTTTTTAAGATATAGACGAAACAAAAACTGCTCCGGAATCTTTGTATAAAGTTCAAATACATAAGAAAAAAATATTTTTCCATTTTTAATTTTTTGGTACCACGTTTCAAGTTTTAAATTTTTTTAAAAATTTTAAATGGCCGCCATTTTGAAACAAAACAGCGGATGAAGCTGGCCAACGAACTCGGTCGAGACATTGGTATGTACTATGTACACACCGAATTACATCGAAATCGGTTCATAATTACGGGAGTTACAGTGTGACATAGTCAGTTATATATATATATATATATATATATATATATATATATATCAATTTTGAACGGAGGGTGGTTTCGGGGTCTGGGGGTCATGATCGATGAAAATATACCAAAATTTTTTGAAATCGCTTTCCTCCGAACGGCTGCAATAGGTAGCTTTTTGTAAAGAAAGCTACCTAAAACATAGTAAAACAGCTTTATGTTGTAGGGAGTCATCAGATCTCTATTTATAAGGTTCAAACGAAGTTCTTTCCAAATTTTCGTGAGCGGCCACTTGCTCAATTTTTGGTTTATTTTACCTGCACTATATACTGAGGTACCCAACTAAGTATTTTTGGGAACAGGTACTGGCAATCAATTCTATCTAGGATTATTCGTACTGTCGTTTAATTTCTTATAAAAATTTTATATTGAAAAAAGTCCACGATTTCATTTTGTTAATAGTGACATTCTGTAACTGGCGTCCGCCGTATCATTCCGCTAAAAAGGCCCTAACTTGGGCTTGATAGTTTATTATTCGAAAAGTCTTCGAACGAAATATTACCAATCGATATAGCAGTATATGGTTTATTTTGTCCTTAGGTGTCGTCTACATATTAACACATTCACGACGGGAAACGAGAATTCTCGTTTTCATTCAAATCACATTGGTTAAGGGCGTGGCTTCTACCTTTCAGAAAATACATTTATAGCATGTTCAAAGCGTAACACTCACTTTTGATACCATATTTGTGTCCTTGGATTTGGCAACCTTAAAAAAAGAGCATAGTCTATGCACTTTTACCTAAATCGTGATCGTCATAGAGAAATATCATTATTCAGAAGTCAAACTTTGAGGATACTATTTTTAAATTCAAGTCACCCATTTTAATTTATAATTTCCAAAAAGTCACCCATTTAAATTTTCTTTCTTTAATGAGTTGCAATGCAGCGACTTAGTGAAAGCCTACATTGTTTTCATATAACATTCTCGAAATACATATTTTGAGCATTTTTCACACTTTGTATTGGGTTAAAAATTTGGGGAGAAATTGCCATCATATTCTTGTAAAAACTGTATTTGAATTTGAGTGCTTTCCCACCTCCTCCCTTTCATCTCAACAGGAATTTATTTAGATATATATCATCGGTACCATGCCAAGCTATCCAATGTGGAAACATTGTTGACAGTGGGCTACTTTTTTAAAATTCAGATTTCTTTATTGGCACTACTTTTCTAAAATTGGAGAATTACTAACCTTGTTTTCGCCTTAACTCTTTCCGGCACAGACAATTTGTGTTGTAAAATAATGAAATGATTGACTGACACCGGAATTTAAAAACGACTTTTTTAGAAATTAAAAACATGTTACTTTAAATGTTAAATTTAAAAGCAAAATTTTATTAAAATATTCTTGGTGCCGTTCGTAAGTTTGGAATTAAAATTAGGTATCCCGACCCGGGCACACTGAACCATTTCCGACACAGATAAATTCTGTTCGTAAAATGAGGAAATGAAGACTGACACTGGAGTTTACAAACGACTTTTTTAGAAATTAAAAACCTGTTATCTTAAACTTACATTGTAAAAGCAAAATTTTATTAAAATGTTCTTGGTGCCGTTTGTAAGTTTGGAATTAAAAGTAGGGGGGCTCGAAGCGGGAAAAGGTTTATTAGCCCTTTAAGTTCTGGCGGATGAATTTCTCCAAAATTCCCAAATGTCACATTGACACCAGTATTTTCCAAACAAAAAATTCGGTTCATTATACACACGGTAAAATGCATTCATTTATTTTCAAATAAAATTAGTCACATATTCCGGTGCCATTGTGACATTTGGAGATTAAAATGAAGTTGAAAGAAATTCGCCCACCAGAGCTCAAAGGGTTGATACCATTAAATAAGGGGAATTTATTTTAAAAAAGTGGCGCCAATACAGTGTTGCTAGATTGAGGACTTTCTAATTCAGATTATTTGTCTGTCACCACTTTTTAAAAATAATTCACCTTATTTTTCAGAATTTTTAATCTATTTTTTTTTAAATAGGCCGAATACTTCTATTTCAAAAAAGTGGTGACAATCAACAATTTGAGGACAAAAACGTCCCAAATCTGGCAATACTGTGCCAATAAATAAACCCTAATTTTAAAAAAAGAGCGCGCTGGCAACACTGTTTTCATATTGGATAGTTTGACATAGTACCGACGATATATTCGGAATAGTTTAACCCCTTCGCGACGGGAGTCCTTTATGAAATTTTTAATGTTTTAACACCGATTTTTAAATACAGAAATTTTTGCCTTTTTAAATCGGGAAAATGCTCGTATTCAACAAGGCAAATTTTACAGTAAAATTTTACTGGTGGGGATAAGCAAGTATTTTTAGGCCTTTCTGCGGCACGTATACGTGCCGCTCGTCCTCAAGGGGTTAAAATCAGTAAATGACTTTGGCTGTGGTTTTGTATCTAAGAGAGATTTTTTGTTGTTGTTGTTGTTAAAATTGTTTTAACTTTTCTCGGTTTATACAGCAGAACTTACAGCTATTTAAAAAGGTTAATGAAATAAAAAGGTATGGAATTTTATTAAAATATAGACTCACTAGAGTTAATGCTTTATTATACGAATTTTCGCCTGATGAAATTCACGTGTTAATTGGTGCAGATGTTGCCGGATAATTATTTACCGGTCATTCAAAACAATTACAGTGCGGATTAGTTTGCATGGGAACTCATTTAAGATAGACAATACTCGGGAAAACTGAGGGTTATGAAAATAAAAATATGAATAATCTCGTTTTTTCGCTCCATGTCAAAGAGGCAAAAATTACCGAATTATGACATCTTGATACTTTGGAAATTGGGGATCCTGGGGAGAAAAATAAGTTAGTCTTCCATGGATACAGGGCCACCCTCGTTTGCCCAGTTATGAAAATATTACTCGACGTAGATTAAAAACCTGTGTCGACAATATTGAAAAGGGTAAGAAAATTAGGCGATTATAATTAAGTATTTGATGAATGGTTAGATGAAAAATAATAGAAAAAGTTGATCAAACAAAGAGATTAGGTAGTGAGAATGTCCTTCCTCATAGAGTGATGTTTAAAGAAAACTTCACTAGAAAGGTGCGGCCGGTCTTTGATAGTTCAGCTCCGGAAAGGACTCACCATCGATAAATGATTGTACTGAAAAGGGGCCTAACCTGGTTGAACTAATTCCTTCTATTTTAAACAGATTTAGATTAGGGAAAATAGCGGTAATTTCTGACATAAAAAAGGCTTTTTTACAGATTGGCATTACATAAAAAGATTGACCATACTTGAAATTTCTATGGTATGAAGGGGGGGGGGCTCAAAAGTTAATAACGCTTCAACACAGAAGAGTAGTATTTGGCATTTCATGTAGCGCTACCTTCTAGGTGCTGCGTTAGAATATCATTTGAAAAACGCACCTGGGCCTCTTAAAAATACCGCGTTTATGTTGTTAGAGTCGTTTTACGTTGACAACTACGTTACGAGCGTTAATAATATGGAAGAGCTGTACTGATTTATCGAACAGTCAAAAACCCTTCTTGGCAATGCTAAATTCGAGCTTCACGGGTGGGAGCATAGTTTTCGAGAAGTTTTGACCGGGGAAAATGTCCCTGTTTTGGGGTTAATGTGGGATTTTAAAAGGGACTCATTAGCAGTTGATTTAAAAGAGATTTCGGAAGATGATCGCCAAGTAACTAAGAGAAACATTTTATCCGCTGTACATAGAATTTTTGACCCTATTGGATAGACACGTCCTATAACATTAGAACTTAAAATATTATTACAGGAATGTTGGAAAGCTAAAGTAACATGGGACACAGAATTGCCTGTCTCTATCGAGAAAAAATTTTAAAAATGAAAAAAATAATTATGAAAATTAAAGACCATTGAAATACCTAGGTGTTTTTCACGGGATGCAGATAAGCTGCGTTCTTTGCACGTCTTTTGCGACGTTAGCAAAATAGCGTATGCTACGTGTATATTTATACGGACCGAAAATTAGCCAAGTAATTTCTGTCAGTTGGTTCAAGCAAGAAGAAGAGTTGCTCCAATGAAAACAATTTCCATCCCGTGGTTGGAATTGTTGGCTCTTAATATACGAGCTAGATTAGTAAGCAGTGTTATAACTGATATAAAATTAGATGGCATTGCCATCTTTTATTGGACTGATTCTGCCAATGCAATTTATTGGATAAAAGGAATGAAAATTGGGTACCTATTGTTTATAACCGGGAGTCAGAAATTCACTCATTAAGTGATCCTGAAAAGTGGCACTTTATTTCTGGCCAATTGAATCCTGTTGACCTGTCTTCAAGGTGTTGTACCGCTGAGGTTTTAGCCCGAGATAAATGATGGGAGCGCAATGGCTAAGAAAACCAATGGCCTAAATCAGAATTTTTTCCCGATTTTGAAATTATCAATGCAGAAAGAAGAAAGACCGTTATTAGCGCTAACAACATAGATGTTCACACTGTACAAATTTATACTAGAATTTCTTCCTATGAAATGTTAGTCAAAGTAATCGCGTGTATATATAGATTTTACAAAAATTGCGAGAAAGTAAAAAAAGATAGAGAATTTGTGTTTTTAACTGTGGAAGAGCAGAATGAAGCAGAAAATGTATTATTAAATTTAGTTCAACAACAATCGTTTACTGGTCCCGAAGATAAAAGTTTAAAGGTATTTCAGAACATTGTAGATTCTGCTTTATTTATGAGGCTTAAATCGCGCATACTTCTGAGGAAAGACACCATTAATTTTCGATACCTTGTTGTACTTACAAGCAACCATTCAGTAGTTGAAAAACTAATTAGATCAAGACATTTAAAACTAGGACATACGGGGGGTACAAATTATGATGTCTAATTTAAGAAGGGAATTCTGGTTTTTAAAATTCAGAAAAAAATTAAGGAAAATTATTAGAAACTGTGTAAAATGTCGAAGATACGATTTTAAACCACTAGAAATTTCTACCCCTCCTTTACATGAAGACAGAGTAAGAGAAGCTGCCATTTTTGACATTATCGGTTTAGATTATGCCGGTTCGCTTATTATCAAAGAAAATAGGAAGATTTGGATGGTAATATATACATGTGCTGTTTTTCGAGCAGTGCGTTTCGAACTAGCTATTTCGTTATCCACAGATGTCTTCTTACAAACTTTGAAAAGATTCATAGCATGTAGAGGCAGACCGTCGATTATGTACACTGATAATGGAAAGAATTTTTTAAGAGCCCAAAATTTGTTGAAAGAAATTGACTGGAATTCGGTAACAAATGCCAGTATATCTATCAAAATTATTTGGAAGTTTGTACCTCCTTCAGCTCCGTTGTGGGGAGGGTGGAGGGAGCGACTAATTGGAATAACAAAAATAATAGTCTGAAAAGTTTTGAGGAAAAACTCTTTGAATTATGAAGAAATGGAAACGGTGATGTGTGATGTCGAAAGTGTTATTAACAGTCGCCCTCTTACATATGTGTCAGAAGATTCAAATGACCAAGTCCCTCTCACTCCGTCCATGTTTTTGCAAGTATTGAAAGGAAGTGGTACACCCGAAAATGACGTTCTGGATGCCAAATCGTTGACCGAAAGACATATTTATCAACAAAAGTTCCGACAAAATCTTCGTAAAAGACTACTATTTTTCCATTAATTTCTACAGAAAGGGAGTACTTCAGTTGCCACAATTCCAGGGTTTAAAAACTAAAAAAATTTAATATCTCAAAAGTAAATTGAGATGCACTTTTCAAACAAATTGCATTTAAAAGTACTTTTATTTCTATACGACGCGACGGTGTAAAAATTCAAAATGTGCGATGTTTAGAAGTTTCAGAAATTGCAGGAGATATTTTCAGTATTTAACCGTACAATGACACACCTGCTTCGTTTTACGGCTCGCTTAGGTACGGGGACATTATTTTTTTTAGGGACGACAATTTAATTGTTGCCCGAAAGAAATAGCATATCGGGGGCTTAAATTGAAAATGTTATTTACATATTTTTTGCATTTTCTATTTTTAAAAGAAAAAGGTAAAAAAAAAATTACAAATTTCAATTGAAGCATCTATGGGACTGTGTGAAATAATTAAACAGGATTTCAAATTACTATAGTCGCATGTATCCTAGAAAATTTGATTTTATAATCAGATGTAAAGTCAATTTTGAGATTAGATCGTGTATCCAGAAGCGCATTATTCTTTCTATTTATTTCCTACGATTTTCCATTTTCAACAGGACTGGCGATTATTTGTATATTCAATTGTATCACAATCAAAATTTTAAAAAATCATGTTCAGGTATGCATCTATTTAAAATATCCTTATACATAGCTGCCAACTCTTCCGCTTTTTCAGACCACAAAAATTTAATAGAAAATTTTGCCTTATTTAATCGGCAGCTAACGGCGATTTAAAAAGATAAAATTTACTATAAAATTTTTGTGGTCTGAAAAAGCGTAAGATGTTGGCAGCTATGCTTATATTGCATAGATTATTTTCAAAAAGTGATAGAAAGGCAAAAACAGTGATCTGACCGTTCTGATACGCACATGTACCGGAGAATGAAAAGAGCGAAAGTGGTGACTTGCGGCATTCGCGTCCCGATATGTGGTCTATGCTCCGGGGGTTGCCTCTTAGGGTGGATATTACAATCCATTGTATGGGAATGGATTGTTTCGTGAATTATTTAAATTTTGTTACTGCCAGTACAAAATAGCGACAATTTACAATTTAATTTAATATCTTATAGTTTTATAACATTTTACTGGTATCAGTTTATTTCTTTTTAATCTAGTTAAATTATTACGATAGACTACGTGTGCTTTTGCATTATATAGTCGCTACGTAATCTGAAATTTGTGAAAATTACCTTTTATTTATAACTGGATAATTCTTTTAAAAATATGTAACATCTTAAAAGAAATTTGCTCTATTACATTTCTAATTAAAGCGTTTTAACTTGCCGTACTTAAATAATTAAACCTTATTAAATATTACAGATATTATTAATTATTCATTTCTGAGCTTGAACTTTTGACTACGGGTCGGAATATGCTCGTGCCAACGGACAACTTTTATTCTATTTATGCTATTTTATAAAAAAAAATAATACAAGGTTATTTTATGTTATACTATTCAATATACATATACAAGGATGTTTTCAAGTCGCATCTACCAGAAAGAATTTTTTATTTAATTGTGGTACAACTGAAAAGAAAAATAGTTGCTTGCCAATCCTGACCCTTAATTAGACAACTAAAATTTTTAATGCTACTGTTTCATTTTAACAAGTCAAGTTCAAGTCTAACAAGTTATTTTAGATTTGTACACTTTCATTTCTTTTCTACTTTCTAGTGTGACATGTGACAACTGATATGCTCTCAAATGTAAAATGTTTGTGTGAGCAAATGCTTGCCGTACCCTCCTACATATTGCATAACTATCTACCGTCCCCCACCCTCTGAAATATATAATTACTTAAGGGGGCTCAGAGCTTGATAGATACATAAAAACATGTAAACAGAGCTCTTGCTTCGAGCCCATATAAAAACAGTAGTATTCAATGTAACTAAACTTTCTAATATTTTTAAGGTATGTTTTATAGTCTTATAAAATTATATAATTCAATATTACCTATTTCAATGTAATAAATTAAAAGAAATATAGTAAAATTTATATAACACAATTTTCGAAAAACAAAATCAGGTGTCATATCAGGGTTGTCACGCTACAGGGAATTTCCAGACCAAGAAATTCTTCGCCACCAGTATTTTCTTACAGAGCATCTCTCTTTAAATAAGGAAAAATTTTTGTGTGGTTAATCTAGATATATTTCTCTATGAAATAATACTGACATTTTGACTGGAAAATTCCTTGAAGCGTGGCAACCCTGCATATCACCTTCCGTAAGATATCGTAATGTTGAATTGACATAAGAACCTAATTTTTGCTTTAAAATGATCAGAAAACTTTACTCTATAGAATGAACTAAGGATATAACTATCACTTAAAGGAAACCTTATTGAAAAAGCTCTCAAATTTGAAAATTAAAAAAACCCTTAAAAACCCTTTTCATTCAAAATCCTTAAAATATTAAACTATCTAAAATATATTAGTTCATTCTATAGATAATGATGTTATATGCATGCAAAATAAATTTTAAGCTATTCCAACAAATAGTTTTTTTTTTTTTTAATCTTACAGATAGTCGTCAAAAATCAAGTTTTGAGAAAATGCGACTTAAAGTTGTAATTGCATGGATTCGGCTTCAAAAGTGATTATTACATAAATGTTTATAACTCCGTTAAAAATGCAAATAATTTTATGCTGTTTTTTGCACTGTGTTCAGAATTAAAGGGGTAATCGAAATAGATAATAATTTTTTTTAAAAAAATCGATTGTTTTTAATACCTTTTTAATACCCGATTCCTTATGAATGGGTAAATTTTTTGTATAAAATATAACTCGAAAAATTCAATGATGCCATATTTATTCACCCGAGGCAAACGAAAAAGACAAGCTACCGCGGTGCATCCCAAGTGTTTTTTTTTACAACCCGCTAGAGAGACGTGATGCTCTTTTCGTACACCTGCATTGGTGCATTCGAGCATCACATGACTCCAGTGGTGTGTAAAAATTATACCTGGAATGCACCTCAGTAGCCTGTCTTTTTCGATAGCTTCGTCTTTACCTTTATATGCAGATGAATGTTTTTCCTGACTGATATTTCTCAGTGTGAATATAAGATCAACATTTTGGTCTAGACATATATTGTTTACATAGTTTCCTTAAATCTTCATGGAGTTAGAAGAGGCCAGAATTGGAGGATGCTAACTTTAAATTGACATTACAAACTTTAAATTATCCCCATAAAGGAACAATATTTTTAATTTTTGGTTTAGAAAGATTTAGATATAATGCACTGTTCGCAGTGTTCCTAAATATTTCTACATTTCGTACCACTATCTCGAATCAAAAATCTCTGTGGTAGATTCCATTGATATCTATACCATAGAAGTCTACAATAAATATTAATGTTTTAAAATAGTGGTAGCAAAGAGTGAAAATTTTTGGAAGGCTGCGAACCCTGTATAATGGAACCAAATATATTACAGGATTTTTTTTTTTTTACTCGTAAGCATAATTTTAATTATGAAAATTATTAAAAAATAATATTAAAAACTGTGAAATATTACCTATATCTACAGTTCCTAAATATTTCTACGTTTTTTACCACTATCTCGATTTAAAAATCTCTGTGGTGCATTTCTTTAACATCTTTACCATGGAAGCCACTAGTGAAGATTAATGTGTTAAAAAAGTGGTGGCAAAGTGTGAAAATTTTAGGAACGCTGCGAGCCCTGTATAATGAAACCAAATATATTACAGTTTTTTTTTTCACCAGTAAGCATACTTTTAATTATGAAAATTATTTAAAAAATCATATTAAAAAACTATGAAATATTATCTACATCCATTTTTACATAAAGAAAATAATCATCACCAAAAGTATGTGGTATTCAAGTCTCCAATCATCATTATACGAAATACAGCAAAGTGTTACTTTTAGATGGTCTGAAAGTTGTAATTCTCTCCCTTTTTGACCACGCCCCGCCAAAACATTTATAAAATCTCTATTATACAAAAATCGCTATTACAGCGCCCCCTTCCGGCCGAATTTTTCGAAACTCAGGTAGGACGTTCTTGCCATGGTCAAACCCATACACAAAAAATTGGTTCAATTCTATGCATAAATTCAAACTCGTCTCGATTGTACAATATTCAAAAAGCACAAAAATCACTATTACAACGCCCCCTACCGGCGTATTTTTTCCTAATTCAGGAAGGACCATCTTGCCACGGCCAAAAACATAAACAAAAAATTTGGTTCAATTCTATGCATAACTTCATACTCGTTTCGATGGTACAATAGTCAAAGTGCACAAAAACCACTATTACAGCGCCACCTACCGGCGGATTTTTTCCAAATTAATGGAGGACCTGCTTGGCATAGCCAAAAACTTAAAACAAATTTGGTTCAATTCTATGCATTACTTCATACAATTTTTGATGGTACAATGGCGACACACGGACATACGGACTGACAGACAGACATTTTATATGAACATGTTTTGTTATCTCTGACCCCTAAAACGTGTAAATCCGTCGAAAACCGGAAGTCGAAAAAATTTCCATTACAATACTTTCTTTTATAGAAGATAGAAGAATGTAAACATACGCATGTAATAATGTATTTATATATACTTTGTCTGCATTAAAGATATAAAATTTGTACCATTTACCCATTTCCTTCCGTGATATGCATTTGCGGAATTTTTTATTTTATAAGTCTGGTAGCACATGTTTTACATATTTCAAATATTTCTTACCGTTAAATGCGTTTAAAACTGTCTGTTTTAAATATACTTTTAAGTAGTTTCATATATAGAGATTTCTTTAATCAACGTACTGGAATAGAAAAAAGAGGATTATTTAATAAATAGTCATAGCGCTGTAAAAAATTGAAAACACTACTAAAACAACAAAGGTTTATATATTTCAGATATAAAATAAACATATAAATTGTTATCGATAAATATAATTTAGATATCATAAATTAATCAAAAATGAAGTAAAGTGCTTTTTCCATTCAATCAGAAAGATTTATTGCTATCATAATCCTTTTGTAAATTGCTAAGTAATATTTATTGATGTTCTAATAATTTTGTAAATCATCAAGTGTTGTTTATTGCTTTATATGTTTATCTTATGTTACGCAGCTGTGCCCAATGACGTCAGATACTCTTTCTGACGAAAGTGTAAACGGGAAATAATGTTTAGTATGCATTAAAGTTTTGATCATGTAACTGCTTTTCGTAATCTTTGAATCAGAGTTATTTTGTCGCTTAGAAGTGCCGTTAATTGCTATGATAACTACAGTTGTAGTTTTTTATGAATTTTAAGTTAAGTTATTAGAGATAACATTTGGCGCGAAAACGTGGTGCCGATATAGCAATTATGAATGTAAAAGCATTGAAACTAGAAAGAAAAAATCTGCGAATAAGTTTTACTTCGTGCACGAATAAAGTTACAGAAGAATTATTGAAACTAGATATTGATCTTAAAAGTCTGTCTGTGTTACAGAAACAATTAAAGGATAAATTTGGAAGGTTAGAGGAATGTCAGAAAAATATAAGTAGCATACTGTTGAAAGAAGTTTCCGAGAAGGAGTGTGAGGAAGATTTTCAAGCAGCCGAAGAATATCGGGATAAATACCTTGAGTTGAAGACTGGAGTAGAAGAAAAAATTATTTCTTTGCAGACGCCCGTTTTTGAAAATCGGAATGAATCTCTCGAGAAAAGAAGTCTTAAATTGCCGAAGATTGAATTGAAAAAATTTAATGGTGATGTTAAGGACTATTTGTCTTTTTGGTCCCAATTTCAGAAGATACATGAAGATAAAAGTATTTCGGACTCTGATAAATTTCAATATTTAATTCAAGCGGTCGTTCCGAATTCAAAAGCAGCCAGAGTGGTGGAGAGCTTTCCAGCTACAGCTGCTAATTATCATCAAGCAATAAACCAAATCAAAGAAAGATTTGGTAGAGAAGATCTGCTCGTACAAGTCTATATACGGGATTTATTAACAATGGTTATGAAAAATGCTATCGCTGGCCGAGTAAAAACAGATTTGCCAAAATTGTATGATGAATTAGAGGGAAAGTTGCGATCTCTGGAAAGTTTAGGACGTACGCAAGAAAAATACGGCGATTTCCTGATCCCGTTAGTAGAATCGATCCTCCCTGAAGAAGTCTTGATGTCATGGGAAAGAAAACGAAATGCCGAAGATGCGATGCATGAAGAACGTTCACTGAAAAATTTAATGTCTTTTCTAAAGCACGAAGTGCAAAGCGAAGAGATGGTTGCTTTAGCGCGAAGTGGTTTCGGTGCTAATACTACTAATAAAAGATATGACCGGGATAATAAAACTTCCCCTCCTGCCACAGCTTCATCGCTAGTAAACACTTCTTTTGGAAATACAGGTAAGCGAGAATTTACTTGTATTTTTTGTGACAAAAAGCATGTATCGCGAGATTGTTTTGCCGCTAGAAATATGACTTTAGAAAATAAGAAAAATATTTTACTGAAGAAAAATGCTTGCTTTAATTGTTTTAAGCCTAACCATATATCTAAAAACTGTAGACTTAAAAGTACCTGTATTAAGTGTAAAAAATATCATCATTTTCTTATGTCCCCAGATTATAATAGCGAAAATGATAAGAAAGAAAATGAAACTCATGAAACTAATATCATGACAAATCATTCTAATAGTGAAAATATTTATCTCATGACATTAATGGTTAAAGTGAAAAATAAGAATGTGGAACTAAAGGTTCGCACTATTAATGATTCTGGTTCTCAAAACAGTTATGTTAGTAAAAAGGTGGTTGAGAATCTACATCTGGTTCCTAAGAGGAAAATTAAAATGACCCATTGCCTTTTTGGGGGGAGAGAAACATCAGTTCAAATACATGATGTTTATGATTTAATTATTTCTGATTTAAATGATTCCTTTAGTTGTAGAGCTGAGGTATTCTCTGAAAATAAAATTACTGGTTTTGTACCCGAACTTTCTAGTATAGAGGCGCTTATTGAGCTTAGAGAAAAACAAATTATTTTACCTGATCTTGAATCCGAGGATTCGGAAATTAATTTACTTTTAGGGGCCGATTTAATTGGCACATTATTCACTAATAAATGTATGAAATTAAATTCAGGTTTATTTATGTTAGAAACACGATTGGGTTGTGTATTAACTGGAAAACCCAATCAAAATTTGAGTAGTAATTATGATAGTAATACTGTTTTGTCTGGTGTATCTTTGTATGTAAAAAATGCTTCTATTAATGAGTTATGGGATCTTGAAACGATCGGTATTAGGGAGCCTGTAGAAAGTTTGAAAAATCAATATGAGCATTCTAAAATAATAGAGGAATTTAAAACCAATATTAAAATTCATCCAGATGGTAGATATGAAGTTTGTTTACCTTTTAAATCTGATACGATTGAATTACCCAGTAATAAAGAAATGACGTGGAAGAGACATAAAAAGATGTGCGAACGCGCACAAAAGGGGAGTCTTCTTATTGATTATGAAAATGTTTTCAGAGAATGGGAAGATTTAGAAATAATTGAAAAAGTAACGGGGGACGTCCAGAAAAAGCATTTTTGCCGCATCGGCCTGTGGTGAAAGTGGACAGTGCTACGACCAAAATTAGGCCCGTTTTTGATGCGTCCGCTAGAGAATATGGAAAGTGTTCCTTAAATGATATTTTGTATAAAGGCCCGAATTTAATTGAGCAAATACCGGATATTATCGATAGATTTCGAATTTATAAAATTGGTCTTTCTGCGGATATCGAAAAAGCCTTTTTGCAGATTAGCATAAACCCGGATAATAGAGATTTTTTACGATTTTTTTATCCTTCTGTGAACGAAGAAATTACTTATAGACATTGCAGGGTGGTTTTCGGAGTGAGTTCGAGCCCATTTTTGTTGGCAGCTTCGATATTTCATTTATTAGATAATGTATCTCATAATTATAGGAATGTGGTAGAAAAATTGAAATATTCATTTTATGTTGATAATTGTGTTACAGGTGTTTCGAATGCTGAGGAACAAGACGAATTTATCGAGCAGGCTAAATGCATCATGTCTCGAGGGTGTTTTAATTTGAGAAGTTGGGAAAGTAATGTTAAATCTCAAAATGTTTCAAAGAGTTCGGGTGTAACAAAATTGCTTGGGATATTGTGGGATCTCGATTGGGATATGCTTAAGTGTAATTTAACTTTTGATAAATTAAATAACAATGAAAATTTCACTAAAAGATTAATTTTGAGCTCTAAGCTGAAAATTTTTGATCCGATTGGAATATTGTGCCCGGCAACATTGCCACCCAAAATTATATTACAACAAACCTGGAAATTGGGTCTAGGTTGGGATTCTCCATTACCAGAGGAAATTCAAAGGCCTTTTAAAAAATGGTTCAGCGAAATAAATGTATTAGAGGACGTTCAAATTCCGCGATATGTTGAAATAAATGAGTCTACCGAAATGCATGTTTTCGTGGATGCATGCAAAGAGGCATATGCAGCTTGCGTCTTTTTTCGAACTATAACCCCGGAAGCTGTAAAAATTCAATTAATTAGAGCAAAAGCTAGAGTTGCTCCTATAAAGCAAGCGTCAATTCCCAGATTAGAATTAATCACGTGTAACATCGGAGCTAGATTGGCACATTCAGTACAGCAAGCACTTTGTGTCCAGAACATGAAAACAATTTTTTGGAGTGACTCCATGGTTGCGTTGTACTGGATAAGTGAATACGGTGAATGGTCCGTTTTTGTTTCGAACAGGGTGAAAGAAATAAAAGGTCTTTTCCCCAATAGCGAATGGCGCCAGGTGCCAGGAAAAATGAATCCTGCGGATTTGATTTCGTGTGGATGTTCTCCCCAGCAATTGCTATAATCTCGGTGGTGGGAAGGGCCAAAATGGCTCATGGAAGAAAGGGAAAAATGGCCCAGGACTGAGACTCTTGATAGTGAAACTCCTGAGATTACTAGTGAAAGGAGAAAAGTGAAATTGTGTAATGTAAATACAATAGTCAAAAATATTCCTTGGTACGCTAGGAAATTTTCAAAATTTGAATCTATTATTAGACTAGTTGCTTGGGTATTAAGATTCATAAATAATGTGAAATCGAGATACAGTGCAAGAAAAAATGGTAAATTATCAGTTGAGGAATTAGAAAATGCTGAAAAAACTTTAATTTCAATGGTACAAAGTGAGTTTTTTCCAGATGTAGATTCGATACCTAACCTAGTCTGTTTTAAAGATAAAGACGGTATAATAAGAGTAAAGACAAGAATTACAGAACGCATTGATACACCATATTTCTTATCGCCAATTCTTTTACCTGATGACTGTATTTTCACGGTTAGACTAATAGAACATTTCCATGTAGCGAATTGTCATGCTGGAACTCACATTCTTCTAAGTATTTTGAGAGAAAACTATTGGAACCAAAGAGGTAGAAAAACTGTCCGAAAAGTTGTAAGTAAATGCATTCCTTGCCAGCGCTACAAAGTTAAATCACGTGAATCCGATCCAGTGCCACTGCCTTTAGATCGCATTAAAGATTCTAAAGTTTTTGAAATTGTAGGTGTTGATTTAGCTGGACCTTTATTTATTAAAAATGCGGATAAAGCCTAGATAGTGCTCTATACTTGTGCAGTCTATCAAGCTGTTCATTTAGAGCTTGTCTCCTCTTTATCAACTGATGCATTTTTGCTGTCTTTGCGACGTTTCATCGCAAGAAGAGGCAGACCTAGAATAATCTATTCTGATAATGGCACCAATTTCAAAGGTGCCAATAATGATCTGTCAAAGATTGATTGGGAAAAATTGACTCGTTTCTGCGACCTGAAACGAATCATTTGGAAATTCAATCCTCCCTCAGCCGCCTGGTGGGGTGGCTGGTGGGAAAGGCTGATCCGTGTGATCAAAGAGCTTCTCCGACGAACACTCGGCAAAGCTGTCGTGACTTTTGAGGAACTGCAAACAATTTTGTGTGATTGTGAAAATATTATAAATTTCTCGGCCTCTCACATATCAATCCGAAAATCCAGAGGATTTAGTTCCATTAACACCGAACATGTTTTTAGTGCAAAACTCTAGTTCTAGTGTCACGGACATTGATGAAGTTGACGCAACACAGTTTCGCAAAAGGCTGCGATACAGAATTAAGCTCATGGAACAATTAAGAATGCGTTTTCGAACTGAATATCTCGGTCAACTTATTCAAAGGCGTCGTGAAATCGCCCAGTTACCAGACTTGAAGCTGGGTGAACTTGTGCTCATTGGGGACGATGTACAAAAACGTCTCAGTTGGCCGCTAGCAAAGATTGTAGACCTAATTCCTGGAACTGATGGCAAAATTAGAACAGTCAAATTGAAAACTGAACATGGTGTTGTTATCAGACCCATACAACGAGTTTTTCCATTAGAATTACCTCTTACTAATTTTTATCCTTCTCCTTTTCAGCTAGAAAGCAGTAATCAAGGTGCTTTGATGGGGACAGATTCTTCAGACTTGTTGACAGAGTCCGAGCCAACTACTTATAGAATCAGGTTCGGTCGTGTGACCAAAATGCCCCAAATGCCCCAGAGATTTGGGAAGTAGAATGTAGTTTTGAGTAGCCAGTCAGCAACTCAAAAGGGGGGAGAGTGTTATCGATAAATATAATTTAGATATCATAAATTAATCAAAAATGAAGTAAAGTGCTTTTTCCATTCAATCAGAAAGATTTATTGCTATCATAATCCTTTTGTAAATTGCTAAGTAATATTTATTGATGTTCTAATAATTTTGTAAATCATTAAGTGTTGTTTATTGCTTTATATGTTTATCTTATGTTACGCAGCTGTTCCCAATGACGTCAGATACTCTTTCTGACGAAAGTGTAAACGGGACATAATGTTTAGTATGTATTAAAGTTTTGATCATGTAACTGCTTTTCGTAATCTTTGAATCAGAGTTATTTTGTCGCTTAGAAGTGCCGTTAATTGCTATGATAACTACAGTTGTAGTTTTTTATGAATTTTAACTTAAGTTATTAGAGATAACATAAATGTTTTGTATAAGCTCTTATGCAAGTATTTCGGAAAATCATTTATTTTTAACTTTTGAATTGAAACGTTATGAACATAAAATTAAAAACTTATTTATTCTTTTTATTTTTCATATTTGTCTAAATTACTTTTATTTTTTGTGTATAACATTATTTTTCAAATAAATAAATGAAAAAAACTGATAGGGAATACATTAACAACAAATCTAGAAATCCCTTCTCACACTGTATAATCTAACTATGCATCCGTGGGACGTGCGCCCCACGTTAGGAGCCACTCATCTTAAGGGGTCTCAAGACTCTTAAAATTGGAAAAAATGAAAAAAAAAGACCATTTTCAACATTTAATATCTTAAAATGTATTTGATTTACAACACAATTTTAATTGGAATAAAATATATAAGTATGTTCTTTCATTTCGTGCATTTAAAAAATTATAAGATGCAGAATTAGCATTTACAGGGGGCTTCAAACTGTTAGACATTTTTCGAGCCAAAAATCGGCGTAACATCTTACGCGCACGATTACAAAATAAATGTTGGAACTAGAATGAAAATTTTTATACCTACTTATACTTCAGATTTAAATTATTACCCTGAACCTAAATAAATTTGTATTTAAAGCTTTTTTATATTTTTAATACAAAGTTCTATTTAGCTAATGCAAAATTAAGAAAATTTCAACAGTAAAATCATCTAAAAAAATATTATTTTGAACAATAAAAAGGAAATTTTAGGTTCAGTTTATACAGACTAACATGAAACATATGTTTTGAAAATTTCATGAAAAAAATATTCATAAGTTTTTGAGATATCGTGTGCGTTATGTCTAAAAACATCATTTGGAGAAAAATGGCTTCAAAGTTTCCGAAACGACGCTTCAGCTGTTGAACGCATATAAATGTAAAAGCAGGGCTCGCACCGTTCCTAAAATGTTTGCACTTTTCTACCAGTATTTTAAATAAAAATTCGTCGTCGTATATTCCTTTAACAGCTATAATAGAATTATACATCAAAGATTATCGTTTTAATTTAGTGGTATCAAAGTTCGAAAACTTTAGGAACGCTGCGAGCCCTGGTAAAAGCCATAACTTCAGTTCTAATAGGAATTTCAAGGAAAGAATTATATCAAAATGTTCAGAAAAGGTAGGAGTTTAACATCTAAATAAATTAAAATTTCGAAAATTTTAAAGCTTTAACAGTCCTAAGACCCCTTAAATGTGCCGTATTCTGGTTTCATTCAATAACATTTAAGAAAACCGAAAGCAGCAAACGTAGGATTTTTGAAAGAGGATTGCTGTATTATGATCTGTAAAAATCTATTACGGATAGCACGATTATTGTACATAGTAGCACGATACGACGATCTTTTGCCGAGGAAACCATGAACTATGTCCCACATGCCCGGGAAATGAAAATGTCAGGTAGATGACGAAGTGCGTAGATAACTTTAAACAGGTGCTGAACAGGCGAGCAGCATTGAGGTGTTTCCTAGCTGATAACAGCTTAACAACCAGTCTAGAAATTGAAATATCTTATCTTCTGTGAGCCATTGGGAAAAATTTAACTGTAGCATAGAACTTCATAAGACATAAAAATAAGAAATTTAAAGTGGAAATTAACGCTCACGCTGCGTTATTGTTTTATCAATATTGCTTCGCGATGAGCATCTTTTAAGATTTTTTATTCTTTTGTCACCGGCTTTTCAAAACAAAAATTTGTGTATAATTTAAATATGAAAATGCTCCGATTAAATAAGGCAAAATTTACAATAAACAATTAACTGGTGGGAATAATCAACGAGGATTAATTAGACGAAAAGTTGCATCCGCGAGAAAATCTTGTGTTGCGCAGCGAGAGGTTTAAATAGTTAAGTATATAAATTACATAAAGTTTAATATTAAGTTATGACAACCCTTACACGGATAGTAGGAATATGCTTCCCACTTCATTTTTATTCAAAATTGATAGATTTGCACCAGAATGATTATTAAAATATTTTGTTTTTAGAATGCACGTGGTAAAATGTCTCTTCTTATTTTCAAATCAATTTGTTTCTAGATTCTGGTGGCAGTCTATATTTTCAACATTTCAGCCACAGAATTGCTTTGCGCGGGTAAAGGTCAAGATGAGTAAAAAAGATAAACATCTTACAGAATATTTAAGATGGTCTAAGTGTACTTATAAAACTATTATAATAAGGGTTAAAAAGAGAGAAAAAGTTATCACTTTTCAGAGTTACACTCGCCAAGCTTGGGCAGGAAAAGATGAAAGGAGGTAGCAAAAGCCACATTAACCAAAAAAATATGACTTTTCTGGGCCATAGATTTTTTTGTCTCCTATATCTATCAATATAGTGAGGATATAACATTTTTTTAGAAGATATAACAAGGTTTTTGAATGAAGACAAGATAAACAATAGAAATTGTAAAATGGTGTATGTACCCAGACATTACTCAATTGCCATTTTAGGTTCTTATTTTAATTACAAATTATTTTAGATTAAAAAGTTTTCCTGTAATAATATATTTAAATTTTTCGATATTTGTAGATATACCTCGAATTTGTTTTTCTTTTATGTTTGTATGACAAAAATATCTGAACTATGCCTTTTACCGAAATATCTTCTATCAAGGAATTCAACTGTGTTTAACTAAATCTTCCTTTCGATTGGTTGAGCGGTTAGGCCGCTAGGGGTTCATATACTGGGGAAGTTTTTTTTTATGACTACCCTGTATTTGAATGTAATAATGGGTCATTTACTTTAAATACTACAAGATAAGAAATTATTATTTATTTCGTTTCAAAATTCAAAAGTTGTATTGATTATCACTAATGGTATTATTATATCGCAGATATTTAAAGTAAATTGAAAATTAGGCTTTCCATAAGGAATTACATAGCAACATTATTTTTTTTAATTGGTAAAGCTTAGTATAGCACAAACATTCTATAATAATTGTGATCTGTTTCCATTAAATGTGTTATTATAGTCTTTACAACATTACTAAACATTACTAAATGAACAAAGTTGAATATTTTAAATAACTAGACAGTTGATATAAACTATGGTAATAAATTTAACATCGATATTTACATTGCAAGGCTTACATATTAGAAATATACTGAGAAGGTATATATTTGGATGTAACAATGGAAAGGTGTATTAACAACACGTTATCTGGATACTGAATATAATTAAAATGAGTTCATGCATAACTAGACACATTTAGCTGAATTAAATGGAAATTATCTTGTCTTGTAATCCTAAAACATCTTTAAGATTTATACATATATTATACAGATTGGAAACATTTTCTAAGATGGCAATGTTTAGCATTTTGTTAAATAACCCCATCATGAGACAGTTTGGAACTTTTGTATTGTCACCTTTAACATTGATGACTAATACTTGTTATATAAATTTTACTTCATATAAATAGAGGAGTTATTATAAATGTTGTATGTAATATTTAGGAAACCTTTAAAATATTTTACTTACTACTGCTAATAGCAATTTGTAAAAGACGCAAATAGGACGTATATCCTTTCTATACATGTACGGTCGTAAAAAAAAAAAAAAAAAAAAAAAAAAAAAAAAAAAAAAAACCTACTAAATCTGCAACTAATTATAATAAAAATAATTAACTGGTACCAAACGATTGGAAATAAAGCCCACTTTTAAATGATGTAAATAAAATTTGCTTAGGGGGCCAAATACAAATACAAATAAAACCCAAACCAAACTTCAGTTTTTGCAATAGCAACATCCAATTTTCACAATATATTTTAAATCTTCAGTTCAAACTATGCCTAAAAACGAAATTTCAAGTAATTTGGATGATAAGTGTTTCAATTATAAACATTTAAATTATAGAGCTTCTAATGTTAAATTACATTTTCATATTTTTATTAATATCTCCTGAAATTATAATCCTAATGTGATAATTTTTTTGTTTGGTTATAATACTAAAAACCCGAAACATAAATACAGTGAATTTCTAATTTTAACAATTTTATATTATGAATTGTGAAATTAATATTCGAAAATAATATGAATTGCAAGCTACAATTTTTTTGATAGATTTTTTTTATTATGTCCTGCTTGATGCGAATTATCAATTTCAATTTTTTCTAACATCAAAATGATGGTTTAAGGGGCCGTCTATGATGTATAGAAAAGCATAATATGAAAAAAATATATCTTACTCATTTTATTGAAACATTTGGGCTGGCAATAGTCGAAACATATTAAGCGAGTGAAATGTTCATATTGGCAAGAAATATACATTAATAGAAGTGACACAGTCATTTAGTAGCATATCAACAACTGAGTACCAAACTTCAATTTGAAAACAGACCCTAAAATATGCTCATTTTAAAATAGTTAATTTCTCTCAAACTAATCATACGAATTTAATGAAAATTTGGACTTAGGATAAATGAACGATGTAGAATCTGTTTATGGAGTTAAACGTGGGTACTGCTATTGAAAAAAAAGTTTGGATTCGTTTTGATATGCAGATGGCCCCCTAAGCAAATTTTTTGTACATAATTTAAAAGTAGGCTTTATTTCTATTCGTTTGGTACCGGTAACTTTTTTCTACAATAATTTGATGCAGAGTTAGTAGGGGTGTTTATTTTTTTTTCTTTCCACGACTGTACATTATATGTTACAAAACATATTAAGAAAATAAATTTAAACTTAATAAATTTATTTTTACCTCACACGTAAAAAAAGAGAAATAAATTACTTTGGCAATGTTACTGCTTATTCAAAATACGGTATAATTTAAATTTAAGCTTAAAAAGGCAATCCACTTAATGTAATGCATGAAAAATCCACGTATTTTAACAAAATGTTTTCTGCATATAAATTTTATGTTACTTTTTTGTTCTTATTGTCTAATTGATACATGATTCATAACCTCATTTTTAAACATAATTAATCTGAAACAATTTTCAAATAAAACATTCCTTCACATGAACTTGAATATAATAGTTGACATAGATGAAGCTAATCAAGAAGCAGATGTATGTGATTAATCCTATCAGGGGCGAAATGAATCCGTTACTAAAATAGCGATATGATTGCTTGGCACCAGAATTTACCAACAAATATATTCGGAAATAAATAACTATTATTTTTCATGTACGTTACTAAGCCAAACTTTTATTTGAAAATTCTTGGTACCATTTCGTTTTTGGGAATCGGAAGTAAGTGGTATATATAACATATCACCGCGCTTGAAGGTGTTAACCCTCTCGCTGCGCAACCCGAGAGTTTCTCGGGCAACATAAAAGTAGCAAAATTTACGCAACCCGAGACTTCATCGGGGACGCATTTTTCCGTCTAATTAACTCTCCTTGATCATTCCCACCAGTTATTTTTTTATTCTAAATTTTCCCTTATCTAATCTGAGAAATTTCCCGATTGAACCAGACGAAAATTGTTGTTTTGAAAAACCGGTGGCAAAAGAATAAAAATTCTTAAAAGACGTTCGTGACGAAGCAGTTCAATACGCAATTTTTGAAGCTATTTTGATAAAACAATTACGCAGCGAGAGGGTTAACCTCTTGGGGACGAGCGACACGTATACGTGCCGCATGAAGCGCTCAGAATCCTTGTTTTTCCTCACCAGTAAAATTTTACTGTAAAATTTGCCTTATTTAATCAACGCATTTTCTCGACTCGAGAAGGTACAATTTCTGTTTTTAAAAAACGGTGACAAAAGATAAAAAATTTCGTAAAATGCTCCCGTCCCGAAGGGGTTAAAGGAAGACAAGACTGAGTGCAATCCTATGGAAAATATGCGAGATTCCTTTACCCGATCGATTTTGATGAAATTTGAAATCCATATTCTTTGGATTATGCTCAAGATTTATGGCAGAATGTTTTATTCTGCGACTAAAACTTTTTATTTTAGAGCAAAAGCAATTTTTTCAGATTTTTTCAACAGTTTGTTTTTCTGAAAACTAATTAACCATTTGGACTCTGGCGTCTCTTATACAAATTTTATTAGGTTAGCACCACTGTTTTAAATCAAGTTTCCTTCGAGTACACAATTTTAAAAATGTTCTGATGAAATAAGGCAAATTTTACGCTCCTTTATTACTGGTGACAGAAACAAATTTTACAAAGAAAGATGATATCGCCGTAGCGGCAAGAGCGAAGTGCAAAGCGATATTTTTCTTTAAACTGTCTGCCACATATGGTCTTATATTTTTACTCTACCATCTTTTTTTTTAACCATTTAGAAAAATGGTTATTGTCCTCGTCAGGGTAGGAAATCAAAAACATATCTGAAGCTTTTTATTAGTTGAATCAGCATTTTATTCGTTTTCTGATTGGTCTATACAGTAATCTGTATTTTCCCTTTACTTTCAACAGAGATGGATAAATCTGTTGCCACTAGGACAAAAATGTAATAAAAACTACAAAAAAAGAATAATAACTCAGAAACAAATTGAGATACAGCTTTCAAACAAATTGCATTTAAAAGTACATTTTTTTTCTATACGACGGTGTAAAAAGTAACATTGTGGGATGTTTAGAAGTTTAAGAATGAAATTTCATTTAAAATTGGTCCAGGAATATAAATGTTTCATCCATGGCGTACGTAATGTATGACCAGCTCCTTAGAAGTTTAAAAATTTACAGTACCGAAAAATGCAATCCATGGCGTACGTAATGTATGATCAACTCCGTGCGATTTTTTATGTCTAAAATTTTAGTCTTTGAAAAAATCATTTTCCAAATGGTCGTTGTAATTTGTTAAATTGCATTTTTTTTCTGTAATCGAAATCGCTCTAGTACAATTTTTTGGAAAGTTAAAAAACTTCTAACACTTCTAACTTGTGTGAAATTCTTGCATAGTTTTATCAAACGCATAAATTAAAGTATATATTAACATTTGGATAAAATTTAGTTAAATATAATAAACAAGCCATAAAATGTTAGAGTTAAATTAATGTGAGTGGGCGTGGCGTCGTGGTCGTGTTTTCTTATAAATAACACTCCATATTCTATACAATAGCGGTGTATATCCCAAATTTTAATTATGCATATTCGATACTGTGTCTAAAGTGACACCGATAATGATGGGGAAGTCGAAGAAACAAAATCACCTTTAAAAAAAATCAAAATTTGAGCTATTGATGTCATTTTGCAATATATAAAAGACGGAATGGCTGTGTATTGAATACACATCGATATTATATGAAAAAATAAATTGCATATGACGTTTGCTGATTTTAAACTTAGATTTAATTTTTTTACGAAGCGTTTCCCAATTTTCTTGTTTAAGTTGGTACAGTTGGTACAGTAATTGGAACTATATGTCTATGATTAACGGTTTAGAAATTAGCCATTGGACACCGTTGAGAGTAGACACCCTGTATACATTTGTAATATAAAGTCAGTACTTTTGTAATACAGACATTTCATTGTATATATTTTCATTGTAATGACGACGCAAAAATGGAGACTTTCATCACCAATATTGTTTTACTAATCGTGAAGCATCTGTTTTTCACTTCAGAATACATAGAAATACCATCTATAAACAAGAAACCAATATTACAAACGTACAGTCGTGGAAAAAATAGTAAATACCCCTACTAACTCTGCAGGTAATTTTAATAGAAAAAAATTACGGTTAAGTTGCAGTTAGGTTACGGATAGATTACGATAAGGTGACGATTAAGTTACATTTATGATATACTAGCTAAAGTACCCGGTGTTGCCCGGAATTTAAAGAATGTTTATTTTGAAGAATCAATTCCAAAAATAAAAATCTCTTTCGGCCAGTGCCGGGAGGAAGAAGTAACTTTCATATTTGTTGGTTTTACAATTTTGCAAGCTAATTTTACTCGAAGCTAATTTTACTCAAATTTTGAGAAGCTAAAATGCGACGAACCCGATAAGAGAATATTCGTCAATACTGAATTTGAATAAGAATTGCGCCAAATTAGTAAGCTATAGCCAAGTTGGCATCATTTATGGTTACTTATTTCTGGTCGCCAAATTTGGCGATATTTCGCGAGGGGTTATTTATGAGGGGTTGTATCAAATATATGTTGAATATTGCCAGGATAGCGTAACAATATATTGCACGTACATTTGGATAAAACCCCTCAGCTTTATGCTTCCTTTTGGGAACAACGGATTTCGCGCTTATTTTATCGACGGTAATTTTCAGAATTTTCAAGCTGTGATTTTGAGACTTTCAGAAAAGTTGCTCTATATACTTAGCTAAAACATTATGCATATTATATTTTGATCGCATTCGCAGTGAAAAATGTTTTTAGTGAACCTGCTCATTTTCATCCAATTTTTATTAATTTTTTATTCTGATTGCAGAGTATTATGTACAATGTTGTTTGTCATATTTTCTGAAAAGAATTTTTTTTTTTTATTAAGAACTCTTCAAATTATAAGCAAAAAACTTGGCGAGATTTGGGACTGTTTTTATAAAAACCTTAATTTCTCTACGCGTATACATGCTATCCTCATAAAAATGACCACAGTATATTACAATAAGCCACTTATTAATAATCTCGAGTTTTAACGCTTTTGCTAACGCTTTTTACAGGGTTATCCAAAAGATATTCGTTCGTTTTCAATTTGTTGACTGTACTCTATGGGGTTTCAGGAAAAAAATCTTCGCGGGCATATATGACCTATACTATACTGTTTACACACAAGCAGTTTCAGGTTAATTCCTCATGAATTTTTCTAGATATTTAGCAAAACGTCTAAAATTGCATGTGACCGGTCACCTTTGGCCATATAGTGTATATATATATATAAGTCACATTTGAACGGGGGGTGGTTTTGGGGTCTGGGGGGAATGATCGGTGAAAATATACCAAACTTTTTCGGAAGTGCTGTTCTCCGGACGGCTGCAAGAGGTAGCTTTTTACTTTTTGTAATGAAAGCTACCTAACATAGAGTGTAAGACAAACAACAACAAAAAAAGCTGAAAAGCTTTTATTTCAATTCTTCACTAAGAATGAGCTCTAAGGACAAGAAACTTTGTGGAAATTCTGATATACACGCATGCACGCACGTATATACCGAATTTACTCGCATATAAGTCGACCGCAAATTCGAGAGGTATAACAGACTGAATACCAGTATTTTGAAATAGTTATCTTCGTCTTATCTAAATGCAGAATTTGCTTATATTAAATAAGCTGAAGATGGCTACAAGAAAATACTGGTATGCAACATATTTTTCTCACGAATTTAGGGGTCGACTTATAAGCGAGTATATACGATATATATGGAATAGATTTAAAAATGGCGAAAACCAAAACAGGGAACCTCAAAATATTAAAATATGTCAATAATTCCATACGCGGGTTTTTATCCTGTTTCAGTACGTTTTTTTAAACACATATGTCGTTATATATTCCCCTGCTTACTTCCATTATATTTCCAATATGACACTTTTTCTAAAAAAAATCCGTCAAACTATTTATTTCATGAAATATGTTATATGGACTTTGAAAAGTTCACTGTTTTACTTAAAGAGTGACTATTTTATGTTTGAATCAAGATGAAATATAGCGTTTCGTCTTATGATATTATTTATTTCATTTTCATTTTTCACGTGGAAATCTTGCAATAGAAAAGTTACGACGTAATATTAACTATTTTTTTATTATCCTTCAAAGTATTTATCTCATTTTTATTTTTCAGTTCATGTCCCAAAAGGGATTTTGGATTTTGCGCCATTAAACCCCATACAACCAATCATTTTTATTTTTCACGTTAAAATCTTGCAATAGAAAAATATTTGTTGTGATAAAAATTTTATTATGGATTTTTTAATTGTTGGCAATTGCTATAACGAAAAATGTTTAAATTTGATAGGAAATCGCTGTTAAATTGGTGCTTTTTATTAATTAAAATTTAACGATAAATTATTTCGATTCCGGATTACTTTAGTTGCCTCGGCCGTGTATTAATTTACATGTACGTAACATTTCATAGTTATGGCTTCCAAAATGTGGATTTGTATAGAATTACAAACAGACAGATAAATTTTTATATTTATATATTTGATTATTTTGTAGAACAGCAAATAGTTTATATTTGTTCAATTTTTCAATATAAAATTAAACTGCATAGAACAACAGACTGGATTTTCATATAAGATTGTTAATATGCTGAATAAGTTTTACTATAAAAATTCTCTCAGTTTCGAAAATAATTTGATTTAGAAAAACGAAGGATTTTTTAGGTTAACTTCGATTTTTAGAAGTTAGAAATCAATTTCTCATATTTTCAGAGAAAAAGTATCAGATTCTTATAAAATAATAAACGATAAATAAAATATTGATTTTCAATGCGATCTTCAGGATAAAGGAAAGATATAAGGCTAAATATTGATTGTACACATTTTAGTAAAATTTTTGAACAGAATATTTTGTTAGAATTATAGTTATATTAAATAAAGTATAGAACAACATAATCAAATAAGCTAATTTTTATATAAGGCAACCCTGCAAATCTACATGATTTCTATAGCAATTAGTTTGGTTACTTTCTTGAATTTTATATCCCGATTTTCATTATGCGTACAAACCTTATTTCTGGGCACCGCAATTTATGAATATTAATATTCCCCTTATTTTATCGCAGATTCTGTATTCTATTTACACAAATTCTCTGCTTAATAAAGCGAAGATCACTATTCAGAAATAGTTTTGGTCAAAAGTAAAGACCGTAACCACCACTTCTTTTACACTGCATCTGGAAGTAAATATCTTTCACATTGGGAGAGGCTGCTTTATAACCTAAAAACTCTTTAATTTTTTTTTTTTTAATTTTAAGTACTTTTATTTTAAATATTTAATAACTAGAAAGATATTTTGTTTATGCACGCTTTTTTTAAATAATTCACTTTGCACATTTTCTCCACTTACTATTTTTCTTGTACTAAGAACTAACTGCAGTACCGGATTTATGAAGTCATTATAATATACAGTCGTGGAAAAAAAAAGTAAACACCCCTACTAACTTCTCAACAAATTATCGCAGAAGAAAGTTACTGGTACCGAACGATTGAAAATAAAGTCTACTTTTAAATGATGTATTTAAAATTTGCTTAGGGGGCCATCTACATATTAAAACGAGCCATAACTTTATTTTTTTCAATAGCAGTACACAATTCTGACAGCATAAATGAACTCTACACCCTTCAATTAGCCTAAAAACAAATTTTTATGTAATTCGTACCATAAGTGTCCGAGAAATTAATTATCTTAAAACGAGCGTATTTTAAGGGCTGTATCCAAATTGTAGTTCAGTACTCCATTGTTAACCGAGAGAGCCCTTTTCTTTTTCAAGGCACCTTAAGCGCGGCTCAAGGAGTCAATGAAGCCTGGTACATTACAGGACGGCAGAGTAAATTTCTAAATATCTACACACTTCTATCACAGACGGCCCCTTAGACCATCATTTTTTTAAGTATAATTTGAAAACTACTTGAAAGAAAAATGTGAAATTTTCGATTTCCATAAAACAGGACTTAATAAATCTAAATTCATCAAAAAAATTGTAGGTTGCAATTCATAATTTTTTCGAATATTAATTTCATAATTCATATCATAAAATTATAAAAATTGCAAATTCGCGTATTTATGTTTGGGTGTATTGGTATTATTTCTAAAAAAAAAAAAAAAAAAAAAAAAAAAAAATGCGCTTTAGGAGCATAATTTCAGGAGATATAAATAAAAATATGAAAATGTAATTTAACATTAGAAGCACTAAATTTTGAATGTGTATAATTCAAAAACTTATCATTCAAATGACTTGAAATTTGGTGTCTAGGCATCGTTTGAACCGAAGATTTGAAATATCTCGTTAAAATTGGGTGTTGCTATTGAAAAAAATGAAGTTTGGATTCGTTTTAATGTGTAGATGGTCCCCTAAGCAAATTTTATATACCTCATTTAAAAGTAGGCTTTATTTCCAATCATTCGGTACCAGTAACTTTTTTCTACGATAATTTGTTGAAGGGTTAGTAGAGGGTGTTTACTTTTTTTTTCCACGACTGTACTTTACCTGTTTTGGCTCAATAATATCGTCTTTTAAAGTTTGTTGAACGTCTTATTAAACCATTTTCTGTTCTCATTATATTTTATTTTCCTGTCTAGTTCTCTTACACAAATTGTCTATGCGGTTTCGGAAATGTTTATGCTCTAGAAAATGGGCCAAAATTATAATAGTGGTACTTTGGAAAAATAAAACTATTATGATACTGACTATAAAAAGTTTATACTAGGCTTCACAAATTTAGAAGCACAATTTCCTAAAAGTTATCCAGATAGTTTGTTAAACCAAAAGTATTGTAAAAAATAGCTTTTATGTAATGAAGTGTAATAAAATAAAAACAAAGAAAAGAGTTCAGTTAAACTGATGGTATTGAGCTCACAGGCTATTTACACTAATTGTATATTATACTCTTATTTATGTTTATTATTTATAAAATAGAGCTAACTCTTTTTGAGCAAAACTGTAAATAAATTAAAGGGGATGATTAGCCCCCCCCTTCATACTGAAGCAGTGGACCTCCAAACCTAATCAGGCAAGCGTCTTATCAGAATAAACCGGTGTACCAGATTTGAAGCAAATCGGGAAATTCTGCATGAAAAACCCATTTATCTAATAAGGGGATTACCCCCGTTCATCCCTTTTATACTTAACTAATGAACCTCCAAATCTAATCCGCGATCCACCTTATCAGAATAAACCGGTATACTAAATTTGAAGCAAATCGAATAATTCTGCATGAAAAAGCCGTATATCTAAATTAATTGAGGGGTTATCCACCGTTCTCCTCTTTATACTTAACCAATGAACCTCCAAAATTAATCAGGGAAGTGCCTCACTATGGTGGAGCTATTTACAAAATTTAAACCAAATCGGATATTTCTATCAAGCTTTCTCGAGATACGCACATACATACATACGTGCGTACATATAGTACCTGCGGGCACATTAACTCTCAAGCTTTGATAGCCAATGAACTAAAAAAAGGTTTGTCTTAAAAAACAACCAGATCATTTTTTCGCACACTGTGGCATAAAACTAAACTCTAGAACTACCTGCTGACAACGTGTTGTTTGCTATGCAAACCAACAAATGAAAATTTTCAGAACTGTGCCAAATCAGGTACGTGTCCTAAAAATCATAACAGAACTGGCATTTTATGTATCATACCTATTCACTTAAAATGATACTGTTCCTAATAATATGAAAAAATAGTACTTACAATTTAGTGACGAATTTATCTTGTGAGTAAAAGTAGCAAAAACTGAATTGCTATTAACCCATTAAAGAGGAGTTTCTTTTACACTTCTTTTAATTCTTCGACGCCAGTTTTTTCCACATTGTAATTTTGAATTACTTAATCGCTCAAAATTTGAGATTAGATAAATGTGAAAATTTCCAAACCAAAATACTGGTAATGAAATTAAAAATTTTAGTTCGTCTTACATGGCAATTTTTCTTGCCAACCGGTTTTAATGAGTTAAAGCTCTGTACAATTTTAGGTACTATATTTAAATTATTCGAAGCTCCTTGTCGATCGTTTTTTTTTTAACATCACTTGTTTCAAAGGAAAATCTTCTTTTTAGTGTTATCTTAGAAATTTTGTAGATACTTAACTTAAAGGTTATTGTTGTTGCAAACTTTGGAAAAAACCTATCACGAACAATTTTCTTCAAGAATATTAGATTCAGAAAAAGAACCTTTCGGACCCTTGCTGTAAGAATTTAAAGAGAAGAACATATATACATTCTATTGAGTAATATATGGAATTACGAACAATTTTCCTCAAAAATATGAGATTAAAAAAAAGTACAATTCGCAGTCCTGTTGTATGAATTTAAAGGGAAGAACTTACATATATTCTATTGAGTAATATATGGAATTATGAACCCTTTTCGGTTCTTTTCCGTTATACGGACACAATGCCAAAATGTATGCTAATGCGCAAATTATTGTAACCCTGATCGTGAAAAGGATTTTTATTGTAAACCATGCAAAACAATGTGATTTGCTATTTATGAAACGTAAATCCCATAAATGAATATCATTTAGCATTAACTTCGGAAAGCTTTTTAATTTGCGATTATTCGAATTAAAAATATTTTTTTTCTAAAGTTATAATTTACTTTTACTGCTGACGCTGAGATGGATTTTACCATTTGGCAATTACCAGATGATGAGAAAATTACGATAAAACTGTTTCAGGAATTTGGAATTCTATATAATAAAAGGTTCTGTTCAAAAAACCATGAAATGAAATTATGGACGAGTTCTGCAAATCCAAAATTGAGATGTAGCTTACGATCACGCCGAGAAAGTGTAGGAATATGACAGAAAAATGGTTTGAAGGATCGGAGTTGTCTTTTCTTAACCCCTTGGGACGAGCGACCGGTATTCGTTCCGCGTAAGATGCTCAGAATCGGTGATTATTGTCACCAGTAAAATTGCATTGTAAATTCTGCCTTATTTAAACCAAACATTTTCTCGATTCAACTAGGCTGTTTTAAAAATATATTTTCTGTTTTAAAAATCCGGTGACAAAAGATTAAAAATTCCGTAAGAGACGCTCGTCCCGAAGGGTTTAATGCTTTAAGGTTTATATATTTATGGTGCCAAGAGTTGAAATCGATTGAGTTTTGTGAGTTGCAACTTGATATGAACCACAATACAACAGTGGACTGGAATAGCTATTTGAGAGTAGTTTGTGCAAATGCTTTATGTTCACGACAAAATAAAAAGTCGGTGAACCTAATAAAATTATAGAAGTACATGAAAGTCTTTTTTACCAGGATAAAAAGCAACGTAGGACGTGTTCTTCCTCCTCAATGGGTATTTGGTGGTTTACGTCGTGAAACACGGGGATGTTTCCTTACTCCTATTCCCGATAGTACAGCTGAAACTTTAATGTCGGTAGTAGAATGATAGCCGATGGTGTAGCTGATGGAAGTATATGATTTATACAGATTGCTGGAGAGGATATAAAACATATGAACTGCGAGTTGCTAGTTATGATCATTTCACAGTTAATCACAAATGCAATTTTGTCAACCCTAATACTGGATGTCATACTCAAAATGTTCAGAGATTATTGGCGCAACAAAAATGGCGCAACAAAATACATCGGGGAACTGTTCGTCATTATTTAGAGTCACATTTCATAGAGTTCATGTTGCGACGCCTTCATTCAAAAAATGAAATATTTACTGCAATTGTAAAAGATACTTTGTAATTTTATGCGAGCAGTTTAATATGAGTTTTATTGTATTACTTTATTGTATAACAGCTATTTGATCACTTATTTTAAACATATATTTGTGATTTAAATAAGTAGTTTGTAAATGTCTGTAATTTTCAAATGTTATATTTTTATAATGCTCACTTTACTATCGACAATATTTTTTCTATCATTTTTTCAAATATTTCAATTCACGTGATTTTCATTTTGTGCCAACTAATTACGCTTCGCAATAATGGTGACCGTATAACGGAAAAGTACCGAAAATACTAGTATATACTTTGAAACAATCCCTGATCGGATGCCATCCTGTGTATGTAAAAAACAGTAGAGATATTTTGCATTATTTATGCTTTTTTGTTTGTCACACTTTTATAAATACTATATTTTTATTACAAAATTAATAATGCAAATTTATTTTAAGAACATTTTCTAGCATATTTTACTAAACATTTATTTAATGTTAAATAAACAGATGTTTTTCAGAAATGTCGAGGAACGTAGTGACAACATGCACGCATACACATGTTGTTTATTATCCCCTTCGGGACGGGAGCCTTTTACGAAATTTTTAATCTTTTGTCACCGTTTTTTAAAAACAGAAATTTGTGTCTTGTTGAATCGAGAAAATGCGCTGATTAAATAAGGCAAATTTAACAGTAAAATTTTACTGGTGAGGATAAACAAGGATTCTGAGCGCTTCCTGCGGCACGTATACGTGTCGCTCGTCCCCAAGGGGTTAAAATATACCTTGGTTCAAAAAATAAACTCGCACCAGAAAAAGTTATGAAAATAATTGTATATTTTCAAAGCTCTAAATTTAACAAAAGTAATAATTTGTGTCACATTAATTCTTGGTACAATCCTGTTCTTATCGAATTTTTAAAACAGATATCAAAAGTCAGAGTCCATATATAATGCGTTTGAACGGGACATCTTGCGGGTCCGGCGTAGAATTTTTGAAAAAAATATTTTTCTCATGCTTATACACTAGCAAGGTCAGTGAACCTTTTCGCATTCTCGTGCCAATTTTTCCCAAAAATATTTTAAATGATCACGGCGTGCCAACAAATTTAGTGGATGGAAACAGCAAAATTAATTAAAATACTGATTTTAGGATTTAAAATATATAAGCAATATTTTGTAACATACTTAAGTATGTTACAAAATCCTGCTTCTCTTGTTACGTCTTAGATGCCAAATAATTCAGATTAGCTTCGTATTCCAGTTTTTCCTTATGAGAATGCCAGTTGAATTGGAGACACATGACAACAGGTTTCTACTTGAGTTTTTCATACTTTTCATGTCTATCCCCCGAATAAATAAATAAATAAAAATAACTATCAGAAAAAAAAAAAATATCAAAATGGTTTCTTTACCGGGTTCGTACGGATACCGTTATTTTCAAGGCCCAATATCAGAATTTTTTTTTTGAAAAAAATCTAGTTTAAACGGACAAAATTTCGCCTTATTTCAGAAGAGATTTTCCATAAGAAGTACCATTCCACTGGTACCGAAGAATTTCTTAGTCATGAAATTCAAGCACCCGTACGAACCCTGCTTTAAAAAAAAACTTCTTACTATGGGATTGAATTCGAAATTCCCACTTCCATTTCACCATCGGAATTTTCACTTATGGTCATTATTTCCCGATAATCTCCTAATTCTCTTAATATAATTTTTTGACTCAATATTGAGATAGATTGGGATTTATAAATTTGCATTTCAATTTATTCAATCTGTATGACAACGACAAGCAACCTAATCTAGAAAAACTCAGCAAGTCTAAATTCAAAATAGTGCATTTTCATTATATGAAACGCTGGGGTATAAAGCTTGGCAACTGACATTTAAAGAAAATATATCAGATTGACATTTTTTTTTTGTAAAATTATTTAACTGCATCGTAACAACTTTCTAGAAGTACAGAGATTTTACACAATATATATTAATTTAATAATTTTCACATCTGAATTTACAAAATGAAAACTATTTGCACATAAGTCCTAAAATAAAGTCTATCAGGGAAAAATATTGCACATAAGTTAACAGAAGTCCCATTCTTAACAAATCAGCTGTTTAGCAGGAAACAATCATAATAGTTTTGTGTGTATTTTCTTCACAAAATTTGAAAATTGACTGTATCAAAAGTTCCATTTTTAGTCCAGGCAATAGGGACTCTACCTAGCAAAATTAATGGTAGTACTGGAAATCGGCTCTCTAGATGTTTTTTGGGTCGCTGAATCCGAATTTGTAAATTCCCACCAAAATTTCCCCCGGCAATCCCCCCAAATTTTGGTAAAAAGCCCCCCAAAAAAGGTTTTTATTAAAAAAATCCATTTTTTAATTGTTTGAGATAAAAAGTATCTAGAAATTCAGAAAGTAGACAAAATTTCCAACGAATTAGATACATGACATTACGACTTAGGATGAAGGGGAAGGGGGGATCTGCCTCGGAACATGCGCGCGGTGCTGCGTAAACTATGTTGCGCAATTCCACTTAACCACTCACACGTTTACATTCGCCCTCCCATCTCCCCTCCGAACTTTCTCTATAACGTTTACTTTAAGATTTTTGGTCGCTGAATCCGAATTTTTAACTTTTCCCCCAAAATTCCCCCCGCCGACCCCCCCCCCCAAATAGTTGTTTTTAACCTAAATTTCTTATTGTTTAAGGGAAAAGCATTACAAAATTCAGAAACTAGACAAAATTTGCAACAAATAGGATATATGACATTATGAACTAGGATGAACGGGGAGGGTGAGGGCTGCCTCTGAACATGCACTGCGGCGCTACGTGCACTAAACTATGAAGTCCAGGCAATAGGGGATTTTAGCTGGCAAAATTAATACTAGTTCTGGATTTCGACTCACTTTATGTTTTTTTTGGGTTGCTTAGTCCGAATTTGTAACTTCCCACCAAAATTTCACCGGGCAACCCCCCCAAAAATTGATTTTTTGAAAAAAATTGGTTTTTGAGAAAAGCGCGCGGGGAATGTTCCGAGGCAGCCCCCTCTCTCCCCGTTTATCCTACGTCATAATGTCATACATCCTATTTATTGCAACTTTTGTCTAGTTTCTGAATTTCGTAATGCTTTTCCCTAAAACAATAAGAAATTTAAGTTAAAAACAACTATTTGGGGGGTTTTGGGGGAGGGGAAATTTTGGGGGTAAGTTAAAAATTCGGATTCAGCGACCCAAAAAACTTAAAGTAAACCTTATAGAGAAAGTTCGGAGGTAAGATGGGAGGGCTAATGTAAACGTGTGAGTGGTTAAGTGGAATTGCGCAACTTAGTCCACGCAGCACTGCGGCGCATGTTCCGAGGCAGATCCTCCCTTCCCCTTCATCCTAAGTCATAATGTCATATATCTAATTTGTTGGAAATTTTGTCTACTTTCTGAATTTCTAGATACTTTTTCTCTAAAACAATAAAAAAAAATGATTTTTTTAATAAAAACCTTTTTGGGGGGCTTTTTACCAAAATTTGGGGGGTTGCCGGGGGAAATTTTGGTGGGAAGTTACAAATTCGGATTCAGCGACCCAAAAAACATCTAGAGAGCCGATTTCCAGTACTACCATTAATTTTGCTAGGTAGAGTCCCTATACGGCCCCTATTGCCTGGACTATTTGTTAATTATCTTGCTTTACACGGGAGCTCTGCAGTACCTTAATTTAGAACATGAATCCATACCGTGCCGAAAATAATCTCCCGCATACCGCCTATGGCACGCGTGCCATAGGTTCACCATCCCTGCACTAGGCTATTTACCAAACAAAATATTGTTAGTAAATTCTGATGCGATACACTATAAAAATAGTCTCCAATTATTTAAATTAGTTGGCAAGACAGGAATACAGGAAATACAAAATGTTTTTTTGTTTCATATTTATTACTTATGTAAGTTTAATATAATTATCAAGCAATTATGTTGAAATATGTTAATTGATTTCTATAATTTTTCTTTTATTGTAAAATATTTATAATCTTTTCCCATAGTAAGTTTAGTTATGTTTTGCTTAAATTATGTACTATGATAAATACAATGATGTCCGTATAACAGAGAAGTACCCAATTTTCTTTAAAAATAGGAGTTTAGAGAAAAAGGATCATTCGTACCCCTAATGTAAGAATTTAAAGGGAAGAACATACAAATATTCTATTGAGTAATAAATGGCATTATCTTGCATCTTCAAAAGTTTCATGCGCCTAAAAAACACCAGTCTTAACAAATATCATCATTTTGTTTAATTTTTTTTTATCAACATAATTGTTTTGGGGTACAAAATCAGTTTGTCGTGTCTTAATTTAAGCCTATATATATATATATTTATATTTAAACGTTAATATATATATATATTAGAATCTCTGTGCACCCCCAAAAATAAATTACAATGCATTGGTGATATATATATATGATTTTTTAAAAATAAGTAATATAAACGATATCAGCTTTTTTTCTGGAAACGTTTTACGTTATATAAATAATATATATTGGACTTATATTTAATCTAGAATTAAAAAAAAATCAGCTCTTTATTAAAAAAACGATGTTCTAATCCAGCAAGTAAAATAATGTCAAAAAGCGAAAACTCTTTTGCAATATATTAATATGTAAGAAACCTTTTACTTTAAGCATTATTTAATGTATTATATGATTAAACAAGATGACTAGGCAGCGTATGTCTAGGAAACATCAGATGATGCATATAAATGAAGTTGCTTTTTGAAATATTTAAAAGGCTGGCAAAGAACTTAAAAATGTTTTACCGGAGTTTATGTTTCTTTTAAAAGTGCTTTACCATGTTCTTACTGTCTGCTTTTTTTGCAAAAATAAACGGTTATTTTATTATGTTTGAGTTTTGTCTTATATTACGAGCTTATTTGTTTACTTGAGGGAAATTTTGATATTTTGCATATCAGGTATAATATCCGATGAACTAAATTTCATTTATTTTTTATACAGTAACAAGCTAAAGAAGACGAATTTTAAGAATGTTTATTTTGAAAAATCAATTTCAAAAATAAACATACAATATAAAACAAACAAAAAAAAGCAGTCGGAATGAATTTAAAAATAGCTAAAACAAATTCAGAGAACCTCAAAATTTCAAAATATGCCAATATTTCCACACGGATTTTCATCATGTTTCACTACGTTTTTTCAAACTCATAGGACGTTATACATTGACCTGATGACGTCCATTTTATTTCTAATATGATGTAATATTATTTTTAAAAAAATCGTGAAATTATTTATTTCATTTTCATTGTTCACGTGGAAATCTTGCAATAGAAATGTATGACGTAATATTCACTTTTTATTTTTAATTCATCAAACTATTTATTTTATTTTTCTTTTTTTCACGTGGAAATCTTGCAATAAAAATGTTATGATGTAATATTCACTTTTAAAAAAAATAGTCAAAGTTTCATTTTTATTTTTCACGTGGGAATCTTGCAATGAAAAAGAAATTGTTGTAGTAGGAATTTTTAATTGTTGGCAACTGCTATAAAAGAAATGTTTAAATTTTAAAGAAAATTTCTGTTAAATGGGTGGTTTTTTATTAATTAAAAATTAACTATAAATTATTTCGATTCCGGATTAGTTTAGTTGCCTCAGCCGTGTTTTAATACGCATGTACGTAACATTTCGCAATCCTGACTTCCAATCTGTGGATTTGTGTAGCATTACAGACAGACATACAAGGTTTCATTTTTATATATTTAATATATTTTATTGAATATGCTATAAGAATATAATAAAATGCATTTTGGTAGTACAACATTCTCGTTCAGTGTTGCCAGTGGGCTACTTTTTTTAAAATTCAGATTTCTTGATTGGCACCACTTTTTTGAAACGGTGAAATTTCCTTTGATTTAGCCTTAATTATCATGTCATTAACCCCATAATTCTCGCTCCCGTCATATTCTCGGGCTGTGTCTTTTACTCAAATTGTTTGACTCCCACCAGTTTTATGAAATAGTTAAATTGGGTATATTTCGGTATCGTTTTTACTGTCATTAAATAAGGTGAATATTTCTTTTTCATAAAAGTGGTGCCAATAAGCAATTTGAATTATTCAACCGTAATTTAATTCGAGCGTTAAGGGGTTAAATAAGGTGCATTTTATCATTTCAAAAAAGTGGTGCCAACATAGCTGCCAACTTTTACGCTTTACTGATACCACTATATTCGAACAGAATATTTTGTCTTATTTAATCATCGAAAACTGGGGATTAAACAAGGAAAATTTTTCCGTTCAGAAATAGTGGTAGGAAAAAAGCGTAAAAGTTGGCAGCTATGTGCCAACCAAGAATCTGAATTTTAAAAAAAGGAGCCCATCTGGCAACACTGTTCTCGTTGTGTATTTGTCCGGGATTACGTCAGTTATGTCTTTTGCTTTGAAAAAAAATCCCGCGCCTCAAAAAGCATATACAGGGTAGGGTGTCCATAAGAGGATATTTCAGTTATAAATTTTAATAGTATCAACTGTAAGTATTGTAGGGGAGTTGGTTCAAGGTCACAAATAAAGAGTAACTCAAGCAGCTTTAAATAAGCGCATGCGCGAGTACTGTTTTATTATTTACTCGCTTGCAGTGCCACATACGCAAAATAGCGCCTCCTGAGCATAACGCGTTATTGCTGGGCTGAAGATTTAAAAGACTACAATACCGGCACACCCCCATTCGATTTTTTCCTTTGGGCTTTATAAAAGATCGTGTCTACGTCCCGCCACTATTTAATGATTCGCCAGAGTTGAGAAATATTATTGTATTATTCGTCCTAATATTGTGTCAATTTTCCAATTAAAAAATTTATCTTTAAAATATTCGCATTTTTCGGCAAAATTTACTTTGGGATACTCAACAGAAATTTACTCGGTGAACTAGTTAATGAATTATACAGATATAAAGTTTGAACGCGTAATTTTAAGTTCATTATTAATATTTGCAAAGCAAACTACAACGTGATTTGTTTTTACACTCTTAAAAAAAAAGAAAAAACTTTAAAGATGGAATCAGGTAATGTTTTTTACTCATTTCGGGATATACCTGAATTAAAAGTTATAAATGTATTTCCGATTATAATACATAACTTATTATTTATAGAGCTGAATTTTAAATTAATGGTATAATTTTAAAGCAATTTTCCATTAATAAGCAGTAAGAGATAAACCACGAAATATTAGTTGTGGTTACAACTAACTGTGGTTGAAAAAAAAAAAAAAAAAAAAACGCATACACACACTTCGAAGTTAATTAAGCCAAAAGCTAATTTTGCCAAAACACGCCAATTGTCTGCAAAACTATACCAGTGAAAATTTTAAAAGACGAAGAATTAGAAAATACAAATAAAAAGGAATGATTGCTAAGAAAATTCCTTTATCATAAAATTGTTTAAAATAAATAAATTAAGATGTACGTTAAGCAAACAAAAACAACATGGTTCATACGCCTCCTTGAATTTTGCAGACCAGAAAAATTTTTTGCACAAGTATTATCTTATTGAAAATCTCTTCATAAAAGAAGGCGAAATTTTTCGCTTTTAACCTAGATTTATTTCGCTACAAAAAAATACTGCTAGTTTTCCTGGAGAAATAACGGTATCCGTACGAACCATGAACAACTTAGAAATCTTTCCAGAAAAAACGGAATTAGTTCAAATACAGTAAAATCCAGCTGAATGTGATAAAGTTAAGAAATTGGTTTGAAAACGTGCATTTTTAGATCTAAATTGGTACAAATCAAGAAACATTTAAAGAAAAAAATATCCAATGAAAACTAATGAATCTTAATAACGGTTGGATTGATTGTTGTAACTTTTGTATACTATTTTATTATTAGTTTTAGTTGTAGTCCCAGTGTTAAATAATACTATCCATTTGCCATATCTTAGAAAAACGGAGAACTAGACAACAGGAAAACTGCTTTTTCAGAATTTAGTGTCGTCCCCGCCATTCCCATTGCTTCATTTTCTTCTGATGGACTGGTGGCTTCTATTATTATGAAACAGCCATTATAAATGAAGCGTTAGGTGAAGATGAAAGCGCAGCCGTAAAAAGTTATAACTCTGATTTCTGGTCAGAAAGGAGAAAATATGGTCATTTTTTTGCCCATTTCCCCCCCCCCCCATTCTGACCAGAAAATCAGAGATCTGCCTTTTTACGGCTGCTCTTTCATCTTCACCTAACGCTTCATTTATAATGACTGTTTCATAATAATAGAAGCCACCAGTCCATCAGAAGAAAATAACTCGGTTGAGCGGGATTCTACTGCAGTACAAAACATATTTCTATTTTAAGACTTAAAGCACACGTTTTATTTTATGTAAAATGACGTAATTCGCATCCGCTTAAGAATTCCGTATTTACGATCTACTCCTAAACATCTACAATAAAGCAAGCATAGCACATCACTGTCGCAAAATAATGCACAAATGCGTCAAAAAAATGCCGTCATTCAAGAAAATCACCAAAAAACCCCGGCTATTTAATGATTCATAGAAAATTATATAAAGTTTATAATAGCTCCATTGTTTTAACAGAAATCATTCGTTTATATATTTTTTTCAAAATAGCACGTATTTTGATTACATTTTCTTTCAGTTGTTATGAAAAAATGGCAACAAAAATATATAATTAATATTTTACTACTATTTTTTCTTGACTTTCTACAGAAATGGAGTACTTATGTTGCCAAAATTAAACAAATGGCTCAAAAAACTACAAAAAAATTAATATTTAAAAAATAAAAGGAGTTACAGTTTTCAAACAAATTGCATTTAAAAGTACTTTTTTTCCCCAATACGACGGTATAAAAATCGACAATGTGCAATGGTTTGAAGTTTTAAAAATTGGTATAGAGTATTTAATCGTACTGCTTTGTTTTACGGCTGGCTTCTGTAAGATAACGTTATTTTTTGGAGAAGACACAAAATAAGCTGGGAGAAAGAAATAGCATACCGTACCAGGGGCTAAAAAAAATTTATTTTTAAATATGTATTCAGAATTCTGTGCTTTCTATCGCGATTCAGTCAATTCCGTAAATTTTCTGTAATAGAGGTCTCAATCAAATTAAAGTAGTGTGAAGAATTTTTTTATAACTACAGTGAAACCTCTCTGTGTGACCACCTCTATTAAGCGACCAACTCCTTGAACGACCATTTTTCCAAGGAACGAAATGTATTGCCGTAGGCTCAATACTAATTTACCTCCATTCAGAGACACTACCAGTTGAACTCCCTCCATGAATGACCAATTTCTTTGAAGAAAATTAAACAAATTTAGTTTTTTCCTGGTCGCTCGAAGAAGGTTTTATCAGAAAGATAATTCGGAAGAGCGCATTATTCATCAAACTTCTAAACTAAGTTTAGAATTTTTTTTTTTATTCCGGTATTTTTTAAGTGTTTAAACACCTTTGTGTCTTTTTAGGCAATGAATTTAACTCTGCTGACAAATTAAGAATGATGGTCAATAAACTCCCCTGCCCTATTCTGTCAGGAAACTCTCAAACAAATAGATAAAATAATGAAATCGCCATTATTTGTTCCCGTCCAAAAGAAAATTTCATTTATTTACTTCAAAAGGACTTGGAAATAAAAGTTATAATATATAAAACCGTAAAATCACAGCATACGTCAATGTATTCATTTTTTAAACTCTATAGTAATTAACTTTTGTTTTGATACTTAAATTTTCATATTTTTCCTAATGTGAAAAATAAATTCCTAATGTGAACCCAAGATTTTAGGGTGTTTAAAGTAATCATATTGTTTGAATTTTATTTTTTAATGTTCAATCGGTTTAACTTATTTGTTACAAAAATGTAACATTAAACGTAGAGCTAACTCAATGAAACATCTTAATATCTGTCCCTTCTCGGGCTTAAACAATGTAGGAAATAAATTGTTTTCTTTTTTTAATTTGCTCTACAAATTATGTTTTCGTTTAATATGTCAATTTTTTAATAACTACTGCATTCAGACAAACTCTCAGATGAAATCATTTCAAAATTAACGAATGTGCCATCATTAAGGTTAAATTATCGCATCACAATTTGTGGTGTAATTTGCCAATGATTAATTCAAAATGGTTCATGAAAGCAATAATACAGATTGTCGTTGTTTGGACAAAAACATCCAATCTGAGCATAAAAATCAAAATTTACTTAAATTTAGTTACCCACATTTTCCACTTGGGAACGCTATGAATGCAAAAATAGTGTTATATCTTTAATTCTAATATTTAACATCAGTATAGCTGTTATACACTGTAAAAAAAATAATCTGGTTCTACAGATGTAAAGTTACATGCTTACTAAACTTTCATCTGTAACTGTACGGAAAAAGCTGCAAATCTACAAAACTTGTTTTTGTAAAGCTATAGAAATCTGTAACTTTACAAATGAATCTGCTAAAATTACAGTAATCTTACTAGAATTTTATCTGTAACCCTACTTGCAGTTACATGAAAAGTTCTAGGCATCCTAGCTTCCTAAAAAATTCTTTGTAACCTTACAGATTTTTTTATTTTCGGCGCAAAAGTGTGTCTGTTACATGAATTTTTGTTTTTGCCGTTACATAAAAAGTTCTAGGAGTCCCAGTTTCCTAGAAAAACTTTAGTAAGTTTACAGATTTTTTTTTTATAGTGTACAGTAAGACAAAAAAAACGCCATTTTTACTTAAATTTTTTGTTACCCTTTTCCCTCGCAGGGAACGATGTAAACGTAAAAGGAAATTGTTTCCTAAGTTAAACTTCGGATATTTATTTTGCGGCAACACCAGTCGTTTCTGTTCCCGGAAAAAAAATGACAAAAGGCCGAAATTTTAGATAAAAAGTGCCATAGATATGTTAAAAATCCCAATCTTTTTTCAAGTTTACAAATAATGGACCCCATCAGTGGTGATGTCAAAGGCAACTCAATTCCCTGTACCAACCATAAATTGGAGACAAATAAACCACAGAGTTCAGAGACAGATAGGGGGGAAACGTGATGCTTCGGCATGAAGATAAAAATGTAACCTTGAAATCAATTAAAACCTGCCACAATTCGGTCCAAACAATTGCGGGTAGCTTTGAAAACCTCTCCAATTCCAAACAATTCAACCCTGGTTCCACGAGCTCGTCTTGTTTGGGTAAAAAATTTCAGCGATATCTGGCTTTATATTGCAAGCCGTCTTAAAACGCATAGTACATCTCTTATACCCTCTGAACTTTCTGTGTTTGTTTGGATCCAATTTGCGGTTCATACGCGGAGTTGAGTTGCCTGTGACGTCACACTGATGGGGTCCATTATTTTTAATTTCTTGTTGATACAAAAAGAAATTGCCTATAAACAATACATATATTACGCAGCGAAAATGTCCGTGTGTAACACTGACGTCATATTGACGATGTAACCGGCAAAATAAATTTCACTTATTTGAAAATTTATTAACTTCTAAACGTCGGAAAAACTCAATATTTACGCCGTCTTAAAACAATGGTAACAGTTCAGAATTGGTTTCCAGATAACATTCTTTAACGAATTAAAACTTCATCTATAAATAAATAAAAGAAAACACAAACAAATCACAAAGTTAACACCCTTTTAATCGAACTACGTGCTCATCTGTATGTAACTTATAGTCACCCTTAAAAATCAGTATTGGTACATTTTTTTTTTTGTTTAAACGTCATATTTACCTACTTTCTGTATTTACTCATATTAATGTTTCTTTTATTACTTTTACTTCCACTATGACGCCATATTTATCTTATTTTTAATTCTTTAAAAAAATTATTTTAATTCCATATTTCACGTGGAAAGCTTTCAACTGAAAATTAATTGCTGGAGACAAAACTTTATCACGGATTTTTAATTTTTTGCAACAATAAATATAATTAAAACACCAAATGAAATAAACTAAGACAGACTTGAGCACAGTTAAAAAATAAAATTTTATAAAGAATATACTTAAAAACAATTAAAAATACAATATGTAAACGTTTCGCCAAGCGACACGCAAGGCATCATCAGTACAAAAAATATCTATTGCATTTCAAACGACAGAACAAATCAAGAACAGTTAAAGTTAGTTATTTTAAAAACAAACAATATTCACTAGGGACAGAACGAGCATCATTCAAAGCCTGTGATCGCAATTCAGTGAACCAAGCCTCAAGGAGTAATGTACCATGGTTGTTGTTGCAACCCGATTTCAAAATACTGGCTTTCGCAATGAACGGAATGTGATTTGTTTGAAGTGAATGCTGGAAAATTTTTGAATTCAAATTACCCTTTTTTAAATCACCAGTATGTTCTTTTAGGCAAATTTCCAATGATCTACCAGTTTCACCAATATAAACACTATTGCAATCTTTACAAGGAATAATATAAACAACACCGGGTAATTTAGACTTATCATATTGAAATTCATACTTATTGAAAAAAGGAACTCAATTTATTAATAGGTTTAAAAGAAACCCCAATATTGAATGATTTTAGAATGCAAGAATTTTTTTCATAAATGTTCTTATAATAAGGGATATAGATAAAGGAATTTGGTTTACTACGTTGAAAAGGGGGGGGAGTAGAATTTACAAAATTTAAAGTATTTTTAAAGATTTTTTTAACAAGACCAATAGGATAGCTATTATTAACCAAATCCCGATAAATTTTACATTTCTCTATTTCAAAATCATTACTGGAACTTCAATATTTTATGGCTCTGAAGGCTAAAGTCTTAATAACGGTTATTTTATTGCTGAAAGGGCATATTGAATTGAAATTAGTATACTGACCAGTAGAAGTAGGTTTTCTATAAACAGTAGTGGTGACAGATTGAGAGATATCAGTCGTGAGTCTGCTGATTAGAATGTCGAGAAATGAAAATTCAGCATTATTTTCAATTTCAACAGTAAACTTAATAGGATTACCAACAGAGTTAGAAATCGTGAGAATATCATTTAAGTCTGCTTCTTTAACTATCAAAAAAATATCGTCGACATAACGTCTCCAAAAAAGAATACGTGGACCAAGTTCAGAACTAATAGTATTTTCAATATTCTGCATTACAAGTTCGGCAATTACAAGAGAGAGGGGGACCCCATAGCGGTACCAGAAATTTGACTATAAAAGCAGTTATTAAATACAAAACAGTTTGAGGTCAAACAAAATTTAACCAATTCAACAATCTCTTCGATATTAAAATCAGTAGAGTGTGTAGGAGTAGGCCAGATATCTTTAATAACTTTACAGACCAGATCAAAAGGGATTGAATTAAACAGCGAAACAACATCGAGAGAAGCCATGATGTAACCGATAGGGAATACAAAACTCTGTAAACCATCAAGAAATTTGTAAGGTGAATTAAGACAGTAATTGGAGTTTAAAGTAAGAGGTTTAAGAAGAGCGGATAAGTAACTAGAACGATTATATAAAGGGGATTTTGAAAAATCAATAATGAGGCGGAGTGGGATAGATGGTTTATGAATCTTTGGTAACCCATAAAAACGAGGGACGACACCGGTGTAACATTTCAGTTTCGAAGCAGAATTTGGGGAGATTTTTTCTATGGGAAACTGAAATGTTACACCGGTCTTGTCCCTGATTTTAATGTCGAAGAGACGTTATGTCGACGATATTTTTTTGATAGTGAAAGAAGCAGACTTAAATGATATTCTCATGATTTCTAACTCTATTGGTAATCCTATTAAGTTTACTGTTGAAATTGAAAATAATGCTGAATTACCGTTTCTCGACATTCTAATCCGCAAACTCACGACTGATATCTCGCAATCTGTTACCACTACTGTTTACAGAAAACCTACTTCTACTGGTCAATATACCAATTTCAATTCAATATGCAATTTCAGCCATAAAATAACCGTTATTAAGACTTTAGCCTTCAGAGCCATAAAATATTGCAGTTCCAGTAATGATTTTAAAATAGAGAAATGCAAAATTTATCGCGATTTGGTTAATAATAGCTATCGTATTGGTCTTGTTAAAAAAATCTTTAAAAATACTTTAAATTTTGTAAATTCTACTCCCCCCCTTTTCAACGTAGTAAACCAAATTCCTTTATCTGTATCCCTTATTATAAGAACATTTCTGAAAAAAATTCTGGCATTTCTTTTAAACATATTAATAAATTGAGTTCCTTTTTCAAAAAGCATAAATTTCAATATGATAAGTCTAAATTACCCGGTGTTGTTTATACTATTCCTTGTAAAGATTGCAATAATGTTTATATTGGTGAAAATGGTAGATCATTGGAAATTCCCCTAAATTAATATACTGGTGCTTTAAAAAAGGGTAATTTGAATTCAAAAATTGTCCAGCATTCACTTCAAAGGAATCACATTCCGCTCATTGCGAACGCCAGTATTTTGAAATCGGGTTGCAACAACTACCATGGTAGATTGCTCCTTGAGGCTTGGTTCAATGAATTGCGATCGTAGGCTTTGAATGATGCTCGTTCTGTACCTAGTGAATATTGTTTGTTTTTTAAATAACTAACTTTAACTGTTCTTGATTTATTCTGTCGTTTGAAATGCAATGGATATTTTTTGTACTGATGATGCCTTGCGTGTCGCTTGGCGAAACGTTTACATATTGTATTTTTAATTGTTTTTAAGTATATTCTTTATAAATTTTATTTTTTTACTGTGCTCAAGTCTGTCTTAGTTTATTTTATTTGGTGTTTTAATGGTTTTTAAATTCAGACGTTAAATGTATATGTACTGTAAAATAAGAATAATATTACATTTTATGGGAAAATGTCCATTGATTCTCAATGAAAATAGCGAAATTTGTAATTATTAAGAAAAATATTTGAATAATTTAAATAAAACATAGCCAGTGTTATTTTCTGGGATGTTCTGTGTTATTTTCCACCCATATGCAAAGGCATTTTAACATCCGTTTTCTGTCTTATATCAGGTAATGTTTTTACACTTTAAATTTATAATATTATTAAAATTAACAAAGAATAAAAAATGAATGGCATTAGGAACAAAAAGGTGGGAAGAAAAAATCAAAAAGCTATGATCTCCATATGCTTTTCTATGTTAAATTAACATTGAGACGTGACATTGGAAATAATTACGTATTGCGCTGGTGCGCAATAATTAATTATATTTTTGTTTGTTAGTGCTTCTAACAACTGTACTTCAACAACAAAAGTAAAAATGCAGTTTTCTTTTAGGATAATAAATTTTGTATTAAAGTTTTTGTTAATGTTATATGAAAAGGTATTTTTCACAAGTATAAAATACGTAGCACACACATGCATGCAAAAGTCCATAACCACGAGTCCTCCGCCATAATTTAGATATAATCAAATAAACTCACACCAGAAACTTTATATTGTTTAATAATATAATAATTTCAAAGCAGATATAACCGCATCTATTTAAAATCAAATATGTTCAATTCCTGCCACAATCTAGTTCTATTTGACGGATTGTAATTTTTAACCATAAGACTACCGGCTTGATACATAAGATACTTTACATTGTTTTACTTTATTTTATTTTATTTTTATTTCGTTTAGAAATGATACTGTGTGTCATAGACTAGTGTTATGTTAATTTCAGGAGAAATAAAAAAAAAAGTCGATAGCTCTCCTTCGTAATCAGATGGTTAATCTCTTTTGATTTGAACCTTATATAACCCTTTTTTGAGTTATTGCTTTAATATATTAATAAATTGACTTAATAAAATAGTCCAATCTTGAACGCCAGATTCACCTTTGTTTATTATATAAAAACATGGAAACTTTTAAAATGCTTCATTTAAAATACATTAATTACTACATAGGGGTGTTAAAATATATACAAATGTTTTCAAAAATTAAAAACACTAGATGTTAAAATGATAAAAAGCTACTTTTTTTCCCTCGGCTTTGGAGTAGCTTTTTATCATTTTAACATCTAGTGTTTTTAATTTTTGAAAACATCTGTATATATTTTAACACACCTATGTAGTAATGTATTTTAAATGAAGCATTTTATAAGTTTCCATGTTTTTTATGCTTTAATATGTTTGCGATATCATACATAAAGATAAAACAAATGTATATTTTCACAGTAGTGTTTTATAACGTATATAAGCTTAATAGGGACATTTAGCAATTACGTTGGAACATGTTAATTGATAACTTTTTAAATTATATTTCTAAAAGATGTGATGTTCTGTTCTGCTAGTATGTTTAGTTAATTTTTCTTCAATTACTTATATCTGATGCAAATTTGGTGAGCGTCATTATTTGAAATAATAGTTAGAAAACTGTGTATATATGGAATACAACAAAATTTATATATTATCAGTTTATTCTATGTAATAATTTTTAAGCGTAAAAATGTTATAAAATCCAAAAATTTCAAGTCTTAAAGAGGAAAAATAAAAAGATGTTCATTAATAAAAGAGATTTTAATTCGATGCTAATCCTCTTTATCTTTTCAAAATGTAAAATTATATGGTGAAAATTTTGTTAATTTTAATAAAGGTTTTATTAGTGTTGAAGATATATGCACAATCGTAGCTTAATTATGACTACGAAAAGAGATTTTGACTAAGCAAATGATTTGTATCATATTTTATCCTAATTGTTAATTATAATAATAATTATTATGACTAATTAATTAAATGGCATTTTTTTTCTCCCACTAAGAATGTGCAAAACAGCAGTGAATATTTAAAGATAGCGTTTATATGAATCTCAATATTTTTTATAACTACATATTAATATATTTTTTTTCTCGGGCACCACATAAAATGTCACCAGGCCTCATGCGGCCTGCACGTTTTGCATAATTGGGTTAGATTCTATATATTCATTTTTAAACGAATGCTTGTAAAGCAGTGCTAGTTTAACAATAGAGATTTTTTTTTTACGCATTATTTATTATATTTTTGATTGCCACTATTTTATAAATACAATGATTAATAATAACTTTAGTATAGCAGATTTCTTTTCAGATGTTACACCTTTCATTAGAAAATTATTTACTATTAAATAAAAAGGTATTTATCACAAATCTTGGAATACGTAGTGACTATCACATATTATCAAGCATACATTGTCTAACAAGATTACTTTGCAAGATTTAAAAAAATAAACTGACACTTGAAAGCCTTTTTCAAATAATAATACATTATTTAAGGTACTTATACAAGCTGCTCACCTGTTCAGCTGTTCAGGGCCCCGTTCACACACTAATTTACGCCTCTGCACACCATCCATTCACCTTATACAAAATTCTACAAAAACACATTGATGAATTTCTTAGCTGGTATACTCAATGAACAAAAAAACAGCTGTTGTTTATTTTTACAGGAAATTAACTTTTCCCAATCGCATAACAATTAATAACACTGCCATTCCCTTGAGTAACCACACTAAGTAACTGGGGGTTACCTTTTATAGAAGATTAAATTTGAAAAACCACTTCATCAACGTTCGCGGCAAAGTCACCGGAATTTTTAAATCTCTCTCACCTCTTCTAAAAAGTAACACACATTCTATAAAAAATAAACTAATATTATATGATGCTTGTATAAGATCAGTTTTAATCTATGCCTGTCCTATCTGGGGATTCGTCTGCATTACTAGTATGGACTACCTTTACAGTTGTCACAACAAAAGTCACCGTAATATTTGGAATGGTCACCATTATCTACGCAATACAACTATACGTAGGGATCTTAAAACCACTGCATTAAAAAAAGTATTAATCAACTACCTAAAACGTTTTATCAAACTGTGTACAGTCTACCTAACTAAATCATTGCGGAATTACCCGACTACGAGGTATCCGACCCCACTAATAGAAAACGCCCTATATAATTGCTTTTGCTTAACGATGAAGACTGAGATTTCCTCATACTTCAACTAAACTTAATATTTCTGTTTGTTCTGTTCTGTTTTGATAATAATAAAAAACTTTATTGTTTTTTTGCTATATAAATAGCAATTTTACCAGCTTAAACTTAATGTACTTAAGAGTCTCTCTTTTTTTTTTTTTTTTTTTTTTTTTTTTTTTTTAGATGGGGTTTCCCCCGGAAGCTTTTTCGCCTGTCCTACTGCAAGTAATGGAATTTCTTTTTATCTTCTTTTTCAAAAACAAAAATTTCTTTCTCTTTTTTACCTTACATTGTTATACTTTGAGTACTTCAAGTGCTTATAATTAAATTATTCTTTCTTATCTTTTTATAGTTATTTTTCTCATTGTGTCTGCCAGTCACGTTTAAACATTAATTTTTTTAAGGCTCCCTAATGCCCTTGCAACACGATCACCTCTCAACTGGAAGCAAAGTTGCCACGCAACTAGGTAGTCCATCACAAAGATCACATTGCTCCATTGTTCCATTTGGCCCCATTCCCAATGCTACCAGTTATGAATTTACTATTCCATTTAACTTCCATCATCTTATGTATCGGGGATGTGGGACAACAGTCCCAGTCTCCTCGAACAAACTGTTTTCGAACCAAATATATAACAGAAAACCCACCACCTGCGTATATTTTCTAAATCTTTACGAACCCACGGGCGATGAATCTTGTTTACAGATTAATTTTTTTAACAGTTTGTTTGCGAGTATTTTTAAATACACATATTATTATCAAAACAAACTGTAACAAAAAATTTTTCATTAAATCTAGTAAACAAGATTAATCTTCTGTGCGTAAGTTAAGATTTGAAATTCGCGATGGAATTTTTAACAGATATTCTTTAAATGACTTTGTCTAAAAAAAAAAAAGTATAATCTGTCGATTTTAGAAAATTATTAAATCTGTTATATAGAATAAGCAAAATATTTAAACAAATAAACGAACAATACTTGCTCCTTTAATAGTATAACGTTAAATGCATGCATTTTAAATTAAAGTGGATTCGAATATAAAATGAAATAAGTTTTAAATTAAATGAATGAAATAATTGTATTTTAAATAACATGAGTGTAATGCGATCAAGAGAATATTAGGAAATTTATTGTATGCTCTCGATAAACGAAAAAAAAATTAAAATTGATTAATTTATTTATAATACAATTTTAAACATATTTTAAACATTCATAAACGTTGAATTGACATCGGGAATGCACCTATGTATATCATTTTTATAATTTTAGCACATCAGGAACTTAGTAAAAAAAATAATAATTATGAGACTACAAAATTATATCTTTATGTATATTAACTTATGCTTATGCGTCATTGTAAAGAGATAATTAAAATCGATCGTATTTTAAACAGCAAAATTTGTTAGAATATATAAAATAATATTTTATTTTTTTTATAAAATAAAATATAAATACGTAACTAACTTGTTTTGTTCTTTGGAAAACGAATTGAGTTGGGAATAATTTAGATGAATAGATTATTTGCTATTACTGCACAGTCACAAATAAAAGATGCAGCCACAGTATTTTTTAAGTAAAGTTAAAATATAGGGGGAGGAGGCTATGATTTCTATTATATAATATTACCGAAAAGCAACAAAAAATATTTTGTTTTAAGTTTTACAGATTTAAATCATTAATCAAAGTATGTATACTAATATTTAAATTATGAAAATAATAGGGAAATAAATCATTTAAATAAGAAAAAGGTTTTCTTATATATGTTTTACATAACTGTAATTTTCAAATTGTCACGCTTCTTACCTTCTATTAATTATAGAAGTGTGTTTAAAGGGTAAACATCTATGTATGAAAAATGGAGAGTTTTTGGACCATTCATAACTAAGATTATATTAATGTCATTCCTTATGATTTTTGCAAAAATGAGTTCCTGGAAAATGACCTATAATTCATACGCGTTTTCTTTCCCAAATAATTAAGACAAAAATTTGTTTTAATTGAATATTTAATAATTGCATAAATATTAAAAGTTTTGAGTTATTTAATTATTCAAAGCTTATCATAGTATATATGCAAGATTGAAATTTACTCCAGAATATTCGAAGAATAATTTTAAAATTCTAAAATTTATATGACCATTTAAATAAATTCAAAAATTTATATGACCATTATGTATTTCTTCACGGTACAATAATCCGTGATATTCAATGTTTTTAAATGACTTTTCTTTTGCATTTGGTTAGAATGATCTCTTATTTTAAAAGTCTTACGAAGAAAACCGAAACGCCAAGTACCTTAAATAATATATGCTTGTTGTGAAGAAAATTGCAAATAGTGAGATTTCTACTTTTTACAACTTTCTTAAAGTTGAATTTTTTCATTTTTTGTTTTTATGAATGATTTTCCTACTGAAAAACAATTCAGAAGCAGCGATAGCAGGCCTTACATCTTCAGTGGTGCCACTTATTAGGAAAAAAACTGTATAAGTAAGATTTTAACATTACTTTCTTCCCCATATTTCTTCCTCCGTGGACAGAAGTCACCGAATGTCGACAATAACGTCACTTGTGCACTCACAAATTAAAATATTGTCTGAAAAGAACGTAAATTGAAAGTAGTATCTGGGCTCTGTCTTTCGAAATTTATACCTCAGCCTGTGTTGCCTGATGTGTAATCATTTTTATTTTGAATACCACTATTTTCGAAGAGTTCGTTTCTCGTTTTCTTTAATCGTGAAATTTTTTTTAATAAATAAGACGACTAACTTCCTATGAAAATAATGGTATCCAAAATAAAATTTTAGTATTCGTCTGGCAAAAGTGACCTCAGCATTATTGCACGGCTCAGTATTCTGTGGCGTAAAAGCAGAAAGCTTATGTTTCTCTACGCAAGGTAAGTCAGATGCAACAGGGTAATCCTACGTAATGCCTGCGGGTGCCATGGCGCATTTTGGGGTCCTCTCTGTACCGTAAACATATTTCGTGTTGCTTGATATTTACAAAAAATAAAAAATAATAAAAATACACTTCATCTTAAATTCCTTATTACATCTTATACGCTCATATTTTATTGTAAGAATTACTAACCCTTAAATGTGTGATTTTTTATTTTGTTTTGAAAAAAATATATCTGATTCTCTAAAAGGTTTATTACAGAGGAAAATTAATGAAAAAAATCAGAGACAAATTTTTCATATATGGGATGAGACTTTATTTATAAATCATAACTCACTTCTAAGACGAACACTGACATTTATTAAGATGAAGACAAAACAAAAATACAGTTAAAAGCACTCTTTTCAATCTATATTTAGCTTTAAAGCAACAACTTAGTCTTTATTTATTTAGCATCGTTGAATATTTCTAAGATTTTCATAAGCCATTTAAATCTTCTGTCTTATTTCTCGAAAATATTCTGTTCCTTTTAACAAAACCCGCGTCGTCCATACTCTTTCTCCTTCTATTTACTTTTTCTGCATTTCCACTTCACGCAGCTTCCTTGAATTTTTAATCTCGAAGCGTAATACGTAGTCAGGGACATTCAGTCTGATGCAAGTGTTCTTACGAAATTCCCCACATGCGGCCTTCCTGACATTTGGAGCTGCCGCAGCGACATGTGCTAAAAATAGAATCTGAAAAAGAATCAAAAACAAAAACAAGTAACTGTTCTTACGGGGAAAAGAAAAAAAAAATTAATCTGCACGTCAGAAAGGTCACTCAGTCTATTTGAAGTGGCGTAACATGGTATGGAAATTTCTTTAAAAGCATTAACTTATAAAATGTTTACAAACACGTAAGAAGAAAAGATAAAAAAAAATGTTTTTTTTTTTTGAAGCTTCAGTTTTTGTCAGGCCAAGGTGTCATGTATTCAGCACATGAGCTAGTATTTATCGGTCCTTCGGTAGATGAGATTTTCGCTACGCCGTAGGTGTCGTTAGACTTCACTTTGGTTACTTTATACAGACTTAACATTTTAGATTTCAACTTTAAATCTGGTCCTTGCTGTGTTCTCTTAATTGCTACTAGGTCACCAAGCTTGTACTTCCAGGGCTTCTTACGTTGTAAAGCTTGCGATATAGCTTATAGTGCTTGCAATTTTCTTGTTGAATTTCCAGAATATTCGTCTTGGCTTCTGTATGGAGCTCTTCTTTGTCTTTCATGAATTGTTCTTCGATTGCACTGTTTCAGAGGTCAATAATTTGTACATCTTCTTTCTGTTTCATTTTTGTACCAAATAATATTTCAAACGGTGTTTTCTTAATACTTCGTTAGTAGGTTGAATTAATGACTTGTTGAACTTTAGAAACATGTTTAAACCATTTGGTCGGTTCGTCTTTGGACATTTTAGAGATTACAGAAATTATGGTGGAATTAAGTCGCTCTACTTTACCATTGGCACCGGGAAGGCCAGTTGTAACTGTCTCGTGCTTATATTTTCATCTTGACAATAATCAGCAAATTCTTTACTTGTGAAGGCAGGACCTTTATCGCTAATGATGGTGGAAGGATTGCCAAAAATATAACTTTGTTGTCGTAGTTTTTATATAACTTTGGAAGCAAAAGTGGTTTTACATGGATACAACCAGACGAATTTAGTAAATGCATCTATTAAAGCAAGGTTCGCACACTCCTTGGGATTTCCAAGGACTCTGACACCACTATTAATGATAGGAAAATTTACATTTAATTTTTAAAACATAGAATTCGCAATCACCGCCTTTATTCACAGATTTTACAACATTTTTCTGCAGTGAAATACTTTGAAAATACTGTAAAAATTTAGTGGTAAATGTGTGCGAACCCTGATTAAAGAGAAAATACATTTGTAATTTTTGTTAGTTGTTTCAAGAGGGCCTAAATGATCAATGTGGCAGGTTTGGAGAGGAGTCTCTTCTTTAGGTGAGGGATGTAATTTGCCTTCTTGTTTTCCACGTTTGCGATTATGCAAAAGGCATGTTACACAATTTGATATAATTTTATCAATTTTATTTGACATATTAGGGATGAGAAATTCTCCGTTAAGGAGTTCTTCACAGCGTCTACGGCCAAAATGTCCTTTGTCATGAACGTGTTTAATGACATTTAGCTGCATTTCATCGGGCACAACTACCAGATCGATACTTTTATGATTTTCATAGAGAACGTTATTTTTAAGGAAGTTGTCATATGGCTTTGTTTTGAAAATTTCTTTGATGGCCTGTATATGTTCGTCAGTGTTCTGTGATTGTATGATTTTGGAAATAAAACTATCTTGAATGATCATACATATTGGATTTCTACTTAAAGCGTCGACATGGCGCATGCGTGACCTTGTCTGTGTTCGATTGTATAGTTATAGTCAGCTAACATTAAAGCCCATCGAGTAATCTTGGTGCAAAGATCTTTTTTATTCATAGTAATGGCAAATGCGTTGCAATCTGTGACTATCTTGAAAGGAATGCCTAGATTGTAAACGCGAAATTTTTTAAGGGCTTCTGTGACAGCTAAATCTTCTAATTCATAACTCGAATATTTATGTTCGGCATCTGTGGTTTTTTTGCTCATAAAGTAGACAGGGTGAAATTGATTGCCAATAGAAGACTTTTGAAGAAGGACTGCTCCGTAACCGTCAATAGATGCATCACAGTGAACTTCTGTTTTGTTACTAGGGTTATAAATGCTTAAAACAGGACCTGAAGAAAGGATGTGTTTCAGCTGATTAAATGCATTTCGTTGCTGGTTACCAAAGTGAAATTTAGTGTCCTTTCTAAGGAGATCTGTTAAAGGCTTAGCTATTAAAGAGTAATCTTGAATGAATTTACGAAAATATGAAGTTAGTCCGACAAATGAATGTACATCTTTTATACTTTTAGGTTCTGGGAAATTAAGAACAGCTTTAGTTTTTAAGGGAGATGGGTGCAGTTGACCATTTTTAATGTGGTAACCCAAAAAATCAATATCTCGCTGTAAAAAGTGGAATTTTTTAAGATTCAACTCTAAACCATATTCGGATGCAGTTGTAAGGACACGTTGTAATTTCTGGAGTCCTTCGACTTCGTTTTCACCTGGTATTATGAAGTCATCCATATAGACAATAAGTACTTTTTCATTAATGAGGTCTCGGAAAACGTTATAAATATATCTTTGAAACACTAAGGGTGCATCGCTAAGGCCTTTATTCATACATAAGAATTCTAATTGTGATTGGTTCGAGATTGTAGGGATTTTGCGGTAAATTCCGGTTTCCTTTAGCAACTACTTTCACTACCTGTGTCTACCAACGATGTAACATTTACAGATGAAATAATGGCTTGTTTGGTCATGAAAGTGTTCGACATAACTGTGGAAACATTGGAGGGTTCTGACTTAACTCTAGGCCTCCTTGGTCTCACATTAAGCCGATTTATGGCCAAAATTCGAACAACTGAAACAACGAGGGCCTTTGTCTTTATGTCTGCATTGGATACTTTTATGATTTGACAAACCACAATTAAAGCAAAAAAGATCAGATTTTGGTCGAAAGGATTTGTCTTTCACTGGCATTTTAGGTTTGACTTTACGAAATTTAGTGTTCTCAAAGTCATGTCGAATTTTGTCATAAATTTATGATATGTTTGAATTTATGATATGTATGAAATTTATATCATAAATTTAGGATATATTGCATTAATGCGGAATCCTCGATGTTACCACGCGAGCATAATTATTTCATTATAAGAAAATATTCTTCTATTGATTCATTTTCTTGCAATTTTCGTTTATTTAATATATCATGTAACTCGGCAGAATTATAAGTTGTACTGAATTCTGAAATTAAGAGTTGTTTAAGTTTGTCATATGAATTGATATGAAATTCTGTATGTACTAACAACTGGGCTTTTCCTCGTAAGGATCTTTTACAAAATATGAATTTATGAAAGTCAGATAAATTAAACATATTAGTGACATCGTCAAAGTTATTGAGCCAGACATTTATATCACTAAAAGAACTTCCGTCAAAACGAGGTACAATATTTTCAACATCGGTGAAACTAATAGACGATGGCAGAAAACTTTGAACTTGAAGTTGGTTGTTTTTGTCAACATTTGATAATTCGGTATTATTACTTGAAGTCATATTATTTGAAGGCAATTCGAGTTCCGAGTCAGTGTCACTTTCATTTTGTATAATATTAGTTTCTAGTAAACCCAAGTCTGAAAGGCATGTAACTAATCGGGTTGCAAGATCATTTAAAGATCCTTCATTATCAATACAAAGTAGATTGCACACTGTAATTAGATCATTTAATGAAAAATCAGTTTGAACTTTAGTTATTTTATTTTTGAACTCGATGCTGTCAGTTTGAGAACCGAAACCAGTAAAATCGCGTATTCTCTTTCTATTAGATCGATCACCTTCAGCATCAAATATGAATTCATGTAGTAATTTCATTTTATTTGTTCGTTCGTTTTTAAATGCAAGTTTCAGTTCATGTATGTTAACTAACTTCATAATAAAATAATAACAATGAACTCACCGTTAGAATAATATCCGGCTTGAATCTGTAAAATGGACAATTCTGACAAATGGATAATATTGGTGGGTTAACTGGCACTTCTGAACACCACTTTATGGGATGAGACTCTATTTATGAATCATAACTGACTTCTAAGACGAACACTGACATTTATTAAGACGAAGACAAAACAAAAATACAGTTCAAACTATTCTTTTCAATCTATATATAGCTTTAAAGCAACAACTTGGGCTTCATTTATTTAGCGTCGTTGAATATTTATAAGATTTCCATAAGTCATTTAAATCTTCTATCTTATTTCGTCGAAAATATTCTGTTCCTTTTAACAAAACCCGCGTCGTCCGAACTCGTTCTCGTTCTATTTACTTTTTCTGCATTTCCACTTCACGCAGCTTCGTTACCTTTTTAATCTCGAAGCGGAATACGTAGACAGGGACATTCAGTCTGATGCAAGTGTTCTTACGAAATTCCCCACACATATAATACGTCAATATTTTCTTCTGTTGCACATCTGCAATATAAGTAAAAACTACTGTCGTGTGGCTGTTTTACGCTTAAATAATGCAAATTAGTAAATACTTTAATAAGTATATCTCCAAATACCTTATTTTATATAATTATTTATTTTATTAATCTTAACATTTATCCCTTTAATTCCCATAATAGAATACGTTCTAGAAATTACATAGTTCAGAGAATCTTACTTTACACAAGAAAGTTTCAATGGTTAATTTCGCTTCATTTAAATACGGAATGTCTGTTTTTCAATTAAAGTAAACATTGCTATTTTAATTTTCTGGTGTGAATTACGTATATGCGAATACAAAATGTCTATTAAATTTAAAACAATGTTGCTTGCATATGCGCAAAGCTGCGCACTAAAGAGTTAAGCTTTTCGACTTCATTTCTTCTAAAAGTGTTTCAGAAATTCCCACACCACCACTCCTTCACATCCGGAAAATGTAATCTTAAATTATGATTTGAGAATTTTAAAGCCAATTTTCGTAGTCGCTCATGGCTAAGAATTTGAGATAAATATGATGTATCACATATGTAGACGCTTCTGTATGGGCTCCCATTAATATAGTATGTCTACATGATAATATGGATCCATTCATTACTTGAAAGGTTTGTCGTGCTTACAGAAAGATTAGACAGACCTGATCTACAGAACCGTGTTTACAAAAACGTAGAAATTTACTGGGTATTTGTCATCACTGCCTACAAGATAATTTCTGCATCAGATCCTCAATAATTAAACCTTTGCTTACTTTGTTAACTTTTGGTTTTACACGTACCCCCAAATAGTAAAATGTATCCAAAATAGTGTCCAAATATCAAATGTAGAAACAGAAAATTAAATCAAAAGTCTGCAACTAATTAACTTTTTATTTCTTATAAGCTTAAGCTACCCAGTAACTTTTACAACCCCCTATATACAATATCGTTTTAAGCTATTCCTTTTAATTGAAGTTTGACAACAATACAATTTAAAGTGAACAATAGCCAAATTTTAGGTAAAAAAATTCCTCATTATTTATTACTAAATATTTTTCATTCATTATTTATTTATTCCTGTATAATTTGTTTTACTAATCGTTTTTTTAATACTTAAATCAACAATATCTTAAATATCTTTCACGTATATTTAATTAAATTTTGTGACGTTTAGGATATTGACATAAGAAAAGATATTAAAATATTTTCCATGCATTTTTTCAATTTATTTTTACTGGTTAACCCAGTTGCCTCCCTACGTTATTCATCGATTTCCATTAACGGAAGTCATATCGCTATCCAAATATTGATATAAGGTTTTCTTTTCTTACTCGGTGACACACACTAATAAACATTCACTGCAAAGGAAACATCTTCAATAATCGATTAGCTTATTTTTTTATTATAAATATATTTGTGCTTCCAAAGTAGTTTTAGAAACATTTAGAGGGTACGTTGCTTTATTTCCCAGTAATTATTAAATCTTCAATTCAATGAAATCTTTTATTTATCACACACGCATATATAAAATGATTTAATATATTGGGATTAGTCTTCAATCTTCTTCAATTCAATAAAATCTTTTATTTATCACCCACGCATATGGGGCATTCTCACAATCTTTTGACTTTCGGGAATAAAAATCTGGTGAAATTAAACTTGCTAAAAAACCATTTTAATCTGATAGACGAATGCCTTAATGATTCAAAATAAAGAAAAAATAGTCAAAATAAAGAAAAAGCAGCGAATTTTTTTTTTTTTATTTAACTGAGGTTTAAGTTAAAATTGCGAGTTTAATTTTCCTTACCATTTTACCACTATAACTTTTTATTTTCTTCAAATTTTTTTCTTATAATGAAATTGCATAGTACCCACTGGACATTCAAATGAGAAAAAAGAAAAAAATATAGCACCTTTAATACATAATTTTTGTATAACATTGTCTTAAACGGCTATTAAAGAAGGGACGGTAAGGTAAAAAAGGGATGAAATGAGAAAAAAAAAGGGACGGTAAGGATGGAACGGTAAAGAAATTACCATCTATTTTTAGGCAAATCATGTTAAAACTAAGTGATTGCCACAATGTTCATTGATTTTTAGAAAACAGTTGTTAACATTGGATTAAATGAATTTTTTTTTTATTTACCTCGAAAAGTGCAGGAATAAACCTTGAGGACGGTAAGACTACCAATAAAGCCACGATCTTGAAATTGATATTTAAATGCTGATTTAAATTCTGCAGTAAATTTCCTGTCAAAGAATTTTAGACATTCTTTCTCTAGCATACTTCTGCATAAGAAAAAACTTGGAGAAAAATTCTGTGGCTGCATCTGAAGTGATTTTCTGTAAAAGTTTTGCAAGAGGGACGGTAAGGATGAAAAACCCAGGGACAGAGTTAAAAGAATAATATAAACCGTAAAAATGTGTGCAGGTTAATTTTTTGTCCCAGTTTCGGAAAAAAAAGTTTCTTCGAATTACTTTTATTGAAACAATTTTATACACACTGCTCCAAACTTAAAAATCAGCATCAGGGACACGGGACGGTATAGGAGTTTTCCTGGTATTTGGACCACCAACATCGTCCAAAATTCATTTATCTCGTTAATATTGTTTTGCAATCATGCAGTGGGATATTCCCCAGTATATGAAAAAAAAACCACACAAAAAATGTATTAAATTAAAAATTATTATTCAGGTACATAAAAGTCAAAAGATTGGGAGAATGTCCCATATACAATGCATAAGAATAAAAAAAAGCTGTTTTATTTCATATTGTTAGAAGGATTCCTTGAAGAAAAGTTGGAAAATTTATAAAATCCCTCAATTTTAAAAAATGTATTTAATATTCCCCCGAAAAAACTCGAATTTGAATGAAAATATTTAAAAAATGTTGCTATGTTAGCAAAATTAATCGGGCCTTATCAAAAATCACATATCGGTCCTGCGCCACTTGCCGGTGTCAATCGCTTGCCGATATTTAAAAATAAGGGGACCGATTACGGTAACCGGCAGTCGAAAAAGCACATTCTTAAGTTTAAGTTGACGATACGCTCAGTTTTGCCAGATAAACTACTTTTTTAAAAATCAGATTCTTGATTGGCACCAATTTTTTTAAAATAGTAAAGCGCGCCTTATTTAATGACATATTAATTAAGGCTAAAACAAAGGAAATTTTACCGTTTCCAAAAAGTGCTGCGAATCAAGAAATCTGAATTTTAAAAAAGTAGCCCACTGGCAACACTGTATACGCTGCTGACATTTCACCTAGATCACTGTGGCGATACCTATACTTAACCGACTTGCCAGCTGCGGTCCGATCGTGTGCCGAAAGGTATGTGTTTGCTGGAAAGTAAATATTTTCACAACATTAATACAATTGTAGGCTTTCGTCGATTAAATAAAGTAAAATTACTATTTAAAAAGACTTTGTATAGACTTTGAATTCAGAATTCCGCTAAATTGACAACACGGTTAACGATGAATGCAATTATAAACACAACATAACTAATACTGGTTTTCAGGGTTATTGTGTGTTTAGATTTTTTTAATCTCAATTCCCAAACAGTAATCTGTTGAACATTAATCTTTTAATCTAGTACTTTAAACGGCGAATATCACTATTAGAAAGAAATAGTAGTTTGAAAATGTCAGAAACACAATCACTCATGAATTTTCGCATCACGTGCTTTGGAATATGCGTTGAGTAATGTTAACATTGCTGTACCTATTATATTTTAATGTCAAATCAATTTTTCCATATATATATATATATTGAAAGTCCACAATATTACAAACTCAAGAGTATATTCTACTGCTACATTCGGTTGAAAGTACCGTAATTTCCGGCGTATAATCCGTGGGTCAAACAATCATTTTTCGACCCAGAAAATTTAAAAAATAAAATGTAACTTTTTAAATCGCGGTAAATTGTTGTCTTCAATAACTAATTAAAATTTCTAAGTTCAATCAGAAATGCTGGATCCGCGATTTAAACGCCTAAAATTACGGTAGATTTTATTTTATGTATTACAAAAAAATAAAATATGCAACTTTTATTAACTTAAGGGAAAATTTAAACATTGGAAAAAAATATAATGGATAATGACTACGAAAAAAAAACTAGTTATCCATTTTGATTCTGAATTGAACCAAACATATTCACACTTTCGGAATTATAATATTTTTCAGGATTAAGATATATTTATTACTGTGAAGATAGTAACAAAACAAAGATTTTAAAATATTCGACATTTCATACCAGAAAAATATGCTGAGAAATACTAATGTAAAATCAAAACTATGTTGTTTTCGCAAAAATGCGGCAAAAAATGTGTCCGTTTTTTTTTTTTTTTTTTTTTTTTTTTTTTTTTTTTTTTTTTTTTTTTAAATTTATAAGAAATATGTAGAAAATAGTAAACTATGTTTTTGCGCAGGGCCGAATGATTCAATCGAAGTCAATATTGCTGGTGCTTGTTAATTTGGGGTGTTGGGGGCCGATTTTTGAGCGATAACCGCTCCATATTGCTAGGGTTGCCACAGGCGAGTATTTCTTAATTCTACCTCTTATAACATTCTCAAAACAAAAATTGTTGGCATACTGTTCGAAAACATTTGCAAGAGAAATATACTACAAATCTGTTTTTTCATTATTATTTATTAATAGCGGTGCGAATAGAATAGGAAAATAGTCGCCTGTGGCAGCCCTGTATCCAGGGCTCACAGCGATCCTAAAATTTTCACACTTTGCTACCACTATTTTAAAACGATAATTAATCTTTATTGTGTAATTCCATTATAGAGGTTAAAGGAAACTACCACGAAGAATTTTTATTCAAAATACTGGTAACAAAGTGGGAAAATTTTAGGAACTCAGCGAGCCCTGATCGCAAACCTTTTTAAATGTATTATACTTAGAATTATGCAATTTGAAAGCAACTTTTCTTTTGCAACTGAGGATTTTTTTTTTAAATCGAAATAGCTACGTGTTTTTTTACTAGTAGTATTTTCTGTATTTAATAACGGAATGCCTGTTATGAAATATAGCATAGATTAAAATTCTGAAATACTGCTAGAAGTTTTTAATAAAAAAAAATCCACATTACGGCAATACTGTAGGCAACGGTTTGTGTAACGTGTATTTTCTACATCAAACATGAACAAAATCATACATAAGGAAAATGCTAATGTCTTGCAAAAACATAGAAGTTAATGACGATTCAAAAATGTCCTGCTGCCATATGTTTAACATGCCTGGTCTAAACAATCTTAAGTTATATAATCTTGAAGTTATATATCTCTATATCAAAATATCTAGTCACTTCTATCATAGTCTAATACCTTATCCATCATTTTGCCATTATTTAAATATAATTTGAAAACTACTTGGAAGTAAAAAGGGAAATTTTGAAGTTCCAAAAAAGCAGGACTTTATAAATCTAAATCCATCAAAAAAACTGTAGGTTGCAATTCAAAATTTTTTTCGAATATTAATTTCGTAATTCATAATTTATATCATAAAATTATAAAAATTGCTAATTCAACGTATTTATGTTTGGGTATTTTAGTAATATTGCTACGCAAAAATTTAGCACATTAGGAGTATAATTTCAGGAGATGTTAATAAAAATATGAAAATGTAATTTAACATCACTAAATTTTAAATGTTTATAATTCAAAAACTTATCATTTAAATGACTGGAAATTTTGTGTCTAGTCATAGTTTGAACCGAAGATTTGAAATATCTTGTTAAAATTGGGTATTGCTATTGAAAAAAATAAAGTTTGGGTTCGTTTTAATATGTAATTGGCCCCCTAAGCAAATTTTATATACATAATTTAAAAGTAGACTTTATTTCAAATCTTTCGGTACCAGTAACTTTCTTCTACGATATTTTGTTGAGGAGTTAGTAGGGCGTGTTTACTTTTTTTTTCCCACGACTGTACCTGGATTCAAATTCTTGAAGTACAGTGACTTGATGTACAGTTGTGAAATAAAAGTAAACACCTTCTACTCACTCTGTAACAAATTATTGTAGAAGAAAATTACTGGTACCAAACGATTGTAAATAAATTATACTTTTAGATAAAGTGTATAAAATTTGATTAGGGGGCTATCTACATATAAAAACAAACGCAAACTTCGTTTTTCCCAATAGCAATACCCAAGTTTGAAGCCATAAGTGAATTATATACCCTTCCATTAGCCAAAAAACAAATTTCCGTGAAATTCGTATGTTTAGTTTAAGAGAAATTTATTGTTTTAAAATGAGCCTACGTTAGGGGCTTTATCCAAATTGAACAGACATTATAGCTATGGAGGTTATAAGGAGTTACGAAAAAGGTATACTGCGTATATCGCCGTATACCCTTCACTACATCTCTGTCTAGCGGGTAATTATTTTTTTATTAATATCGCGTTAAATAGTTATAAAACTTAATACTTGTGTTTTATCCCATTTCTCAGAAATTTATATGTAGCATTCTTATAACAAACAAATGGTTTTACTTATTTTTAAATTTTAAATTAAAACAAAAAAAAGTTGCAATTTTACATCTTAGGAAATATCCCTACACCAAATTTAATGTTTCTACCTACATTCTTGAAAATATCGCTGGAAAATAATTTTTGTCCCCTTAGAATTTTTAAACAAAAATCGATTTCTAGAACATGAAAAAATACTAATGGAAAATTACAGCTCATTCCACCTAATTGTTTTTGAGTTATGCTTAAAAAACCTAATTACAATCTGTTTTGCAACGATTACAAATGAATTTAACCCTTTAGTGCCTAGCTTTTCATATATGCAAACAGCACTGTTTTGAATTTAATAGATTTTTTTTTAAATTCGCATATACCTAATTCACACCAGAAAATTAAAATAGCAATATTTGCTTTAATTAGAAAACAGACAATCCGTATTTAAATAAAGCGAAATTAACAATTGAAAGTTTCTGGTGTAAAGTCAGATTCTCTGAACTACGTAATTTCTAGAATGTATTCTATTATGGGAGTTAATGCGTTAAAGGTTAAATTTTATAAAATAAAGGATTATATAAAATAAGGTATTTGGAGACATACTTATTAGAGTATTTACTAATTTACATTATTTTAGCGTAAAACAGCTACACGGCAGTAGTTTTTATTTGTATTGCAGATCTGCAACAGAAGAAAAGATTGACGTATTATATGAAAAATGCATCTTTCATTATTTTTCCTGTGCAATAAACCGTTCAAAGAAGCATATACAGGGTGTCTGGTCTCAACGGTGTCCAATGGCTAATTCCTAAACCGTTAGTCATAGACATATAGTTCCAATTACAAAAATGGTTAAAATCATGTAAAGAAATATTTTAAAAGTGATTTGAGTTAATAAAAACATTTCTTTAAAAATTACGAAATTTAAATTTTTATACGGTCCCCCGGTCCTATAAGTTATATTTAGTAAAATTTTCCTTTTATACTGACAAGTAATACACAAAAAGTCCTGTTATTCTACGATTAAAATTGACCGAGTAATAGCTTTTTAAAGTTGGAGCATATTTTTTGCTGCAAATTGGGGGTCATTCACAAATTTAGTCGGAATATAATTTCGCCAGATATATTAAAAAATGGTTGAGAGTAAAATTAACATTGCAATATAAATTTGAAATATTTAATCATTCTGACATATTAATGCAAAATATACAATTTGTAATAAACATTTAAGAAGAAAGAAAACACAGAATTGTTTGTTAAATAAAATTATGCTAAATTAACAGCCTCAATTCTTTACAAAATGATACGTATTTTAAAATATTATTAGATTATACTAGCCTGCAAAAGTTGGGGTAGGTCATGTTTTTAGCTTTTGATAATTGATTCTTATGTATTCTGTACCGCTGAATCTGAAATCGACCTTCATTTTTAACCATCACATCAGGATTATTTTGGAAATTTCAGAGTTAAAAAGTTCAAAGTTAAAATTGAATCTCCTCCCTCAGTTCATCGGTCCACTCAGCTATTTAGCTGTAAAAATCCCAGGATAAGCAAAAATATCGAATAAATTATTGAATAAAATAAAATAAAATAAAACAAAAAAAGTTTTACGTATGTTTTATAGTATGAGATTTTCGCTATATTTTAACCTACACATTTGCGATTTGCCAAAAAATTATAACGTGATGGTTAAAAATGAAGGTCATTTTCAGATTCAGTGCTAAAAAGTACGTAAAAATCAATTATCAAAAGTTAAAAAACACAACCATCTCCTGTACTTTATAGTTTCAGATTTTTGTTATTCTTTAAATTTGACAATTTATGATTTGCGAAATATCTTGACATGATGGTTAGAAATTAATGTAAGTTTCGGATTCAGTGCTAAAAATTACACAAAAGCTAAAAAAACCAACAATCGCAGTCTTGTATTGTATAATCTAAAACTTTTTCTTAAACTTCTTGGCGGTAAGCTATCAGAATTTTTTTGTGTTATCCTGTAAAATAAGTATAAATAATATCCACCGAAAATCATAATAATATTAGATTGTAATTGGATTTGCGCCAGTATGTAAACTGTAATCTCGATCGGATATTTAAAAGTGAGTTAAAGTTCGAGTTAAATTTTGAACTGGAAAAGTATACATACGATCGTTGAAGTATTTAAAAACTTATAAAAATAACATAATTTTTATTAAAAGAAACAGTCTGAAATCCTGACAAAATAAAATATATGTTATTTTAGCCAATGTGAAACTTAATAAATGTTAACTTAATCGTAATACTTGAACGATTTTTTTCAAAGCCCAAATACAGATGAAATAAGATCTTCGAATAGTTTAAGCACTTGATATGTGACCCCTCAAAGTTAAGCCGAACTCATTTGTTTTCAGAGCAGAAAAGTGGCATAAGTCATGCATTTTTTAAATTTTCATAATTCGCTCAATTTTAGCGTTATATGAATGGGACCATTTTTTGTCTTATTTGTCAGTGTAATGGGAAAATTTTACTAAACTAGGGGGCTCTACCCCCTACGAGCTACGCTCGTCAACCCCCGTTCAGACACCGCAGACTCTAAAAGTACGCTAATTTGATCGGCTTTAAAAAGATTCCGGAAGATTGAATTATAATTTAAAAAACAGTGGCGATCTCCCTATAAGCGGATTTCTATTCATTTCTCTTTGAATGGGGAATTTTAAGGCCAAATCCGCTGCGGTACTACTTTATGAACCCGTCGACCAATTTCGCTAAATTATATAAATCGCCAAAGTACTCGCCAATTATACAAACTGACATAATTTTTATTTTAAATAACGAAAGAACAAATAAATTAGTGCAACATTAATAAAAATACAAATAAAACGTCGAAATAAAAATAACTTGATGACGTAGACACGTGTAACTTGCTTAAAATCAAGTTAATGTGACCTTTACGATCAACCATTATTGGCATTTAATCTTATAGTTTGGCGAATGATAGATTTTTGGTCGACGGTATAACTAAGTAGTACCAAAAATACATATGTCAATCGCTGTTTTTGTCTTTGACGTAAACACGTGTAACAACATTTCAAAATAAGCTAATGTAAAAGGAATTAAGTAAACAGAGTCTTTGCCTCCCGGTATTTTTTAACAAAGCGAAAAGAAAGTTCATTTAAATAAGACTTTTTAAATTAATCGTTTTCAATCTGACGTAATTTTGACCAAACTATTCTTTCTCTTTTTAATATTCATGTGAAAATACTTGTGTTAGAAATGAAATATTATTTGCGCTTTCCTAACAAAAATAGTTGAAAAGTATCCGCTCAAAATATCAAATAAATGTCTAGCGCAATTTCTGAATTTAAACCTTTTTGCAATATTATTTTGTATTCATTTTATGTAATAACTGTAATGTGACGTAAATATGACGTAATTTCTCCTATTTAAGACTTCTAACGCATGTTAATAAATTTATTATTTTACAAATTCCTTTCTGTCTTAAAATTCACGTGTAATTATAGTTTTTATGACGTAATTTTTAATAAGTTCCTGCTTTTTGTGCATAATTATTTAATTCTAATTCCAAATGTTTTTATCTGTTTATAATAGTCACGTGTAAATAAATTTTTAATTTATTTACGAGTATAAATATTTTTTTTGAAGCAAACATTATTGTTTCCACTGTTTATAAAGTTGGCAACAGTTTAAATTAATATCACTTTCTAAAATGTGTAAAAAATATTTCTAGAAATGCTGAAAATTTGAATTTAAAATAGAAATAAAACCTCAAAAAATTAGTCAAATTAAAAAAAGAAAATCAGTCTGCACACCGGGAAACTATAACGTATAAAATGATCTAAAAATGATTAAATTCCTATGAATAGTTTTTGCTCCTATATAACGTTTTTAGTGGAACGATTTTGTCGAAATTTAGCATTAAATATCTCTTAAAATAATTCTTCGATTTGAAAACTGTCTGCATCAGCGTATTTATCAAACATTTCTGTATCCTACTACCGATTTTCATATTTTTGTATGCATTATTTTTCTTAATATTAACGAAGAAAGACCTCCTGTCACAAAAAATTCAAAACCGGCGACGGCGGCGGCTGTGACAGCGGTAGTTACTTTTTTTTAGAATACAGAGATATAACTTATAGGAGCGAGGGGCCGTATAAAAATTTAAATTTCATAATTTTTTAAGAAATGTTTTTATTGACCCAAATCGCTTTTTAAATATTTCTTTACCTGATTTAAAACATTTTTGTAATTGGAACTATACGTCTATGTCTAACGGTTTAGGAATTAGCCATTGGACACCGTTGAGACCGGACACCCTGTGTATTTTTTTCGAAACAAAATAAAAAATCGCGCATTTAAGGGTTAACATTAGGAATGCCAAACTTTAATCCTTAATAATTCTTACATTATTTCGCCGATAGTACGACTTCTGGATTGGTATTCTAATAAAAGTTGTACCGACAAGTTAAATACATACCTGCCTATCCCGCCTATCTGGTCCCGACTATCTTCAGTAATTTGTGGATATGAAGATTAATTTCGCCCCGAAAATTTATTTTAAGCATCATTATTTATTTAACTTCAGGTTTTATCAAATCAATAAAATCTTCTTCAATTCAATAAGCAGTGGTGGTAAATTGGCGCAGAGGAGGAGCCTATTGACACCACTAAAGTTCTATAGTATTCGTCACCTTAATAAAAACTCAGAAATTCTGTCATTAGGTAAGCCGAAAAAAACTACTAAAAATTATTGGTGTAAATAGGCTCCAATTTTCCATCACTGCAATAAGGGATTTTGATTATTCTTCAATACAATAAGGGAATGAGGGATTCATTTGGGAAAATAAAATGATTTAATATACAGGGGTTGGACAAAATAATGTGAATACCCATTTCGAAATGTGTCGTACTTAGACCGTGCAATACCGCTTTGCAGGGATGTAGTGGAGGGTATACGGGGGTATACGCCGTATACCCTCTGGATTTTTTAAGGAACACCGTATACCCTCTGTTTCTCAAGAAAGCTATAGTATATACACTCTAGGGTATACGCTCTGCCTTGAGCATATACACTCTGCTTAGAGCGTATACCCTCTGTGTTTTTTACGAATACACCACTGCCGCTTTGCCACGTGTCGCTACTGTCTGCTGCCTAGTAGCGGCGAAAGGGAAAGTATCAGTCGAGCATTTGCCGGTGTGAAAGTTGTATAAGAGTAAGAAAATCATGTTTCCAGCAAAGCGGCATTATGCCCGACATCCAAATATTCATGATTATTGGAGCTCGCCTCGCTGGAGCGCCCGTGCCAAAGCGATATAAGTAAGCGTGCAAACTTAATACTGGAATCGGGCGTAAATGAACACAGTTGCGCCATTTTGTGGACGGGTTGATAATCCACACACGCGGGCTTTTAGTGTGACGTCATATATGACAGGCTATCTACCATCTGCGCATAATTTCTAAATCTTTAGCCACTCATTGAACTGATTTGTTTACCACATTTATTGCAAAATAATGGCGTAGCGATAGAAGGGCTTCAACAGTCGCTCAGTGGCGGGGTCAGTAGCGAAACTGCTGCCACAGCGGGGGCCCGGGTTCGAATCCTCGGGTAAGACATAGACGTATTTGTGAATGTTGCTTTGTAGTTATATAAAAATGTAATGGAACAAGGAATAGAAATTGTTGTGACTTGTGGTTGTTTCTGTATGTAATGAGAGTCATTCGAGGCGAAAGGCCATAGTTGCTAGGGGCACTAAAGCCAAAGGGCGTGCACATGCACTTGAGACTAAGAAGTTTTCTTCGCCTGGCAAGAAACATTTCAGCTATTAATCACGCTGAAAAAAACTTTACAATTTTAGTGGTGTGAAGTAAGAAAACAATTAGGCATCTTCCTGTAGTTTAACCCCGTCCGCTATGTGGCGTACGACCTTGATTGATGTGACCTCTCCCATTTAAGATAGGACGCTTACTTATATCGCTTCAGTCCGTGTCTACAACAGCCAACCTTATGAGTCGAAATTTGACTGAAAAACTTCTGGTGCTGTTTGGCATTTTGGACATTAAAATTAAGTGTTTGCAGACTGCAATCGGCGCCCCTGAAAGGGTTAACCCCTTCGCGACGGGAGCCTTTTACGAAATGTTTATTACTTTGCTACCGGTTTTAAAAAACAGAAATTTATGCCTATTCAAATCGGGAAAATGCTCGGATTAAATAAGGCAAATTTTACAGTAAAATTTTACTGGTGAGGATAAACGAGGAATCTTAGGCCTATTTCCGGCACGTATACGTGTCGCTCGTCCCCAAGGGGTTAATATATAGACGACTTCTCATAACAAAATCTTTCACTATTAAAAAAGAATTACACTAATCAGAACGATGCTTTTCTAAAAATTATTGCATTATTTAAAATTACAGTTAGACAGTTTTTTTTGTTTGTATTGTACATACATAGAAATATCTATCTGCGGAAATATATTCCTGATCAGTTATGCAGCTGATTGAATAAGTTTTAAAAATAGGCGTTACTCTAGAATTCTGTTTCATTAATTAAATGAAATAATTTTTTGGACTTTATCCAAATTTAAGTGTTGAAAATTTTTGCGCAAAAACTAAAACGAGAAATGAAATTAATGGGGGAAAATAATGCTAATGTCTGAAAGCGCCTGTTTTGAAATGGAATTATAAAATAAATATGGCGACACTAAATATCAATTATGCTTATTTGAAAACAACTGTTTCGTATCATAAATGTTTCATTCTTATTTGACCACTCATTTGGAAGAATTAAACCAGCAAAATTTCAACTTCAAAAATATAAAAACCACTGAGGAATTTGAAGAAAAATATGAAGAATTTTACCAACTACTTAAAAGAACATGTAATCAGACACTCAAGAAAAGAAAAAGTACTCACCAACCGAAGATAACATGGTGGAACGATGAGCTACGCACAAAACGTAATTTAGTTAGGGCACTAAGAAGAAAAACAAAGCTCCCGACAGCTACAGTACAAGATATAATTAAATTTAAATCACAAAGAGCCATGTATAAAAAAGCAATTTTGAACGCGAAAAAACAGGCATGGACAAGATTTTGTAGACAATCCAAAAACCCTTATGGAAAAATTAAAAAAAAGTAGCTTTTAAAAATTATCATAATCGAGAACTGTATTCATTAGAAGAACAAGAGGAAGAAACGGAAACAGCAGAAAGATTCTACGAAACTCTAACCACAGAAATATTTGGCCAATCAGAAATGCCAGCGGACTCAATATTTAACCAACAGAAGGCAAATTCAAATGAAAAATTTACTTTAGAAGAACTTTAAAATGTCATCTACTCATTCAACAAGAACAAAGCCCCGGAGACCGATGAAATTGATCATAACATAGTACGACAATTATTCAAGCATCATAAGTTTCTCTTACTAGAAATGTACAATGTTCTGCTATATTTAAATTACTTCCCCAAAACATGGAAGATTGGAGAATTGGTTTATTCCATAAAGCCCTCTAAAAAACCAGACATCGCATCTTCATATCGGCCAATCTCCTTACTGCCAATCTTCGGTAAAATATATGAAAAACTATTATTAAAAAGGATAAACTTTAACTTATACAGCCAAAAAGAACTACAAAAATCACAACATGGCTTCCAAGAAGGTTGTTCGACGGAGTCAGCGATAGCCGAACTTTTCTCATTTATAAATCTGCTCAAAGAGAATAATAATTATATTTCCCTAATATCCCTAGATTTCAAGAATGCATTTGACCGACTACCCTGGCCAGAGACCTTAGAAGAATTAAAATTCCTAAAACTAAAACAAGCATTAATAAACATAGCAGCATCATTTCTTTCAACAAGAGGAGCAATGCCGAATTGGCTGTCAAAAAAGATCCACTGGTTTAGAAGAGGTTGCCCACAGGGGTCCTGTTTTGGACCTTTTCTTTGGAGAATATTCCTGAATAAATTACTGAGAATATTAAAGAAACATGGCTTTAAGATAATAGCATATGCCGATGATCTTCTTCTAATTATTTTTGGCCAAACAAGAAGACAGTTTGAGCAGATGGGAAGAGAGATACTACAAATAATAAGTGATTGGGCGAAACAAACGGATATGAAGTTCTCATATGACAAATGTGTAGTGTTAAATCTTCGAAGACCATGTTTCCTCAAGAGAGGACCAATATATAAATTGGATGGGCACTCCCTTAAATCTGAAAATACAATAGACTACTTGGGCTTAACATTGGATAAAACACTGTCTTTTCTTCCGCATCTGAATAAAAAACGTATAGAAATTAATCAAATATCACAAAATCTTCTAAAATTCGCCGCTGCATATGGAGGCCTTACGAAGCAAATTTTAAAAATCTGGTACTTACAAATATTAGAAAAAAAATATCCTATGCCGCTTCATGTTGGTTTCCACACCTACCAGTCTCACATGGCTACAGGCTACCATAGGCAATTCAGACACAATGCCTTTTGCTTCTGTCGAGAGCTTATAGAAAATCATCAACGGCAGCTTTGAATGTATTGTGCGTCATTCAACCATTGGCGATCCAATTAAATACATTATCAATTTCAGGACAGGTCCTACGTCTGGGGATTCCAATAGAGGACAACTTTCCAGTCTTCTATCAACCGAAAATATCCTCATCCATACCTTCCCCACATCAAGATTATCTTTTACTACAAGAAGGAGTTCCATCCACTTCAACAATAAATATATACATTGACGGCGCAAAATCAGATACTGGCACAGCGTATGCTTTCTGTGTTTATAAAGAAGGGAAATGCATCCATACTCATCAAATAAAGTTACAAATATCAAATTCAATTTTTCAAGCTGAACAACTCGCCATATTAGATGCAATATTATGGGCAGACTCCTCAGGGGACGGGAACTTCGTCATTTACACAGATAACCAGTCAAGTCTTGCATTATTGGAGAACGTTTTTAGTACAGATTTTATCACATCAAAAATTATAATAGCCTTACAGAAAACATCTAAACCAATTAAATTTCAATGGGTACGCGGACACACAGGTGTTAAAGGAAATGAACATGCAGATCAACTAGCCAAAGATGCTATAACAAATATTAAAGTACGAGAAATATTTCATCCATACCCAGCTTCACACCTTAAAAATAAATTGAAAAAAGAAGCCATAGACAAATTGCAGCAAGAGTGGGATTATGGTACCACTCGCAGATTTACTTACAAATTATGTCCAAAAGTATCAACAGACTTCATGTTAGTACATAGAAACCTGTATATCTTCTCAACTAATCATGGACCCTTCCCGTCCTACCTATTCAAAATAAATAAAGCTCCGTCGCCACTGTGTACCTGTGGTGAAATTGGTAACTCTCTTCACTATGTGCTCAGCTGTCCATTAACATCAACCCTCCATATCCGTAAATCAGCCACAATAGAACATCACCATTGGTTCAAATTTGTGCTGTAAACACCAATGCTATATACTAAAATAATAGAATGTGTGCGGTTACTAGAAAACAATCAACAAATTTTTCAAAACCCACAAATGCCAATAGATGAACAAGATTAGCACTAATGAACAGAAACATGAACTTCAGGCCAAACAGTGCCTAACTAAATCGAGAATATAAAATTTAGAAAACTCTTGTACATAGAACTGCCATACACTCAGGTTATCCATAACCTAAAAGTTATCTCACAACAAAACACTTGAACTCATGATAATAACTACTAAACTAATGCACCTGAGAATATGTAGGGCTTAAGAACATCTTATTCATCTGCTGCTATTCGTAATTAATCAATCATATCCGTGTTGAAAATAATACACATTTTCGTCTGTAAAGCGCTCAGCTCATCTGTTCTGTTATTACTTTTATTATTATATTTATAATTACTATTATTATTATTTGTACTATTATCTTTAATTCTTATTGTTAAAACTATTGTTAAATAATATTGTATATATATATATATTTTTAATAAACTTGCAACGCGGGATCTGGAAGCCTATGCAAATGGTGGGTTATCCCGCGTTGCAGAAAATGTAAAATGTATGTTATAATCGAAAACGTACTCATATAAAGAAAACATTTAAGAAATATTTTCACCTAGTTTTATCTTATTATTTTTTCAATAAAAGAAGTTACACTTTTACAGATATCCAAAATGTATTTGAAGCGAAAGTATGCATAAAAAAAAGTATTCAATAATTTGTAATGAGGATATAACCCTTTCAGAGACAAGCAATTGTGTTTCTTTAATGTCGAATTGACACCGGAATCTTTGAAAACTTTTATTGTAAAATAAGGAAAGGCAATTTTACATCTTTTCTCCACAAAAGTTAGAAAAGTAAAATTTAATAGTTGTTTCTAATGCAAATCTTCGTTAATCTTAGGTGGGATATAATATATCCCACCGCCCTCAAGATGGTTAAAAAGGGGCATGCATAATGCAGAGGTATTAGAATTATTTATTCGCTCTTAAAAAACATTTAGTAAAAGTAATTCAGAACAAATCCTATAACAAATATTTATCTCAAAATAGTGAAATATATTTGTTACAAACAGTATCAAATACAAAGGATCTTTTGACTTAATTAATGCTGTAATATAGGGGAGGGTTACACAGTGAGACGAAAATTATTATTACTTAACAAATAGCGACGATTTTTATTCTTTTGAAATTGCTTTTTGCTACATCTTTAAGCTACACAAATGCGCTACACATTAATGTATAAATGGTTTTAAAAACGTTATTTATAAAAGCACAGAAGCAGCATAACGGAGTATCGAAAATTGTCTCACTGTGTACCACAAGTAGTACACAATGAGACAATGTATATATTTTCATAAATCATACATTTTTACACTGTATTTTTCTGCAGTTTATGATTTCTAATTAATATTTCTAGTTTTTCAAAATATTAAAAATATGAGCATCGGTTGGACAATGACCGACATTGGGCTACCTTCATGCAAATTTTCAGCCTCTTACGTTTAGTAAATTTCCCTAGCCATCGCATGCCCACACACACAGAGAGAAAGAGAGAGAGAGTAAACCAAAGCGATATAAGTATGCGTCCTATCTTAAATGGGAGAAATAACCGCAAGATTAAAAGCGAGGTCACATCAATCAAGGTCATGCGCCACGTAGCGGACGGAGTGTGAACTACAGGTAGGTACCTAACTGTCAAAGCGTTATAAGTAAGCGAACAAACTTAATGCTGGAATCAGGCGTAAATTAACACAGTTGCGCCACCTTGTGGACGGAGTGATAATTCGAATACGCGGGCATTTAGTGTGGGGCGGATTTTTTAAATCTTCAGTCGCTCATGGAAATTAATTTTGTTTGCCATATTAATTGCAAAATAATGGCGTAGCGAGAGGGGCATGCAGACGTACTTGACACCACGAAGGTTTCTTCGCCTTATCATAATAACTTCAGTTATTAATTAAGTGGAAAAAAACTTTATAATTTTAGTGGTGTCAGTAAGAAAACAGTTAGGTATCTACCTGTAGTTCACACTCCATCAGCTACGTGGCGCATGACCTTGATTGATGTGACCTCGCTTTTAATCTTGCGGTTACTTCTCCCATTTAAGATAGGACGCTTACTTACAAAGCGCTATAAGTAAGCGTACAAAGTTAATGCTGGAATCTGTCGTAAATTGACACAGCTGCGCCATCTTGTGGATGGAGTGAATAACGCAAATACGCGGGTTTTTTGTATGACGTCATATATGACAGAATATCTACCATCTGCGCATCTCGTGCGCAGGTCTATTTGAAGATATTTACAATTTAAGAGTTATAGGCGGAAAAGCAGACAAAGCTATTTAAAAGAATACCTGTTAAAATTTTAATCATGAATTTCAAATATTTACTCACTCATGGAAGATGAACCTTGTTTACCAGATTTATTGCAAAATATTTTTGTTACAGTTTGTTTTGATGAAAATATGTGTATTTAAAAAAAAATCGCAATGTCATTTTAATTTCGGGAGAAAAAGCACTAATGCTACGTAAACAGTATTGCCTTTTGCCCCGAAACTAAACTGACATTGCAACTATTTTTTAAATACATATATTTTTATCAAAACAAGCTATAACAAAAATATTTTGCAATAAATCTGGGAAACAAGGTTAATCTTCCATGAGTGAGTAAATATTTGAAATTCACGATTAAAATTTTAACAGGTATTCTCTAAAATGGCTTTGTTTGCTTTTCCGCCTATAACTCTTAAATTGTAAATATCTTCAAATAGATCTGAATTTTATGCAAGCTATTCAGGCTAAAAGAAAACCATTTTTGTTAATAAAAGTTATAGGCGTAACTTTTAATTCCATGTTTTTTTTTCCATATTGGAAGAAACTTGCCCACCTTTGGTTTATGTTATTATTTATTAAGAAACAAAAATGTATTTTAAATATAATGAAAGTTATGTTTTTCAAATGACGAGTATATTTTTAAAATGATGATTTTATATTTTGAATGAAATGAATGCAACATAAACGCTGGTGATGGGGAAAATATTTGACGGTTTATGAACTGCAGCCGGCTAACATAAAAGTACTTTTTTACACTGTTTATTTCATCTAACCCTGTTCATATATATGAAAAGATAAAAATTTTTAATCGATTTTTCCCTCCGAGATATGCTAGAAAAATTAAAATTATGTACATGGATGTGTTTCTAGTAGCAATACAACATTAAAATATTTTTACAACTTGATTATAAATTAGCAAATTAATTTTACGTTATCTAAACGTAGCTGATAAATCCTTAAACATTCTTTATGGTTGTTACAACTGTATACACAAGTACAATAATTGAGTAAGTTATGTAACAAACTCGATTTCTAAAATATACCAGCTGGTTGGGAAATTGCAAAAGAGAAATATTTAAAACGTTTAAGCATCTTAAACGTGATTTTCAGCCCTATATTTTTTTATAAAAAAGTTAAAATATTACTTAATATATATTATTAAATGTCAGTGATTTTAATACGTTCAATTGGCCCATCTCCGTCCGCAGCCTTTATTTCTACTACTTATTCCGACTCTTTTGCGGAAGCCAGATTAAAAAAAAAAATTTCAAAAATTGAAACCGGACAAAATTAAAAGGGAAATTTGAAATTATTGGCTACCGACCAACAACTGCTACGTCGAGCTTGTTATTAGCCTACAGTTTTCAGTTATTGGCAATTGTTGTGTGTTTCATAAGCCTTTTTTAAATTTGGAGAATGTTCCGCAATTGGGTTATTTCGATAAAAGTTACTTTCATTTTCTAACCATTATTTAACTTTTATACAGTTACAATTGTATATTGTTTTCTCATTTGACGCCAATCATGGCTATCGGCCCGATTACGGAAAGTTATCCATTTTACCCCTGCGAAGAACCGGTGTAAGATAATAAATGTTTAATTGAGCATATCACGTACTATTTGTAAATATTTTATATTTTATTCCAATTTTTGAAGTTTCTTCCATACTTTGTATGCTTTCTGCAATGTATGTGTGTATATATGTGTGTATACGTGTATATCTGTAATGCACCTGTGCGAAGTGCAGGTATCCCATGAAAACTATTTTTCCCGGATATGACACAATGACCGACATATTTCTAGATTAAAAAAAAAAAAGTAATTTGTCGATTTTAGGAATTTTTTTAAAGCTGTTGTCTAAAATTCTCATAATATTTAAAACTATAAATAATCAATTATTGCTGGTTTAATAGTACTAGAATTACTGCTTGCATTTTAATTTAAAGTGGATCCTAATGTAAAATTAAATGAGTTTTAAATGGAATGAATGAAATGCTTCTATTTTAAATATTATAAATACAATTCGATCAAGAGAATATTTGGCAATTTATCTCCTGCTACCGGTAAATAGAAAATATGCCTCAAAATTAATTAAATAATTTATACTTAAACTCTAAGCGTAATAAAACGTTTAATTCTCATTGGAAATACACATGTTTATGTAATTTTTATATCTTTAGATAGGAATTGAATTAAAAACGCTTCTGTAAAATTCTATCTTAACATACATTAACTAATTTTTATATGTCTTTGTTCATTGCATTACAAAAACATAATTCAAATAGAACGTATTAAAATCACTGACATTTAATAATATATATTAAATAATATTTTAACTTTTTTATAAATTATAATGAAACACAAAACTAACCTGTTTTTCTCTTTTGGGAAGCGAAAAAAATGAGTTCTCTCAGATAGAGAGTTATTTTTGCAGTTTTGAAAACTGCAATAATTAGAACGCCAACGTGGCATTTTCCCAAATAATATAAGTTCTTAAAAGAACTGATTTTGTTTAAATAACTAACTTCAATTAATAAATTAAATAATGGCAAATAAATAAATCGAATTATATCTATACTTGCAACAATTAAGTACTGCAGACGACAAACGAATAAAATCACGGCTGCGCGTGCGCGTAGTTATTTCATAGATATCGAACATATAGATCATTCACAAAGGGGAAAGAAGTTAATAATCCTCTTGTAGTTCACTCCGTCCGCTGGGTGGCGTATGACCTTGATTGACGTTACTTCGCCTTTAATCTTGCGATTACCTCTCCCATTTAAGATAGGACGCTTACTTATATCGCTTTGCTTACTTATATCGCTTTGCCTAACTGTTTTCTTACTCTCGCCACTAAAATTGTAAAGTTTATTTCAATTTTATTAATAAGTGAAGTGCCTTTGATAAGGTAAAGAAAACTTCGTGGTGTCAAGCGCATCTGGATGCCCCTCTCGCTACGCCATTAATTTGCACTAAATGTGGCAAACAAAATTCATTTCCATGAGTGACTAAAGATTTAGAAAATACGTGCTACAGTAAAAGCCCGCGTATGTGAATTATCACTCCGTCCACAAGGTGGCGCAACTGTGTTAATTTACGCCTGATTCCAGCATTAAGTTAGTTCGCTTACTTATAACGCTTTGGAGTAAACCTTCTTTTATTAATAAATAACTTTTTTAACATCAGAACCACATAGTAGGTACACAATAAGACACGTCTCACTGTGTACCACAACTGTGTGTCTCACTGTTTACTTTCGTTACGTTGTATCAAAATGGATGCCACATCTGTTACATCAATTTCATCGCTTTAACCCCTTGAGGTGCGGTGGGATAAAATATATCCCACCTAATTTAAACAAGATTCTCACCAGAAAATTTTAACTGAATTTTATATTTTTAACTTTGGAGGAAATTCATTGGAAAATTGCTTTTCCTTATTTAACCCCTTGAGGGCAAAGCGTTATAAGTAAGCGAACAAACTTAATGCTGGAATCAGGCGTAAATTAACACAGTTGCGCCACCTTGAGGACGGAGTGATAATTCACATACGCGGGCTTCTAGGGTGGCGCGTATTTTCTAAATCTTCAGTCACTGATGGAATTGAATTTTGTTTGCCACATTTATTGCAAAATAATGACGTAGCGAGAGGGCATCAAGACGCACTTGACACCACGAAGTTTTCTCCAACTTATCATAAGCACTTCAGTTATTAATCAAGGTGATAAAAACTTTACAATTTTAGTGGTGTCAGTAAGAAAACAGTTAGGTATCTGCCTGTAGTTCACACTCCATCCGCTACGTGACGCATGACCTTGATTGACGTGACCTCGCTTTTAATCTGGCGGTTACTTCTCCCATTTAAGATAGGACGCTTACTTATATCGCTTTGCCTTGAGGGGCACCGGTATATATTATATACCACCTACGATTAATGAAGTTTTACACCAGAAAAATTTTATTAAATTTTACTTTTCTAACTTTGGTGGAAAAAGCCGTAAAATTGCTATTACTTACTTTGAAATAGAATTTTTCAAAGATTCCGGTGGGAATTCAGCATTTCCCAAACGTAGTTGCTTGCTCCTCAAGGGGTTAAAAATAAAATTGTCCGATTATTCTGGTGAGAATTCAATATTTAGAGACATTTTTGTTTGCCCCTCAAGGGGTTAAAAAGTTTATGTCGTTTTTTTCGAAATAGTCTATTATTAAATATAGCTAGGTTTGGTTAAGTAAATATATGTCATATTGAAGGAAATAAACTCTAAAATAGACGTTTATGTAACTTTAACCAATATAAAATAAGGAATTATATACTATTTTGTCGGACGAGCAACTGAAGTGCTGAAACTACATCCACGTGTTGCATAAGATGAGGTCGTTATGTGTGTGTGCCAGCTTGAAGAAAAAGTTTCAATTATATGTCAAAGTGGCTGCTGTCTCACTGTGTACCATGTCTCACTGTGTACTCCCCTACCCTATACATATATATTTTTAAATCACTTTTTCTTTTAAATTTTAAAAATTATATTTAATATATCTTTGATACTGTGTGTGTGTTATACCACAGCCCTCTGAATACTAGGCCTGAGTGCTCATTCAAAATGGCGGCTGTCGAAGGCGGACTTTTCCCCCACTAGTAAAATTATATCGTGATTGAGCGCCTAGTGAATCTCCCTTCAGGTCCCGGTTTTCTTGTAATATTATTTTACTGAAAGATTTTTCAATAATCTCAATCAATCGATTTGATACCGTGGTTCACTCAAATAAGATAATTTCCGCCTTTCTCGTTTTTCTAATAACATTTACAAAAAATTCCATTACGTTAAGCACTTCGCGACCACAAGAAATTACACAGTAAAACATTAAAATGACATTAGGAACTAAAATGTAACTACCACTGTGTAAGGAAAAAATATGCTTGTAAAAAGTAACCTTTGAATTCACAGAGATTTATGCTTTTTATGGTTGTTACTTGAAAAATCTGTTTCATAATATAAAACTTGATTTATTATTACCTTATCATCAAAGTAAAGAACAATACTAATGTGTAAAAAGCAATATTCTGTAATCAAAATAACTCGTGGAAATTTTTGAATATACCATACACTAGAATGTACGATTTGCTATTAAAAAGCCATCATTCAAAAATATTTATCAAAAATTAACAAAAATATTTCCCATCTATTACATTTGTCAGAAAAGTAAAGAAAATTTAAAATGTTTTTTTAGCTTCATGATCAAAGTTTTATATTGGAGCCAGCCACTTAGTTATGAAAAGAATAACATATTATATTGGCTAAATGCATTTACACAAATTAAAAATAAATGAAAGGATAAATTTGGTATTTAAATTATGAATAGCACGACAAAAAATATTCACATATTGTTAAGAAATTCAGATATTCTAAGGTTGAATGCTAAAAATAAATACAGATTTTTTTTTTCAGTTTTTTTTTTATTTTTCTCTTGTATTTCTTTTCTTAATTAAAATTTTTAATAACTATTTTTGAGTAACTATTTGGTACGATCTTATATACAACTTGCATCATATTTTTAAATAAATAAAGCTGTCATGAGCCCAGGGATCTGTTTAGAGAAAAATTAAGTCCTTTAATGGACCTTTCACAACCTTTTTATTTTAAAACAGGACTCTTCACAAAATTTTTCAACTTAACAATTAGCTTTACACAAAACTTTTGCATTTCCAAACAGTACTTTTCATCACAAATTTTAAAAGTAATACTATCTAACTCGTCAAAAAACCTATTATCAAGATATAGATGTGAAAAAGTTCTTGTTAAAAATGTACAACAAGAATCTGAATTTAACGATGATTTCAAATTCCCAAAATTAAAAGTAGATTTTTCATAAATGTGGAAAAAAAAAAAAAAAAAAAAAAAAAAAAAAAAAAAAACTATTCGCAATTTCAAAAATAGGACCCAGAAAGAAAAATCTGGACAGATCCCTGTGAGTACAATATTTACATAAATGATCAAAGTCATTCACTACATTTTTAACCTAAAGTTAACTAATTTTTAATAAAAAATTCATATGAAAAATCACCATTACTAGAATCTATACAGTAATTACAACAGTGATGTTTTAGCAAGTTTAGAAAGCAGCATAACCTGCAATGAAAAGTAGGATTGCCACAATGTTTTTATAAACTGGGTATAATATATCATTTAAAGATCTTTAAATGCGTCTAAATTTATCAGGCATAAAAGTGGAAAACAGAAAAAAGTTGTAAAATTTTTTCCATCTATACAATATTTATTTTTGGACACATTTTAACTTATTTATACAATAAAATAAAATATTACTGTATGTATGATTTTCTTTTAATAATTTAAAATTTATTAAAAGAAATTTAAACTAACAATTTTACAGGTCTTTTGAATCAAAACAGGAAATTGAAGACAGTTTGCTAAGATGTAAAACCATAAATATCTGATGAATTTATGTGAACTACAGCGATTAATTTGTCAAAATAAATATTATTTTAGAAGGTTTGTCCGTTTAAGATTTCCTCCCTCCTTTCAAAAACAAACAAACAAAAAAAAAAACCTCCATGCTGCATAAATACAAGCAAGTCAAATTAATCTTTACTCCAGAAATACATCTCCAAAATTGCATCACTGAAATTACACAAAATTGTTAATTAGGAAAAAATATTCTATTCCAAAAAGAACCTTATGGAAACTTCCTTTACCTTTTAAAGTCTAAAAAAATCACTCTAGAAAGACATTTTAGAAACAATTTACACCACTTTCAGATGCTTATTCACCTTTGATTTGATGGCTTTTTTGCACAGTAATTCAGAAACAAATTCCGACGATTTGAGTAAACAAATGATTACAGTATCGGACCTCAAATCCGAACTGGTCGGGACCGCGGCCGTTCCGGATTTCGGAATTTTCCGGATTTTAGGTCCTCAACCAAAACAATAAATAAACAGATACAGGCAAAATTTTACATGCCACGAAGCAATCTATACCGCGAATTGCCATGTTAGGGTTAGTGTAAATAAAACCAAAAATACAAATTACAAAAAGTAATTCAAAATAAAAATAAGTTAAAAAAAAAATACTATTACTGCATATTTTTAGAAATATTAAAGCATTTTTTAGAAAATGAAAATGCGTTGTTGCTCGCGAGTTAGGCCTAGGAATCTATATCGCGGATTGCCATATGAGGTATAAGTAAACAAACATAAACATAAATTAAAAAAAATAATTTAAAATAAGGATAAGAATTTTTTTATTCCTGCACATCACATTATCCGAGTTGTATAATATAGACACACGCCATGCGCGGAAAATTTTCCCCAAAGTTCGGAACTTTGCGGAAAATTTCTTAGAGAAAAAAAAAAAGTAAATTTTGTTCTTTAATACCGAAAAAATTAAAAATGTTCCCCAGTTTTATGTACGATTTATTTATTGTTTGACAGGGGTGATTCTGTTCCGAATTTTCCGAAAATTTAAGGCATTCGGTCCCGAAAATTAAAACAAATCGGCCGTCAGTCCAAAAATTCAGATATAAAAAATATCACTGAAATATATTGCGGATTTCAACAAATGGTCGCCAAAAATAAACCAATTCCGTCAATCGTTCGCAGAAAAAATAACAACTTTTGTCAAAACATCGCGGAAAAAACGCGAATTTCATTAAAGGACTGCGGAGAAAACGCGAATTTCTTTTAAGAATCGTGGGAAAAAATATTCTTTTATCAAGGAATCGCAGAAAAAATGCAAATTACGTCAAAGAAGTGCAGGATAAAAAACGAATTTCGTAAAAGCATAGCGGAAAAAGCGCGAATTTCGTAAAAGCATAGCGGAAAAAGCGCGAATTTTGTCAAAGGTTCGTGAAAAAAACGCAAATTTCGTAAAATAATCGCGGAAAAAAACTAATTTCGTTAAAGGATCGCGAAAGAAACACAAATTTCGTAAAAGGGCCGCGGAAAAAGCGCGCGTTTCGTCAAAGAATCGCGAAAGAAACACGAATTTTCTCAAAAGGCCACAGAAGAAACGCGACTATCGTCAAAGGATCGCGAAAAAAACAAATTTCATCCAAAAATACGTAAAAAAAAAAAAAAAAAAAAAAAAAAAATTCGCAAAAGCATAGCGGAAAAAGCACGAATTTTGTCAGAAGATTGCGAAAAACTGCAAATTTCATCAAAGAATCGCGGAAAAAAAATAATTTCGTTAAAGGATCGCGAATTTCGTCAAAAATATCACTAAAAAAGCGCGAATTTCGTCAAAGGATAAGAGTAAAAAAGCGCAAATGTCGTCAAAGAATCGCGAAAAAACCCGCAAATGTCGCGGAAAATCGAAAATTTCGCTAAATGATCGTGGAAAAAATGAGAATTTCGTCAAAATACCGCAATAAAAAATCATCTGTCTCTTTAATGATGATACCTATGAATGGACCTCTCCTTACAAAATGGGATTCAATTGTTTCAGAAGCAATGTCCATTATTGCATTTTGTGAGAAGAGGTCAAAATATTAAGGATTGGGCTGTTTCTAAATGCATTGACAAAATAACTGACAAGAATTCACCCCTTCTTATCATGGATTTTTAGCTTTATGATTTTTTATCCAACATAATTATTCTGTAATTAATATTAATGCATTTTAAATTAAATTAAATTATTTATTATATTTAATTATAATATTTTCGTAATTATTTTGAAACTACTGTTTAAAATTCATACCGTCAAAGTAGCATAACACGTTATTTTATTAAACATTAAATTAATTTGCAGAAAAATTTTGACCCAATATTTATGTGCGCAGAAAGCTTTTGGTTTTATACAAGTCTGCACATTATTCGGAACATAAAAACATTTTTTAGAAAATGAAAATACATCGTTGTTTGCGAGAACCGAATTAGGCTAATTGACGAACTTCTTTCAAATTTTCAGCAAGTTACAATAATAGTGAATCAGCTTGTGTAACAAATTTTTATTAAATTATGATAAGTTATTAGAAAGCTAGGGTACCTCTAAAAAAAAAAAAAAAAAGGCCACTAGATGAAAAGAAAGTAAAGAAAAACGACATATCTATCCGCTGTTTGTTTTGCTTATTCAACATGTTTATTTAACTGCGTGAAGTGGAAAGTCAACGTTATCAGAATGTGATCATTAGCTTTCGGTGGACAGCTTGTTTTGTTATGGAGAAAGGAACTTTGCATAGATTTTTTTTTTCTCTTTGAGTTAAAGAAAAGAATTTTTTGGTACGGTGCTTACAAACAGAATTTTTTCGAAAAATGAAATTTGTTGAACATATTAAAAGTGGAGGGAGGGCGTTGTAAAATGTTTTTACATATAAATATTATAAATATATTCTACGAACCTTTTTAAAAATAATTCTTTCTTGTGGTTATTTATTTATTCTTTTTACATTTTCTATATAAATGAAGAAAAGGGTTTCTTTTTAAAATAAATTTAAAATGTGTGCACACACTAACTACGATAATTCTGTTAGAAAATTTGGATTAAAACTAATGAATGAAAAACATTGCAATAAAATAAAATTGCTGAGTCTAGTTTGGCTCGGCACTGTCTTACGCGCGCACGTAGCGCCATCTATGAACATTTTTACGAAATATTTATTCGAGATCATCGCGGAATTTCAGTTTTGTTTTTTCCATTCCGGATTTTGGGTCGTCCGGATTTTAGGATTCCGGATTTGAGGTCCGGTACTGTATTAAATTTCCTAGACACCCCCCCCCCCTCCTCTCATATATGCTTCCAATATTTTCTTTGCAGTTTTGCATCAATCCAGAAAATGTCCAAAATTGCTTTAAAAAAGGTGCAATTTCTCTTTTAGGAGTAATTGTTTCGTGCCTGATTTATTGATAAATTGCATTTCTTATCTAAATATTTATCTAAATATTTTTGTTTATTATGAAAGAGCTTTTGAATTATTAGTCTTTTCTCATTTTCAATCAACTTCTCTAGAGATATATGATAATTACTGACATATAACTGTACATTCATCATATATTTTAACAATCATGTCAACCTTATACTGATCTTCTTAGATTGCTAATATTCAAACCAAGCGTCTGATATAATTTGTTTTATTAAGACAATAAATTTGAAAAGTTAAACCAGAACTTACTCCAATAGGTATGTTAATCCTTGGTGATATCCACTGAACATCATTTTAGAATATTTAATGCATATTCTAGCCTTTTAGATGAAATTAAAATTATATTTGCGAATCCTTGAGAGCCATATTTTCTTTTCAGAAAGAGAAACAATGAAACATTAGGGAAGCACATGAAACGCAGGGAAAACACATGATACACTTTCTTGAAATAAAACATAAGTATCTAAATAAAACAGATAGTATAAAGATGAAAATCACGAACCATGTGCAACTTTATACGAAAACTGCGACTTGAATTCATCAACGATGGAATTTTCAAGAATAGAATAAATGGCGCCCGTCACTTAGATTTCGCTTCAATCTAACCGCCTTCGGCTGGTCACGTGACCCGCAGGAGTTAGTTTAGCGATTTGGCCGGTGTAGAGATGGCTGTGGTTATACCCATCTGGGAAGCTTACTTGAAGGGAGGCTATGATACCGATTTTACTAAAACACGACAATTTATTTATAACAGTCAACAGGGAAATAGCAACGGAGCGGGTAGATTTTAATGAAAGCGATCGAAAATATAACCTCAGTTATATGAGAGACTGTAATCCTCTACCAAAACTTATTAAATTTAACATAATTCGTCTCTAAATAATATTAGTTTCCTTAAGGGGGCACAGGAGACAGGACCTTTGAGTTTGTCGAAATGATAAAAAACATGGTCTTTTTCAAAGTATCAAAACACAAATAATATGCAATTACTTTTTTATTTCATTTCTGAATAAAGTATATTTCATTAACTGTATTATCCAGAAAAATAAATGTTGTATATTCAAAATCAGTATTTAAATTTTAAATTTAAACATTTATCTCACTAACGACTCAGAGACATATCCCCCCCCCCCGTTACTCAGTGTAAAATATAGAAGTTCTAAAGCACAAATATTTTAAATATAATACAACTTCCTTTTTCCTTCAGAGCTAATAAATCAAATTAACGGCATTTTCTTAATTACTAAAGTGATTTATGAAAATGAATTCTGTCATGCTTCTTAAACGATACCTTCATGTAAATATACCAGAGAAATAAATGATACTTCTTAGCACAGGTATTCAAGAGCCATTTTTAAAAAACTATTTGTCGTAAACATTTCATGTATAATATTATCAAAATTCTATAATGATCGCTTGGATTGTTTAATCGAGCGCAGTCAATTTCAACAATTAATTTAGCTGATGGATGTTTTATCCAATGTTTTCGTATAAAATTTTGCAAGTATGATTCATTTAACCATACACTAAGTAAATACCTTTGAAATGCGTCATTGAGAATAAAAATACTACTTTTAACGATGAATATTTAGAATGAAATTCGATTTTTATGGCTCATGAATTTTGTTAATCTGTTGACACGAATAAAAACCATCACATTATTTCAGAATAAATAAAGCGATGTGGTTTTATTGGTCAAGTTATATTTTAGAAAAATTTCTAAAAGTTAGTTATATATTTCATCATAAGTACTGCCTTAATAAGTTAGAATTATGCATTTCTTCGAATTATCCAAGTTCCCATTAAAGAATATTTCGAATGACTTAATTCCGAATAAACGAGAGTCATTTGCATATAAACAATTTTAGGAATATTTACAATATTTTTAAATTTATTTTCTACATAATAAATTTTCACTCTACACATTTTTTGCTTGATAAATTTATTTCATAAATCAGCTATGAAACGTATTTTTCTCCGTTATTCACATTCAACTCTAGCCTATTCTAAAGCATAAATATTTTAAATATAATGCAACTTACTTTTTCTTTAAGAGCTAATAAACCTAACTAATTGTATTTTGTTATTTATTAAAAGGATTTATCCAATAAAAATCTATCATGCTTCTTAAACCTTTAGTGCGCAGCTTTTCATATATGGAAACAACAGTGTTTTGAATTTAAGAGATATTTTTATTCGTATATAAATACTTCACACTAGAAAATTAAAATAGCAATATTTACTTTAATTAATAACAGACATTCCGTATTTAAAAAAAGCGAAATTAACCATTGAAACTTTCTGGTATAAAGTTCAGAATCTCTGAACTAAGTAATTTTTAGAACGTATTCTATGATAGGAATTAAAGGGTTAAAGTTTAAGTTTTATAAAATAAATAGTCTCTCTATCCTAAGAAAAGGTAACTTACGCTGTCACCGCCGCCGCCGGTTTTGAATTTGTGACCGGAGGTCTTTCTCCGTTAGTATTAAGAAAAATATTGCATACAAAAATATGAAAATCGGCAGTTTTATAGAAAAATGTTTGATAAACACGCTGATGCAGACAGTTTTCAAATCGAAGAATTATTTTAAGAGATATTTAATGCTAAAGTTGGACGAAGTCGTTCCATTAAAAAAGTTTTATAGGAGCAAAAACTATACATCGGAATTTAATCATTTTTAGATCATTTTATACGTTATAGTTTCCCGGTGTGCAGAATGCATTTATTTTTTTAATTTGACTCATTTTTTGAGCTGTTATTTCTATTTTAAATTCAAATTTTCAGCATTTCGAGAGATATTTTTTAATTATTTTAGAAAATTGTACTAATTTAACCTGTTGCCAACTGTATAAACAGCGCAAACAATAATGTTTGCTTCAAATTAAAAATTTATTTACACGTGACTATTATAAACAGAGAAAAAAACCTTTCAAATTAGAATTAAATAGTTACGTATAAAAAGCTGCAACTTATTGAAAATTACTTTATAAAAACTATATTTACAAGTGAATTTTAACAGAGAAAGGATATTGTAAAATAAAGACGTTAGAAGTCTTAAATATTGCAAAATAAAAGTTAGAAGTGTTAAATAGGAGTAATTACGTCACATTTACGTCACATTACACTTATTACGTAAAATGAACAAAAAATAATATTGCAAAACAGTTTAAATTTAAAAATTGAGCGAGACATTTATTCGATATTTCAAGATGAACTTATCTATTTTTGTTGGGACAGCGCAAATAATATTTCATTTCTAACAAAAGTATTTTCACGTGAATATTAAAAAGAGAAATAAAAGTTTGGTGAAAATTGCGTGAGATTAAAAACAATGCATTTAAAATGTCTTTCATTTATTTATTTATTTATTGAACAACAAACATACGACTTGTGTGCTTGACATGAGAGCCCGTTTAAAATGTCTTATTTAAAAGAACTTTCTTTTCGCTTTGTTAAAAAATACCGGGAGACAAAGACTCTGTTTACTTAATTCATTTTATATTAGCTTATTTTGAAATGTTTAACTGGTTTTATTTAATCAAAGAGGAAAACAGCCATAGTATCCTTTAACAGCAGCTGATTTTTCCTTAAAATTCCCCAATCAAAGAGAAATGAATAGAAACCCGTTCATAGGGAGATCGCCACTGTTTTCTCAATTATAATTCAATCTTTCAAAATCTTTTTAAAGCCGATCAAATTAGCGTGCTTTTAGAAACTGCGGTGTCTGAACGGGGGTGGACGAGCGTAGCTCGTAGGGGGCCGAGCCCCCTAGTTATATAAGGTGTTTAGAGACATACTTATTAAAATATTTACTGATTTGCAATATTTCAGTGCAAAACAGCCACACGGCAGTAGTTTTTACGCGTATTGCAGATGTGCAACAAAAGAAAAGTTTGGCATATTATATGAAAAATCAATGATTTTTTTTTCGTTATTTTTCCTGTTTAATAGACCTTTCAGTGAATCATATGTAATTTTATCGAAACAAAATAAAACATTTATCTGAATCATTCTTTGAACTACATAATTTCTAGAACGTATTCTATCATGGGAATTAAAGGGTTAAACGATACCATAATGCAAAAATATCGGATAAACAACTTATGCCTCTTAGCACACCTATTCAGAGCCATTTTTTAAAACTATTTATCGTAAACATTTTATACATAATATTCCCAAATGCTTTAATGATCTTTTGGCTCTTTTAATTGAGCGCATTCTATTTAAACGATTAATCAATTGGTGAATTTTCATCCAAAGTGTTTATATTATATTTGGCAACTGTGCTTCGTTTAACCTTACTGTACATTCCTTCGAAATGCGTCATTGAGAATAAAAATGCTACTTTTTATAGTGAATATTTGGAATGAAATTTGAATTTTATGGCACAGGAATTTTGTTTATCTGTTGAAATGAGTAAATGACATTGCATTATTTTTGAATAAATGAACGATTGATCAGCTTATATTAAAAAAAATCCAAAAGTTAGTTATATTTTTCATCATAAATACCCTGTTACTAGGCTCGAATTATGCAATTCTTCGAATTAACCAAGTTCCAAGTAAACAATATTTCGAATGCTCCAACATCGAAATAAGGGAAGTCATTTCCATATAAAGAAATTTAGGAATGTTTGCAATATTTATATAATGCAAAATATTGTTATATTTTTACATTTATTTTAATAATAACAAATCTTCACTCTTCACATTTTTTGCTTGATAAATTTATTTGAGAGATCAGCTGTGAAATGTATTTTTGCCCATTATTTTCTGTCAACGATTGCCCATTCTAAAGCATTAATATTTTAAATACCGGGTGAGTCTAAAATCATGAGACAAACTTTGAGGAGTGGAAGAGCTCAGTATAACAAACAATTATTGGATATGAATATATGACCGGAAGTGACGCGTTGAGGTACAAACACCAGGGGGCAATTTGGAGCTTTTTTTCATTTCAAAATTTCTCATTCATACTAGAAAATTCCTATACTATTCTTTTCTTTACTTGAGATACACATTTCATGTCTACATATAGAAGATATTCTTCTTTGAAAATTTCCGGTATGAAATCGAAACTTTTGAATTAAAAAAACACAAAACTGGCAAATCTGTCAAACACAGGAATTACATGAAAAGAAATAGAAATGGAGTTTTTTTTTAATTAGAAAATTTCGATTTTATAGCAGAAATTTTCAAAGAAGAATCATTTCTTTGCGTAATCATGGAATGTCTGTCTTAAATAAAGGAAAGAATAGTATAGGAATTTTCTGGTTTGAATGAGAAATTTTGAAATATAAAAGCGCCAAATTGCCCCCCTGGTGTTTGTACCTCGACGCGTCACTTCTGATCATATATTCCTATACAATAATTGTTTGTTTTAGCTAGCTCTAACACCCCTCAAAGTTTGTCCCATGATTTTAGACTCACCCTGTATGATGCACTTTTTTTTTCATAGCTAATAAACCAAACAAACTGCATTTTATTATTTATTGAAGGAATTTATCAAATAAAATTCTATTATGCTTCTTAAACTATACGTTAACATAAAAATATCGCGTAAATAAATAATACTTCTTAGCACAGCTATTCAAGAGCCTTTTTTTTTTTTTTTTTTTTTTTTTTTTTTTTTTTTTTTTTAACTATTCATCGTAAACATTTTATGGATAATATTCTCAAAATCCTTTAATGATCGTTTGGTTCGTTTAATCGAGCGCATTCTATTTAAACAATTAATTATTCAGCTGATGGATGTTTTATCCTAACCGTTCGTATAAAATTTGGCAAGTATGTTTCGTTTAACATTGCAGTAAGTACATACCTTTGAAATACGACATAGGAAATAAATTGCTAATTTTAACGATGCATATTTATAATCAAATTTGAAATTTATTCCAACGGAATTTTGATAATCTGTTGAAAAGAATAAAAGCCATAGCATTATTTTAGAATAAATGAACCAATGATGTTTTTTTGATCATCTTATATTTTAGAAAATTTTCCGAAAGTTAACTATATTTTTTTTATAATTTTGAATGCTAATTTTTAAAATTGAAGAAAATAAAATAAAAGTAAAAAAGTAAAAAACTTCAATAACTAGATTTCGGCTAATCTGAGCATGCGCAATGACCATTTTAGTGTTTTTTTTTTCTCGTTATTCACTGTCAACTAGAGCCCATTCTAAAGCATAAATATATTAAATATAATAAAACTACTTATATAATAAAGCTACTTATAATAAAACAGCTTATTATAATAAATATTATTATAATAAACTTATAATAATATAATTAAGCTTCTTATAATAAAACACTCATACTACAATATATATTAAAACACACATACACGCATAAATAACGCCTGCATTCAACAGTTAAGGGTATATATAAATATTATACAGACATACAAACAATAAATACAATAAACCCAACTGGAGTGAAAAATTAGCCAGAGCCAGGAATCGAACCCGGGAGCACAGGATACAAGACTGCTGCTCTAACCACTGAGCTACTCTGGCCGATGTCTGAGTCTGCAATTTCTCACTAATAAACCATGTTGGGGAAGTCATCGTATTCATCGTTGTCTGGTCATCCAAGGCTGTCATATAGATGGCTGGTGTCTTCCCCAACATGGTTTATTAGTGAGAAATTGCAGACTCAGGCATTGGCCGGAGTAGCTCAGTGGTTAGAGCAGCAGTTTTGTATACTGTGGTCCCGGGTTCGATTCCTGGCTCTGGCTAACTTTTCACTCCAGTTGGGTTTATTGTATTTATTGTTTGTATGTCTGTATAATATTTATACATACCTATAATGCTACTTGTTTTTCTCTTCAGAGCTAATAAATGAAACTAAATGTATTTTGTTATTTATTAAAATCTTTTATCAAATAGAATTCTATCATGCTTCTTAAACTATACCTTAATGTAAAAATATTTGAGAAATAAATTACATCTCTTAGCACAGCTATTCAAGAACCTCCTTTTTTTCACAATTTATCGTAAACATTTTATGCAGAATAAACTCAAAAACCGATAATGATCGTTTGGCTCGTTTAATCGAGCACATTCTATTTAAACGATTAATTCAGCTGATGGATGTTTTAACCAAAGTGTTCATTTGATATTTGGCAACTGTGCTTCATTTAACCTTACGGTACATTCCTCCGAAATACGCCATTACGAATAAAAATACTACTTTTAATGATGAATATTTAGAATGAAATCTAAATTTTATTGACAGGAATTTTGGTAATCTTGTGTATCAAGTAAAAGCCATCGCATTATTTTAGAATAAATAAACCGGCGAGGTTCTATTAATTAGCATATCTTAATAAAAATTCCAAAAGTTAGTTATATTTTTCATCGTAAATACTCTCTTACTTAGTTCAAATTATGCAATTCTTCGAATTATGCAAGTTCCAATTAAACAATATTTATAACTAGCCGACCTTGGCGACCAGTTTGGTTTCCTTTAAAATTTTAGTTTGGGAAAGCATGCTAAGCATTGTATCATGTTACTTTTATTCATAATTTAATTTACTTGGACTATCTTAAATATAATTAATATAATGCCTCAAGCTGTTTTTGTCGCATTAAAACATCTCAATTTGTTGATTTCCTGTAAGAAAGTAAACCCTATTGGTTCACAATGGAAGTTTATGGGAATTTGGCGAAATATTAGAGATATCGCCAAGTGGACGTTACTTTTGGTCGCCACATTTGGCGATACATCGCCAAATATGGTGTTGTTGTAAATGGATTAATGTAATCCCCCTTATAGGTATGGAGATGCATTAAATGATGTTCAATAACCAGTGAGATGCGTTTTATTCGGTTGTTGCCATTAGACAATTAGCAAATAACTACGATTTCTGTGCCAAGTACGATAGTGTAATATATATATATATATATATATATATATGATCCAACTTCGAATTAAGGAGAGTGATTTGCATATAAATAAATTTAGGAATGTTTACAATATTTATGTAATGCAAAATGTTATTATATTTTTCCATTTATTTTAATAACAACAAATCTTTACTCTAGGCATTTTTTGCTTGCTAAATTTATTTGATAGATCAGATGTGAAATGTCTTTTAACCCTTTATTTACTGTCAACGATAGCCCATTCCAAATTATAAATATTTTAAATATAATGCACCTTTTCATAACTAATAACCCAAACTAATAGCTAATAACCCAAACTAACTGCATTTTATTATTTATTAAAGTAATTTATCAAATAGTATTCTATCATGCTTCTTAAACGATACATTAACCCTAGAACTACCGAAAATTTTACTCAAGTTTTATAAAAATATTACACATCAGAATTCTTATTTAAAACTATTGAACTTATTTACTTAACTCATTATTGTCTGGTTTACATATTTAGTTTATTTTAAAGAAATTTCTGGTTAGAATAAATATTTCGAATGTACCCATCGGGTCCATTGGACCCGTCTGGTAGACGGAGGGTTAATGTAAAAATATTGGAGAAATAAATTATACTTCTTAGCCCAGCTATTCAAGAGTCTTTTTTTTCTTTACTATTTACCATAAACATTTTATGCATAATATTCTCAAAATTCTTTAATGATCGCTTGGCTAGTTTAATCGTGCGCATTCTACTTAAACGGTTAATTCTTCTTATGGATGTTTTATCCAAAGTGTTTGTATAAAATGTGCCAAGTATGTTTCGTTTAACCTAACATTAAGGGAACTCTTCACTCACTTGAAAACGCCCGTTCCGTAATGTTAAACAAATGGGTAGGTTGTTTTCGAATTTCTCGTTTAAATTTGAATATTTTTAAAGGAAATTTTTTTTGCATATTATAGCTGAGCTCGATCTTTAATATGACTGTTTTTTTTGTTTTTTTTTTACTTTTTCGATTTAGGTTGCAGATTTTTTTAATTAAAGGTACTTTCCCTTTCGGAACCGGTTTTGACATTGAAAGTGCCTTTAAAAAAAATATCTGCAGCCAAAATCGAAAAAGTAAAAAACAGTCATATTAAAGATCAAACTCAGCTATCCTATGCAAAAGAAAAAAAAAAACGTTTAAAAATATTGAAATTTAACTGAGAAACAGTGAAATAAACTGAGACTGAAAAGGCTACTTTTAAAATGAATATTTCGAATGTAATTTGAAATTTATGGCACAGGAATTTTGTTAATCTGTTGAAACGAATAAAAACCATCATATTATTTTAGAGTAAATAAACCGATGAGGTTTTATTGGTCAGCTTATATTTTAGAAAATTGTGCAAAAGTAGTTATATTTTTCTTCATAAATACTCTCTTACTAAAATCGAATTATGTAATTCTTCGAATAATCCAAGTTTCAGATATTTCGAATGATCTAACTTCGAATTAAGGAGAGTCATTTGCATATAAACAAATTTAAGAATGTTTATAATATTTAAACAAAGCAAAATATTATATACTTTATATTTTTACATTTATGTTGTAACAACAAATTTTCACTGAACGTATTTTTTACAAGATAAATTTATTTGGTAGACCTGCTGCAAAACCTATTTTCTCCCGTTATTCGCTGTCAACTATAATATTCCTTTTAAAAGCATAAATATTTTAAATATAATGCAACTTCCTTTTCCTTTCAGAGCTAATACAACAAACTTACTGCATTTTCTTATTTATTAAAGGGATTTATCAAATGATCTGTCATGCTTCTTAACCCCTTCGGGAAAAGAGTCTTTTGAAGATTTTTTAGTCTTTTATCACCAGTTTTTCAAAACGAAAATTGTTGCCTAATTTAATTGGGAAAATGCTCGGATTAAATAAGACAAAATTTACAATAAAAATTTAATGGTGAGAATAACCACAGATTCTGAGAACCTTGTGCGGCACGTATACCGGTCGCTTGTCCATAAGAGATTAATAGATACCTTAATGTAAAAATGTCGGAGAAACAAATTATACTTCTTAGCATAGCTTTTACAAAGCCATTTTTTTTGTTTACTATTTATGGTACACATTTTATGCATAATTTTCTCAAAATTCTTTAATAAATTGTTCATTGGCTCATTTAATCGAGTGTAATTCTATTTTAACAATTAATTCAGCTGATGGATGCTTTATCCAAAGTGTTCTTATACAATCTGGCAACTGTGCTTTTTTACTTTACTGTAAATACCTTCGAAATGCGGCATTGAGAAAAAAAAATGCTATTTTTAACAATGACTACTTTGAATGAAATTTTAAATTTATGGCACAGGAATTTTCTTAATCTCTTAAAACGACTAAAAGCCGTCACATTATTTTACAATAACTAAACCGATGAGGTTTTATTGGTCAGCTTATATTTTAGAAAATTTTCCAAAAGTTAGTTATATTTTTCATAATAAATATTCTCTTATTAGGTTGAGATTACTTAATTCTTCGAATTATTCAAGTTCCAATTAAACAATATTTCCAATGATCTAACTTCGAATTAACACGTTCACACCGGGGTGCATCATAGGTGGGTCACGCTCGACTGTCCCATTAGGCGGCGTGCATCACCAGTGGGTCATGCTTGACTGTCCCATCAGGCGGCGTGTATTACCGGTGGGTCACACTCGATTGTTCCATAGAAGGCGTGTACTGCATGTGGGTCACAATCGACTATGGTATAGACGGCGTGTACTGCAGGTGGGTCACACTTGAATATTCGAAAATTTAGTAGTAAAAACAATTCATTATTATAAGCCTAATACATTCACGACAGAAACGAGAATTCTCGTTTTCATTGAAAAAAATATCTTTGACTAAGGGCGTGGCTTCTACCTTGCAGAAATGCATTTATATCATGTTGTCCATATTTCTTTAGATTATAAGACATTTTATATTAAATGCGTACATATGTAGTCAATACAATCATGTCTCTAAGTAATCTGTTCACTCCTTACGAAGTTTCAGACATTCACAATCAACTCTACTTGTTATATTCGAATTCAGTTCAAAAAATATAAGAGGTGCGGGTCATTACATACCGTTTCTGAATAAGCGACAGTACCGCGCCGCCAGATGAAGTGAAATATAAATTCGAGTGACGTCTTACAGCGAAAAACATGAAAATCGGCGCCTGCGTGAACGTGTTAAGGAAAAGTCATTTTCATATAAACAAATTTAGGAATTTTTAAAATATTTAAATAACACGAAATATTAAATACTTTTATATTTTTATATTTGTTTTCTTCAAAACAAATTTTCACTCTACATATTTTTTGCTTGATAAATCTTTTTGATAGACCAGCCATGAAACATATTTTTTACCACGTTATTCAATGTCAACTAAAGCCCATTATAAAGCATAAATATTTTAAATATAACGCAACTTCCTTTTCCTTTCAGAGTTAATAAACCAAACTAAATGCATGTTCTTATTTATTAAAGTGATTTATTAACCCCTTCGCGACGGGAGCCTTTACGAAATGTTTATTACTTTGCTACCGGTTTTAAAAAACAGAAGTTTGTGCCTATTCAAATCGGGAAAATGCTCGGATTAAATAAGGCAAATTTTACAGTAAAATTTTACTGGTGAGGATAAACGAGGATCCTTAGGCCTATTTCCGGCACGTATACGTGTCGCTCGTCCCCAAGGGGTTAAATGTAATTCCACCATGCTTCTTAAACGATACATTTATTTAAAAATATTGGAAAATTAAATGATACTTCTTAGCTCGGCAATTCAAGAGCCGTGTTGTTTCTGTTTTTATTTATCGTAACCATTTTATGCATAACCTTCTCAAAATCCTTTAATGATCGTTTGGCCATTTAATCGAACGCTTTCTATTTAAAAGCTTAATTCAGCTGATGGATGTTTTATCCAATGTGTTCGGATAACATTTGGCAATTATGTTTCGTTTAACTTTACAGTAAAGTACATACCTTTGAAATCAGCCATTGAAAATAAAGATGCTACTTTTAACGATGAAAATTTAGAATGAAATTTGAAATTTATGGCACAGGAATTTTGTTAATCTGTTGAAACAAATGAAGGCTGTCACTTTATTTTATAAAAAACAAACCGATGACGTTTTATTGAATAGGTTATATTTTAGAAAATACAAAAGTTAATTATATTTTTTATAATTTTGAATGCTAATTTTTAAATCTGAAAAAAAAAAAGAGATGAAAAACCAGATTTCAGCTAATCTGAGCATGCGCATTGAGCATTTTAGTATTCTTTTCTGTCGCTAAACGGAGTGGGAAATCAGTATTGACTTGTGCAATTTTCATAATCACTATAACAAGGTTTTGTTCTCCGTGGAACAGAAATCATTAAAACGACAAATATTATAAGGGTTTGCTGGTCGCTTCGTGTAACATAAATAGCTAAAATGACAAACGTTATAACGGTCGACAAACGATTTGTGCAACATAAATCGTTAAAATGACAGTCAGTATAACCGGTCTACGGTAACTTCTTGCCCATTAATTGTAAAAAAGACAATCCTTTCAACGAAGACCTGTGCGTTTCACCTCCAAAAAACGTTAACCCCTTCGCGACGGGATCCTTTTACGAAATGTTTATTACTTTACTACCGGTTTTAAAAAAACAGAAGTTTGTGGCCAAAGCGTTATAAGTAAGCGTACAAAGTTAATGCTGGAATCTGCCGTAAATTGACACAGCTGCGCCATCTTGTGGATGGAGTGCATAACGCAAATACGCGGTTTTTAGTATGACGTCACATATGACAGAATATTTTCTGAATATTTACTCACTCATGGAAGTTGAACCTTATTTACCAGATTTTTTGCAAAATATTTTTGTTACAGTTTGTATTAATGAAAATATGTGTATTTAAAAAATAGTCGCAATGTCATTTTAATTTCCGGAGAAAAATCACTAATGCTACATAAACATTATTGCCTTTTGCCCAGAAACTAAAATGACATTGCAACTATTTTTTAAATACACATATTTTTATCAAAACAAGCTGTAACAAAAATATTTTGCAATAAATATGGTAAACAGGATTCATCTTCAATGAGTGAGTTATAGTATGATTTATAGTTATGATTTATAGTAAATATTTGAAATTCATGATTAAAATTTTAACCTTCCGTCTACCAGACGGGTCCATTGGACCCGACATGTACATTCAAAATATTTATTCAAACCAGAAATTTCTTCAAAACAAACTAAATGTATAAATCAGACAATAATAAGTTAAATAAACAAATTAAATAGTTTTAAGTAAAAATTCTGGTGTAGAATGTTTTTATAAAACTTGAGTAAAATTTCCGGTAGTTCTAGGGTTAACAGGTATTCTCTAAAATGGCTTTATCTGCTTTTCCGTCTATAACTCTTAAATTGTAAATATCTTCAAATAGACCTGAATTTTATGCAAGCTATTCAGACTAAAAGAAAACCATTTTTGTTAATAAAAGTTACAGGCGTAACTTTTCTTTCCGTGATTTTTTTTCCAGTTTTTTTTTCCACATTGGAAGAAACTTGCCCACCTTGGGTTTATGTTATTATTTATTAGAAAAAAAATGCATTTTAAAACTAATGAGCGAAATGCATGTGTTTAAATTGGTGTAATATACGAGTATGTATGTATTTTAAGTAAAGTTATACATTTAAAATGACGAGTATATTTTTAAAATGATGATTTTATATTTTAAATGAAATGAATGCAACATAAACGCTGGTGATGGGGAAAATATTTGACGGGTTATGAACTGCGGCCAGCTAACATAATAGTACCTTTTTTACACTCTTTATTTAATCTAACCCTGTTCATATATATAAAAAGATTTTAAAAAAAATTAATCGATTTTTCACTCCCAGATATGCTAGAAACATAAAAATTATGTACATAGATGTGTTTCTGGTAACAATACAACATTTTAGTATTTTTATAACTTGATTATAATTTACCAAATTAATTTTAGGGCATTTTTACGTTATCTAAACGCAGCTGACATGACTCCTTAAACATTCTTTATGGTTGTGACAACTGTATACAAGATACAACAACTGAATTATGTAAAAAACCACGCTCTCTAAAATATACTAGCTGGTTGTGAAATTGCAAAAGAGAAATACTTTAACCCTTTAAGCATCTTAAACGTGATTTTCAGTCACATAATTTTTAATTCAAACGCTGCTTTAAGCATTTTTTTTATAATAATGTTAAATTTTTTCCACTGGAAAAGATAAATAAATATATAAGGTAATCAAATACAAATTCACATAACAATTAGTTTCATAGTTATTATTTTGCGAATCGTTAAACATATATAAAAAAATTGCCAGATGCTTAAAGTGTTATAAACACTAAAAAGTAGAAAATAAAATATAATATCCCCATTAAAATTTTATTGATACAAAGCACAGTTTTTTATTTTACTTTGCTTTCTAAATTTGGTTCATATCGAAAGCAACAGGTATAATAAAAGTGGCACATAAATAAGTTCTCAGAAAAAATGAAAAAAAAATACATTTATTAAATAATGAATAACATCTAATGAATTTACAGCAACGTTTTTTTCTTCAAATTTCCACAACTAGTAAAACAGAACAGCAAAAAATTAATATTAATATTATAATGTGAACGAGAATAATCTTTCAAAAGTAAAACTGGAAACAGTACTTAGAGCCAACTATATTTCCAGAGCATTGAGAAGTTTTTAAAACTATTTACAGATAATATAAATTTAGAAACAAAGTTAAAAATGCCAGAATATGTAAATTATGAGCAGACTATTTTCGGTAATATTTAGCGTACCGTCCTCAGTGCACTGTTCACTCAGTTCGGTACCTTCTTGAGTTTTGTCTATTTTTGAAGGTGGTATTCATGAAGCACCAGTCATTTTAATGATCGCAGCATATTCGAAAAATCCTGTTAAGTTTCTCTGCAGGGACTCCAATTTGGATTTTTACCAGAATCTACTCAGGCCTGGCACCTGTAAAGGCAAAAATGAATTAAGTTTTTTTTTTAATATTTAACTTTCTAAAATAAAATAAGAAAAAAATTATGCGTCATGCATAGATTATGAAACACTTTCCAATACTTCTAGATTTTTTTAATATTTCATTTTTTGATAGGTTGAGAAAAAAAACAGCATAACATAGTTAAAAATCAGTTTTAGGAATTACAATTTTCCGCAATACATTAACGTGTAATATAGTATGTATCCCTCTAAACCAGTGGTTCCCAACCTTTTATCGACCACGCCCCACCATAGCATCTGTAAAGTCACTATGTCCCCCCACCCCTGTAATCTGTCAATTATGTCTCTTATTGCTTAAAAAGTGAACTCTGTTCACACGGTGGGAGTGTAATAGTTCCTTAACAATAACTTTTCATTTCACATTTTTTATCTTATCAAAGAGGTGAATCTTCTACGACAAATGTCTTTTTAACATAATTTTTAAAATGCAATGAGATTATACATTTTTGCCTATATGCCAAAACGAGATTTGTTGTACTTTTCCAACTTAACTCAACGTGAAAGAAAAATAGGGTCTGCATTTTTATCTTCACAAAATATCTTATAAATACACTTACTTTTAACGTTAAAACTGATAAATTCATACATTTTATAATGCAATCTTGTAACTTATTAAGAGTTGGTGGAAAATGTTTGGATACTGATTTTTCTTTATATGGATAACAAAACATATAAGAAGTATTTCAAGATTTTCATCTTTATCAATTTCAATTAGCCATTATTCCGCATAACACATTCTCTCTATTTTCCCTTTCCCAATATTGCTTATTGTTTTCGTGAATAGAAGTAGAAAACTCATTCAATAAATAATCGAAAACATTACGAAAAATTTTAAATTCATCACCAGAAAAATTATAGTGAGTTTTAATACTGTAATACATATCAAAATAATTCATAAGATTATTTACATAATTATTCTGGTGTTAATTTTATTTTTAAATTTCGATAGGGAACATTTAAAATATTTAATAAAATAAACTGATTTCTTATATTTTGCTTGCATCCCATTTATTTTTAGTCTACAACATCACGTTTCCCCCAAAACGACAAAAGTAACTGATAGCAAATGAGTGCGTAAGAAATTTGGAATGTCCCCCTTAGAAGACCAAATTGCCCCCGGTGGGCGTACGCCCCACGTTGGGAACCACTGCTCTAAACGTACTATAAATGTTACAACCCCCCTAATTCAATAATGTCCTATAATAATAAGCCTCAATAACATGTACCGTACATTATGTGAAAATTCAAATAGATTTACGAAGGTTGGACAGACATACAAGCAAACCAAAGTTGTAAATATTTTTCGGTAGTTTACCAATATAGGGGCCTAAGTGATTATTTAAGAAGATTGGTGCAATTCGGACTTCAGAAAGTGAAATTGCTTGTGAAATGAAATAAACAGCATGAAAACAAACCTAATGAACTTTACACACACACATATATATATAAACATTGTATTTATTTATGTGTATTATTATTGTTTTTCTTTATATACTATTCACTTCAGTTTGTATTAAAAAAAAGATTCTTTGTATTAAATAAATTGTATAAATATTGAAAAAAAAATTTATTGTGTATAAGACACATTGAATAGTTTGCAATGCAATATGTTACCAAATTTCCTTCCCTAACCAAGGCCATTTCCTCTATCTCGGCAATGACCTATTCTGGAAAAGTACCCATTTTCCAAATATGTTGGAAAATGTTAATTAGTTGGAAGTGATAATTAAAAAGGAAATTTTTCTCTGTTTCAAATCTGAATTAAAAATATAAGATAGGTGCTTATTTGTTTTACCGGGTCCTAAGTATGACTCGCCAAGTCACCAAGATTTATTGCCAATTTATAAGATGTATATGACATTATAATCATATTATATGATATATACGGCATTTCATGATATATATTATAGTCATACATGACGCACATATGTGACATAGATATAAGTCGTATTATAATGTGCATATGACATATAAAACAGGAAATATTACGTATATATTTAAGTATATAAAAAATTGTATGAACGTTTGGAGTATATATGTATATATACATAAGTTTGGCGATGACCTTCGGAAAATCGTAATTTTAACCTTGGCATAATCGTAAACGTGGACGTCGCTATTATAAAGAATTACCAACACTAATTTAATGAACCTTAAAAACATGTAAAGTAATGTTTATGGGATTTAAAAAAGTGATTCACCGAATTCTTACCAATTGAATTAATTTTAGAAAATAAATTATATAAAAAATATATAAAGCAAACAAACAGAAAACAGCGATCATTACCTATTTTAACAACTCTCTCTATTTTTTTTTTTATCCCACGGTAAACTGTCAAATAAAATGTTATAAGGTGAATATATTTTCACAAAAGCCCACTAAAATACGTTGCGAACTTAAAATAATAGATATTTTATTTTGCAATTTATTATATAATCGTTTGAAAAAATAATTAAACACGTTTTTAATAGTGCCACAATTTATTAGCTAACAATTTTTAATAAAAAATTTGGGAGTCAATACAAAAATCATAAAAAGTGTAAGGCACTTATAAAATATTTTTGCGCAATCGTGTTGCATGAAAAATACTGGTGTAAAAGATGAATGATGCTACCAATTAACTGTATTGTTGAAAGAAGAAGAAAAGCAGCGCCTATAATTTCATAGGCAACTTTGCAAAAGTGTTGTCATTAAAGGTACCGAGACGCATTCATTAAAGACTTCAAGCACAATGGGCACATTTAATACCCATATTAAAATTCTTATACAGTTGAAACAATATTATTGCTAGCATATTTTTTTTTTCAGTAACCCCCGTATGATGCGCTGAAATTGATTCCCACATCTAAAATACGTGTAATCCGCTGTGTTTATCAAAATAATACAGCCTTTTTAAAATATCTCAGAAAAAAATCTCTCTCTCTCTATATATATGTATGTATAAAGGAACTGTTCGTTTAATAATATGTATGATTTCAGTTATTGGCAATTGTTGTGTGTTTCATAAACCTTTTTTAAATCTTTGTTTGGAGAATGTTCCGCAATCGGGTTATTTCGATAAAAGTTACTTTCAATTTCTAACCATTATTTAATTTTTATACAGTTACAAATGTACTCTGTTTTCTCCTTTGATGCCAATCATGGCTATCAACCCGATTATGGAAAGTTATCCATTTTATCCCTGCGAAGAACGGGTGTAAGATAATAAATGTTTAATTGAGCATACCACGTACTATTTGTAAATATTTTATATTTCATTCCAATTTTTGAAGTTTCTTGTATGCTTTGTATGCTTTCTGTAATGTTATTCACGTATGCGAAGTGCAGGTATCCCATGAAAACTATTTTTCCTGGATATGACACAATGACCGACATATTTCTAGATTTAAAAAAAAGTAATTTGTTGATTTTAGGAATTTTTTTAAAGCTGTTGTGTTAAATTCTCAAAATATTTAAAAATATAAATAATCAATTATTTCTGGTTTAATAGTACAAGAATTGCTGCTTGCATTTAAAATTAAAGTGGATCCTAATGTAAAATTAAATGAGTTTTAAATGGAATGAATGAAATGTTTGTATTTTAAATATTATAAATAAAATTCGATCAAGAGAATATTTGGAAATTTATCGCCTGCGCCCGGTAAATAAAAAATATGCCTTAAAATTAATTAAATAATTTATACTTAAACTCTAAGCATAATAAAACGTTTAATTCTCATCGGAAATACACATGTGTATATATTTTTTATAACTTTATCGTATCAGGAATTGAGTTAAAAACGCTGCTACAAATTCTATCTTTACATATAGTAACTAAATTTTGTGTGAACTTGTTCATTACATTACAAAAACATAATTAAAATAGAACGAATTAAAATTAGTGACATTTAATAATATATATTAAATAATATTTTATATATTTTATAAATGATAATAAAGCGCAAAACTAACCTGTTTTTTTTCTTTTGGGAAACGAAACAAATGAAATCTCTCAGTTATTTTTGCAATTTTGAAAACTGCAATAATTAGAACGCCAAGGTGGCATTTTTTCAAATACTATTAGTTTATAAAAGAACTGTTTTTGTTTAAACAACTAACTTCAGTTAATAAATTAAATAATGGCGAATAAATAAATGGAATTAGCTATACTTCCAACAATTAAGTACCGCAGACGACAAACAAATAAAATCACGGCTGCGCGTGCGCATAGTTATTTCATAGATATCGAACTGATAGATCACCCACAAAGGGGAAAGACGTTAATAATCCTCTAGTAGTTCACTCCGTCCGCTGGGTAGCGTATGACCTTGATTGACGTGACCTCGCCTTTAATCTTGCGGATACGTCTCCCATTTAAGATAGGACGCTTACTTATAACGCTTTGGTTTGTGGCTATTCAAATCGGGAAAATGCTCGGATTAAATAAGGCAAATTTTACAGTAAAATTTTACTGGTGAGGATAAAAGAGGATCCTTAGGCCTAATTCGTGTGCATATACGTGTCGCTCGACCCCAAGGGGTTAATACGGTAATAACTATAACGTGACCGTGTTTGCCTCGAGCATATAAATTGTTTATATGGGGATCAGTATGTAAATCTCTAATTAGTTTCCAAAACGTTTTTTCTGAAGAGGAGGAGAATTACTGTATTAGTATGTAGCTTGAAATTAGATAGCTAAAAACAGTACAAATAAATTATAAGACATAAAAAAAAGACTACACAAAAATTTAACTGGAAAAATGTCTAGCATAAAATATCTAATCAAAAATCAACAGTAATATTTTTAGTTCTAATCTTCCGTATTGGGGTCACTTGCCAACGTTAGTGACAAGCATAATACAACAGTATAATTTCAAGATTATGAGTGTGAAAACAACTGTTACAAAAATTGAATTAATGTTGTGCCAAACCACGACCACTAAAATTCAGAAAATTGTTTGAAGACCACGTTTTTTTTTTCGTTTTTTTTCATCAACTCCCCTCCTTTTCTCCCCCTTAGCAGTCAAATTTTGAAAATCGCTAAAGTACGTTTTCATTACGATTTAACTTATACCAGTGTTGAGATATAGCGAAATGACGCAGAATTTTCGAGCCTCTTTAATCTCCCTAGGAGTTAAATTCCGAAAGAACTCTTCTTAATAGAACTAAGCTTAGTGGGGGTAACTGGACCCACGAGGTAACTGGGCTATAGGCTATTTTATAAAAAAAAAAACTGTTGATGTTTTTTTAAGTTTTAGGTTTTGTGAACAATGCACTTTAATCTCTACTTCCTAAAACAATGTGTGTCAACTCAATCATAACTCTCACTTTTCTGTGATAGGTTGTCAAAAATTTACATTTCATTTATTAAAAACAACGTCAATATGGCTCAAGTTCCTCGGCTTTTTATTAAAATACGGTAAATACTTTTATTAAACAATCTTTTTTTTTTAAAGATTAGACATATAACTACATTAATATTATTAGGTATCTATACATATTTACTTCATGTTTTAAATGTAAGCCCGGTGTCCCTGTTACCCCATAAATTTTTCAAGGTGGGTAACTGGGGTAACTGGGCATGTATCCGGGGTAACTGGACCATGCTGGATTCAGTTACCCCAACATTCATAAATAACTCTTTTGAGTTTCTCTTACTACGAGAAATAAATTTCTCCATTGTTTTTTGCACACAATAAAGAAAATTATAGAATACCTTATTAAATTTACGTAATCAAATTTATAAAAAAAGCATATTGAGTGGTATCAAACCAAATTTTATGGCCCCTTGAGAGGCCGTGATGCCGTTATGGCATCACATAATTTTAATCCCTAATTGCCACATTTGCACCGGAATTTTATAATTAAAATTTCACCTTTATCAGGTACGCAAAAATATACTTTACATGTTTAAAATAGATTCTCTTGTAAATACTGGTGTCATTAAGTTATTTCATCATTTTGCGAAAGCAAGTACCTTGCCCCTGAAAGCGAGATAGCCAAACCTTGAAATTGTACGATATACAGGTGTCGCTTTCTTTACGGAAATTTTTATTGTTCCTTCCACTATTTTGAAAATAATATTTTTATTGCACCTTTCTTTACAATTTGTTAAATAAAATGATCATGAAGGCAACTCTTTAACGGTTTTGGTAGGAACAATAAAATTTCCCCTATATAATGCGACCCCTGGATATAGATAAAATACTTAAGTACTTATGTATCCGTTTGTTCACAGATTTGCCTTGCTATTTTTACCTTAAGATACCCATGTAACTTTTATACTTATTACCTATACTAAAGTACATATGTACGTACTTAATTTTTATGTTTTTGGTATAAATAAATCTAATATTTTTACTTTTAGAGCTTTTTTAGACACATTGACAGCAAAGGATTCCCTTACAACGCTCTTTAGTTGATATATAATTTACATGATCTGCCTGGTTTAAATTTTTTTAAGTTGTTTACAATTTTCAAACAGAACCTTACATCCCATATGAAAATAAATAAATAAATAAATAAACGCGTGTGGAACATAGACCCTCCAGGTCCACTTACCCCATTTTTATGGGGCAACTGCACCCATGAGGAAAGAAAGATGAAATATGCATATTTTTATATTTTTAAATATTAAAATGTAATTTTGAGCATTTCTGTCTCATAGAGGGAACCTAACTGAACACATTTACAGAAGTTCAGACTTTAATTAAAATGAACATTAGCTTTTTGAAGCTGAATTGTCAGAATCTCTAGAGTCACATTGTAAAATCGTGGCCCAGTTGCCCCAACTAACCTTATATTACATATTATAAATATATTCTGAAGTGTTATAGATTCTATCTTTAAAATTTTCGCGTGTGCGTTGATGAATAAACCAGTCAGAAGAAATCCGCTTAAAAGCATGGATTAACCCTTCACTGCATAATTTCTTTCTATTTTTATGAAAAAAAATTATTTGAAATCTATATATCGGTCTAATAATAGGAAAAAAATAAATTTCAAATTTTCAGCTAAAATTTGATATTTTATGGTGTGTACCATACGTACCCAATTAGGGATTTAAAAAATTGTATTGCTATATTTTGCAACTAAATGAGCTTAAATTAATTAATTTTATCTGCTTAAAACTGTGCAACTTTTTTTATATTAATATTTTTAAGAATTCAGTAAAAATAATGAAAGTAAATTTTACCGTAATAGCTTGATCGATTATTTTTTGTTTCCGAAAAACAAATTCTAATTTTATGTCTAATGCAGCCCTCTGCAATGGACAAAATAAGTGTCATTCCATTCTTTGATTGTTTGTGATCAGCTATAGTGATCACATTAGCAAAATTCATGGCACATAATGAAAATTATATATTTTTTAGGTATGTGCCAGATATGGCACGTAGTGCAGTGAGGGGCTAAGAAGAGGTTTCTGCCTGTTAGTGCTAAATGTGACATCACTTATCCCTATACAAAAAAGAAAACCCATAGAGAAATAACCTATAAAAAAAGAGAGACATTTTGGATACACATAAATTCTCTGAATCAATAGTTGTTTCTGAATTAATCCTCTAATCTTTCCTAATAATCATTATAGTTAAGGATTTTATCAAACAGGAGGCAGCTACAGATTCCTTCACCTCATTGATTTGAGAAAGGCTGGAATTACAGGATTTGTTAAATTCGATTCGCATATAAAAATGCAACTATTATCTGCGAAGTCATACCTTCGTGTAAAACACCTGCAAACCCGATTTTGTGGGTTGACTGTTATGTTTACCATTATGTTTACCTGCTCCCAGTCCTCTATATTTTCATATCTTTCGGGGCAAGAAAACTCAATGATGAACCTACAGATCAACCACTAAAATCGGGTCTACAGGTGGTTTCCATCAAGATATGACTTGGCAGAATAGTTGCATTTTCATATGCTAATCGAGTTCTTTCTAATTCTGAAATTTCAGTTGTCAACTCCAAGAGGGGATGGCATGTGGAGCCTCCGCCCGGAATATGAACTATGCTGAGAACATTCTAATTTCAAAATTCTAAGAGTGGGCTATGGGTTATTTTACTTATAATTTTATTTTGAAAAATCGGTACAACTAAAACACGATCCGAAAGATTCACAACGCAATCAGAAACTGACTGAAACCCAAAAGATTTAAAATCAAATCGACCCGCAATAAAAAAAAAGAATATTAACTCCACCCGTCCCTCGGGTAAAAAACAGGTTATCCTACCCGAATCAAGATTCTTTTAAAAGTCAGCAAGTGGGCTAAGTTGATTAAACATTTTTCGATTAAATTGATCGTTTCTATCAATTAAATATAACTATTAAAAAAAACTTTTTTCTGTTACACCGCAAATAAAAAATTAAATAAATATCTGCAATATAAAATGGGATTACAATTATTTATTATAGTTTTTGGGCTTAGATCTTCTAGATTCATATACATTGTTAATCTTATGGTAAGTCACTGAAGTGTGAATAGTTGTAATCCATATTAAAAGCAACGTTTTCCTTTGAAAATACATAGTTACAATTAAAAAATATAATTCGTTATAAGGGACTGTGTATATATAACGTTATCACTTCAGTCACTTTAAGGGGGGGGGGGGGTAATCTGGCACATGATATCGTAAGATATCGCACGGGGGATTGGGGTGGGGGTTAATCTTTTGATATGTTTATCATTTTTGATGGAAGCAAAGTTTTCTCTTTTTATTTGTAAACTTGTTCTTTACCTCAGCATAGTCTGTTAGCTTATTTTAGTCTGTTATCTATTTTTATGAAAATATAAGTTTAGTATTAAAATCATTAAATGATTATAAAATTATTTAATTCCAAAATGTAGAATACCCCAATGTTTGACATTCTTATTCTTCTGTCATATGTGTATGCATATATGCTGTTCGAGAAACTACGTCCGAAATACGTTTTAAATGATACTTGTTGTGTTTACTACGTGAAGAAAAGAGAAAGAATGTTGTCCACCTGTTTTGTTGACAAAATGTTCTGTCTGCATCCACTCCTACCGCCACTCTGTGCAGGGACAAATGCAAGAAAACATTATTACTGTTGAATGCATTATGTGACAAAATTCTATTATTAAATACTTTTGAATAGTAGCTATATATTTTAAGTATTATTTGATATAAGGTTATTTCATTATAATAGGAATAGTGTATTGACTTCTCTCCATTTGAATCAATAAAGTGTGCGAATAATAAATGTATAATGATATTTGTATATCACTGAAAACAAAGGAAAATAATTTCAAAAGCAAAAAGCAAAAATAATAATTTAGACATTGATAATGGTATCATTAGAAAGGGGTAGTTCGTGGAATGATAACGAATGATATCGATGTGGGGGGGGGGGGGGGTTCCAGAATTACCAAATAGTTGATAACGTTATCGATGTACAGCCCTTAATCTTCAATTAGTGAAAAACATTCCCTTTTTTAAACAGATAGTTTTTTTTTCAAATATTTATCAGCAGAAAACAGTCAAATACATTCCACTTCTAAAATACGTGTACATTACAAACAATTTAACCATAAAATTTACGAAATTGCAAGTGATAAACGAGGTAGAAAATATATCTTATCTTTTATTTTTCTAATTGAGATCTTTTAGAAATGCATTATTTAATTAATAACAAATCATCGAGGCGTTGTCAACTGATATTCCTTATAAATAGCAATTTATCTCTGAAATCATAGAAATACAATGAAAGGGAACCCATCCAAATTTTCAAATTATGATAAATGTATATTTTTTTCTGAAGTATTTTTCCTTCTATACTTTAATCGAAAAAGAACGACTAAATATAGTGATTATTTTATAGCTATAAAAGAAAATCAAACAACTTATTCATTTTCATGCTTATTCATAACTATGCACTCATGCAATTTATTAAGTTTAAAAAGTAAAAAAAAAAAAAAAAAAAAAAAAAAAATGAAAAATTTTATTTTACAAACACCGCATTTTTTAAATTCTTTCTGGTTTAATTATTTTTTTCATTATTATATTTAGTCAAACATTACTAAAGATAAAATCCTTTAAAATTCTTTTGTGCATCTAATCTTGCTTATGAAAGGAAATTTTATTTCACCACGTAAATTTCACTGGTATTCGCTTTTCTAAAATGGAACTATTGAAAAGGAAAGAAATAGCATAAAACTTAAAGAAAGGTGTTGAGTTATTTCCTATTCTTATTTCGGCTCAAATTTTAAAATTCAAATACGTTGTTTTGGTTATAATAAATCACTGGAACGTGAACAGTAGGCAGCCTCTAGTAATAACAGTTTTATCGTTAGACTGATATAGATTCCTACAAAGAACAATTTTTGATACATTTATTTTAAAATTATTGTGCACATAGGACCTTTATTAAAATCGGTTTTTTGTTATCCACGAAGTTTTATCGTTAAAAGAACAACTATGTTTTTCAAGAATCAATGACGCATTTTCTACAACTGAGTCGGTCATTTTAAAAACTACATAAGTTATTTTTTATATAAACAACATTTCTGTTTATATTTATCACGTAGTCGCTATTGTAAGTGTAAATATCCAGGGTAATTGTAAACATGCTGTCAGAATTGTTAGAATCCTTCTAGATAATTAATTTCTTTTCCCACATAAATCGTCCTGGACCAGTGAAAAATTAGCTAGTAGAAAAACAGTTAAAATAATATAAATAAAAAAAACCCAGGCATTATTGAAAATCTGTAAATTTGTTTACAATTAACACATCTGAATATATAATCGATAAACGGGTTATGAATTCAAACATTTAAGAAGTCTAATAAGCACAAACAAGATTTTACAAAAATTCTAACATTTGTGTGAACTACAGATATATCAATTCCTGAAAAATTTTGTGTAACAGACATTTGAAATGACTGATTCAGTTTAAATATTATTTTCTTAATTTATATTTTTTATATATTTATACTAATAATTATTAAATCGATATAAGGTATTTTTATAAGAATTTAAGTTCCTGCAGTATATATTTTGGCGCTTTCAAAAACAAAACCGCATTTTAATTTTTTGCTGTGTAATAACATTCTTAACCCTAGATCTACCGGGAATTTTATTCAAGTTTTAATAAAACGTTCTACACCAGAATTTTTATTTAAAACTATTTAACTTATTTATTTACCTTGTTTTTTGTCTGGTTTATATACTTAGTTTATTTTAAAGAAATTTCTGGTTTGAATGAATATTTTGTATGTACCTGTCGGGTCCAATGGACCCGTCTGGTAGACGGAGGGTTAAGAACTTCAGATAAATTACGTTTCTGCTTTAAAAGTTCCATAAATCTTCATTTATTATTAGCTATTGATTGGAAAAAACGAAATTTTTTTAATGTACCTGCGATTAATTAAATAGAAAATAACATAAATTTTCTTCAATTTTTCTAAAATAATTTTTTATTCTGATTTTATAAACACAGATACATAGCACTACTACAATCAGTTACAGAGGAACAAAAAATTTACTGACAGCACTTATAATAGCTTAACTCTGAATTTATAATACTGACTGCAATTAACCCCTTAATTCTCGCTCCCGTGATATTCACGGGCTATGTCTTTAATTCAGATTGTTTGATTCCCACCAGATTTATAAAATAGTTTAATTGGCTTTATTATGATATCATTTTACCTGCCATTAAATAAGATCAATACTTCTTTATCAAAAAAGTGGTGGCAAAAAGCAATTTAAATTTTTAAACCGTAATTTAATGCAACCGTTAAGAGGTTAAAAGACTAATTATCTTAATCAAAAAATTATGATAAATATACATTTTTTATAATGTTTATGGACAAATGTATATATTTTCTCTTGTATTGAAATATATATATATATAAATATATTTATACTACCTGTTACCCGTGACGTAGTTCACGTAACATAAAAAGATGAAATGAATTAATTAAGCAAAGTCTTTCCCTTCCGATAATTGAAAACATATATAATAAACCAATTATTTATCACATTTTATTTGTGACAATCTCTCTCTCTATATATATATAACGCTATCGTACGTGGCACAGAAATCGTGATTATTTGTTAATTGATTAATGGCAACGCCCAAATGAAACGCATCTCATTGGTTATTGAACAGCATTTAATGCATCGCCATACCTATAAGGGGGGGTACCATAGGGGAACCAGTTCTGTTGCCAAATTCCGCCAAGTTTGTCCCCAAAAGTGACGCCAACTTTGCGATATCCCAAATATTTCGCCAAATTCCCATCCCAGATAGCATGAACATTAGCAGCAAGTTTGATTTTTTCTGATATTATCTTGCCGTGACAAATTTGAATTGAGAAATTCGCAGCAAATCTCCCGCAAGGTATACCATCACCCACTTGCATCAGTAGTTTGCTGTGAAACCAATGGCAAGACTGTCTTTAATTCACAAAAGTGACGAAAACAAAAAATCCCTCTGTTGAGAGAATAGACAATCAGCAGATACGCAGAAATTGCAGAAATTTTATTCGGTTGGTACTGCTTTCTTTAAACGCTATACTTATCAAATACCAAAAAAGGCTGGAATTGAAAAGTACAAATATTACCCTAACTTGTTTATGGTGGTAAAATCGATGCATATGCATCAATAGACGTGATCAGATATGTAGATCCCTTCGAAGGGGTTACTTGGCCTCGAGGTGGCTTCGAGGGGGGCCTTGCTGCAACTTTGCAGGTATTCAAAGCAAGACTTCTGCAAATTTTCTGCAAACTAAAAAGGCTATGTGGGATAGACTTCCGTTGTAAACCAATGGGGTTTACTTGCTTACAGAAATCAACACATTGAGATACTTTAATGCAACAAAAACTAATACTAGCTTAAGGGATTATATTAATTATATTTAACCCCCTCGCTGAGAATTTTTTTTTATCAAAATAGGTTCGAAAATTGTGCATTTTTTAAATTACATATTTGAAATCTATATACAGCTTAGAGTTTAAATATGTAAAAATTTTTTGTAAAAGAGTTCAGGATCTTAGATGGGATAGGATATTAGAAATTAGGCGAAATCAGGGCTGTCACTGGAGACTATTTTTATGGTCTCGCACCACTATTGTATGAAAATCAATCTTTCAGTACATTTCTCTTGTAGATGTTGTTAAAGTCTATATGGAATATTTCGTATTCAAAAAATGGCCCGAGTTGAAAAAATAATAGTCGCCAGTGGAAAAAATGAATTCCCGAGGAAATCTCGGATTGCGCAAATTTTGCTACTTTTACGTTACCCAAGGAAAACTCGGGTTCCGCAGCGAGAGGGTTAATGGCGTCCATGTAAGCTAAATTATGAATAAAATTAACATGATACATTGCTTAGTATGCTTTCCCAAACATAAGTTTTAAGGGAGACCAAATTGGTCGCCAAGGGCGGCTAGTATGAGTAATTTAAGGTATTTCTTTATTATAGGGTCATTGACATAATTCAGGTTTATACGCTGAACCAGGATGTCTGTTTATATCATGAAGTAATAAGAAAATGGCACAAATGTCATATACGCACCGGGGTACCTAATTATCGACAAAATAGATTATTTTGCTTGACATGGTAACCCGACTATTGTTGTTTATTTATTAATAAATTGTTTATTTACTTTAATTTTCTTTTTAAGTTATATCAATTGCTTTGTTCTATAGTTTTTAATGAAACTTTTTTTATATTTCCTTTTTTAAGTAATATAGCATAATTTAAAAATATACATGTAACTGGTATTCGAAAACGATGTTTTCGCCAAATTGGCGTCAAAATCAGATCGCACCAAACCAGGTGCGTATATGGCATCTGTGCCAAGAAAATTATCGGATGATACTTTTTTATATGTTTTACAATCATACTTGGCATCAAAGGTGGGCGAAGAAATTACCATCTAGAATATTATTAAGTCCTTACCACGCAAAAAACAAACCTGTTTACAACAATGTATTTACTCTTGCACCAAATTTCTTTCTCTAAATAAAGCAAATTGAATACGAATCCGAGTACAGAACATAACCTTTCTATCGAGTTAATTTACTTTTTAAGAAGGAAATACATATTTCCTGCTAATCATTACGTCATTTTTGACATTGATAATTTTACTGTGCATATTATTGACATTATCTATCCATTTGCTCTTCAAATGTTTTTTTTTTAATTTAAAATTTAAAATTTAAATTTAAATCTTTATGTTAACCGTGCGCAGACGATAAACCGTAAGCATTGATAACAATTTTCTTCAAACAATAAGAATTAATATCATATCACAATCTCATTTTATTTCAACATCAAAGTATATCCGTTTTATTTTCAATACACGACGTCACATTTGCCTTCATTCCGCACTTACTCAAAATTCATGCACATTGTATCATTAAAGGTACTTGAAAATTTCCATTTTAATCTTTCAATTGGAAATTAAATTATTATTCTATGTTTTTATTGTTTGGCAACGAAAAAAGGAAGATGGTTAAATTTTATCGGAAAAATGTCAATTCATTGTGTATGAAAAATAATGAAATTTTGTGTTATTAAGCAAAATATTTGAATAAAATAAATTAAACATAGCCTATGTTCATTTCCAGGTTGTAATCCATCTATATCCAAAAACACAAAAACATTAATTCATCCGTTTAGACGCTGGCTTCATTCAAACTTTCGGACACACATTGACATTTATAATATTACAAGGCTTATTTTAAGATTTAGTTTCAACAGAAGAACAAAATATTTTAATTTTTATGAAAGACATTTCCCTCAATTTTTGTGATTTATTTTTATTTTCATAATAATTTCTTCCAATACTGGAAAGGGAATGCTGTTAAATATGTACAAGAATATTTTATTATTTTCAAAAAGAAACTGTCGTAATTCAATTGTGTTTTATTTCAATTTTTTTTAAATTATATTATTCAAATCAATATTACATTTCTGATAATTTTAACTAAAGACTTAATCCCTAGTTCTAATTTCAGTAGTTTAAAAAATATTAATTTAATTTTAATATCATCTGTGTTTGGAACGGATAAGAAAATTATGCTTTTTGTAAAAAAAAAAAAATAAAATAAATAAACTTAACCCGCCAATATATAACAAAATAGCTTTTTGTTAAACTTTGCAAGCGGACGATTATTTACCGCATTAAGATCGCTTTCTGTATATTTTTTATCTTTTTCTAATATTTTTTACTTAAAAAAATATGTTTACACCGTTTCTCTATATTATTATATAGGAGAGAAAATGCATCGTCCTGATTAGTGCCTTTTTTTGTGTAATGTGGCTTTTGCTGTCTCCTTTAGAGCTTTTCCTGCCCTAGCTTGTTGAGTGTTAATTCTGAACAAGTGTTAACTTATATCTTTTTTTGAAATTTTTATTTTTTTTATAGTAGTTTATGCAGCTGCTTAATTATATATACTTAATTATACTTCTACCATCTTTAACTTTGATTAAAGACTTAACTTAAAATTTTTATCTCTTAATAATGTGTTATTAATTTTAGCTTTTATCCTTAATATTTTTTCTTTAATTATTATGTAGTTTTTAACAAACTACACTTTTTCTTTTTCCCAATGGCTCATTAATATGCAAGACATTAAATCTACAGACAGGGTGTTTAGCTGATCACAGCTAGGTAACTCCTCAACGCTGCTCTATTGTTCAGCACAGTTCAGCAAGTAGACGAACAGTGAGATCGCTACTAACAAATATTTCAGTTACGAATTTTTCGGCTGACGAAAAAATTTTAAGCAATCTTTTAATTGCTTTTAACTGAAGACCTATTTCCACTCATAAACCTTCCACTACCTACCGTCTGACCGAGCTCTAACTCGCGTAAATATGCTCGAATTGCTCTGGAATTTATATATTACATAGCAATTTATATTTATTTATATATTACATTGGGATCAACTATAGGCTGTTTGATATTAAAAACGTAATGTGTAGCATCTGTAGTTCGTTTATGGCGCTACTCAAAATAATTCCGTTGTATTACGTTCTATAGGGGGGGGGGGGGGTATGGGTTTTATGGGTCCGATTTCGTTTTTGCCGACCTCCTTGAAGGACGATATTGCTTTTTGTTGTGTTTGTGTATTGTTCTCCGATAATGCCGTCATTTGATTACTTTCCTATAGATATAGGACTGACTACAAAATTCTAGAAGCTCTACATAGATGTTGTTTAAGACCGGATTATAAAAGTGGAACACTTTAGCGCATGCGAATGAAGCCATTTGAAATAAAAACGAGTTTTTTTTATTCTTAAAACTGAAATATGTTTTGTAGAAGTACTCATTTCACCGCAGCTGCTTTGAGATTCTTCACAGTTGAAAAAACCTCTTTTAAAAATAACGTAATCGAAATCCTAGGCTGATAAAGCGCAATGTTTTACTTAAATTTATAGTGTCTTTATAGAAGAGTAGTGACATACAATGTGCATGCTCAGTTTGGAAGCCTTTGTTCAAAAATAGTGACATATATTAAATAATTTGGTGATTATCGCCTGGGCGAATTCGCTTCGTCGAGTTGTACACGCACTGAGGATATTCGCAATAATTTGAAGTTTAAAATAATATCAGGTCCCCCATGTTTTTGTCCAAAATTCTCTTGACTAATAAAATTTTACTGCTATTTTTTTTTAAGACCTGGCACTATAATTTTATTAAAATAATAAATTTGGCTTAATTTATTTTTTTTATAATTTTGTATAATCTACATAATATTTAAAACACAAGGCTGTTTTTTAATCATCAGCGCTGAGGTGTCTACTGAACCAATGTTACTAATATTATTTTTAATTGGAAGTTGTTCATTTGTATTTGTGGTCGCAATAGCCTTTTTTTAATATCCCCACTTTAATATTTTAAGTTTTAAAATATTTTTTGAAATTTCTTCAAAATGATCTAATTAGATAGCTTTCATTATTGCAGAATTGAGAGAATAATGAAGTTTACTTATCTTTCCATTTTTCGGTAAAAATTAAAAACAAAAAAATATTTTTTCTATGATTTAAATTTCGTTGTATAGGGTTAAGTCACGCAAAATCCCATTAGTGACATATTGTACAAAAATACTTTGAATGGAAAATGGCGTACTGCTTTTAAAAACACGTATTTTTCATTATAAAGTTTCCATATTTATTCTTCTGTATGTGTTCTGATATTAGGCACACACTAGGGAGATACACTTTGAGATACTAGGCAAAAAAATGAAGTAAGTGAAAATGACGTCATATTTAAAAGAAAATGATCAATTTCTTAGATAATATTAAACATTTTAACACAAATGCTTCTAAAAAACATAAATTACGGTAATTTTTACTCTTCGGTATTGAGATTAGTATCTGAAGTTAAGAGTGCGACTGTTCACATGCAAATATGTTGTTGACAATTATGACTTCAAGTTTTGAGTTAAAATGAATTTAAAATGATCAGATTTTACCATTTTTCTAAACCTGGAAATACGGATATGAAAAGTACATATGTAAACTATGAGAAGGTGAAAATGATGTCGGGTTTAGATTTTACATGAAAAAAAAAATCTGATTGTATCAAATTAGAATACATTTTATCATTTTGATTCGGGAAAACGAAGCATAAGAGACTTAATTGACAACTTCATTATAATAACTGTTTTCTATTATATTTTACTGATTATATATGCGATTAAATTTTAATTTTAATAATTCAGACAACCAGGGGTTGCATTCCAGAGGGGGAATTTTATTGTTCCTACCAGAACTACTAATTAATAATCTTTATATTTTTCTATTTTAAATATGCTATAGAAAGGTACTATGAAGATATTATTTTCAAAATAGCCGTAATAACAATAAAATTTTCCCTGTAGAATGCGACCCCTGGACAACTGAGTTTTATAGAAATAGTATTTTGTTAATTTTATGTTAAAATAATATTGTTTGAGAGTTAGACTAATCAATTTAAGATTAATTTTCTATTGTAACTAATTTTGTAGGTTTATTATAAATCAATGAAACAGTTCCTTCTTAAACATTTTCCTTCGTCGAAGTTCGACGGTTCCCACCTAGTTAATATAAAATCCAAGTCTCCGTGTGTCCCTCACAATTTTGGTTGGACCGCCTCATCGCAATATTCCAATGGCAGGATGACCACAATAACGCGAAATGTTGACAAACTTGGCAAAATATCGCCAAATTTGACGACAAAAATGAGTTGTCATATATGAAGCCAATTTGGCGATAGCTGGCTAATTTGGCGAAATTCCCATTTAAAACCATTAATATTCCATTGTCGTGCTCATCGAAATTTAATTTAAACTCCGCGCATTTAAGGGTTTTTTTTTTAATTTATGGGCCAGAATTTAAAGTGTAATATACGAAAATGTATGCCAAATATTTTGTTGTAGGAAATTTAATTTAAATTGAATGTTGCTTGGTGAATAAAATAGTCGCTTGTAAACACAATAAAAACCATTAAGTAAAGTGTCTAAGAATGTTGTAGCTGTACAAAAAGTAATGATATCTAACAAAAACATAACTATGAAAAAAGGGAGCCAAGTTCTGTAAAAAAAAAAAAAAAGAAAAAAAAAAGAAAAAGAAAGAAAAATGATATATAATTGGGTGTCAAGTTCAAATAAAATTTACTCAAACTTACCTACTGAAGCATTATAACATTGTTTAAATTGTTTAAAAATAAAAATTATTGATAGCGTATTAATAATAAATCTAGAACTTGGCAAGCTTTTGATAAATGTTATGCCTATCATTTCCATGTCTTAATAAAATGATGATGTTAATATTAATAAGGTGTCGTTATAAACTTTTTAATGTAGTTAATAAAGAATGACTCATATTAAAGATTTGACAAACCAATGGACACACACATACACTCCCGCTCATCTTTGGTTATGACACTGTAGCGACCCTACACCCCCCCCCCCCCGAAAACCTCAATGCAAACAGACAAAGAAACAGATGCACTTATGCTTGTACTTGGTCATCACTCTAGAGACTGCACCCCTTTAAGGAGCCTCAATGCCTTCAAATTAAGTCTTCTAAACATAAAATCACAAGTTTTGATATAATAATGTCATTAATAAAAATAAATGACTCGTAGGTAAAAACTTGCCAAGCTCTAGATCTATTATTAACATGCTATCAATATATATATATTTTTAAAGCAATTTAAACAATGCTATAATACTTCAGTAGGTAAGTTTGAGTGAATTTTATTTGAACTTGTCACCCACCTACATATAATTTTTTTTCTTGGCATTTTTTATTTTTATTATTATTTTTTTATTATTATTTATTTTTTTTTTTTTACAGAATTTGGCTCACTTTTTTCACAGTTATATTTTTATTAGATATATATGTCTAAAGTTGTCGCCCACGCTTTCATTTTTTTTCTTGGACACGAGAAAATAAAACAATTTACTTTCTGCCACCAAAATTATTTTCTATTTTTTAGTGCATTTAAATATGCATATGTATTTTCTACATTTTTGTGAATGTTAACAAAAGCACGCTTAAAAAAGAATATTTATTTTATTTTCAATTTTTTTTTGTCATACAGATCATTTTTAGTCTTATTTTAAATTTATTTTAGTCTTAAAATTTTAGTCCTATAGTGGTTTATAGAAATTTTAAAATTTGATTTTTAAACTTTTCGTTTCCTCTTCCCCCTACATATAGTACAAGCTAATGTGCAGATAGCTCAAAATAATATGGAATTTGGTACTTTTCCAGGCGTTTTTTCCAAACGCTTGGCGGAATTCGGGCATCAGAAACTGAGATTTGTTTCAAAATGATATAAACAGCTATGAAAACAAACTTGAGGAGATTTTTTGTTTCTTTATATATATATATTTTATTAAATATATATTATTATTGTTTTTTATGTATAAATTACTTCTGTTTCTGCATGAAATTAAATAAATGGCTTCTTTATATAAAACAATAGTATAAACATTGAAAAATTGAAAAAAAAAAATGCAAATGAAATGAAATGAAACAGTGAAGAAATTGCTAAATCTCCGTCTTCGCCAAGGCAGTTTTCTCTATTCCGCAAAGGAAAAGTACCGATAGCTTAATTTCTGCACCCCGCTAAGTAAAGCACATTTAAATCGGATAGTTGGGAGCTCAGATGGTACATCGCCGTTTAGTGGCGGTTATTTTATTTGTAGCATCGGGATGAAGATGCAAAGACGTACGTTTTCGTATATTACTCTTTAATTTCTGACCCATAGAATTTGAAAAAAAAAAACTTTAAATGCGCTGAGTTTAAATTAAATTGTGGTGAGCTCGATTATAAAGATTAATGGATTTCAATGTGAATTTCGATAAATTACCCAGCTATCGCTAAGTTAGCTTCATATATGGCAACATATTTTTGTCGCCAAGTTTGGCGATATTTTACCAAGGTGGTCAAAATTGGTCGCTATTGTAGTAACCCAGTATTAGTACTTTTCAACAATTACTCATTGTTGAAGCTGATACCAATTTCTTCATAGAAACCATAACATGGCCGCGATTACTGGAGTGGTCCAACTGGAATTGTGAGGGACACACAGAGACACTTGGATTTTATATAAATATATAGGAAAAATTACGCGTAAATATATAAAACTTTTTATAAAATGTTTTAGATATGCATATTACTGAGTAGAAAGCTATTTTTATGTATTATTCTTTTACACTATATTAATTATGTGAGTTACAAATTATTTTTCTACTCAGAAACTAATTTTGAATTATTCTGTAAAACACTAAATAGCAAATTTTTAATGTAGCGGGAACCTCCTAAACACGAATTTCATCATATAATGTGCAGCTGGAAATGACGCGTTTAAGCGCTGGTGATTAAAATTTACTTTACATATATATATATATATATATATATATTTGTTCTAATAATCAAAAGTAAAGGATAATACTTTTCGTTAACAAAATGCATGAGGCGCCATTTTTTTTTTTTTAATTCAGAAAAAAATATATTTTTTTAAATATTGTTTTGAAGATTTGTCATTCACATTCCATCATTTTTTACGGGGGTTATATACTAGTGAACAATAATTACAGGGAGCGCGTTTTTAGTTGTTTTTAAACGAATTCTTGGAATATTATTTGTTGGGTAAAAATTCTATAGATCATATGCAGGACTGCACAAAATATAACTAGTATCACTCCGTTTAATGAAAGAAACTGTTGAAGGGGAAATTTCAGCAGTGCTATGTGCTTCCTAACTGAAATAAATTTTAACACAATCTAGTATGTTAAAATGTATACAAATCTGTAGAATATGTACAGGATTGCATAAAATAATTCAGATTTTTTTAATTATTGATGTTAATTGCTGAAATTGGGTTTTGATATGTGTTATTCGTTTTCCATCCTGTTTACTTAGACATCATTTTACTCTTTTTAAACTATGAAGTTTTAAATAAATAAAGAAAAATCATAAGACGAAACGCAATTTTTCACCTTGATTCACACATAAAATGTATAATGTGATAAAAAGTTCAACTTAAAAAGTTCACTGTCTTACTTAAAAGGTGACTAAAATAATGGAAAAAATGCTAGAAGTAAAAAATATACATTTTATTTAAAACTTCCTAGTACAGTAGAACCTCTTTTATCCGAAACCCTTTTAACCGAAACTCTCGGTTAACCAAAATCCATTTTTAAAGCTTTTTTTTTTTTTTTTTGTAGTATCACTTTCCCTGTGTGCAAAATCCATTTTCAAAGCCCCCTTTTTTCTTCTTTCTTTTTTTTTTTTTTCAAATTTCATATTCCTTGTGTGCAAGCGGTCCATTCCGAACTACGAGTACATATAACTATTTTCGATCCCCTGTCTTAGACATCTTTTGAATTTAACTTGAGCTGCCGTAAGCGGCGGAGTTGAACGAACAAATTAGCAATTCTGAAGCTTTTGAATGCTTCGCAAAAAAGTTTCGCATGGCTGGAGCAGAAGAAACACTGTGATACCCGTGAACTAAGGATATTAAAAAACGTCATAATAGTGTATCAAAGCAAAGCAATCAAAACTGCGACAAACAAAACATTGTTTCAATCCCTTGTGAAATATGCAAAAGGTACTTAAATTCAAAATTAAAACTCAGGTAATTTATTCTTGTTTCTATTTTGTTTTTGCTTTATTTTTATTAAGCACTTGTTACCATAATAAGAAATAGCGCATATATTTCTCCTTAATCTTAAAATTGAAGCATTCTCGATTATCCGAAAATTTCAATTTTCCGAAAGAGGGTCGGTCCCAATTACTTCGGATAATCGAGGTTCTACTGTATTTTCAAGCGTTCCATACTCATCATCAGAAAATAGTTTAATAACCAAATGTTGTTGTATGAAGTTTTATTACAGTATTTTGAATGTGTTAGAAAGTGTTTCATAATTTATGTTTCATGCATGATTTTTAGTTCTTGTTTTATCATTAAAAGATTCACAAGGCTTAATCCTTAGTATGCTCTAACTAAGTACTTCATAATCAAATAAATTTGAAATTTTTACATTTTGAATTTTTGCATTTATCTACTTGTAAAAAGTATTCCCTATGCTCACCTTTTCTGATATACGTATTATTCTTAAATTCAAAATATTTAAGTTTCATAATCAATGTTAAGGGTGTAATAGAAAAAATATTTTTTCCCCCTCAACAGCTCGAAATTTTCTGATACATTTTCAGACTCATTTTTAAAAGTATGAACATGAAACTTGCTGAAGTGATTTTTGAAGAGATGTGTAAGAGGCCGTGTGATATCATTTTTCGCTCAATTCCTTAGAATTTGATTTTTAAACAATCATTTTCTCAGCATGACCACTTTTTTCATTTCCAGATCTCCCGCTTCGGAAGATGCGGTTCAAAATGTCCACTTTGACAGCATTTTTTGCAATATTTTCAGCATTTATCAAAAAATAGACAAGCACGGCACATTATGTAGTTTCTGAATAAGAGAATTTTCCAGTTTGATGCGTTTGAGAGCAAAAATGAATTTAAAAATAAATCAGAAAATAAGCAGTTTGGATTGGAATACACCCTTAAATTCATGACTTTTAGTTCTTGTTTTACTATTAAAAGATAAACAAAATTTAATCCTTTGTATGCTCTAACTAAGTATTTCATAATCAAATAAATTTGAAATTTTTACATTTTGAATCGTTGTATTTATCTGCTTTTTAAAAGTGTTTCCTAGTCTCACTTTTTCTGATGCATTATTCTTAAATTCAAAGTATTTTAGATACTACATACGTTTTAGAAAATATAATGCATGGAGATTGTAATCAGCTTTTTTACAAATCCAACGTCAAGTGGATTTTATTTGAGTGATAAGTTGTAGTATTACTTCACGTTTTTGAGTATCTCATTAGAACAAAAGTGAAAGTTCATTAATATGAGTATCTCATTTAAGTGATTTTATGAGTTTCTTTTAAAAAAATATTTTTCTCTCATTATTTTGTTGAGTACTTCAATATTTAAAGTGTTTTTTAGAAAATAAATTACGAAAAAAAAAATCTATTCAAATGATCGCGACTGAGGAAAAGTAATTTAATGAAGATGTTAAATTAAATGTCTTCATTGGTTTCAGTAGTAATAAACCAATATTGGATGTAATCTAATGTACAACAAGAATGAAAAATAATGCATCAAGCATAGGTTCTGAAACACTTTCCAACACCTCCTGAAATCTTTAGCAAATCTTCGTTATTTAGAGAAATAAGTTAAATAAGATAAGTAAGTAAACATTTTAGAAAACAGGTAAAAGATTTGAAAAACTGATTTCAGCGTAACCGACATAGACAAATATATGCTCCAATTCTTTTGAACAGTCCTGTATTTGATCTGTATGTTGATATGTATAGTATATAATGCGTAAATTTAGTTTAGCAAGAAAATGCATTACAAGTTAAAATATATCTTTGAGCAATTTATGCTAATATATTGAAACATAGTTGAATACGTTTGTTCAGCCCTGTAATTTACCTAGTACTTTTAATACATGCTTCTTTTTAGCGATAATTTAATTCAAACTAAACCACTGTTAAACCTACTAAAATCAGATCTTCAGAAATCATCATCCATAGATGGCCGTGGATCTATTACTTTGCGTGGCGCTGTATATCATTTTATCTATATTATGCAAACATTTCTTAGTAAACTAAATGCCGTTCAGCGTAAAATTGCATAACTCATTTAAAACCTCCCTTTATACAATTTACGCTCATACTCAGTAAACTATACGAATTATTTTGTGTGGCCCTGAAAATAAATAATACCTGTTGTTTGCACCGCATATTTTAGTGCGTATTTTAATGCATATCAGTTTTCTTATATTTGAAAGGGTGTAACATCTTTAAAATTAATTTGAAAAGATTTTTTCCATATGGCCGTAATGTAACGGAATACTTTTGACTGTCCCTGTAAATAAACTAAACATGCTACAAACTTCATTTGAAATAGTTATTGTACTAGGGTAAGCGTCAATAACATCCAAAAATTTCATGACAATCCGAGTGTATTTACTAGAGTAAGAGCGCGGACAGACGGATAGACAAACCAAAATCATTAACACTTTTCAACTTTTTTGGAAAGTGCTAAAAATGAAAAGTTATCGGTTTGTGATTCTATACAAATCCACAGTTTGGAAGCCAGAATTATGAAACATTACGTACATGTGTCTTAAAACAAGGCTGAGTTAAATAAAGTAATCCGGAATCGAAATAATTCATAGTTAATTTTTAATTAATAAAATAAAACCCAGCGAATTCCTATCAAGTTTAAACATTTTTCGTTATAGCAGTTGCCAAGAATTAAAAATCCACAATCAAATTCTTACAACAACAATTACTTTTCCATTGCAAGATTTTCACATGAAAAGTGAAAATAATATATATATATGCAAATATTATACAGACATACATACAATAAATACAATAAACACAATTGAAGTGAAAAATTAGCCAGAGCCAGGAATCGAACCAGGTTCGATTCCTGTCTCTGGCTAATTTTTCACTCCATATATTATATATTAGATCCATATATTAATAGATAATATTTGTATATATCATTAAGAGTTGAATACAGGCGTTATTAGTGTGTGTATGTGTGTCTTAATGAAATAAATATTTTGACGAATTTATTAAAAAAGTGAATATCACGTCATAACATTTCTATGGCAAGATTTCCACGTGAAAAATGAAAATGAAATAAATAGTTTGACGAATAAAAAAAAGTGAATATCACGTCGTAACTTTTCTATATCAAGATTTGCACGTGAAAAATGAAAATGAAATAAATAGTTTCGCGAATAATAATAAAAAATATATGACTATTACATCATATTTGAAATATAACTGACGTCAACAGATGAATATATAACGTCATATGAATTTATACATTGAGGTTATACAAATTGATACATTTTTGTATTGGGTTTTCATCTGATTCATGTGTATAACACTGACTGTTCACTATCACTGACTGTTCGACTGTTTTTTTTATTGTTTGTTTTTTACTATATGTTTAATTTTGATTTTGATCTTTCAAAACAAATATTCTTAAAATTCCGGGCAACGCCGGGTACTTTAACTAGAAAGCTGTATTAACGCCAAATAATGCACCAGCATTATATTCTTTTGAAAAACTGTCAAAGCTAAATATTGGTTAAATATTGGTTTTACTTTAGAAACATGATGTGCAATGTTTATATAAATAGTGATTTTGCGTTATTCATATTGACAATGAAATGTTGAGATAATTCTCGCTAATATTGGTATTGCTATTATAAAATTTCAAATAACCCAATGTTAGAGAATTACAGCATAAAAAAATAACCAACCTTGAGAATTAGAGTAAAGTGCCCATATTTCGTCCCCTTTCCTAATTTCGTCCCTATTAACTTCTCCGCTTCTGGGAAAGTGGTGCAACTTTTGACGCAAGGCACTGAGGACGGTTGGTAAAAGGGGTCAGCATTAAAAGTTTCATTCGCCAAGACGTATACATAAATTAAAGACACTGAACTTCCTATTTTTAGAAGATCTGAGTTCTTATTACATCGTTTGTAGAACGTTATTTACTGTATTGTAAGTATTTATTTCTTATTCATTGCATGTATTTTACGTAGTCAAGATGCTGACAGTAGCATGCAGTGAGTTTTAGGACGCTCAGTTCAACTTACGGGAGCTGAAGCTCCGCCATATTAGGAAGTAGCGTGGTCCCAATTTCGTCCCCGTTGCAGTTCTTATTTTCCTCCCGGGGACGTAATTAAGAATGCGTTTTCATGACCATTTTTTTCAATTTTTTTCTCATGTTTGGATGGCTAATGTTTCGTTATGCTATTCTTCCACTGATAATTAGTACATTTATTTGTGCCTTACTTTAATGTAAATTAAATTACTTACTCATTTAAAAATAAATTTTGATTTAGTTATAAGTTAAGCCTCGGCGTATTTAATTTTTTGGGGGGACGAAATTGAGATCATTTTTTGCTTTTGAATTTGTTAGATACTTTTGAAAAAATAATTTTTCTCATTGTAAAAAATTTTTTTACGATATTTGCCTATGTTCCTATGTGCGTGGGTAGTTAGTCTATGTAAAATCCAAAATTGGTAGGTTTTCACCGAAAATTACAACATTTAGGTCCTAAAAGTGACTGCTGAAGACGAAATATGGGCACTTTACCCTACATAGATAATACAATATATCTCAGTATTGCGTATCTACCGAAAAAATTTATTTGTTATACCACTATTTTTGAATGGTAATTTTCTTACTTAGTCGCAAATTTCATATACTAAATAAAACTGTTACTTCAATTGGGAACTAGCGGTATGAAAAATCTGAATTATGTTTCGCAACTATGATAATGTTTTGTAACTATGGTTTCTGAACTACTTCTCATTCAAGAAAGTTCTACTTTATAATTTAAGTTAAAAAGTGAATATGCTACTTATTTTCTTAAATTGCATTATACGTTTGTTTAGCTATTCTATCTATATTATAAGCGACAAATGTGTCGTGATTAACGTTGGAGCAATTTTAACGTCGTCAACAGCATACAATTACATTTCGCTTTTACTGAAATCTTTTAAACTTCTATTCATTGCACATTTCCAATTTTTACAACGTCGGATAGGGGGAAGAAATGTATTTCTCTAATGCAATTCACTTAAAAACTGTGTCATAATTCCCTTGAAATCTGTTTCGAAATCTGCTAATTTTTTTTATGGTTTTTAAAATAATTTTCAAGCATGAATTTTTTTTAAGCCTCTCTATCGCGAGCAGATGATTACGAACGATAAAACTGTTTTAACTTAAATATAAATATCCCAGTATTTGTTTCTAGTTTATATTCCATAACGAAATTGACATTTTACCAATAAATAAATAAATAAAGCCTTTTGAAGACATGCAATCGAACTACGCCCTTAATCCACTTAAATTATCAAAACCAATAAGGCTGCTGAAAATAGCGAACTTTGGCTACGTCTTCGATTTTTAACTTCTTGCACGAGGCCGATACAAAAGTATCGCTTTTAATAATTTTTAAAAATTTATTTGAATACATTATTTCTATTTTTTTATATAAAAATGATTTTTAGTATTGTTAGGGGGCAATCTAAAACAAATATATTAAAAGTAAAAAAGCTATTAATTTTTTCAATTTTAGAAAAAATGGTTTTCACCTATCTATCTATACTCCTATTATAAAGAGGAAAAAATTGTTTATTTGTCGGAGATAAGCTCTGGAACTACCGAACCGATTCCAAAAGTAATGGTATCAAACTGATGGTGTTAGTCCAACTTAGAACATAGGCTATATCTTATGTCGGTGCCACTAACCCAAAGGGGGTGTAGGAGCAAAAAACGTTCTAAAAATGCGATTTTAGTGTTACTGAAGGGCTTAGAAATATGAAATTTTGAATATTAGTTACTTATAAGATATAAATGATATCTAAGAACAGTTCTTAAACAATTCGAAATTTAAAAGGGGTGAAAATGCACAAAAAGTGTTCTAAAAAACGTTCTAAATGGTAGTTTCTACACAATCTCAGGAAATACCAAGTCGATTTAAAAAATATTGATGTCAAAATGATGGTGACAACGCTTGCTCCAAGATAGGCTGTGTTTTATGTCGGTGTCACTACCCCAATGGGGGTACAGGAGCAAAAAATGTTCTAAAAATGCGATTTATGTGTTACCGAAGGGCCTAGAAATATGAAATTAGAAATATTAGCTACTTATTAGATATAAAGGATTTCTAAGAACAGTTCTTAAACAATTCGAAATTTAAAAGGAGTGAAAATGCGCGAAAAGCGTTCTAAAAAACGTTCTAATGGTGGTTTCTACACAATCTCAGGAAATACCAAACCGATCTAAAAAATAATGGCGTCAAAATGATGTTGAAAACCCTTGCTCCAACATAGGCGATGTTTTATGTCGGTGCCACTACCCCAAAGGGGGTGCAGGAGCAAAAAACGTTCTAAATTGCGGCTTTTGCGTTACGGAAGGGCCTAGAATCGTGAAATTTGGAATGGTAGTTAGTTATAAGATATCAATGATCTCTAAGGACATTTCCTAAAAAAATCGAAATTTAAAAGTGGGTGAAAATGCGCAAAAAGCGTTATAAAAAACTTTCTACATTGCGATTTCTATGCAATCTCAGGAAGTACTGAACCGATTTCAAATATAATGGTGTAAAAATGATGGTGACAGATCTTGCTCCAAGATAGGCTATATTTTATATCTGTTTCCACTACCACAGAGGAGATGCAGGAGCAAAATGCGCGAAAAGCGTTCTAAAAACGTTCTAGATGCCGATTTCTCGGCAATATCTCAGGAAGAATGAATCAGATTTCAAACGTAATGATAGGAAATTGATGCTGACAGCCTCTGCTCTAACATAAACGCTATTTTATGTCGGTATCACTATCTCCAAGACGTTGCAGGAGCAAAAAAGCGTTCTAAATTTCGATTTTTGAGATCGGTAGGGGCAACTTAAAATTAGGCAAGGTACACATTTATTAGCTATAAATGATCTTTAAGAACAGTTTCGAAAAAATTGGAAATTTAAAAAGGGGTAAAAATGCGCGAAAAGCTTTCTAAAAACGTTCTAAATTGCGATTTCTACTTAATCTCAAGAAATTCCAAAGCTATTTCAGAAGTAATGTTGCAAATCAATGGTGACAGTCCCTGCTATAACATAGGTTATATTTTATGTTGCTGTCACTACCATCTGAGGGTTGCAAAAGCAAAACATGTTCTAATTTGCATTTTTTGCACAACTGAGGGGTCTAACACTTTGAAATATGGCATGGTATTTACTTACAAGATGCAACTGCTTTCTAAGAACAGTCGAAAGAAAATTCCAAATTTTAAAAAAATGAAGTGAGGGAAAAGCGTTATAAATTACAATTTTTAAGCAAACTTATAAATTACCAAACCGATTAAAAAAATAATGATGACAAATTTTGGTGATAGAACCTGCTCAAACATAAGCTATATTTTATGTCTGTTCCACTACCACCAGAGAGTTGCAGGAGCTAAAAACTTTCTAAATTGCGATTACTGTGATACTGAAAAGGCTAGAAACTTTAAATATGACATGGTAGTTACTTATAAAATATAAATGCCCTCGAAGGAACTTCGAAAATAAATTCGAATTAAAAAGGGGTGAAGCGAAGGGGGGTGTGAAAAGCATTCTAAAAAAGTTCTAAATTACGATTCCATGCAATTTCAGGGAATATAAACCGATTATAAAAGTAACAGTTGCGAATTAGTGGTAACAGTCTCTGATCATACACAGGCTATATTTTATGCCGGTGATTCTACCACCTGGGGTTCACATGAACAACAAACGTTCTAAAAAAGGGCTTTAAAAGCTTTTTAAATTACGTTTCTGTGGAATATTAGGAAATAACAAACCGATTTCAAAATTAATGTTGGCAAATTAATGGTGACAGTTCCTGTTTCAACATAGTCTTTATGTTGAGAGAGGTGGTAGGACTTGGAATTCGACATGATGGTTAATTTTAAGATGTAAGAAGATGGTTTCTAAAAAATTCAAAACTTCAAATGAATACTGAAATGAGCGTATTAATTGAGCATAAAAGTTTCAAAATATTTTCTAAATTATCATTTATTTAGTTTTATTTCATTTTATTAATTTAAGTCTCATTTCTGCCTAATGCAGTGTAATAATGATATTTAGTCAAACTGTGTTTTAAATAGAAATTTTTGAATTATTCCTAAAAGTAATAAGTACCTTTTAATAAAATAAAATATTACCTTTTAATAAAATAAAAATTTAGTTAGTACCTTTTGATAAAAATTAGACATATAAATATCACTTGGCATATTTCAAATATTACGCGAGCAAAGCCGCGGGGTTTGCTAGTATTCTATAACCCAGGAAGTCGGGGTTGGATCCCTAGTTAAAATAAATGGATGTTTTTACAGTTATAGATTCTACTCTTATAGAGTATAATTATATTTCTCTTAAATTCAAAATATTTCACATGGAGAATACTCTCCAAAAAACAACAACAACAAAAAAAAAATTAACTAGATGTTTTAAAAAATTCTCACCGTTTTTAAATTAAAGCGTCAAGGGAAGGGACTCTTGAATGATAGATGTAGTGTTATTTCACGTTTTTGAGTACCTCATTGAAGTTATAGAGAAAGCAGGATAATGTAAGAAGGCTACATTATTTTTATTTTATGAATTTAATTTTTTTTTTTAAATCTTAATGAATACTTCAATATTGAAAACCTTGGCGAGAAAATAAAGATTTTCAAAATTAAATAAATCTATACTCCTGCTAAGTTTACAACTGCTATTACAGTTTGCAATAAATAAATAAATACATAAAATTTAATAAATAAATAAATAAGCAAATCCAGTGATGAGTTTTAATTAAAATTCACCAACTGTTATGTCGTAGAATTATTGTAAGAAAAGTATTTATTTTGTATTTAGAATTTTACCGTTTAATTTGAACGTTTCATGTTGTGATATTTATGTTACGGATAATTTGATGACCGTAACATATATAAGTTTATTATTAATAGATAGTACTCTAGTATATGCTTTTTTCCGAAAAAACGAAGTATTTATTTCTTTAATGATTAAAAAGAACAATAACGCAAAAAATCTTTCATTTCAATGCATAAGATCAAAATACTCATTTTACAAGCTTAATTGCAGCGAGTAATTTAATTTTCCTCAGATTTTAATGGTATAGGTGTAATGGGAAAACATGCAAAATATCGATAATCCGTTATATATATAATTTTTGATATTAACATTAATTTTTCTATACACATACAAAACGCATAATGATAAATGATAAATTCAACAAGTCTTTGGATCGATTTTGATACGGCACAGTCATGTTGCGTTAAAGCATATTGTTTCATTAAAAGTTACAGTTAATACACAATTAATTATAAAATGTATTCGTAAATAATTCCAAAGATCGTAGTGCAAAAGCCTGGAACTAGTCCATTGGTATGTATTCAACCTGACGTGAACGTTCACTTTTTTGTGCACATAAAATACAAACAACAATGAATAGGGTATAAAACGAAATGACTTTGAACAGGCATTGACCTAGCGCACTTACATTTCATAAACAAAGGTTGTTTGACTAAAAATTAATGAAAGGGCATATTAGCAAATAATCTCAATGATTGCAGTGCGAAAGCTTCGAATGGGTACACTTGTATATGCGACATTCTCACAACTTTTGACTTTCTGGTGACTTTGTGGAATAAAAATCTGGTGAAATTAAACTTGCTAAAATGACATTTTAAACTTATAGACGAATGCTTTAATGATTCAAAATAAATAATAAAGAAGAAATGGTCAGCAGCGAAAAATATTTTATTTAACTGAGGTTTAAGTTAAACTTGCAAGTTTAATTTTCCTTATCATTTTACCACTATAACTTTTTATTTTCTTCTAAGTTTTTACTTATAACGATTTTACATAATACCCACAGGACTTCAAATAAAAAATAATAAAAATGTAGTATTTTTAGTGCAAAATTTTGGTATAACATTGCCTTAAAGGGGTGTTAAAGAAGGAACGGTAAGGAAAAATGGGGACGGTATAGGAAAAAAGGGACAGTAAGGGAAAAAGAAAGGATGGTAAGGATGGTAAGGATGGGACGGTAAGGAAAATGACCACCTATTTTTATGCTAATCATGGTAAGACTAAGTGATAGCCTCATTGATTTTTAGAAATGGTTATTTACATTGGATTAGAAATATATATATAATAATTTACCTCAAAATTTGCAGGAATAAACCTTGGGACGGTAAGACTACCAATAAAAACAAAAGCTTGAAATTGATATTTAAATGCTGATTTAAATTCTGCAGTAAATTACCTGTCAAAGAATTTTAGCCAATCTTTCTCTACCATACTTCTGCATGAGTAAAAAGTTGAAAAAATTCTGTGGCTGCATCTGAAGGGATTTTCTGTATAATTAACCCGGGGACAGAGTTTAAAAAAATAGTAACAGCCGTAAAAATGTGTACAGGTTAATTTTTTGCTGCATATTTATATAAAATAATAGTCCCAGTTTCGGTAAAAAATTACATTGAATTACTTTTATAGAAATAATTTTATACAGAAAGCTCCAAACTTAAAAATCAGCATCAGGGACACGGGAAGGTATAGGAATTATCCTGGAATATTTGGACCCCCAACATCGACCCAAACTTATTTATCTTGTTAATATTGTTATACAGTCATAAAATGGGATGTTCCCCAGTATATGAAATATTAATTAAAAAAAAAAACACAAGAATTTGTACTAAAATAAAAATTATTATTCAGGGACTTTAAAATCAAAAGATTGTGAGAATGCCCCATGTACTATTTTTATAGATTTCCATTTAATGGTATTGCTATTCTTCCTTATGATTTTAAAATATTTATTTCAGAATTCATTCCTCTAAATACATAGTAACACTTTAAATGTATTTTCCAGTTAAATTCTTCATAGATTGAAATGCCAAAAACTGATGGATTCATCTCGACGATGCAGACAGTCACCGAAAAAGGAAAAGATTTTGATAAAATTTGGTTGACATTTCTCTGACCATTCATTTGTATAAGCAATGATAAAATGAAATAGTACATTTGGAAAAAAGAATAAATATTTTCAAAATGATATGATGCCATATATTGTGTATCAATTACGATTTTTAGTAAGTTATTTTAAACTTTTCAGCAAGTCTCTTTAATCTTGTTTTAATTTAATTGAAAAATAGAAATATATATATTTTTTAATGTTAAATGTTACATCAAGCACTTTTTACTTAAACCCAAGACAATTTATTCCAGAATCCTGAATATAATTATAATGTAACTCTATTTAGTAAACAATCTTCAAATTTATTACAAACATGTCATATTTAAACGTAAGAATGTGCAGGGTTTATCAGTAATAAAACCGGAATTTTAAAACTCAATAATGTACCGACTCTGATAAATATAAAGGCGAAATTATTGTCATATTTCAGGCATATCTGTGTGATATTGATTACTTCAAATCTCATAATGTTTGCACAGCGTAACTTATTTTTTAAATGAAATAAATAAATGAAAATGTATTATTGTTATTATTATTACTTAACCATCATACGTTGTATAGAAACAACTTGTTTGAAATGTTAAGTGTTACGTCAAGCACTTTTTACTTAAACGACACACAATTTACTCCAGAATCTTGAATATAATTATAATGAAGTCTATTTAGTAAACAATCTTCTAAGCTCATACAAACATGTCACATTTAAACGTAAGAATGTGCAGAGTGTCTCAGTAATAACACCGGAATTTTAAAACTCAATTATGTGCCAACTCTGATAAATATAAAGACGAAATCAGTGCCATATTTCTGGCATATCTGTGTGATATTGATTAATTCAAATCTCATAATGTTTGTAGAGCGTAACTTATTTTTTAAATGAAATAAATAAATGAAAATTTATTATTATTATTATTAGTAGTAGTAGTAATATTATTTTTATTAATAGTAGTAATTTACTTAAAGGTATAAGTCACAACATCTGAGTTTAGTTTCAGATTGTTTCCCTGTTCTTGCACCTGCTCGTTTATATTCTTTACTTCTTTACCCTGATAATTTTTTCCTTCAATCATTCACCATCCTTTTTCCTGCATTACTTGTTTGCTTTCTCGCTACGCGTTGCATTTGTTTATACGAAGATGAACCTATTGTACTTTTTGGTGTAATGTAAAACAATTTATGTGGGTTTTTATTTTATGGTGAAAATAATAAAGTATTTTTTACCTCTACTACCTGGGCCCAGTTTCTTGGTGCTCTTTTGCATATTTTTCAATGTATTATTTGTTTTACAACAAACTTGTATGTCATGTTTTTTTTTTTTTTTTTTTTTTTTTTTTTTTTTTTTTTTTTTACCAATCTTCTATAATTCAGTGTTCGTACGCTTCAAGGACATTTTACCAGAATTTTCGTAGATAATTATTTACTTTATTTAGGGGGGGGGGGATACCTATCTTCCGATATAGCGACCAATACTTTAGGAAATTTCTGGTATTAAAATTCCCTGAATCCCTTGAGGCGTACGAACCAAGTAATTTATACTCAAAAACCTGACCCCTTCAAAATAATAATGCCATTTTCATGTAAAACAGAAACAAAATATATATTTTGTCAGATATTGATTCAAATGCTAAAAACATTTCTGATATTTTTTACACTTTATTTTTTATTACACTTTATTTGATATCTTTTTTATTTTTTAAATAATCTCTGAAAAGTCAGAAGTTTTTGACATAGCCTGTTTTGACATTTGACGGATTTTCGTTGATGCATGGACCAAGCTAAATCAAATGCATTTTGACAGACGGATTTAATTTTTTATAACACAGACTAAAAGTGCTTCATCATTTAGGAGTAAAAAATTTAAAGTGTTATTTTTCAGAGAAATGTTTTTAGTATCAAACTATACACATCTATACGGATTTAGTACACGCCCATCTGTCTATATGATCAGCTCCCAAACGTTTTGGTTACAATGCCCCCTTTGAGGTACGGTAATTTTCAGTGACCCACTATAATTTTCGAGGAGTTATACATTTTCGATTAACGAAATGATTGATATTCTTCAGCCGGATATGTTTTTCAAAGTACAGATTCCTTAAAGAAGCGAAAATAAAGCTACATTATTTGAACAGCGGCATGGTGTATTGTATACGTGAAATTATCATTTATTTTGAACCAGGGCACAATACTTATATACCGAAGAAAACAACATGTTGGTATTTAAAATTCTAAAATAAATATTGTGCAAGATTTAGTACAGTAAATTACAAAATCATTTAAAGGGATCCGGGAAACATTTTAAAATAATTTTTATTTATTGAGTTAAAATTGTGAATTTTTTTGTAATGGTTTAACCATATCATTTTTAAACAAAATCGCATAATAAAACTTCTCATGATTAAAAAAAAAAATCTAAAATTTATTAAAAAAGGGGGGTACTTTAAAATAATTATAAGTCGAAATATTATTTGTAAAATTTAAATCTCTTTTCGTTTAAATAAACAGAAATATATAAGTTTTAACTTTGATTCAGCATTTTTTTAAATATTAATTTAAATAAAAATTAAAAATATTTAAATAGTGATATAACTTTACAAAAAAAAAAAAAAAAAAAAAAAAAAAATTCAAAAGTAATTTTTTTTTGAATTTGCTGAATCTAAATTAAAGCAAAACAATTGAAAAATACATGTTCCAAGTTTGAACCATTTATCTTAAACGGCTCTTGACTTATAACAATTTAAATACGAGAAATGCTAATAAAAAACCAATCATGAAGAAAAACCCATTTTCTCAAAAAATCGTTTTCGTGGCAACCATTGCTTGAAAGCTAGATTTTGAAAACAAACCAAAACGAAAAAAAAATAATATTTCCTTTTCCAATTAAGATAGAAACATGATTTAAACGTAATTTTAAGCAGGAAAAAACAGAGAAATTTTTAATGCAGAAATTTTTTCTCTAGAAAATTTGAAGATTTTTGTGTCCCCGACCTCCTTAAAGTTAAATCAGTTAATTCTACTTTATGTGTAACACATTTAAATGTTTGGTTCATGTTGCGTAATGTTTTTTTAATGCGAGCAGCAACAGCAAATGTTCACGTTTTGTTATTTGTAATAGCTTGCGTTTTAAAACTGATGTGAAACCTGTTTCAATTAAAATAAAAAGTCCTTTCGGCCAGTGCCGAGAGAAGAGGTAGCTTTCATATTCCTTAATTTTTAAAAGCCAGCTTATATTATTCAAACACACGGAGCTCAAAATAGTGGAATCCGATTACAGAAGATTAAATACTAATTTTTGTCAATACTGAATATGAATAAGAATTTCGCGAAATTAGTCGCGTTATCAAATCTGGTTTTATTTAAAGTGATTTATATTTGGTCGCCAAATTCGGCGATATCTTGAAGTGCCCGCCATTTTACAGCAGCATAATGGGTGCAACAAAGTTAACCAATGAACTTGGTCGAGACTTTAGTAATTCCTGTGCACATGCTCACTCACATCTAAATCGGTTGATAAATACGAGTGCTGTTGCAGGCAAAAAATCAGATTTTTCAAAATGTCACCCACATTAGAAATTCAAACTGTTATATCTCAGCCATTTTTTAAGATAAAGACAAAACAAAAAATGCTCCGGAATCTTTGTATCAAGCTCGAACACATAAGAAAAAAAAATCAATTTCTAATTTTTTTGTACCTCAGTTTGAATACAATTTTTTTTTTAAATTTTTAAATGGCCGCCATTTTGAAACAAGATGGCGGAATAAGTTGGCAAACGAACTCGGCCGAGAGATTGTTATGTACTATGCACACGCTTTGTCACAACCTAATCGGTTCATAAATACGCGTGTTATCTCGTGACAAAAATCAGATTGTTTCAAAATATCAGCCGTGCTAGAAATTCAAAGTGCTATAACTCAGTCATTTTTTAAGATATAGACGAAACGAAAAATGCTCCAGAATCTTTGTATCAAGCCCAAACACATAAGGGAAAAATCTTTTCCTTTTTCTATTTTTTTTGTACTTCATTTTAAATTTTAAATTAAAAAAAAATTAATGTCCGCCATTTTGAAACAAGATGGCGGATGAAGTTTGCCCACGAACTCGGTCGAGACATTGCTATGTACTATGCAAATGCCTTGTCACATCCAAATCGGTTCATAAATACGCGTATTATCGCGTGACGAAAATCGGATCGTTTCAAAATGTCAGCCATGCTAGAAATTCAAAGTGCTATAACTCAGCCATTTTTTTAAGATAAAGACGAAACAATAAATGCTCCGGAATCTTTGTATCAAGCTCAAACACATAAGAAAAAAATATTTTTCAATTTCTAATTTTTTTTGTGCCTTATTTTAAATTTTAAATTTTTAAAAAAAATTTAAATGGCCGCCATTTTGAAACAAAATGACGGTTAAAGCTGGCCAACGAACTCGGTTGAGACATTGGTATGTACTATATACACACGAAGTTTTATCCAAATCGGTTCATAAATACGAGAGTTACAGTATGACAAAGATCAGATATGTATATATATACCGGGTGTCCCAAAAAGGACTGACTGATTTTAAAATTCAATAACTTCCAAACGGTGACAGATATTTAAAAAAATCTTGCAGGAGGGTTATGCATAAAGTCAAAAGTTTTTTTACAGTGATTTTCGATTTTAGTTCGAATTACAAACAATAGATGGCGCTGCGATCAATAGAGGCTAAATTCAGGCTCGATTTTTGGTATTTCGTGGCCCGGATAATACATTTACATCTCCTTTTTCTGCATGGAACATCAGAAAGGACCAAAAATAGAGCCTGTATTTAGCGACTATTGCTTACAGCGCCATCTATTGTTTGTAATTCGAACTAAAATCGAAAATCACTGTAATAAAACTTTTGACTTTATGCATAACCCTCCTGCAAGAATTTTTTTAATATCTGTCACCGTTTGGAAGTTATTGAATTTTAAAATCAGTCAGTCCTTTTTGGGACACCCGGTATATATACTATATATACTAGCAGTATTACCTGGCGTTGCTCGGATTTCTTCTGATAGTATGCGGGGAAACTTAAATAAATGTTTATTCATTTCTCCTACGTTAATCTGATATTTCGTAATGAAATGGAGCGCATATTATGCTTTTTCTTTTTTTTCAATTCGTAAGTAATTATACAGTTAAAATGTGTTAATTGCACTTGGCTGTCAAAATTCTTGTCCTATAAAATATATGAAAAACTTCTTCTAATTTTCTTTATCTTTAATCTTTGCTCCAAAAAACCAACATGTTTTGACGTAGAACATGAGAGTTTGTTTCTCTGCTTCTTAAATATCCGTACTAAGAAACTTAATTAGCAGGAAGGAAGTTCGAGATGGAGACTTATTGGAATTTTATAGACTCTATTTTAATATTTAGCTGATAAGCAATGTTCGAATACATATCTATTGACATTGTGTTTTATTTAGTTTGTTTTTCCAGTGCAACTTATAATTTTGTTATGGATATCAGACAAATTAAAAAGATGAACAAATTTTACTTTTTTAAGCGTAACTTTTTACTTACTGGGTTAACCTTCCGTAATCGGGCCACACTTTAACTGTCGTTTTATAACAAAAGCAACTTTAACTTTAGGGAATGAACCTATGTTTAAAACAATAAAGCGTCATTCAAGTTATAAGCGAATACTTGTCAAATAATACGATTACAAAATTACACCCCCCCCCCCTCAAAAAAATTAGATACAGTTTTCAAGTGATTTTTTTTTCTATTCGAAGGTGGGAAAACTGAAGTTATTCGATGTTTATAAGTTATTTAATTTTTGGGTAATACCAAAATTGGTTGCTCAGTATCTCATTTTCTCAGGTCATTGCCACTGTTGATATGACGTTAGCGTTACTGACGGACACATATTTTTGCTTTATGTTATAAATGGATAGATAAATACATACATTTGAGACATTACTGAGCAAACAAAATATTTTATTTTGTATATTACTAAGCTTTATTTTAATGCTTGCGGGTATACAATATTGTATGTTTTTCCAATTGGAGCATAAATATACAAATTATTTGGGGTACCCACTCTAGAGCAAGCAACATAGAGTTGTCCGTGCGAAAAGCATGGCGTTTCCAAGTTACACCAGCTACATTTAGTGACTGTCCTTGCGCCTTAGTAATTGTCATAGCGAATGCGAGCCTTACTGGGAACTGCAATCGTTTGAAAACTAAAGGTATTTCAGAGTCACTGGGTATCATAGGGATGCGTGGTATAAATACATCTGTACCCTTTGCATTTCCTGTTATCATAGTTGCTTGGATCACATTTGGCATTAGTTGCTTTACGCATAGCCTGGTTCCATTACACAGTTTCGGTGTATCAATGTTACGCAGTAGAAGAATTGGGGATCCAATTTTCAATTCCAGCTTATGTGGTGGCATTCCAGGAGGCTCCAAGGCATTTAGAAACTCCGTAGGATACAATACAGCCTGTTCCGGATCCATAACGGTGTCAATAGATGAGTACGTTGCAACAGTCCCTGGAATCGTCAGCTGAAGTTTAATGTTTATGCTGTTGACATTTTCGTTTTTGGGGGCCAGAATGGCTCTTTCGCATAACCAATGGTGGTTACGAAAATTAACTTGTATTTCGGGGAAAACATTATCTATTAGTTCGTCCACAGACAACATCAAGTGACAAAAATCGGCTGTCAAGGATATTAGATTTGTAGCAGACTCAATAGGAAACTTACCATTTCCTAGACACAATAACTGTTCAAAGAAATCGCGCGCACTTGTATTATTATTTAGTCGAACTCGCATATTTATTTTAATGACAATTTTTGAACGTGCCTCCAGATACTTGAGGCTTTAAGGCAAGCATTTAATTCGTCTGCTGGAGTAGATAGTGAGATTATAGGTAACGTTTGACGGAAATCACCCGCTAATACTAACACAATTCCTCCCATTAATTTATTAGTTTCCCGTATGTTTGCAACGTTCGATTCAGTGCTTCAAGAGCTCTTTTGTGGGCCATCGCACATTCATCCCAAACAATGAGTGAACATTATTTAAATACTTCACCTTCATCTGAGCTCTTAGAAATGTTACATACTGGATTTTCTGAACGTTCTAAATTCAGGGGCAATTTAAATGTCGAGTGGGCAGTCCGGTCGCCATTCAAGAGAGTAGATGCGATACCGGAAGACGCGATCACGAAAGCAATTTTTCTCTGTTTCCGCACTTCAGCAAGAAGCACATTAAGAAGAAAGGTCTTTCCTGTACCTCCCGGTGCGTCAAGGAAAAATATTCCTCCCTTATCATTATCAATTGCTTCTAAAATTGTGTTAAAAGCTATTTTTTGATCATCAACCAGGAGAGGGACATTTTCTTTTGCAAACATAGCCAAATTATCAATATTGTAACTCGTCTCCCTTATCATGTCTTTTCCAAGCCCCTTTAAACTATTTCGCGTTGGGGAATCAATTCCTAGCTGATTAAGTATTATGCCATTCATTGATAGGCATTTTTCTTCAATCAATATGAGTGATTCGTTGAATATTTGCTGTGAATAATTTACCTCGAGCGTCAGGTTTTGCCTTTGTAATTTTCTCAAAATATCTTCGCTAAGGCTTTCTTTATGCGTATGCTAAATGTTTTTGGGATTTGAAGGGAAGCAAGCTGTCAATATAATCGCAAATAAAGTCCTTAATTGTTCTGGAAAGTGTGAGAGGGTTGCTTCTGCTAAAGTTGTATTCCAGTGTTGGTCATTCTCCAACAAACCAAGTTTTTGGCAAGCTTCTCGGAATGTTTCGCATACTTCTCCATCGACGGTCTTGAGATAATCGAAAGATTTTGGTCCACGTACTATGTGCAACAGTAACCGTAAATGGTAACATTCAGTGTTGTTGGGGTGCACTGTGTACACCCGACCTAGTGCATCCGATGCTCTTACGCCAGCCTGTCCTGGGACTGGGGCGCCTTTTTTCCGTCTGATAATTTTTTTTTTGTTTTAGTATCCCAATTATAATATTTTGAAACTTCTGGATACAACAAAGTGCTGGCAAAATTATCGGTCTGGCATAAAAAGAAAAAATGCTGTAAGTGTTGTGTTTTGGGGTTGAGTAGTTTTTTGTTGCGCATTTGCTTTGTTGAAATATACCCTCTGTCCATTTTTTAGATGCACGCTGAGGTGAACAACAGTGGGATGGCGTTCGTGGGTTTGAAATTTTAAAACTCGCCAAACAGCTTCGCTAGTACTGATATATCTTCCCAATTGATATTGTGAGATTTCGTCTATTTGATTTTGATTTTCCAGTGCAAAAACAGCCATATCGCTGCCTTTGTAGATATATTTGCAAACATATTTTATAGATTCAACGGAACTGCAATATTCTACTTTTATATGCGCTTCAAACATCTTTGAGAGAATGGGGGAATAAGGAACTACCCACTGGTTGTTTACTGTAATATGTTTTAATATGTTGTTAACTTTCACCTCAAAAGACGCTGTAAATCCACCGTTTTCGGGTGATCTTCTTCTGTAGAGTGGATAGCTGTCGTTTCCTATTTGAGTTTCTTCGATATATTGTCGAGGGTATTTCTTACGACAGAATCTTTTTGTCTCATCCATGCACGACGAATTTGGGTTGAATGCGCCACACATGCCGTGAATCATGTGTTTGGTGACGATAACGTGGAGTACGGAGTCGACTTGGGGATCAGGTATCTCGGCCGATATGATGCTGTCAATTTGTGCTGGGCGAAGTTTGTCCTTAGCCCTATTAGAATGTGGGAGTGTGGAAGTCCTCTTTTTTGCCACTCTATGGAGTACATCCAGCATCTAGTTTCTCCGTAAATATGACTTTTAGTAATGACATCAATGAATTTTGTGAGTTTTTGTTTAAAAATTCTTGTCGTTATATCCTGTCGATCAGTAGGTTTCTGACCAAAAAACAACTCTTCGTTTATTTCAGCCCAATTAGGGCTACATGTAAAAGTAATGAATAATTCAGGACGACCGTAGTAACGAACGTATGTCATGGCGTCTTGAGTGTACTCATTCAAATGTCTAGGGCTACCTGTGAAGGTTGCTGGCAAAATTGCTAATCTTCCAATGTCGGCTGTATTTTGGTCGTTAGCAACAGCATCTTTCAAATGAATGTATTCGTCAACCCGCAGTTGTTTCTGGTTAAGGCGGATATATAAAAGGCGGTCGCTTTCTATTTTAGCGTACATATCTACAATAAATTGGTGAAAAAGTTGTCTATACTTTAAAATATGATTACTTGATCCAATCCTGACCATGATGCGATAAGCATGATATTTTCTGGCAGACACCTTTTTAGTAGAAGGCTCTCTAGTGGTTGGGTTTGTTTCAGTTATGCTAAAATGATAACCATCTTCTCCTTCCCAAAATATCAATGGATATTGCAGGGCGTCGTATGATCTGTGTGTTTCGGAAATTTTTTGCAAACCTTTGTTTCGTTTTTGGATAATAATGTCACGGCTTTCGATTTTTTCTCCGAATATAACAATTGCTACGTCATGAACTGTTGGAGCATTAAATATTCGTACATGTTCACCAGATGGAGTTTTGTCCGCGAGAATAACTATTTTATTATTCTCGCGGCTGTTTGTTGGCATTTGTTCTATAGCTGTTTTAAAAATTTTAACTAAATTATGGTTAGTGTGTAACATTTTTTGAAGATCTATGATAATTTCTCGTCTTGTACCAGGAATAACTTCACATCGTCTATCAACTTCCCTGCTTTCTTCCCCCATAAAGTAAATTTGTAGATATTGATAATCCTCATTTGTTAATGGGAGCAAAGATCCAGCTCGGTGATAAATCTGCCCTTGCACTTTAAAGGTCGGCATAAATCCGAACTGGTCTGTTTTTCCTGTTGCTCCGAAAGACGTCATTTGAAAAGCCGAATTGTATTTTCGTATATTGTGTAATACATGTTTAGATTCTGAAGTAATTCCAGATATGTGAGAAAGAAGTGGTTCAGGTGGTTCTTTCAATGGAGGAAGTACGACCTTTCCATTTGAGCAACACATGCCAGTAGACTCTTTCATAAATCTTTTTGCTTGACAGTATTGACATAAGACATTCATTTTTCCGATAATTATTTTTGGATGTGAAGTGTAATTATAATTTGGATTATAGTTGAAAGCTGCTAGTCTTAAGTCCACCTGTCTAAGCATTTGAATTTTTGTCGTAAATCTCTCCCGATCATTTTGCAGTCGTACATCTCTTTGTTTTTCAGATTCAGACGATCTCGATTTATGAGTTCTTAAGCGTTTATCTTCCAGCCGCAAATCTCTTTGGTTTTGTGTTTCCTTAGACCTTAAATCACAACTTCTAAAATGATTTTCAAACAATCTAGACTCTCGTTGATCAGTCATTTCGGCAGATCTATTTATTTTTTTTTCGTTTTGCATCTTGACTTTTTTGTGCAATGCATTGTCTCTTTTTATGGGACATTTTATATATAAGTACAGTTTACTAAATTTATAGCAATGAAAAAAAGTTTATTTTCAAAAGACATTTAAACTTTCTTTAAAAAGCAGGATAATTATCTTATCTGTTTATCTCAAATAAATAATGAATGAGTTTTTCCACTAATCAATAAACATTTCCCTAATTCTATCATATAAAAATGAGAAAGTGAAATTTGATAAATAACTCTTTCAAAATGAAAAGGATTATGATATTAAAACTTTTGTTGCCAAATCACGATTTTAAAACATATCTGGATTCTGAAAATCACTTTTTTTCAGTTTTAATTTTAGAACGGTCGAAATTGAATTAAAAAAAAACTGGCGTTATTTATATGCAATTATAGTAAAATGTTTCAGATTTGACATTAGAATGCATGTTATCTTAGATGCGTGTAACATAAATATACGATTTCCTTGACAATACGGTGGAGAAAGCAACAAATGCACCCAAATGATGTAGCATTAAAAATAAAGCTTCCATTTTATGGATAATAATAAAGGTTAATTTCAGAAAATAGTTTCTACTCATAATAAAACATTACTTTCAAACTGAATCTTAAGTAACTAATAATAAAATCTATAATGATTAAATGAAAGTGATGTCATTTTCTATATACTTTTAACTATGACGTCAATGAAAATAAGATAAAATAATGTCAATAAAATATAGAATTGACTCTTTTTTTATATATATCGTAGAAAATGTTACCACTGCACCTAAACAATTAAAATACTTAGCTATAATGTATAGATAAACAATATAGATGCAATATAGCATCCCCAACAGCAAGAGATATCGGCTAAAATTCGGCCTGTTATAAGAATTGTCGGCAAATAATCGGTAGTCAAATAGAGTGATGTTTTCTCGGCTATAACTGACGATTCTTTTAGTTATAGGTCAAATGCTAACGTCGGCAGAATATCGAATTGATGTCTGAAGGAAATTGATTGGCACATACTGCAAATATAAAATCGGCCGATCTTGTCAGCCGACCAAAATTGAATCCTTTTACAAAGAGCGTCGGCGGTAACTCTACCGGCGGTGAAATGTTTCACGTGACATAAACACACCAATATCTTTCGAGATCTTTATCTCGTATCCCCTCAAAATCCTCTATTCACGTTTCAAGGACAGACCAGACCTCACTTTTAAGCGAACAAACGAAGGGAATAGAAGTCAAAAATATTTCCGAAGAATTGTTTTTTGGTGAGAATAAATTCCTTATGCACAAATCAATAAACCTTAATCTGTTTAAAGTGTGCAGATTCTCCACGATATTTGGATAATAGACTGTAATCAAAATCTAAATCTAATTCTAATTTTCTCTTTTTCCTTTTTTTTAGTTATGTATAGTCATTCATGCTTAAAAATATACTTTGATAAGTATTATAACTTAAACTGATTAATAAATTAAATGAATTAAATTGATATATTTGTTAAATGTTGATAATAAGACTTGCCGTTTTTTTTTATTATTATTTAGATAAATACGAGAAAATATCTTAAATTAAAAACTACAAACTATTTGCTCTAAATCTATTTTTTTAATTATGAGTTTAAAAATTCTGAGTAAATAAGGGTATTTCTTTAGAAGTTAATTATATAAAATATTTGGAATTAAGAAAATACGACTATAGAACATGATTAAAATGAAAGACGATTGTAAGGATACATAAAAAATTGAGAAAGTTTTTGAGATTTTTTTCTAAATGTTATGATTTAAATTGTCTTACAGAGAAGTAAGTCATCTTTTTTGATCCAGATAATGAAAAATCTAATTTTTATAATATTTTTAAAAGTTAAAAAAAAAATATGGCAGAATAAAGTATTTATTAAAATAATTATTTAGATTTTTGAAAAAAAAAATTATGCATAACCATAATAAAATTAGAAGTGTTAAAGAATGTGATTTTTATAGTTGGGAAACAATGTTAAGTGGGAATAATTTTCATTGTAAGATGCATATATTGTATAATTAAATTAAATGACTGAAAGTCCGTTTTAATTCAAATAAAATATTTTGCTAAATGGCAATATTTTCCATTATAAAATACAAAAATATTTACCTATCGCTGGTGTAACTATTTAAAATGTAAGGAATTTAATATTGTTTAAAGTCTAAACATTGCTGTTAGAAGATGTTACAATAAAAATTACAAATAATAACAATTACAATTTAAATTACAATTAATTTTTCTTTTTAAGATTCAAAAATATTTATACATCAATAGTATTAAGAATTGGTAAGAACGTATTCTTTACCTTAAAAAAATAATTTTGTTTGCTTCTTACACTAGAAAATTATTGCAATTTAAAATTTAATTGTAATTAAGTACAATTTTTATATCGAATGCCTTTAACAGCAATTTTTAAGCTTTAAACAAAAACATTTTTTTTAAAACATTTTAATTGGTTATATAATCGGCGTGTAAATATTTTTGCATTTTATTTGTAAGAATAATGCCGATTAGCAATACTTATCCTTTGAATTTAAACGAGCTTTCTTACTTTTAAATACCATTTAAAACTACATACATAACTACGTCTGGATTACTTAATAATTAACACAATTTGCATAACTACAGGCATACACACATTAAAATTTTATTAAAAACAATTAAAATATAATTAAAAATATATATAAACGTTTCGGCAATTTCATAGCCCTCATCAGTAAACGAGCAGAGTCACAAAACAGCAAGAGCCACAGCAAACGAAAAAACAGTTAAAACAGTAAACTGTTTTTTTAATTTAACTGTTTTTTCGTTTGCTGTGGCTCTTGCTGTTTTGTGGTTCTGCTCGTTTACTGATGAGGGCTATGAAAGTAGCCGAAACGTTTATATATATTTTTAATTATATTTTAATTGTTTTTAATAAAATTTTAATGTGTGTATGTCTGTAGTTATGCAAATTGTGTTAATTAAAAAACTATTTTTGCATCTTACAAATTTTGCTGTATGATATCACTAACTAATCGGCAAAATATCATATGATATTGGAATGTTGTCGGTAAAAGATTACTTAGTGATCAAATGATCGAAAACAAATAGGCAAAAGCTTCAAAACTGATTCAATAATAATCGGGATGCGATGCTCCTTATCTGCTTTGCCGGGCGGACAAAAAGCCTTTCCCGCCAACCTCAGGGGGTGACATCGTTCGGGCGAAACATAGTCAAATTAGGACATTCGGCGGCAGCTCGGCCAGGGATTATTTGCTGCTTGGGATTTAATAGAAAATGACGTCAATATATCTAGTAAAAAAAAAAATAATAATAATAACATAAAAAAAATATTTTTAATTGAAAAGTTTGCATTAAAATAGATATTTTAATTAAAAAAAATTAAATTAAGGTGTTACGTCATTTTACCGCTCTTATAGTTGAAGTTTTTATTTTATATATAAATAATGTGCGTTTTCTGTTTAGAATGACGTCAATTTCAAAAATGCAAAAATATAGCAACGCGTTATCGTTAATTTTTTCACATTATTGTGTTATTTTTTAGGGTTTGGCAACAGGAAAGAAACGCTTGAATTAAAAAAAGATTTAAAAAGAGATATTTCTATAATGTTAAATTATGAAAGTGGTAGAAAAAAGGGATAAATAGTGGTCTGATAATTTTTTAAAGCAGACAGGGATCTATTCCACGTTCTAAAGCCTATGTACATGAAGTTTCGTGCAAATCGGTGAAAAATTAAAGATCTGTATAAAGGACATACACACAGAGAACGGCTTATATATATATATGGATATATATATATATATCAACTTTTGAACGGAGGGTGGTTTCGGAGTCTGGGGGTCATGATCGATGAAAATATACCAACATTTTTTGAAATCGCTTTCCTCCGAACGGCTGCAATAGGTAGCTTTTTGTAATGAAAGCTACCTAATAAATAAATTTCGATTCACTTTCCGAATTCAGAATGTAAAATAAGTATATCATTTTGCAATATCTGTTTTATAACTTCTTTAAATTTAAATTTCAGTTCCCTATTAAGGGGACATACTACCCTTGAAAATAGATGAAAACTTTGATTAGAGATAAATATTTAAAGTGGATCCATGCACTCATTTTTGGACTAATCACCTCAGTTTTTTTGTTAATAATATAATATGTTCTTCATGCAATATAATATATAATTTACATTAAACACGATGTAATTAATTGATAATAATTAAGCCTTAATTTATGCTTTTTTAAAATTAATAATAATGTACGTAGCTTGCGTTCATCATTTATCCCGTGATTATATCTATACCGTCTAGAACTTTTAATATAAGTTTAAGAATATTACAAAAATAAAATGGAATAACATCTAATGAATAAACAATAAATTTCTAATTTTTTTTATTTTCAAAATAAAAATATGAAAATTTTGATAATGTTTGTCGCTCGAATACCCATACATTCAATAAATTTTGTTACATTTCTTACAAGGAGAGGGCCAACCTTGGTAATCTAAGATATTGATTATTTTAATATATATTGTAGGGTAGAGACCACTTAGTCTCAGGTTCAACGGATTTTATACAACGCTCCTTAGTTCTGTAGAAACCGGGGGGGTCTAATATTAGTCCAAAACCTAAATACTTACTTTGTAAAAAACTGTTAGGTTGGTCGTAGCTCAGGTGTTATGGCGTTTGCTGGCTGATCTGGAAGTTCGGGTTCGACACCCGAGCGAGGTGTATTTGTTTTTCTCATTTTTTTGTTGTAAAAATGTACTTGCAATTATAACTTAATAGTCTCATTGTCAATTAAAAATTATAATATTGTATATCAATTACAATTTTAACCTATTTAATTGTTTACGTTTCACTAAAAAGTTAAAAAACATATAAAACTGTTAATTTGTTAACAAATCACTTTTAAAATGTATTGCATATAGTCTTTATCAGTGCAATGATATTAAATATTGTGTCAATTTGTAATTTTAAAGAAACATCATTTATGTATTGCCTTAACAAGGGAAGTGAATTAGTATGATGATATTACTCTGTTTTTAAAGTAACAGGCATGATTATTTTTAATATTAACATCAGAATTAAATTACAACCGACTTTTTGCAAATTAAAGATTTTTAAATTTGTAATACGTGTGCTAGCGTTTTGAATTAATTTGCGTTCCCCTTTATCTTCTTTCTTCTTTTATTTTTATTTTATTTGAATATGTTTTATTTTGTCATGTCTAGATGCCGCAACAGCAGATTTTGTAACGATTTTGGAATTCTTATTATTCATTAATAGATCCAATTTCTTTTTAAATCGATTTTAAGGACTAGAAATAATGGTTTAAAAATAAAAAATGATAAATTTAAATTTAAATATGTTAACATTATAATTAACGTACGATATTAAAATTTTCAATTGAGACTATTAAATTATAATTACATGAATATTTATAAAACAAAAAATGAGAAAAATCAATGTAGTGTGTTCAAATATCAAAATCGAGCCGGCAGGAACACCGAGCAAACGCCGTAGCAACTGAGCTATGACCAATGTTATCATTTCGTTACAAAGTAAGTATTTTAGTTGTGTAACAGTATTAGACCCTCCGTTTTTTAAGGAACTAAGGAGTGTTGCATAAAATCCGTCGAACTTCAGACTAAGGGATCTCTACACTACAACATACATTAATATAATCAAAATCTGTGATTACCAAGGTTCGCTCCCTACTTGTTAGATTTTAGTTCAATTTGAAGAAAATGATCTCGTAAAGATAAATATAAAGTTTTGAATCATTACCTTTTATACATTTGTGGTTATTGTGCGCGCAATTTAAAATATATCGATTTTAGGAAAAATCAATATTAAATATAAATGTTTCGTTTGAAACAGACCAAGGATAATTAAAATTTTTTATTATAACGAGTGCAATTTTACAAATATTCTGATGCGGTTTGCTTCAAATTGCTCAGAAAAAACATTAGCGATCAAATGAATTAAAAATAAAAAAATCGATTTTTTAAAGATTTTAAGGTTTTTCACTTCAGTAGGTTTTCCCACATTGCCATTGGTTATTTTCTATAGAACAAAAGAGTTCAAGTCATAATTTTGATTTTAAAGTATAAGAATATTTTCCGTGAAATGTTTATCAAGAGAACTCAAGACTTTTCAATAGGAAATGCAGTCTTTGCTAATTTTGTCTTTACTTTTGCATTTGGTAATCAATAGTGTTCTCTTTTTCAGAGTTATTAAACAAGGAATATTAAGTGATACTGTGTGACTGATCCGATGATTATAAATTTAAAAAACAAGTTATTGTACATTTGAAATCTTACGAGAAAACATTATTCCTTACGCACAGCAACTGTAATGTGAACTGTAATGTGAAGAACTCACATGTAAACACGTTCATGAGTTTCAAATTTTAGTAAATAAGGAAAGAACTTAAAGTTCGTTGAATGTTTAAATCTGCAAACGTAACTTGGGTATCTAATAACAATGAAAATCACTCCTTTCTCAATATTTTCTCGTCGTGTAATAGTTTTGGAGAGATTTCCACAATACAACATTAAAACATCTTTTTTTTTTTTTTCTCGCTGTCATTTATATTTGCATACAGTAATATTTACCTGATATTTTTAGTATATATACATTTTAAAAAGACGTTGCGATGCAAATATACTAAGAAACAATGATAAATTGAATCATATATTCTAATTCAATGACTTAAGGGGTCCGGGACACATTTTCAAAATTTTTTATTTATTGAGTTAAAATTTTGAATTTTTTGTGATGGTTAACTATATCATTTGTAAACAAAATCAAATGATAAAACTTCTCATAGCTTTTTAAAAAAAAATTAAATTAAAAATTTATGAAAAAAGTGGTATAAGTTAAAATCGTTATAACTCGAAATATTATTTGTAGAATTTAAATTGTTTTTCATTTAAATAAACAGAAATATATATATTTTAGTTTAGAGCCAGCATTTACAAAAATATTAATTTTAAAAAAAATTAAAAATATTTAACGAAAAAATTACAAAAAATGTGGTGCAACTTAAAAAAAAAAATCATATTTTCAAAAGTAAATATTTTTTTCAAATATGCTGGCTCAAAAGTAAAGTAAAATAATTGAAAAAGATATGTTCCGAGTTTCAACCCTGTATCTTTTACGGTTCTCGAGTTATAAGAATTTAAATATGAGAAATGGTGAAAAAAACCTATCATGAAGTACAACGCAATTTCACAAGAACTCGTTTAATTGACAACCATAGCTTGAAAGGCAGATTTTGAAAGCAAACCAAAACGAAAAAAATAATATTTCCTGTTCTAATTAAGATAGAAACGTGATTTAAACATCATTGTAAGCAGAAAACGGAAGAGAAAATTTTAATAAAAAAAAATAATTGAAAAATTGAAGATTTTTGTGTCCCGGACCCCTTAATAAACTTTTTTCAGATTTTAAGATGTAATCCGTTACACATACAAAGCATCCAGTTATACTAGATTAATTATAACACAATCTACAGTAATCTAGTGTAATTATGTATCCAGCGATTTCTGGAGTTCCATAACCTGAGATTTATTCTGTTGAGCTGAACCAGGTTTCAGACCAGATGCTATAATCATTAAGGTTAGCTGGGTGAAAAAGTTCCACCAGATTCGCCCGGGATAGCTCAGATGGTAGAGCACTGGCGGCTTCAGGCAGGAGATACCTGGTTCGAATCCTGGTCCGGACATTATTCGCCCAGTTGGAAATTTACATCTGACATCCAATTATATCTTTAAAAATGACTAAGCAAGCGTTATGTGCATATTTGTCATCAACAGATATTAATACCCATCAATTAGAATTAGTTATTTATAATGATGAAAATTTCTGTAAATCGGTAATTCTGTAAAATTTGCAAAAATTAAATAAATACTAGTACAGTGCGTCCCAAAAATATAGAGAGCAAGCTTTTTTAATTTTCCAATTGAAAAAAGGAGCAACAATTTAAAAAAAAAATGTAATTATAAATAACATCTAGACAATAATAATACTATACAAAAATGATATTAAACAATCACAGACTTTGTGAGAAAAATTAAAACTTAAATTTTACTGTCCCAAACGTTTATAGACATCTCATTTTTCCTTGCTTTAAGGTTAAAAATTTTAAGCCGTTTTTTAAAATCACTATAGAAACTTGATCAGCTATACTCAAAACAAGATCTTGAAGAAGTCCTGACTCTAAAGAAAACCAATTTCGTTCAATTCGCAGAATTAGATCTTGAATTGTTGCAAATTGACTCCCATTAGTATATTCGTCTGAACCGAATCTTCCCCGGACTTTCTCTATTTTGTTCAGGTCAGGACTTAGGGCTGGCCAGTCCATAACAGCGACTTGATTTTGTCTAAACCACTGCATTGCAGAGTTGAAAACGTGAATTGAGCAATTGTCTTGATGCAATATCGATTTGTGCCCACCTAGCAACTTTCCAAATGGATGTAACTATACTTCAAGTCTTTTCCGGTTATTATCGGAGCGTTGTCGACCTTCCAAAAAAGCAATTTCGGTTTTCCCTTTATAAGAAAATGCTTCCCACACCATGAGTGAATCTTCTTCTTGTTTTATGCCGGAAAAAGTTCGCGGTTCCTTGCGAATATCGTGCCAGTAATATACCCTACCATCGAGGGCATCTAAATTAAATTCCCTTTTATGACATAAAAGAACACTCAACCATTCACGTGTCCAATCCCTATGATTTTGGGTGCACTGAACCAACTCCCCCCTAGATTGTTGAGAAAGGCTTGACACGCGTCACGAAATCGTATACAAAGCAGGCAAAACAAGGGAAAAAATCATTGATTGTCTCGTGGAATGAATTATTTGTTTGTTTGTTTTATTGAACACATACATCAGAGTTTTGTGCTTGACACCAGGTCCCGCTTATAAGTCATCGTCGATATACAGGGACGAGATAGCACAAGGAAATTTACAACACCAGTGAATTACAACCTGTGGGCTCCACAAAAAGTGTGAAACGGAACCGGCGTGATTCGAACCCGCCTCACTTACGCTCTCAAACGATTAACGGCGTGGTGTCTTATCCACTCAGCCACAGTACACCCCGTGGAATAAAGAATTTTTTTTTGTTTGTTATGCCTGCTTTGTGTGACGTTTTTGTGACGCGTGTCAAGGCTTTCTCAAATACCTAGGGGCGTTGACTGAACACGATTGTCTTTGTGCATTTCTTTTTTTAATTTTGACAACAACGCATTTTGTGATAATTAAGAACTGTACTTGCCTTCAGCCGCCGATAAACCGAGGACCACCTTGGCTGAGTGGTCAAGGCATCACACCGCTAATCTCTTGCGAGTGAAGGTGAGTGCGTGTTCGAATCCCGCTGGCTTGGTTGCACACTCTTTGTGGAGCTCCCGGCTGTATTTCTATGTGATGTAAATGTCCTTGTGTGTGCTATCTCGTCCTTGTATATATTGACGATGACTTATAAACGGGCGTTTGACGCCAAGCACACAGATCAGTTGTATGTTAATAAAATGTCAAATGTCCAATGAACCGTCGATTTTTATAGCGTAACGTGAACTCCTTTAGAAACAAACCATACAGACATATTCTCAGTTAAAATTAATATAAAAATATCTCTGTCTTGCCATTTAATTGTTATCTTTGGTCATCCAGATCAGTATTTTTTTTTCAAAATTGCAACTTTTGACAGAATTTGGTAAATCCTAGAGCTGCTACGTCCAGCTTTTCTTGCAATGACCAAAACTCTCCATCCACGAACCTTTAAACGATAAATTTGCAACATTTCCTTTTGTAAAACTACACATTACGAATTATCTTAGTAATCAGTCGGAAACGGTAAGACAGATTTGCTTTTATCTCGGGAAGCTATTGCATCTCAAGTATATGTCCTTGAAATATGCAAATTTAAATATCAGTACTTCAATTAGCTTTTAACGCCGATTGTCTATATATTTTGGAACAGCAACTTTTTGTTTTTATTTTTTTATATTATATCTATGGCCAAAGAGTTTTTTGTGTATTTTATTATTTTTATTTTATTATTAAATATTTTCATAATTTATTTCGTCTTTCTTACTCGTTTAGTTAGTTCTTAAATCCAAAAAATGGTTGTCTATAAGCTTTTGGGACTCACTATATACATATTCAAGAAAGTAAAAATTTCAAAGCATGTTTGATTAATGTTTAAATTGTGATTTTAGTTTAAAATAACTGTAACAAAGTTTATTCTGTAACTGACTCGGTAATAATTAATTACCGGGATTAAAAAGTCATGTCTAGATCAATTAATCATGAGAAAAGTTTAAAGTAATTACAAAAAAATTATCTATTACATAAAATAAATTATCTATAAGGTTGCATTTAAAAGATATTTAATTCGCTTATTCTCTCATCGTTCTCTCTCTGTTATTATACATACATCAATTCATAGAATAAGTGAATTTTTAGAAAATGTGTTTATTGATAGTATAGGTGTCCACTCTCAACGGTGTCCAATGGCTAATTCCTAAACCATTTGTCGTAGGCATATAGTTCCAATTACAAAAATATTTTAAATGAGGTTAAGAAATATTTTAAAAGCGATTTGGGTCATTAAAAACAATTCTTAAAAAATTACGAAATTTAATGTTTTATACGGTACCCCGGTCCTATAAGTTATATTTAGTAAAATTTTCCTATTACATTGACAATTAAGACAAAAAAAGTCCCGTTCATATAACACTAAAATTGACCGAATTATGAAACGTTAAAAATGCATGACTTATACCATTTTTCTGCATATGAACACTGATGAGTTCCTCGATGCTTTGAGGGGTCATATACCAAGTTCTTAAAGTATTTGAAGAACTTAGTTCATGTCTATCTGCGAATTAAAAAAAAATCGTACAAGCATTGAGTTAATTTTTATTAAGTTTCAGATTGACTAAAATAATTGTATTTTAACATATGTGTTATTTTGAAAGGATTTGAGACTGTCTCTTTCATGATTTCTTTTAACAAAAATTATGTTATTTTCATAAGTTTTTATTTAACTTCAACGATCGTATATATGTTTTTCCAGTTCAAAATTTCAACTCGAACTTTAACTCACTTTCAAATATCCGATCGAGATTAAATTTTACATACTGACGTAAATCCGATGGTAATCTAATATTATGATTTTTGCTGGAAATCATTTTACTTATTTTACAGGATAATAGAAAAAAAAATCTGATAGATTACCGCCAAGAAGTTTAAGAACAAGTTTTAGATTAGATAACACAAGACTGCGATGGTTCTGTTTTTTAACTTTTGTGTATTTTTTAGCACTGAATCCGAAAATTATCTTAATTTTTAACCACCATATGAGAATTTTTCGCAAATCATAAATTGTCAAAGTTAAAAAAATAACAAAAATGGGATACTATAAAATAGTATGTAGGGTGACTATATTTTTAACTTTTGATAATTGATTTTTACGGATTTTTAGCACAGAATCTGAAAATGACCTTCATTTTTAACCATCAAGTTAGAAGTTTTTTGCAAATCGTAAATGTCAAAGTTAAAATTTAGCGAAAATCTGATACTATAAAACAGATGTGAAACATTTTTAATTTAATTTGATTTTGTTTAATTCAGTAATTTATTCAGTTTTTTGGCTTATTCTGGGATTATTACAGTTAAACAGCTGAGGGGTCCGATGAGGTTGGAGGAGGAGGTTCAATTTTAAATTTGAATATTTTAACTTTGAAATATTTAATTTTCGAAAAATCTTGACGTGATGGTTAAAACTGAAAGTCATTTACTGATTCAGCGTTTAAACATACATAAAAATCAATTATCAAAAGTTAAAAACACAACAATGACACCTATTTTATAGTATCCAATTTTCGCTATTTCTTCTTTTTTTAACTTTAAAATTTACGAGTTGCAAAAAAATCTTTTCGTGATGGTAAAAAAGGATGATCAATTTCCTATTCAGTTGAACAGAATGCATAAGAATCAATTATCAAAAGCTAAAACTGTTAATTTCCATCATTTTATTTTTAAAAAATTCGTTTTTTTTTTCTTCTTATATATTTATTACAAATTGTATATTTTGCATTAATATGTGAGAATGAATAAAGTTTTCAAATTTATATTGCAATGTTAATTTTACTCTTAACCATTCTTTTATATATCTGACGAAATTATATTTCTACTAAATTTGTGAATGACCCCTAATTTGCAGCAAAATATATGTTCCAACTGTAAACGGTTATTACTCGGTCAATTTTAATCGTAGAATAATGGGACTTTTTGTGTCTTGTTTGTCAGAGTAAAAGGAAAATTTTACTAAATATAATTTATAGGACCAGGGGACCGTATAATATTTAGTAATTTTTTAGAAAATGTTTTTATTGACCCAAATCGCTTTTAAATTTATTACTTTACCTCATTTTAAACATTTTTGTAATTGGAACTATATGTCTATGACTAACGGTTTAGAAATTAGCCATTGGACACCGTTGAGAGTGGACACTAGGGTAAAACTTAAGTATAGGGTAAAAAAAAAAAAAAAAAAAAAAAAAAAAAAAAAAAAAAAAAACTTTTTTGTTTTAATGTGTAATAGTGAAAACTTTTTTCCTTTTTGGATGTCTAAACTTTTGGCTGAAATGTTTCTTTAAAATTAATTTGTTTTCCGGTTCCTCAAGGACGTCAAAGTTTTAAAATTTCAGTATAAATTAACAGCGTAGCTGTTAGCTAATATCTGCTTATAATAAGCAAATACTACCCAGAAGTCACCTTAAGGTGATGGCAAAATGTCGACTTCCACCCTCCTTACCTCCCATTGATATGGATTAAGTCAATTTGATATTCAACCAACTGGCTTCTTAGGCAAACTTTGTCATTACATTGCGGGAAATCAACTTTCCCAAGATAAAGCCATCTCTTGCTTAATATCTAAAGACGGTTGACGCAGCTCTCGGGACAATTTTGACAAACGTTTCCTCTGTTTGAGTATGACAAGGAAAACTTAAAATTCAGGTGTATCACCTGTTTGTACTTTTTTTCAAAGATCTTCATCCGATCAGTCCGTCAAAGCAGGATCCATGTTTTTACAGTCTATAATATCAATATGTTCGTATATTTTCAAGTTGCTTTCCTACTGGTCCAGAAAATCTTTTAGTAACCGTAGTTTTTACAGCAAGATGTTGAAATACGCATTTTTAAAAAAGCTCATTTGCATGTAATAAGCAAATTATCCATTGCAAAGTTTTTAGAGTCTTGCTTCCGATGTTTTGATAACTCCAGATTTTCGTTCTGCATTGACGGCGTTTCTATTCCACCCAATAAATTTCAAACTTGAAATGTCTTTATTATTATTTTGAAAATACACCAAAATGGCAATGGCTATATTAATATACAAAGAAGATGTCAATGAAATATGACCAATAAATTTTGATCCTGGTTTTTGAACTAAGACCATGTGTTCTTTTTAAATTCTTAATTCTCGTTCCCGTCATATTCACGGGCTGTGACTTTTATTCAGATTATTCAGATTTGTTTGATTCACACCAGTTATATAGAATAGTGTAATTGGCTTTATTATGGTATCATTTTACCTGTCATTAAATAAGGTGAATATTTCTTTTTCAAAAAAGTTGTGGCAATAAGTAATTTGAATTTTTAAACCGTAATTTAATGCGACCGTTAAGGGGTTAGTGATTCTTAGTTGTACTTTTTTCCCTTTGCTTCAGTTATCATAGTATTATCCTTCCTGCCATCAAAATGCAAACCTTCTAAAATTAACTCATTTCGTTTTCTTGTTCTTTCAAATTCTTCCTTTTCTTTTATCTTTGTCGTCTTCAAGTTCTTCTTTTCTTTATTATCATCAGAAATACCCATATCTTCTAGGGTGCCATTTGCAATAATATTTGCAGTTCTGTCTAATACTCCGGTTCTTTCACCTTGCTGATTATCAAATTCAGGTTTAGAAGAACAGCCGATTGAACTATTTCCTTCCGAACTATTTTTTTTACTTGATAATCATTCAATCAAAACATCCCTTTTTTGTTTTAAAATAACTTTTTCTTTCCTTGATATTTCCTTTTCCAGTCTATTGATCCTATTGCCATCATCCCATCTCTCTTTGGTTTTTTAGAAAGTGACTTTCTTGTCCTGATATAGGATAATATTTAATGCATTTACAGAAAGAACAGTTTTTTGCACGATTACTTAACATTTTGCAATTTTATACTGGATGTGGGATTATTCTTTCCAATCTTAATATTTTTCTTCAAATTTCGACATTCTCACGATAGTCTTATAATTTTTTGTGATGTGTGTTTCAGAAGCAGTTGGAATAGAAGGTCTCAGCAATACACTTTCAATTGTATCAGCAACAGCTTTAGATATTTCAGAAACAGTGCGTTCCAGTTTCCAGATGGTTGATTTTAAGTTAAATTGAACCCATAAATAATGTTTTATAACATCTTCATATGTTCTCAAAAGATGATAGTCTAATGTTAATTGTTTTGGTTCGCAAAACAGAAGACACTTCAACAATTTTCTAGATTTAGGTACGTTAGCAGACATTGTCACATTTGACACCGACTGTTTATTGAAAAATAATCGAAGAAACTGTTAACACATGCTAAATCGGAATAACTTGTTATGAAGTCGCAGCCAAATAAACCAGAGACAATAAAAGCCGACGCCCACTATGCTGGCTTCTACTGAAGTCAAATAAAGTGTGGCCATCTTTCCCATGGCACTAAAACTAAATTATTCTCTTTATTACAAGACATTAACGCTTCATTAACTTAATTTTGCAAAATATAAATTTAACAATAAGCTTAAAACACTCTTCATGCAATTACTGACTTTTATTAATTTTTTATGGAAAATCAAGTGCTTTCAGGAACCGGAAAATATCATTTTAAAATTAAAAGAAAAATATTTTCTTTTTATGGAGTTAAAAAGGAAAAAAAAACAATCACTATTAGAATATCAAATTCGAAACTTCGTTTTTTAGTTCCACCCTAGTGGACACCCTGTTTAAGGAAGTCTATGAATAAACAGATACACAAACAAAATGGAGGGAGATATAAATAGACGAAAAATTCAAGAAAGTAACGTAGTGAAATATTTCACATTTTGTGTCTGTTTAAACTCAGACATTTACTTGCAATGTAAAGCTATCTTCAAACATTAATTACTTGAAGTTGAAACAAGGATTAATTATAGGTTCAGAAGAATTTTAAATTTACCCTGCAGTTGACATAAGTGTCAACTAGTAACAGCATGGTAGAATATATATGCCAGTAGTTCATACTAACGATAAAAATAACATTTTTATACTCGATAAAATTGCACTCATGTAAAATCAAAATAGGTCATATAAAGAAGCTAACAAAAGCAAATTACCTTATTCATACACTAGCATACTTGCTAAATTTCACAAGTTACTTTAAACACGATTCGAACAAAGAAAGTTACTAGAATCGAAATCAAAACTGTTTCTGCTAGAATAATTGAACAATGGAACAATATTAATTCATGGAAATTATTCCAAAGAGAAACATTCGCCTCGCATACAATATTTCAAATGCAAATAAAATTTCAAAGTAATTGCTTAAGAGGCACAAAGGCCAACATAGTGAAAAAGATTACATGCCGGGACTCGAACCCGGGCCATCAGTATAGCATACTGACGTTCTACCGACTAAACCACATAGAACGATACCCAGCCAGGAAAATTTCTCACTATTACAGTAGCGCTCAAAAGTATTTTGACAACCTTATATACTCTCTTATTTTATTTAATATATAAATGTAAAAGAAAATATATTCCCCATAATTGAGAACACTATGACTGCACTTATTCAAATGTATCAAGTTTCAACTTGTTTGTTTACATTCGGCGCCACCGAAGAAATATGACTCCTCCTTAGCTCAAAAGTATTTTGCCAATTAGTTTGCATTTAATTGTTGAAGGTGTCAGTGGCGCTATAGCATCGATTAGTGTTTATATTGACTTATTGTGATTAATTTTAAGGATCAGGAATGCCGAAATGTAAAAAAATATTGAAGTGATTCTAGAAAAGCCGCTGTAAATGCACTTAAGAAAGGTAGACTGCAAGCAAAATTAGCTCGTTCTTTTAACGTGTCTCTGCAACTTGTTATTACATGGAATAAAGTTTTTAATAAACAGAAATACATCGAAAATAAGCCTCAAAGTGGCCATCCGAAAAAAAAAAACAACTTTCAATGTTGACTGTATTATAAAAATGATATCTATAAGTGATTGTCGTAAGTCCGCTGTATTAATAAAAAATGAATTGAAAGAAAATTACGGCATAGACATACACGTTTCATCTGTCAAACGACGCCTAAACCTCTATGGTTTACATGGCAGAAGGCCAGCAAAAACACGTTTCTAATCTACTAAGAATAGGAAGGCTAGATTTGCATTTGTAAAACGGCATAACTCTTTCAGGGGCAAAGCAATGCTATTGCTGAAGTGTTGAAATTAATGACGGACACGAGAATTTTGGTTAAAGAAAATTTGGTTTATTATGTGTGTGAAATATAGCTTTTTCTTATTTAAAAATAAATTTGTTTTCAAATTCCGGTGTCAATCATTAATTCCAACACTTTCGCAATGGAATTGTTTTGCCCCTGAAAGGGTTATGCCGTTTTACAAATGCAACTCTAGCCCTCCTATTCTTAGAAGATAACAAACGTGTTTTACTAGTCTTCTACCATGTTAACCATAGAGGTTTAGGCGTCGTTTGTCTGATGAAACGTGTATGTCTACGCCGTAATTTTCTTTCAATTCATTTTTTATTATTACAGCGGACTTACGACAATCACTTGTAGATATCATTTTTATAATATAGTCAATATTTGAAGTTGTTTTTTTCGGATGGCCACTTTGAGGCTTATTTTCGATGTATTTCTGTTTATTAAAAACTTTATTCCATGTAATAACAAGTTGCCGAAACACGTTAAAAGAACGAGCTAGTTCTGCTTGCAGTCCACCTTTCTTAAAGGCATTTACAGCGGCTTTTCTAGAATCACTTCAATATTTTTTTTACTTTTCGGCATTCCTGATCCTTAAAAATAATCACAATAAGTCAATAAAAACATTAATCGAAGCTATAGCGCCACTGACACCTTCAACAATTAAATGCAAACTAATTGTCAAAATAGTTTTGAGCTAAGGCGAAGTCATATTTCTTCGGTGGCGCCGAATGTAAACAAACAAGTTGAAACTTGATACATTTAAATAACTGCAGTCACAGTGTTCTCAATTATAGGCAATATATTTTCATTTACATTTTTATATTAAATAAAATAAGAGGGAATATAAGGTTGTCAAAATACTTTTGAGCGCTACTGTATATTTGATTTTCATTTGAAATATTGTAAAGGCAAATGTTTCTCTTTGGAATAATTTCCATGAATTAATCCATCTTGTGTTGCGTTTGTAGCCTTGCCAACATATAATAGTGAGACATTTTCCAGGCTGGGTATCGTTCCATGTGGTTTAGTTGGTATGCGCTATACTGATGGCACGGATTCGAATCCCGGCATGGAATCTTTTTTCACTATTTTGGCCTTTGCGCCTCTTAACCCCTTCGCGACGGGAGCCTTTTACGAAATGCTTATTACTTTGCTACCGGTTTTAAAAAACAGAAGTTTGTGCCTATTCAAATCGGGAAAATGCTCGGATTAAATAAGGCAAATTTTACAGTAAAATTTTACTGGTGAGGATAAACGAGGATCCTTAGGCCTATTTCCGGCACGTATACGTGTCGCTCGTCCCCAAGGGGTTAAGCAATTAATTTGAAATTTGATTTTCATTTGAAATATTGTATGCAAGGCGAATGTTTCTCTCTGGAATATTTTCCATGTATTAATATAGTTTCTATCGATGCTAGATTTAATTAAGTTTCGAGTTCGCCCCAGGTCGGTGACTCACGATAAATATTCATTCTTGTGCTGCGTTTGTAGCCTTGCCAACATATAATAGTGAGAAATTTTCCAGGCTGGGTATCGTTCCATGTGGTTTAGTCGGTAGAACGTCAGTGCGCTATACTGATGGCCCGGGTTCGAGTCCCGGCATGGAATCTTTTTCACTATGTTGGCCATTGCGCCTCTTAAGCAATTACTTTGAAATTTGATTTTCAATTGAAACAATGGAACAATGTTTGGACTTCCTAGTTACCGTGCAACGTTTCATCCTGTTTAGAGGTGATCCGTATTGCAGTGGTATTAGTAAGTCGTAGAAAAAAGAAAATATTGAGATGTGGTTGGTAGCCGCATGAGAAAAAAAGTAGAATAGTTTACAGAGTTTAGAGTTTCAGGATTATTGATAGGCTTATTATCGTGTTACTTTTTGGAGTAATTGAAGCCCGTACGGATGTCTACGAAGAGTTAGGTGTCTTTAGTAACCTGATTATCGCTAACTTTGTTTGAATTACACTTAGTTTTATTTTAAACCCTAAAAGGGTTTTTCGGAGGGTTTTAGAGGTGATCCGTATTGCAGTGGCATTAGTAAGTCGTAGAAAAAAGAAAAATATTGAGATGTGGTTGGTAGCCGCATGAGATAAAAAGTAGTATAGTTTACAGAGTTTAGAGTTTCAGGATTATTGCTAGGCTTATTATCTTGTTACTTTTGGGAGTAATTGAAGCCCTTTCGGATATCTATAAAGAGTTAGGTGTCTTTAGTAACCTGATTATCGCTAATTTTGTTTGAATTACACTTAGTTTTATTTTAAACCCTAAAAGGGTTTTTCGGAGGGTTTTACAGGTGATCTGTATTGCAGTGGCATTAGTAAGTCGTGGAAAAAAGAAAAATATTGAGATGTGGTTGGTAGCCGCATGAGAAAAAAAGTAGTATAGTTTACAGAGTAGTAGAGTTTCAGGATTATTGCTAGGCTTATTATCTTGTTACTTTTGAGAGTAACTGAAGCCCTTTCGGATATCTACGAAGAGTTAGGTGTCTTCAGTAACCTGATTATCGCTAATTTAGTTTGAATTACTCTTAGTTTTATTTTAAACCCTAAAAGGGTTTTTCGGTCAACATTGGTAAGTGGCAAGGCAGCTTAGCCTGCAGTTAGTACACTTAGGCGTGATGCGGTCCTTTGTAGGGCAATCTTGGCGTAGGTATTTAACATGTATATTTAACGCAATTAGGCAGGGAATTGCATACCTACGAGGCGTGCTTAACCCGCTGGCATCTATAGCATTGTTTCACACGTTGATTGCTTTTCAATGCTTCAATTTTTACAGAAATGTAGTGTATAACTTGGATTTGCTATGTTTTTACCTGGTGAAACTTTTACCATATAGAGGGGCATTGGACTGCTAGTCTTCCTATTTTTTAACATGGCAGCCATGGTAACAGTGAAACCATGTTCTTTTAGGCTACTGAAGATAAGATCGGTCTCAGTGTAACAGGGGAGACCCCATATGCAAACCCTTTTAGGGCTTTAATCTTTGGGGTGAAGCGCGTTGTATTTAATATATGAGCGTCTATCCAGCGTTGCGTTTCCCCTAAATTATCCTCAACTTCGCATAGGACCACAAACCGTTCACGTTTAAGAGCTATGTTTCTGTGAGATTAACCCTCTCGCTGCGCAGTCCGAGATATTCTCGAGCATGCATTTGTCCGTATAATTAATATTATTGATTATTTCCACCAGTTATTTATTAGCGTAAACTTTGTCTGATTTAATAAGGATATTTTCCCAATTACGATAGTCAAAAATTTCTGCTTTAAAGAACCGGTGATATGAGATTAAAAATTCTGTAATAGACGCTCATCGCGAAGAATTACTTACGCAGCGAGAGGGTTAAAGGAGAAATTAAGTAAATAATGAAACATCAAGAAATTCTACTGGTTTAAAACGTTTTTAACCGAGATCAAAATAACCCACATCTTACGAAAGACTATTTTGAGGCTGTCAAGTATGCACTAGATTGAAAATGAACAAAATTACTAACCAGGCGGACGTTTTTCTTAATCATTAAATATGGAGAAATCTAATTTAGCCACCGTAGTGTTATCAAAAACTTCATTGTTATCAAAACCTAGTTGCTTTTAATGACGTTTGATTTGAAAATAGTTCTAAAATCTCTCAAAGAGAAGTTCTAATAGTTACAATGTTGCGGAGTCCAAAGTTGTATCACATTTTAAACCCTTACTTACTTAATTTTAATAAAATCGAAAAGTGCAACTACTGTCATTTGTACCCAGTGTTGCCAGATAGTCAAAAGTCAATTTCCCCAAAATTTCTGAAATTTTCCCCAAATCAGTGTTTTTTCCGTAAAAGTCCCCAACTGAGTTTTTACTCAAAGAGGGAATTTTTAAATTTTCAATTTACCACTATAAAAATATGTAAGTAATTTAAGCTAAAAAATTTTCCCCAAATCAAGCCTTTTTTTGAAAAAATTCCCCATTTACAAAATCAAACTTTTAAACTGGGCTGAATGCATATTCTGTAGCTACATGAGAATGAGAGATATTTTGCAGTGACAAGTTATTTCATGTTTGTTTTTAAAAGTATTGTCTAACAATGTTGGACTATTGTTACATTAGCTCCATAGCTTTAGACAATCCTTTATCAATTGGGATTTGAATGAATCCGAAATGGTACGCTGTTTTAATTTTTTTGTCATCCCTATACTAAAGTACATAATCATAATGCAAAGTATTTTCGCTGTATCAATCGATGTGCTTTTGCATATCACAAGAGAAAAATATCTGCTTTCCACATATTTAAGTTAAATTTTTTTTTTAAGTACGGCGTAGGAATTTTTCATTAAAGTCCTGGAGATTTAGTCACGTGCAGATTTAAGCTGCTTAAGACTTTAGAGTCTCATGTATCTGTAATATGTGTAAACTGTAATGTAGTAAACAATGAACACGACCACATCCAAGAGAATAATGTTTGATATTTCCGATTTCTGGATTGTATTTTCGTTTTTCAAATCAAAATTGAGTGCGAGACTGATCCAGTTTTTCTACAGGACTAAAATAAATTAAAAATTCCCCAAGTTTTTCCCCCAAATTTTTGTAGTCCCCAAAAGTTTCCCCACGAACTACTTGTCTCCAAACAATTCCCCTAGAGGTTCAAAATTCCCCAAAATGGGGAAAAAATCCCCAATCTGGCAACACTGTTTGTACCCCATATTAAAACATTGTTAATCGCCAATTTTACATGAAATCTGGGTTTTAAAACTGCAAAAAAATTCGCTGACTTACGAAATTCTTTCTTAAATTGGTTTCTTAGATATATACAGGGTGTTACATAACTATATGTCAGAAATATGAACGCAGGTAGAAGTGACCTAAATAAGCAGATTTCGCATTGGAATTTGGGTGTGGAAATGCACCGTTGAGCTAGTACACTGTAAAAAAAAAAATCTGCAAAGTTACTAAAGTTTTTGTAGGAAACTTGGATTCCTAGAACTTTTTATGTAACGGCAACAACTAATATTCATGTAACATACACACTTTTGCGCCAAAAATTAAAAAATCTGTAAGGTTACTAAGAATTTTTTAGGAAGCTGGGACGTCTAGAACTTTTCATGTAACTGCAACAAGTGTTACAGATAAAATTTTAGTAAGATTACTGTAATGTTAGCAGATTCGTTTGTAAAGTTACAGATTTCTGTAGCTTTTCAAAAACTATTTTTGTAGATTTGCAGCTTTTCTTGTACAGTTACAGATGAAAGTTTAGTAATCATGTAACTTTACATCTGTAGAACTACATATTTTTTTTTTACACTGTAGAGGTGCTGTTAAGTTCAGTAGATAAAGGCACTTCGCAGGCTCGAAATCGTTATTCTCTCACGGATTTAGAGTGACATGCTTCGTTACACCAAACTTGCCGACATGAATTTCATGCATGGGGCTGAGCAAGGAAATTACTCACACTTAACGCACGTCCAGGATCTGTCAAGCTTCTCGAACTACTATTCTCTACTGTGCGTAATACTGCTTCTGATACTTCAGTAATTGTGCAATATCTTGACATGCCCGTATCACGTCTGGAAGCATAAAACGATCCACTCGCGTATAACTCACGTTGAAGAAGCTCAAATGTACGGTGATCTGGCAGAATCCTCTTGGGAATCGTTCTATGTACATCCTTTGAGCAGCCAATCCATTTTCTTATGTAAACCCCTACGTCAGCACACACGAAATGCTTGTCAGAAAGTTCCGCGTTGGTATAATAATGCATTTTGCTCAAAATCCATGCGGGGAATGAAGATTTAAGACAGCGAAACGCTTTCATCCGCCGTACTCAAAAGCGACCTCGGTTGCCTCACCCCATCCATTCCAATGTGAAATCTGCTTACTTAGGTACCCTCTACCTGCCTTTACATATAGTTTTAAAACACCCTGTATTTTTTAAGTTTATGCATTAATAAATATCTTAAAATGTACTGATTTAATATATTAAATTTTTGCAACAAAATGAAATATGGACAGAATGCTATAAATGTATTTTTTAAAAGATAAAAGCAACGTCCTTAGCCCTTGATATTTCGTAAAATAAACAGGCAAAGTCTCGAGATCGCTGAACAATGCGTTAACCCTTTGTAACTCAACAACCTCTATCTGAAAATTATATGTTCAGATGATAGAAAACATAAAATAATTAAAAAAAATTAGAACATAACAAAATCTTGTGTAAAAGAGGCTTTTTCATATCTCTAACAAACGGAAGATTACATATTTCTCATAAGTATTGTCAATTTCTGATATAAAATTGTAATGTATACGAGCTTAGCTTCGTAAAAAAAAATTTTTTTTGTACGTGTTGAGCCTTTTTAATTTTACAAAATTTACGAAGTATATTTTAGCAACAACGATGTGAAATTGCTCAAATGGTAATTAAAGTTTGGTTTAAAAATTTAACTCGGTATCGCAGTCTGTTCATAGTTATATTAGCTATTTTTATTAAGTTGCTGGGAGATAGCAGCAGTAAATAAAATCTTTCACAATTCACTGTACAAGTGACATTGACTTTCAGATATGTTGCAGATATGCAACACAGTAATATATAGGATTATTGTAGAAATAAAAGAGTCTTTTCGGCATGTGCGGGAAGGAAAAGGTAGCTTTCATATTTCTTGGTTTTAAAATTTTGCAAATTTTACTCGAAACTACTTTTACTAGTATTTTAAGGAGCTAAAACGCGACAAACCAGATAAGAGAATATTCGTGAATACTGAATTTAAATAAGAATTGCGCCAAATTAGTAAGCTATAGCCAAGTTGGCATCATTTATGGTTACTTATTTTTGGTCGCCAAATTTGGCGATATTTCGCCAACTGTCGTCAAGCTTGGCGAAAATTTGAAGCTAATGGTTATTAACGTATTTAAGCATTGCACGACAGTGCAATGCTAATTTATTTACAGTTGTTGCTGTTTTTAATTTGTTCTGCAAATTGTTTTTTGTTTAATAGTTTTATGCATATGATTAGGAAAATGGTTCCAGCAGTGAAAGATAGTTTGCGAGAAATGACGTTCAATAACACTCCTAAATCAATACCTTATTTTGTTTTTTAATTGTTGTTTTGCTTCCAAATGTCAACCACCCAAAAATTTCAAATTGCTACATCGCAACCAATTTTTTAAAGTAGAGACGAAACAAAAAATACTCCGAAATCCTTGCATCAAGGCCCAACACTTAAACATAAATAAAATATGGATTTCTAAATTTTTTGTGTATTTTTTTAGTTTCAATTATTTAAATGGCCACCATTTTTAAACAAGATGACGGATGAAGTTTGGCAACGATCTCGATCGAGACATTTGTATGTACTATACATACAATTAATCTTATCCAAATAGGTTTGCATATACGAGATTTGTCGCATGACAAAAATCATATATATATGTATGTCACATTTGAACAAAGGGTGGTTTTGCGGTTTGGGAGTCATGATCGGTGAAAATATACGAAACGTTTTCGAAAGTGCTTTGCTCCGGGCGGCTGCAATAGGTAGCCTTTTACTTTTTGTAATGAAAGCTTCTTAAAAGGAATCGGAAAGGCAGAGTCCGTGTAAAAAAAACAAACTGGTATAACTGCTGTTTTCAGAAAGTTTATAATGAAATCACAACAAAGGTGTCATTACATTAATTTGTTTTTTAAAATGGTAATCCTCATTTTATGACACCATATCTGATTTTCTTGGAAGCGCAGAAAAATGTTATCTGAACATATTTCTTCTTGAATTTCCATAGCGTTATACAATAAAATGTTTAACGGATTTATCCATAAAGTGGAAAAAATCATAATTAAAATATTGGAGTAAAAACATCTACTATTCTACTGTTACTTATGAAGCAGAATAGCAAGATAATCTTAAAAAATAAAGTAAAAAAAAATGCCTATTACAGTTTCCGGTGTTTGTTTACAATTTTCTTATGTGGGGTTGAAGATAACAGGCTAAAATCTTTTCAGACAGTAGAAAAAAAACAAACAATTTCCCCCTATATCTTGAAAAATATGTCTTGGAATAAATTTCTAGCATACATATCCATGTTTTGACGACTCTCAATCTGTTTACGTAAGAATTAATAAAGACCATAATTTTTTATATGAATTTTTTGATAATTTTCCATTGTTTAAAATATATTTTAGAATCGAAAAAATGCCTTGAGCATTTTAGGATCTATTCATTGTGTATCAGTAAAAAAGAAGTTTCGAACTGATGATTTTTAATAAAGATACAAATTAAAGTTACTCGCGTGGATTTAACCTTCGCATTCCTAAACTTCAACTTCTTCAAACTATGAAGATTTATGAAAATTTATATAAACTATACCATTTCTGGACTTCCGTTGTTAAATAAACTTAAATGTGGTGTCTGAAGCGTATATTACAAATTGAAAAACTCGAATTTCGCACACATTTTATTATGTACCCAATACCTATTTCATATACTTCATTCATACGAAAAGAAAACATTATTTCGAGTTTAAATACAAGTAAGTTGTAATTTAATTGTAAATGATATGAATATAAATAGACCGGGAGGTGGCAGCCCAGACAATCCCCTCATCGAGTTCACGGCTGAAATTACAGAATTAGTTAAAATTATATTCGAATATTAAAATGCAATCGGTCTGCAAGTCATATCTTGGTGGAAAACACCTGAAAACCCGATTTTAGTGGTTGACTCGTAGGTTTACCATTTGTTTTACTGCACCCAAAAGTATGAAAACATGGAGGACTCAGAGCAAGAAATCACGATGCTAAACCTATGAGCCAACCGCTAAAACCTGCTTTTCAGGTGTTTTCCACCAAGATATGACTTGGCAGACCGATTGCATTTAAATATGCAAATCAACTTTTAACTAATTTTGAAATTTCAGCCGTGAACTCGATGAGGTGATTGTTTGTGCTACCAGCCTCCCGGTCTAAAAGGCTTATCTTTTTTTTTAACACTTTCCAACATAGTTAAAAAGTTATGACTTCAGTTTGTCTGTCTCCCGTCTGTGTTTCCACGCTCTAACTCGCATAAATAAATTCAGATTTTCGTGCAATTGATAGATGTTAATGATGTTTACCATGATATGTTTGGTATTGAATATGAAGTGTGTAGCACGAATAGATCTTTTACAGGGGCACTCAAAACAATTCCGTTACATCATGGTGAATGGAAAAAAATCTTTTGCAGTGTATTTTAATGACATTAAGTTATTTCAGATGTATTGAAATTGATATACATAACTGAATTTCACTACAAGATTATCACTAATGAATAGGGCCTTTTTAGCATTTATCGTTCAATTACAGGGACACGCAAAAGAAACTTGTTACAATACTGTCTTTGAGCAATAATTGCTGGAAGTGCGTTTTCAACTTCCGTATGCCTTTTGAATTTAACCAAATTTTTGCCTGTTACTCGTTGTGTATAAATTCTATACAGGGCTACACAAAAGAATCGACGTATCATTCTCCTTACTAGCGAAAATTGCTGAAGGGGAATTTTCAACAAGATAAGCTCACTATGCATTACCTACATGAATGAAAATTTTGCATACATGTAGTTTACACATACAAATCAATATATCATGTACAGGGCTGCTAAAAAAATCGGATAATTTTCCGTTTGTAGATCGGAATTCCTGAAATTGGACTTTTAAATGTGTTATGCATTTCCAAACGGTTCAATTAGACATCATATGTCAAATTATAAACGACGAAGGTTTAAATATATAGCAAATTAACACCTTTTAATAATATACTAATTTCAAATGCTAAAAGATGTAAATTAAAACTTTAAATCCAGTAAAAATACGTTTATTTCGACTGTTTACATGTTTCGACTCACCTCGAGTCATTTGCAAAACAAATAAATGAAACTATTCTAAAATTGCTCGTCTATATATCAAAGTAAAATAAAAAATAACGTGTATAATATGAAAGAATACGTGGAAATTTGAACGATGGCGTTTCCTAGACCGTGCAATTTTAGAATAGTTTTATTTATTTGTTTTGAAATGACTCGAGGTGAGTCGAAACATCTAAACAGTCGAAATAAGCGTATTTTTCCTGGTTTCAATGTTTTAATTTATACCTTTTAGGTAGCGCTGAAGTTTTGTTACATTATTCTGAATTTGTTGGAAAGTGCTCCATAATCTATGCTTGAAGCAGATATTTCTTCCTTGTTTTCCTTTGACACGGATAGTACAACATATTACTTTTCAACTTACAAACACGCATAATTTTTCAAAAGTAAAATATTAATGTAACGTAAAACAGACTAATGTACGTATTTAGTTAAAGCGATAGCAATAAATGATTTATGTTGGTCACTGTTATTTTCAGTTTAATACTTCTGTACTTGTTTTAAAGATTAAAAAGTATAAATCCAATCAAAAAATGACAATCATTGTTAATTTTTATATGCATTAATATCAACGGGGAACACTGAATTGTAGACATTTTATAATATATTATACATACACAAGTTAGGTTACTTCCGCGCGGTCTTCCATCTTATGGGCTTTACGTTATGCATTATCTCTAGTCTGTTTGGTCTGCAAATATAATCTCGCTGTATATTAATCTAGTGTTACACTGTAAGCTCGCATGTACATCATTTATAATAACTCTGTAAACATAATATTATAATTTGTATGTGTTGACAGAGCGAATTGGCTGATAATGTTTGATCAGATATTTAGGTAATCGTTAATGACTAGCATTACGTTTAAGAAATTGTGTAGTAATTAAAATATATATCCAAGATATATTTATTAAATGGTGATGACTGTTAAAAATTATTTTTAAATTTTTGGTATTCTGTTCTAAAATTAATTTTTGTAAATAAGTTTGTTACACATTAAATTTTATCGTAAATAAATAATGATTTATTAAACATTGGAACTTGCAATATGCTGTCATACAAATTATCTTGCCTCCCCATTGATTCTTTATTTTATTTTATATTATTTTTTATATGGTTTCTAAAATATATGTAGAATTTTCTTCAAACAATAATTAAAAATTTTAAATATGCGTTATATATTTTTAAGAATAAACCAGTAAGCAAAATATAGATGGATATATATATATTTTTTTTCCAAAAAAGCAGTTTTTTTCACACTTACATAGTTAACAAGACGAGTTACATTTTCTTTCGAAATGTGCTTTGTTAATGTGATTTTAAATGTTCTATAATTTATTCTAATAATATTGACTTATTTTCGTTCCTCTTTAAACTATATTTTGTTTAATTGGCCATGACAGATTTGTGTGAAAGTAAGCTAATGTTAAACCAAATGGCAGCGTTCTTGCCAAATTTCACAGTGCATTTTAATATTTTCATTTTTTTCTTTTATGTTATTTCTTTTTATTGTCTATAGTATATTTAAATTCAGTCTATACCCGGGTACATTTTTACTTTTTTTTCAATATGGTTGCTGATTTTATTTTATTTATTTATTTAATTAATGAAATTTTCATTTTTCAGTAACCGGGAACGTTCTTAAAAAGTCCTTCCGGCCAGTGCCGGGAGGAAGAGGTAGCTTTCATATTCCTTATTTTTAAAAAGCAAGCTTATATTATTCAAACACACGAAGCTCAATTTAGTGGAAACCGATTATAGGAGATTCAATCCTAATCTTTATCAATATTAAATCATTATGAATGAGAATTTCGCGAAATTAGTCAGCTTTATCCAAGCTGCTTTTATTTAAAGTAACTTATATTTGGTTGCCAAATTCGGCGATATCTTGAAGTACCTGCCATTTTAAGACAACATGGTGGATGAGGCTAACGAGTGAACTTGGTCAAGACCTTAGTAATTTCTGTGCACATGCTCACTCACATCGGAATCGGTTGATATATACAAGTTCTCTCGCAGGCAAAAAATCAGATTTTTCAAAATGTCACCCACATTAGAAATTCAAACTGCTATATCTGAGCCATTTTCTAAGATAAAGACAAAACAAAAAATGCTCCGGAATCCTTATATCATGGTAAAATACTTAAGAAAGAAACCTTTTTCAATTTCTAATTCTTTTGCACCTTACTTTAAATATAATTTTTTATTTAATTTAATGGCCTCCATTTTGAAACAAGATGGCTGATGAAGCTGGCCAGCGAACTTGGTCGAGACATTACGATATACTATCCACATGCCTTCTTACATCGAAATAGGTTAATGAATACGCGTGTTATCACGTGACAAATATCAGATCGTTTCAAAATGTCAGCCATGCTAGAAATTCAAAGTGCAATAATTCAACCATTTTTAAAGATATATATACGAAACAAAAACTGCTCCGGAATCTTTTTATCAAGGTCAAACACATAAAAAAAATCTTTTTCATTTTTCAATTTTTTGATAACTCATTTTAAATTTAAAATGTAATTTTTTTTTTAAATAGCAGCCCTTTTGAAACAAGATGGCGAATGAAGCTGACCAACGAACTCGGTCGAGACATTGGTATGTACTATGTACACACCAAGTTACATCCAAATCGGTTCATAAATACGCCTGTTATTGCGTGACAAAAATCAGGTTGTTTCAAAATGTCAGCCACAATAGAAATTCAAAATGCTATAACTCAGCCATTTTTTTAGATATAGAAGAAACAAAAACTGTTCCGGAATCTTTGTATTAAGGTCAAACACATACAAAAAAATCTTTTTCATTTTCCAATTTTTTTGGTACCTCATTTTAAATTTTAAATTTTTATAAAAATTTTAAATGGCCGCCATTTTGAAACAAAATGGCGGATGATGCTGGCGAACGAACTCGGTCGAGAAATTGGTACGTATTATGTATACACCAAGGTACATCCAAATCGGTTCATAAATACGCCTGTTATCGCGTGACAAAAATCAGGTCGTTTCAAAATGTCAGCCCCGCTAGAAATTCAAAGTGCTATAAATCAGCCATTTTTTAAGATATAGACGAAACAAAAACTGCTCCAGAATCTTTGTATCAACGTCAAACACATATAAAAAAATATTTTTCAATTTTCAATTTTTTGGTACCACATTTCAAATTTAATTTTTTTAAAAAAAATTTAAATGGCCGCCATTTTGAAACAAGATGGCGGATGAAGCTGGCCAACGAACTCGGTGGAGACATTGGTACGTATTATGTATACACCAAGGTACATCCAAATCGATTCATAAATACGCCTGTTATCGTGTGACAAATATCAGGTCGTTTCAAGATATCAGTCAAGCTGGAAATTCAAAGTGCTATAACTCAGCCATTTTTTAAGATATAGACAAAACAAAAAATGCTCCGGAATCTTTGTATCAAGGTCAAACACATAAGAAAAAAATATTTTTCAATTTTAAATTTTTTGGTACCACATTTCAAATTTAAAATTTTTAAAATTTTTTTAAATGGCCGCCATTTTGAAACAAGATGGCGGTTGAAGCTGGTCAACGAACTCGGTCGAGACATTGGTACGTATTATGTATACACCAAGGTACATCCAAATCGATTCATAAATACGCCTGTTATCGTGTGACAAATATCAGGTCGTTTCAAGATATCAGTCAAGCTGGAAATTCAAAGTGCTATAACTCAGCCATTTTTTAAGATATAGACAAAACAAAAAATGCTCCGGAATCTTTGTATCAAGGTCAAACACATAAGAAAAAAATATTTTTCAATTTTAAATTTTTTGGTACCACATTTCAAATTTAAAATTTTTAAAATTTTTTTAAATGGCCGCCATTTTGAAACAAGATGGCGGTTGAAGCTGGTCAACGAACTCGGTCGAGACATTGGTACGTATTATGTATACACCAAGGTACATCCAAATCGATTCATAAATACGCCTGTTATCGTGTGACAAAAATCAGGTCGTTTCAAGATATCAGTCAAGCTGGAAATTCAAAGTGCTATAACTCAGCCATTTTTTAAGATATAGACAAAACAAAAAATGCTCCGGAATCTTTGTATCAAGGCCAAACACATAAGAAAAAATTTTTTTTCAATTTTAAATTTTTTGGTACCACATTTCAAATTTTAAATTTTTAAAATTTTTTTAAATGGCCGCCATTTTGAAACAAGATGGCGGTTGAAGCTGGCCAACGAACTCGTTCGAGATATTTGTATGTACTATGTACACACCGAGTTTCATCCAAATCGGTTCATAAATACGAGAGTTACAGTATGACAAAGATCAGATATATATATATGGATATATATATATATATATATATATATATATATATATAAACTTTTGAACGGAGGGTGGTTTCGGGGTCTGGGGGTCATGATCGATGAAAATGTACCAAAATGTTTTGAAATCGCTTTCCTCCGAACGGCTGCAATAGGTAGCTTTTTGTAATGAATGCTACCTAAAAGTAATTTAACCAAAGGAGGCCTTATTTTAAGAAATTGTACATTTATAAAACATTTACAGATATTTTCTCTAGAACAGTGGTTCCCAACCTTTTTTGGCCGCGCCCCACCTAAACATCTCTAAAATCATGATGTCCCCCCTCCCCTCTACATCATATAAATCTTATTACATAAGAAAAACTTCTATTTTCCAGAAGGATACGAAAATAGCATTAACTCTGATAAATGATTTCACATTCTTTAATTTATTAAAATCGATTTTTTTTTAATTACAAGTATGTTTTTATCTTACTGTGACTTAACTCTATGAATACAATGAGGCCATGGATGTTCGCATTGTTATTGTTTTATTTTTAGGCATATTTGTTGTCTTTTCGCATGTCACCACAAATTTTAAAGTGACAAATAGTGTATATTTTTATTTTCGTAAAATTTCTTGAAATCTCACTCACACTTTATATTACATCTGATAGAATTGATATTTTTCATAATGGAATTTAGTACTTCGTTTAGTCATACGTAAAATTTCCGGATTCGCGCTTTTATCCGTTTTAACCCCTTGGGGGGCACCGGTATATATTATATACCACCTATGATTAATGACGTTTTACACCAGAAAAAAGGTATTAAATTTTACTTTTCTAACTTTGGTAGAAAAAAGCTGTAAAATTGCTTTTACTTATTTTGAAATAAAATTTTTCAAATATTCCGGTTCGAATTCAGCATTTCACAAACGTAACTGCTTGCCCCTCAAGGGGTTAAGTAACTATTTTTCTTCCCCCTCATACCATAACTTTTTTGATAGCGGGCATCTTTTTCGCATTGTTATTTGGCCAACATGTTTTCTCCGATTTTAAATTTTAAGATGGATATGTCATGAATTATTTTTATATATTGTGTATGTGGTTTGCAGAACAGCCAGAAAAGTTTACTTTATCTATAGTTACTCATTTCCTACCGTGATGCGCACGGGGTTTTTATCAATTTCATAAAAGTAGTATCTTATTTAGATAATTCAGAGTATTTTTTAGATTAAAAATGTCCAAATAGTCAATTTTAAATACACCCTACCTTGTTAAAAATTTGCAGCATTCTGGCAGGTCATTTGACCGTTTTTTTCCGAAAACGGTTATACAACCGTAATTTAACACTATTCTGACCATATTATTGGCCATTTCATGGTCAGAATATAGTTAAATTATGGTTATGAAACCGTTTTTTCAAAAAACGGTCGAATAACCTGCCAGAATGCTGCATATTTTTAACAGTGTACGAAATTCTATATGTAAATTTTCCTTCATGGAGCTATTACACTATGCGTTTTACTAAAATAATATTAAAACCAGAAAAATTGAAAAAAGACTTAATATAAACAAAAAATTATGTCAAAACATCTAAAATAAAATTTACGTAATTATTCCAGTGTCAGTGTATTTTTAACCTTTAAACGGGAAGGCTTCGAAAATTAATTGTTATTCCGTTATTTTAAATTTTTTTTCATCTGTAATTTCTAATTTTAGACCTCGGCACAGCTTTCATTAGAATAAAAAGATCGAAATTTTTTTAGTAAGAAATCTGAAATTGCCCCCCTGAAAAATCATATTTCCCCCTGTGGGGCGTGGGGCCCCACGTTGGGAACCACTGCTCTAGAAGTTCAATAACGAAAGTAATGAAGAAATAAAGACAAGAAAGGGAAATTAAAGATTTTACCAGTCACATATTTTATAAAGGTGCGAATGCATATTTGTTAGAATTTCATTTATCTTTGTGAATATTAAGACGTTTATTCAGGCTATTTACATTAATCTAGCATTAGTAAGATTCTGGACAGAATTACGTGAACCGCAATAACCTCAGAAAAATAATCCAGCCTTGTTCTACTGAGTTTCCAATATTAAAAAAAAAAAATAAATAATACTCCATCAAGGGTATCAAAGCAGTAGATACAGGGCTGATTTAAACCATTTTCTTTCATTGTGCGGGGAAGTAATTTTTTCCAAGATCAAATTAACTCCAAATTACGGCATTTTTTGTTACTTTAAAAGTAATATAGTACATAAATTCAAAAATATATAAAATTATTTTTAGAGATAAAGACCTATTTATTTCACTGCATACTTTTCTGTCGTCGCGTCGTAAGAAAATCGTGGTCTACATTTGTAAAACTGCTAAAGCCGAATTGTTATTTACGAAATATACAACATTGCTGGAGTTACCAATTTTGCTTTTATCACTCTTATGTAACTTTTATACATTACTTAATTTTAATTTTTACGCTATCAAATAGGGAAGAAAATATGAGCTTACTTTTCAATGAAATGTGTTTGATAACTATAGCTACATTAACGGATTTTTTCAGACTTTTTATATGCTTTTCAATCATTTTTTTTAAATATATCTCAAACATGCGCATCTGTTTGGTACAAAAATGCAAAGTAGATGCTAACAAACTTACCACGATTGACAATTCATTGCCCACAGCAAATGGAAAGGGGGGGGGTCCAATTAAGTGGACGGTGGACGTTTAAAATATTTTCTTTTAATTTTCATAACAGAGATTTGAAATTTTGTGCATTTCACCATAAGTATATAGACAACCTTAAAAGAAATTTCCAATCTTATTATAATTTTAAGATCTTTTAAAAAATTTAAAATTTTAAAACAAAATTTTAAAGTGCTCTGTGCATCTTAATTATGTAGATATTTCTTCGACTTTGGATTTTAACCATGTAAAAATCGGCTAAGATGTGTTATTATCCCTCCGTCCGTCATCTTGGGTTTTTGGCGATTTTTATCGCTCTGGTAACCCGATGGTTGATGTCGAGTGATTTGTTCTGGCAACCCTTTTATTACGACGCGAGAGCCGGCATTATCGCGGGAACATTCATTTCAATCCTGGATCTTGTTGCTGACGGATTTCCACGTGCTATCACTGACCAGATTGTATCTCTTTTTTTTTTTTTAGTCTTCAATTTAGTGATTTTTTTATTGCTTTTGCTCTTATGGCTTCCCCGATTTGAGATGTCATCGCTAAATACCTGGCCTTTTTCCGCACTTCTGGAAATAGGCCTATTTTGGGCAAAGAAGGCGATGGTAGTTTGTCGTAATAAGAGAATCTAATCTTATTTTTGTATTTTTTTTTCGGAATTTGTTTGCTTAATCAAGAGAATTTAGAGAATTTAATCTTATTTTTGTGTTTTTTTCGTATTTAAAGTAATCTAGAGATACCACCTGGTTAATTTAATAGCTTATTATAATCCAGAATTTAATATTTTTGTATTTTTTTTCCGAATTTGTCTATTTAAAGTGTTGTGTATTTCAAATGTAAAAAAAAAAGGTAAGTAATCTAGAAAATCTAATATTTTTATTTGTGTATTTTTTCCTGAAATTTTGCTTTTAATTACATTGTTACATTTTCTTTATTATGTTTTCTAGTGATTTATGTGCGTGTTAGGCTTAACGAAAATAAAATGTAAATAATGAAGAAAACATGCGCATGTTAGGCTTAACGAAAAGATATGTAAATGAGACAAATTTACATTGTTTTTGTTAAGCCTAACATGCGCATATTTTCATCAATATTTACATTTTTTTCGTTAAGTCTAACATGCGCATATATTGCTACTTGGCGACATTTTATACTTGGCGGAAAAGGGGTTTTCACGCCAAAAAAATCCAAGATGGCGGATGGAGGGATAATAACACATCTGTTCCTAAAAATCTATTACAAACAAATCTGTGTATCGATTCTTTAATCCCTTAAATAGTAAATGTTTTAGAGATATTTTTCTGAATTCCATATCGATTTTCATGAAAACTCTGCCTTATAATAAGTTAAAAATCGAATTTAATTGTCTTAATAAAGTCGAATTTTATGCATACACAGTTCCTCTTTAAGGAATATAAGGTTTTTTTTCGTTATCAGTTTCATGAATCTTGATTAAAAATTAAGTAGCAAGAAGCATTAAAAAAAAAAAAAAAAAAAAAAAAAAAAAAAAAAAAAAAAAAAAGGCCGAAATACCAGTATTTAGAAAAACAGATTTAAAGTATATTAATAGGCAGAAAAAAAAAAAAACATTAAATGCTTTACAAAAATTTTAATAATGAGGATCTGAGACAATTTGTGTCTGAGAAGCGTATGGACATGTCTTGCACCGAACATCTAAACACTTACGAAAAAGTAAAGGACGAGGGGGAGAGTATAAATGGTCAATGGATGACGATCCAGGAACAACCCCATTATTGTTCCTGTACATTACACTGCATAGATGCTAAGTGTATCTTGCCAGGATCGAGATGTTTACTAAGAACTGCCATATAAAATATTTTGAAAAATGCATTAATTGCAAAAGTTAAGAAAATATAATAATATAAAAATCAATAATAAAAGAAACTAAATTAGTCTTGATTAAATTTAATATTAAATATCTTGAGTATGAAATATAAATTTATATACAATATGTACAAATCAGAGAAGCAGTACTCAAAAACTACTTTTAATATTTCCAAAACCAAATAATGATATCCCGAAGTGCATAAACTACAAAAGCAAGAAACCATTGGACTTTTTAGAACAAATAAAATAACCGCATCTAAAATCCAAAACCTAGAACGACAATAACCTTGCTAAGACGACCAAAAATGCTATCCTAATTGACTTCTCAGACCAAAGTGATATAAATATAAATGACTAAAGCATATTACCATTAAAACTATTATAGAAATAATTATTGCTACCATATATTGATGTACTATATATATATAAATAATAGTTCATACAGAATAAATTTATGAAAAGCAATAGCAAAAAAAAAAAAAAAAAAAAAAAAAAAAAAAAAAAATGCAATTTAACAAGTTACAACGACCATTTGGAAAATGATTTTTTCAAAGACTAAAATTTAAGACATAAAAAATAGCAAGGAGTTGATCATACATTACGTACGCCATGAATTAAACATTAATAATGTTATTACACGTAAAAGTTGCAAGCGATAGAAATCGCCTGCGACTCGTACATATTATCCATCTGAAACTTAAGTATTATCCAAGCATTTCATTGGCTGTTCGGGAAAAGGCTTTTCCATCGTCAGATTTCCAAGAAATCTGACGGCCAATTTTAAATGGAATTTATTTCTTAAACTTCTAAACATCCCACAATATTACTTTTTATGTCGTCGTATAGAGATAAAAATTGTCATAGTGGCAACACTCTGTTGTCCATCTCTGTTGAAAGTAAAGGGAAATACAGATTACTGTATAGACCAATCAGAAAACGAATAAAACGATGTTTAAACTAAACCTTCAGATATGCTTTTGATTTCCTACCTTGACGAGGACAATAACCATTTTTCCAAATGGTTTAAAAAAATTAACAAATTAACAAATTACAACGACCATTTGGAAAATGATTTTTTCAAAGATTAAAATTTAAGACATAAAAAATCGCACGGAGTTGATCATACATTACGTACGCCATGGATTAAATATTAACATTCCTGGACCCATCATGAACAAATTTTAAAAGAAATTTCAGTTTTACAATTTTCGGTGCTGTAAATATTTAAACTTCTACGTAGCTGATCATATATTACGAACGCCATGGATTAAACATTAATATTCCTGGACCAATTTTAAATGAAATTTCATTTTTAAACTTCTAAATATCCCACAATATTACTTTTTATATCGTCGTATAGAGAAAAAAATGTACTTTTAAATGCAATTTATTTGAAAGCTGTATCTCAATTTGTTTCTGAGTTATTAATTTTTTTGTAGTTTTTATTACTTTTTTGTCATAGTGGCAACACTCTGTCGTCCATCTCTGTTGAAAGTAAAGGGAAATACATATTTCTGTGTAGACCAATCAGAAAACGAATAAATTGCAGATTAAACCAATAAAAAGCTTCAGATATGCTTTTGATTTCCTATCCTGACGAGGACAATAACCATTTTTCCAAATAGTTAAAAAAATGTTTGTGAACAAAATTAAAACACTTGTAACTTTGCGTCAAATAATCACATCTGCGTGCGGTTTTCCACGAGTGATAAAGTACAAATTGGAGAATAATAATAAACACCAAAAGAAATGTCGATTTTGGGCTCGACGTTTGCTCAAATGTCCCCTTAATCATGTGATTAGACTATCCATAAGATTCAACGCTAAATTAAAATCTTTTAGCAAAACTGCAATTTTTCATTTTTTTTGCTGTGTTACCAGCCGTCTATTTAAAAAACAACAACAATAAAAAAAATCAGATTGCTTGATTGCCCATCCCCCACATTATTGAAATAGTAATGCAATATAACTTCGAAAATCCGGCATCATTGGGAGAGAGACTATGCCGGATTTTTGAAGGAATGTCAAAAGTAGTAGCTAGGAATATCAAAAGTAGCACTGTATCCTTAATGGTGCCTTTAGCCATAATTTAATTCATTATTAAGTGATAATTCTGTAAGAAATAGAGAAAATTAAATGTAAAAAAAATTACATCAATTAATATTTTCTATATTACAGAAAAAAATCTAATAAAGAGTGAAATTATTTCTTGTCGTGTAATTTCCGAAACATCGATGTAAATTCCGTTTGCTTCAATGTTTTTGGCAGTTCTTTGACAAGTTCTTGTATTTTATTCGAATGAAGAATCTCTTTCGGAAATACCGTCTTGTTCTCTAAAGCAAATATTAATACTCCAGCCAAATTTATGCTTTTTTCCAGTGACACCTTTTCTTCTGCCTGTTGTTCATCCTCGTCTTCGAAGCTGTTACTAGCGTTATCGGTGATTCTATTTAGCACAGCGTCACAAGAGAGACTCCATAGAACTTGTGTACTAATCACCACGCCATCGCTGAGAAACGATGCAGCTTCAAGAAAATTTCTTCAGAAAATAATCACCTCTGACAAATGAAAAAAAAATGTCAAATATTATATTTTTGCATTGTTATTTTCGAACTTGAAGTTTTTAATTCATAAACAATTGCTATTTTTCTTTTACTATAACTTAAAAGTGTAAAAGAAAAAAGAAGGGAAAACATGGTTTTGATGATGCCGGATTTTTGCAGTTGCCGGATTTCTGAATGTCGCATTTTTGTAGTCACACTGTATTTGCCTTATTTAATTTGTCATTAAATAAATAAAGAATTTTTTATTTGAAATGAAAATCAAATTTCAAAGTAATTGCTTAAGAGGGGCAAAGGCCAACATAGTGAAAAAGATTCCATGCCGGGACTCGAAACCGAGCCATCAGTATAGCGCACTGACGTTCTACCGACTAAATCTCATGGAACGATACCCAGCCTGTAAAATTTCTCACTATTATATGTTGGCAACGCTACAAACGCAGCAGAAGAAGGAATATTTATCGTGAGCCACCGACCTGGAGCGAACACGAAACTTAATTAAATCCAGCATCGATAGAAACTATATTAATGCATGGAAATTATTCCAGAGAGAAACATTCGCCTTGGATACAATATTTCAAATGAAAATCAAATTTCAAAGTAATTGCTTAAGAGGCGC